>JAQQTO010000040.1:6721250-8027500 GCA_029884595.1 Ormosia semicastrata
TTGAAGAATTATTTTACGAGAATGCAATAAGAGAATAGTAATTTTTTCTACGATATAGATGTTGATGATTATTTTCATGTGCAAAATGTATTTTGGGCAGATGTTAGAAGTAGAGTTACCTATGAGTCATTTGGAGATGTTGTGACTTTTGACACAACATATTTGATAAATAAATATGACATGTAATTTGCTGCTTTTGTCGGTATGAATCATCACTGCTAATATGTTTTGCTTGGATGTGGTCTAATTTCAGCTAAAGACATAAGGTCATTTGTGTGGCTATTTGAATCATGGCTTCGTTGCATGTCAGGCAAGGCAACTATTGGTATTGTCACGGACCAATGCAAGGCCATGCAAAATGCTATTGAGATAGTCTTTCCAACTACTCGACATAGGTGGTGCCTATGGCATATAATGAAAAAAATCATTGAGAAGCTGAAAGGTTGCATTAAATATAACAATATCAAGAATGCAATGAAAGTAGCTGTTTAGATACTCTAACAGTAGAACATTTTGAAGAAAAGTGGTCCACCTTCATTAAAGAATTTGAACTAGAAGATAATAATTAGTTGAGTGGTTTGTACATGGAGCGTCATAGATGGTTGCTAATTTTCTTAAAGAAATATTTCTAGGTAGGGATGTCAACAACACAATGTAGTAAGAGCATACATGCTTTCTTTGACGGATATATCAACTCAAAGACAAACTTGCAATAATTTGTGAAGCAGTATGATAATGCTCTGAGAAGCAAGGCAGAAAAGGAATTTCAGGTAGATTTCAAATCAAGAGACTCCACAATTCAATGTGGGTCAAACTCACCCATTGAAAAGCAGTTTCAATCTGAGTACACTCATACAAAGTTTATTGAGGTCCAATCTGAATTCAGAGAAAGAATGGATTGTTTTGCGTCCCTTAAGCATGTGGAGGGAATGCTTTGTACTTACCATGTGAGGACAGATATGGTGGTTGGAGGGTTAGCAAAGAATGCTATTTTTGAGGTGTTATTTAATCGTGACATCATGATGTTAGTTGCAACTGCTTGTTGTTTGAATTTAAAGGAATTATGTGTAAACATTCACTTTGTGTCCTTGGTAATGAAATGGTTCAAGAAGTGCCGTCAAAGTATATTTTACGAAGATGGAGCGAATTCATAAGATGGAGACATGCTTACATAAAGAGCAGTTATAATATAACTTTGTTGAAACCACAAATGTAAAGGTTTGATAAATTATGCAAGCATTTCTATGAGGTGGCTGAATTTGCTACAGAGTTTGAGGATATCACAAATGCTCTCTACCATAGACTATGTAAATATAAAAGCGAGATGCAGTCGATGGTTGCATCTAAGCAAGCTGGTAAAACAACATGCAAAAGTGATGACCTTCAAAGGAAGTTGAATGAGGGCATTGAAACTACTAAAACTGGCATTTGTAGATATGTAAAGTTGATCAAGTAGTCTGCAAATTGAGAAAGAGAAAGGACCAGCGTCATCAAACTTTGATAATTGAGGTATGTAGATATGAATTTTTTAATTATTATTGTATGGGATACTTTGATTCTGTACATGTTTTATTTAAACTGATTAGCATCCATTTTTATTAGTGTATTAAGTGATTTTACTTTGATTATGTAGGAGTGCATTGATGGAAGCTTGAGGCAGATGAATGGAAAGAAATTAACGCATAGAGTAGTCTATAGAAACGAACAGCTATGGAGAATGTTGTGATGATTGTACTATGGTGCATGTATACACCAAAACTATGTATCATTTGTAATCATTACTGAAATGCTTATTAAGTTTTAAGCTACTTAAACTTAAATTGTTTGTTTTAATGAATAGATGTTTGGTATATTGTTGCTTAATAGTCCACGGCTATTGAGCTGAGTGCAAATGTAGCAACACCAATGTGTGACGATAGGTATTGGGTTTCGCAACTATCACATAACTCATCAACTAGTTTGTTATCATTATTAGAAGGAACTGATCATGATGTCAGTCAAAGGCCACAGACATGTCTAACATATGCTCATTAATTTCATTGTAGTGATTGTAATTGACATGTTTATATGTTTTTATCTAGGGTTATCTTAGTCAAATGTCATACACCAATTTGTTGGTTAGTGGTAATGCAAGACAATTTGAAGATACACAGGATGAAAATCAATGACATAGTACACGTCTGAATTTGTGTAAATTATATAGGGTAGTGCTATGTGCATGCTTCAAAGGTATACTTTAGCACTAATCCAATCCATTGTTGTTTTGCAGGTTGATTTTCTTTTTTTGGTATAGAGGATAATGAGTGCACAGTGCCTTCTTCATTTTTTTATATGGCCAAAGTATGCTGACAATGACTTAGGTGCAATTGGTGAAAGTGCGCTCACACTGTGATTTGGTCTACAACATTTTTTGTGGCAAATCATGAAAATAGATCTTAGTGTATCACCAGGAACCCACAGAGGTAGTTTTTTTTGTCTTTTTAAGTGGATTGTTTTTGTGCTATAATTATTTATACTTCACATGTAATGTATATAGAATGCATGTAATTACACGTAGAGGAGGAAGATGTATATATATTTTTAGGATGAATAGTAGGAATGTATTATTACAATGCCACAATAATGATGATGTACATGGATATATATTGTGATACATAAGTGATAAATGGCTTTTTTGTAATCCAGGCGTATTTTTGTGTATTTACTTTATTTTTGTATTTTTACTTGCAGCCTTAAGAATAATTGAGGTTGAAAGAAATATCAAATTTACCCCCACCATTGGGAACTGATTTTTGAATTAACCAGAAACTGATATAGATTAACTATTATTTTCTAATGTATTAACTAGTTAATTTGCATTCACCAAGTAATGAGATTCACTACAACTCCATGGATATTGACCAATTATTCATAACGTGTTAACCACAAAATTACATATCTCAACTCCAACTAGTACTTCATTTGTAACTAGTTTACCCCCACTATAGGGAACTGATTTTTAGATTAACAAAAAACTTGTAAAAATTAACTACTTTTTCCTACTATATTAACCAGTTATATTGGAACTCATCAAGTAATGAGATTCACCACAAAATCATGATATTCTGACCATTTACTCTCAACGTGTTAACCAAAACAATTCACATCTCAACTCCAACTAGTCATGGATTTGAAACAAGTTTTCCCCCATTATTGGGAACTCATTTTTGGATTCACCAGAAACCTATATAGATTAACCACTTATTTCTAATGTATTAACTAGTTACTCATGGATTCACCAAGTGATGAGATTCACCACAAAACTATGGACATTCACCATTTACTCCCAACGTGTTAACTACAACATTACACATTTCAACTCCAACTAGTACTTCATTTGTAACTAGTTTACCCCCACTATTGAGAACTGATTTTTAGATTAACCAGAAACTTGTAGAAATTAACTATTTTTTCCTACTTTATTAATCAGTTATATTGGAACTCATCAAGTAATGAGATTCACCACAAAATCATGGTATTCTGACCATTTACTCCCAATGTGTTAATCACGACATTACACATATCAACTCCAACTAGTCATGGATTTGTAACAAGTTTCTCCCTATTATTGGGAACTCATTTTTGGATTCACTAGAAAGTGATATAGATTAACTACTTATTTATAATGTATTAACCAGTTACTCATGGATTCACCAATTAATGAGATTCACCATAAAACTATGGACATTAACCATTTACTCCTAATGTGTTAATCACAACATTACACATCTCAACTCCAACTAGTCATGGATTTAACAAGTTTCCTCCCATTATTGGGAATTCATTTTTGAATTCACCAGAAACCTATAGAGATTAATCACTTTTACATAATGTATTAACTAATTATTTTGGATTCACCAATTAATGACTTTCATCACAAAACCATGGTATCCTGACCATTTACTCCTAATCTGTTAACCACAATATTACACATCTCAACTCCAATTAGTCATGGATTTGTAATAAGTTTCCCCCCATTATTGGGAACTTATTTTTGGATTCACCATAAAGTGATATAGATTAACTATTTATTTCTAATGTATTGACCAGTTACTCATGAATTCACCAATTAATGACTTTAACCACAAAACCATGGTATTCTGACCATTTACTCCTAACGTGTTAACCACAACATTACACATCTCAACTCTAACTTGTTAGCCATGGCAACCATTACCCAAGAGGGGGGGTGAATTGGGTAATGACAAGTTTTAATGCAACTTTAACAAATTATGCATTTTGATATTTTCAATTAATACATGCAGCGGAATAAGTCTAATAAATGCACAACTATTGAGGATTACTCAAATACAACTTGGGATATATGATGAATCAAGTGAATAGGCTAGATATCAAGTTGTAATAATCAAAACATCAAGATATGCAATAGATAAATATATTTCACCAAATACTAAATTTAAAGAGTGTAGGGAAGAGAGAATCAAACTCAAGAATTTATCCTGGTTCACCACCAAACTTGTGGCCTACATCAGTCCCAAGCTTAACTTGAGATTTTCTTCACTATCTCCTAGACTTTACGGGTGCTAGGAAAACCTTTGTACATACAAGAGCACTCCTCACACCTTGGGATACCTCACCCTTGTACTAGAGCCTCCAATTCTTCAAGCTTCACGGGTGCTTGATGACCTTTACAAATTTGAGCACTCAACACACCTTAGGATACCTCACCCTTTGTGTTTGAGCCTCATTTCAAGGGATACCTCACCCTTACAATTTTGAGGATACCTCACCCTCTCTTTACAATTTATACAAAGATAGAATTGATAGAAACTCTCTCAAGAGTGGATGATACAAATTGAAGCACTATGAGTATAAAGGATTTACACACTTATAGCTCAAAACCGAATTTAATGCTCAAGAGTAATTTTCATATTGTTCTCCAACATTTCTATGATGCCCAAACACTTATATTTATAGCCCAAATAAACTTAGAGCCGTTGGGTAAAGTGTGAAAGTGATTAATTAAACTAGCCGTTTTATGACCGTTTGGAGCGTTTCTGGTTTTATCATAACCGGTTAGGACATTGTCCTAATCGGTTAGGCCTTTTAGAAAAAAACCTTCTGACTTATCAAATAACCGGTTAGGCATTTGGCCTAATCGGTTAGGCCACCTTAAAAAAGCTTTTCACGTTCATTTTGTAGTCATACTAACCGGTTAGGCAAATGGCCTAATCGGTTAGGCCATTTTAATAGCCTAATTGAATTTCACTCAAAAACATGTGCTAACCGGTTAGGAAAACTTCCTAATCGGTTAGGAAGCCTTTTAAAACATGAAAAATCCTTCTTTTTATCATCCTAATCGGTTAGGCTTATTGCCTAATCGGTTAGGCCATTCTGGAACGTAAAAATGGCTCCTGACAGTGTCAATAATCGGTTAGGGAAAGTCCCTAATCGGTTAGGACACTCTGGTTTTGAAAACCAACTTTAAATGGTCATAACTTCTTTGTTTCTTATCCGTTTTAAGCAAATGACCAGTCATTGGAAAGATCTTTGAGTCTATTTTCAGATGAGATAAGTTTAAAAGCAAAACTCAAAGTATTTTGAAAGATATGATTAAAAGAGTAACTAAAGGTCAGTTTTGCAAAACACTAACTTGACTATTTTTCAATCGTTTGGTCTACCACCAAGACTAACTTTCCAAAAACACTTTGTTGGGCATTTAAACTTTTTAGAAAACACTTTTTAAAGATGTTAAAACATGTTTTGAGCTTAGTGTGATTCCCATTTACCTTTACACAAGATCTAAATCTTATAAGCTATTCTTGAAGATGTTGGACTTGATCTTTGCACTTTCAATCCTTGATGTAATCTAAGCTTCCAGAAAATTCTTCTCTTCATGTCTTGCACAAGCTTGGAACATCTTTATTATTTTCATCCTTCTTGAGTTGAGCATAGTTGTGATCTTTTTACTTTCTTGTTGTAATGCTCACTCTTGGTACTTGGACTTATCCTACAAAATATTGCTCGCTTAACCAAACATAGTTAGTCCAAATTCATAACTCAATATCTTCATATGCATGATTCATAAATGTATAACTCTAGTTAGTCTAACATGCATACAAGACTTTTATAGACATATCCAATATTAATTCATTTATGACTCATATAAAATATTATTGGAAATGTTATATGATGAATGTTACATATATCTCATTGCATGATGATTAAGTGTAATATAACTAGATAAAGTACATAATCATGCATGATATAATATATCACATTAAGTACATCTATGTAACATGATCAATATTCTTTTGTGATGCATTTGTCATCTATAAAGTACATCTATCAAGCATAAGTATCATTCTTTTTGTCTTGTATTTGTCATCATCAAAACTTAATATATTAATTCATTTGGGGCAAGCTTATTTCCACATAACTAGTCATGGATTTATAACAAGTTTCCTCCTATTATTGAGAACTCATTTTTGGATTCACCATAAACCCATATAAATTAACTACTTATTTCTAATGTATTAACCAGTTAATGACTTTTACCACAAAACCATGGTGTCTTGACCATTTACTCCCAACATGTTAAAAACAACATTACACATTTCAATTCTAACTAGTGATGGATTTAACAAGTTTCCCCCCATTATTGGAAACTCATTTTTGGATTCACTAGAAAGTGATATAAATTAACAACTTAATTCTAATGTATTAACCAGTTACTCATGGATTCACCAAGTAATGAGATTCACCACAAAATCATGGACATTCACCATTTACTCCCAACGTGTTAACCACAACATTACACATATCAACTTCAACTAGTATTTCGTTTGTAACTAGTTTACCCCCACTATTGGGAACTGATTTTTAGATTAACTAGAAACTTATAGAAATTAACTAATTTTTCCTACTATATTAACCAATTATATTAGAACTCCCCAAGTAATGATATTCACCTCAAAACCATGGTACTCTGACCATTTACTCATAACGTGTTAACCACAATATTACACATCTCAACTTCAACTATCCATGGATTTGAAACAAGTTCACCCCCATTATTGGGAACTCATTCTTAGATGCACCAGAAAGTGATATAGATTAACTACTTATTTCTAATGTATTAACCAGTTACTCATGGATTCACCAATTAATGAGATTCACCACAAAATCATGGACATTCATCATTTACTCCCAACGTGTTAATCACAACATTACACATCTCAACTCCAACTAGTACTTCATCTGTAACTAGTTTACCCCTACTATTGAGAAATGATTTTTAGATTAACCAGAAACTTGTATAAATTAATCACTTTTTCCTACTATATTAACCAGTTATATTAGAACTCACCAAGTAATGAGATTCACCACAAAACCATGGTATTCTGACCATTTACTCCAAATGTGTTAACCATAAGATTTACTCCCTTAAATACCCATGCTTATTTCCTAAATACTTATCGTACCCTTGTTCTAAATGGATATCTTCCCTCTTTTTCATCTCAATCCACTGTAGTCATTTTCCCTTGCACGTTTTTTGCCTTTTGCTATCTATTGCAGAGCTAGAAGTTAGACTTGGTCTCAATTAAATACCAACAAAGCCAATACTTTGAAAAGTTCATCTACTTGATGTTGACCTCCATCAGGTGCATTGTACTCTATTATGTCATTATTCAGGTGATTTCTTCATTATTTTGCTAAATGCGCATTAATGGAAGCTTGAGGTTGTGTTAACATGTTAAGAGCAGTGTTCAATTTAAGTTTTTGATTGGGTGAAGGTGTGAGTCCAATGCTGAATTTCGTTGGGTTGTTGTGTGTTGGGGTTAGGGTTCGTTAAGTTGACATTAGTGAGTTTTGTGTTAACAAAATATCTTAACTCATTACAGTTGTGACCACTACGATTTATTAATTTGTTCTTCATTTGTGCTTTAACGTTGTTATACTTGTGAAATTCAGAATTGGTCTTGCGTATATGCATATTACTTCCATGGACAGCTCACGGGCAAGACGGAGGTGTAATTTGTCTAACACCGATCAGGTAACAAACTTGGCTAATATAAGAAAAGTTCTTATAATGAGTGACTTTGCAAATATGTTGACCAATTGGTTTTCATAACGCATAAGTTGCGATCGAGACATGTTTGCAAACTAAGGTTGTTGATTGAGGTGAATAGCACTTTGATTGATGCACAGAAGTCTCGAATTGAGTCCACCCCATTTAAGTCATTGTTATACATGCCTAATAATTTAGAAATCAACTGTGTATTATTGTGGAAGTTAGCATGTAGATGGGTTGAAAGAGTGGTGGATTTAGAGTTAGGGGTAGGGTTATCCCATTTAGTCCGTTAGATGTGTGCTTGACACTTGGATTACGAATTGTTGGGGAAATAGTGAATGCATGTGATGATGGTGTAGGCCGTACTCTGTCCTTATTTCAAGGCAGAGATATAACCATTGACAAGATTTATCGTGAGCTTTATCAACATGTAGGGACTGACGATGTGGATAATTTTTGTCGACTTTATATCTTACTTACTTTTGGGGAGTTCAATTTTTCCATTACAGGTGTCAATGTGCATTCTGCCTTCGTTCACTTGTTAGATGACTTGGACTCCTTGGATAATTATAGTTGGGGTTTAGCGGTGTATGATTTCTTGGTGAATGACCTGACCCGAGTTGCATGTGCAATGAATGAGGGTAATAATATGTGCCAAATCCATTTGATGGGATGTGCTGCATTTTTACAAGTACATATTTTGTAATTTACTATGCTTCTTGGTTGTTATAATTTTTTTATGTACTCCTGCAGCTTTTTTTTTTTCTTTTCATGTTGCATCATTTTGATAGTGAACATGTGCTTTTTACCAAAGTTTGTGCTTTTGATCACTTGTCATTGCACCCCACATCAACAGTGATAAGTACTCATTTCTTCCCATGTTACTTGAATTGACATGTGTTTAGGGTGAGGGAGGAGAAAGTGTGCAATGTAATTGAAAAAATAAGGTAACATATGTATTTAAATGGTGTGTATATTGGTGCAACATTCGTATAAAAATGATTACTTGTATAACAAAAATTTATGGTATTTAATCATGGTAATTCACCTTCACCATACTCGTTAACTACGTATCTGTTGATTATTGACATGTAGGTAACTGAAGCTCTGGTTGCATCGAGTGAAGAGCATGAGATTGATATAGTCAGGGATGCAATGACACAGGAGCAGCAATATGGTGTTAGACATTAGAGGTCAAGGCAATTTGATATGGAGGACCTTGTGAATGATATTTCTTGGGTGGTTGCTAAAAATGTACAAATGAAGAAAATGATATTTATTCTAGAGGCGGAAGTGGCACACTAAAATAACTATTATTACACTGTTTAGTGCCTCCACCTTCAAGTTATCCTGCTGGTAGTCTAGTGTATGACCAGGGTGCTTAGCCATTGAATTGCGTGAGCACTCCTTTCTATGGAGTCAATCAAGGTGATGAGTGTAGCGGTCAACAAACACCTGCACGTGGCATCCCTTCTGTGCCATTCGTAGGATACAGTTCTATCATTGTTCACAGCACAGGGTTAGTTGGTATAGAATCAATGGAACTAAGAGGTGAGATGTCACATATCCAAACACGCATATAAAAAAATAAGCTGTTGGGGGGCTTTACAGGTGCACATGTTGGCTACTTTGATACACACCCGAACCCAGTCACAGACAACCCCAATTCTAACATTTACACTCGGGTTAAAGCTCATCCTAGGAAGCGTGTGCGAGGCAAATGCACCTGAACTCCTTACACTGACTTGCAAAAGAAGAAGAAAACAATGCCTTAGTGTTGTAGAAATTGTATAAAAATATGCATGAATCAATATTGTTTTGCATGATATGGCTATACTATTGTGGAACTGCCCTTGTACTCAACTACAAGTTCTGTCAAAGCATATATATGATCTAGGATTTTTTATTAATTTTGGTTAAGTTATGTATATAATTTGTATGAAAATATGCCTAAGGACTTGACTAATATTTAATGTAATAGGAATCATAACTTTGTTGAAGTGGTTAATATACTTGGTTAATGCAAAGTAACTGGTTAATATAGTGGGCAACATCAGTTAATATCTATAAGTTTTTAGTTAATCCAAAAATGAGTTCCCTATGATGAGGGTGAACTTGTTACAAATTCATGACTAGTTGGAGTTGAGATGTGTAACGTTGTGGTTAACATGTTGGGAGTAAATGGTCAAGATATCATGGTTTTGTGGTGAAAGTCATTAATTGGTGAATCTATGAGTAACTTGTTAATACATTAGAAATAAGCGCTTAATCTATATCACTTTCTAGTGAATCCAAAAATGAGTTCTCAATAATAGGGAAAAACTTGTTACAAATTCATGACTAGTTAGAGTTGAGTTGTGTAATGTTGTGGTTAACACGTTGAGAGTAAATGGTTAGGATACCATGGTTTTGTGGTTAAAGTCATTGATTGCTGAATCCGTAATAACTTATTAATACATTACGTAAAAGTGGTTAATCTCTATGGGTTTCTGGTGAATCCAAAAATGAGTTCCCAATAATGGGGGTGAGCTTGTTACAAATCCATGACTAGTTGGAGTTGAGATGTGTAATATTGTGGTTAACACGTTGGGAGTAAATGGTCAGAATACCATAGTTTTGTGTAGAAAGTCATTAATTGGTGAATCCATGAGTAACTAGTTAATACATTAGAAATAAATGGTTAATCTCTATAGGTTTCTGGTGAATCCAAAAATGACTTCCCAATAATAGGGGAAACTTGTTAGATCCATCACTAGTTGGAGTTGAGATGTGTAATGTTATTTTTAACACGTTAGGAGTAAATGGTCAGGATACCATGATTTTGTGATGAAAGTCATTAATTGATGAATCCAAAATAACTAGTTAATACATTAGAAATAAGTGGTTAATCTATATGGCTTTCTGGTGAATCCAAAAATGAGTTCCCAATAATGGGGAAAAACTTGTTACAAATCTATGACTAGTTGGAGTTGAAATGTGTAATATTGTGGTTAACACGTTAGGAGTAAATGGTCAGAATACCATGGTTTTGTGGTTAAAGTCATTAATTGGTGAATCCATGAGTAATTGGTTAATACATTAGAAATAAGTGGTTAATCTATATCACTTTCTAGTGAATCCAAAAATGAGTTCCCAATAATGGGGGAAACTTTTTACAAATCCATGACTAGTTGGAGTTGAGATATGTAATGTTGTGGTTAATATGTTGGGAGTAAATAGTCAAGATACTATGGTTTTGTGGTGAAAGTCATTAATTGGTGAATAAAAATAACTAGTTAATACATACATAAAAGTGGTTAATCTCTATCAGTTTCTGGTGAATCCAAAAATGAGTTCCCAATAATGGGGGTGAACTTGTTACAAATCCTTGCGAAAAATTCAATCTAACTATGCATATTAGTTATGTCGTTGGATATCATACAAGCTTAAAGAGGAGCTTGATGGCACAAA
Organism: Ormosia semicastrata; assembly: GCA_029884595.1. Taxonomy (NCBI): domain Eukaryota; kingdom Viridiplantae; phylum Streptophyta; class Magnoliopsida; order Fabales; family Fabaceae; genus Ormosia; species Ormosia semicastrata. The sequence continues at coordinate 6,732,775 of JAQQTO010000040.1, forward strand.
TTCAATCAGTAAAGAAGAAAAAAAAAAAAAGAAATATTGGAGACCATAAAAAAACAAGACTTCATTAACATAAACATAACATAATCAATGCAACACAAAAAGAAAAAAAGATGTCTTCATAAGAAAATCACAGAGGCACTACTGAACTATCATCAAATCAAGCCATGATTATCTCTTTCCATTCAACAATAACACACCACTGTACTACCATCACAACAATAAGCTCAATTAAAAAAGAATTCATGGAACATCATTTTCTAAATCCCAAATAGACCTGCCCATATATTCAATTAAAGATTGGCAGCAACAATCAACTAAAGACAAATCAACCAAAATTATCATCAAGATGTAAAATCCATTGAGACCAGTAAGACAATCAATATTTCTTTGACTTTTAACACATTTCATGGCAACTCTATTACAAATTGGCAAGTGGAAGAGGTATTCTAGCAAAAAGTCATATGAGCATACATCACTACATTATTCAAGCAACATTTTTTTTAAAAAACATAATGCATCAAGGGATTAAGATCAAGCAAACCATAACACTATGAACACAAGCTTTTGACATAATGATTTACCTCCCTAGAAAAGTAAAATAGATCTCAGACCAATTTAGGAAGTTTAAAAGGCAATAATTTAGCCTTTATCCTTGAAATAATTTCAATACTTAAACTGACAATAAAACCTGATTTCATCCATTAATGTTCCTTTCTAGCAAACACGAAAATCTTCTAATTAAATCTATTGGATTGTTTTATAGCATAGGCAAACCATACATGTGTTCAGGACTTGTTAACAAGTATATTGGCACTTTGTCAGACAATGTACATGCATCCAAGTCAGCATTATTAGACTAATAAATTAAACCATCACACCAAACATTTCACATAAAAGAACTTGTTAGCACGACTCCAATCCATCCAACAATATTTGTATAGTCTCACCCTCATATAAGGTCAACTCACACACCCATATATTTCATTTTTTTTCCTAATGAATCAGATTAATAATCAAGGTCAATAGTACTATAAACCACACTTGGCTCAATCCATATCCACCTCAAACACAAACTAGCATACTATAGAATCAGAAATGATACTAAAAATTCAACTCCTCATATATTTCTTGCCAATTTCAAAGCTAAAAAGCATACTATCTAGAATTAATCACAAATCAAATTTCAACCCATGAAATAAAAAAGGATCATGTTCACTCTTTTGCTTACTGCAAGTGCATGGATCGTGCTTGCAATATAGTCTAGGGTTAAATATCATTCCCACAGGGAAAACGTTAATCTCAAAAACTAAATATTAACCAATAGTCTAGTTAATACTATCCAAGAACATCAAATTTATAAAAGTTTGTTTAAAAGAAATATAAAGATTGAAAAATAATAAATCTAAGATAAATAGATAGATAGAGAATAGGGGATCTTTTTCACCTCTTACTTTAATTGATAGCATGCAATCCTTATGAATAAGATAAATGAAATGTTTAGGTTAACTTGAGAATCTGATTTAGTTAAAAGTCTATGTCTAAGTCAATCAACCATAGTTTGATTTACCTAACTCCTTAGTTAGAACCAAAATACACTCATGAATGATCTATTCTCAATCACACAATATGCATGACTAAAAGGTATATTTCTATCCAGTTGGCGAATCAACTTATCCAAGCTAATTGAATGAAATCGAACATGCATCAATTATACATACAATCTTAAATCCAAATCCCTATGCCTAGGTTCATTAAATTTTATCAAATCACTTAAAAGCTGATCAAACAATTAGGAGCATTAAGAACAATATGATTGAAAAAAGCCAAATCATGTATATAAACTCAAAGTATTACATAATCAATCAATATCCATAGGAGGATCTAAAGAAAACCCTATACACAGCTTAGCTAGCCATGAAACATGAAAATATAAACATATTCAACATGTCCATGAAGCAATAAAGAGAAAAAGAAGAAAGGAAAGGGAGGAAGCTCATTAAATTTTATTGTCTAAGTTTGACTCATCCTCCATGTAGAGGATGACTTCCAACCTTGGCTTCTCTAGCTTTCTTTAGGTCTCAAAACCTAAAACCTAACAACTGCTCTCCAAAAATGATAAAAGCTCCATGCAAAATGGATACAATAGTATTTATAGGCTGAATAAAATAGAGTCACACCGCGGCATTAAACACATTACGTCGCGGCGTGCATATAATTAGGTCACAGACGCCGTGTCGTCTAGTTCTTAACGTTGCAGCGCTCTACCATTGAGTCTCATGTACTGAAGCAAGGGGATGCATCACACCGTGACATTGACATGTCTGCGTCACGGCGTTGAATGTTGGTCTTCAAATTTGGCTTTCTCTTGGGCTTCCTGGTCCAAAGCTACTCCAAAGTCTTCATTTTTATGCTCTATTGGAGCCCTACATGTAATAAAGAAATTACCACTTTAAAAGCAATTTCAAATGCATTCAATTTATCAAAGTTTGGGAAGTATTTGCTCAAAATCATAATAGAAGTCATCAAGATGAAATCAGGTGAATATGATGCTAAAACCTTCCATTCATGCTTACAATCAAGGACTAAGCAATCAATATGACACATATATAGGGCACAAATAATTACATTTTGTGGAGTTATTAGGTCACAACATTAATATATAACCACATTCAAAATTATTCTATATAGTTGAAAAATGAGAAACGGTACCGCTAAAGGCTATGACAGAGGAGGCAACAACATAGGTCTGGATGACAGAGTTCTCTTGACACAACTCAGTAGCAAAATGCCCAATGTGTGGTGACCCGGATGAGGCACATTCAAGGGTGTAGGAGAATGGGTAAAGGGAGAAGAAGCTAGGATGGGGTATTGGCTCAGACGGTGAAGCACTACAGTGGAGTGCGCGGTGGTTCTTGGTAGGTCTGGTGTGTATGAGGTTTGGTGCTAGGATGTGGGTTGCTGGGCCTAGTTCGCGATTTGGGCAGAGGTTGAAACGAGCTGGTGCTGTTTTGGTAGCTACTCTATAGATCTGGACAGTGGTGGGGGAGAAGCTGGCACCGAGAGTGAGAGAAAAGGGAGAAACCGAGAGTGAGAGAAGGAATCATAGAAACGTTTAAAATTTTAAAAAGAAAGAAAGAAATGAGGAAGCGCGAAGAAAGGGAGGGAAAAGGGAAAAGGGAGTCAGCAAAATACGGCCACGTGGTATACGGTGGATATAAGTTGGAGTATTTGGTTGGACAAGAAACGTTTTTGAGGAAAATTAAGGAAATAAAAATAAATATAACATTTCTATACAGTAGTACTACGTCAACATGGACAATTGGTGATGTGTGGTGCAGTTGTTGCGTCTCACAGTTTTTAGATCTTATAATTGTACTGTTCATTTTTATTTGACACTATTGCTTGTTTTCAGGGCCTTTAAGCACTATACTTTATTGGTTTGAGCTATGAAACACGAACATACTACTTTTGAGACGTATTTGTGTGTTAGATACGTGTTTGTAATGGACATATTGAGATATCTATACGATACACGTGTCTTGCGTATTTGAATGTGTCTAATTAAAAAGATTATTATTTTTAGTTTGGACATGTCTTGGACACGCTTGGACACGTTTCGAACACATTTAGACATGTCTAGGACACCATTTGGACACGATTCATTAATATATTTAAAAAAAATTAGTTTTCATGACTAACGTTCAATTAATAAGCTTGTAACCTACCCAAGCACAATCACATGACTGACGTCCCAAATAACTATTTTCACATACTAGTATTTTAAGTTTTATTTTTTCACACGTTACTATTAGACTTTTAAGTTTTATATTTTCATACACTACTATTTTTATCTGCTCCTTCTACCTATCAAGTCATCCACTTCATCATCACTGAAGCTTGCCTCACACAAATAGTCCCTTTAGTTTATTTTTTTTATGCATATATACTTGTACATAGTTAGTTATATTAGAAAAAGTTAGTTTAGGAGATTTTTTAGAATATATTATATAAATTATGCTCTATATTTTTTAGGAGGAGTTTACTAGATAGCAAATATTGTCACATATGACATATATTAAGATATTATAAATTTTTAAGTTTATAAAAATGATATTAATGAATTATTAATCTTTTTTTAATTTTGCAATTATATGTATATATAAACCAAGTTCTTTAATTTATTTTGACATTAATTTATATATATATATATATATATATATATATATATATATATATATATATATTTTAAATTTGATGTGTTTTATAATTTTTAAATTTGATGTGTTTTCATATTCGTATCTGTGTCATGTCTCGTGCTCGTATCTGTGTTTCATAGGTTTATAGAGTAGGCTACAAATCTAAAAATTAACTAAATGTCAATTATCAAAACTGACCATTTATTTTTTTATAAGAGAAAAATAATTACTCCTATCTTTGTGAAATTAATATTGATTAAAATTGTTTTTTATACTTTTTTTTAAAAAAAATCTTTTTAATTTTATAGATAGAAATACTCTCTCCTATAAAATAAAAGGAAAAAAGATGGAAAATATCCACAAAAGTATAAGACATATAGGATATCTCACAAATTTGCCCCGAGACATTACCCTAGCAATTTTTTGGGCATAGATTAAAAGTTTAGATTCTTGTAACTAAAAAGGTAATTAAGAAATTAATCTTGATAGTTTGTATTAATTTTCATAAAGAGAAGGAAAGTTGCAAGGGTTTTGTCTCGGTCATACTTTAATCAAAAGTTATGCTTCAAATCAAAGTCTGTTTCTTCCTCCATTGGTGGCTTTTTCTGCAACCAAAGCCATGATTATACTCAGAAAAGGTGCAGTTGTTTAATCAAAACTTAATTATTTCCGAGGTCTGAAAAGATTAGGTTTAGTCAAACAGTATTGACAGAATTGCCCCTCTAAACCGTTGGAATTTAAAATCTGGGTGTATAGTCAAACATTCTGGCATCATATGTAAAATGGGTCAATCTGCTCCGACTCACTTCAACTCGTTAAAATGTGAGGTGGGGTGAGTTGGCCTATTTTAAAAAATAAGTTGGAAGAGTTAACCCACCCTACTTTAAAGCAAGTTGACCCGCATAAAAGATAAAATAAGAAAAAATCGATGAATTGATTGAGTCAATAACCTAGCTTAACCTCCTAAAAAATAAAAAAAAATTATATAAAAAATAAATAAATATTATAAAAAAATAATAAATAATAATGGTAAAAAATTACAAATCACATATCTAAAATATAATTTTTAAAATAATCTAATTAAATATTCAAATATAAATTATATAACATTTAAAGAATTTTTTTATTTATAGTATTACTTATCTTTTTTTTTTTAAAAAGAATTAACCCGCAGGGCCAACCTGCCCCGGCCCCGCTTAACTCACGGGTTATGCGGGTTGAAAAAAAAATATAAATTCAATCTTTGAACTCAACCCGTAAAAAAATAACAAGTTGATAGATTAACCTGATGGATTAAACCCATTTTATCAGCTCTACATATTACCTATCAATAAAAAAACATGGAGCCTAGTTAAGCTTATATATATTGGTTAACTAATATAAGTTCACAAAATGTTTATTGTTACTTTTTTATATTTATTTTTATTTTTATAAAAAATGACAGTAGGCACAATTTAAATTAACAAAGAAAATTTTCTTTAACTTTTTTTTTTATATTTTTGTTGGGGAAAAAGATAATTAGAGAGAGAAGGAAGGTTGTCTAATCCTAAAATAAAATACAGTATTATTATTTGTTTAACTTTTATATTTTAATTTTTTAACTCACTTATAAATTTATATTGTATTATGTAAAAATATTATATTGACATATAATATAATTTGATATTTATTTCACATTGAGATATGGTAGACAAAAATTATAGATATTTTTGTTATACAAAAAACGTTTTCAATAAAAAAATAATATTAGTTTGAAGCAACAGATTAACTACTAATGAAACGCCACTAGAAAAATCAAGCTCAAAATCTTTTTGTTAATGTTATTTTATTATATTAGTTGAGCCAACTCTCACGGCCATTTTTGCACATTTAATTTGTAAAGGAAATTTAATTTTAATTGGGAATGATAATTCATAATTATATATTTTATTTTTCTTAAAAGGTTTTTTTACATCATTTGTGATTTGAGTATGGGACTAACTTTTGCTCAGACACTAAATTTATCATTCTCTTTAAATATTTTCTTGCAAACTTAAACTCCTAAAGTTACTATACTCTATAAGTACTTTCTTGTAAACTTAAACTCGTGACATTAGAATAATCGGTACTTATCACTTGAGGCACCTTTTATTGATAGTTATGAAGGATAGATATAGATACAGATATTAACAATATATATATATATATATCAAAATAAATTAAAAAACTTAGTTTATGTATATATATAATTACAAAATTAAAAAATATTTATAATTTATTAATATCATTTTTATAAATTTGAAGATTTATAATATCTTAATATATGTTAATATTATTTTAATTTTTTAAAAATATTAATAGATCGTATCCAAGTCGTGTCTTAGACGTGTTCAAGTGTGTCGAGACATATCCAAACGTGTTCGAGAGATGTCCAAGTGTGTCCGAGGTATGTCTAAACTAAAAATAATAATATTTTTAATCTGATACATTCAAACACACAAGCCACGTGTCATACACGTGTCATACGCGTGTTCTCATGTGTCAAATACAGACACGTATCTGACATGCCTAAAAAATAACAAGTCCGTCTTCATAGATCGATAAAATCTACAATTTCTTATAATTATATATTATATATTGATTTCCCACTTTCCCTTTTTTCTTTTTCTTTTTCACTATGTATATTTGGTTATGTTTAAAGTAGTTTTTTTCCTCTTCATTTTGATTTTTTCCCCCAATTTCTCTCTTACTAACTTTGAAGCCATTAGGTATATCTTTTCCCTCAAAACATTATGAAATTTATATTGTTCTATTCAACATAATAATCACCACTATAAAAAAAATTTAAAGATTTGTTTTAATGCTTGTTTTATTGATAATAATTAGATACAAATATCTAAGAGAGGATTCAAATATCTTATCTTTTTTTCTTGTCTCCTCAATTAAATGTTGACAATTCATTAAAAAAAATTCATAACTAAGAAAGAAGTTATTGTCAATTAAGAAAAAAAAAATTGATTGAGTTGTCTTCATTCATTTGAAAAGACAAAGAAGAGAAGGGAACGAAAAAAAAAGAACAAAAAATTTCAATCCTCCAAGAAGATGCTGAATTAGCCTATGCTTTAATTAATATAGAGTATATGTGTGAACTCTATTTAATTCATAATTAATGCTTTTAGTATTTAAAAATATGGATTTTTTATGTCTTAAAGACACTTGTTAAAAAATTTAAAATAAAAAAGTTTTACATAAAAAAATAGAATTTTTAAAATTTTCAATATATTAAATATATTATTTCTTAATTTTTTCTTTGAATCTTTAACAAGTGTCCTTAAAATATTCTTTGAAAAAAAAAATTTAAAATATTCAAACAGTTGCTCTTGCCCGCTCGAGCTAATATTTGCTCAAGTTTTTTAACCTTTGAATTAAAATAAAATTATGGGAATATATGAATTGTTATCAAAAGAATTAAAAAAATAAATAAATTGTGAGTGTGGCAACTTCGAGCGCTTAGCTTTCTACAGCAAGTTGCAAATATTTATATAACTAATAAATGATTGAAATAGTTTCTCAATGAAATGAATATTTTTTAAACTTGATTTTAATTCGAAAATAAACTATAAATATAACTTTATATCACCTTTTTAAGTGATAATAATCTTTTGATTGGTCACAAATTATATTTCAATTAATATATTATATAATTTCAAAGCTGGAGACTTAAAAACAAAATTGCTCCTGCCAATCAAAAATCTATTGGCATAATAATCAAATCAGTGGAAACCAACTTAATTTTACTAATCAATGATCTCCTGCCGCCTTGTCTTATTTTTAATTTGGGTTCCTATTGGTTTATCATCTCATAATCACAAGGACAAATATTCAAATTTGGTTTATTCAACCTTAATGAATGCATGAGGGCTCGTTATGTTTTTTTATTTAATTCCATGTGCAAATGAATCAGCCTTGGTAATACATAAGCCTGCAAAGGTTGCAGCGACCTCACATTTTGTACTAGGAAACAATCTAAAAAAGTTTCCAACCAGAATTTGTGCTCTACAAGCAACCTAAAACAAAGCCAGAATAAATGTATATGCCAGCTACAAATAAAAAAAATGTCAAAATAGGTTTGTTTATGGATGTCCAAAACCCAAATCCCACGATCAATTGCAAACAATTATGCAGGAACAGAGGGTGATGCCATGTTTTAAAATTTGCAATAAGATTTTTCCTTTTCCCATAAATAGGACAGTTTGGTAAGTATACCTCCGAACAAGCTGGATTTGGTTCGGAGTTTCCCCTTGATGGATTGAGGTTGACCCTCAACCTCTCTCTCTCTCTCTCTCCCCAACCCACTTCTTATTTCTCTCTCTTCACTTTACTTTTGTTGGCTTATTCAATACACTTTTTGCTACCAGCTATAAATGCCACCTGTTCATTTCATTTTTGCTTTCCCTTTACTGTTTCTCACTCTTTCTCTCTTTCTCTCTCTGGTTTCCTCCATTACAAACCAAGCTTCCTTTCCAGCTTGTTCAGGTCCCGCCCTCATCCTCAAGCACAGTAACCCACCAACCATTTCCCCCACCTTTGCTTTTTTTTCCCCTTCTCCAATAGCAAGCTATTTTCACTCTCTTTCTCCTTAAAAAAAAAAAAGAGATTTTTGTCTGCCATTCTCCCTTCCTGTTTTTTTTTGACCCACTTGAGGTCACAGTCCCCACTAGTTAACTACTACTCTGCAACTGCATCTTTTTGCAGTATCTGGGTTTTGTAGGGCTTGTGTTTGTGCTCTGGTATTCCTGCACCTATCTATGCTCATTGGGTGTCTGTGGGTTCAGAAAGAAGGCCTTGTGTTGCTTCTGTGGATTCTGAAGGTGCAAGATCAAGGAGGGTAACTTAGATCAACACAAAGGTAAATGCTTTGCCTTTCTGAACCACTTTTTGGACAATTCACATTTGGCTTTATCTTTTGTTTGCTTGGATCATAAGTGATGCTTTACTAGTTTCCTTTCCCAATAAGTTGTGAATTTTGTGTGCCTTTTCTTATTGGGGTGACTTAGACTCAAATGGTTTTCTGATTTGTTAAATGTTTGAAGTATTACATTACTTTTTGGTTTGGAATGCCTGAATTCCCACAATTTGCCTTAATTTTACTGGCAGATTGCCTCAGTGATTAGTTGACTTGCTGATTTTGGTTTTTTGTTTATGGGGATTCACTGCAAGAACTGAAAAGTTGGCTGTTAATTAGAATGTTCAGATGTGTGTTTCAAAACCTTGTGTAAAGGGAGTACTTAACTAGACTCTTGCACTCAGGTGGGAATGTCTTAATTCTACTATCAGAAGAATTTGGAGGACAAAATTGATTGACTTACAGCATCCAATTATGTCAACCAACAGTTCTTTGAATGTGGAATTGTCGAAGAAGACGTCATTTTTGGGTTTGAGACTCTGGGTTTTGATTGGGATAGGTGTTGGTGCATTTATAGTGCTGATTCTTTGTGTATTATCTATATGGGTGATGTTTCGGAGAAAGTCTAGGAGATCTCTGGACAAGTACTCTCTATCCCAAATACCAAATGTCTCAAAAGATATCAAGGTTGACAAGGTTGGGGTGCAGAGTTCTTATGATCAAGCAGAAAGTGTATCCATTCCTGTTCATGACAAGGCAAGTGATAAGAATTCAGAGAAGTTGTTAGTTCATTTGGGCATGAACAAATCCAGTGATCCTGATAATATCAGTCAGTGTAGCTCAATATATCATCATGAGAGAGGATTTAGTTCAATGTCAGGGGAAGAAGGAAGCTCTGGTACCTTTAAGAAGCAATCTACACTGTCATTTGGAGGGCTGGTAACTGCCTCTCCTCTAATTGGCTTGCCAGAAATTTCTCATCTTGGGTGGGGCCACTGGTTTACACTTAGAGATCTGGAACTTGCAACGAATCGTTTCTCGGCAGAGAATGTGATTGGTGAGGGTGGATATGGAGTTGTTTACAGGGGCAGACTGATCAATGGATCCGAGGTGGCAGTGAAGAAACTTCTTAACAACTTGTAAGGATACTTTATGATATCATTGGTACCCAATTTAATTTTCTCCTCTGGCACTTGTTGACATTATTTCTTACTTAAACAATAACCTTTACTCTTGCTCCATAATTGCATTATGTATTGAGTTCATAGGGGACAAGCAGAGAAAGAATTCAGGGTTGAAGTGGAGGCTATAGGCCATGTTAGACATAAAAATCTTGTGCGCTTACTTGGATATTGCGTAGAAGGAGTTCACAGGTAAACTCTGTTTTCTTTAAAATCTCACAAGTGCACTTTATCTCTTCTATACTCAATAACAGTTCAAGCTTGGGGTTTATGACAGTTGTATTCTTTTTCTTTCATAATGAATGTACTTTCCATTTGATTTGCAGGCTGCTGGTGTATGAATATGTGAACAATGGTAACTTAGAACAATGGTTACATGGGGCTATGAGCCAACATGGGACACTTACTTGGGAAGCCCGCATGAAAGTTCTACTTGGCACAGCCAAGGCGTAAGTTCAACTTGAATAATTAAAAAAGTGGACCATGTTTATCATTTCTATTGTCTTGTATAAAATTGATTGGTATGAATCATGATTGTCTTAAATTCCTCATCTCTGTATGGTCATGATTGTAAACAACTCATTTTGCCTCTTGCTTTGTGTTCCATAAATTAATATTTTTATGATCAGTGTCTTGTGCGTGTAAAAATATATCATAGATGTTATTCAGAGTTTATTTATGTTGATACCATTAGGTTATAGCCTTTTATATGTTCAGATATTTTTGCAATTTGTTTAGGCCCATTAGAGGATTCTGGACAACACAATAATATGTTCTGCTGATCTGCTCCATTGCACCATTGGTTAAACTCCCGAAGCTTAGTGAGCATGGGACCTAATCCCAGGATTTTCTATTTTCTATGTTTTTAAGTTTTGACTTGCTTACTTGGTTATCAAATTTACTATTATGACAGTTTCAACATCAGACCTAATCCCACTGATCAAACTCCCTATTTTACTGTGATTGGTTGCAGGCTTGCTTACTTACATGAAGCAATAGAACCAAAAGTTGTTCACCGGGATATAAAGTCTAGCAACATATTGATTGACAATGAGTTCAATGCAAAGGTTTCTGATTTTGGTTTGGCCAAACTTTTGGGTTCAGGAGAAAGTCACATAACCACTAGAGTAATGGGAACATTTGGGTATGCAGAATGTTTCATCATATCTTTTGTTATATTTTATTGAAAGGATTGCATAAATAGAAACTTACTCTGTTCTGAATTTCAGTTATGTGGCACCAGAATATGCTAATACTGGTTTGTTAAATGAGAAGAGTGACATTTACAGCTTTGGTGTTCTTCTGCTGGAAGCAGTTACTGGAAGGGACCCTGTAGACTATGCACGTCCTGCTAATGAGGTGTCTAATCCTTATGAATGCTGCCAGCTTGACTGTTCTAACTTTGCCTTCCATCAGCAGTGATCATTGCCTTCATATAGCTGATGAGATTTTAATTATCCTCATAACAGGTGAATCTTGTTGAATGGCTCAAGATGATGGTGGGGACAAGGAGGGCTGAGGAAGTGGTGGACTCAAGCCTTGAAGTGAAACCATCAACACGTGCTTTGAAGCGTGCCCTTCTGGTTGCAGTTAGGTGTGTTGATCCTGATGCAGACAAAAGACCCAAAATGAGTCAGGTTGTGAGGATGCTTGAAGCCGATGAATATCCATTTCGAGAGGTTCCCTTCATTACTTTATCCTCTCATATCTAACATGTTTTTAACTGTAGGACTCTAAATCTATTATCACGTTTATGCAACTTTTGGATTTTATGTGCATTCTCATTGTTGGCAGACACACCATTAACTAAAATGGTTGAAACATTGAATGTCAACTCAGGAAAAACAACTTCTTTACTTCGTTTTCTTCAGCCTGCATATTCCCTCTACTCAAACTAGTCTATATGCTTTCTGTCTACCTTTCAGTATAGCTGAAAGACAAGGAGAGAATGATTTCTTACCTTTGTTATACTATACCATTGGGAATATATAGTTTCTACAGAACTTGGCATTGCATAATATTCTAGTGGGTAATATGAAGAGCTGTTAGTATCTGTCTTCACTATTGAGTGTTGAGGATGGCTCTGGATGTTTCATCCTTTCCTTTATGTGTAGTCAGTCATGCTCATGCTTAAGGCTGATGATAGTATCATGGAATAGCCATATTATTGTCAGAACAAGAATTTTAGTTTGTCTGTTTTATGTTAGCTTTTGTTTCTGTGGAATTATTGTTGAACTAGAATGACTCATCATGGATAAGCTGTTTTTACAATTGAAGGTACTCCACTACTTTTTGCTTTCCCTAATTTCTTCCTAGATCTCATCCTTTGAAGTATGCATGACTTTTCTTGTGATTAATTATTATATAATAATTAATAAATATTGGAATATATCTGTTGACATGGATCTAGTGTCGTCTTTAGTTTTCATGGTTTTTTTTTTTTTTGGCTGTGTACAATGACAAGCATAGGAGGTTTGAACCTATGTCCTCTGCAAGTTACTTATACCTTCATCACTAGCCCACTACTAGTGTGGCTTAGGTCCTCTTTAGGTTGCCAACTTGCCATGCTTGTCAAAACACTGAAATTTAAGCTAACATCTAATTGATATCACTTTCAGGACCGAAGGAATAGAAAAAGTCGCACTGCCAGCATGGAAATTGAATCTGTGAAGGATATTTCTGGTTCATCTGATGCTGAAAAGGTGAAGGGTTCTGAAAGCCATGTGCCTGAGACAACTCAAGGGTAGGATTTGATAACAACATGACTTAACCTGCATCTACAATTGGCTTTGTACCGATTCCAGTAACCAATCAAATCAAATACCATATATAACCAAGTTTGTGTTAAGAAATTTTTTGCCGCGTCTGAGAAGAGAATCAGATCGTAGATAACCCATTTGGATAATGAAGCATTTTCTTATTCAATGTGGCCATTCAAGGATATGATACACCAAATATGCAAGAAGGATGGAGTCTGGATGAGTGCTAGTGTTAATGTTGTACAGATGTCTGCTGAGCCTATCTCCTCATTACATGGTTGCTAAGTTGTACCCTTCTTTTGTCTATCCTTGCATGCTGCTGGAGAGTGGAGATAGTGACAAACTGATATTTGGCTTCATTGTCCTTGCCATTTTTCTTTAAGTTTTTCATTATTTATAAGCTCCAAAAAGTATTAAATCAAGTGATAATATCCCTTTCTTTTGCAGTAGTTCTGACTTGATTGTATTATTTTCTCCACAACTTGGATTCTGTAGCATCCCTCAAAGTAATGGGGGATGTTATCTTCAAAAGTAATGATTACAAGTATAAAAATCAAGTCAATTGGAATGATAAGTATGTTTGGTGTTTCTGAAGATGACATAGAAAAAATAAGTATCGAAGAATGATTGGGAATCAACAAAAAAATCATGAGGCTTATTGAATAACCTACTTCTTTATATAAGCATGTCAAAATGCTTTAGGAAGAAGATTTTCGAAAGTGCAATCTTAATCAATAAGGTAATAAAGAGTGATTATAAGAAGAGATTTTTTTATGGAAAAATGTTTCCCTTGTGACATTAAATCACCAAACGTCACTCTCAATAATGTAAGGTTGAGTGACTTTTGACTCTATAAATATTCACTCACTCCTCTTCCTCACCATAAGCACTCACAATTAATAGAAAACACCAAAGTGTTCCCATAGTTCTGTGTTTTTTTTGACACTCGATCGAGAATTCTAAAACTCAACTTTTTTACAGTAGCACACTATCTTCAACCTCTCCATTTCCACCTGAGTTACATTTATGCAGAAAGGTAAGAAGGGTGAAAACTTATTCTTTTTCTTCATTCATTCTACTGAATCTTAATCCTGGTTTCATCTTTGATTTACCTCTATTAATTTCTTTGAATTTTTGACCCTTTTGAAATTATTGTAGGATTTTTTATTGTCTTTAATTAGAACTTATGTTTTTTACTGTCTTTCTCCTCTGTTTCGATTTTGATATTTGTTCTTCGATTTTGATTTTGCTCTTCGACTATTTTTCTCTTCTGTTTCGATTTCGATATTTGTTCTTCGATTTTGATTTTTGCTCTTCGACTGTTTTTCTCTTTTGTTTCGATTTCGATCTTTATGGTTGGCGTAAACACATTTTCGATTTCGATATCTGTTCTTCAATTTTGATCTTTGACTGTCTTTCTCTTCTGTTTTGATTTTGATTTTGATCTCTTTATGGTTTCCGTAAACACGTTTTCGATTTTTGCTCTTCGATTCTATTTCTTAATGGTTTTATCAAAAAATTTCTTATTTTCCTTTATTTTGTATTTTACATTTCAACAAAATTCTCTTAATTTACTAAGTGTTCGAAATTATAAAATTTTATTAGCAAAATTGAATTTCTGTCTAAGCTTACTAATGTTGTCCCATTGTATTAATGAATAAATGTGCAAGAAAAATTAATTATTACAGCCATGATTAGAGAACATTGAGGGACACCTCGATTAGAGAACATTGAGGGACACTTTGATTAGAAATATGCATATTTGGTTGAGAATCTTAACAATGGGATGAGGAGAAAAATTATTTTTGAAATTATTTTCATAAATGATTTATGAAAATTTTACAAGTATTGCTAAGTATTTTTCATGAAGTTAAGAATTATGGATTTTTTAAAAAGAATGTTGAAAAAAGAATGGTAAAATATTTTTTATACATGTGATGACTAAAATATCATTAGTTCATAAACTTATAAATGTTTTTGCTCATTCCTACCGAGTTTTATCTCACAAAATTTTGCATGATATTTCAGAGAATGCCCACTCTGAGGTTCATGATTGATCTACATGTCGAGCAAGTTTATATGCCTGACCTATGGAACTATGTGTTTTCATTCACTGTAGGAGATCTTTGCCTAATCATTTTGCTTTTTGATGAGTAGTAGTAAAGTTTGTAAATTAATAGCATGTCATAGGCTTTTCATGTTTTTTTGAGCACCATGTAAAGGCCTAGATGAGCCTAACTTTTGGCTGTAGGTGCAAACTCAATTTAAGAGTGATGCTCATACTTACGTGATGCAGGTATATGTATTAACTACTAACTCTTGAAGGGTTCTATCCTCTGCTAATGTAAAATATTATAAACCAAACTAATGTTAATAACAGTTGTATGTATGATGTATTATCTCAAGTCGTTTAGTAAAATAATTATAAATATAAATTAGAGCAGGACATTACAATTTTGGTATCAGAGCAGTTACCTAGGCAATGTGGTTTAAAAACCATTACTGCATTATGATAAAATTCTAATATGTAAGATATTGCATAAAAAAAAAATGTCATGCAGGTGGAATAATCCTAACCCTGAAGATAGGGTAGACAGGATGATGGACATGTTGGCAGAAATTGTGGCTGCAATGAGAGAACAGACAACTGCAACAAATAAATTTTTTCAACATATGTATGAACATAGAGGTTCAAAATAAGGCGTTCTTGTGGTAAATCCAAAATTTCAAGGACTGTCTGAATTTAAAAAAGCTAATATGCCAACTTTTAAAGGGAAATATGACTCGATTATCGTAGAAAACTGGATCATGGAGCTAGAAAAGATTTTTACTGTTCTAGAGTGTATTAACGCCCAAAGAGTAGCTTTTGCTGCTTATATGCTATCTGGAGAGGCGGAACATTGGTGGCATGGAACCAGAAGACTCTTAGAGACCCCATATGCATCTATTACTTGGGAAGTTTTCCAAACTGCCTTTCTAGATAAGTATTTTCCTTCTAGTGTTAGAAATGAGAAAGAAGTGGAGTTCCTACATCTACGACAATGACTATGATGGTCGGACAATACGTAGCAAAATTTGAAGAACTAGTAAAATTCTCCTCTTATCTTCAGCTTCATCACAATGACGAATGGAAGGCTGCAAAATCTGAATCTGGATTGAGGCCAGAAATTAAAAAGGAAATAAGTAAGATGGAAATTAGGCAATACTTTACACTAGTTAATAAGTGTAGAATTGTAGAGAGAAATCTTCTGGAATATGAAGCTGAGAAGGTAAAACAATTTCAGCTTAAGCGTAAGTAGGAGGATGATAGAAAAAAAACCAAAAATAATAAGTTTAGGCCAAATATAAACAAAGGAAAATAGGATCCGACCTGAAGTAAATTGCCCAAAGTGTGGAAAGCCACATGGAGACAAGCCTTGCATATTGGGACAACGTGTATGCTACACTTGTGGAAAGCCTGGACATGTATCAAAGGATTGTAGATTCGACAACAAGGGAAATCCTCCGACAAAGCCACAAGTTCCAAGAAGGGTCTTTGTTCTTAATAGTCGCGAAGTAGATCAATCTCCAAATATGATACAAGGTCAGTGCCTCATAAAAAATACTCTTTTAACTGTACTGTATGATTCAGGAGCCACACAATCCTTTATATATAATTTTTGTGTGAAAAATCTAGAATTACCTGTGAATGAGTTGTCTTATAATTTATTAGTTGCCTCTCCTACTGGAAATCGAGTCCAAACTTCTCATGCATGCCTAAATTGTCCTATTCTTGTTGAAAATAAACCTTTTATTGCAAATTTAATTTGTATGCCTTTGAAAAAGCTTGACATTATCCTGGGAATGGATTGGTTGTCCTCTAACCATGTGATACTAAATTGCCTTGATAAATCAGTTCCTTTTCCCTCAAATTCTGGCAAAGAAAAATCCAAGTGTACCTTTTTATCTGTCACTCAAGTTAGTAGGGGTATAATGGAAGGAGTTCAAGGATATATTCTCTTTCTTTCTTCTGAAACTAAGAGTTAGCTAGGTTTGAGCACCATCTATGTAGTTAAGGATTACCATGAAGTTTTCTCTTCAGATATATCCAACTTGCCTCCAGAAAGGGAAATCAAATTTTTCATTGACCTGATATCAGGTGTAGGTCCTGATAGATTTTTTAATATTTGTGGACTAACATAGTCACCAATTTTCTAAAACCCAGATTAATTGAATGTCAAATGTTGTTGAGCATCTATTGGTTTAACTCATTTGTGATCAATTTTGTTATTGGGCTCTTATAAGCACTTAAACTCATGTATATAATGTTGTTTTGAGTTTGTGGGCCTTGTATATGGATTTTCTATGATGGATAGGTTAACCCATATTGTAAACACAAGGAGAGGTCCCTATTCTCATCCTATATATATTTTGGTTGCCCCATTGAGGCCACAAGGGTTTTTTTTGCGCATATAAGAAATAAGGATAGTTTCTCTCCTCTACACACACGCACCAGTCGCGATTTCCCTTTAAAGATCGAGCACGATCGCACTCATATTTGTCCTTTCCAAGTGATTCTATAACATGATTTCTTGTATATTATATTTTATACATGCTATAATTTGGGGTTAAATAGATTTAGGAATTTTGACATGTCGTTAATTAGTTTGAAACAAAATTCCTTCAATTGGTATCAAAGACAATTTAATTCTAATTATGGTTGTAAATTACTTCTTGTTGAGAATGAGAATTTCGGTCAATTCAAGAACATCATTTATTTTTTGAAAAATTAATCAAAACCCAAAATTGATTTTGATTCCCGTTGTTTGAAGTTTAGGCAATTTTTCAATGTGTAATTTACGTGTATTTTTTGTGCAATTTTTCAACCATACAAGAATATCATTTATGATTTTCATTTTTCTTATTATTATTATTATTATTATTATTATTATTATTATTATTATTATTATTATTATTATTATTATTATTATTATTATTATTTCCAATTCTGATTTTGGAATATACTCCATGTACACAATAATTAATTTTGGTAATTTTGGCTAATCTTAAATGACGTCAAAGTTCTATGAGAATGATTGCTACGTGGTGTTGGAAAAATGGGTCATAACAGTTTTTTCTTCGACCCGAATTATACATATAAAATTGGATAGTCTCGGAACTCGTCTTTTGAAAATTTTTTGTGTAAAATTGGACATGTTATAATTTTCATACTCTCACATGTGATATTTTTTAAGTGCTCAAATATTTTTTTTGGGTTGTTATATGCAATATTGAAATTATTGTACTCTTTAGATTATTGTACAATTTAAATTGGTGAGAGTTTGTTCAAATAATTACCAAAATAATTTTTTTTTGGATTGTTTTAGGTGTATAATGTTGTATATATGTCAAAATTACCGCGCTTTTATAAACTAATGTGCAGATTAAAATCTAGGAGTTCATTTGGTATATTTAGAGTTGTTTTGAATAATTTTACTCCTACCTACTATTTAAATCATTGATAAATAACTAAACAAATAAATGAGTAGCTTCTCATGTCCTAAGCGCGTGATGATGTGAGATGTCTCATCAAAATCATGGAATAAAATTTTGTAATTAATTCTCATATAACTATGGATACTTTGGTATTGAATATTATCTTTTATGATATTTGGTAATTATTGATATTATTTCCACTACATATAATAGACAAATGAGAATTATTATTAAAATGATAATTTTGGATATTTTATTTTGTACGATAAGAAGCATTAATATCGATAAATATATTATTTTGATGCCAAGAAATTCATGTTGATTGTATGCCTTTTATTGCTATTGAGAATTTTTTTTATGGAAGACTTATTTAAATAAGCTTGGGCATATTAAAATTTATTTATTTATACATATTTTGCTCCTCTTTAATTGTTGAAGCCAATTTTATTAGTTGAGCTTGTTGAACTCCGTAAATTGTGCAATGTAATATTAGGAGTTATTCTTGAAATAAATTTTTCGTTATAAGAGCATGATAATGTATCATGTGCTGCATATAATTATTTTAGTATTGGACGTTTGTGCATTGACAATATTAAAGTGCTTTGATATATATTATCAAGAATTAAAGTACAATTGTATGTGATTAATTTTATTGTATATTGTGTCATTGTAAATTTAAATAAATTACTTTCAATGTGGCCATTATGAGAATATTATTTAAAATAATTTTGATTATTGAGAAATATTTAAGGCAATGGCAAGTTTATATTAAGTCATTATTGTGGTTAAGTTTTATATATCTCGTAAGTTTATTTTGTGAGCCATTTGTGAAAGTTATATAAAGTTCGAGTAATTTGAATCCTATTAAGTTAGCATCCACTTTTATTGGTTCTACACACAAGGATGGGCAACACACTTTCTAAGGTTAGTTATAAAGCTTATATGGTTATTGGCATATTGTATAATTACATAAGTGGAGAAATTTGTTCTTAAGGCCTTCTTCTCCCTTTTCATGCCTATTTTTGAATATGCAATTATGTATGAGAGTGTCAAAATTATCTTATTGATGTGGCATAAAAAATTTGGAACTCTATGAGCAATTGTCATTGATTATTGTAGTTTCTTATGGTCACATGCTTACCTATTGTAAGACTAGTATTGTGTTTTATAAATCTTATGAGATCTTATCTCTAAGAATTCCATCTAGAATATTTATAATTATTTTGAACATTTTGTATAGTTGTGAGCTCGCTTTTGCGGGACCAATTACGACAAAGTGTTATATTGTTAATAATCTTGTTGTGTTTTCATTGAAAATTATGTTAATAATACACTTATCCTATCAATTTGTCTTTATTAATATGATTTTTGATGTTTTGTTGAATGCATTAAATGATTGTGCCCTTAGAGTTTTCAGTATCCTCTCGATATTAGCTTTAAGGACATGATATTTAATGGTTTGTGAGAGTTTGCTTGTTCATTATAATCTGGGACTCGTGGGCAGGATTATAATGACATAGAAGCTCAAATTGTTGTGACATATATATAATGTTACTCATTATCAAGTATGTTATTAAATTGAATTAAATAACCTAGAATATTTGTATTGTTTTGTGAAACTTGATGAATGAGATAATTGGGCATTCTGTAGCAATCTAACTTTATTATTTGGACATGTAATTTTGTCAAATAAAAAAAATTAATAATGTTGAATGAATTGCAATTAATGTTGGGTTGTATAAGTAATGGACATACCCTTCGGTGTGATATTATTTGGCATAATCATTTGTGTGATAGAGAGAATAATTTAAATTTTTATTTTAAAAATCTTAAAAAATATTGCTTGTGCATAAACTATGAAAATATTGGTTCAATTATTTTACTCTGTCAAGTGGGAGAGACTTATATATTGTAATCCGAGACCCTTAGGCGGGATTGCTGTAACACCCTAGATAGTCATGATAGACTTGTTTTTTGTCATGGAAGTAGCCTAGCACTAGTTTGTCATGCCTGTAAAGTTTTGTGACTGTCAGAGCACGTTTAGGCACTTTGCTGTAACACTATGTGTGAAATATAACTGTTATTTGTTCTGAAAGTGGCTTAAACTGCTTAGTTAATGGAAATAAGTATGGAGAACTTGTTTCTAGGTTACAAATGTGTGGAAGCAGATGTGGTTAAAGTTTGAGAAATATCGGAGTTAGTTTGACATTTTTAGGCATACTAATTGTGTGTTTTAGTGCCGGATTGACCCCTAGTAGATATGAAAAATTACGAAAATGGTGAAACAAGATTTTTAATAAATCTTAATATTTGTTTTAAACTTGTTGGAAGTTAAGAAACTTGGTTTTGTGATAACTAAGCGTTCTTAACTGTTATAGTGAATTTTGGTCACCCAAGTAACCAAAATGTGAGGGCACGACCTTGTTTCTGTCTCTTAGCCTATTTAAGGCCAATAAGTGAGACTTGTCTCATTTTCTTTTCTTCTTCTAACGGCTGCCACAGGGAAAGAAAAGGAGAAGGAAACTTAAGGTGTTAAGGGAGGATGATTTTCATCAAAGCAAGGGAATGAGCTTAGCTTTGGAGAGGAACAATTAACCGACTTCATTTCTGGAAATTGAGGTAGGGGAAATCTTGTTTTGATGCTTGTTTTTCATTCCTCATTTTGGTTCAAGAGAGGCTTGAAGAAGAATTTGAGGGTTTGATAAGTGATTTGGTGATTTATGAGTTAAAACTCAATGTCTTATTGATGTGCTGAGATGAAGTTTTTATCATTTGGAAGCCTTAATTCCCATTTAGGTTAGTTTTGGGGGTTTAGGTTAATGTTGGAGTTTTGATTCACAAAGTGTTGAATTGAATGTAATTGAAGTGGTTTAAGGATTGCTATGTGTAGTTGATCCTTGTTAGAGGTAGAAAATCACTTGGAATCGAGTTTTGAGTGATTGGAAGAGAGTCTAATTTCAATGGAACAGTACCCGCATCTGCAGAATTCTGTAGAAGCTGAGTTCTGCAGTGGGCTCTACAGCGTGAGACGTAGAATATCGTGATATGAGTGTGATGGATGCCCAGAATTTGGGATCTGAGAGACGAACGCCGTAACGTGGCTCTTTAAGTGCCATGGCGTTGTGAAGAATAGCTTGCCCATCGCGACGTGGCACATTGGGTGTTGCGGTGTTGGAAGTGTTTCCTACTGGTACTTGAACCCGAGGCTTGGGCGCCGCGACGTGGGTGCTAGAGAACAATTATGACTTGTGTTTGATGCCCTGGAGTCTTCTAGTGGCATACTTTTCTTCTTTTATGCTTCTTTATGAGTAATGGGACTCTAGTAGGAGTATTAAATGAAGATGTGAATGACTTGAATCATAATGATTTGTAATGCTAATTATGAGAGTTTAATTAGTAATGATGATATACTTGATTGTATGTGTTGCCTTATTGAAGAGTGTGAGCCCCGTAGATGTGGGTGTTCTATATTAGGTAAGGTAGATTGTATCCTTCCTAATATAGTAATTTTAAGGATAGATTTTCTTGTTTATTATTGATAACTGTGTAGTTAATAGACTTCACTACTCAGGGAGAAATGGATTTTCTCTATGATAATGATGTTGCTGGATGGACTTTCAGTGCTTGTTCAAGCTTATGGTTGTGACTTGCATTACTTTGTTCAAGTTTCATGCATTCATGACATTACCATGGAATTGTAGGTTCCTGAATATGGTATCATACATTATTCATTTTCATACTTAGGATTCTGCATAGGCATAAACACTAGACATAACTTAGCATAGCATAGAGATTATATGGGTAGTTGCTTTCATAACATTATTCATGCATTGCAATTGTATGGGCGATTGCGTGTCTCTGAGATGGAGATGTTGTTGCTTCTGAGATTGAAGTGTTAATTTGATAATTGTAAATATTATCTATTTGTACATGTATATATATGCTGGTATTAGAATACTTCTACTGAGATATATTTTCTTACCTTAATTATGTTGCCATATAAATCCAGGTGCTAGTTCCTCAAAAGGGAAAAAGAAGATGGATGAAGATTAGTATAGTTAACTACTTTTGATGATAAAGCTTGTATAATATGCTAATCTTTGTTGTTGTAAAAGTTTATGTATTACAATGTGTCTTGAAGGCAGTGATGTATATATATATATATATAACTTTTGTTTTCGTGAATCTCCATATTTACTCATTATGTATGAATGATATGGGTTAGATGTTGATGTATGTTAGTAGTAGTATGACCAGTATTGGGTTAATTTATATGGCGATATATCTAGATAGCAAGTATTGTAAGAAGTCCCAATAACTCATACATAACAGCAGGTACAACCAAACCTTAAGAAAACAAAATTACACAACAAGTACAACCATGTACTCACATTTTCCTGAATTATAGGAAGGTAAAGACTTTATAGCTTCCAGATTGAAGACTCTTCCTCCTACAACTGGTCTATCATCAGTCTTGTTCTCTTGCCTTTGAGAACAACTCTTGGCGTAGTGTACCTTCTCACCACACTTATAACAAGTTATCTGGTCCACCATACACACTTTGTTTCCATGGTGCCTGTCACACTTAGCACACCTCTGAGCTTGATTCTCTTTCTGATCTTGCTTGTCTTTCTCTTGTGGGTAGCTGGATTTAGGAACACTCTTCCCATATCCACCATTCATTTTCTTCTTTTTCTAAAGGCTCTGTAAATTTTGCTCGGCCTGTAGCTAGAGATTATCCGACTCCACAATCCTACACTTGTTCACCAAGGATGGAAAATCCCTGATTTCAAATGGTCTCACAACCCTTCTTACATTCCTTCCCAGCCTGGATTCAAACCTAACATACTTCCAACTCTTATTTGGATTATGCCTAAAATGAGAAGAGAACTTGGACAACTCATGGAATTTAGCCTCATATTGTCCAACCGTCATGTTCTCTTGACGAAGACTCAGAAATTCCCTTTCTTTGTCATCCTGCAAATTTTGAGGAAAGTATTTCTCCCAAAAGGTTTCCTTGAACACTCCCCACGAGATCAAAGTCCCTGCTGCCTCCAGCAGTCTCCTGGTGCTTCGCCACCATTGCTCTGCTTCCCCTCCCAACATAAAAAAAGCAAAGGAAACTTTTTGCTCATCAGAGCAAACCATGACCTCATAGATTTTCTCTAATTCGGTTAATCATTCTTCCGCTTTAACCAGATTATATTCACCTTTGAACATTAGAGGATTCATCTTCTTGAACTCCGAAATGTCAAGAAAGTTCTGATTTCTCCCAACTGGTAGTGGTGCCTGTGGTGGTACTTGCTGCTGAGGTACCAACCTCTCTAACACTCTAGCAGTCGCCGCTGCTTGCTCTGTCTGTTGCCTCATGGCATTGGCCATTGCCATCATAGCCACAGCCATTTCTGTACCTTCATTTCCAGAACCTCTATTATGGCTCCCACACAGTTGTCCTCTTGTTGCTGGTCGCCCTCGTGCTGCCATAGTTTTCTGTAAACACAGAACATTACATATTGAGTTAGCTAAGCTAAATATCATGTAACTGTGCAACAGTAGCTAAAGCAGACATATCGAAGACAAAACATGCAATTTCACTCAAACAATCACATGTAAGAGATAAGAAATGCATAACAATCACTACATATGCATAAGCATAGTCAGTCCATATCCCGGCTCAACAAGATGAACTGCTCTGATACCAAAATGTAACAGCCCAATACTTGCTATCCAGATATATCATCATATAAATGAATAACCCAATACTGGTCATTCTACTACTAGCATACATCAACATCTAACCTATATCATTCATATATAATGAGTAAATATAGAGAGCCACGAAAATAAAACTTATATATATATATACATCACTGCCTTCAAGGCACATTGTAATACATAAACTTTTACAATAACAAAGACTAGCATATTATACAAGCTTTATCATTAAAAGGATTTAACTATACTAATCTTCATCCATCTTCTTTTTCTCTTTTGAGGAACTAGCACCTGGATTTATATGACAACACAATCGGGGTGAGAAAACATATCTCAGTAGAAGTATTCTAATACCAGCATATATATATATGTATATGTACAAACATATAATATTTACAATTATCAAATTAACACTTCAATCTCAGAAGCAACAACATCTCCATCTCAGAGACACGCAATCGCCCATACAATTGCAATGCATGAATAATGTTATGAAAGCAACCACCCATATAATCGCCATGCTATGCCAAGTTATGTCTAGTGTTTATGCTTATGCAAAATCCTAACTATGAAAATGAATAATGTACGATACCATATCCAGGAACCTACAATTCCATGGTAATGTCATGAA
Source organism: Ormosia semicastrata (assembly GCA_029884595.1). NCBI lineage: Eukaryota > Viridiplantae > Streptophyta > Magnoliopsida > Fabales > Fabaceae > Ormosia > Ormosia semicastrata. The sequence goes on from JAQQTO010000040.1 coordinate 6,757,617, forward strand.
TGCATGAAACTTGAACAAAGTAATGGAATTCACAACCATAACCATAATCTTAATCCCCCAAAGCTTAAGATTTTGCTTGTCCCCAAGCAATAACTAATGCCAAACCAAGAAGTGGGATAAAGAGATAATAATGAATGAGGAACCCGATAAAACATCCAACCAAGCAATAGGCGAAGGCAAACCAAGAATTAGAGAGGTAATCAAAATCAAGTCTAATTAGAGGCTAAAGTTCTCAGAAATCATGCTCCTCACTAAATTAATTTCACTCTACAAACCACACTCAAAATGTTTAAAGGTGAAGACAATGCGCTCAAGATTCCTCAAAGAAAAAGCACTTCCATAAGCTTGATAAGAAACCAAATTTTCACTAATAATCAGCATGCATGCAAGAATCAAAATGTCTTTCAAGGGTTATAATGGGGCCATGGGAATAATGTTAGGTAGGGTAAAGAAAGAAATGTATGCACAAAGGGTTAACAAAATTTTCAATAAGCACAAGAAATCCAATAGAACATAAATGGAGCAAAGGAATTTTTCAATCAAGAGCATAACTCCACATTTCCAAGTATTTATTATTTACTTTTCATTCTTCTCTTTCTCCTCTTTTTTAAGCTTTCATCTTATGATTTTATTTTATTTTCTTTTTCTTTTCCCTTTTTATTTTTCTCTTTTTATTTTTTTTTTCTGAGAAAGAGAAGGCTAAAAAACATATGATTTCCCAACACAACTTTCAAACCCAATTTGCTCCATTTAATATTCTAAATGATTACCAACAATGTATCATCATAGGCATCAAGAAAAATAATTATGCAATAGGCTCAAGATGGGCAACTAGTGGATGAAAGTGTGACAATTATTTCAGAAGGCCAGAAAAATACCTAAGATATCTTAATCACATTCAAGCATGCAAACAAAAAATTTGCCTCAAAATTGTTTCAAATCAAGTTCTAGAGCACAATATCAATGATGAATTATTACTCAACACAAAGAATGAGAGCAAAAATCATATAGTGCATAAATCTCATACAGGCTCAAAACTCATATTTAGAGGTCAAAAATCAATGAAAAGCACAAATTCAAAGAACATATGCTAATTATCAACTATCAAGAAATCACCTCCTCTATCAATTAAAATAATGCTTGTTGCCTATCACAAAAATCAACAAATTGGGTTCCACAATAATACCATCTCAAAATCCTCAAAAGATAGGGGTACAAAGTTCAACCAAAAAGTCGAGAGATATGATGATGTGAAAATGCAACATGAAGATGTAATGCAAAATGAGACATGAAAATGCATGAAACTAATGATCTAAAATGAAAATGAAAATACCCCCCAAGCTTAGAACTTGCATTGTCCCCAATGTAACAATCTATAACTAGAGAGGGGATAAAAGAAAAGAACTCACTACAGTGGTGGAAAATTTTCTGGTGTTCAATCCATGGCCATGGAATTTTTCATGGGTTGGATGTGAAACTTTCTGACTTCACTCTTCTTCTAAATTTAGCTTCAAAAAGGGTTAAACCTAAATAAGATCCATGAGATAAAGATCAAAGCAATAATTCAACACACAAAATCAAAAGAAAAAGAAGAAATAAAAAAGAAAAAAAACAAAGAAGCTTGGGTTGCCTCCCAAGAAGTGCTTGTTTAAAGTCAATAACCCAACTCTGGTCTGGTTTCTATGCTCAGGTGATGTCAACGGAGTAGTGCTCAGTCCCCACTCCTTCAAAGTGTTTCACTCTCTGGCCATTTATCATGAAAGGCTCATGGCATTCTTTCTTCACCTCAAGCACACCATAAGATAAAACTCGAACAATCTCATATGGTCCTGACCATTTTGACCATAACTTTCTAGGACAGAAACGTAGAAGCGAGTTATTGATAAGAACTTTATCCCTGAGTTTAAATTCACGTTTCTCGATACACTTGTCATTCTGCTTCTTAGGTCCTTTCTTGCAGGCCTTGGACTTCTTAAATTTTGTGGTACCCTTGGGCAAAGTCTTTTCTAGCATAACACCAGTCACTGATTCCTGCATGCCTGAAAGCACAACACTATCCACAACTTTAGAAGCATCTATGAGATTATATGAATTTAAGGAATTAGAATTATTTTCAGAATTAAAAACATCAAAAACTACTTCCTCATCATTCAATCGCAAAGTCAATTTCCCTTCATGAACATCAATGATTGCCCTTCCAATGACAAGGAATGGACTCCCAAGTATGATTAACATTTTAGCATCAGCTTCCATGTCAAGCACAATAAAATTCACCGGCATATAAAACTTACCAACTCTAATAGGAACATCCTCCAAGATGCCTACGGAGTACTTGATGGACTGATCCACCAATTGGAGTGAGATAGTTGTGGGTTTAAGTTCACCCACCTCCAACTTCTTACACACAGAAATGGGCATAAGACTAACACTAACCCCCAAATCACACAGAGCTTTATCAAAACTAATGTTACCAATCAAACAAGGAATAGAGAAGCTACCTAGATCTTTTAGCTTAGGAGGCAATTTATTTTGAATTAAAGCACTACACTCCTCAATTAAAGCTACTGTCTCATATTCCTCTAGCTTCCTCTTATTAGACAAAATGTCTTTAAGAAATTTAGCATAAGTATGCATCTGTTTCAACCCCTCAGTGAAGGGTACATTAGTGTACAATTTCTTAAGGACCTCTAGGAATTTCCCAAATTGCTTATCTAGCTTGGCCTTAGCCAATCTTTGAGGGAAAGGAACTGGTTGGTATGGTTCAGGGGGTACATACTTAAACACATTCTCAGTAGTTTTCTCTTCTTCTAAGGGTTGTGTCTTAGTCTCATTTTTCTTAATTCCCTTATATTTTTCACTCTCCCCCTTACCCGTGGGATCCTCTAATTTCTTTCCACTTCTCAAACTCACACCCTTACAGTGTTCATTACCTGGATTTATTTTAGGTTGACCAGGAAACTTATCCTATTGCCTATGTGAAGTGCTCGCTTGTTGGGCAATTTAGGTTTCCAACATCTTATTATGAATAGCCAAATTGTCAACCTTAGCTGATAACTCTCTAATGGCCTCAGTCACAACTTGCCCATGTTGCCTAAACTCTTCATTATGCTTAGATTGACTCTCAATAAAATTCTCAAGAAGGGACTAAAGTCTGGATTTTTGTACCTATTGGAGTCCAGAAAAGGGTTTAGCATTACCTTGCCCGGCTTGGTACTGACTATTCCGGTAGGAGAAGTTAGGATGTGACCTCCAACCGGGGTTATAAGTTTGAGAATACGGATCATTCCTCCCCTTTTGGTTGAAGTCATAGAAATTGTGGCATGATTCCACTTACTCCACCAGTGCACCTTGTGAGGAGCCAATTTCAACTTGGCATTCGGCACCTATGTGTCCCTGTGCTTCACAAATCTCACAAAAATTGTTAGAAGCACCTATAGCATTAACATGAGCTTTTTCAAGCATGTCAAAACGTTTATTCAAAGAATCAAATTTTGACATAATTAAATCAACACTGTCTACCTCAAACTTACCTCCCGAGAGTTTTCTCGGGTTATGACCTCTTTCATTTGCCCATTGGTGATGATTTACAGCAACGCTCTCAATGATCTCGTAAGCTTCTATTAGCCTTCTATTCATCAAAGCTCCACCAGCTGCGGAGTCAAGAGACACATTCGAAGAATATTCTAGCCCATTATAGAAGGTATGAACGATTAACCATTTCTCTAACCCGTGGTGTGGGCAGACTTCTAGCAAAGCCTTATATCTGTCCCAAGTTTCTGACAATGACTCTCCATCTTTCTGAACGAAGCTTGTGATTTGGGTCCTTAGATGAGCAGTCTTGGAAGGTGGGAAGAATTTGTCCAAGAAAGCTTGCTCCAATTGGTCCCAAGTAGTGATAGCCTCAGCGGGAACAGACTTCAACCAAGCTCTAGCTCTATCTCTTAATGATAATGGAAACAGGCGAAGACGAATAGCATCAACAAAGGCGCCTTCAATCTTGAGGGTCTCACAGAACTCCAAGAACATATTCACATGATCATTCGGATCCTCTGATGGCAATCCTCCAAACTGGTTCTACCTTATCATAGAGAGTAAAGCAGGAGGTATGGTGAAGTGCCTAGCTTCAATGTCTGGCCGAGCAATTCCAGATCGCAAACCCCGAGCATTAGGGGTTGCATACTCTTTTAGCGGTCTATTATCCTCAAGTTCATCTATGACAAGTGTTAGTTTAGGTATTTCTCTCACTCTTTGCCCTTGTCTTCTCCTTCTATGAAAAGTTCTTTCAATTTCAGGACATGCTTCAATAAGAGTCTCGGAATGTCTAGTACTTTGCATAAACACGAGAAATTACCCATAGAGAGTCAAAGAGAAAACAAGAACGTAAGAATATGATAAAAAGAAAAAGGTTTAAAATAATTAAATTGAAATTAAAAATTAAACTAATATTCAAGAAAAACACAGTCCTCGACAATGGCGCCAAAAACTTAATATGTGAAATCCGTAAGTGTACGGTTTCATCGTCAAGTAATAAAAGATCGAATCCATAAGAACTGTGTCTATGAATACCAATTAATTAATTAATTCAATTAAATTAAATAAAGGAAATATAATTGTTGATTGATGAGATCTTAGTAACCAAGCAATTAAATAAATGAATTTCAAAGTACAAAATTGAGAACAAAAATAGCAAGTTATTAAGAAAGGTTTTTTAGATTCAAGAAAGTTTCCAAGATTGGGGTAACCACAATGATATAAGACAAATCCTAATTGACAACCCTTTTATTAAAATTGAAATTCAATTGAAGGTGAATTACCCTAAATTAGTTAATGTTCTTTCTCAAGAGATAAGAACTGTGCCCAATTAAACCAAATCCTACTCTCGTGGTAATTAAATTTAAATTAAACTCATTACGCTTTATGGTAATTTATTGAATCCTCAAAAGGCTAAACCTACTCTCATGATTTAGACCTTAAGTTCAATTCTTATGGTTCCAACATCTAGGTTCACCTCTCAGTACGTCCTTAGATATCTATGAGATGCAAATATGTGGCCATCAAATTCACATGAATAAGCGCAATAAGGATTGAATAAAAAAACATTCAAGATTAATGAAAGGGGTAAACAAAGTCAATTAATCATCATCAATGTATCAAAGGGCATTGCCCAATCCTAGAAACAAAAGAAACTACTCAGACATGGAGAAGAAGAAACAAGAAATCAAATTCAATAACATCCAAACCCGTAATCAAATAGAGAATAGAGGAGAAAGATGAATATTAAGAGCCTCCAAGTGTGCCTCCTTCAAACCAAATTGGAACCATAAAATTGTATTCAGAACATCTATAAATAACCCTAGGGTTTCAACTGGTCCAAGCCTATAAAAAGAAATAAAAATAAAACTTAAAATCTGACTCGTACTGCGATCCACGGCCGTGGATCATTCCACGGACTGGTCGTGGATCTCTTTGCCACATGACCATTCTGCCTCAGTTTGAATTCCACGGCCATGGAACTCTCTGGAGTTTCTCTTTTGCTTCTTCAACCTGCTGCTCGATCCATGGTCGTGGAGAATTCCACAGGTAGGCCGTGAAACTCTCTGGAATGAGTCTTTTCCCCTAATTTGTTATCCGTAAAACTCCAACTTCAATCATACAAGCTTTCCATCCATTTCAAAGCCAATTGAGCACCAATCCTGTACAACAACACCAAAAACACCGCAGTTATCCGAACTAAATGAAAAATAAATAAAAAGAGAAACTAAAATACCTAAAAATGCATGCAAAACAAGAATAGAATATGATGTTATTTCACACACATCACCATGCTATACCAAGTTATGTCTAGTGTTTATGCCTATGCAAAATCCTAACTTTACCATGCTATACCATATCCAGGAACCTACAATTCCATGGTAATGTCATAAATGCATGAAACTTGAACAAAGTAATGAAATTCACAACCATAACCTTGAACAAGCACTGAAAGTCCATCCAGCAACATCATTATCATAGAGAAAATTTATTTCTCCTTGGGTAGTGAAGTTCATCAACTACACAGCTATTGATAATGAACAAGAAAATCCATCCTCAAAATCACTATATTAGGAAGGATACAATCCACCTTACCTAATATAGAACACCCACATCTACCAGGCTCCCACCTACTAAAAAGCAATCACCCACATCTATGGGACTCACACTCTTCAATAAGGTAACACATATAATTTAGTATATCATCATCATTCCTTTGCTTCTTTTATGTTAGGAGGGGAAGCAAAGCAATGGTGGCGAAGCACCAAGAGACTGCTGGAGGCAGCAGGGACTTTGATCATATGAGGAGTGTTCATGGAAACCTTTTTGGAGGAATACTTTCCTTAAAGTTTGCAAGATGACAAAGAAAGGGAATTTCTGAGTCTTTGTCAGGAGGACATGATGATTAGACAATATGAGGCTAAATTCCATGAGTTGTCTAAGTTCTCTTCTCAGCTTAGGCATAGTCCAAATGAGAGTTGATAGTGTGTCAGGTTTGAGTCTAGACTGAGAGGGAATGTAAGAAGGGCTGTGAAACCTTTTGAAATCAGGGATTTTCCATCCTTGGTGAACAAGTACAGGATTGTGGTGTCGGATAATCTCCAGCTATAGGCCAAGCGGAATTTACAGAGCCTTTAGAAAAAGAAGAAAGTGGATGGTGGATATGGGAAGAGTGTTCCTAAATCCAGCTACCCACAAGAAAAGGACGAGCAACTTCAGAAAGAGAATCAAGCTCAGAGGTGTGCTAAGTGTGACAGGCACCACAAAAATAGAGTGTGTATGGTGGACCAGATAACTTGTTATAAGTGTGGTGAGAAGGGACACTATGCCAAGAGTTGTTCTCAAAGGCAAGAGAACAAGACTGATGATAGACTAGTTACAGGAAGAAGTGTCTTCAATCTGGAAGCTATAAAGTCTTTACCTTGCTATAATTCAGGAAAATGTGAATACATGGTTGTACTTATTGTGTAATTTTATTTTATTAAGATTTTATTGTACCTGCTGTTGTGTGTGTGTTGTTGGCGCTTCTTACAATAGGTAGACCAAATTTTGAGGACAAAATTTTAAAAAGGTGGGGAGAAATGTAACACCTTAGATAGTCATGATAGACTTATTTTTGGTCACGGAGGTAGCTTAGCACTAGTTTGTCATGCCTGTAAAGTTTTGTGACTGTCAAAGCACGTTTAGGCACTTTGCTGTAACACTATGTATGAAATGTAACTGTTATTTACTCTAGAAGTGGGTTAAACTGCTTAGTTAATAGAAATAAGTGTGGAGAACTTGTTTCTAGGTTACAAATGTGTGGAAGTAGATGTGGTTAAAGTTTGAGAAATATCGGGGTTAGTTTGACATTTTTAGGCATACTAGTTATGTGTTTTAGTACCGGATTGACCCCTATCAGATATGAAAAATTATGAAAATGGTGAAATAAGATTTTTAATGAATCTTAGAATTTGTTCTAAACTTGTTGGAAGTTAAGAAACTTGGTTTAGTGATAACTAAGCGTTCTTAACTGTTCGGGTGAATTTTGGTCACCTAAGTGACAAAAATGTAAGGGCACGACCCTGTTTCTGTCTCTTGGCCTATTTAAGGCCAATAAGTGAGACTTGTCTCTTTTTCTTTTCTTCTTCTAACGGCTGCCACAGGGAAAGCAAAGGAGAAGGAAACTCAAGGTGTTAAGGGAGGAGGATCTTCATCAAAGCAAAGGAAAAAGCTTAGCTTTGTAGAGGAACGATTAACCAACTTCATTTCTGGATATTGAGGTAGGGGAAATCTTGTTTTGATGCTTGTTTTTCATTCTTTCATTTTGTTCAAGAGAGGCTTGAAGAAGAATTTGAGGGTTTGATAAGTGATTTGGTGATTTATGAGTTAAAACTTGATGTGGATATATTGGTTGAGTTAGGAACTGATTTATTGATATGCTGAGATGAAGTTTTCACCATTTGGAAGCCTTAATTCCCATTTAGGTCAATTTTGGGGGTTTAGGTTAATGTTAGGGATTTGATTCATGAAGTGTTAAATTGAATGAAATTGAAGTAGTTTAAGGGTTGCTATGTGTAGTTGATCCTTGTTAGAGGTGGGAAATCACTTGGAATCGAGTTTTGAGTGATTGGAAGAGGGTCTAATTCCAATGGAATAGTACCCGTATCTGCAGAATTCTGTAGAAGTTGAGTTTTGCAGTGGGCGCCACGGCGTGAGACGTATAACATCGCGACGTGAGTATGAATGGATGCCCAGAATTTGGGATCCAAGAGACATTATGAAGAATAGCTTGCGCGTCATGACGTGGCACATTGGGTGTCACAGCATTGGAAGCGTTTCCTATTGGTACTTGAACCCGAGGCTTGGGCGCCATGACGTGGGTGCCAAAGAACAACTATAAGTTGTGTTTGATGCCTTGGAGTCTTCCAGTGGTGTACTTTTCTTCTTTTATGCTTCTTAGTGAGTAATGAGACTCTAGTAGGAGTATTAAATAAAGATGTGAATGACTTGAATTATAATGATTTGTAATGCTAATTATGAGAGTTTAATTAGTAATGATGATATACTTGATTGTATGTGTTGCCTTATTGAACAGTGTGAGTTTCGTAGATGTGGGTGATTGCTTTTTGGTAGGTGTAAACCCCGTAGATGTAGGTGTTCTATATTAAGTAAAGTGGATTGTATCCTTTCTAATATAGTGATTTTGAGGATAGATTTCCTTGTTCATTATCGATAACTGTGTAGTTGATGGACTTCACTACCCATAGGGAAATGGATTTTCTTTATGACAATGATGTTGCTGGATGGACTTCCAGTGCTTGTTCAAGGTTATGGTTGTGACTTCCATTACTTTGTTCAAGTTTCATGCATTCATGACATTACCATAGAATTGTAGGTTCTTGGATATGGTATCATACATTATTCATTTTCATACTTAGGATTCTGCATAGGCATAAATACTAGACATAACTTGGCATAGCCTGACGATTGTGTTGAATCTCTAGCATAAATAAGTTTTTGTTGTTAAATTAGTGTTAGAATCAAAGAATATAGATAGAAATTACATAAGTTTTAATTGTTTAAGAGTTTTTTTATGTTTTTGTGTTCACTAGCTAATGGGATTCAAATTTTGATTGAAACAAGTTTGAATTGAACTTAGAAGGAAGAAGAGATGTTTTTCATGCGTGCTATCGCATGGCGAGGATCATCCATCGCAAGGTGAGCCTTCATGTGTTCCACCGCAAGGCGAGGAGCATTCATTGCGAGGTGATATAACTAATGGAAGGGACTTCCAGACTAAAGTGGGCTGAACCTTGTTCACGGGCCATCGCGAGGCGATGGCTGTTATTTAGCCAATTTTAAATAGTCAATGAAACATTTCTAAAGGGGATTTTTATTCATTTTTTGATTTAGAGTTCGGGATGTTATCGAGAGCGTGGAGTTTTCATCTTCTTCCATTTCCATTGATTGTTCAAGCTTAGGAACAAGAATCTGAAGGATCTATGGCTTCTTCTTCCTCCATTAGTTTGATCTTTCTTATCTCTTGTTCTTCTATCATGAGTAGCTAAATCCTTTTAGGCTAGGGTTATGAACATTGTAGATACTCTTATGTGATCTGGTTTGTACTTTTTTTACAAGTTAATTTCATGTGTTTGAGCACTCTACTCCTTACTTAATGTTAATCAATACTTGATCATTATTGGTTTGAATGTGGGCATTTCTTCTAATTGAAAAATTAGTTAATGTTGGAGTTGAGTTAAGTTGTCATGATTATGATGGATTATAGGGATATATCATTGTAATTATGTGTTCCATGAGATTGCTATCATTAATGCTTAATTTGAATCATCGATTACCTAAGGAATTGGGAGTTGTGATTTGGGTTAAAGGGGCTTTGAATCAAGGGATTGATCTTTGTCTAATTTTGTTGATAGGAACTTCAAATGCATGATTATTACTCGTTTTGAGAGTTAACCAGTAGCATAAGAGGGTAAATAATGGGATTCAAACTTTAGCCGCTTTTCTTGATAAATTTTTTCCTCCTTAAAAATTCAAAAATATTCCTTAATTTGTTAATTGCTTTGTTTTTAATGCAATTCTATTTTAATTATTTAAAAATCAATACATTTCAATGTTACAAATTCATATTTTCAGTTCAAGTAGAAATAACTTTTCTTGTGTTGATAAATCGATTACAATCCCTGTGGAGACGATACTTCTTTTCTAACTATTATATTACTTGTAGCGATTCGGTGCACTTGCCGAATTTGTTTCTCAATAAGTTTTTGGCACCGTTACCGGAAATTATTAATTTAATTATCAACAAGGCAAAATAGTTACTACTTTGGACAATTGTTTTGTTTTCTTACTTCATTTGTTAAAAACTTTACTGCATTATTCTAATTCATTTTTTAAATATAGTTGACTCTTTACTTATAATTCTCCTATTTTTCGTGTATGCGAGGGAAAAAGGCAACTGAATTGTTGTTTGATCCTGAGATTGTGAAGATAGAAAAAACAACTAAGAAGAAAGTTAAGAAAGCAAGGCAGCAGAAAATAACTCAAGAAAAATAAGAATCTACTTCTTCTTCTCATATTCTCACAGTAGAAGTAATGGCTGCATAACCACCACTTAGACGAACTTTGGGAGATTTTGGCTGGAGGAACAACTGTCAGAGGTTGGCTATTGAGTATCAACCTATGGAGGCAAATGCATTTGAGATCAGAACTTCTCTTTTGAATATTCTCAAGTATAATCAATTTTCTAGAGCGGATAATGAAGATCCTAATCAGCACTTGGTGAATTTCTTTGAGATTTGTAGTACATTGAAGCTGGATGGTGTTTCTAAAGAAGTTAAGAGGATGAGATTATTCCTTTTTACTTTAAAAGACAGGGCAAAGGATTTGTTGCAAACACTTCCTTAAGGGAGTATTACTACTTTAAATAATTTAGAAGACAAATTTATGGCCCAAATTTTTCCCACCTCCAAGTTCATCAAGAAAAGAGTTGAAATTACTAGTTTTTAGCAAAAAGATTGAGAAAATCTTTATGAGGTATGGGAGCGATTCAAAGGACTTTTGAAGAGGTGTCTTGACCATAGCTATGATGACTTGACACAAGTGCAAATGTTTTGCCATGGGTTAAGACCAAATATAAAGATGATGTTAGATGCTTCGACTGGGGGTACAATGAATAACAAGATAGCTGAAGAAGCAAGAGAGTTAGTGGAAGCAATGGCTTCAAATGAGTATCTCATTCATCATGATAGAGGAGTGCTAGCAAAGAACGGTGTTTTAGAGCTAGATGCACATAATGCGCTATTAGCCCAAAACAAATTGGTTTCTCAATAATTGGAGGTTCTCACCAAACAACTTCAAGCCTTACAAGTGGGTTCCTCTCAATCTAATCATTCTAAAGCTGTGATGCAATGTATGAGGTGTGATTTTTATGGCGGAGGACATGAGAATGGTGCTTGAGAAGCTCAAAGTGATCCAAATGAATATGCTAATTATATAGGAAATTTTTAGGGGCAAAGAGGGAATCCTTATTCCAACACCTATAATCCAGAGTGGAGGAATCATCCCAACTTTGCTTGGAAGCAACAGGAGTCCCTTCAATCAAGCAAATCTCCTTAACTACAGCAACCTAAAGAGAAGCCTACTACCTTAGAAGAAGTATTGATTCAATTCATGCATATGACTCAAACTAATTTCCAAAATCATGAGACTCATTTCAAAAACCAGGAAGCATCCATCAAGAACCTTGAAAACCAAATCGGACAGCTCTCAAAGCAACTGGCTGAATAGTCCGGGAGACGATTCTCTAGAAATACAGTGGATAATCCTAAAAATGAGTCTTGTAAAGTCGTAATTTTGAGGAATGGAAAGATTGTCACACTATCTGTGATGGAGTCATTAGCTTCGTAGTCTGCTGAAACAAATGAGAAGAAGATATTGGATGAAGAGTTAAATAAAAAGAGTGACATTGTGAATCTAGAAGAAAATGAAAAAGAAGAAAAGGAACTGATAGGTGAAAATCAGAAAAGAGACGATAAAAAGAGTTTTAACTTAGTAGATGAAGACTTCTTCTTGAGGAGGACGAAAAATAAGATTTTGAAAGAAGGGAATAAACCTCAGGTGATCCCACCACATGTGAAGTTACCATATCCTCATTTGAACAAGAAAAAAGAGAAAGAGGAGCAGTTTGTAAGATTTTTAGACATTTTCAAATGCCTCCAAATCAACATTCCTTTTGTGGAGGCATTGGAACAAATGCCTACATATGCTAAATTCATGAAGGAGTTGTTAACCAAAAAGAGAAAGTTCAAATAGGATGAAACAATGGCATTAACAGAGGAATGCAGTGCAATACTTCAAAGAAAGCTGCCACCAAAATTGAAAGATCCAGGGAGTTTTACAATTCCGTGCACTACTAGAAACATGACCATTGGTAAAGCTCTCTGTGACTTGGGAGCAAGCATAAATTTGATGCCATTGTCTATGCTTAAGAATCTTGGGGGAGGTGAGGTCATGCAAACAAGAATGGCATTGCAACTTGCGGATAGGTCAATTAAACATCCTTATGGAGTGATGGAGGACGTGCTAGTGAGGGTCGACAAATTCATATTTCCAGCTGATTTTGTTGTGCTGGACATAGAAGAGGATGTAGAAGTACCTTTGATTCTTGGAAGACCATTTTTGACTACCAGAAGAGCCCTTATTGATGTCCAGCAAGGGCAATTAATGTTGCAAGTGAAAGATGAGAAAGTCACCTTTAATGTTTTTAAGGCGATGCAACACCCGGATGATAAAGAAACTTCTTATCGGGTGGATTTGATTGATACTACATTTACGAAATCTTTTCAGCAAAACACTCCAACTGCACCTCTTGAAAGAGTGATTATGAATGTTATTGAAGATCATGGCAACGTGGATGATGAAGTCATTGAGGAGTGTTTGCGATATCTAGAAGCACATCAAGCTGAAAATGTTGTTAACAAGAAGAAAGAAGAACTGAGTAATAGCAAGGTGGTGAAAAAAACAAAGTTGGAATTGAAACCCTTGCCATCTCACTTGAAGTATGTCTTTCTTAGCAATCAAGATCCAAATCCAGTGATAATTAGCAGTTTTTTTTATCAAAACTTGAAGAAGAGAAGCTTGTAAAGGTACTCCAAGAGCACCAAACTGCACTTGGATGGACTATATCTGACTTAAAAGGGATAAGTCTAGCTTTTTGTATGCACAAGATCAAACTTGAGGAGGAATTCAAGCCAGTGGTTCAGCCACAGAGAAGGTTAAATCCAACAATGAAAGAAGTAGTGAGAAAGGAGGTGCTGAAACTCCTTGAAGCTGGAATGATTTACCCTATCTCTAATAGTGCTTGGGTTAGTCCGGTTCAGGTTGTTCCTAAAAAGGGAGGTATAACTGTAGTGAAGAATGAGAAGAATGAGTTAATCCCCACTAGAACAATCACTAGTTGGCGTATGTGCATCGACTACCGGAAGCTTAATCAAGCTACCTGAAAAGATCATTTTCCTTTCCCATTCATAGACCAGATGCTTGAGAGATTATCCAGACAAGCCTACTATTGCTTCCTTGATGGCTATTCCGGTTATAATCATATTACAGTCAATCCAGAAGACCAAGAGAAGATAGCATTTACCTGTCCCTATGGAGTTTTTACATATAGACGGATTCCTTTCGATCTTTGCAACGCTCCCTCTACTTTTCAGAGGTGTATGCTTTCTATCTTTGCTAATATTATTGAAAAATATATAGAGGTCTTTATGGATGATTTCTCTATTTTTGGTGCATCATTTGATTCCTGTTTGTCTAACCTTACTAATGTTCTTAAAAGATGCATGGAAACCAAGTTAGTCTTAAATTAGGATAAATGCCATTTCATGGTGCAGGAAGGCATTGTACTTGGCCATAAGATTTCAGCCAGCGGTATGGAAGTAGATCAGGCTAAGATTGAAGTGATAGTGAAAGTACCTCCACCATTGAATGTGAAGGGCGTGAGAAGTTTTCTAAGTCATGTTGGTTTCTACAGAAGATTCATCAAAGATTTTTCAAAAATTGTAAAACCATTGTGCAATTTGCTTATTAAAGATTCCTATTTTGATTTTGATAATGATTGTTAACATGCTTTTAATCTTTTGAAGGAAAAATTGATCTATGCCCCTGTTATTGTAGCCCCTGATTGAGAGTTACCATTTGAACTTATGTTTGATGCAAGTGACTATGCAGTAGGAGCTGTGATGGGGCAAAGAAGGAATAAAATTTTCTATGTAATTTACTATGCAAGCAAGCTTGTAAATGAGAACCAAATTCATTATGCCATAACTGAAAAGGAATTGCTTGCCACAGTATTTGCCTTGGAAAAATTTCGTTCCTACTTTATTGGATCTACGATTACTGTGTTCACTAATCATGTAGCAATTAAATATTTGCTAACTAAAGGAGAATAAAAACCTAGACTGATTAGATGGATATTGTTGTTGTAGGAATTTGATCTTGAGATTAAAGACAAGAAAGGAAGTGAAAATGTGGTAGCAGACCATTTGTCTAGCCTGGAGAATTCTGAAGTTACTACTAAGGAGAGAGACATTCTTAAAGAGTTTTCGGATGAGAAGTTGTTTGTAATTGAGAAGAGGCCATGGTTTGCTGATATGGCTAATTTCAAGGCCGCTAATGTTATACCGGAAGACTTGACATTGCAACAGAAAAAGATTTTTTTTTAGATACCCAATATTATATTTGAGATGATCCTTTTCTTTTCAAAATCGACCCAGATGGACTTCTTAGAAGGTGTGTGTCACAAGATGAAGGGCCGAAGATACTTTGGCATTGTCATGATTCCCCTTGTGGAGGGCATTTTAATATAGAATGTACTACTGTCAAGGTACTTCAGTCTAATTTTTATTGGCCAACCATCTTTAAAGATGCATATAACCATGTGAAGGGCTGTGACAAATGTCAAAGGACTGGCAACATATCAAGGAGAAGTGAAATGCCCTTAAATCCTATTCCGGAGGTTAAATTGTTTGATTGTTGAGGCATTGACTTCATGGGGCCATTTCCCCATTCCTATTCAAATCAGTACATATTAGTGGTTGTTGACTATGTCTCAAAATGGGTTGAAGCCATGGCCATTCCTGCAAATGATTCTCAAGCAGTGGTTAAGTTTATTAAAAAGAACATCTTCTCTAGATTTGGAGTTCTAAGGATGTTGATCAGTGATGGGGGAACTCATTTTTGCAATAATCAGCTCCAAAATGTTCTTTCCAAGTATGATGTTTGACACAAAGTGGCAACTCCTTACCACCTTCAATGCAATGGCCAAGTGGAGGTATCAAATAGAGAGATAAAAAGAATTCTAGAGAAGATAGCTGGTAGTTCAAGGAAGGATTGAGCAAATAAGTTGGATGATGCCCTATGGGCATATAGGACAGCCTACAAAACTCCTTTAGGCTTGTCACCATATCAACTGGTTTATGGTAAGTCTTGCCATTTTCCAGTAGAACTTGAGCACAAGGCATATTGGGCTTTAAAGTTCTTAAATTTTGATCCTACCTTAAGTGAAGAAAAGAGAGTTGTTCAACTACATGAGCTTGATGAATTACGTGTGTATGCATATGAGAATATGGGGATATACAAGCAGAAGATGAAAGTCTACCATGACAAGTACATTTCACAGAGAGATTTTTATCCGGGACAACAAGTGTTGTTGTTTAATTCAAGGCTGAGGTTGTTTATAGGAAAATTGAAGTCTAAATGGTCAGGACCATTTACTATTAAAGAAGTGACACCCTATGGAGTAATAAAAGTGGAGGATTTAGCTTTAAAAAGGGCTTTCAGAGTCAATGGCCAAAGGCTGAAACCTTACTTTGGTGGGGTAATAGAAAGAGCAAAAGTTGCTCTTATTTTACATGAGCCATAAAAATCATAAGGCGTTGAGTTAACGACGTTAAACTAGCACTTCTTGGGAGGTAACCCAAGCATTTCTTGTTCTTAATCATTTTGAATTAATTTTGAATAGTAATTTTCCTTGTTTTATTTGCATAAGAATAGCATAATAGATGTGTTCTGAATTTTGTGCTTGCTATTGTAGGAATACTGCTGTAGTTTTGTTGTTTTTCAAAAAAGAATAGAATGATGGGAGCTAGAGTTAAAGTTTGAAGCAGTCAAGCTCATTGCCAGGCGAAGGTACTTTCTTGCTTAGCGAAAGCAGCATTTTAGTCAGAATTGCCTAGCGAGGAAGCTATATCGCAAGGCGATTTACAAGAAAAAAGGCAATCTATGTGCCATGATCTGATATTGCCAGGCGGTATTTTTTCATCGTGAGGCGAATTTCTAACTAATTGCCTCTGACCTCAATCGCTAAGCAATGAGGGTGCATCGCGAGGCGAAAGAAGGTTTTCACAATTTAGAATTTTGTGTCCAGTGCCCGTCGCCTCACGAATTATCATCAGTCGCAAGGCAAATTTCCAACCAAAAGCTTCTGACTTGTTTCGCCAAGCGATGGGGAACACATCGTAAGGCATGAGCAGTTTCTTTAAAATTTCCAAATTTTGTCCAAGTATTCATCGCAAGGAGAATTATCAGCCATCACAGGGTGAATTTCTAGCCCATTGCCTCTGACTTGTTTCACCAGGCGAAGGGGAATGTTCGCAGGGCGAGAGATTGAGTTTAAAATTTCAAGGGTGAGCCAAAGCTTATCGTAAGGCGATATATTAGCCATCACGTGGCGAGCTGAGAAGTATCAAATTTAAGTAAGTCCTCAGTGCACATCGCCTCGTGAATTATCATCCATCGTTGGGCGAATTCCCAGCAGGAACTCACTGCCTTGATTCACTAGGCGATGGTTTAATAGTCGCAAGGCGACAACTCGAGAACCAGCTTTCATTTGTACCCAGTGTGTGACATCGCGGCACGATTGTGTGTTGTCGCCAAGCGATGGGTCGTATTCTATAAATAGATGGCCCATTTGAAGTTTTTCCCACGCATACTTTCCTCAACCTCTACTAGGGCTTCCATTTGGTCACTCACATTCCCTCATTTTCTTCTATTTCTCTACATTTCACCTCTTTCTTTGCACTTCATTTCTCTGCAATCCATATTCAAGTATGTCTTCATCCCTATCTTCACAGGGCTCGTGGTAACTTTTCCTTGTTGTGAAGGTTTGTTCCTTCCCTTTTCTCATAATGTTTCCACGTTGAGTTCTATGAGTTGTGCTTGACAAATAGTGAATTTTATTGTGTTGTGTGGATAAAATAAGTTGTGTATTTGTGATCTTGGTTGAAGTCTAAGTAGAAATAGTACTCTATGGGTATCTTTTGTCTTAATTAAACCTTGGCATATATCTCACACTCCAATTGTTTGTTAAAAGTTCACAATGATGATTATTTCTTTTCCTGAGTATTACCATGACATGTCATTGCTGCTGATAACTCCTTTGTAATCTACTTGCATGTTCCATTTCTTGCATGTATGCATGAAGCCTTAGTGCGCATGAAGTTTTGCTTGTATGCATGAAATTGCATGATCACAACTTGTTTCCAAGGTGCTTATTGAATGTCCTGACTTAAGTTTATGAGTGGCTTTCATGATTTTTGGCATTGAATGAGTCTATAGTGGATTAAAAGCTATATGTTCATATTTTAGGAACATGACATCAACACAGGGAAAACAAAAAAAAGAGGAAGCAAGTTGTGGAGGAAGAACCTAGGTTTACAGAGCATCTGTACTATTCCCTAGAACACCAAAAAAGGTTCAAGACCATCATTAGCAAGAAGAAGATCATTGAGGATAGAACTTTTGATTTTCACAATGAGACCATACCAGAGATCCAATTTGAGATTGCCTGGAGGAAATAGGCAAAGTTGACCAGATTTGTCACTGATCATTGTCTGGAACTTGTTCGTGAATTCTATGCTAATGGCTATAGAGTTCTAGGCATAACTCGAGTCTTTGTTAGTTATGTCAGAGAAAAATCAATCAGTTTTACTGGGAAGAGAATTAATGAGGTTCTAGGTCTCCCTATTCCGCGAGAATATGCTTACAAGACCAAAACTGATAGGGCAATTGACTATAATGAGTTGATTAAATACCTTTCAAGCCAGGTGTTGAATAGCTCAAAACCAGGGACAATATTCCCCAACGATTCAGAAGTGTTGATATGAAACCACTCGCCAAGGCTTGGTCTGCATTTGTTCATCAAATAGTCCTTCCTTGCTCCAATCCCTCTGACATAATTATTCACAGGGCCCAACTCATTACTGTAATCATGAAGGGTGAATCCATCAATGTGGGGGAGATCATTGTTAAGGAGATGCTCCACATTGCTAATGATGACACTAGCACACTGGCCTACCCATCCCTAATTTGTTTGTTGTGTGCTAAAGCGGGTGTTCCTTCTTCGGATACTGACACTATTGGGAAGCCCAAAGCACCAATTACAGCACAGTGGATCAGGAAGTAACCATCTAGGCCACTTGACCCTGCACTTGCACCAGAATTGCCAGAAGAAGTGCCCAACACACCTGAGTCAGTTCCTGAGCCATTGTCTTTAGCTGCTATAAAGCATCAGCTTTTGCTATTCAGGACACACAAGCTCTTCATGGTCAACACATTCAGTTTGTTGGAAGACTGAACAGTTTGTGTTTCCAGTCCATGCATAACATGGAGCTGATGATGCGATCTTGGGCTCCGGAATGGGGTTTTGATTTATCTTTGTTGGTTGATGTTTCTCTCGACCCTTCCACTGAGTAGTACTTTTAGAGTATGATGCACTTGTTCATGGGGCATAGTCAGGGTGCTGGAGGGTCTAGAGTAGCTACAGCAGATCTTGAGGAGGAGCAGGTAGATGAGCCTATCTAGGCAACCCAGTTTGCTATTAATAAAGAGCACTTAAATGATGCTGTTAAGGGAGTTCAGGAGCACCAGGATGATCAAGCTGTTGACGATGATGAAGAGAGCCCAGAGGATAATGATGCAGAGAATAATGATGAAGTTTAGTTATTGTATATTCTGTTTTGAGTCAGCCGGGCATGTTTAGTTTTTATTTTATTATCTTTCTTGCCCAGTTGAACTCTTTTGTTAGTGTTTGTTATTGTTGTTTTGCTTTTCCTTTTTTTTTTTGAATAATTTCAGTATTGTTCAGTTTGTTGTAGCTATTTCAAGTCATTCTGTTTTTGGATATTTGCACCTTGGATTTTTCAGTACTCATCCTTTTTGGCTGTTATGCATTTGTTGTAGTGATGATAGCTCGTCGTCATTTCCATGCGTTTCATATTCCGCATCTCCATGCCTTCAAGTGTTATCCAAATGGAGAAGTTTCTGTAATCTCAACTCTTATTGGAATTACTTTACAAGTTTTGTTGGGGGATTATTAACTTGTGCGGGTAGAATTGCTTGATAAGAAGATGATTGCCATTTTTCTTGAATGTTGTGTATGCAATGAAATCATTCCAAGCTTAAATTCAAATTTTGACAACAATTGTGAATTTGACACTTAAGTTTTGCATGAGTTGTATAATTTAGGAGCTGAAATTTTGCTTAAGTGTGTACCTTTTAAGTAGCTCATTGTAACTTTAATCACTATGAAACTGATTGTGGCATGTTTTCCTCACTCGCTAACACTTGTGAGTAATTGAGCCTAAACACTGTCATCTCTTTCATGTGTGCTTCCTTTGCATGTGGCATTCTTTAGAACTTGACTTAGTTCTTAATTGTTTTTGCTTGCTTGTTCAGATACACAGAGGCAATTTTTCTTGTTCTTAACTAGCAACTAAATAAACCACCCAATTTTTTTTTTGTCTTTTGCTAGCCCCTTGAGCCTTTGGCCTTTTCTTTGAACTTAATCCTCATTACAAGCCAATAACTGAAAAATCATAGTCCCTACTTACTTGGAGTTAGGTATGGGTCAATTCATGACATGTCTTGGTAAATTACTAAGTTTGGGATTGCTTGAGGGCAAGCAAGGTTCTAAGTTTGGGGTGAGAGTACAAGGATTTTTCCTTGTCCATTTTACTTGATCTCTTACTTTTAAAAAAAGAGAAGAGAAAGAGAAAATTTAAAAATTCATTGTCCTTTTTATTTAAAAAAAATCCTTTTGTTTCTTATTTCTTTTGTTCTGAAGAATAGTTTGGGGAATTTTGTATTGAATAATTTGAAGGTTGGTTTATGAGTGTCATGAAATGGTTTGTGGCTAATTTCAAGCACAAAAAGTTCTTATCCAAATGATTTCCTACCTTCATCTAAGTCCCATTACAACCCAAAAAGACCTTTTTTAGTGTATGTGTGTGCAGTGCTTACATTTACTTTTCTAGAATTTTGTCAAGCTTATGGTAGGGTGCTGCTTGTGATGTGAATTGAGTGTTGATAATACCTCTAGACACTTGAGTTGAGTGAAACACCTATTCTGGAGAGGAGTGATGAGGATTGATATATTACTTTTAGTGGATCAATGGTTTTGGTTACCTAAAGTTGTGATGATTGGGAAGCATGAATGTAAAAGAGTAGGTAAATTGATTGTGCAATGATTGTTGAAATTTTTGTGAAATGTTCAATTTTGTGATTTTGTATGAAGGGCTTGTTTGAAAATTGAATCAAGATTTGGTTTTATTCTCCAACCCTTGTTTGAAATTGGTTGTTAGCTTGAGGACAAGCAAAGTTCTAAGTTTGGGGTTATGTTGAATCTCTAGCATAAGTAAGTTTTTGTTGGTAAATTAGTGTTAGAATCAAAGAATTTAGATAGAAATTAAATAAGTTTTAATTGTTTAAGAGTTTTTTAGGTTTTTATGTTCACTGACTAATGGGATTCAAATTTTGATTGAAACAGGTTTGAATTGAACTTAGAAGGAAGATAAGATGTTTTTCATGCGTGCCATCGCCTGGCGAGGATCATCCATCGCGAGGCGAGCCTTCATGCGTTCCATTGCGAGGCATGAGCATTCATCGCTAGGCGATATGACTAATGGAAGGGATTTCCAGACTGCAGTGGGCTGAACCTTGTTCATGGACCATCGTGAGGTGATAATGGGCCATCGCCAGGCGATGACCGTTATTCAGCCAATTTTAAATAGTCGATGAAACGTTTCTGAAGGGGATTTTTATTCATTTTCTGATTTAGAGTTCGGGGTGTTTTCGAGAGCATGGAGTTTTCATCTTCTTCCATTTCCATTGATTGGTCAAGCTTGGGAACAAGAATTTGAAGGATCTATGGCTTCTTCTTCCTTTATTAGTTTGATCTTTCTCATCTTTTGTTCTTCTATCATGAGTAGCTAAATCCTTTTAGGCTAGGGTTAGATGAACATTGTAGATACTCTTATGTGATCTAGTTTGTACTTTTTTTACAAGTTGATTTCATGTGTTTGAGCACTCTACTCCGTACTTAATGCTAATCAATACTTGATCACTATTGGTTTGAATGTGGGCATTTCTTCTAATTGGAAAATTAGTTTTAATGCTAGAATTGAGTTGGGTTGTCATGATTATGATGGAATATAGGGATGTATCATTGTAATTATGTGTTCCATGATATCACTGTCATTAATGCTTAATTTGAATCATCGATTACCTAAGGAATTGGGAGTTGTGATTTGGGTTAAAGGGGCTTTGAATCAAGGGATTGATCTTTGTCTAATTTTGTTGATAGGAACTTAAAATGCATGATTATTACTTATTTTGAGAGTTAACAGTAGCATAAGAGGGTAAACAATGGGATTCGAACTCTAGCCGCTTTTCTTGATAAATTTTTTCCTCCTTAAAAATTCAAAAATATTCCTTAATTTATTAATTGCTCTATTTTTAATACATTTCTGTTTTAATTGTTTAAAAATCAATACATTTCAAAGTTACAAATTCATATTTCCAGTTCAAGTAGAAACAACTTTTCTTGTGTTGATAAATTAATTACAATCCTTGTGGAGACGATACTTCTTTTCTCACTATTATATTACTTGTAGCGATTCGGTGCACTTACCAAATTTGTTTCTCAACATATTGTATGTGCGGTTGCTTTCATAACATTATTCATGCATTGCAATTGTATGGGCGATTGCGTGTCTCTGAGATGGAGATGTTGTTGCTTCTGATATTGAACTGTTAATTTGATAATTGTAAATATTATCTGTTTGTACATATACATATACATATGCTGGTATTGAAATACTTCTACTGAGATATGTTTTCTCACCCCGATTATGTTGCCATATAAATTCAGGTGCTAGTTCCTCAAAAGGAAAAAAGAAGATGGATGAAGATTAGTATAGTTAAATGCTTTTGATGATAAAGCTTGTATAATATGCTAGTCTTTGTTGTTGTAAAAGTTTATGTATTATAATGTGCCTTGAAGGCAGTGATGTATATATATAACTTTTGTTTTCGTGGCTCTCCATATTTACTTATTATGTATGAATGATATGGGTTAGATGTTGATGTATGTTAGTAGTAGTATGACCAGTATTGAGTTATTCATTTATATAACGATATATCTAGATAGCAAGTATTGGCTGTTACAATTGCAATGATGCAAGGGCTCTAGTTCAATTAATTGCCCAACTAATTGAACAAGGGAAAACCAATATAATTATGGTTGCTTAAGTATAATAAATGTTTTAATGTATGGTTTTCTCTAACTTTTGTATTTGTTATCACTTTGTTGTTGCTTATTGAGACCTAATGAGGACATTGTTGAGTCTCCTAATGTATGTTGTAATATAGTGAACTCCCTATAGTTGTCATGTTGTATTGATATGCTTTAGTCTTAATAAGATATTTTGAAAGCATAATTAGCTTATAAAGGTCTAAAAATAATTTTTCTATTTTGTACCATTGTTTGTGTTGTATTAAATCACTAGCTTGTTGAACTTATTTTGTTATAAGTATTGTCGTAGCAATTTGGGAAATATTATTTTGTCGATATAATAGTGATAATTATTTTTGCTTAGTATCTTAAAATGATAACTTTGAAGATTTCCTTTTATATTATTCAAATGTCAAAATCCTCAAAGAAATTTTTTAGTTTTGCTAAGTTTCTCAAGAAAATTCTTGGGATTAAAATTATTCAAGTATTGTTGTGAAGAAAGCATTCTTCCAATTATGGTTTCATCATTTTGTGAAGACTTATTTATTTATTTTTAGCCCAAATTATTGTGTTGATTAGTTCAACTTTAAAATAAAATAAAAAAACTTCTTTTGTTGATGATACAAAATTTACGATGAATATATTGAATTAAACCTATTATACTTATGACATTCACTTTGGAAAATTTTCTTTCTTTTGGACTGAAGTAAAAGAATATATATATTTAATTCTTATGTATTTATATTTTAATTTTGTAAATTACCTGACAATCAATACGAATTGAAGCTCTTCATTTCTTATAAGAAGAAAGTGATTTTGTAATTATTGTTCTTTTTGAAATACTTGTTGTAAACTTTTTGAAGCCTACTATGTATGAAGCCTAATATTAAAGGCAATTAAATGCCTAGGTGTAAGTTAAATTGACTTGATACAGGTTGTCAGTTATTATTGTTTAATATTGATTTTGATGTTGTTTACATCAATAGGTGTTGCCATAAGTAAGTGAGAGTAAATTTGTTATTAATGTGCTTTGTGCTAGTTGTATATTGATGGTCAGAATCGCTATTATTGTTAAATGGGAGACAATATTCTATATTGAATTGTTTCTATCATGTGAAAAATCTTGGTGATGCCATTTTGTGTCTAAGGCATAAAAATTTTTTAAATCATGATATATTGACGGATTGTTTCACAAGGCACATATTATTATATGTTTTGAAATGTGTTTGCATTCTTATTGCACATTAATGTTTACTATAGTGGGAGTTAGAGATTATCTTTTGGTTATATCCTCAATAGTGGTTAAGTATAGGTCCCATGTGCTTCTGCTGCTGGTAATCTAATGTTGTGCTCAAGTGTGCATGTGATATTATTTTTTTGTGACACTTGGGTTTTGAGTGAGTTGTTAAAAACTTGCAAGTGATCCCATAATATGTGTAAGACATTTGGGATTTTAAACTCGCTCGTATGTTGTCAAGTCTTTTAAGTGGTTATTATGATTTTGTGAAGTATAGATTACCTTATGTATGAAAATACTTTTGTGGTTTTGTGTTTACGATGACAAAGAGAAGGAGTTGACTTGTTGTAAAGTGTCATATGGACACTTGTAATTTCCTCAATTGTGAACGCAAAGTTTGTAGTTGATAATGAAGTAATTTTGTGAGACTTTGTGGTTGATAATTTTTGTATACATTTGGTTTAATATAGTTTATATTGTTATGACCATATTTTGGATAACTCTGCAATATTATGTTTCTCTCTATTTTGGTATTTGTGTCGTTGAAGAGAGATGGTGAGTTTCAGACTCACATTGAGTACTTTACCACAGAGTTGATAGTCCCACTAATAATGATGTTACCATTAGAGTATTTTGGAGCTTTTGGACTCTAATAGGGTTGTTATTGTTGTTTTGTTTTGATATGTTGGATTAGTGAGAGAATGTACATTATAATTATAATTATTATATTATCTTCATACTCATTGAAATTGTTGTTGCCATATGTTGTTGTTGTGCACGCTTTTGTGATGATATAGCGTATTGTTGGAGACTTTAGTACTCGGTCTCATTTTGTTATACTGAGATATTTTCTTTGAGATATTTTTTTGAATCTCAGTAGGCATCCTTGATAGATGTCGGGGCCATTTTGTAGGGAATTGCACATTGATCACACTTTTGACATGCAATTTTGTTATACTTTTCCTTTGACCCACATACCACATTTTGTTAGGTCACTGGGTTATAAGTATCTTACATATATGATATCAGTATTCCTATCGAGTATGATTTTCTGCATTGTTGAGATGTTTGTGTTACCAAGTGGCCTCAATACTCAAGAGGGGGGTGAATTGAGTAGTTAAAAATAAGTTCACAAATCTTTCGCAAATCGTTTGACAATCAATTTTCGTTGAAGCTATTGAATGATCAGAGATAATTGAATAGATGAGTTAGGCACTTTTACTAATGAACGTAATAGCCAAGGAGACAATATCCAAATAAAACAATGAAACAGTGCACAAAGATAAACAGAGGAGAGTTTAGAGAAACAAACACAGTCGTTTATCCTGGTTCAATCACTACTCCACTTGTGATCTACGTCCAAAGTCCCAAGCAACACCTTGAGATTTTCCACTATATCTTTAAGCTTCAATGGGTGCTTGAAAAACCACTACAACCTTGAGCACTCAACAAGATGGGATACCTCACCCAAAAGCTTGAGCCTCTATTTTCCAAGGGATACCTCACCCTTACAATACTTGAGGGATACCTCACCCTCACTAATCGAATGTATAAGATTGAAATAGAAGAAGCTCTCTCTAGAGCAAGTGTTTACAAATTGAAGCTCTAATATGCTCTCAAAGATTTTTCACGTTTTTAGTCAGAAAACAGAGCAAGAAATGATTTTAAGGATTGATTCACGTTTTGAAGTATGATGATCAGTTTTTGGTTCAAGGTCAACCGTAAACAAAGACCCAACTTGGGTATTTATAAGTTTCTCAATTAATAGAGCCGTTGGAGGTAGTTGGGCATGCATTTAATGCATTTAATATAGCCGTTGGATGTTGTCAGGATGCGTGTAATCGATTACATATCTCAGGTAATCGATTACATTATTGTTCCAACGTTTTCTGAACTTTCTGGGCTCTGTGTAATCGATTACATGGCTTCTGACTTTGCTTGTAATCGATTACATGGCTTCTGACTTTGCTTGTAATCGATTACAATGCTCATGTAATCGATTACATAACTTCTGACTTGCTGTGTAATCGATTACAATATTCATGTAATCGATTACATGGCTCGTCGAACGTGTTCTTTGAGTTTCTGGGTTTTGTGTAATCGATTACATTCTTGGTGTAATCGATTACATGGCTTCTGACTTTGTTTGTAATCGATTACAACATCAATGTAATCGATTACATTACTCGTCGAACGTGTTCTTTGCCTTTCTGGCTTTGTGTAATCGATTACATATATTGTGTAATCGATTACATGGCCTCTCGACTTGCTTGTAATTCGATTACATTGTTTATGTAATCGATTACATGCTTTTGCTTGATGTGTAATCGATTACAAACATTGTGTAATCGATTACATTGGCCTTTGAACACATTTTTCAAGTCCAATAACGCTTGTAAGTCATTTCCAACACCTCAAGATACTTGATTAAACATAAATCCTTTTAAGAGTGTTAGATTTAAAGTTGAAACTCAAGTTTTATTGAAAGCCATGTTTAACTTTGAAATTTCCATTTATTTTGAAATCACATATTGAAAAACCATTTGAGAAATCTTGAGAGCATTTAACATTAATCTCCTAAGTCTAAATAACTAATTAAACCTTGTCTTCTTTCTTTGATCTTGATTTTTCCTTTTGTGCTTGATCTTCTCTTTTGCTTTTGTTATCATCAAAAACCTTTCAACATGCCTTAGAGACATAAGCATTCACATTCTCCCCCTTTTTGATGATGACAAACTGATCATAGGAAAAAGAAAGAATTTTTGCATTTGTATATAATAGTCATTTAGGTACAATGCTGCATGATATTGGGTTAGATTTTGCATATGAAAAGCTTAATAACTTAAGAGGTCAATAACTCCCCCGTACTCATGCAACCTTTAATTTCTCATGCAACCATTAATTACATTTCATTTTTCCTTATTTTTTCCCCTATTGGCATTATCAAAAAGACATAAGCATTTAAGAAAAAAATGGACAGCATGACAGTTATATTTCATGATTCCCAATTGTTTGCCATAACAGAAAAGCCACAAAGATCAGTCCAATCAATATTCCAACAGCTAACCATTCAAAGTGAAAACAAGTTTATGTATTAATAATCAGCATGTACAAATAAACATGTCACAACCAGTAGGCAATAATCAAAAGATAACTATAAAGGTATACCAATTTTATATAATCAAAGTCAAAACAAACTAAGTACAAGGTGGTCATCAATACAAGAAAAAATATATCAAGGCGTAAGGCCATGATCACTATCAGTGTCCTCGCTGTCACAAAAGACTTCACCCTCTGGATCCGCAGCAGAGTCTCCTAGATCAATGTTATCATCGCTGGGCATAAGGTCGTCGTCAGAGTCCAGAAGCTCCTCATCATCAGCAGGAACTCCAGATGGACCAGCGAAGGATATGGGATCCGGAGGGGCAGAGGATGTGGGGGGTGCAGCAGTAGCAGGACTCTCAGGAACAGGAGGTCCACGTAAGAGGGATCGAATGGAGGCAAGCTCCTGGTCTGAGTAGTCCATCCTCAGCTCAAGATGGTCGATCTTTTGCTCTATATGATCTATGCGTGTGTTTACGTTGGCGCTCAGGTTGCGCATCTCTTGGAGCAGAAGATCAAGAGAAGCTGGAGCAGGAGCAGAGGCAGGGTACTGAGCCTCCTCATCATCACTATCTGGATCGTGATGGATATGGCCAAATGTGCCATGAGTAATGTAATGCCACCTATCCTCCATCTTGTAGAGCTGAAGCTTCTTCAGAGTATGCAGCCCAATTGATTGGGGTCCCTTTGAGCTGGTGTCCTTGGACTCTTCAGTCAGCGAAATGCGATAGTACTCAAGGATTGTGGTGACTAACATGGCGAAGGGGAGAGCAGAGTTCTTCTTTTTCTTGATGTCCAGCATATGCTCTAGAATATAGTATCCCCAGTTTATTGGGTGCCCTATGGTCATTGCCCATAATGCCACTACATCATCCTTGAGGACTTGGGAGTAATTCCCTCCTCTGGGAATCAATCCACGAACCAAGAGGTAGTGGAGGACCCTGTTTTCCATAGTGAGGCCAGTGGCCATTATTCTGCGTCTAGGATCACTGGGGAGGTGGTAGCCAGTCCTAATCAAGGAGAGAAGAGCAGCCTTATGCTCAAACTCATGCCCCCAGACTTTGGCATTTCCACAGAACTGAGCTCCATCAGGAGTGAGCTTGGTAAGCCTATACCACTCTGCCATTGTTAACCTGATTTGTTGCTTTTTTACTTCAGAAATTATGCAATTATCCTCAACCTTCAGGTTAGCATAAAACACTCGGACAAGGTTAGGGTAGATGGCCTTCTCTATGCTCAGGAATCCCAACAAGCCTAAGTTTTCTATGGTCCTAAAGCTCTCTAAAGGTTCACTCTTGTAGAAGGTGATGGGAAGATACCTGGGAGAGATGATTTTGCGAAGCTGGAAGTTCTTCCGGAACAACTCAGCTTTCTTCACGGTGGAGAAGTGCCTCGTGAGGTCCAGGCCAGAGATATTGCGTGAAGAGCCACCAGAGGAACCTCCAACAGCAGCCCCTGTTCTTGGGCGCTTCGAGCGATGAGAGGATTCAGCCATTGATGAGAAAGAGAAGCAAGGGTTGAGTGGTAAATGGTTGGGGATGAGTGAGGAGAGAGAGAGGGATGAGATTAGGTCAGAAAGGTGGAGAGGGTGTTCGTGAGAGAAGATGGGGAGATTTGGATGAGGGATGTGAGGGAATTTGATCGGTGGGCTATGTGGAGAAGGGTTTTCCGAGATTGAGAGGCGCGAAATGACCAGTTTTGATGGAGATTTGAGTGAGAAAAGAGAGATTTTGAGATTTGAGGTGCGTGGGAGCAGAAGGAGAGAACGAGGAAGATGAACAGGCCCAAACAGAAATGAGCTCTACGCGCGTCAGGAACCTTTTAAAAAACCCTGTGTAATCGATTATATTGAGTGTGTAATCGATTACATGCATTCTGGTAGGTATGTAATCGATTACATTTTTAGTGTAATCGATTACATGCTTTCTGGGAACCTTGTAATCGATTACATAGTTGATGTAATCGATTACCTGAGTTCTGAGTTGGTTGTAATCGATTACAAAATGTGTGTAATCGATTACATGCGTGACAGAACCTGTGTAATCGATTACAAAGGCATTGTAATCGATTACCAGCACTCTTTAACTCAGATTTTGCGTTCCAAACAGCATATAATCAATTTTAATCCATCCAAATCAGTTTTAAAGCAACTTAAATCAATTCAAATCATCATGCAAGCATATGGACTAATCATATTATGATTCAACTCATATAATTGATCAAAATTATCATTTTTACCAAGAATTTCACCCTTTTTGGTGAAATTTGAGATTGTTGAATTTCTTGTCAAAGTTGGACATGAGAGAGCACCTGCAAAATAATTTAGGGGAAACCTCCGACGCTCAAGTTAGTATGGGATTCAAATATATAATGAAAATTCAGAGATTGTGCAGAATGTGGCATAATTATGCGTAAAACGCAAGCTTAGGCATTTGTTTTAGGATTATGCAAAGCAAATATCTAACTTATGCATGAATGGTCCAATATGCCCAGTTCATTTCTAATGTAGAAAAATGCTTCTTTTGCTAGGGGTTTGGTGAAAATATCGCCTAATTGCTTAGTTGTTTCAACAAATTCAAGTATGCAATCACCCCTTTGAACATGATCTCTAATGAAATGATGTCTTATTTCAATATGCTTAGTTCTAGAATGCAAAATGGGATTTTTTGACAAGTTAATTGCACTAGTATTATCACATTTTATGGGAATGTGATCAAGCTCAAGACCATAGTCCAAGAGTTCTTTGTTTCATCCAAAGGACTTGAGCACAAAGAACTCCCCCAACAGCAACATATTCAAATTTTCATTTGTGGACAATGCTACACTATTTTGTTTCTTCTTGTGCCAAGAAACTAGTGAGCTTCAAGCAAGTGGCATGTCCCACTAGTGCTTTTTTTCGATCCATTTTGCATCCAAAGCAAAATCAGAATCGGAGTACCCAATAAGGCTACATGAGGCACCCTTAGGGTACCATAAACCCATTTGTGATGTGCCTATTAGATATTTCATTATTCTCTTAAGACTTAGGTGTGATTCCTTAGGATTAGCTTGATATCTAGCACACATGCATACACTAAACATTATATCGGCCTACTTGCGGTGAGATAAAGGAGTGAGCCAATCATACCTCTATATTTTGTAATTTCTACCGATTTACCTCCTTCATCCTTGTCCAAATAGCAAGAGGTGCCCATAGGAGTAGCCATATGCTTGGCATTGTCCATTCCAAACTTTTTGAGCAGCTCCTTGCAATACTTGGATTGGCTTATAAATGTTCCTTCTCTTGTTTGCTTGATTTGTAGACCAAGGAAGAAGTTGAGCTCACCCATCATGGACATCTGAAACTCACTTTGCATAATATTTGAAAATTCTTTACAAAGAGAGTTGTTAGTAGCTCCAAATATAATGTCATCCACATAGATTTGAACTAGAAGAATGTCATGCATTTTGTGTTTTATGAAAAGAGTGGTGTCAACTTTGCCTCTAGAAAAGGCTTTTCTAAAAGAAATTTGCTCAACCTTTCATACCAAGCTCTAGGAGCTTGTTTCAAGCCATATAAGGCCTTTTTCAATTTAAAAACATGGTTGGGCATTTCAAAGTCCTCAAAACCAGGAGGTTGTTCTACATACACCTCTTCTTGTATAAAACCATTTAAAAAGGCACTTTTGACATCCATTTGATAGAGTTTGAAATCCATGATGCAAGCATATGCAAGTAGCATTCTAATGGCCTCTAATCTAGCTACGGGAGCATAAGTTTCTTCATAATTTATGCCTTCTTCTTGATTATATCCCTTAGCTACAAGCCTAACTTTATTTCTTATTATTAAACCCGTTTCATCAAGTTTGTTCCTAAAGACCCATTTGGTGCCAATTATAGGATGATCATTGGGCCTTGGAACTAATTCCCAAACTTGATTCTTCTCAAATTGGTTTAGTTCTTCTTGCATGGCCAAGATCCAATGCTCATCATTAATGGCCTCATTTATGTCTTTAGGTTCAACTTGAGAGACAAAGGCTAGATGATTACATGCATCTCTAAGTGAGTTTCGAGTGATTACCCCTTTTGATACATCACCTATCACCTTGTCAAGAGGATGATACCTTGAAGTCCTCCATTCCTTGGGTAGATCCAAGATTTTAGAATCTTCTTGCCATGAGTGATCAAGGAGTCTCTCTTCTTCCTTCTTGGACTCTATCTCTTGATTTTCCAAGTGCGTCTTTGCTAAGATTTCTGCAACATCATCAACAAGTTCCTTTCTCGGCTCATTTGGGTTAGTTTCATCAAATGCAACATGTATGGATTCTTCTATGGTCATAGTTCGTTTATTATAGACTCTAAAGGCCTTGCTATGAATAGAATAACCAATGAATATTCCCTCATCAAATTTTGCATCAAACTTTCCCAAGTTATCCTTTCCATTATTCAAAACAAAGCATTTACATCCAAAAACATAAAAATGTGACACATTAGGTTTCCTTCCTTTGTACAATTCATATGGGGTTTTCTTTAAAATTGGCCTTATTAGGGCTCTATTCATAACATAACAAGCGGTGTTAACCGCATCCGTCCAAAAGTACTTAGGAAGATTGGTTTCATTGAGCATAGTTCTTGCCATTTCTTCTAAAGATCGATTTTTCCTTTCTACAACACCATTTTGTTGTGGTGTTCTAGGGGCAGAAAAATTATGCTCAATGCCATGTTCATCACAAAAAGTTTCAAATTCATGATTTTCAAATTCACCACCATGATCACTTTTTATGGATGCAATACAAAAACCTTTTTCGTTTTGGATAACTTTGGCAAGTTTTCTAAATGATTGAAAAGCATCATTTTTGTGAGCCAAGAATAATGTCCATGTAAATCTAGAAAAATCATCCACAATCACTAGTGCATAGTAATTCCCACCAAAGCTCATTGTTCTAGAGGGTCCAAAAAGATCCATGTGCAAAAGTTGTAAAGGTCTAGAAGTTGAAACTATGTTTTTAGCTTTGAAAGAGACCTTTACTTGTTTTCTCTTTTGACATGCATCACAAAGTTTGTCTTTTTCAAATTTGAGCTTTGGAAGACCAATTACTAGTTCTTTAGAAACTAATTTGTTTAAGTGATCCATGTGAATGTGAGCAATTCTTCTATGCCATAACCATGAATCATTTTCTCTACTCATAAAGCATTTAGCATCATTTGAGGAAATATCATCAAGACTAATCATATATATGTTATTGACCCTATGACCAACAAACTTAACTTGCTTATCATCCTTTCCCTCAATTATACAACAAGAGGAATCAAATATAACTCTATTTCCTTTATCACACAATTGACTAATACTAAGTAAATTATGTTTAAGTCCTTCAACAAGTAAGACATCATCAATTGATGATGAAGGGATCTTACCAACTTTGCCAATTTCAAGAATCTTCCCTTTGTTGTTGTCACCATATGTGACATGACCATGTTTCTTGTGTGTAAGGGAGGAGAACTTGGAGCCATCACCGGTCATGTGCTTGGAGCAACCACTATCAAGATACCAATTTGAGCTCTTGGTCTTCAAGCACACCTACAATACACATTCAAGATTTAACTTTTGGTACCCAAATTGTTTTGGGTCCTTATGTGTTAGAATTAGGAATGGTGCCTTTAGGGACCCAAACCCTTTTGATTCCAACCTTGGTGTTTATGTTCTTTCTAACATTGCAAGTGGATGCACTATGCCCTTTCCTACCACAATGAAAACATTTAACAAAGGGGCTACTTGAAGTTTTTGAGGAAACAAAGAAGTTCTTATAAGATTTTTGATGGTTGTTTGGATTAAATCCTAAACCGGCTTTTTGGAAAACACATTTTTGTCTCCCTAACAACACATTCAAGTTGTCTCTTCCAAAAATGAATTTTGCAAGAGTGTTGTTCAAGTCTTCAATTTCTTTTTCAAAAGCTTTGCATGATAAACAAGGTAATGATATGGATGCATTATCATGTGAGGAACAAATCATGCATGATGAATTAGCATCTATGAGTCCTAAAGTCTCATTTTCAATTTTAAGTTCATTTATCTCCTTGGTTAAAGTAGAAACTTTCTTTGTCAATAGGGAGATTGTTTTATTGGAAGACAAAATCATTTTTGTGAGCCTCAAAGATTCATCATGCAATTCTTGAAAGGCATCTTGCAATTCATCATAAGAAGGTGGAGGTTCTAGGTTAGAAGAGGTTACCTCGGTGTCGCTTTCTCCACTTTCTTCTCCTTGAGCCATGAGGCAAAGATGGGCTTCCTCATTTTCTGAATCATCGGAAGAGCTTAAGTCATTATCCTCCCAAGCTATATATGCTCTTCTTCCTTTCTTTTCCTTGGAGGGTCTTTTCTCAAACTTCTCCGTCTTCTTGAGATATATAGGACACTCCATTTTCATGTGCCCCGGTTTTCCGCATTCATAGCATTTTGGAGGAGTGGAGGATCCTTCTCCTTTGTGATATGCTTTCTTTTGAAGAAACGGTGGTCTTCTTTGAAATCCATTTTTCTTCAAGAATCTTCCGAATTTTCTCACAAGGAGACTAAGATTCTCCTCACTTAGCTCAATATTTTCAGCATCCTCTTCACCATCTTCATCATCATCTTCAAGTATGGGAGAGGTGGCCTTGAGTGCAATTCCCTTCTTCTTTTTGTCATGTTCTTCATTTTGATTGAGCCTACTTAGTTCCAGCTCATGCTCTTGAAGTTTTGCGAATAGGGTGGCTAGAGACATGGTTGATAAATCTCTTGATTCCGCAATCGCCGTTACCTTGGGTTGCCAATTCCTGCTTAGACATCTCAAGACTTTGTTAATAAGATCCTCATTAGGAAATGTTTTTCCCAATGAGATGAGATGATTAACAATATGAGTAAATCTCTTTTGCATATCTTGAATACTCTCACCTTGATTCATTCTAAACAATTCATATTCATGAGTAAGAGTGTTTATTCGAGATCTTTTTACTTCACTAGTACCTTCATGAGTTACTTGTAGGGTATCCCACATTTCTTTTGCGGTCTTACAATTTGACACCCTAAAGAATTCATCATACCCCAAAGATGTGGTGATAATGTTCTTGGCTCTCAAATTATATTGAACCTTCTTTTTATCATCATCGGTCCAATCACTTCTAGGTGTATTAATTGTTACACCATCCTTAGTTTGTGTAGGGACAAAAGTACCATTTTCAACTACGTCCCACACATCTAAGTCAATAGCTTCAATAAAAATTTTCATCCTTTCTTTCCAATAGGCATAACCATCCCCATTGAAATAAGGAGGTCTATTTATAGAAGAACCTTCATTTGAAAAATCATTTGAAGCCATCACTTCTCTTGAAGCTGCTAAGCTCTTTATACAAGAGTCTAGCTCTGATACCACTTGTTACCAAGTGGCCTTAATACTCAAGAGGGGGGGTGAATTAAGTAGTTAAAAATAAGTTCACAAATCTTTCGCAAATCGTTTGACAATCAATTTTCGTTGAAGCTATTGAATGATCAGAGATAATTGAATAGATGAGTTAGGCACTTTTACTAATGAACGTAATAGCCAAGGAGACAATATCCAAATAAAACAATGAAACAGTGCACAAAGATAAACAAAGGAGAGTTTAGAGAAACAAACACAGTCGTTTATCCTGGTTCAATCACTACTCCACTTGTGATCTACGTCCAGTCCCCAAGCAATACCTTGAGATTTTCCACTATATCTTCAAGCTTCAATGGGTGCTTGAAAAACCACTACAACCTTGAGCACTCAACAGTATGGGATACCTCACCCAAAAGCTTGAGCCTCTATTTTCCAAGGGATACCTCACCCTTACAATACTTGAGGGATACCTCACCCTCACTAATCAGAATGTATAAGATTGAAATAGAAGAAGCTCTCTCTAGAGCAAGTGTTTACAAATTGAAGCTCTAATATGCTCTCAAATATTTTTCACGTTTTTAGTCAGAAAACAGAGCAAGAAATGATTTTAAGGATTGATTCACGTTTTGAAGTATGATGATCAGTTTTTGGTTCAAGGTCAACCGTAAACAAAGACCCAACTTGGGTATTTATAAGTTTCTCAATTAATAGAGCCGTTGGAGGTAGTTGGGCATGCATTTAATGCATTTAATATAGCCGTTAGACGTTGTCAGGATGCGTGTAATCGATTACATATCTCAGGTAATCGATTACATTATTGTTCCAACGTTTTCTGAACTTTCTGGGCTCTGTGTAATCGATTACATTCTTGAGGTAATCGATTACATGGCTTCTGACTTTGCTTGTAATCGATTACAATGCTCATGTAATCGATTACATGACTTCTGACTTGCTGTGTAATCGATTACAATATTCATGTAATCGATTACATGGCTCGTCGAACGTGTTCTTTGAGTTTCTGGGTTTTGTGTAATCGATTTCATTCTTGGTGTAATCGATTACATGGCTTCTGACTTTGTTTGTAATCGATTACAGCATCAATGTAATCGATTACATTACTCGTCGAACGTGTTCTTTGCCTTTCTGGCTTTGTGTAATCGATTACATATATTGTGTAATCGATTACATGGCCTCTGACTTACTTGTAATCGATTACATTGTTTATGTAATCGATTACATGCTTTCTGTTTGATGTGTAATTGATTACAAACATTGTGTAATCGATTACATTGGCCTTTGAACACATTTTTCAAGTCCAATAACGCTTGTAAGTCATTTCCAACACCTCAAGATACTTGATTAAACATAAATCCTTTTAAGAGTGTTAGATTTAAAGTTGAAACTCAAGTTTTATTGAAAGCCATGTTTAACTTTGAAATTTCCCATTTATTTTGAAATCACATATTGAAAAACCATTTGAGAAATCTTGAGAGCATTTAACATTAATCTCCTAAGTCTAAATAACTAATTAAACCTTCTGTCTTCTTTCTTTGATCTTGATTTTTCCTTTTGTGCTTGATCTTCTCTTTTGCTTTTGTTATCATCAAAAATCTTTCGACATGCCTTAGAGACTTAAGCATTCACAGTTTGTAACTCCATTTTGGACCGATGGTTGGAAGTGCTTGCTCATAGTTGACATTCTTGTGGGCACATTAATCTGGAGAGTTATTTTGTTTAAAACTAAGTGTCTATGCTATCCAAGTGGGAGATTGATAAATTTTTTTAATATTTATGGACTAGCATAGTCACCAATTTTCTAAAACCTAGATTAATTAAATGTCAAATGTTGTTGAGTATCTATTGGTTTAGCCTATTTGTGATCAATTTTGTTATTGGGCTCTTATAAGCACTTAAACTCATGTGGATAATGTTGTTTTGGGTTTATGGGCCTTATGTATGGGTTTTCTATGATGGATAGGTTAACCCATATTGTAAATACAAGGAGAGGCCCCTATTCTCATCCTATATGTATTGTAGTTGCCCCATTGAGGTCACAAGGATTATTTGCGCATTTAGGGAATGAGGATAGTTTATCTCCTCTACACACATGCACCGTTCGTGATTTTCCTTTAAAGATCGAGCATGACCGCGCTCATATTTGTCCTTTTCAGGTGATTCTATAATCCGATCTCTTGTATATTATATTTTATACATGCCATAATTTGGATTTAAATGGATTTAAGAATTTTGATATGTCGTTAATTAGTTTGAAACAAAATTCCTTCAGGTTCCATTTCAATCACACCTTACAGAATGTTCCATGCGGAATTGAGTGAACTTAAAAAGCAAATTGAGGAGTTATTGGAAAAACAATTTATAAGGCATAGTGTATCACCTTGGGGGGCTCCAATGATTTTAGTGAAAAAGAAGGATGGTAGTCATAGATTATGCATAGATTATAGACAACTAAACAAGGTGACCATTAAGAATAAATATCCACTCCTTATGATGGATGATTTGTTAGATCAAGTGCATGGAGCCTTAGTTTTTTCAAAAATAGATTTAAGATCAAGATACCATCATATTAGGGTCAAGTCAAAAGATATTCCTAAAACAGCTTTTAGGACTAGATATGGGCATTATGAATATTTGGTGATGCCATTTGGTTTAACTAATGCACTTGCTACATTTATGGATTATATGAATAGGGTATTTAAGCCATACTTGGATAAATTTGTGGTAGTTTTCATTGATGATATTATGAATTATTCAAAAACAGAAGAGGAATATGCAATTCATTTGAGAATAATGTTAAAAACTTTGAAAGAAAAACAGTTATGTGCAAAATTGGAAAAATATGAATTTTGGATGAGAGAAATTAAATTTTAAGGACATGTGGTAAACCAAGAAGAAGTAGTGATAGATCCTAGTAAAGTGGAAGCAGTCATGCATTGGGAGCAACCAAAGACAATAACTGAAATAAAAAGTTTCTTGGGATTAGCTGGGTACTATCATAGGTTCATAGAAGGATTTTCCCAGATAGCTATGCCATTGACTAGATTGACCAAAAAAGAGACCCCTTTTGTGTGGACAAAAGACTGTGAGGAAAGTTTCCAAGAATTAAAGAAAAGACTCACTATTGCCCCCATTTTAATAATCCCTGATCCTTTAGGACATTTTGTAGTTTATAGTGATGCCTCTAAAAATGGATTAGGATGTGTGTTAATGCAAGAGGAGAAGGTAGTAGCCTACGCCTCTAGACAACTTAGACCTTATGAAGAAAATTACCTAACACATGATTTGGAATTAGCAGCTGTAGTTTTTGCTCTGAAAATTTGGAGGCATTATTTGTATGAGGTAAAATTTGAGGTGTACATAGATCATAAGAGTTTAAAATATTTTTTTGATTAAAAGGAATTGAACATGAGACAAAGAAGGTGGATTGAATTTCTTAAGGATTATAATGTGGAAATTAAGTATCACTCAGGAAAAGCAAATGTTGTGGCTAGTGGTTTAAGTAGAAAATCCCTCTATTTGTCATACATGATGCTTCAAGAAATTGATTTGATAGAAAAGTTTAGGGATTTAAATCTTTCAGTGACCTTTGAACGAAATAGAATTTATTTAAATGCTTTACAAGTTATCTATGATTTGAAAGCAAAAATCGAAGAGGCACAAAAAGAAGATCAGTTTTTGCAAGCTCTTAAAGAAGGGATACCTAAGGGAAAACATCCAAATTTTAAATTAATGGACGAAGAAGTGGTTATGTATAGAAATAGGCTGTGCATATCTAATAATTTAAATTTAAAGAAAGAAATTATGGAAGAAGCTTACAAAAGTAAGTATACAATTCATCCAAGAATTAATAAAATGTATCAAGATCTTAAAAATAAATTTTGGTGGCATAGGATGAAATCTGAAATAACTAAGTATGTGTCACAGTGTCTGATATGTCAGAAAGATAAAATAGAATATAAAAAATCCGCAGGTTTATTGCAACCTTTAAAAATTCCAGAATAGAAATGAGATAGTATTTCCATGAATTTTGTTGTGAATTTACCAAGAACCAATTTAGGACATGATGCCATATGGGTAATTATAGATAGATTGACTAAGTCTACTCATTTTCTACCCATTAAGATTAATTGTCCATTGAATAAGTTGGCCCAATTGTACATTAAAGAGATTGTGAGACTTTATGGTGTACCAACTACTATAGTTTCTGATAAAGACCCAAGATTTACTGCTAAGTTTTGGGAATCGTTGTAGGCAGCTTTTAGGACAAAGCTATCTTTTAATACTGCTTACCATCCCCAAACTGATGGTCAAACTGAAAGAACAATTCAAATCCTAGAGGACATGCTTAGGGCTTGTGTTTTGGATTATAAGGGAAGTTGGAATACCTACCTGCCATTGATAGATTTTGGCTATAATAACAATCATCATTCCAGTATTGGTATGGCACCGTATGAAACATTGTATGGTAGAAAATGTCGATCTCCTTTATGTTGGTTTGAGACTGGAGAAAAAAATTTATTAGGACTTGAATTGGTACAACAAACTTCAGAATAAATAAAAGTAATCAGAAATAGAATGTTAACAGCTTAAAGCAGAAAAAAAAAGTTATGCAGATAAAAGGAGAAAACCATTAGAATTTCAAGAAGGAGAACATTTGTTCCTTCAAGTTACCCTAATAACTAGAATTGACAGATCTTTGAAAACAAAGAAACTGAGTCCTATATATATTGGACCTTTCCAAATTCTTAAAAGAGTCAGTACAGTTGCTTTTCAAATCGCTTTACCTCATAACTTGTCAAACTTTAGTAGTTACAGTTGAAACTTACTTCATAACCTGTCAGTAGTTACAGTTGCTTTTCAAATCGCTTTAGTAGTAGTAGTAGTAGTAATGTTGTCCTATTGTATTAATGAATCAATGTGCAAAAGAATTAATTATTATGACCATGATTAGAGAACATTGAGGGACGTCTGGATTAGAAATATGCATATTTGGTTGAGAATCTTAACCATGGGATGAAGAGAAAAATTATTATTGAAATTATTTCCATAAATGATTTATGAAAATTTTACAAGTATTGTTAAGTATTTTTCATAAAGTTAAGAATTATGGATTTTTCAGAAAGAAAGGCAAGAAAAAATGGTAAAATGTTTTTCGTACATGTGATAGTTGAAATATCATTAGTTCATAAACTTATAAATATTTTTGCTCATTGTCACTGAGTTTTATCTCACAAAATTTTGTTTGATATTTCAGAGATTGCCCACTCTAAGGTTCATGATTGATCTATGTGTCAAGCAAGTTTATATGTCTAACCTGGGGAACTATGTATTTTCATTCACTGTAGGAGATCTTTTCTTGATCATTCTACTTTTTGATAAGTAGTAGTAACTATGAAGCACAGACACGGATACAGATACGAACACGAGATACGACACGGATACGGAGACACACCATATTCAAAAAACTATAGGACATAGACACGGTATATATATATATATTAATATCAAAGTAAATTAAAGAACTTGATTTATGTATATATACAATTACAAAATTTAAGAAAAAATATTCATAATTCATTAATATTATTTCTATAAACTTAAAGATTGACAATATCTTAATATATGTCAATATTATTTCTATATATCATTCCAATTTTTTTTTAAAAAATATTAATGAGTTGTGTTTAAGCCGTGTCCTAGTATGTCCGAGACGTATCTAAATATGTTCGAGAAGTGTCCAAGTATGTCCAAGATGTGTCTGAAACGTGTCTAAACCGAAAAGAATAATCTTTTTAATCAGACACATTCGGACACATAAGACACGTGTGTCGTATGCGCATCTTCACACGGACACGTGTCCAACACGCGGAC
The DNA here is from genome assembly GCA_029884595.1 of Ormosia semicastrata. Classification (NCBI taxonomy): domain Eukaryota; kingdom Viridiplantae; phylum Streptophyta; class Magnoliopsida; order Fabales; family Fabaceae; genus Ormosia; species Ormosia semicastrata. The sequence goes on from JAQQTO010000040.1 coordinate 6,797,824, forward strand.
ACGCCTCAAAAACAGTGTGTTCGTGCTTCATAGAATGGTAAAATTTATAAATTAGTAACACTTCATAAGCTTTTCATGTTTTTTTTAGCACCATGTAAAGGCCTAGATAAGCCTAACTTTTAACTATAGGTGCTAATTCAATTTAGGAGTACTACTCATACTTATGTGATACAGGTATATGTATTAACTATTAACTCTTGAAAGGTTCTACCCTCTACTAACCTAAAATATTATAAATCAAACTAATGTTAATGACAATTGTATATATAATGTATTATCTCAATCTGTTTAGTAATACAATTATAAATATAAATTAGAGCAGGACGTTGCAGATTCCCTATCTTTACTCCGTGTGTCGTCTCCCATTTCAAATTGTTGAGAATATACATGTAGGGAAACTTATGCCCTGTGGTCAATGCCCAACTTGCCCAGATGATTTCACAGGAAATGGATGATATAAACATATTTATCTTTTCTGACAGTATTTCAAGATGCCAACACCAAATGGCAATAAGATGTGAACGAGGTTGGTTTACTGGATGATATTATTGGTTTTTCTTCTTCTTCTTTTTTGGGTGGTAATAGCTCAGCTAGTTATGTGCATTTTAATGATGTCTCGGCTATGATGGTGGAAATAGAAAAACTTAAGAGAAAGAGGAGTTCTTTAAAAAATTACCATGAAGTAGTTTCTTTTAAACGCAAAATCCCACACTTTTACGTAGAAATTTCACTTTATTTTATTTTATAAAGCGTTATCATTTATTTATTTATTTGTGGTAAATATTGTATCAATAAATTTTTTTCCATTGATTTTACCAAAACTCTAGTCATCAGAAGATTTTTCATGGTTCTTATGAAGTTTTTTTAATTACTTCTTTTGTACAAGACAAATTGTGGTTTGAGATACTGAGATTGTTGAACACCACAAATGATTTTGAGTTTAAAACACTTTTTTTTAATATTTATTTTATTATTTGTTAACTTTATATACTTTAAATAATTATTAAAAAATATTAACAATATTTACTTTTAAATTAATAATAAAATAAATATTAAAAAAATCTAAAAAATACGTTGTTAGAATTTCTTTTAAATTTTTATATAACATAGGCCGTTTAATGGAGAGCTTTTGTTGAATTGAGTTTTTATTCAATAAATGAGTCAAATTTTCATAAGAATTTGAAATGGGAAGGATAAAAAATATTTCAACAATTCTATTAATTTTATTTATTACTAAAAGAATTAGAATTAAAATTAAATTTTTATATTTTAATTCTAATTTCATTATCTAAACGGATTTGCTAACTCGAACTTTATTTATTTATTATATTATATTATTTTAGCTTTTCTTTATTCCTTTATTCACCATATTTGTACAAAAAAATAAAAATAAAAATCACCCAAATGTGAAATGGGAAAAGCATATAACGTAGTAATATCATCAACCGGTCGCGCTATTTGTCCAACTAAAAGGTTCTAACTTTTATCCATCGTATGTCACGTGTCATCATTTGAAATTTGAAATATGAAACTGTTCACGTTAAGAATAAGTGGTTAATACGTTATGAATAAGTGGTTAATCAGTATAAGTTTCTGGTTAATACATTCGAAATAAGTAAGTGCTAATAAGTTAAGAATAAGTGGTTAATCAAGTATAAATTTCTGGTTAATACCTTCGAAATAAGTGGTTAATCTATATCGGCGGTGAATCGAGAAAGAGTTCTAATAATGAAAACGTTAGGAATAAGTGGTTAATCAATATGTTTTCGTAAATCCAAGAAAGAGTTCTCAATAATGAGTAAATGGTTAATACGTTAAGAATAAGTGGTTAATCAATATTAGTTTCTGGTGAATCCAAGAAGTAGGAAATGAGAAGCGAGAAATTAAATGGTTAATACGTTAAGAATAAGTGGTTAATCAAGGTTTACGGTGAATCCCAAAAGCGGGAAATGAAAAGCGAGAAATTAAATGGTTAATACATTAGGAATAAGTGGTTAATCAGATATTGGTTTGGTGAATCCAAGAAGCGGGAAATGAAAAGTTTGAAATGAAAATATTGGCATACGAAAAAGTCAACAAACATACGTACGGAAGCATACGGTGGAGGAAAGTTGGAGTATTTTGGTTGGACGAGAAACGTTTTCCTATCATCAACATACATTTACAGAGCATGCAGTCAAACAAATGATTCAAAGCTTCCAATGGTGGAATACATAATAATTAAAAATTTCTGACCAAAGCAGTGCTTTATTCACGGACTTCTGCTTTAGGCTAGTGTATTGATAAATTATTAATGTTTATTAATTTTTTTGGTGAGTTTATAATGTATCTTTATATGTTTGATTGATTTATTTAATTTTTATTAAATAAATATTATGTTTACATGTTTTAATATTTCTATTGACTTAATATATTCAAATTAAGTATATTTGATTTATACAAAATTCTCTCTGAAAAATGGCTACCGGAATAATCTCATAAAAACTATAATATTTCTCTGCTGCTATACTGGGGGAACGGGGCAAGCAAGTTGGCCAGAATTGCTCGTTTGAATCCAAAGCTCCTGCAGCTTTTGACTTCTGTTTCCTTCCCTTGCCAATTCTCATCTACTAATAAGTATAAGTGTATAACGGTCGCTTTTTGGTTCTTTCTCTAGAAGCACCTTGTGAATGAGTCAGCAGCTGTTTTTTTTCGATCCCCCCTTATTATCTAATTAAATATTGATTTTGCTGATGTAATTGGCACCGGACGGCAACGGATTTTTGACCATACTATCCTTAGTAACAAAATTATTTACGAAATTATCATATTTTTGAAATTATATATTAAATTATCACACTTGTGATTACATTAATTTTTTTTTTAATTTTCATGTTCCATATAGATAGTACCAAAGATGATAACACTATCATTATAATTACGTCAACACGCTAAGCGTTATCCACATAAAAACGTCATTATACTAGGCGTTATTCGCATGGAAATGCTATCACGCTAGGCGTTATCAGCATGAAAACACCAGACTCTCTGGCGCTATACAGAGAATAACGCCAACTGTGATGGCGTTATCATCTTAGTAACACCGACTATGATGGCATTACCGGTGTACACCTCTATAAACACAAGTCTTTTCTCCTTCTCACACACAGATTTCTCATTTATCAAATTTTTACTTTTTCTCTAGACTTTTTTATCCTCTAAACTCTCTCCCAAATCCTCCTTTGGTTGTAGCTTGTGGAAAAGACATTTGGATCATAATATATGTAAGTATTTTTATTCATCTTTAGATTATTTTTATTGTTATTGTTATTGCTTATTATTTTTATTGTTATAATTATTGCTTATTTTTTAGGGTTTTTATGTTAATTGTGTATTGTATATTTTTTATGGTTCACTGGTTTTGTTAGTTAGGAGGTTTTTGGAATTTGTTTGTACAAAAATTAATAGTTTGAATATTATTAGGGTAACATATTTTTTTACTTGACACATGTGGTGATTATGTATTTTTTTGTTGTTTTCAATTGATTTAAATTGTGGGTTTATTGAAATTGAAATTAGTAGGGTATAGAAAAAATTTCTTATGAAAATTAATAGTATAAATTCATTGTTATGAGTAACAATTTTGTTTCAGTCTCCACATGTGTTGATTGATTTCATACTTGTGTTGTTATTATTCAGAAGTTTGAAAAGTGAAATTAAGATGGCAAAACACTTTGTTGTTCTCATTTACTACAATGAGAGAATGTATAAAGGTGAAGAGGGTCTAATGTATGAAAGTCCTCATCCTAAGTCTATCATGAGTAAACGTGATATGACTTTTGAGTTTCTGAAAAAGAGAATTCATTTAAAATTAAGGCTCCAAGAAAATCAATATGTGTCCAGTATTGTGTATAGATTTTCATAATGGAGCAATGTACTAAGATGGATAGCTCTTCCATTGGAAGATGATGAAGATGTTGCTTGATAGATTGCTTTGATCAGCATCCGAATTTAACTTCTATGGAGTTGTATGTTGAGATAGAAACAAGTAAGGACAATGAGCATTTTGAAGCTCCTTCTGAAATAGAAATCTAAATTGGTCCTTCTAATCTTCCTGAATCATTGTACCCTATCAACACTCAATTCTCTATGACACATGCTGCTCCCTTACTACAATCTCAAGAAGTTGGTACATTTGCTATGTCTGAAAGGAGATCATCTGTGTTGGACTTTGAAACCGATAACCCACTTATGATAGATGCATTATTGGACACAACTGAAGATGAAGGAGAGCTTCCTGAGGGTGAGGATTCAAATACCTCCATTGTTAGTTGCTCTTGAATTTATGTTTGTGCCTCCAAACCCGCAGTTTTTTCAAATCAATTGGGATGCATTGAGTACACTTGATAATTTGCCTGAATTATATTCTCATGGTATTTGGAGGTCAGAGGAAGAATTATATGTTAGGTTGCAATTTCCTTCTAAAGATGTTGTCAAGTTGGCCCTAAAACATTATTTGATTAGTAGACATCAAAACTACAAGGTTGAGGATTCTGATACACAAAGATTAACTACTAAGTGCCCCAAATATGCTAATGGTTGTAATTGGAGAGTCAAGGTCATTCAAAGCAAGAAATCAAACATGTGGCAAATTACAAAATATAATGGATCTCACAACTGTGTCAACCCATCTATTTCACAAGATCATAAGAAGTTAGACTCTCTTATGATTTGTTTTTGCATTTTGGAGATGGTTAAGTAAAAACCCGATGTACTTGTATGCTTGATTATTGAAAGGATTTGAAGTCAAATCGGATATGGAGTGTCGTATCAGAAAGCTTGGAAGGAAAAACAAATTGCCATAATGAAGGTATTTGGGGACTGGGATAAATCTTATGAGGTGTTGCCTAGATGGTTACTTGCCATGTAAAGAGACATGTCAGGTACAGTAATGGAGTTGCAAACCGTTGAAATTGTTGAGCGCAACAGAGTTGACTGTTCAAGACAAGTATTTTTTCGCTTATTTTGGACATTGAAACCATGTGTTGTTGGATTTCAAAATTGTAAGCTCATTATTCAAATTAATGGTACTCATGTGTATGGTAAATATCGTCTTAAACTATTGATTGCAACAACACAAGGCAGAGATAGAAAACCTCTGCCAATTGCATTTTCTATTGTGGAAGAAGAAACAAATGATGCTTGGAGTTGGTTCTTAGTCTTAATTCAAACACATGTCACACAACAACATGGCTTGTGCTTGATATCTGATAGACATCAAGGCATCATACAGTCAGTGGTGAATCAATAGAGTTGATTTGCCACTGACTGGGATAAATCTTATGAGGTGTTGCCTAGATGGTTACTTGCCATGCAAAGAGACATGTCAGGCATAGTGGTGGAGTTGCAAACCGTCGAATTTGTTGAGCGCAACAGAGTTGACCGTTCAAGATAAGTATTTTTTTTTTCTTATTTTGGACATTGAAACCATGTGTTGTTGGATTCTAATATTGCAAGCCCATTATTCAAATTGATGGTACTCATTTGTATGGTAAATATCATCATAAACTATTAATTGCAACAACACAAGACAGAGATAGAAAACCTCTACCAATTGCATTTGTCATTGTGGAAGGAGAAATAAATGATGCTTGGAGTTGGTTCTTAGCCTTAATTCGAACACATGTCACACAACAACAGGGCTTGTGCTTGATATCTGATAGACATCAAGGCATCATACAGTCAATGGCGAATCAACAACTGGATGGTAGCCACCGCATCATGTTTTCTGCATACGACATATTGGTAACAATTTTAACATTCACTTCCACAATGTGGCCCTAAAGAAATATCTGATTAACACAGATAGTTAAAATTTCCAATTTCTATTTAAATTGACTATAGTAATATTTAGTTGCTAACACCAACTCATTCAAATTTTTATATTAGGGTACGAACCAACTGCATACAAATTTGAGGCTAGGTTGGAAAAATTGACCATTACTACCGAAATGGAAAATTGGATTAATTCGATTTTGAAAGAAAAATGGAGTTTGACATATGATGGTGGCCATAGATTCGGTCATATGACAACAAACTTGTCAGAGTGTATCAATGGAGTGTTGAAAGGTGGCAGGAATCTACTAATAACTACATTGGTTTAGACGACATATTACAAATTGGTAGAATACTTTGTTAATCGAAAAGATGAGGCAAACAAGAAAATTATTGATGGGGTAGAATGGACTGGTGATTTTATAAAAAGCTGGAATATCAACATGCAAAAGACAAGCTTTCACCAAGTCCGTCGATATGATATACAGTCAATCAAATTTTTAGTTGAAGAAACATTCAACCCTATAACATAGGAGGGTGGAATCAAATATTCTGTAAACCTTCAAGAAGGCTGTTGTGACTATGAACTATTTTAAGCATTGCATTTCCCTTGCTCTCATGCAATAACAACATATGCTTCTAGGTCACTTAACTCTTTTCAATATGTGCATAGGGCTTACAAATTGCAAAATATGTACAGAGCCTATGAGGTTGATTGGGGAATTATTAAGGATGAACCATGGTGGCCACCAGCTCTAGAGATTACATTGGTGTCTGATCGTCAATTGCTTAGATCTAAAGGTCGATCCAAATCGACTCGACTTAGAAATAAGATGCATTGGCAACCAAGACCGAGACAAAGATGTTCAGCGTGCCATGAAGAAGGACATAATTCTCGTAGTTGTCGTCGTGGTGGGTTAACTTCCTTGAGGAATGGCCAAGAAGGACCATCTAGTTGATTAGGACATAATTTGATAATCACTGTATTATATTATATGACTATCAGTGTGTAATTGAAGACTATCAATATGTCTTAGTTAATTATTATTGTGTATGATTAATTATCAGTTTGTGTTAGTTCACTATCATTATGTATTTTAGGATTACCAATGTGTGTTAGTTAACTATCATTGTGGATTTCAAGGATAACAATTTTCTATTTGATTATTTATGTTTAATCTTATTCTTACATGAACTTTTAGCAGTGTCTTCTAATTTGTATTCAATAACTCATGTTTAATATGTATATTCTTTTTATAGTGTGTCTTATCATTCAAAGACTTACCCATTGGTCTTGTTGTTTTCCTCATTACAGCGTAAGACATGACATTCCACTTGAACCCAGGCCTAGAGGACCTTTCAATACTGGAGTTGCAAGAGTTTTATGTTTCACAATATATATAGCAAGGAAAAGAGGATCGTCATTTGGTGTTAGACGTGCTCATAAATTCAGGCATATGGACCCAAATGAGCGGATGCTTCCATATTTATAGCAGGATGGTTTCATGGGGATTGCCCACATGGGATATTGCATTGTTGATTATTCCTTGATTACAACATTGGTTGAGAGATGGCGTCTCGAGACACATATATTTTATATACCTACTAGAGAGTGCTCCATCACATTGGAGGATATTGGTATCATCTCGGGACTTCTTATTGACGGTGATGTAGTTACTGGCCATAACCAACATCGCGATTGGATGCACCTATGTGTTGACTTGTTAGGTTCGGAGTTGGATGCGTCACATTTATCAGGTGCACGTGTTAATATGTCGTGCCTTTGCAGTGGACTTCGTAGATGACTTACGAAGGATTATGATGATATTTACGTGCAGCAATGTGCATGGGCATATATACTTAGATTGATTGGGAGTTTGTTATTTCCTGATCATTTTGGCAGATATGTGCACATGATGTTCCTTCCCTCGTTGGAAGACTTTTCCATTGCTGGGACATACAGCTGGAGATCTACAGTCTTAGCATACTTGTATAGGGAGCTTTGCAAAACCACAAATTACAACGTATACATGAGATTGGATGTGCTTGCATATTGTAGCAATATTGGGTGATAACACTGTATTTTATACATTTTGTAATCTTCTCACTAGACTTCTTAAGGTTCAATTAGGCTTAATTAAGTTAGTTTTGACACATTTTATGATTTTGAGCCAAATTGGACAATTAAATAAATTATTGCATAAATTAACCATAATTATCTCTTTGGCAATGTTTAGTAAACTGCCTATAACTTGAGTTGCAAATATTTGATTGATGTGATTTTTGTCTTGTACAAAAGCTAAGACAATTTTCTACAACTTTCATGTTGAACACTTTTCCAGAATCGGACTCCTTGGAGGTGATATTAGGCTTTGAAGTCAGAATAGAGGAGCTGAAACCGGGTCTAAACACTTTGCGGTAATTGGACCATATCTTGAGTTCTAGGCATGATTTTGGACTGAAACTAAAGTCATTTTAAAGTAAATATCCAGGCCTACAACTTTCATGAAGACCACTTCTCTCAAAAATAAAAAAATAACTGGATGCAAGGCTATGTATTTACTCAATTATTATTTAAAAAAAAGAAAAAAAGGAAATAAAAACTAGAAAAACGTCATCCATGACGTTTAAGAATGAATTGTAAATTGTGGCTCTTGTAGCCACGGTGGATTCAATTTGCCTATAAAAGGCAATGAATTCGGACAATTTGAATACACATTCAGAATCACAATTCGGAGATTTCAGAATTGAGGGAGACGCTGCTGGGGAGAAGTTTTTGGGCAGTGCCCTGCCTCTCTCCTCAGTCTCCCTCCAATTTCTTTTCTCTCTCTTTTTTTCTTTTTCTTTCTTTTAGTCTATGTGTAAATAAGTTCCAGTCTACTTGGGTCAAAGTGTGAAGCTCTTGATAATAAAATAAGGTTAGATTTATTCTTCTCTTGTGCTTTAATGATTTATATTTTTTAGTAACCATTATACGTATTATAATTTGTTTCTTATAATTTAGAAACCATCTTTATAAAGAGGAGTTCTTGATTTGTTGTAAACAAGAGATTGACACAATGAATGCTTTAACTCATTTACAAGTGTTGGTGTTAGAAACTCTCATTGTAAAGTGGAGATCTTGATTTATTGTAGACAAAATATTGACACAATGAATGCTTGATCCCATTTATGAGTGATGATATTAATAGATGATTAAAAGAAACGTAATATAATTACGTATATTATTTTAATTGACTTTTAACGTTGTATTTTTTGATTGGAACCTCCATGTTGTGAAGATTCTAATTAAGTTATAAAAGGAATTAATCTTACCTTTCCTTTATTTACCAAGAGTGGATCTTTTTACTCAAGTAATTAATTTTTACCGTAGTTACAAAATATTTACTTCACCTTAATCTTCAACAATTCCCTGTGGATCGACCTCGGACTCACCGAGAAATTTATTACTTGATACAACCTGCATTTGGGTTTGCAAATGCAACAATTAAAAAGTGTGCATCAAGTTTTTGGCGCCGTTGCCAGGGACTTGTTTTGAAGAATAAATTTCTGATGTAAATATTTTTGTACATAGTAAAAAGTAAATAGTGTATGAATAGTGCATAAATAGTGTGTGAATAGTGTGTGAATAGTGCGTGAATAGTATGCGAATAGTGTATAAATAGTAACATGAATAGTATGAATAGTAAAAAAATAAATTTTTTTAATAACAATATAAATAATAAAATTAAAAAAAAGATGTGTAAATAGTGTGAATAGTAAAAAAGTAAAAAGTAAAAAAAATTATATTAAAAAAAACAAAAATAATAAAAAAAAGGTGGTCACACTCGTGACCACCCAAAAAAAAAAAAAAAAAAAAAACTTAAAGGTCCCACAATAATAATAAAAAAACAAAAAATAAAAAAAAATAATGAGGGACAAGGTTGTCCCCCCATTTTGAAAATTGACGAAAAAGGTGGTCACACAAAAAAAAATAAAAAAAGAAGGAATTGGTGGACAAGGCTGTCCCACGTGAAAAAAAAAAAATTTGTACATACTAACTTAGTGGAGGAAATTCTCCTTTATTTTTTCTTATACATATTAATAGTGTGGTTAATTCTCCCTTTTAATTTTTGTATATACTAACTTTGTAGGGGAAATCTCTCCCTTTTAATTCTTGTACATATTAATTTAGTGGGGGTAATTCTCCCTTTTATTTTTTCTATACTTTACTAATTTAGTGGAGGAAACTCTCCCTAATTTCTCTATAATCTTTAATCATTAATGAAATAATCTTTCTTCTTTTTTCTCTCTTTGGAGAAAAAATCGGCTTGCCGATTCTCGATTTTCATATTTTAAATTTATTTTTTGCACTTTATTTTCTCGTATTTTATTTTTTATATTTTTTTGTTATTTATTTTCTATCATTTATTTTCTATCATTTATTTTTGTTATTTATTTATTTATTTATTTTTTGTCATTTATTTTTGTTTACTAACTTACTAACTTTCTTACTAACTATCTAACTTTTTACTTTACCCACTTCTAACATTTTAATTTATCTCGCATACTAACTTTTTATTTTTATTTTTTTATTTTTACTTATTAACTTATTTGGTGGTTGGTTTATTATCCCACCTTTGTTATTTTTTATTATTTGGTGGTTGGTTTCTACCACACTATTTTTATTTTTTATTTGGTGGTTGGTTTATTCCACACCTTTGTAAAATTTATTTGGTATTTGGTTTATACCACATCTTTGTATATATTTTTATTTTTTTATTTTTCTTTTCTTTTCTTTTGTCTTGTGTGTTTTTAGAGTGAAGACGTAACTTGATTCAATTGACATGTATTAAGATTGGAATTCTAATTAACTCTTTTCTATTCAATTTGAGTGCTTATTATGGTTCATAATGCTTTTATGAATTAGCCACTCATAAATTGATCTAGTGGGTATATGTGTAACCTGAAAATGTTTGCATATGACCTAGACCATAAATAATAAAGTGCCATGATTTATAATCATCTAGGAATGGAGGTTATAGATTATGTGGGAGAACTGTGATATTTTTCCATGAGAATCCATAGAGTAAAAGTCATGCCTTTAAATGTTTTTAATTACTGATTCTCCCCCTCAATTGAATGATTAGAAATTGATTAGAAGGAAGGTCCCAAAGCTACTCTATTGTCTATGATAGATTATTGAATCAAGTGAAGTCTGATCCCTAGTATTCTAATTTCATGTGTTTTCATTTCAAAATAAAAATACAAAAAAAAACTTTGTTTTCTCTTTTTCTTCTTAATTTTGTGTGTCTTAGTGTTTGTTTTTCTTTTCTTTTTAAATAATCAAACTTTATTTTGACAATTTGGTCATTCGTCGATTTTCTCAACAAGTTTTTGTAAACCTAGGTTGATACGGTGAATTTTGTTGCTTCAAGAATTCAAAATGAGCCAAAAATGTTTTGTCCATACTTATAATAGGCTCACCTTTTTTTTTTAAATTACACCTATCAATGATTTTTTTCTTCTCTGATGAATTTTTAATTTCATGTCTTGGTTTGCCAAAATTATCAATTTTTCTTGTAACAAGCGAAGTTGTTCTTTGTGGACGGTTTCCGCAAAAAAAAAAAAGATAAAATATTTTTCATTAAAGAATAGCCTGAGTAAGGAGTCATTAGGTGAAATCTTTTTGACTCTTGAGACGCATTCTTACGAATTCGTGCAGTGTGAATTTATTAATTTGTGGAATCTCTTTAAAGGCAAGTAAGCGTGTTACAGTCTTGGGAATCTGACTCAAAAAGACCCTGTTTGTCAATTTATAAGAAAATTGGATGAGAAGTTTATTCTCGACTCATAGAAGGCGTTTAAGCTGTTACTGGATGTAAAACCAGAGGAAGATGTGAGCCACAATCACAACTACATGTATATATTTTCTTGTATATCTTCTTCTTATAACAACCCTGATCTAGTAGCAGCTCAGATAGATTGGTCAGAAAGAAATGTTGCGGGAAGCAGTAAGAAAAGGAAGCCAGTCAAGACACTCCATCTGTATAAATAATTTCAATCTTTGGTCATACTTTGTTTCTGTTTATATTTGTGTGAGGTTGCTCTTTTCAGTAATTGCAGTAACATGTACTATCTTCTATCTTTTTCCTTTCTATCTTTTAACATTGAGGACAATGTTTTGATCTAGTTGGGGGGAAGGATAGTTGTGTGACTAGTTGTGTAAAATATATATATATATATAAAAAAGTAGTAAGTGTGTTTATGTTTATCGTGTGTAGAGTTGTGTATAAAAAATGCTTAAAAAATTTTTGAAAGTGTGTTTATGTTTATTGTGTTTATATGTTTGTCAACAATTTTCTAATAGCTAAACCAGTTAAGGATGGCAGAGTAAAGAGTAAATTTTGCTGTGATTGTAATTTTACTCTTGAGACGCATCTAGATTGGGGTAGATACCTTGTTTGTGTAGAAGTAGCAAATGGATTCAGGGAAATTTGCATGATTGAGTAAATTGTCTTCTTTCTTAAAATTCACATGCTTGGTTATGGATGTTGAATTGGTGGACTGAGAATGATAGAATTATGCCTTGTGAGATTTTGAGCCTATTGATGAATGGATTGAACATTTGTACAATTCTCTTCTTTCTTGTGTAAATTTCACTCATGGAATTGTTACTCTAGAACTTGCTTTGATTCTTTTTGAGACTATACTTTCATATGCATACATAAAAATGATTGAGGTATTTTCTTGAATTAACTACTTTGACCAAATAGCCAACCTTGCATATTTTCCTTTGCTTAACCCCTTTGAGCTTATTTGACTATTCTTTGTTTCAAACTCATTATGTGTCTTAAATGAAAAATCATGTTCTTACTTGACATTAGGGAATAAGAGAACATTAGTTTTGTCATTCAATGAGTTCTTGAACAAGTGTGGGGGTGTGTGTGCAGAATGGTTAAAAAAAATGTATATATGATGTTCTTTTTGTAAAAAAATAAAATAAAAAAAATGTATAAAGGAAAAGAGGGTCAACAAGGCAATAAAGGAAAGGAAAAGAATATGTAAAGGGAATTTGTATTAAGGTGGAGTTGGGATGAACTTTCATGCTTGTTAATTGAACTCAGCTCTCATGCTCTTTTATTCTCTGGTATTTAACTTGTCATATCCATATTACCTCCTCCTTTACCTTGACCCAATTACAACCTTGAATAAAGTCCTCATGATTTCTGTGTACATGTGTTTTGAGTAGTGGAGAAGTAGAAGATAAGCAAGCTTATGGTAGTGCAATTTTCATGGGTTGAATTGAGTGAAATACCTACCTTTTAAACACTTGAGGGATTGAGAGTGAATCTTGTGAAGAGCTATCATTCTTGATTCATTCTTTTCAACTGAAGTTTCCTTACTTGTTGGTTTGAGATGCAAAGAAATCTTACCTCATGACTGTTTTGATCCCTTGATTGTCTAGTTGCTCTTCTTGAGTCATTGAATCCTTTGGAGTTTTTAGTTTTTGAGTTTGTGTTGTTTTTCTTTATTCCTTGGTTTTTGTCTTTTGTGTTTTGCCCAGGAGTGCAAAAGTTAAGTATGAGAGAATTTGATAACACTGTATTTTATACATTTTGTAATCCTCTCACTAGACTTTTTTAAGGTTCAATTAGGCTTAATTAAGTTAGTTTTGACACATTTTATGATTTTGATCCAAATTGGACAATTAAATAAATTATTGCATAAATTAACCGTAATTATCTCTTTGGCAATGTTTAGTAAACTGGCTATAACTTGAGTTGCAAATATCTGATTGATGTAATTTTGGTCTTGTATGAAAGCTAATACAATTCCCTATAACTTTCATGTTGAACACTTTTCCAGAATCGGACTCCTTGGAGGTGATATTGGGCTTTGAAGTCAAAATAGAGGAGCTAAAACTGGGTCTAAACACTTTGCAGTAATTGGACCATATCTTGAGTTCTAGGCATGATTTTGGACTGAAACTAAAGCCATTTTAAAGTAAATATCCAGGCCTACAACTTTCATGAAGACCACTTCTCTCAAAAATGAAAAAATGACTGGATGCAAGGCTGTGTATTTACTCAATTATTATTTTAAAAAAAAGAAAAAAAAAGAAATAGAAAATAGAAAAACATCATCCATGACGTTTAAGAATGAATTGTAAATTGTGGCTCCTGTAGCCACAATGGATTCAATTTGCCTATAAAAGGCAATGAATTCGGACAATTTGAATACACATTCAGAATCACAATTTGGAGATTTCGGAATTGAAGGAGACGCTGCTGGGGAGAGGTTTTTGGGCAGTGCCCTGCCTCTCTCCTCAGTCTCTGATCTGTTAATAATTTCAGCTCTTAAATGTTCTTTGTTTGATCTAATTGGATTCCAAATATGCTTAATTGTTGACATTTAGCTAAGTTTCTAATTTAGAGTTGTCTTTGGATGTTTATTGTGAAACTATGCTTAAATGTGGTTATAAACACTCATAAACGTATTATGATTTTCAGGAGATTTATGAGTGATGGAGTCCACTGGTATTGAAACATTGAGAAGAGAGTTAAAAGACTCAAGGGAATCAGTATCAACCCCTAGAAGCAAAGGAAGACAAGCATTCATGAAGAATCAAGGTTGGATTTGAAGAAAGTGATTAACACGGCTCGTGTCAAAGTACACGGGGTAGGCCGTGTACTCTTCTGACTTTGAAGACTGGAAGATTTTGGACAACACGGCCCATGTCAAATGACACGGGGTAGGCCGTGTACTTCTATGACTTCACGAGTAAGAGTCAATTTCAAGCCTTGACCGAGAACACGGCCCGTGTCAAATGACACGGGGTGGGCCGTGTTCTTCTCTGACTTTGGAATAGCTGGAAATCTGTCATCAGAATCAGACACGAGTTGAGCTGTGTAATATGACACGGCCCATGTCATCGGCCCAGAAGTTCAATTTCGTGTTTTAATGCTAAATTAGGTTCCCAAACCTATAAATAGGGTTTCTTAGAGTCCCTAAGGGAGGTCTGGACAGAGAGAGCCGTCAAGAAAAACGAAGAGAAACACAAAGACCAAGAAGGGGAATGATTTGATTGAGGATTGGAGACTCGAATTTGAGCGATCAAAGATCAATCACTCTCAAGCCTTGGAAACTAGTTTGATCTTTAGTTTTTCTTTTCTTCTTTTGTTCTGAACAATGTTTTCTTTTAATTTTTCTTGTGATTTTGACTTTGTCATGTGTGGCTAAACTTCTTGATTAGTTAAGGGAAGATGAAACTCTAGTTTTGATTATGTGAATTTTGCATATTTCTTTATATCAATATAATTATGTTTTTATTCATATGTTTCTGATCTTAAATCAATATAAAGGTTTTTATATTCTTGCCAAACTTCGAGAGTGGTAAAACTAGGATTGCTATATGCGGTTGCGGTGGTAAAACTAGTGAAACATATGATCTAAGTAATTTAATCCCGGTGTGTGATTAGATCTTAGTGTGATTGGTTTTCTAATTCTTAATGCAATCATTAGGTAGGTGTAAGAGTGGTTGCTTTACAAATAACTAATGGTTAGGGTTTGATTTGAGCGGTTGCTGAATTAAGCGAAACTTAAGGAAAACAAGAAATTTATCTCACAATTACATAAGAACATAATTGATCATGTTGGTATAAAGAGTATGTGAGTTAGCATAATCATATAAATCTAGTGGTGGATTCCATCTCTTAACCAATATCTTTAACTTGGTAATTCAATTTGTGTTTACTGTTTTAGTTTAAGTTTAATTTCTCTTTTAGTTTTAATTAACAAAACCCCTTTTTTTACATTTTACTATTTATAGTTCATCAGAGTTTAATTTAGGAATTAGATTGATAATGTCAATTGAATTGGTTCTCTGTGGATCGACCCTTGCTTACTACAACTGGTTGCAAGGTTTTTATATTTTTGATGGAACTTGACAACTGTTTTTAATATTAATTTTTAATCATATTCCACACCACATCAAATTTTGGCGCCGTTGCCGGGGAACTAATTTTCCAATTGCGCTATTAATTTGTTTCCTATTTTATCTCTATTTTTATTTTAATTTTAACAGTTTCAATTATTCTCTTCAACTATCTTGCAGGTGTTCATGTCCAGTGAAGAGGTGAACGAGCAATTGAGGAATTTAAGGCATTACTTTGAACAAATTAGCTCACAATTCACACTGTGATTGAAGCTGCTCGTCACATAGATCTTTCCAGTTCTGCGGCATCTAGATATCTGAGCCACCTGAAGAAGAAGTGATGGCAGAAAATACATTAAGGATGTTGGGTGCTCTGGACTTAGACCAACAACCTCTGTGCATAGAAATTCCTGAGAATGAGGAGGCATTTGAGTTGAAATCTGGTCTAATTCATCTTTTGCCATCTTTCAATGGACTAGTCGGAGAAGATCCTAACAAACATCTGAAGGAAATCCATGTTGTGTGTTCTAGCATGAAGCCTGCGGGAATTTCAATGGAGCAAGTCAAGCTGAGAGCTTTTCCGTTTTCCCTGAAGGATTCTGCAAAGGAGTGGCTGTACTATTTACCACCCGGATCCATTCAGACATGGCAAGACATGGCTCGGGCTTTCCTAGACAGATATTTCCCTGCATCAAAGGCTGCAACCATTAGAAAAGAAATTTGCGGCATCCAATAAAGACATGGGGAATCACTTCATGAGTACTGGGAGAGATTTAAGAGATTGTGTGCTAGCTGCCCTCAGCATCAAATCAGTGAACAGCTTTTGATACAATACTTTTATGAAGGTTTGCTAGTGATGGACCGCAACATAATTGATACTGCCAGTGGAGGAGCCTTGGTTGATAAGACTCCTCGAGAAGCTAGAAACTTGATATCTAGAATGGCTGCAAACACTCAGCAATTCTTCACTCGAAATGATACAAGAGTGAGAGCAGTTAAAGAGGCTGACACTACTAGTTTGCAGCATCAAATGACCCACTTGACTGCCATGGTTCAGAAGCTGATGGACAATGGGAAAGCACCGGTACAGGCATGTAGGATTTATTGCTCTTCAAGACATCCCACTGATATATGTCCCACTTTGCAAGAGGACACAAATGAAGAGGCCAAGGCAGTGGGGGGATTTTCTGGTCCATCCAAAAATTACAACCCCTACTCCAACACATATAATCCGGGGTGGAGAGATCATTCAAACTTTAGCTATGCAAAGCAACCCCAAGCTCAAGCTCAACCTCAAGCTTATGGGCCTCCAGGGTTTCAGCAAAGACAAGCACCCTTTCCTCCGAGGCAACCACAAGTTCAAGCTCCTAGGCAACCTGAGCCTTCGTTGGAAGAACTAGTGAGGCAAATGGCCACCAGTAATATTCAGTTTCAGTAAGAAACAAAGGCCACTATCAATACCTTGCAAAACCAAGTGGGAAAGTTGGCCACTGAGATCAACAAGGTGCAGAGTCAGATTTCTGGGAAACTCCCCTCGCAGCCAGAGGTGAACCCAAGAGAAAATGCTAGTGCTGTCACCTTGCGTTGTGGGAAGACACTTGACGGACCCACATCTTCCCCAGTCACTGAAGACAAAGCTCAAAATCCTAAGGAGGTAGATGATGAGGGGATCCATTCTAAGACCCCTAAGGTAAGTGTTTCTGACCCACTTCCTAAATATGTCACTAAGGCCCCTTTTCCGAGTAGGTTGGTTAAAAATAAGAAAGAAGAAGCGGATAAAGAGATCATAGAGACTTTTAGGAAAGTTGAAGTTAACATTCCTCTGTTAGATGCCATAAAGCAAGTGCCTAGATATGCTAAATTCTTAAAAGAGTTATGCACTAACAAAAGGAGGTTGAAAGGTAATGAACGGGTCCAAGTGGGAGCAAATGTTTCAGCTATTTTTAATAAGAAACTCCCAACTAAATGTAAGGATCCTGGCACATTCACTATACCATGCACTATCGGTAATGCCAGGTTTGAGAGGGCCATGCTAGATTTAGATGCATCTATTAATGTCATGCCCTTTTCTATTTATGCATCTTTACATCTAGGACTTTTAGAACCTACTGGAGTTATCATTCAACTGGCAGACAGATCTAACGCTTACCCTAAGGGGGTTGTTGAAGATGTTTTGGTGTAGGTAAATGAACTGGTGTTTCCGGTAGATTTCTATATGTTGGACATGGAGGAGGACAAATCTCCCAACTCTGCTCCTATTCTGTTGGGGAGGCCTTTTCTAAAGACTGCCCGAACTAAAATTGATGTGCACTCGGGAACATTGACTATGGAATTTGATGGAGAGTTGATTAGATTCAATATCTTCGAAGCCATGAGATACCCGAGTGATGTGAGCTCTGCCTATGTTATTGATTCTTTTGATGTTTTTGAATCTTTAATTTCTACTGTTTTTGAGTCTGATCAATTTGATGTTCTTGATACAATTATGACTCGCAGTTTAGATTTTCAGGATTCAAAGAAGGATGACCAAGGAGAGCCATGGAGTGAGGAGATTAATGAAGTGGTGGCAGCCTTGCATACACTCTCTTCCACCTCAAAAGGGCATGAGGTATCGTATGTTAAGTTACCTTTGACCACTGATGTGCCTAAACCTTCTGTTGTGCAGGTACCAGAGCTGGAATTGAAGGAATTGCCCTCCTATTTGAAATATATTTTTCTGGGTGAGAAGGAGACACTTCCGGTAATAATTGCTAAATCCCTCACCAAAGAGTAAGAGGAGAGCTTGATTTCTGTGTTGAAAGAACACAAGACAGCCATCGGGTGGACTATTGCGGATATCAAAGGTATTAGCCCCTCCATTTGCATGCATCGAATCTTAATGGAGGAGGGGGCTAAGCCAGTGAGAGAACCACAGAGGAGGTTGAATCCCCCGATGATGGATGTTATGAAGAAGGAGATACTGAAGCTCCTAAGTGTGGTGGTCATCTACCCCATTTCTGACAGCAAGTGGGTAAGCCCGGTCCAGGTAGTACCAAAGAAATCTGGCATTACGGTGGTAAGAAATACTGAGAATGAGCTTATTCCCACTAGATTACAGACAGGGTGGCGTGTTTGTATAGACTATAGAAAATTGAATGCTGCCACTAGAAAAGACCACTTCCCTTTACCCTTTATTGATCAAATGTTAGAGAGGTTAGCTAGTCATTCTCATTATTGTTTCTTAGATGGATTTTCAGGTTATAACCAGATTGCTATCGCTCCGGAAGATCAGGACAAGACCACTTTCACTTGTCCTTTTGGCACCTTTGCTTATAGGCGAATGCCTTTTGGACTTTGCAATGCGCCAGGGACCTTTCAGAGATGTATGGTGAGTCTTTTTTTTTTATTACATAGAAAACATCATTGAGGTCTTCATGGATGATTTTAGTGTATTTGGGAATGGTTTTGAGAAGTGCTTGGAACATTTGACTTTGGTTTTAAAGAGATGCATTGACACTAACCTTGTTTTAAATTGGGAAAAATGCCATTTCATGATAGAAGAAGGTATTGTGTTAGGTCATGTAATCTCTGCTAGGGGCATTGAAGTTGATAAAGCTAAGGTAGTACTTGTGCGTTCATTACCCCTGCCCACCAGTGTGCGGGACATTCGTTCTTTTCTTGGTCATGCAGGTTTCTATCGGCACTTCATCAAAGACTTCTCCAAGATATCAGCACCCCTCTGCACACTTCTCCAAAAAAATGTGCCATTTCAATTTAATGAGAAGTGTATGAAGGCTTTCATTACACTTAAGGAGTTGATGACTGAGGCACCTATCATTAGGCCACTAAATTGGGAGCTTCCGTTCGAATTAATATGTGATGCGAGTGACTTTGCGGTAGGGGCTGTCTTAGGACAGCGAGTTGATAGGGTTCCTTATGCTATTTACTATGCATCAAGGACCCTAAATGATGCTCAACTGAATTATTCTACAACTGAGAAAGAACTTATTACTGTTGTTTTTGCTTTAGAAAAATTTAGATCATATTTGATTGGCTCTAAAGTAATTGTTTTTTCTGATCATGCAGTATTGAAGTACCTACTGGCAAAGAAAGAGGCGAAGCCAAGATTGCTCCGAGGGATTCTGTTGCTCCAAGAGTTCGACTTGGAGATTAAAGATAAAAAAGGGAGCAAAAATTTGGTGGCAGATCATTTGAGCAGATTGGTGACTGAAGAGGAGGACATACCTATTCCAGAGAGCTTTCTGGATGAGCAATTAATGGCTATCGCAACCACTATTCCGTGGTATGCTGATATTGCCAATTATTTGGTCACCAAGGACTTTCTGGCAGGCCTGAACAAGGCACAGCGAGATAAGCTGAGGAGTTATTGCAAGTACTATATTTGGGATGATCCTTACCTTTGAAAGCATTGCGCGGATCAAGTGATTCGAAGATGTATCCCGGATTCAGAAACTCACTCCGTTCTCTCTTTTTGCCATACCTATGCTTGTGGAGGACATTTCAGCATGAAGAGAACAGCCAACAAAGTACTTGACAGTGGTTTTTACTGGCCTACCATCTTTAAGGATGCTTATAATTTCTGTAAGTCATGTGACCGCTGTCAAAGAACAGGTAATATTGGTCCACAAAATTAAATGCCTCAAACTCCAATAATCTTTGTGGAAGTCTTTGATGTTTGGGGCATTGACTTCATGGGACCATTTCCTCCTTCTTTTGGTTTCTCCTATATTCTTTTAGCTGTGGATTATGTTTCAAAATGGGTGGAAGCTAAAGCCACTAAATCTGATGATTCTAAGACTGTTGTGGATTTTGTGAAGTCCTTTATTTTTTCCAAGTTTGGCACTCCTAGAGCCATCATTAGTGACCAAGGTACACATTTTTGCAACAGAATCTTTGAAGCCCTGTTGAAGAAATATGGGGTGGTGCACCGGATCTCTACTCCTTATCATCCTCAGATGAATAGCCAGACTGAGGTATCCAATCGGGAGATCAAGTCTATCCTTGAAAAAACTGTGAATCCCACGCACAAGGATTGGAGTACTAGACTTGCTGATGCCTTGTGGGCTTATCGGACTGCATACAAGACCCCTATTGGCATGTCCCCATTCTGATTGGTTTATGGGAAGCCCTGCCACCTGCCAGTAGAGCTGGAACATCAATCTTACTGGGCTATCATGCAAGTTAACTTGCACTTGGAAGGTGCTGGCAAGCAGAGAAAACTCCAAATTCAGGAGTTAGAAGAATTGAGGAATGAGGCCTTTGAGAGTGCCCTCATTTACAAGGCCAAAACCAAAGCATTTCATGATCAAATGATCTCTAGAAAAAGCTTTCACCAAGGCCAAAGAGTGTTGCTGTACCAATCCAGACTCAAATTATTCCCTGGTAAGTTACGTTCTAAATGGATTGGCCCATTTGTAGTAACTACTGTTTCTCCTTCTGGTGCAGTAGAGATCATGAACGAGGCTTCTAGGAAGACATTCAAGGTCAATGGGCACTGTCTCAAGCTTTACCATGAACTTTCAGAGAATGCAGAAGTTGCAGACATGCCTCTTCTCCATCCATCTTATGAAGAATCCTGAGGAGCATCACAATGTCTGGCTGAGGACAATAAACCAAGCGCTTATTGGGATGCAACCCAATCAGATTTGCTTTCTTTTTTCTTTCTGTTTTGCGTTGTTTTAGTTTCTTAGTTTAGCCTATTTATAAGTGTTTCTTGCTTGATGATACTTGTCTCCTTGCTGATTTTTGTGTTTTGACTTGCTCAGTTTTAGTTTGATTGCTTGAGTTCATGGTTTATTGAGTGCATGCAGTCCTGAGGAACAGTTTAGAATGCTTCTTGTAAGTCAGCAGACTACACGGGGTGGGCCATGTCACATGACACGGCCCGTGTCCTCATGACAGCACCCCAATTACTGCAGAAAAATACACGGGGTGGGCCGTGTCACATGACACGGCCCGTGTTTTCGAGGATAGGACGTTTGGTGATGATTCCAGAGAGGTACACGGGTATGGCCGTGTCACATGAGACGGCTCGTGTTGTCTTGCGCAGCTGATCACTAAAACAGAGGAGTACACGGGGTGGGCCGTGTCCTCATGGCAGCGCCTCACTTAAACCCTGATTTAGGGTTTTCTGCCTCAATTTCCCCTTCTCCTTTTCTTCTTCTCTGCGCAGCCACCACCCTCTCCCCCTCCAATATCTTTTTACCCACCACCATTCACCACCATTCTCCACCATTCTTCACCATTTTCCACCATTCTCACCTCCCCTCTCCCCACACGCATTTCCTACCATTCACCACCAAACCACCACCAAAATTTCTCATTGTTCTTCCTCTTTCCACCAATTTCTCCCTGTTCCTCCTTCCCTCCTCCACGGTCCCATCCCATTTCTTTTCTTTTTCTTCATTTCTTCTGTTTCTTCCAGTGATGGGTCCTAAAAAGCGCGTCAAGACCACCGCTGCTTCCTGTTCGCTCCATCCCCATCGTACCAGCTCTAGGCGTGCTCGGTCTCCATCACCCCCGTGTGAGCCCTCACCCCCTCAGGTGCCAGTCAACCCTATCGATAGAAAGGTAGTGGTTCCCACTTGCTTTTTAGATGTAGATACCCTTAGGGCTATAGGGTTATATGATGAGGTGTTTGCTTTATTGGGTAGGATTGGTTAGGTTGATTTTGCACTGTTACAGAGGCCTACTTTTACTGAGTTAACTAGGGAGTTTATTTCTAGTTTTAATCGTAAGCTTTATCCTATGTCTGATCAAACCAGATGGCCTGGTGAAATCACCTTTAGGTTGCTCGGTAATTCTCATTCTGTTGATATTCATATGTTTAGAGCTGTTTTTGGTTTTCCTGAGGGGGAAAATATGTTACCCCGTGATTTTAATGTTGATCGTGTGTGGTCTGCCCTCACTGTACATAGGTCTGATGGCTATGATCCTAAGATGTCTAAAGCTTCTAGGCTTAGGTCCCCTGCCCATCGCTATATTCAGAAATGGTTAGCTAATACTCTTTGTAGTAGGGGGAAAGTCAATGGAAGATTAGCCGTTCTGAGTTGTTTTTCTTGCACTGCATGCTTGAGGGAGTTCCTGTTAATGGAGGGTATTAGCTCTGTAATTAGTTTCACCACGTAGGGACCACTCTAGCTGGCCGCATTGTGATAGGGGGTATGTGACTGCCATTGCTGATCATTTTGATTATTTGCATCTGTTGGAGGAGGCACCAGTCCAGGGTCCCAATGCTATTGACGGGGCCATTTTGGTATCTATGAAGCTCTGCACTCGTCTAAATGGTGCTCTTGTCTTGCTTGGCGCTGATAGAGCTGCCTTGCCTAAGGCTGATCCGGCCCCTGAGCCGCATGAGGATATTACCGTCTCCCCTCCTCCCGAGTTTGCTGATAATGCGGGCCCTTCCACTCAACCTAGCGCAGCTTCCTATGATGCTATTTTAGCTCGTATTGACTGCTTGGAGCTGGACCATGCTGCTCGCTTCCAGCGCTTAGAGGACCATTTTCAGGTTCTGGAAGTTGCGCGCGA
The DNA here is from genome assembly GCA_029884595.1 of Ormosia semicastrata. NCBI lineage: Eukaryota > Viridiplantae > Streptophyta > Magnoliopsida > Fabales > Fabaceae > Ormosia > Ormosia semicastrata. The sequence continues at coordinate 6,821,084 of JAQQTO010000040.1, forward strand.
TCAGAGGATGGATTGGCAACCTTGATCTTCTGCTTCAGCATTTTTCATATCCCCCTCCCCCATCTTGATGTATTTTCATTTTCTTTTGAGGCTGTGATATTCATTTTGCTGGCTTAATGGACATTGTTTTGGTTACTATTGGTTTCTCTTTTGTATTTGCCTGAGTTTCCTGATGCCAGACTTAATTCTTCGCATATACTTTGCTTATTAATTTGGATTCCTTTTATATGTTGTGTATGCTTTGACATTGAGGACACTGTCTATTTTAAGTGTGGGGGAAGTTTGGATTTGACTTTAATTGCACATTCTATTTTTAATGGCATATCTGGTGCATGTCTTTCTAACTGGTTTTTAGAGTATGTTGAGCAATGAGCAAGTGATTGATTTTTATTGACAGGTTTTTAAGCCTAAAGGGGTTAACTTTCTTGATTCTAAACTTGTGCTGAGAGGTTTTGAAAATTGAAAGGGTTTTGAGAATATGATAAAATTGGGACCTAGTGAGTTTTTGGGCCTTGATATGAATGACTAATTTTAACTCATTTATGTTCTTTGTTGTGTGATTCCACTTGTGATTATATGCTTTTCAGAACTTGATTTGACTCTCTTTTAAATTACAAATGATCACTGCACATTTTTGAGATGATAAAGGCATTTCTTTCTTTCAGCCACTGGCCAAATAGCTATCCGTGTATTTTGATCCATTGTTTCACCCCTTTGAGCCTGAATGATTTCCTTTCCTTTTATTATAGCTCAATACAAGCCTAATAGTGAAAAACCATTGCTACCCTACCTTAGAGAGTAGAAGAGCTTAATAATTATGTTGGGAATTGTGTTTGAATAAGTGTGGGGGTGATTACACTGTTTTGATAAAGAAAAAAGCTCTCAAAGAAAAAAAAAAGAAAAAAAAGAAAAAAAAAGATATTGATAAGTTGGTTGATGAATGGAGAAAGTCAAGCAAAAGATGAAGATGGATTGAAAAGTGCTGGGGTAATTGTGCAAAAGTGTTTGATTTTTATTCCCCTTTGCTCTTCTATTTCTGATGGTTTAACTTTGTTTATCCTTGATATATCTTACCTTGACCTTGACCCCATTACAACCTGATTAAAGACCTTTTGATCTTCGTGTGCATGTGATTTAGGTGGTGGAGAAGTAGAGGCTTGTCAAGCCTATGATAGGGCATGTTTTCATGAGTTGGTTGAGAGTAAATACAAGCCCAAAATACTTGAGTAAAATAGAGTACATCAATGAGGATTTATCATGTTGACTTAACCCTGATATTGGATTGACCTGGCTTGCTGATTTGGATTGTTAAGAGAGGAAATTCCTGAATGCTTAGATTCCTTGAAAGGACTGATGTGTGTAGATCTTTGTTCATTGTTCAGTACTTTTATTACTTCTTGGGAAGCATGTGCTTGATCTTATGTTTTTGCCCAGGAGTGCAAAAGGTTAAGTGTGGGGGTATTTGATCTGTTAATAATTTCAGCTCTTAAATGTTCTTTGTTTGATCTAATTGGATTCTAAATGTGCTTAATTGTTGACATTTAGCTAAGTTTCTAATTTAGAGTTGTCTTTGGATGTTTATTGTGAAACTATGCTTAAATGTGGTTATAAACACTCATAAACGTATTGTGATTTTCAGGAGATTTATGAGTGATGGAGTCCACTGGTATTGAAACTAGGATTGCTATGCGCGGTTGCGGTGGTAAAACTAGTGAAACATATGATCTAAGTAATTTAATCCCAGTGTGTGATTAGATCTTAGTGTGATTGGTTTTCTAATTCTTAATGCAATCATTAGGTAGGTGTAAGAGTGGTTGCTTTACAAATAACTAATGGTTAGAGTTTGATTTGAGCGGTTGCTGAATTAAGCGAAACTTAAGGAAAACAAGATATTTATCTCACAATTACATAAGAACATAATTGATCATGTTGGTATAAAGAGTATGTGAGTTAGCATAATCATATAAATCTAGTGGTGGATTCCATCTCTTAACCAATATCTTTAACTTGGTAATTCAATTTGTGTTTACTGTTTTAGTTTAAGTTTAATTTCTCTTTTAGTTTTAATTAACAAAACCCATTTTTTTACATTTTACTGTTTATAGTTCATCAGAGTTTAATTTAGGAATTAGATTGATAGTGTCAATTGAATTGGTTCTCTGTGGATCAACCCTTGCTTACTACAACTGGTTGCAAGGTTTTTATATTTTTGGTGGAACTTGGCATCTTAATCATATTCCACACCACACCAGTCTCCCTCCAATTTCTTTTCTCTCTCTTTGTCTCTTTTTCTTTCTTTTAGTCTATGTGTAAATAAGTTCCAGTCTACTTGGGTCAAAGTATGAAGCTCTTGGTAATAAAATAAGGTTAGATTTATTCCTATCTTGTGCTTTAATGATTTATATTTTCTAGTAACCATTATACATATTATAATTTGTTTCTTATAATTTAGAAACCATCTTTGTAAAGAGGAGTTCTTGATTTGTTGTAGACAAGAGATTGATATAATGAATGCTTTAACCCATTTACAAGTGTTGGTGTTAGAAACTCTCCTTGTAAAGTGGAGATCTTGATTTATTGTAGACAAAATATTGGCACAGTGAATGTTTGATCCCATTTATGAGTGATGATATTAATAGATGATTAAAGGAAACATAATATAATTACGTATATTATTTTAATTGACTTTTAACGTTGTATTTTTCGATTGGAACCTCCATGTTATGAGGATTCTAATTGAGTTATAAAAGGAATTAATCTTACCTTTCCTTTATTTACTAAGAGTGGATCTTTTTACCCAAGTAATTAATTTTTACCGTAGTTACAAAATATTTACTTCACCTTAATCTTCAAGAATTCCCTGTGGATCGACCTCGGACTCACTGAGAAATTTATTACTTGAGACAACCTGCACTTGGGTTTGCAAATGCAACAATTAAAAGTGTGCATCATTGGGCATGGTATAGATTTCCCAATCTTGTCCCTACATTGGTTGATGATACTGATCCTAACTTTTTGATTACCTATGCTACTAATCGTGGTCACTTACGTCCACTGGGATTTCAATAAGTTTCTCAATATATCATTTGCTTATATTAATTTGTTATATATACTACTGTCGTTGACAATATATGACTTTGACATTTAAATAGGTGACATAAATATAAAGTGTTGAATGAAACCCCAATGGGGGTGCTTTAGTATTATTGCCAGTTCTTTGATCAATTAAAGAATGATGAGGTTAGTATTTGCTTACATTGATTTAAATAAGTTAATTTGTCTTACTTTCTAATTCATTATACATATCATTTTGCAGATTAGATGGAAGCCCTATACAGATAAGATTGTGGCTTCACTATCAGCTTTTTGTGTCACTAGTAGAGACATAATACTGGCAGTGGTCCCTCTCATTTTTTTCAACATTGTTGAGTGGCACCAGCCAGATAGGGTGATGCATCAATTTGGTCTGAACCAACCGATACCAAGGAGATCGCACCAATCTGACAATTTTCACTTAATAACATTGACGGGAAGGCATGGTGAGGATTAGCGAAACACGCACCTTGTACACATAGCCATTTGGAAGATTTGAAGGGAAAAATGTGTACTAGAAGGCCATTGGAAGCTCCCCTCACTGCACATTCTGAGTACACGCGCTGGTACAAAAGAATTACCAGAAGTTGGATTTCTCATACTAGTGCATCTATTAGGTTTGTGGTAAGTTATTTAGCAATATGTTCTGCTCTTTACTGAATGTATTTTGTATTGATGATGACATATGTTATATCTATTTCTTAGGCTGACGTTGCAGAGAATCTATATGCTTCAGCTACGAACCCTAATTCAAGATTTAGTATGGGTAGCCTTTTACAATCTTCCAAGCAAATCTTATCTTCATTGAAGGAGCATGATCGCATTACATTGGCACAACTTCGTCTAACTCCTCCTGTATATGACATTCCACGGCCACTCGAGCAATCCGACGAACAGAGGACGCACCATAGAAGAATGTCAGGGTTAGTGAGTACTCGGTCACGACTTTGACATTCAGAAGACTTTGATTCTTCAAGTGTGCCTAGGACTCAGCCCCCAATCACTATTACTACTGCTTACCCACCATCTCAACCACCACCTCCATTTTACCCACCATATCTAAGTTACCCACCATCTACAGGATATCCACCACCTACTTACACTTACCTACTATATCCTTTGACCTTTATACCTTTACACCATTATTTCCATACCCACCATATATGGGTTACCCACCATATCCTCACCCATCACAACCAAAACCTTCTTCTGATCCCCCTCACAGACCACCACATGCTGACCCTGACCATTCTCATTGATATGGTCATTACACTTAAATTAAATTATTTACCTTTTATTACATTTGCTTAATCTGGGATGACTGTATGTATATGTACAAATGTTTCTGTTATGCATCCTATAGGTGCTCTGTTAATTTGGAAATCTAAATATATATGGATATGTTTCATTAAACAGGATGACGTACTTTTGAAAATGTCCAATTTTTAAGGGAAATTATGTCACATTTTCCATAGAATCAGAATGTATGAACTGCTAAAGTTAGTTGATTTTGATAGGCTTGTTAGGCTAGTATTCTAACCTATGAACCGATCGTGACCCTGGTTTTGAGTGGTCACAAATTTATCGTATGTTATTGTGACATACTTATATTTGTTTATACTTGTTTTTAACTTAGTCGTAGGTTACAAGTAAATTATAAAATAATTTTGTTATCGTATAACTACAAATTTCAATGCCGTAAAAACTAAAATTTCCAACAAAACAGTTGAATTCAGTAAAATAATAAGAGAATAATTCTATTTGTATTTATATTTTTTAAAAAAATAGTGGTGTACATTGGTAAGGCCAACATGTCTGACAGTAATGGACCACGCACCCTCTCCATCATGACAAGGTGCTCTAAATTTGTATGAGTCTGAAACAAAGTTTTGCCCTACAATAGACACTCACAACTTCAGGAAAAAGCTAAAAAAATGTGCTTCAAGCAAAAGTTTTAGTCGTACATTGGTAACGCCATCATAGTTGACGTTACTCTCTATATAGCTCTAGAGAATCTGGCATTTCCATATGGATAACGCCTAGCTTTCTAGCGTTTCTATGTGGATAATTCCTAGTGTATTGGCATAATTTCAATGATAGTGCTAGAGAATCTGGCGTTTCCATATGGATAATGCCTAGCTTTCTAGCGTTTCCATGTGGATAACGCCTAGTGTATTGGTGTAATTGCAATGATAGCGCCATCAGCTTTGGCGCTATCTATGTTAAACGTGAAAATAAAATAAAAAAATATAGCATGACCAAAAGTGTAGCAGTTTGATATATAGTTTCAAAAGTATGACAATTTAGTAAATAATTTTGCCACTAAGGGTAGTTTGGTCAAACACCCAGACAACAACTATTGATGTTTGGATTTTGGTCAACGACTCGACGTTGATGGTGAAAAAAGAAAAGTTCCATTTCTATAACTAAAAATGCTTCCTACACATTTATTTAGAAACACATTGCTTCATATTAAGAACGTGGGAAAATGTAAGTAGAAAATGAGAAGCATCTAACTATAATCAAATAGTAAAAATTAGGAGTGTCAATTGGGTCAGGTCAACTCACGAATTCGCAAGTTTCAACCTAATTCAACTTATAAAATATGAGTTAGGTTGGGTTTGGTTGGGTTAGAAAATATTTCAACTAGTAGTCTGTTGGTCGGACACTGAGTTTGGAAATATTCAATCCATGGGTACCCAATCCACCCATTTTTTTAAAATTTAATAAATATCATTTAGTTACAATTAAAAAGTTATTTAGTCACAGGTTAAACGAACATTAAAAAAAAGGCTCATATAGTGGAATGACGTCATTCCACTTTGAAGTTTAACAAAAGGTAAAAGTGCTCTTACACAGACAGTACACTTGTTCTCATCAATCACCATTATGGCCACTTACTCCCAAATTCCTAATCTCTCAAATAAAAATCTAAATCCCTAACTTCCTATTTAAGAAGTGCAGCGGATTGAAAAAATATAGAGTGAAGTCAATGATTATGTCAATCTACACAGTATGTGTGATGCCACTGACTTCAATTGGTTAGAGTAATTTGTTGTTTATGAATATTGAGACCTATTAACTTAGTTTAGTTTACTCTAGACTTAAATTAGTAAGATTTATTAATTTGTTATGCACTTATGTATATTTAGTTTATTTGAGACCTATTATGTTTGTTTGAGATCGGTTATGTGAATTAATATGTGACTTGTTATGTTTATACAATATATGTTATGTATAATGAATTTTTGATTTCGTATTTTGATTTTTTTTTTAATATTTTTTTAAAACATATGTTGGACCCACGAGTTTGATCTAACCAAATCCACTCTTGAATGGTTTGGGTTGAGGAAAAAAATTTCCTCGACCTAACGTAACCCACTACTCCATAAGCGAGTTGAGTTAAAAAAATGCTACAGAACCTACTCAACCCATCCAACTGATACCCCTAATAAAAATTGTATAGATAAAATGTGATATGTGTGTGTGCAACATTATTGACAACGAATACTGCTTTTTATATATGATTTAGAAATGCATCTCCTCATATTAGGAATATATATGTGACAGAATGTGCGTAGATAGAATATGTTCTACAATGAACATTTCAAATGTTAATGTTACTTGTGCTTGTAGACATTCGCTTCTCTAATACTATATTATGTATTTTGTTTATGCTAGTTATGTTAAGAAACATTTATTATCCAGATAAAAAAATAACATGAAGCATTTATTATTATTATTAAATCATTTTGATCACTTAAAGAAAAAAAATATAATACACGTGCAACATACTTAGAGTTCTAGGGTTTAGGTGAGAGGAATCTTCTTCCTTGCACCATGTGCACATCTAGGGTTTAGGTGAGAGGAAAAATAAGACCGCGTTTGGGGGTCAAAAATTCAGATATGCACATGCAACACACATGCGTGTTTCCATCTAAAAACTATAACGTCTGTTATCATTTTGTAGTTTTTTGCACAAAACACAAAGTAACAGATCCATTTTGTACATCTTTTAAGTAACATGACCAAAGTGCACATTGCTTATAGTACAAGAGATTTTTTTTTGAAGTTTTTCCTTGAATTTAAAATTACAATTTCTTATCCTAATTCTTTGACAATTCTAAACATAAAATTTAAGATTATGAACTAATTTTAATTTTAAATTAAAAGTATTTAGATTAAAATTAAAATTTTATATTTTAATTCTAATTCCACTATCCAAATTATTAGAGACATGGTTGCCATTAGGAAAATGCACGCTTTAAGATATTGCTGGCATTCAAGAAGTATTTGGCTTGATCTTATAATAATATCATAGCACCTTTTCAGGCTGGTGCTTTTATGGTGGACCTTATTATTTAGGGATCATGGATGGTCTTTAAGGTTGTAGCTGTTGGATATCAATTCAAAGAGATCAATGGTAGAGACTCATCACCAGTAACTTAGAGATTAGGTAAGTTGCCTAAACTTTATAATTAACAAAATGGCCCTAAATAAAAATAAATTTTGGATTTAGAAGTGACTGAACCATTTTTTCTTTCTCAGCAAATGAGATTATTATGTTTTGCCTTGCTGAGCCAGGGGAAGCTTTCATTCTTCCCACACCCTATTAAGAAATTAAGAAAAAATGAGAACAATTAACCCTAGGGTCATCATCAGCTCCTAAAATACATACTTTATCTAAGATTGAAGAATTAGAAAATGAACTTCTAAATCTCCAAGTTAATAAATTGAAAACAAGTATGCCAGTTTTAACAACTAGAAATTATTTTCCAAGACCAACATATCCTGATGTTTAGTTTGAAGAAAGATATTTCCAAGATTCAGTGGCCTTTACAGGCGAAGCAATTAATGAATGGAATATAGATGGGTTAGGAGAACAACAAATTTTAGATACTATTCAACAAATGACCATGACAGCAACTGCTCATAAAGGAAAGAATAACTCAGATAAAACAACAGCCTCCTTACTAGTTATGGGATTCACAGGACAACTTAAAGGATAGTGGGATAATGTGCTTAATCAAAGTGAAAAGATTTTATAATGAATGCTGTTAAAATAGAATCTGATGGACAAACCCATGAAGATTCAGTAACAACCCTTTTATATACACTAACAAAGCATTTTATAGGAGAACCTTTAAAATTTCAACAAAGAATAGCAGACCAAATTGTTAATTTGTATTGTCCTTCAATGTCTGATTATAGATGGTATAAGGATATGTTTTTATCTAAGCTTTATCTAAGAAGTGACGCCTCGGCTAATTATTGGAAAGAATGATTTACAGCTGGCCTTCCTAAGTTATTTGCAGAAAAGGTTAAGGTAATGATCCAAAACCAGAATTCATGACAGATTCCTTATAGTCAACTTACTTTTGGTCAAATCTCTAATTACATAATTAAAACAGGATTACAAGTATGTCTAGATCTAAAACTTCAACATAAGCTCAAATCTGAAGCTAAAACTACTAAGACAAAACTAGGATCGTTCTGTTCCCAGTGGGGGATAGAAGGAGTTAAGGCTCCAAGTAGATAAAAATGAGTTCAAAAGTATATTCCTCATAAGTCAAGAAGGTCTAGAAAGTACTATAAAAAATAGTATAAAGAAGAAGCAAGTTCATCAAAACCTAGAACAAAGAAAAAAGATAAGTATAAATCATCTAAGTCTAAGAAAGAAATAGTTTGTTATAGATGTGGTTGAGTAGGACATTATAAAAAAGACTGTAAAGTTAAACAAAAAATTAATAATTTAAAAATTGATGAAAAATTAAAGAAGTCTTTAATAGAAATATTAGTTAATGAATCTGAATCATCAGAAGAAGAATATAGCTTAGAAGAAGAAATAGTTAATCAACTAAAAGACTCTTCGTCATCAGAATTAGAAATAGATAATTAAGATAATAATGGAGAGTGTACAGGATTAGGACTAGAATTATGTGATTGTTCATCATGTTTAAAAACAATTAATGTAATCACCAGAGATCAAGCTTCATCATTAATGAGCATAGTAGAAAATATGGAAGACTTATCTGTTAAGCAATAATTTATTCAGCAAATAAAAGAATTTTTAGATTATGAACATAAAAAAGGTACACAAGAAATTCAGAAAATTGATATGAAAGAAGCTCTAGAAAGATTTAAAAAATCTCCAAAGAATGAAGTGACTTTAAAGGATTTACAACAAGAAATAAAAGAATTAAAGAATGAAGTAAATCTACTTAAAGAAAAAATATATTGAATTAGAATTTAAGATGCTAAATCTACAAGCACAAATAATAGTTCAAAGTCAAGAAACAAGTACTAGTAAAACCCCAGAGCAGATCCTTATATTCATTTATTAAATCAAATAATTATTCATAAATGACACTGTCCAATTGAATTAGTCATTAAAGATGAAAGATTTAATTTTATAGCTTTAATTGACTCAGGAGTAGATATGAATTGTGTTGAAGAAGGATTAATTCCAACTAAATATTATAATAAGACAACAAAATCGTTAAGTAGTGCATCTGGAAATAAAATGTAAATTAAGTATAAGTTAAATAATGCTAAAATATGTAAAGAAAAAATTTGTTACAAAACGTCATTTTTATTAGTAAAAAATATCTCTGAGCAAATAATTTTAGGAACTCCCTTTTTATCGTTATTATACCCATTCGCAGTAACAGAAAAAGGATTAGTTACTAATGCCCTAGGAAAAGAAATCTGCTTTGAATTCATAAAACCTCCTTTAATTAAAGAATTAAATTTAGTATAAGAATCATTAATTTCAAAAATTAATCTAATAGAAAAGAAGACTAAGCATATAAATCTTTTAAGTAAAGAAATACAATATAAAAGAATTCAAGAACAAATAAGTAAAGATTATATTCAAGAAAAGATTAAGAATGTTCAACATAAATTTGAAAAGAAAGTATGCAGTAAATTTCCTAATGCTTTTAAAGAACGTAAGAAATATACAATTAATCTACCATATGAAGAAGGATTTAAAGAAATAAATGTTCCAACTAAAGCAAGACCTATTCAAATGAATAATCAATATTTAGAATATTGTAAGAAAGAAATCCAATAATATTTAGATAAGAAATTAATTAGACCAAGTAAATCTCCTTGGAGTTGTGCAGGATTCTATGTTATGAATGCATCAAAAATTGCAAGAGGTGCTCCTAGATTAGTAATTAATTATAAGCCTTTAAACAAAGTTTTAAGATGGATAAGATATTCAATTCCTAATAAAAAAGATTTAGTAAGCCGAGTTCATCAAGCTAATATTTTCTCAAAATTTGATATGAAATTTGGATACTATCAAATTGAAGTAGCTAAAGAAGATAAGTACAAAACTACTTTTGTAATACCCTTTGGCCATTATGAATGGAATGTAATGCCTTAAGGATTAAAAAATGCTCCTTCAGAATTTCAAAATATAATGAATAATATTTTGAATCCTTACTCAAAATTCACCATAGTATATCTAGACGATGTACTAGTTTTTAGTAATTCCATTAATCAACACTTTACTCATTTAGAAACCTTCTTTAATATAATTAAAGAAAATGATTTAGTAATTTCTGCTAAGAAAATGAAACTGTTTCAAACTAAGACAAGATTCTTAGGATTCGAAGTTAATCAAGGTACTGTTGTTCCTATTGAAAGATCCATAAAGTTTGCTAATAAATTCTGTGATGAATTAAAAGATAAGAACATTCTTCAAAGATTTTTAGGATGTGTTAATTATATCGCTAATTTTATCCCAAACATTAGAATCATTTGTGCCCCCTATTTAAGGGTTTAAGAAAAGATCCTTCTGCATAGAATACCCAAATGACTAGTGCTGTTAAGTAGATTAAAGCATTAGTTAAAACTATTCCCTGTTTAGGGCTTCCTGATCCTCAAGCCTCTCTTATAGTAGAAACAGAAGCCTCTGATTTGGAGTATGGGGGAGTGTTAAAGCAAGTACTACCCGAGTCATCCAAAGAACAAGTAGTCAGATATCACTCTGGTACATGGCATCCGGCTTAACAAAAAAATAGTACTGTTAAAAAGGAAGTTTTAGCTATAGTGCTAAGTATCACAAAATTTCAAGATGATTTATTTAATAAAAGGTTTTTACTCAAAACTGATTGCAAAGCTGCTCCTTCGATAATTCAAAAAGATGTTAAAAATTTGGTTTCAAAACAAATCTTTACTCGATGGCAAGCTTTACTTTCTTGTTTTGATTTTGATGTTCAACATATAAAAGGAAAAGATAATTATCTCCCTGATTTCTTAACCAGAGAGTTTTTGTAGGGATATCATGGCAACTAGTTCCTCATCATCAAAATCTAAAGCTAAGAAAGTTACTCTGGATAAGTACATACAAATTACTGCAGATAAGGATACTAAGATAAGTACAAGGTCATCTACCTCTGTAAAAGGGTCTTCTACCCTAGCATTGACCCCTTCCCCTATTCGGTCTGTACGACCTTCATCTCCTTCCTCAAACAGATTTACACCTTTGAGTTACTCACAAACCATTATTGGTTCCTCTTCTAAAGCTCCTCAAACACCAGTGTTAGGGTCAAAATGTGTTGCCCATTTGCTAACCGCAAGTGCATGGATCGCACAAGTAATACAGATACAGAGTAAAAGTTCGTTCCCACGAGGATATTACGATATAAAGCTAAATACTAACCAATAGCTTAATCAATTCTAGACAAGGACATAAAAATAAAAAATAATAATCTAAACTAAACTAATCTATAAAAGCAATAAACCTAAAAGCGGTTAGGTTTCAGGAAATCCTCCTTCACCCCTTACATCTATCAACAATATGCAATTCCCCTCATAAGCACAAATGCATTGATTAGGTTAGCTTGAGAATCTGATGTAGTCAACAGCCTATGTCTAGGTCAATCAACCCTGGTTTCTACTTGCCTAACTCACTAAGTTTCCTTGAGAGATAGCACAACTTCCACTCATGAACGATCTATTCTCAATCACACACTATATATGGCCAATAGGTATATTTCTATCCTAATAACGAATCAACTCATCCAAGCCAATTGAACTCGCCGAACATGTATCAACCACACCATATCCATATCAACAAATCCCTATGTCTAGTTCATTTGCCAATATTAGGATCATGCAATTGAGGCCAACCAAGAACAAGCATTAAACACAGATAATGATTGAACCATAATCAAACATCCACACAAACTCAGAGAAAAATACATCATTAATATATATAAAAGGATTCAAAGTATTCCTAAACAAAACTTAGCTATACAAAAGATAAGGAAGAGAAGAGAGAAAGGGAAAAGAGAGAAAGAAGCTCATTGATTTGTCTTTGAAGCTTGAATCCTCCTTCCATCCTTTGATCCTTGACTCCAATCCACCAGCAATGAAGATCTAGCCAAGCTATCTAACCTAAAACTAACCTAAACTAAGAAAACCTATCAAAACCTAAAAACTAGAAATGGCCAAATGGCCAGAACAGAGAAAAACTGAGAGAGAGTGAGAGAAAAACGCATGAAAATCTATTTATAGGCTCAGCAGCCGCGGCCCCTACATATCAGTGCCGCGGCCCCTACATATCAGCGCCGCGGCGCCCAATGGGTCGGTCTACATGCGCCGCGGCCCTCACTTCATCTGCGTCGCGGCCCTCTCGCCTCGGGAAAAAGTATGGCCAGTCTGAAATGCCCTCTGCGCCGCGGCGTGCTATGCCTTGCGCCGCGGCGTTGCTTGCTGGAATGCCAATTTGACTTCCTCTTTCTCTTTAAGATCAATTGTTCCATATTTAACCTTGTTTGGAGCCCCTCCTATCATAGAGAAAACACCAAATCAATAACATATATAAATCTACTCAATCCATGATCATTAAAGCTCAGTTTTGCATAATAACACATCAGAAAGGCTTAGAATCAGAATATGACAAATATAAGCACAAAACCTTCCAAATATGCATTTTAAACAAAGACTTAGCATTCATTCTAGCACAAGGATAGGGCACAAATAACTGCATTCTATGTAGCTATCACACCCTCAAACCTACATTTTGCTAGTCCTCGAGCAAAATAAAATAGAACTAAGTAAATTACTTAAACATTAAAATCAATTTTTCATTCAGCAAATATATTTCAATCTTCTTATTTTTAATTAAAAACAAATACTAGTGTGTACTGACTGCATCAATCCTCAAAAAGTGCAAATGCCCCATAAACAGTTCCACACATATACAATCCTTGACATGCTAACAAGCCAGAAAACTCTCCATGCAATTCACATTTATCACAAACATGCAAGATAAACTTCTTCTAATCAAGTCATACATATCCAGATAAGTTTATAAGCATACATGCATATGATTCACATAATCCACAAAATTGTAAATCAACTCTCTCTCCACTAATGTAAATCACACAAGATTGAGGATCAAAAGGGACTTTATCAGCTTATATTGTTAGGCCAATGGTATGGGCGAAAGAAATGAAAGGGAAAGATACAATACAAACATTGAGACACATAATATACTACGTCAAGACATGAACCACAACTGACATTAGCAGGGTATTGATGATCACATATTTGATACATTAATAAGCTTTCATTCTTAGTCATTTACACTCTCTATGTACTTAATTGATTGAGTTTTATTATGTTTTGTAAGTTTGGACTCAAATTGAACTTAATTGAATTTTTCAGCATGATTCATATCTTACACTGTTTCTGTATTTGGGTCATATCTTGGGCTGTAGGTGGTCTTTAGAGGTGATTCTAGTGGCATTTTAAAGATAAGAGAGAGTTCTATAACTTTCATGAGACCTCAAAGGCCTAATCACATGAGTAGATAACTCAAATTGGGATTGAAGCAAGAACTAGAGTGTTTTTCCTGACAGCTTAACCTATGGGTACTGTTCATCACATATTTCGGGATAGAAATTGTAAAATGGCTGAAATTTGGATGCTGAATAGTTAAGACCAATATCTACAACTTTCATGTTGAACAATTTTCTAGAATCGAACTCCTTGAAGGTGATATTGGGCTTGGAAGTCAGAACAGAGGAGCTGTGACTGGGCCTGGGTAGTGTTCAGTAAATTGAACGTATCTGGAGTTAGAGAAATGATATTGGACTCAAACCAAAGCCATTTGAAAGCTAAGATCCAGGGCTACAACTTTTATGAAGACCACTTGGTTCAAAAATGACAAATGCAATGACTTCAGAGCTGTATGATTTCGGAGACAAGGAATCTCCATAATTTCCCACTCACCTAAAGTCATTTGGCATTTTCCACTCATTTTCCACTCATCCAACCACTAATGACTCAGCCCCCTTGTCATTTTGTATCTCTAATCCTCTATAAAAGGGGGCCTTGGCAGATCATTAAGGGTGTTAGGTGTTAGTTACCAAAATGATGCCATTTTGTTACTAGGTTTTCTTGTAGTAATTTTCCTTTGTTCTAAATTAAAGTCATGTTCTTCTTCTTCTTCTTCTTCTTCTTCTTCTTCTTCTTCTTCTTCTTCTTCTTCTTCTTCTTCTTCTCTCTTTCTTTCTTCTTATCTATGAGTAACTAAGTTTCATTTTACTTGGGTGAAAGAGTGAAACTCTTGGTAATAAAGTAAGGTTAGATTTATTTTTCTCTTGTGCTTAAATGATTTATATTTTTCTAGTAACCATTATACGTATTATAATCTGTTTCTTATAATTTAGAAACCATCTTTGTAAATAGGAGTTCTTGATTTATTGTAGACAAAATATTGGCACAATGAATGCTTTAACCCATTTATAAGTGGTGGTAATATTTTTAGGAAACATAATATAATTACGTATATTATTTTAATTGGACTTTTAATGTTGTATTTTCTGATTGGAACCTCCATGTTGCGAGGATTCTAATTGAGTGATAAAAGGAATTGATCTTACCTTTATTTTATTTACCAAGAGCGAATCTTTTTACCCAAGTAAATAATTTTAATCATAGTAACAAAATATTCACTTCACTTTAATTAATCTTCAGCAATTCCCTGTGGATCGACCTCGGACTCCCTAGAAATATATTACTTGAGATAACCTGTACTTGGGTTTGCAAATGCGACAATCAAAAAAATTGTGCATTAAGTTTTTGGAGCTGTTGCCGGGGACTTGATTTGAAGACTGAATTTCTGGTGTAAAAAAAAAATTGTATATATACTAACATACTAACTAGTGGGGGAACCTCTCCCTTTTTAATTTCTGTGCATTCTAACTTAGTGGGGGAACTTCTCTCTTTTATTTTACGCACTAACTTGGTGGGGGAATCTCTCCCTTTTAATTTTTTTTTCTTTAAATTTACTTTCCGCACTTTTTTTTTTTGCATTTTAATTTCTGTACAGTGGGGGTAATTCTCCATTTTATTTTATTGTACATTTTAACTTAGTGGGGTTAACTCTCCCTTTTTTTTTTTATACTTTATTTTTCGTATTTATTTTTTGTCATTTTTTTTGTTATTTATTTTTTGTCATTTTTTTTTTTGTTTACTAACTTACTAATTCTCTTACTAACTATCTAACTTTTTACTTTATCAGCTATCTAACTTTTTACTTTTTTTGCTTCTAACATTTTAATTTATCTGTATACTAACTTTTTAATTTTTATGCTTATTAACTTATTTGGTAGTTGATTTATACCACACCTTTGTTAATATTTAATGGATGATTTATATTGTTATCTTGTACATTTTATTTATATCTTTTGTAAGTTACTTGTTTATGCTTAATTGGTATTGTGATTTAAATTGGTCGTTTGGTTAGAGTTAATCCAGGTACTTTACATATTGATTTGTTTGAATCACAATCACACACATTAAGCACAATGGTGAAAACGAAAGTGTGCATGATGAACATGAAAATCAGTTGCGAACCATGCGTGAGTATTTGCAACCATCCCGAAATTCTAGTCCATCATGTTTTATCTTTCCAAATCAATGCCAACAATTTTAGATTCAAGCCAGGTATGATTTCTTTACTTCCTAATTTCTATGGTTTAGAATCAAAGCCCATATTTACATCTAAAAGAATTTGAAGAAGTATGTACTGCTTTTCATGATCAAACTTGCACTGAAGAGGTTGTTAAGCTTAAATTGTTTCCTTTTTCTTTGAAAGATAAAGCAAAATCTTGGCTTAACACTTTGAAACCAAGATCAATTGGCACATGGCAAGAAATGCAATGTGAGTTTTTGAAGAAATTTTTTCCAACACATAAAACCAATGCTTTGAAAAGACAAATCCAAAATTTTTCCCAAAATTCAAATGAAGCATATTTTCAAAGTTGGGAACGTTTTAAAGATTTGTTGAATTCTTGCCCACATCATGGTTTTGAAAAATGGCGCACTTTAAGTTTCTTTTATGAAGGGTTAACACCTGAAACCAAGCAATTTGTGGAAACAATGTGCAATGGTGAATTTCTTGATAAAGAACCTGATGAAACTTTAGACTATTTAGACCATTTGGCTGAAAATTCTCAATCTTGGCATGGTACTAATCCTTCTGAAAATTCAATTAGATTTAACCTTGCAAATGCTAATAAAGAAAAATATCATCTTAGTCAAGAAGAAGATCTAAATGCAAGGTTTGCTAGTTTGGCTAGAAAGGTTGAAGCCATGGAATCTGGGAAAGTAAAAGAAATCAAATCTGTGCAAAATGAAGAAATTTGTGGCATTTGTGATGAATTAGGACACTCAACAAATGAATGTCCAAAAATTCCTATTTTTAAAGAAGTTGTGCATGAGCAAGTAAATACAATGAATAATTTTAAAAAGCCATTCACTTCTTCTTTTTCAGATACATACAATCCGGGATGGAGAAATCACCCGAATTTCAGTTGGAGGAATAGCAACCAGCCACAATTCATACAACCACCACCTCCTCATGCACAAAGAAGATTCTCAAAATCCTCAAGGATATGCACCCTATGTCCCACCATATAGGAAAAACCTTGAAGGAACATTGCATGCATTCATGGAAAAACAAGAGGCCATCAATAGTCAAAACACTCAAGCCATGATTGACATAAAAGACACTCTTGCTAAATTTTTTTCTTCGCACTTGCCATTCATGAGAAAGGAAAGTTTCCTCTCAACCTCAACCAAATCCTAAGGGTGAGTTTAGCCTAAATGAGGGTAGTTCAAAAAGTCAAAAAATAGATCAAGTCAACTCAGTGATAACTCTTAGGAGTGGAAAGGTTGTTGAAAAACAAATTCCTGAACTTTTTGAGAAAGATGATGAGTCAATTCCCAAAGATGAGGAAGGAGTTGATAAGCCACCTAGCCAAAAGGAGATCAAACCCTCGTCTTCACCCCCATTTCCTCAAGCATTAAACAATTCAAGTAAAGTGAATCATAACAGTGACATTTTTGAAATCTTTAAACAAGTGAAGGTCAATATTCCTCTGTTAGATGCTATCAAACAAATTCCTTCTTATGCCAAATATTTGAAAGACTTGTGCACTGTTAAAAGAAAACATAATGTGAAAAAGAATGCCTTTTTGGTGAGCAGGTAAGCTCCATTATTCAAAACAATAATGAGTTGAAATATAAAGACCCTGGTTGTCCTACGAGTTTCATGCATTATTGGTGAACATAAAATTGAACGAGCTTTACTTGATCTTGGTGCTAGTGTTAATTTGCTTCCATATTCGGTTTATCGAAGCCAACTCAACCTTGGTGAGTTAAAACCAACTCGTAACTCTTCTTCTACTTGGTCGATAGATCAATTAAAATTCCAAAAGGAATAGTAGAATATGTGTTGGTACAAGTTGATAAATTCATATATCCTGTGGATTTTATTGTCTTGGAAACTGAACCTATGGTTGATAGTTCTAAGTCAGTTCCTGTTATTTTGGGTCGCCCATTTTTAGCAACATCTAATGCTTTGATAAATTGTAGAAATGGAGTGGTGAAGCTAACTTTTGGAAATATGACACTGGAGCTTAATGTTTTCAACATGTGCAAGCAACCACATGAAGTTTATGATGACAATGAAGAGATTGAAGGGATTGAGGCCATTATAGATGATCATCTTCAAATCAGGAGTTCTTCTGACCCATTAGAAATCTGTTTAATTAATTCATTTCATTCAGCTACACAATTAGATGATGATATTTCTAAAATATGCTCTTTGCTTGACTGTACACAGGAAATGGAATACAAAGGATGGAAGCCAAGATTCGAAGAGCTAAAATCCATGAATGATGATGCCCATGAAGAAGTACCCATACTGGAACTGAAGCCATTACCTGATGGGTTGAAGTACACATTTTTGGGAGAAGAACAAAGCTCTCCAGTGGTAATTTCCTCATCCTTAACCAAAGAACAAGAAGATAAGTTGATAGAAGTACTTAAAAGGCATAAAAGTGCAATTGGATGGACATTAAAGGATATAAAAGGTATTAATCCATTAATTTGTACACATAGAATACATTTAGAGGATAATGCTAAAACATCTCAATAACCTCAAAGAAGATTAAATCCACACATGAAAGAGGTAATTAGAGCTGAAGTTCTTAAATTACTTGATGTTGGAATTATCTATCCCATCTCTGATAGCCAGTGGGTAAGCCCTACACAAGTTGTGCCTAAGAAATCTGGAATAACAGTGGTTGAAAATGAAAAAGGAGAATTAATACCTACCCGAGTCTCATCTAGTTGGCGTATGTGTATTGATTTCAGAAAATTGAATGCAGCCACTAGGAAAAACCATTTTCCATTGCCATTTCTTGATCAGATTCTAGAAAGAGTAGCAGGACATCCCTACTATTGTTTTCTTGATGGTTATTCAGGGTATAATCAAATACCAATTGCATTAGAGGACCAAGAAAAGACCACTTTTACTTGTCCCTTTAGCACTTTTGCATATAGAAGAATGCCTTTTGATCTTTGTAATGCTCCTGTAACTTTTCAAAGATGCATGCTAAGTATTTTCAGTGACATGATTGAGCATTATTTAGAGGTTTTCATGGATGATCTGACAGTTTTTGGAAATTCTTTTGAAAATTGTCTTGATAATTTGGAAAAAGTTCTTAAAAGATGCGAAGAAAAAGGATTTGTGTTAAATTGGGAAAAATGTCATTACATGGTTACCTCAGGAATAGTGTTAGGTCATGTGATATCTTCTAAAGGAATTGAAGTTGATAAGGCCAAAGTTGAATTAATTGCTCATTTGTCTTTCCCAAAAACAGTCAGAGAAGTTCGTTCCTTTTTAGGACATGCAGGATTTTACAGAAGATTTGTAAAGGACTTTAGTGCCATATCTAGACCTTTATGTAATCTTCTAACAAAAGATACACTATTTGTTTGGACTCAAGATTGTCAAAAATCTTTTGAAAAATTAATCGGTCTTTTGACTTCTGCTCCTATTATGCAATCTCCCGACTGGTCGTTGCCTTTTGAGTTGATGTGTGATGCTAGTGATTTTCTTTGTTGGCGTATTTGTTTTAGGCCAAAGAAAGGAAGGTAAGCCTCATGTAATTTATTACGCAAGTCGAACTTTGAATAGTGCACAAATAAATTACACCACTACTGAAAAAGAACTACTTGCTGTAATTTTTGTATTAGACAAATTTCGAGCTTATTTAATTAGTTCATCCACTGTTGTTTTCACTGATCATGCTGCTGTTAGATATTTAATGTCTAAACAGGATGTCAAACCTAGGTTGATACGGTGGATCTTGTTGCTTCAAGAATTTAACATCACAATAAAAGACAAGAAAGGAGTCGAAAATGTTGTTGCAGATCATTTGTCAAGGCTGACAACAGGCTCATCTTTTGATAGCACACCTATCAATGATTCTTTCCCTGATGAATTTTTATTTTCTGTCAATTCTATGCCTTGGTTTGCTAACATTGTCAATTTTCTTGTAACAGATAAGATGCCGCCTCAGTGGACACACCAAGACAGAAAAAAGTTTTTGATTGAGGTGAAAAATTTCTTTTGGGATGACCCATATTTGTTCAAATATTGTCCTGATCAAATCTTTTGGAGATGTGTACCCGACAATGAGGTAAGTAGTGTCATTAAATTTTGTCATTCAGAAGCATGTGGAGGTCATTTTTCTTCAAAGAAAACATTGCGAAAATCTTGCGGTGTGGATTTTATTGGCCCACTTTATTCAAGGACAGTTATACTTTTTGCAAAAGTTGTGAAAGTTGTCAAAAATTGGGGTCCATTTCTAAAAGAAATATGATGCCTTTGAACCCTATCCTTGTCATTGAAATTTTTGATTGTTGGAGAACTGATTTCATGGGTCCATTTCCATCATCTTTTGGATTTGTGTACATTTTGGTTGCAGTTGATTATGTCTCAAAATGGATTGAGACAATTCCATGTCGGCACAATGATCATAAAATTGTTCTAAAATTTTTAAAAGAAAATGTTTTGAGTCGATTTGGAATTCCTCGAGCTATCATCAGTGATGGGGGAACACATTTTTGCAATAAATCATTTGAATCTTTAATGAAGAAATATTGCATTACCCACAAAATTGTAACCCCTTATCATCCTCAGACAAGTGGACAAGTTGAATTAGCAAATAGGGAGATTAAACAAATTTTGGAAAAAAACGGTTAACCTAAATCCTAAAGATTGGTCTTTAAGACTAAACGATGCACTTTGGGCTTACCGTACTGCTTTTAAAACATCTTTGGGCATGTCTCCCTATCGGTTAGTTTATGGAAAACCTTGTCATTTGCCTGTAGAATTGGAGCATAAAGCATTTTGGGCCATTAAAGCTTTCAACTTAAGTCTTGATGATGCTTCCAAGTTACGCAAATTGCAATTGAATGAACTTGAGGAATTAACAAATGATGCATATGAAAACTCAAAGATTTATAAAGCTAGAACAAAAGCTTTTCATGATAAATCAATTTTCAGAAAAACTTTTGAAATTGGTCAAAAAGTTCTGCTTTATAATTCTCGCCTTTACCTATTCCCTGGAAAATTGAGATCTAGGTGGATTGGTCCTTATATTGTCAAACATGTGTATTCTTATGGGGCCATAGACATTGAGAATCCTAGGAATGGTATTGTATTTAAGGTTAATGGACAAAGACTCAAACCATTTCTGGAACATCAAGTTGTTGAGGTAGAATCCATTTCTCTTTCTAATCCTTGTTATGAGTAGAATTTATTTTAATATTGTTTCTTTCTTTTTGCAGTTCTTTGTGTTCTCGGTTAAATGGCGGATAACGGTACTCCGTGACTCTCAAGTCGGTTTGTTTTTCAGTTTCCCATAATAACTGATTTCTTCTCCTTTCAAAATGGATGTCATTCTCTCAAATCTAAGAAAACATTTTCCTTCTCTCCCTCTAAATGCTCTAACAAAAGTCTATGAAGCTAGGTGTGAAAGACTGAGATTGTTAATGTATAAGGGCATCCCAGAAGATATACGCTGGATAATCGAAGTAAATGTTCATTTAGCTGGTGAATCTTCAGATTCATTTGTCCCATACATGCCTGGTCTCGGTAAAAGTTTATTTTCAAAAAGGAGAAGAGCAAAAAGAATGAAAGTTTGTTACAAGTGTGCACGATGGAATTGCAACACGCGATGTCACTCTTTGGGGATGGTTTCTGTAAATAGAGAAGATAAAATATTATTAATTAAGAATGGACTGAGTAAGGAGTCATTAGATAATATCTTATTGACTCTTGAGATGCATTCTTGTGGAGTTGTGCAGCGTGAACTTCTTAGTTTGTGGAATCTCTTCAAGGACGAACAAGAGCGTTATAGTCTTGGGAATCTGACTCAAAAAGATCCTGTTTGCCAATTTATAAGAAAATTGGATGGGAAGCTTATCCTCGACTCATAGAAGGCGTTTAAGCCGTTTCTAGACGTGAAACCAGAGGAAGATGTGAGCCACAATCACAACAACATGTATATATTATCTTGTACATTTTCAAAAAAAAAAAAAAAAAAAAAAAAAAAAAAAAAAAGAAAAAAAAAAGAGAAAAAAAAATTAAAAAAATTAAAAAAAAATAAATAAATAAAAAAAGGGCTAAACTTCGGTTGTACTTGGTCTTTAATTAGATTAGGAGCCCCTGCCAGTGGAGTGGCAGACCCATCATTGACTCGGGTGGACCTTCGCACGCCGGTCGGTAAATAAGAAAGAAGTGTCTCATATTTGCATTCTCGCGTGACAATGCCTCTGAGCTGGATCCTGTGATTTTATACCATAGGCTCTTCAGCGACCTCTCACTGGCTGTGGTCGTTGGTGGTAGCTGTCAGATTTACGCACTTTAATTAGTGGCGTCGTAGCTCAATCCAAAATATCCCACAAGCGGGAGGGAGAAGAATGTCCAGATTGGCTGAGTCGTCTTGGTATTACTGCACTCATGACGCGCAGTATAAAGATCTGCCATGAAACCTGTACATAAAGGTATGTAATAATTTGTTATTATTATTTTATCTTTGTATGATTTTGTTGAATTTTAGTTTTGGACAGACGATCCTTTGGATAAGATCCTTCGGGGGTTTCTAGACTTCTTTACCCTGATGGTTTTTTTGAAGTAAAAAAAAAAAAACAAAACAATAAAACAAAAAAAAATAAAAAATAAAAAAAAACAAAAACAAAAAAAAAATTATTTTTAAATTTCAAACTTTTCTGACACCAGTCAACCTACTTGTGTAGGAGCTATTATTACTTTTTCTATTCTCTTCCCTATTTAAACACTCCATTTTCTTTACTTTTCTGCAACTCTTAATCATTCAAAGAAAGTGAGTGTAGAAATGGAGGGAGCTTCTTCTTCAGTTCGTAGATTTCTCAGTATTGGTGTATTTTGTGGGACAAGTTATGAGAATGGTTTAGAGTTTGTAAACGCAGAAAGCACTGTTGGTAGAGCACTTGTTGCGAGGAACATTCGTGTAGTATATGGGGGAGGTTGCATTGGGTTAATGGGGGCTGTATCACTTTCTGCATTTGTAAGAGGTGGTCAAGTTTTAGGTGTCATTCCTGAACCTTTAACTCGAAGGAACATCGTTGGAAAGACAATTGGACTGGAAATTCAAGTATCATCTATGCATAGACGAATGAAAGCAATGCTTGAAAACTCTGATGCATTCATTGTTTTACCTGGTGGTTTTGGTACTTTGGAAGAAGTCTTTCAAGTTGTCTCTTGGGCCCAATTGAACATCCACCATAAACCCATAGGTTTGTTGAATGTTAATAATTTCTTTGATAATTTGTTATCTTTTGTTGACCATCTTTGTGGAATGTAAATTTGTCACACCTTCAAGAAGACAACTCCTTATCTCTGCTTCTACTGTTGATGAATTGATTGATAAATTAGAAGCATTTGTTTATGAACCTGATCCAGTAACAGCTCAGATAGATTGGTCCGAAGGAAGCGGTGAAGGAAGTGGTGAAGGAAGCAAAATGAAAAGAAAGCCAGCCAAGACACTCCAACTATTTAAATAATTACAAGCTTTGGTTTTATTTATCGTACTTTGTTTCTGTTTAAATTTGTGTGAGATTTTTCTTTTCAGTAATTGCAGCAACAGGTAATATATTCTATCCTTTACCTATCTATGTTTTGACATTGAGGACAATGTTGTGATCTGGTTGGGGGGAAGGATGGTTGTAAAAAAAAAAACCCAAAAAAAAAAAAAAATTTTAAAAGTGTGTTTGTGAATATGTTTGTTGTGTTTGTCATCAATTTTTTAACAACAAAAGTAATTAGGGATGGCAGAGTAAAGAGTAAATTATTTACTCTTGAGACGCATCAAAAATTGGTGGCAGAGTAAGGAGTAATTAGGGTAGTAACTAGTTTATGTGGAAGTAACAATTCAAATTCAGGGAAATTTGCATGATTGAGTAAATTGTCTTCTTTCTTAAAATTCACATGCTTGGTTATGGATGTTGAATTGGTGGACTAAGAATGATATAATTATGCCTTGTGAGATTTTGAGCCTATTGATGAATGGATTGAATATTTGTACCATTCTTTTCTTTCTTGTGTGAATCTCACTCATGAAATTGTTACTCTAGAACTTGTTTTGATTCTTTTTGAGACTACATTTTCATATGCATACATAAATATGATTGAGGCATTTTTCTTCAAATAACTACTTTAATTAAATAGCCAGCCTTGTTTAGCAGCATGTTGTCTCAATATGATATCAAGCACTCTTATGACTTCTTGGAAATTTCTCGATTCTGGTAACATAAAGCATTAGAAATGACCTATTTCCCTTGCTTAACCCCTTTGAGCTTATTTGACTATTTTTTGTTTCGAACTCATTATGTGCCTTAAATGAAAAACCATATTCTTACTTGACCTTAGGGAATAAGAGAACATTAGTTTTGTCATTCGATGAGTTCTTGAACAAGTGTGGGGGTGTGTGTGCGAGAATGGTTAAAAAAATGTATATATGATGTTCTTTTTGTAAAATAAAAAATAAAAAAAATCAAAAAAAAAAAAAAAAAAAAAAAAAATCAATCAAAAAAAAAATTGTAAAAAGAAGAGGGTCAACAAGGTAATAAAGGAAAAGAAAAGAATATGTAAAGGGAATTTGTATTAGGTGGAGTTGGGATGAATTTTCATGCTTGTTAATTGAACTCAGCTCTCATATTCTTTTATTCTCTGGTGTTTAACTTGTCATATCTATATTACCTCCTTCTTTACCTTGACCCCATTACAACCTTGAATAAAGTCCTCATGATTTGTGTGTGCATGTGTTCTGAGTAGTGGAGAAGTAGAAGATAAGCAAGCTTATGGTAGTGCAATTTTCATGGGTTGAATTGAGTGAAATACCTATCTTTTAAACACTTGAGGGATTGAGAGTGAATCTTGTGAAAATCTATCATTCTTGACTCATGCTTTTCAATTCAAATATCCTTGCTTGTTGATTTGAGAAGTGAAGATATGTTACCTCATGAATGTTTTAATTACTTGAATGATTGCTCTTCATTTTTAAATATTATTAGAAATTGAGTCTTTTAGAGTGTTTAGCTTTTGAGTCTGTTTTGTTTTTTTATTTTTTTTTAGTGATCTTATGTGTTTTGCTCAGGAGTGCAAAAAGCTAAGTGTGGGGGAGTTTAATGATCACATATTTGATACATTAATAAACTTTCATTCTTAGTCATTTACACTCTCTATGTACTTAATTGATTGAGTTTTATTATGTTTTGTAAGTTTGGACTCAAATTGAACTTAATTGAATTTTTTAGCATGATTCATATCTTACACTGTTTTTGTATTTGGGTCATATCTTGGGCTGTAGGTGGTCTTTGGAGGTGATTCTAGTGGCATTTGAAAGATAAGAGAGAGTTCTATAACTTTCATGAAGACCTCAAAGGCCTAATCACACGAGTAGATAACTCAAATTGGGATTGAAGCAAGAACCAGAGTGTTTTTCTTGACAGTTTAACCTATGGGTACTGTTCATCATATATTTCAGGATATAAGTTGTACAATAGGCTGAAATTTGGATTCTGAATAGTTAAGACCAATATCTACAACTTTTATGTTGAACAATTTTCCAGAATCGGACTCCTTGAAGGTGATATTAGGCTTGGAAGTCAGAACAGAAGAGCTGTGACTGGGCCTGGATAGTGTTCAGTAAATTGAACGTATCTGGAGTTAGAGAAATGATATTGGACTCAAACTAAAGCCATTTGAAAGCTAAGATCCAGGCCTACAACTTTCATGAAGACCACTTGGTTCAAAAATGACGAATGCAATGACTTCAGAGCTATATGATTTCGGAGACAAGGAATCTCCATAATTTCCCACTCACCTAAAGTCATTTGGCATTTTTCACTCATTTTCCACTCATCCAACCACTAATGACTCAGCCCCCTTGTCATTTTGTATCTCTAATCCTCTATAAAAGGGGGCCTTGGTAGATCATTAAGGGTGTTAAGTGTTAGTTACCAAAATGATGCCATTTTGTTACTAGGTTTTCTTGTAGTAATTTTCCTTTGTTCTAAATTAAAGTCATGTTCTTCTTCTTCTTCTTCTTCTTCTTCTTCTTCTTCTCTCTTTCTTTCTTCTTATCTATGAGTAACTAAGTTTCATTTTACTTGGGTGAAAGGGTGAAGCTCTTGGTAATAAAGTAAGGTTAGATTTATTCTTCTCTTGTGCTTAAATGATTTATATTTTTCTAGTAACCATTATACGTATTATAATTTGTTTCTTATAATTTAGAAACCATCTTTGTAAAGAGGAGTTCTTGATTTATTGTAGACAAAATATTGGCACAATGAATGCTTTAACCCATTTATAAGTGGTGGTAATATTTTTAGGACATATAATATAATTACGTATATTATTTTAATTAGACTTTTAATGTTGTATTTTCCGATTGGAACCTCCATGTTGCGAGGATTCTAATTGAGTTATAAAAGGAATTGATCTTACCTTTATTTTATTTACCAAGAGTGAATCTTTTTACCCAAGTAAATAATTTTAATCATAGTAACAAAATATTCACTTCACTTTAATTAATCTTCAGCAATTCCCTGTGGATCGACCTCAGACTCCCGAGAAATATATTACTTGAGATAACCTGCACTTGGGTTTGCAAATGCGACAATCAAAAAAATTGTGCATCAGGTATTCAATAGTGAGATCATAAAACTTGCCAGAACCATTTTCGATGCTTTTTTGAACTTTACTTTTCTTAAGCTTTTGCTTTTCTTTTCATTTTTATTTTTATTTTTATTTTCTCTTTCTTTTCTCTTCTATTTTTGCAAAGCAATGCTTTTTCCTTTCTCTGTTTTGCATCTGGTTCCTTCAGGCTCATTTTGAAGTGAATATTCATACCCCTAATCATCAGACTCATTTCAAGAAATAACACATCATATACTCAACAAACAATAAGGGTAGGAAGAAAATGACATGCTTTCACACGCATTAGAACGGATAACAGGTTAACGAACACAATGGTGGTGAAAAACAAATAAGGCCAAATAGTTTAAGGCTTCAAAAAGGGACCTAAGGATATCATCATATCATGGTAAGCTTTTTAAGGCTCAATCGGTCCAAACAATGCCCTAATCATTTCCTCAATCATGCACAACCTAAGATTTCGCCTCAAGAGAGTTCAAAAACAATTTCAAGGATAATCAAAACTCTACATGTACATCCATAAACATTCTCAAAACATGCACTCTTATCATTTTTAAAGTTACACTTGCATCTAAGTGAGATGTAAATCATGCATCAAAAGTAACTAAATTGTTTCACATGCATCAAGATCATATAAGGTTTCACT
Organism: Ormosia semicastrata; assembly: GCA_029884595.1. Lineage (NCBI taxonomy): Eukaryota > Viridiplantae > Streptophyta > Magnoliopsida > Fabales > Fabaceae > Ormosia > Ormosia semicastrata. Next base: position 6,848,404 of record JAQQTO010000040.1, read on the forward strand.
GAAAAGGGGGCAAATAGCAACCTTTCACATCCTGAACAACCAAAAATAACACCAGCATTCTTGCAACATGTCATTCATTCAAATAGATTCAACTTTTCAATTCAAGCATGCACAACATCTTTTGCATAAAGTGAAAATTGAAAATATTATCATCAGCACATCAGTGATAGTCAAAACAGAATATAATCATAAAATTATGTTAACTAAAACCACTGCATACTCAAAATACTAATACATGTTAACATTAAGCACAAAAGAATTAAACATATAAAGATACTCCCCCAAACCTAAAATAAAATGTATCTTTAATGAACATGGCCTATAAGGAGCCTAAGACTAGTGCTGAGCATTACTAAATACTACAAAACAGAAAAAATAACAAAAATAAAAACAAAAATAGCAAAAAGCAGGGTGAGCGCGCGCACCCATGTACTTGGCCGCATGGCGCTCACAAAAAAGCTGCAAAATTCTGCAAAAAAAATGCCCTTTAGCCGCTTGCATGGGCGCACCACCTGCCATATGTACAGCTACCTAAGCTGCTAAATTTAGCACAAACACAGCTTTTCTTCTTGGGTTTGGCTCTTATGGGTCTTTAGCTGCAACAAAACTTGTTCAAAAAGCTAAATTACAAAAATGTACAACACACACATAATAACACATAAACAACTTACTAACCTATATACAAACCTAAACAAACTTAAAACTTTAAAAACAAAGAAAAACATTAAACTAACCTAATTAACATATTAACCTATATACTAACTAACACAAACAACACTTAAAACCATAAACTACAAAAACTAACATAACTAATCATAACTAACAAAGAATAAAACTAACTAAACTAACATACTAACAACTAACACATATTAACAAAACATATTATCGCAACTAACATACTAATATGCTAACATATTTAACATAAACTTAGTAACATACTACCTATTTATACACAAAGTAAAAGCATTAATTAAACATAAACATGGGGTACCCTCCCACGAAGGGCTTGAGTTATAGTCCCAGCAAGACTTTGTCACCAAAATTGAAGTATTGCGGATGAGTAGTCTTTAAGAACGTGATCCAAGGGTTATCCTTTCAAGAGTCGCGAAGTCCCTCAAGGGCCTCGTATGAATGAAATCACCCGACTTCTTATTTGAAACTAAAACAAAACAGAAACAAAACATAGATTATATACAACTTATATACAACTTGAATTAGAACTAATCAAACTCATTGTTGAAATTAGCAATATAAAAACTATCCCCGGTAACAGTGCCAAAAACTTGTTAGGGTCAAAACGTGTTGCCCATTTGCTAACCGCAAGTGCACGGATCGCACAAGTAATACAGATACAGAGTAAAAGTTTGTTCCCACGAGGATATTATGATATAAAGCTAAATACCAACCAATAGCTTAATTAATTCTAGACAAGGACATAAAAATAGGAAATAATAATCTAAACTAAACTAATCTATAAAAGCAATAAACCTAAAAGTGGTTAGGTTTCAGGAAATCCTCCTTCACCCCTTACATCTATCAACAATATGCAATTCCCCTCATAAACACAAATGCATTGATTAGGTTAGCTTGAGAATCTGATGTAGTCAACAGCCTATATCTAGGTCAATCAACCCTAGTTTCTACTTGCCTAACTCACTAAGTTTCCTTGAGAGATAGCACAACTTCCACTCATGAATGATCTATTCTCAATCATACACTATACATGGCCAATAGGTATATTTCTATCCTATTAACAAATCAACTCATCCAAGCCAATTGAACTCGCCGAACATGTATCAACCACACCATATCCATATCAACAAATCCCTATGTCTAGTTCATTTGCCAATATTAGGATCATGCAATTGAGGCCAACCAAGAACAAGCATTAAACATAGATAATGATTGAACCATAATCAAACATCCACACAAACTCAGAGAAAAACACATCATTAATATATATAAAAGGATTCAAAGTATTCCTAAACAAAACTTAGCTATACAAAAGATAAGGAAGAGAAGAGAGAAAGGGAAAAGAGAGAAAGAAGCTCATTGATTTGTCTCTGAAGCTTGAATCCTCCTTCAATCCTTTGATCCTTGACTCCAATCCACCAGCAATGAAGATCTAGCCAAGCTATCTAACCTAAAACTAACCTAAACTAAGAAAACCTATCAAAACCTAAAAACTAGAAATGGCCAAATGGCCAGAACAGAGAAAATCTAAGAGAGAGTGAGAGAAAAACGCATGAAAATCTATTTATAGGCTCAGCAGCCGCCTCAGCGCCGCAGCGCCTAATGGGTCGGTCTATGTGCGCCACGGCCCTCACTTCATCTGCACCGCGGCCCTCTCGCCTCGGGTAAAAGTATGACCAGTCTGAAATGCCTTCTGCGCTGCGGCGTGCTATGCCTTGCGCCGCGGCGTGCTATGCCTTCTGTCGCGGCGTTGCTTGCTAGAATGCCAATTTGGCTTGCTCTTTCTCTTTAAGCTCAATTGCTCCATATTTAACCTTGTTTGGAGCCCCTCCTATCATAGAGAAAACACCAAATCAATAACATATATATTTCTACTCAATCCATGATCATTAAAGCTCAGTTTTGCATAATAACATATCAGAAAGGCTTAGAATCAGAATATGACAAATATAAGCACAAAACCTTCCAAATATGCATTTTAAACAAAGAGTTAGCATTCATTCTAGCACAAGGATAGGGCACAAATAACTGCATTCTATGTAGCTATCAACCAGCAAAGTCTTCTCCTTTTTTCATAAATTCACCTACTATTGAAGAATGTAAATATGTTAAGAAAAATATTTTTGAACCAATAATTACTTTAGAACTAGGATTCTTTTCTCCTCAGTCTTCTCTTAGAGAGATCGTATAAAATATGTTTCCTAAGGACTTTCAATTTGTTCCTCAAGAATCTCTTAAAAAAGATAGAACCTTTTTTGAACTGATTCTAATTGATAATAAATCCATTTCTCTTGATCATTATTATAGTGCCAGTAATCCTGATTATATTGACTTTTCCAAAGTAAAAATACTTAAAGTACTTGGACCTAAAGACTGGAATCAGGGGCTCCATACGCTCAAAGTTTTTTCAATAAAATATGATCCTCAAACTTATACTTATTGGGACTATCAGCAAGCTTGGTACAAATTTATGCTCCTCAGACCATATTCTCACTCTTGGTTCTTTTGGTTCGAAAAAGGAATCTCAAATGTGCCTTCTTGGTTTGCAGACTGGATGTGTTCTACTGGACCTTGTATGGATATACTTCCACAAGTAGCTAAGGACTCTTATAATTTGTTTATTGAAAGAACAAATTTTCCTCAAGGTGCGAGATTACTCTATTTTTACATAGGTTTTGGCATTACATGGATTAATGTATGGGATTATGTATTTTATCATAAGTATCAAACTTAACATCCTAAATGGGTTTCCAAAGAATTTAGTGTCAAATGATGGCCCCAATTTAATATGAAATTGGTAAGCATTGAAGCAGTTAATCAATGGTGTGTTAATAATCCTACTTTGTTAAGGAAAAACAGCAAGAAGCGCGCCTACCCAGTTTGAAGAACTTAAGAACAAGCTCCTTCAAGAACTGGCTACCTCTTCATCCGAGCAAGAACTGTTAAGAAAGCTTAAAACAACTATGTCGACCTCTGGTTCATCACCACCTTCTGAAGAAGGCTAGAATGATGATGATCTCCTTGCCGACAATGAAGATGATTGTTATGCACTAGATCTTTCTAATCTGTAAAGCACATTTACCTGATCATCCAAAAGTTGATTGTTATCTAGCTAATAATGATTCAGTATGGGACCCTTGTCCCCTACTTTTATCTCCTACCTAAGGACAGCGGATTTCAATCCCTTTGGAATCCACCGACTGATAAGGACTGTGGATTTCATCTCATTTCAAATCCACCGACATTTAATAATTCTCTGGACTTCAGCATATTTGGAATCTGGAGCCTTTCTCCTTCTATTTAAGCAACAGCTTCTTATTGTAGAGAGATCGAATGTTTTTAGCTTGAAGTTTCTTTGAAGTTTCTCTTTTGTAAACACTTGTAATCTTCCTTGTTAAGCCTCTTGTATCCCGTCTCTCATCCAAGAACTTGGATTGTAATATTGTATCAAAGTATTCTGTAAGTATTTTCTATATTAATAAAAGTACTTTATTTCCTATATCTAATTTTCTTCTTCTACTCTTTGAATGCATATTTTTACTATTGAGCCTATGCCGTCGGTCCTGTCGAATACTAGTATCAGAGCCTCATAAGGGGTTTTGAGTATCCAAAGCCTAAGGAAGGGAGAAGGACTTAGCGTTGGTCAGCCCTTGGTTGGTATATTGGTCAACCTGTGTTAGTGCCGGAGAAGGCAGGTTAGGTGGTCCCATACATGCAAGTGGTGGTCCCGGTAAAAGAATTCCTTCGTTATGTCTAGGATATTCAGAAACTTAAGTGAGCTCTCCTTCCGTAGTAGGAAGGCCTCCAGCATAGGTTCCTCACAATATCAATCTGCATCCTCTACATTAGAAGTAGATCAAGATCAGGTTCAAGAAAATGAATTACAAATTGCTAATATTGAAAACAACCTTCAAAATTGGGTGATTCCTTATGTTCCTCCTAAAGAAATTTATAAAACAAGTACATCCTTTTTTAAGCCTAAGGATCAGATTCATATGTTCGAAGCTACTCATATCTTAGAAAAACCCTGTGAATCTATAAGCCTGTTAAGAGATAACCTTATAGATCAACATGTTAAGGATAATTATCAGTTTATTCATATAGGACTAATTCAAGTAGCAGCCAAAGGACAACATAGGCTAGGAATTGATAACCCTGTGTTAATTTTGCTAAAAGATAAAAGGCTAAAAAAACTTCATGATTAGATTACTGCTATTCTAGAATCTAATCTGCATGATGGTCCTGTTTTCTTTAATTGTTATCCTAATTATACCATGCCATTAAATGAATATATGACTAAGCAAGCTCTAGAACCTAATGTTAAGATATTAGATGATGTTTTTCAAGAAGGTGCTAAGCATATGTCTATTATGTATAGAGTTCTTTATAAAGTTTCGTATGAAGATCAAAACTTTAAAGCTTTAAGACAATCCCCTAAGCATGAAACAATAATTATGGAAGCAAATCTTAAAAAATCTTCTATTTTAACTCCTAAAAGACTATCTCATGATGAAGTTATATCTAGAATTCCTGAAGATTGGATATTTCCTGAAGTATTACCTCCTCAGCCAATAAGAAATACTAGGATAAGATCAATAGTTTAAGAAAGTTCTAGTATAAGAATAGGAATGCTAAGATCAAATTCATCAAGAAAAAGTAATTTGATAAGTAATATTCCCTCTACAGCCTCCTCAAGACATTCTATAGATAGATCCTCAGTAAAAATTGATTTAACCGATGTTAATTTTAAACCTAATATTCCTCAACCCATTTATCAGCAAACTCATAAATCAGACTCACCAGAATATTTGCCAACTAGATCCCAAGTGATTAATACGTTGACTAGAGATGAACCTTTTGAGATAGATAAAGATTGGATTAGAAAAGATTTTGAAGCACCTTATAATTTAGATAAAAGAAATTGGTACTTTAAGAATTTTAGTAAAGAGCAAACTATTAACCTTAGAAAAGAATTTTATTCATATTTAATAGAAAACCAAATCAATATATACTTCTTCGATTGGTTTGAAAATTATTGTAAAGAAAAAGAAATCCAAAATCCTTTTATAAGAATACCCGAATTATTAACAAATACAAAAATAACAACTACCTGGAAAACAGAAAATGACTTAGTAGTAATTTCAGAATTTTCCCCTTTAGAAACAGTAATATATATATATATATATATATAGAGAGAGAGAGAGAGAGAGAGAGAGAGAGAAAGAGAGAGAGAGAGAAAGAAAGAGAGTGTGTGTGTATCTAGTGAGAGGAGTGTTTATTGTAAGAGGTGAGAGAAGTGAATCTTGACCATTGGATCTTACATGAATGGTCAAGATTAGAACATAAATGCATATGACTTTTTTAAGTGGTCACATGACCTTCAAGTAACTTTTAATCTTGACTATTCATGTATGGTTGTATAGTCAAAATTTATTTTTCTCACACTTTCATAATAAAAACTCCTCTCACTAAATATGTCCCTTATATATATATATATATGGATCATATCTGGTGAGAAAAGTGTTTATTGTAAGAAGTGAGATAAGTGAATCTTGACAATTAGATCTTACATGAATGATCAAGATTAAAATATAAATGCATGTGACTTTTTTAAATAGTTTACTCCTCTTACAATAAAAATTCATCTCACTAGATATGTCTCTTATATATATATATATACAAACATACATACATACATATATACATATAAGAGCGTATCTAGTAAGATGATACATACATACATATAAGAGCGTATCTAGTGAGATGCGTGTTTATTATAAGATGTGAGATGAGAGAATCTTGACTATTGAATTTTACATGAATGATCAAAATTAGAACATAAATGCATGTGATTTTTTTAAGTGGTTACATGACGTTTAAATAACTTTTAATTTTGACTATTCATATATGATTGTATGATCAAGATTTACTACTCTCACAATAAAAATTCATCTCACTCATTGCATCTTACTATATGTGCAACACTTTCGCTTTGACTTATTTTGGCAGGTTTGAATTTGATAGAGATCTTAAATGGCGGACTGGGGTTGAGATTTTTCCAATGCATTGGTTGAGCTCAAAATGGTTTCAGAATCACCTCCTCTGCTTTAGAACAAGCCTATCAACTAGCATAAAATATGAATCTCAACGTTAATGGGGTACTAGTAACTAACCCCTCAAATCCATTAGGCATAACCATGACCGAAACGGAGATTAACCACCTGGTCGATTTCGCGCAAAACAAAGATATTCATATAAACCATGAAATCTATTTTGTCACAGTTTTCGACTTACCCAGGTTTGTAAGCACCGTGGAGGTTGTAAACGAGAGAAGTCTCGATGGCACTGACATATGGAAGCGAATTTTTTTCAATAATTTATCTTGAGCTGCTGCTGGTGGTTGCTCGGGAGGTGGTTGAGATCAACCTTACAAGCAACCTTCACATTAAAGATAGATGTAGAAAAACAAATACTTAAAGGGTTTAGGAGTAATAAAAAATTTCTCCTTTCTTATAAAATTCAAAAACCTATGATAATGGGTAAAGTCAAAGATCCAATCATTAAACCTTTGACGGATGTTTTCTAACAAGAATAAAATTTGATTTCAACTCTTTTCTCTAATTCTTCTCTCAATTTTTTTAAATTATTTTTTATATGCTCATTAATTCAATTAAGTAGAATTATAAATAATAAATGAAAAATAATTAAAGAAATTGAAGAGAAAGATTAAAGAAAAAAATAAGAGTCAAGTTTTGTTCTGTTAATAAAACGACTCCTTCCAGGCACGACTTTTTCAATCAGAAATCCAAGGAGTGGTTGGATTTTTTTTCCTTAGATCCATCTAGCTCCACAGTCTACGGACTTCCTGCAACAAGCTTCTCTCTTGTTTGCTTGCAGTTGGTTGTTGGGTTATTTGGAAATCCCGAAACGAACTAGTCTTTGAAGGAAGACTTGCATCATCACTGGTCTGACTTGGTACCGCGAATTCGCAGTCTCACTTCTACATATTGGTCAGCCATGACTAGTGATAATAATATGGATGAGTATATTACCCCAAATATTCGTTGGATATTACTTGGGATGCTCCACCTCATAATTATATCAAACTGAATGTAGGTGGCAAAGCTGGGTTTGGCGGCATTTTCAGACACTCTTTGAGTGACTGGTTGCATGGGTTTTACAACTCTATGAGCTGGGTCACTAACATGCATGCAAGCAAAATTTTGTGCTTTACGTGGGGTCTGGATCCTCTACTGTTCGGGAGGAACATGATACTCTGTTCATCAAATTCTAGCCATACAATTTTATTAATTCTTCATCTACGGTTTACAATGAAACACGTCACCAAATTTCTATTCTTTCTCATTAAAATCCTTTTCGCCTCATATATTGTTGAGTTAACCTCGTATAACACTTTCTCTTTTTCGGTAACTGCATTGCATATAAAGCATGGGCATGAAGCAATGACCAAATAGCCTAAAAAATCCAATCTTTCCCAAAGCATCAAAGCACAACACTCACTCAGTCACTACTCAACAGCAAGAAAACAAAGCCTCACAGAAAGTCAGAAACATTGCTCCTATTGAGACACACACTCACAGATAGAGCAAGAGAGAGATATGGGTGTATTGGCAAAGGCAAAAACTAAGACTAGCAATATAACACTAGCAGCAGCGATAACCGTGGCATGGTCTGCTACTAAAGTTCTTCCAACAAGACAACTCCACCATTGCCGACAAAACCAAGCTAGATTTTCCTTCACCATCTTCAACCCCAAAATCACCCACTTCAGCCTTCAAAAGAACCAATCTCAATAATCTCCCCCTCTCCAAAGCTCAATCCACCATTTCCATTTACGCACTTCTCCTCATCTCCCTCGTCCTTTTCACCCTCTCCACCTTCAAACCCACCATCCCCACCGCTTTCTCCCTTGCACCACCACTCGTCAATTCCTCCTCCACAAACCTCCCCCCCCCCCTACACTTCACATTCCCAATGATCCCTCCATCAAATCCAAAATTCACAACTGGTTACCCAAAATTTGGAAACAAATCGCATATCGCGTCAAAGGGTCACTTATTCCCATCCATGGCTCTTCAATGGATAGGTCACTAAACAGAGGAGCCCATGAAGCTGAAGTTACCATGTTTATCTGGTTCTTGGACGGAGTGATGTGAATTTCCTGCAAGTGTACGAATAGTTCAAGTAGTAAAATAAGATCATTCTACGAGGATGGATTTGAATACTAACTCTTATGTCCATACTAATTATTTAATCGATAAAAAATAATTATAAAATTATAATTTTAAACAAAATAAGAAATTAATTAATAAATCAAGTAAATAAATTAAAAAGGATATAATTCAATCAAGTTTTTAAAAGCTTAGGACTATGATTTCATTATAATACCTACTATGATGAATAGTGACTCTACCTTTGTAAATGTTCAATTATGTTTTTGAAGGCGGTTTGTCTTAAATTATTTTAAGTCAAATTTCTTGACATTAAAACGTGTTAAAACTATATTAATCACATTCTCATAACAATTAATTGAGTTATAACCTATTAAATTTCTTGACAACTGTTTTGCTCATCCAAGGATTTAAGTCTATCTTTACGTCACAATTCCTAAAGTTCAATTCTTAGATTTTCAAACAATTAGATTTCATCTCTTGATTCTTCACCAAATGCTTAAGATCATGTAAATATGACGTGCAATATACCACGAGTATTAAGAACACTAAGAATAAATCAAAAATAATAATTTTTCATTAACAAATAATGAAATCAATAATTCAACATAGAAAGGTAAAGAGTTGCATCTCAATCTTAGAAATTAGAAATTTAGTCACACATAGTAATTGTAGCTCAAACAAAACTAATAATCAAAGAGATAATCATGACTCTATCTAAAAATAAGAAAACAAAAGGAAGAAGGAGAAGAAGAAGAAAACTAGATGTCTTCGATGAATGCCTCCTTAAACCCATGTCAAACCTTGTGGCTCTAATCCTTAGTAAAAAGCTGCTCAACCTCTTTAATCTTGTCTATTAATAGGAGGTTTAACCTAATAGGTGTGTATCTTGTACAAAATCTCCTTAAATAACCCACAATAAGTAAAAAAAAAAAACAATTTAGGAAACCCAAACCATGCTATCTGCTTCGCACATGGAGTATCTCATGTGAGCTGGGGATTCCACATGGGGTACCCCGTGTGACTCTCTAGGATGACTTGGACACCTCATAGGGGGCCGTGTGAGATCATATGGGGTACACCATGTGAGGTACTAGAGTGGGATTTTGGTCTTACGGTCTGCATAAAAGTTGTAGCTCTTCTTCTTAGCTTTTCAACGCTACTGGAATCACCTTGTTTTGACCTCTATAACTCAAGTTATGATCATTTTACTATGTAAAGGTTAGGAACTTCGTCAATATTAGCTATCTGAGTTTCAAGCTCAACTTCTTCGCATTGTACCCATCCAAGTCTTCATGAATCCATGTCAAATCACCCAGTTTGAACTTAAAATCATAGAGAAAAGAAAAAATCACATTACCAAGGATAATGTCATAAGTATGCAATCAAAATGGCATATATTCTCACAAAATTTACCTCATCATTTCATATCAAATCAAGTACAAAATATGTGTATTTTATCAACACGTCAAATACTCCCTAACTTGAATGACTACATGTCCTCAAGCAATAAAAGATCTTAAATCCAAAAATAAGGGTATTCTTTCTTTGAAGGAAGATAAAGAATTGCAAATCAATATTTTCAAAGAAACTTGAAGAAACTCAACTCATGAATAGCATATTAAAGTGCCAAGAAGTTGAAATATCACTCATGCATATATGTTCAACAAAAGGCAAGTTAATTAACCAAGACATGCTCCCAAAAACAATCTCATGACTTCATTTGCACTCGAAGAAGACTATATGGACCAAGAAATCTCCAATACCTCTATGACCTATGAATGGATGTATGAATATCCCAAGTCCCATAAGCAAAACTGATAACCTTATCTCCACTAATATGGTGCACACTTTCAAAGGATCAAAAGGTCTTTTTAAAGGTAGTAATGAGCCCAAAGGTGTTGGTTAATTGAAAGGAAAGAAAAAAGGAAAATAAAAAATGAGAGCATCATGATGTGAAGATTCAAAATTCAACAAGAAATTTCCAGCAATTCAAAATCAATGGGAGAAACTCAATCAATTTTTTCTTTTTATCAAGAACAACTTCGCTTAGATTCAAACTTTTGACCGTGCGCTTAACCCACACATCTCAAGCTCTTATCCGTGCTAGGCTATTCAACAATTTCACTCCCAAACTTATTTCTTTGAATGAACTGCTTAGATTCAAACTTTCTTTTTTGAATCATTCTCCCATTCTTCATCATCACTTGTTGTTCCTAATGAACTGCTTACTTCACATTCAATCCACTCTTGCCAAGGGTTGGAAAAGTGTTTGAGCTAAGGGGTGAAGGTAGAATGTAGGTGAATGAAAAAAAATAGGGTGATAAAAAGGCCTAAAGTAGTTATGAATGGATAATGTGTGATATGGTAGTTTAAGGCCATGATGGGGTAAAAGAAAAATAATGCCCAAATCATCTCCTTTGAGTGTACACCAGGATTTCATCTTGAAAGGTGTAGAGGAATTGTTTTAAGACTTGTGAGATAGTTAGATACTTATATTCGCGCACATAGTCCTTCTCTAAAGCACTCACAAACTTAATCAAAAGTTTAATGGAATCATGCGGGGAAAGAAAAACGAAATGCTCTAAGCTGAATATGCATAATGATTATCAACAAATCATCCACTAACACAATCCTAGGCTGCCTCAAGTCAAATTCCCTTTATTCCTTAAATTATATCAAAAAGCAATCTCATATTGTGAAAATTCTTTTTAATCCAAAGTGCTTGAATTGAAATGAATTTAGAGAATGCACTTTACTCTAAATGAAAAATAATCAAAATAAAATAAACATGAGCATGAATAATAAACTAAGGAAAATAAAATAAAATAAAAAGAAAACTAAAGATCTAACAAAATAGAAAATATTTTTTGTGGTCGACACTATATACAGCCTCTACAAAGGTTCCAAACTAAGGGAGACACTTAAGCAAACTCAAAAACACTAATCTATCAAAGAAAAGCACAAAAAGATAATATAAAAACAAAAATAAAAATGTTGCGCACCCCCAAACTTAAATTAGACATTATCCTCAATGTCGCTAAACTAAGAAGAAAACGTAGTAGAAAAAGAGATAGCAAGTGACAAAGTAGAAGATAGAAATAGAAAAGACAATAAAGCGCACAAACAAACCAAAAAAAAAGATAGAAACAGTCATAAATAGCACATGTGAATGGTCCATAATAAGAAGTTCAAAAGTACACAAAGCAATATAAAATGAACTCAGGCCAACCACAGTCTAGAGATCAAAATATTGTCCAAAAGTACAAGAAAAAGCAAAGTGATACTAAAACTCCTTAAGGCGGTGCAAAACACGTAACTCAGCATCAATTAGATCAAAGCGCTCATGCTGAATATCCTCTAGAGAATGGAAGTGCTGGGTGAATCCCAACTCCATATGATCTAGGCAATCCATGATCATCTACCAAGGGGCCTGTGCATCATGTGGCGATGGTGGACTAACCCCTATGTCAACAAAATCATGCGCGAGAGTCGCATCCTGGTCCTCATCATCATCATTAACATCCTCAACAGCTGCCTCAACATTAGGAACTTTAGCAGCGGGGCATCGTTAGGGGAGAAGCACTCTGCCATGTCTTAAAAGATTATATCCGAGGGGACCACGATCACATATATTCATAGACAAAAAAAAGGGCCAAGTCAATCTTTTCCTTACCCAAGATAGGGACAAGGTCGGTGGAATCACAGTCAAACTCGAAATGCTCTGCAAGCACAGTGATGAGACCACCGACATAAATCTGTCCATCTCACTAATGTGAGACCCGAGCAAAATGCTTATAAAGTTGGGCTCCTCAAGGCGGTGCAAAATGCGCAACTCAGCATCAATCAAATCAAAGCGCTTATGTTGAATATCCTCTAGAGAATAGAAGTGCTGGGTGAAGCCCAACTCCATACAATCTAGGAAATCCATGATTATCTACCAAGGGGTCTGTGCATCATGTGGCGGTAGTGGACCAACTCCTATGTCAATAAAGTCATGCGCGAGAGCCGCACCCTGGTCCTCCTCATCATCATCAACATCCTCAACAGTTGCCTCAGCATTAGGAACTTCAACAGCGGGGCATCGTCTAGGGAGAAGGACTCTGCCATGTCCTAAAAGATGATATCCGAAGGGACCACGATCACATATGTTCATAGACAACAAAAGGGCTAAGTCAATCTTTCCTTATCCAGGATAGGGACAAGGTCGGTGGAATCACAGTCAAACCTAAAATGCTCAGCAAGCACAGTGATGAGACCATCGACACAAATCTATCCATCTCACTGATGTGAGACCCCAAACAAAATGCTGATAGAGCTAGACCCCAGTGCTGGCCCACTGACCAGTAGCCATGCACCACAACAAGAACAACTCGTGTGCAGTGACCACTCCACTATTATCTCCCCACCCAAAAATAGTGCTAGACATAACTCGGTGAAGATAATGGTAGGAATATCGACCCAACAGTTACGACTTTGAAACCCTTGCAGTATAACAGCTGCAAATCCAACCACATCCTATGCCACCTGATTAGTGAAACCAGGAGGGGCTCTCGATGCCTGTCATGAGCAAAAGCAAAAATACCATTAAGAGTAGCCAAAATAATCTCGTACTATTCACCCATGAGGCAGAAATAAATGCGCCCTACGTCCAGAGGATCACTAGCCACTAGTGCATAATCAAAATTCTCGAGGATCTCCAGCTTAAGCTTTTAATAAATAGGGCGCTTCATCGTCACAAAGGTGGTCCATCCAATAGCCCGTAACAAGACATTAACCTCATCAAGTGTAATATCCTAATACAGGCACCCTAGTATATTTGATATATACCTGGGTAAGCAGTATTAGTTATGCTACTTATAACTTAAAACATCAACTAATCTATATCATTTATAAATAATTATGAAAAGTTATAGGTAAAAAGTCATACATATGTACATCACAACCTCAGAAGGGCACAAAGTTACACATATAACTTTATATACACTCAAAGTGAATATAAATAATTATACAAGCTTTGTCTACTAAAAGCATTAAAAACTAAACTTGTTTTCATGCTTCTACTTCTTTCCCTTTGAAGGGTCTTGACTTGGATTTACATGAAAACACAGTGGGGTGAGAAATCATATAATCTCTGTATAAGCATTTCAAAACCAGCATTGACAATATTCATAAAGAATAAACGAACCAACCTTATATAACATTATAAAACTCGAACTTAATAATAACATATTATGGTTGCATCAAGACATTAAATCTTCATTCAATATCACTAGTACATTCACATATTACTCTTATGGAAAGGTTCACTAAGCATAAAACATAATATGTAATCATAAGTTCATCTTTCATATGATAGGAACAACTATCTATATAGTTGTAACATATCACAACTAGTTCATTCATAAACTTGTTATAAGTATTATACATATAACATTCTTCTATGAATAAACTTACTAACTTTGGATTTAGGATTTGCAATAGGCATTGAAGTCTTTACTCGATACCTCTAGAATATTTATATTTTCTTACTCTATGTAAACATTCTCTAAGCCAATCCAGAACCTTAAACTCACATATATAACTATCAATGATATCGAACAATCGCACATATTATTGTAAAATATTATCAACATTAGGCAATTGCCCATACAATTGCCAAGGAATTGGAAATGAATATTGTCATGAATGGGATCGTGGTGGGAGTGGTGAAAAATAAATTATTAGGAAAAGAAATGAAGTCGCCACCAATTTTTTTTATTAGGAAAAAATTAGAAAACCTAAAAAATGGTCTTTGAAACCAAATTGGATTCAGGAGTCTAATTATGCATAGGGAAGGATGGAGACTTAACCCCACAACACTCTTAATACATCTGCCTTAAGAAGGTTACCTTAAATCAGTTGTGCAAATTTTGATAACTCTTAAAAATATTTGTTTTACCCCTTTTGTTAAACGATAAACTAAATAGATAAATAAATTATAAAAATTTAAATTTGGCTTGATAGAATAGAGATTCTGCTCTTACGTATCTTCGGATGCAATGAGAATTCAAAGCCATATTGTTTATAAGAAAAATGAGTGTGGGTTGGTTATTTTTAATTCTAAAAAAGATTTTTTTGTTTTGAAAGTTAATTTGTCTTTTCTTTTTTTTTTACATTTTTTTTAAAAAATAAATAACAAGTTATCACAACTTAGATGACTCTAAAAAAATAAAGGATTAACAAGTTGTTACAGCTCATCTAATCTCGTTTTATTCTTCTGAACAAAGTTCAATTGAGATCAAGCAACATGTCAACAAATAAACGCATCAAAAAAACAAACAAGTAAATTGAATTCAAATCAAATAGACCCAAAGAAGTCAAATTTTTTATTCATTATTGTTTTCTTTATATATTTTCTTTGTATTTATTTATTTTTAGATATTTTAAAGTTTTTCTTTTAGTTTTTTTTAATGCATAAACTCTGACACTCAATCCCAATTAGCCAACCCCATCCCCAACCAAACAAAGGGTCCTACAGATAATAAATAAATAAAAAACAAGTTCTCACATTCAAACGAAAATGGTAGAAAAAAGGAAAAACAAAGAGGAGGACTAGTGACGAACAGCGGAGCGCTAGCAGCGGTGTTTGGTCACTGGCGAGGAGGTGCGTGACTTCCTGGAGTTCCGCGCACGACAGATCTGGGCGGTGCGACGCAGGTCGCATGCTGGTGGTTCCGGATGAGGAGTTAACGCGAGCAGCGATGCTGCGAGACGACTAGAGAGGCGTGACGCCGATCTGGTCTACGATTGCACGTGGAATGGTGTAGATTTGAGATGCACGGTGGAGGACAGTGAATCGCTAGCTTCTACAGGCTGGTGGTTCGCGTGATTTAGGTCACTGGTTCGTGGATCTGCAGGGGTGACATGGAGCAAGGTGTTTTGCGGGTGGAGATGGCTTGGAATGATGGTTGCAGGCCTAGGGTGGTGCTGGGGACGGAGACTTGTATATGTTGTTGCCACGTCGTGCGCGGTGGTGACTTGAGTGGTGCAGCAGTGGAGGTTCTGGTTTATGATGGCTCTGAGTTGTAGGTGATGAAGCTCCAAAGCTTGAACGGTTCCCTCACCCCATCCACCAAGCTTGAAAATACAAACTTTAATAAAGACAAGTTTCAAAATTTTTCAGGAGAGTGAAGTGTTTGACATAGGTTGAAGATGATGCACATGAGGTGTTTGATGATTCGTTTAAAAGAAAACTTTGGATGATATATTGTGGGTGTATGCTGTTATAGTGATAGGTTCCATACAGGTTGCTCACATGGGTGCAAATGAGGAGGCTAGGTCATGGTGGGGGTTCTTTTGAGTGAAGATGGTGATGAGGTTAGATGTGGTTATAGTTGGGTAAGGATAGAGGGGCTATTTGGTAGTGTCATACAGCTGTGAGAGCTTGGGAGGTTGTTATGGTTCTAGTGTGGTGTTTTGTTGTTTGTTAGTTCAGATTGAAGAATGAAGATGGAGGTGGTTTAGGTTCAACATGGTCTCGAATGATAGGTGGTTTGAACTAAAGGTGGAGGTTTTGGTGTGGGGTCTCATTATATGGATGAGTTAGTGTTTTTTGGGATTGTTGTGGGGATGGTGTTGGGATATTATCATGGCCATGGGTATTCAGTTGGGAATCTCTGAGTGGTGGTTGAGGGGAGGTGAAGTTAGGTTCTGTCTTGGTCTCTCCTTCATGTTCCCTTACTTTGTGCTATCTCAAATTTTTTTTCTTCATAGAATGAAAACTAACTCCCCTCTTATGAACTTCTCTCCATTGGCATTTATGTGCAAAGAATGTGTGAAGTGAGATGGTGAGGATGGTGCCAAAATGTGATTCAACGTGTGTGCGTGATAGTGGCGTGGAGTGCTTAAGTGAGGATGTAGGTGATGTGAGTGTGTGTCTGTACGTGAGGACAATGGTGTAGTGGGAGCAAGACAACATTGTCTCCTCTATGGTGTTGTGTGTGTAAGGAAAAAGCCAAAGAGAAGTAGGGAGCAAAAAAGCTTAATCTCTATTGTAGGAGTGTATAATGTATGGCTAACAAAGGGAAAAAAACATAAACCTAGAAAAAGAAATTTGATTTTCACCTCAAAGCAAGTTGGAGTATTGACTTTACGTTGTTGTTTTTTTCATTTTATTTTTATTTTTATTTTTTTGAAATCTGGGCTAAGGTGGGTTAAATAAACTTTTGGGCTAAAAATTAAAGAAATGGGCTAAAGAAACACTTATTATTATAATTATTTTTTTCTTTCTATTTTTTAAATTAAAATGTTTTAATAACCCGGATAAAATTGACTATGAATAACTGTAGTTTTTCATATTATTGTTGTAAGCAACGAGTAAAGATGCGAACTTAAATTTTGTCTGGTAATGCATAAGATGATGTGAATGAATAAGGAAAAGATGCTTATTGAAAACTAATGAGCTCATATGCGGATTTACGAGCTATTACACCGTCATTAATCCTTCCAGGATGAAGCTCAGCGTAAAGCCAGAGACGTCACTGCCTTGTCAACAAGCTGTCGCAGCTCAATTGACGTTTATTGATTAAAAAGAGTTTATTGAAAGAAATAAGAACTTAAATAACATTGAGTGACCTTGTGACTCAAAATGTAAAAGACAATGGGCTTGAATCGAAAGTTATAAAACAGTGGGCTTGATTTAAAATTTAAAAGACAGTGGGATTGGCCCAGAATTTAAAAGATAGTGGACTTGACCCAGAATTTAAAAGACAGTGGGCTTGGCCCAAAGTTTTAAAAGACAGTGGACTTGGCCCAGAATTTAAAAGACAATGGGCTTGGCTTGAAATTTAAAAAGATAGTAGACTTGGCCCATAATTTTAAAGATAGTGGGCTTGGCCCGAAATTTAAAAGACAGTGGGCTTAGCCCAAAATTTAAAAGATAGTGGGTTTGGCCTAAAATTTAAAGACAATGGGCTTGACCCTGAATTTAAAAGACAGTGGGCTTGGCTAGGAATTTAAAAAGACAATGGGCTTGGCCCAAAATTTGAAAAACAGTGGGCTTGACCTAGAATTTAAAAGACA
Organism: Ormosia semicastrata; assembly: GCA_029884595.1. Taxonomy (NCBI): domain Eukaryota; kingdom Viridiplantae; phylum Streptophyta; class Magnoliopsida; order Fabales; family Fabaceae; genus Ormosia; species Ormosia semicastrata. The sequence goes on from JAQQTO010000040.1 coordinate 6,866,352, forward strand.
TTGGGCTTGGCCCGAAATTTAAAAAGACAATGGGCTTGACCTGGAATTTAAAAGATAGTGAGCTTGACCCAGAATTTAAAAGACAAGAATTTTAGAAGGCAATGGACATCTTGGCCCAAAAAGATTTTTTCTTCTGTTTCTCTTTTTTCTTCTTCTTTTTTCCTTTTAAGTAATATGTCAATGTGACCAAAAGTTAAATGGTATGAAACCTTCCTATGTTTTCCTTTTTTTCTTTCTTTACTTTTTTTTTTGTTTTTCTTTTAGGAAAGATCACTAAGCCATGGACCTAAATTTTATAAAAGCAGGTCATTAAGTCACAAACTTGATATTTTTATTTTGACACATTATCAGGTCATGAAGTTTTATAAAGCCATCAAACCAATGACTTGAAAGTTTTTTTTTGGACAAACCATCAGGCCATGTGTAATACCCTAAAATGACATGTTAGACTTGATTATATGTTCAAAAGGTAGCATATGACTTGCTTAGCATGCATGTTTATTTTTGTGACAATCTGAGTTAGTTTAGGTACTTAGTTACAACCCAGACTATGAAAAGTAACTTAAAATGACTCAGATAATAGCATAAATTACTTAGATAAGGGAAATAAATGTGGATAATTTATTTTTAAGTCACAAATGTATGAAATAAGTTATAGTTAAATTTTTAAGGTAAAATGAGTTAGTTTAGTATTTTTGGGCATACTGGTTGTCTATTTATAGCCAGATTAACCACTAGCAGATATGAAAATATCATATAATGGTGAAACGACTTTTTATACGAATCCTAGTATTTATTTTAAAGTTGTTAAAAGTTAGAAATCTTGAATTAGCTAAATCTAAGTATTTTTAGCAGATCATGATTTATCAGTTTTGGCCTAAAAGTCATATGAGTCGTTAGTTCCTTCTTTATAAGCCTCCACTCACGGCTTCTTACTTTATAAATCTGAAAACAGAAAATGTGAGAAAAAAGATGAAAGAAGAGGAAGCAAAGACCAAGGAAGTGGAAGAGAGAAAGAGGAAAGCCAAGGGTAAAGCCAAGGCTTGAGGATCCAACCAAGCTTGATTCATATTCACATCTCCAAAGGTAGGGGTTTTATGCTCATCTTCACTTCTTTCACTATTTTCTTGAGTGTTTTTGGTAGATCAGGATTTATCAGTTTTGGCCTAAAGGTCATATGAGTCTTTAGTTCCTTCTTTATAAGCCTTCTCTCATGGCTTCTTACTTCATAAATCTGAAAACAGAAAATGTAAGATAAGGGAGGAAAGAAGAGGAAGCAAAGATCAAGGAAGAGGAAGAGAGAAAGAGGAAAGCCAAGGGTAAAGTCAAGGCTTAAGGATGCAACCAAGCTTGATTCATCTTCATAGCTCCAAAGGTAGGGGTTTTATGCTCATCTTTACTTTTTTTTACTCTTTTCACCATTGATGCACTTTTATGCTCAATGAGTCATTTTTTTTCTTGAGGTGTTTGATGTGTTTGGTTTGTATGTTTTTATTTTTTTGGTCATTTATGACTTGTTCATAGCATAAGTTAAGGCTAGAAGTTTAGAACATCTCATTTAGGCCATTGATGCCCAAAAGAGGGGTTAGGTTAAGCTAAGTGGGATTTTAATCCATAATCCTAATTAAGAGCTTTAAGTTAGTGATTGATAATTTCTAACTATTTAAGAACTGATTAGGGACCTAAGATTACCTAAAAATTGGATTGGAATGTCCAAAATTCTAGAAAAGAACGAATGGAACAGTACCACGGTTCTGCAGAATTTGTCTGGTTAAGAAACACGGCCCGTGTCTGAAAACATAGGGGGGTCGTGTCCCTCTCTGCTTATTCTAATTTATGAAACAATGCTCACAGAGCTTGTAATCAAACATAGCTTGTGTTTGAGGCCTGAATTTTCAAAAATGTCATTTTTTATGTTTTCAAATTCTTGGCTAGATGGGATCATTAGTATATGTTTCCTAAAGTGTGTTAAGGCACAAATGTGGATATTTTGAAGAGGGAAAGTATCACCTAGCTTGTATGAGAAAGTATAAACTTTTGAGCATTCAAGAGTTATAGTTTGCTTTAGGTAAGTATCTAACACCTTGGCCCACTTTTTGTGGTAAAGTATATCACTTAAGAGTAATGAGTGATGAGTTAGTATTTAGATATATGCATGATAGGAATAATTGGTAGTATTGATCTTGATGAATGTCCTTTGATGCCCATTCATGAAGGCTAGGGGAGATTAATGAGTGTCTGAAAGATTCTTTTAAGTAAAGACATAACCCTGATATCTCAATAGTGCCAAGGCCAAAGGAGATAAACGGGAAATCCGAAAGCCTCTTTGAGGAAGGATGAAGACCGAACTTCTCAGCTTGCTAGGATATATATAATATGATGATGAGTTCTTCCTCTATTTACTACTAGATCATACACTAAATTAGAAATTCCTATGCTTAACATCTTGGTTCTAAGTTGGACTAAGTATATGTATGTATGAAATGTATGTTAACTTGGTTTATCTAGATATTGTAGTTAGACCTGGTAGATGCTTTAAACATATCTTACTTAGCATGTGTTAAGATTATGTTTATTATGTTATGTATGTTAGTTTTGATTACTCATACAGAGAATGTAGTTTCTCACCCCATTGTGTATCATGTAATTCCAGGTGAAACTTCTTCTAAGAGTAAGAAGAAGAAGGAAGTTAAAGACTAGAGTAGCCTTATAGTTTATGTTATAAATGTTGTATCTATTAGTATTTCTTTTGAAACGTTTAAAGTTATGTAATACTTCAAGCCTTTGCTAAGGCTAATGTTGTATATGTATATGCATTTTACTATGATGTTTTATGTTTTTCGCATTTCATAAGGCTCTCTATAATGTTTCTAATGAATATTATGAATATATGTATCATATTAGTATGTATATAGTGGCATTGTAATGCTAGGTATCTCCTAGTATGCTTTATATATTGAGACACTCGTATTAGGATGTTACACCATGGACGTGAAGAAATTTTCTTTTAAGTCATCAAGTCAAGGACTTAGATTTTTTTCTTAAAGAGACAAAAAAAAAGTATCATTGAAAAGTCTCTTAGTAAAATTAAGATTTCCTTGAACCATGCGCTTCCTCGAAAAAGCTTATGCAAATAAACCCACTTTCATGCTCATTTTTTGACTTTTAATTTGGATGAATTCTGTGACATACTTTCTTTAAATACTCACTTCCATCTCTCTCTTTTTTTTTTGGGTACCTCTTGTTTTTTTATTATCCATTGGGATATCATTTTTCCCTTCAAATGGAACTTCTAAGCTCTTTTCGATCTAAAATGTTCATCAGGGGATTACTATTAGATGGTCAAATCATAGTACTGTACCCATGTTCACCTTACCCGAAACGTTATGTAATAGCCAAACATGGATTCATAAGTACAACAGAAAAGAAGTGAATAACTTCCAAACTGGTCTTGGAAGTTTGATTACACAAAAGGTATTTCCAAAGGATAAATATATGGAAAAAGACACAAACAACGGTCTGGGATTCAAAGTGGTGTTGCCCTAATATGGATTGGTTTAATCTTCATGAAATCGATCTTTAGTTGCCTACTAGACATTATGGCCAATGATTTCCTTTTGCTGAGCATTTACATCAAGCTAAATTGAACCAAGGAGAAATTTACTCCAGTATAGGTCAAATTGAACTAAAGAGAAATTTGCCCTAGTGTAGGTCAAAATGAACCAGGGAAAAGAGAAATTACCCCAGTTTAGAGTTAAATCGATCAGGGTAGAAATTTGTCCTAATGTAAGGCCAAATTGAACTAAAACAAATTTGCCCTAGTGTAGGTCAAATTGAACTAGGGAAAAGAGAAATTGCCCTAGTTTAGAGTCAAATCAATTAGAGTAGAAATTTGTCCTAGTGTAAGACCAAATTGAACTAAAAGATTTATCCCAGTGTAAGTCTCTTTTTTTTATCTTTTTTTCAAGGAGCAATGAGTTAGATACTTAGATGAGTATAACCTTTTGCCTCAAAATTAAAACTTATAAAAATAAAAGCAATCATTCATTAGTCAGAATGGACTTTTTAACGATTGTAATGTGGCCAATGTTAGTGGTTATGAAATGAAAGATATAAGGCTCAAACAAGTGTTTAAGGGTTGAATGGGACCAAGGATCCTTGTTCAAAATTAAACTTTGTCAACTGCCTTTGCGCTTTCAAGCACACTTTTCTCTTATTGTTCTCCATTTCTTCCATTTTTTTCTTTTCACTTCAATCATTCACCTTTGTCATGACCCATTTCATTCCATTTTTTTTCTTTTTTTCTTTCCCTTCTCTTCTTTTTTCTTTTTAGTTTTTCATCATTTTTTACTACCCCTTTCACATTTTCTTCCCTTTCTTCTTTTTTTATTATACTTTAAAATAGTCACCATGGTAATCAACCTTTATTTTGTATTATCTCCTAGTGTAAGGGTGATCATTGTCCAGGGTTTATTAAAAAAAACTTTCAAGTTGAAAAAGGGACAACAAGAGATAATGAAAAGATAAATGCTTGTGAAGGAGAGAGAAAGATAACCAATCTTCATTTCAAATCTTGATTGCTCATTTTCAAAAATTTTAATTTAGAGACAAAAGAATAACGCACACCAAGTGATTACTTATTTGCTCCCTTTTTATTTTATTTTTTTAAAATTTTTTCACATCTCCTTTTTTCTTTCTTCCTTTTCTTTTTTCTTTTCTTTTTTTGCAAAGGGTGCCTGCACATGTGGACCTTATGATTACTAACATATATCAAAGCAAGAATTGTCAAGAATTAGAGTCCAATGGGGTCCAAATACAAGGAAGGCACCTTGAATAAACAAAAGAAAAATAAATGACAAGAAAGACAACAATATATGCTAAGATCCATGCAAATTCATTACATTAAGGCTTCACAAAAGTTAACATAAGTTCAACATCACCAAAGTCTAAGATGGAAATCACATCAATTAACGCCTCAAATCACCAATTGTCCAGAGGTTTCGAGTTACTGGAGGGCAATTGGTATAGACAGAACGAGTTAGGACATATGAATGTTACGAACGAACTTGGCATGAGGTTTGGTAAGCACTGACTTCTGGCTCTTCCTCCCTTGTCGGTTCCACCATCATAGGAAAACTACTCTCTATATTTCCAGCAAATAACTTACCTGATCTTGCAAGGTTCTCAATCCTTCCTCCAACCGAAATTAAGTCAGAAAAATCCCTATAAGCAGCCCCTGCCATCAGGCCAGTAAAAGGTGCTCCTAAGGTCTCCATAAAGTACGAGCTCATTTATGACGAAGTCAATGATGGTTGAACCTGGGCTACCAATATTCTCCATCTTTGAGTACATTGCTTGAAAGTCTCATCATTCTTCTTTTGCATTGCCTCTAGTTATTCTTAGGTAGGTGCAGTATCAATGTTGAATTAATATTGCCCCAAGAATAAATTTATCAAATCATCCCAGCAAGAAACCTTTGAATGGTCAAGTTGCATGTACCATTCTAAAGTTGGCCCGATCAGGCTTTTCATGAAAGAAATTAATTAGGAGTTTTTGATCCCGTGACCAAATGGCCATAGTGATGTAAGTCTTCAAATGAAATTTTGGATTGGTGCTTCCATCGTACTTTGAGAAATCCAGAATTTTGAAATCCTTAGGGATATTAACTTCAACCTCTGGGCACAATTCATCGATTCCCACTGAGTCATACAAGTTAGGACCTTGAATGGCTTTAATTTGCTCTTACATCTTTTCGATCAATTTATCTCTTAATTTTTCTTTTTCTAAGTTGTTGTTCAGGATATCCTCACTGACTGCTCATGAGTGGCTTCTGCATTGTTATTCTCTCCTTCAGGATTTTTGTTCATCGAATCATCCCCTTCATTTGCATTTACTCTAGTGTCGGTAGGGGTTTCATTTGTTGTTCTAAAGGTCTCAATTAACTATCTCAGTAAATTCTTGACCCTTGATTGTCCTTCTGCCATTGCATCAATTTTTCCCCTCATTTCATCCATCTCTCAACCTAAATTTCTTTTCGAGTTTTATATCTTTTGCAACCTAGTTTGCAATCTACTCTCATAGGTCCGAGTTTATGCGATTTGTGTTTTCCGAGGACGACTAATGGTTTAATTTTTTTAAAAAGAATATTAATATTAATGGAATTAAAAAAACTTTTTTTAAAAAAAAAGGTGAACATATACAAGAATGCATGATGAACATTTTTTTTTATTTTCAATATATAGGATGAATGCAATAGTGGGTCCATTAACAGTGACTTACCCTTTTTTTATGTAAAGAATTATTTTTAAGCAAAAAACTATTTTTTAGAGGGGCATGATTATGACTTTTTATATTATAGACCACACTGCTTATGATGTATATGTATGACAAGGATAAATCTAAAGATAACTAAAAGGTACACTCCCTTTGTGCCCTAAGGGAATGCCTTAAATTTGAGAAGTTCTATCTTAAGGATCTACAAGTCTTTCTGATTCATGAGAACTTTCATTGGGTGACTCTACTATTCTAAAGGTCTCTAGAGCTAAGTCTCATTTCGGAATGTGGACCATAAACAATGGGTAAACCACTAGGTGTGGGACATTCATGAAAAAAACACACTCTAGATGAGGTTTTCGCGATAACTAAACAAGATGTACATTCAAAATGGCTACCACTACGCAACCTCTACTTAACTTAGGCTTCACTCAGACTTGGGTATAGGGCCCCACTCGAATGTGTGTGAGAAATGTGTAGGTGCAGTGTGTGTAGGGAGCATACAAACCTTTATAATCCTAAGGACTACTCACATCCTGCAAAACAACATAAATGCAAAATAAAATTCCAAAAGAAATTCTCTATCCTAAGGTTTGCATAGCAAATAAAATCATAGTTAAAATAATCAATAAACAATTTAAACAAAATAGAAGAACATAACAAAAACAAAAAGGGTAAAACAAACATATAAATGTCACAAAATTTGCACAACTAACTTACAAAGGCTTGACTCTCAAATTTCCCTAGTGGAGTCATCATCAGTCGCAACCGAGATCGCAGCGAGAGCGGTGAAAAATAAATTATTAGGAAAAGAAATGAAATCGCTACCAATTTTATTTTTATTTTTTTATTAGGAAAAAAATTGGAAAACCTAAAAAATGGTCTTTAAAATTAGATTGGATTTGGAAGTCTAATTATGCATAGGGAAGGATGGAGACTTAACCCCATAGCACCCCTAATACATCCGCCCTAAGACGGTTACCTTAAATCAGTTGTGTAAATTTTGATAACTCTTAAAAATATTTGTTTTATTCCTTTGTTAAACGATAAACTAAATAGATAAATAAATTATGAAAATTTAATTTTGGCTTGACAGAATAGAGATTTTGCTCCTATATATCCTCGGATGCAATGAGAAATTTAAAGTCACGTCGTTCTTTAGAAAAATGATTATGGGTTAGGTATTTTTAACTTTTTTTAAAAAAAATATTGTTTTGAAAGTTCATTTGTTTTTTTCTTCTTTTTTCTACATTTAAAAAAAAATTTAACAAGTTGTCATAACTTAGATGACTCTAAAAAAATATAGGATTAATAAGTTGTCACAGCTCAGCTAATCTCGTTTTATTCTTCTCAACAAAGTTCAATTGAGATCAAGCAACATGTCAACAAATAGACGCATCAACAAAACAAACAAGTAAATTAAACTCAAATCAAACAGACCCAAAGAAGTCAATTTTTTTATTCATTATTATTATTTTTATATATTTTCTTTGTATTTATTTATTTTTAATTTTTTTTAAAGTTTTTCTTTTAGTTTTTTTTTAGTGTCTAAGCTCTGACACTCAATCCTAATTAGCCAACCCTATCCCCAACCAAACAAAGGGTCCTACAAATAATAAATAAATAAAAACAAGTTCTCACATTCAAACGAAAATGGTAGAAGAAAGGAAAAACAAAAGGGAGGACCAGCGATGAACAATGGAGCACAAGCAATGGTGTTTGTTCACCGGCAAAGAGATGCATGACTGCATGAAGGTGCGCACACAACAGATCTAGGCAGTGCGATGCAGGTCGCGTGCTGTTGGTTCCGGATGCGGAGGTCGACTCAAACAGCGGTGCCGTGAGATGGAGAGGGGAGCGACACCGATCTGGTCTATGGTTGCACATGAAATGAGGCAGATTTGAGATGCATGATGGAGGACGATGACACGCTAGCTTCTGCAGGTTGGTGGTTCGTGCGATTTGGGTCACCGATTCATGGATCTGCAGGGGTGACGTGGAGCAAGGTGTTTTGCGAGTGGAGATGGCTTGGAACGGTGGTTGCAGGCCTGGGCTGATGCTGGGGACGGAGACCTGCACGTGCAGTTGCCAGGTCACGCGCGGTGGTGACTGGAGTGGCACAACAGTGGAGGTTCTAATTCGTGGTGGCTCTGAGTGGCAAGTTGTAACACCCTCAAAAAATATGTTAGGCTTGTAAAGGGTTACAGAGGTAGCCTAATACTTGCTTAACAAGCCAATTTAGTTTTGTGACAAATTGAGTCAGTTTAGGCACTTTGTTGCAATACAAAAGTTAAAAAGTAACTTAAAATGACTCAAATAGTAGTATAAATTGCCAAGTTGAGGGAAACAGGTATGAATAAATTGTTTCTAGGTTACAAATTAGTTGAGTAAGATGCATTTAAAATTTAAGAATAATCAGAGTCAGTTTGATATTTTTAGGCATACTTGTTATGTGCTTTAATACCGGATTAACTAGCAGAAGATATGGGAAAATAAGATAAATGTGAAGCAACAATTCAGATGAATCCTAGTATTTATTCTAAAGTTGTTGGAAGTTGAAAAACTGGAATTAGCATAATTCAAGTGTCCTTAGTAGATATAAGTTTAAGCACAGAAACTTAAGTTCCTTTTCTCCTTATTTTCTTTCTTATCCCACAAACCCCAGTAGAAAATAGAAAAAGAAGGAAACGAAGGGAGATAGAGAGAAAATGGAAGAAATAAAGGAAGGGAAGAGGAAAAGAAGAAGAAGGACCTAAGGAGAAGATCAAGAGTAGGATCAAGGCTTGAAGATCATCATACCATAACAGGTAGGGGAGTTCTATTCATCATTTTCCTTTTTGTTTCTCTTGAAGGGAATTAGGGGTTATGAATAGAGAAATGGATTTGGAGAGTCAAATTTAATTTCTTAGCTTGATTCTTGATTCAAAGAATTGAGTTAGGATAGTTTTAGCCTAGTAAGACGAAGTTAGCCATCTATGGCTTAAGATAAATCATTTTCAGCTCATTGAAGGAGCTCAGAAAATGAGTTAGAGTTAGAGTGATTTTTCCTAAATCTATGCCTAAGTGAATCAATAGGTTGTATAAGAGTTACAACAAGTTTAGGGGCTTAGATTGGTATTAGAAATCACTTAGAATCCATCATATGAGAGTGGGATATGAATTTTGGGTGCTGGAACTAGAACCAAAGAGTGTTTTTGGTTGCTACAAAAAATTCCACGGCTGCGTGGAATTTCCCATCGAGGGGGCCGTGGTTCTTTCTATTAACTTCCCTATTTCAGCACCAGTTTCCACGGCCCCGTGGAATTTCCCACACGGGGGCGTGGTTCTTTCTGTTAACGTCCTTGTTTCAGCACCACTTCCCACGGCCCCATGGAATTTTCCACGGGGGAGGGGGCGTGGTTTCCTCTGGATTGAGAACTAACTTTTGTGGTCTTCATGAAAGTTGTAGCTCTTTTTCTTAGCTTTCTAGTGCCACCAAAATCACTTCATTTTGACCCCCATAGCTCAAGTTATGCTTAATTTATCGCCCAAGGTTTAAACTTGAATTATGCAATGAACAAGGATATGAACTAGTAAATTGGCTCCCTTATATAATAAGGTTGAACCCTAGTAAATTGGCCCTCTTATACAATAAGGTTGAACCCTAGTAAACTGGCTCCTGTATACAATAAGATTGTACCCTTGTAAATTGGCTCCCTTATGCAATAAGGTTGAACCCTAAAGAAATAGATCCCTCAAGCAATGAGATTGAACCATAGAGAAATAGATCCTTTAAGCAAGGAGGTTGAACCCTAAAGAAATGGATCCCTCAAGCAATGTGGCTGAACTATAGAGAAATGGATCCCTTAAGTAAGGAGGTTGAACATTAGAGAAATGGATCTCTCAAGCAATGAGATTGAACCATAAGAGATGGATTTGTTATGTAAAAAGGTTGAATCATAGTTGTTCACGATTCTTAACTAAGGGAGCGATGCAAGCCCCTTAACTTTACAAAGAAGTGAGAAAGGCCCTTTGCTAGAGGTGGAATTGTGACGAGTAAAGTCCTAAGCTAGGTTAAGGATGAGCATATCCTAAGCTAGGCTAAGGATGAGTATATGCTAGGCTATGGATGAGTATATCCTATGCCAGGCTATAGATGAGTATATCCTATGCTAGGCTAAGGATGAGTATATCCTATGCTAGGCTAAGGGTGAGTATATCCTATGCTAGGCTAAGGATGAGCATATCCTATGCTAGGCTAAGGATGAGCATATCCTATGCTAGGCTAAGGATGAGTATATCCTAAGCTAAGCTAAGGATGAGTATATCCTAAGCTAGGCTATGGATGAGTTAAGTCCTATGCTAGGCAAATGATGAGATATGATGTTGTGGAAGTAGTACATGGAACTGTCCACTCGTCAACATATATGAAGTGAAAGTAGTACACACACTACGATATGATGGAACAGTCCACTCATTTCAAGGTAGTCTAAGAGCTATTTAGCCTATTCTACCCAGATAAATACAAGAGATCACAGTTCTTAAGAACAACTAAGTTAAATGTACGAGTATAGTGTTGGGTTGTAATATTGCTAGATGAACGTTTACATAAGTCAGAATGTAAATGTTCTAGTGATAATAAGTTGAGTCTCATTTACTTGTGGCAATTGTTAATCCAATGCTAGAAGCATTATTCATTATGAATTGATATTTGTATAGTACTTATATCATGTTAATGAATAACTAGACTAGAGAAGTTAGTATAGTATGCATACTTTAAAGAGTAAAGATAAGACATGAGAAGACTTTTGATATTTTACAATTATGTAGACACTTGTTTAATATCGATAACAAGATATGAGTTATAGTTTATAAATGTACCCTTGTGTATATTTATATTAGAGCCATGAGATATATATGTATTATTGATAATTTTTATGTTCTCATCCGTGTATGTTTCATGGTTAGCAAGTCAAGGCCCTACAAAAGGGTAAGAAGATGAAGAAAGCAGAAGAACTAAATTAGTTTAGTTTTTAAGTTTCAGTTCAAAGCTTATGTATTAATTTATATTTGCTTTGAGGATGTAAAAAGTTGTATATATGTATGACTTTTAGAAATGGCTCTCTATAATTATTTGTTTAAATATTATGGATTAGTTGATAGATATGTTTGAAGTAGCATGTCTGATACTGCTTATCCTAATATATGTCACATATACTGGGGTATCGATATTAGGTTGTTACACAGGTGATGAAGCTCCAAAGCTTGAACAATTCCCTCACCCCATCCACCAAGCCTGAAAATGCAAACTTTAACAAAGACAGGTTTCAAAATTTTTTAGGAAAGTGAAGTGTTTGATATGGGTTGAAGATAATGCACATGAGGTGTTTGATGATTCATTTTAAAGAAAACTTTGGATGATATATTATGGGTGTATGTTGTTATGGTGATAGGTTCCATACAGGTTGCTCACATGGGTACAAGTGAGGAGGCTAGGTCATGGTAGGGGTGTTTTTGGGTGAAGATGGTGATGAGGTTGGATGTTGTTACAGTTGGGTAAGGATAGAGGGACTGTTTGGTGGTGTCGTACAGTTGTGAGAGATTGGGTGGTTGTTATGGTTCTAGTGTGGTGTTTTGTTGTTTGTTGTTTGATTAAAAAATGAAGATGAAGGTGGTTTGGGTTTAGCATGGTCTTTGGTGATGGGTGGTTTGAACTAGAGGTGGAGGTTTTGGTGTGGGGTCTCATTATATGGACGAGTTGGTGTTTTTTGGGGTTGTTATGGGGATGGTGTTGGGGTATTATCATGGCCATGGGTATTCAGTGGGGAATCTCTGAGTGATGGTTGAGGGGAAGTGAAGCTGTGTTCTGTCTTAGTCTCTCCTTCATGATCCCTCACTCTGTGCTATCTCAAAAAAAAAAATTTCTCTTCATAGAATGAAAACTAACTCCCCTCTTTATGGACTTCTCTCTATTGGAATTTATGTGCAAAGAATGTGTGAAATGAGATGGTGAGAATGGTGCCAAAATGTGATTCAGTGTGTGTGCGTGATAGTGGCGTGGAGTGCTTGAGTGAGGATGTGGGTAATGTGAGTGTGTGTCTGTACGTGAGGGTAGTGGTGTTGTGTGTGTAAGGAAAAAGCCAAAGAGTAGTGGGGAGCAAAAAAGCTTAATCTCTATTATAGGAGTGCATAATGTATGGCTAACAAAGGGGAAAAAAACATAAACTAAGAAAAAGAAATTTGATTTTCACCTCAAAGCAAGTAGGAGTCCTGACTTTACGTTGTTGTTGTTGTTTTTTTTTTCTTTTTTTTTTTTTTGAAATCTAGGCTAAAGTGAACTGAACAAACTTTTGGGCTAAAAATTAAAGAAATGGGCCAAAGAAACACTTATTATTGTAATTTTTTTCTTTTTTTCTTTTTTCTTGAATTAAAAGGTTTTAATGACCAGGACAAAATTGGGTGTTCACAAATATATATGCAGTATGCTCGCGCATATGAAATGTTCGGGACTGATGATTATGAAATGCAATTAATTGTGTAAGTGTAGAATTGTGTGCGTGAGTGTGTCACTTGCATATTCCCTTATTTCTCTTAAAATTATAGTTAAGAAGACTGATTCTTCAAATTACCTGATAATAAATGGACTAGTTCCTACTCATTCTAATGAAAGTACTGATCCCACTATATAAAAACTAGTAATCCTAGTATTATCGAGAAGTTAGGGCTAAATCCTCACTCAAAGAGACTTTTGGACTTTCCCATTTATCTCCTTTGGCCAAATGATTATACATCATTAAAGATTACTCTACTTAGAAATTAGCAAGTACAAGAAACTATACGGCGTTATGTTTAGTTCAAACAAAACCACCACATTAACTCATCATATGGTTCTCTCTAACCAAGTGAAGAACTAAACTCTAGTAAACATATACTCTTAGCTCACTTCTAACTCATAAAAGAGCATATTCCATGTTTCTAGTTAAGTTAAATATACTTAATAAACTTGTATCTAGTTTGCTTTATTATCACACCACAAATGGTATTTTATGCCACACTAATGTGCACAAGGTCCTAGTTACTTACTTTAGGCAATTCCTAACTTTTGGAATATTTAAAGACTTAGATTTTTGCATTAACTCTATACTAAGTCCATTCGTGTATCACTAACTCCACTTTCTCTCTTAGGAGCAACACATGCACTATGATAAGTGACTATTGTCAACTGAACTCAGCTTACTTGTATCTAGACACTTATGTGTTGCCTTGTCCTCATCACCTCATATATGATACTACATACAACTTTGTGTTGTCTAAGGAACTAGACACTTACTTAAGGTAATCTATGTTTAATGGATGCACAAAGCTTTCTCCTTACTTTCCTCTATATGCAAGATGGCAATCCTCTCTAGGAAATACCTCTTTTAGTCTCTCAACACACTCTACAAGGCATATATAAGGGATCCCATCATTTAAGGAAGTCCATTTCCCCATGAAAAACATCCTGGTGAAGTTTGCTCTGAGCGCCTAGGCGTTGGCTTGCAGGGAAATTGCACTATTTTTTTGGGTTACTAGCGCCTAGGCACTGATACACTAGCGCTCGGCACTCTCTTAGTAGCGCTCACGCGCCCATCGTGCAACATAATGTTGCTGGCTCCCTGGTCAGTGGGTGCTTGGGCGCCCATTCTCCAACGCACAAGAGCTGGTTATCTAGAAATTTTGCAGAATGCAAAATTTAGCATAATTGGTTTCCAAACCAATTTTTCCCTCTATTTTTGCCTATCTTAGCTGTGAAAAGGAAGAGAAAATAAGAAGGAAATGTCAAACTTTGCCACTTATAGAATAGGAACCTTGGTTTTCTAAAACTTTGTATCTCTTATGAATACTTTAATCACACATAAACAAGTTTCCTAATTTCCTTAAGTATTAGAATAAATCCTAAGATTCATCTAAATACTAATCTCACCATTTCCATAAATTTTCATATATGTACCAAGGTAATCTTGTATTAATACACACAATCAATATACTTAAAAATACCAAACTAACTTAATTTATCCTCAAACTTTAACTACTTCACAAACTACTTATTTGTGACCTAGAAATAAATCCTCCTTATTTATTTCCCTCATTCTAGCAACTTATGCTACTTTTTAGGCTATTAACAGCTACTTTTCATATTCTGTGTTATAGCAAAATAGCCTAACTATTTAAAAAAAGGTCAACTAATTTATCAGATAACTCTTGTTTGAGTTATTGAACTTCTATAACCCTAATTAAGACTAACTGATTGGAGTGGATGTTACATTATCCTCTCCTTAATAAAATTTTTTCCCCAAAATTGCTTACCTTATATCAGATTTGATATCCTACTCGAAAGAATCTCTCCTTCCTTAGTTGTATCTAACTCAACCTTAGAGGTTCTCATTCTGTAGGAAAACTTACTGAATCTTAAAATCATCTACTAACTTAACTTGTACAAACCTAAAGTGAGTTCTACTTCTCTCTTAGATGGTAACTCAGTTATCTTCTTAGGAAACACTTATGGATGTTCTCTTATCACAGATATATTCCCTAAGACTTGCTTAACTTCACAAACAAGGAGGAAAAGAAATCATACCCTTAAGTCCCTTTTTCTAAGAAGTTGCTCACTTGTTTTACTTTTAAAACATAGGATCTAAAGAAATAGGCACAGAAGAATCATCAGATGTAAACCACAATGTCCTATCTAATCAATTCAAAACAACATGGTTTGATGACAACTAAAACCATGCCTAGCCTATCGACCATGTCGAGAAGAGATAAACTGATAAGATTCACTAAAAGAAATCTTACTTTCTATTTTCGCACAACAATCCAAACTTACAAAAGAAGTTGTGACTATTTTTTCTGTTAGTGTAGACAAGGATAAAACATAAATCTAATCTCTTTACAAACTCAAATGAATTCAAGGAGTGGGGATACTCTTGAATCATACAATACAACTTAAAGATTATCTTTAATTATGTCCTTACCTTGTATAAGATTGGGAGTTTGATAATCACAGATTTCATACATTAATAAACACTCATTTTTTGTCATTTACACTTTCTATGTACTTAATTGATTGAACTTGGCCATGTTTTATAAGTTTGGGCTCAAATTGGGCTTTATTGATCTTTCTAGCATTATTAGGATTTTACACTATTTCTGTATTTTAGTCATATCTTGAGTTCTAAATATCTAAAAATTATGTATCTTACCTTATAAGAAAGATAAGAGAGAGCTCTATAACTTTCATGAAGAGCCCCAGAGCTGAATCGGATATCTGGTGGACCGAATTAGGCTTGGAAATCAAAACTCAAGTTCTATCATGTAACCCGAGCAACGTGCACTAATTGGTCCATAATTCGGGCTATTGGTGTGATATGGACGTGAAACTATTGGTATTCGAAAGCTAAGACATATATCGTCAATTCTATGAAGACCACTTATCCAAATTATGACGTTTTTATTTTGTTTTCATCCTTTTATGTCGACTAACGGGATTAGAGACCTGTTAAGAGTGATTTGGGCATAACTCTCTCATCTTAAGCCCAATTAAAGTGATTTTAGTGGCTAAGGAAAGCTAAGAGGCAGAGGATTAATTTACCTAGGGGAAAATTAGGATTCTTAATTGATAGGTCAATTATTTTTATATAAATAAGGAACCTGAGATTGGTAGTACCGGTAAGCCATAATACTTGATTCTTCTACTTAGAGTTTTCTTCTTTCTTTTGCAAATCGTGTGCAGCAGGCATGGAGAACTAAATATTTGAGATAATTAAAAGATCTTGAGGAAATTCTAGTTTGACTTTGAGATTTTGTTCCTAATTTTTAATTTTGAATTGAATTAGTTATCTTCTTCTTCTCTTAATTTGGATTTTGAATTACATGATTAGAGATTTATGTTGTGTGATATGATCTAATTGAATCCTTAATCCTAATTAAGATTTGTGATTAAATTGTGATTGATTAATTATGGTTTAGTCCTATGAATTGAAGACGGTTAGGTTGACAGATTTGTTAATCTAGGCTAATTGAATTCTGGTTGTTAAACTAGCATATGTTGTTTGAATTTAGCGATTGTATGTTTATGAATCGTTTGTTAGTTAAATTCTAGGTGATTATCTAGTGTTGAATTCTATGTGTTTGATGCAGAAATTTTAGTTAATCATAGATTAACAAATTAATTCAATCCAGATATATGTTTAGTGATCGATGACAAGCCAACTAGGTTTCTGATGATTTCTTGGATTGGTTGCTTTGCAATTTGATTTTATTTCTTACATTTAATTATTACATTTACATTCTGCACACACAATCCCCCCTGTTTGATCTTGATTTGGTTTGATTTGTGTCTTGATCCTTAAGAGATGACTTGGATCGCTGCCTTGTGCTACAAGTTATCGGTAGAACTAGAATTTTGTTATTTGGTTGAGCTCGACACTCGAATCAAATTTGGTGCCATTGCCGGGGATCATTAGGTGTAAATTAATCATATTAAGACTTTCACTAATCCCCTAACCCTTCTTCTTTGTGTTGGTAATTTTCAGGTGAAAACAAGTGATTTTAGGTTATTTTTCTAAAAAATGTACAAATAAACATGCTCAGAATGAGCAGAAACTTGTTCAATTAAAGGAAAATGGCCTAATAAACAAGGCTCACAGATTTGCTATGAGGTCGCCCTTGGTTTTCCCAAATTCTAATGTTTAGGCCACTTTTTAATTTTTGTAAGATTTTTTATTTTACTATTTGGTAATATTTTTAACTAGTTTTCACCTTATGGTTGTCCCATAATTTTTTAAAATATGTAGATATAGTTTCTGTTGAGTTTTTGAGTGATTTTTACCATTGTTTTTGTGTTTTAAGTCAGTTTTGAGTCCCTATAATGTTATCTGATGCATGACTAGGTCTTCTGATAGTCATATACTTGACATGATCCTGAAATTGAAAGAACATTAAATGTATTGAATAGGACTCGTAGGATTAGTGAATTTGAAATTGAAACTGACATTAAAAGAATAACATTTGAGGTTGAGACTGACATTGAATTTGAAACTGAAGGTGAGCATATAGATAACACTATACCTATGACTGATAACAATCAAAATAGGACCTTGAAGGAACTACCTGCACCTGATGTGAACTATCAACCATTGTGCATTCAATATCTTGATGTGGATGTTGATTTTGATCTTAAATATGGTTTAATTCACTTGTTGCCTAAGTTTCATGGCCTTACAAGAGAGGACCCTCACAAGCACTTAAAGGAGTTCCATGTGGTCTGTTCCACCATGAAACCCCAAGGAATTGCAGAAGAACACATCAAGTTGAGAGCCTTTCCTTTTTCATTAGATGGTGTAGCCAAGGACTAGTTATATTACTTATAACCAAGTAATTACTTGCAACCAAGAGCAATCACTTCTTGGAATAACATGAATAAACTTTTTTTGGAGAAGTTTTCCCTTGCCTCAAGAGCTGCTGCAATCAAAAAGGATATATGTAGGATTAGACAGATGAGTGGTGAGATTTTGTATGAATACTGGGAGAGATTCAAGAAATTATGCGCAAGCTGCCCACACCACTAGATTAGTGATCAGCTATTGATCCAATACTTTTATGAAGGCTTATTGCAAATGGATAGAAGCATGGTGGATGTTGCGAGTGGAGGTGCCTTAGTTTACAAAACCACAGCTACTGCCAGAAACTTGATTACACACATGGCTGCCAACTCACAATAATTTGGTACCAGAATGATAACTCTAACTGATAATTATGATTTTTAACATATTAATTATCCACACAATTACCTTATTAATAATGTCCAGATTGTAATTAAGTGATCTTAGCACTCATTTAGATCATTGGGTTGAATTGGGCTTTAAAGCAAAATTTTCGGATTTTAATGCATATTGACAGTGGTTCAGTATTTTAACCATAACTTGAGTTGTAGATATCTGATTTTGATGTTCTTTATATGCTAGGAAAGATGAGAAAAATATCTACAAGTTTTGTGAAATGCCAAATTGGAAGATTCGGATGTTTACATGGTCAAATACATCCTTGAAGTTGGACCAGCGGTACTGTTACAAATTCTGGACACACCTTCACTATTTTGGGCATATCTCACTCATTTCAAGCCCAAATTAAGCATATGAGTACTCCTTGGAAAGCTTACTTCAAAGGCTATCTGATGGACTTGATTTGAATTTGAGATTATGACAGAAATTGAAAAGATAGCAATGTGAAAAAAGTGGAGGAATCATTGGAAGGTGGGAAACACACTTTCATAATGAGAAAATAATTCAATGGAAGGTGGGAGACATACTTTGATAATGGATGAATAATTAACAAGAGTGGGGGAACTACTTTTGACTCTTTGTGAATGATTAAGAGGAGAGCAATCAGATTTGTAAAGAAAGAGGGGAGAGCTTCTACGCAGGGTGTGATTTTGTAGTTGGTTATTGTAGTTTTAGTGTTTTCATTTTTGGAGAATTCTCTTCTTCTCTTCCTCTCCTCTTCTCTCTTTGTATGGTTCTTGAAGGTTCTCCAATGGTGATGGCTATGGAGAGCTAAACTTCTTTAATCAATTCAAGAGATTGACAAGCTTGATGATTAAGCTTGAGATCTTGTTTTAATTGCTATACATTCATCTATTAATCAAGTTTCTCTTTCTCTTCTTCTCTTGTTTAAATTCTGATTTAATGCTTAATTTGATTGGGATTTGCATATGTTAATTGCATAATTATCATGTGCCAAGAGATGAATTCAGAGGTTAAATAATGCATCAAAGGTGTTTGATGAATATTTAGCTTGGTTGGATCTTGGTTTTTAAGTTAATTTGGGTTTTGGATGGATGCTTAATTTGTCTAACCTTAATTAATTAAATTCTAGAAGCATTTCTAGTAGAAGATCCATGGATCATTGAGAGGCGTCTTGATGTGATCTAAGATCAAGGATTTGGTTGATAGTTGAACGAATCTATAAAGATCAAGGATGGATTAAAATCAAGATTGGTTAATTCTCTTGGATTGGTTGTTTTTCCTAATCTTGTTTACTCTTTTTAATTGCTCTTTATTGTTTAATTTTGCAAAACTTTTCCCCCCTGTTTATTAACCTCTTAATCTGACTTCATAATTAGAATGATCTACGGGCTTGACCCGGTGTTACCTTATGCTACAAGTAGTTTTGGTAAATCGGTTAGTTATTGATTTAAATTTGGTAATCTCAACAGTTGTCACTAACCAAAGGAGTCAATGAAGTCCAGTATTCTAATGCTGATCAACAAAGACTAGAACATAAACTTGATGAGCTGATCTCTTTGATGAGACAATTGTTAGTAGAGAGGCACTAACCATCTATGCAAGGAGCTGCTCGAGTGTGCAGTGTCTATTCTTGTCCTTCACACCCCACAGATGCATGCCCTACACTTCAGGATGACAGTTCTACATTCCAAGACTAATCTATTGCTACAGCAGGTGTCTTTCCTGGTGAATCACAATTCTAGTAGTAACAATAAAGATATGATTCATTCTCTAACATATATAATTCTGATTGGAGAGATCATCCTAACCCGAGATATGGGAATGCAACATCACAACTGTAGTACAAGCAGCCCTTCTAACAGCTAATAAGACAGCAATAATTTCAACAACAAGTTGGACCAAGCAGACCACCCTTCCAGCAATAACCACAAGGTCTTGTAGCCACAAAATTTGAGCCTACTTTGGAGGATCTAATGAAGCATATGGCCACCAATAACATACAGCTTCAACAAAGGACAAAAGCTTTACTTCAAAACTTGGAAACTCAAATTAGACAGTTAGCCTTTACTCTGAGTCAATTGCAAAATCAAGGATCTGGCCAACTCCTTTTCCAAACAAGTCCAAATCCAAAGGGGAATGTGAGTTCCATTATGCTGAGGTCAGGAAAAACAGTGGAGATGGATTCCAAACTAGTAGTGAACAAGCAGTTGCACAGGCCATTAGCAGTAGCCACACTTGATTCTTGGACATCAGCCCAGAAATATGGTAATGTTAATAAGAAACTAGTTGTTGGAGTCAAACAGAAGCCTCATCCTGCCATAACTCTTCCTTTTCCACAAAGAGCCACGCAGTCCAAAAAAATAGAAGAGGCTGAGAAAAATAAAGAGTTGCTTGAGACTTTTAGGAAAGTGAAAGTAAACATCCCACTACTGGATGTAATCCAGCAGATACCGAAGTATGTCAAGTTCTTGAAGGAACTGTGTACACACAAAAAGAGGCTGAAGGGCAATGAGAGAATCAGCATAGGGCAAAATGTTTCAGCCCTCATCTAGCCTACGCCATATAAGTGCAAGGATCCAGGGACTTTTACAATTCCTTGCATAATAGGAAATTGTAGATTTGAGAATGCTATGCTAGACTTAGGTGCTTTCATTAATGTAACACCTATGTTTGTTTTTAATTCCCTTGAACTTGGTCCTTTGCAAGCTATAAGTGTGGTGATCCAGCTAGCTAGTAGGAGTAATGCTTACCCAGCTGGTTTGATGGAGGAGGTGCTAGTCCGGGTGAAAAAGCTGATATTCCCAACTGACTTCTACATTTTGGAGATGGAAGGAGAGTCATCATCCAACACGACTTCCTTTATTCTAGGGAGACCTTTCCTCAAAACAGTATGGACAAAGATTGATATACATGCAGGAGTTCTATCCATAGAGTTTGGAGATTCCATTGTGAGGTTTAATATTCTTGATGCTATGAAACATCCCATGAAAGAACATTTTGTCTTTCATATTGATTTAATTGATAATTTGGTTAATAATTCGTATGCTGACTTGTGAGAAAAGTTTCCTGAGATTACTGATTTTGGTGACTCTATGTGCAGTGATTTGTGTGCTAGTTGTGATGGTGATAAGTTGTGTTCTGTGTGTTCTAAATTTTTTGTATTTTTGGGATATGAATCTGTTCCTATGTTAGCAGATTGTACAATAGGTGATATATATGCAGAGGTTCAAGCAGAAAAAGCAAAACAATAGTAACCTATTAGATTATTACCTTCTGTAGTGTAGCCACCAAAATTGGAGCTGAAGCCATTACCAAAGCACCTGAAGTATGCATACTTGGTAAATAATGAGCAACTTTCGATGATTGTAGCCAGAAACCTCCCTGCTGAACAGAAGGCGAGATTGCTACAGGTTTTGGGAGAGAATAAGAGAGCCATCGGATGGACACTGGCGGATATTCCTAGCATTAGTCCTTCCACATGCATGCACATAAATTTACTTGAGGATGGAGCTAAACCAGTGAGGCAGCCCCAAAGGAGATTGAATCCTCTAATTTTGGATGTGGTGAAGAAAGAGGTGACCAAGCTACTATAGGCTGACATTATCTATCCCATCTCTAATAGTCAATGGGTGAGCTCGGTGCAGGTTATTCCTAAGAAATCTAGAGTGATTGTTGTGGCCAATCAAAAGAATGAGCTAATTCCTACCAGAGTATAGAATAGCCGGAGAGTCTGCATTGATTACAGAAGGCTTAATCAAGCTACTTGGAAGGACCATTACCCCCTTCGGTACCTTCGCTTACAGACGGATGCTTTTTGGCCTCTACAATGCTCCTGCCACCTTCCAGCGATGTATGGAAAGCATCTTTTCAGACTTTTTAGAAGAGTACATAGAGGTATTCATGGATGATTTTACTGTTTATGACTCTTCTTTTGATTCTTGTTTGGATAACCTAGCTAAGGTACTGCATAGATGCATCGAAACTAACCTTGTTTTAAATTTTGAAAAATGTCATTTCATGGTAGCACAGGGTATAGTTTTAGGCCATGTAGTCTCCAGCAAGGGCATTGAAGTAGATCCTGTTAAAATAGATATCATTACCTGTTTATCTTATCCCACATGCATGTCAGATGTGAGTTCTTTTTTGGGATATGCAGGTTTTTACAGGCGCTTCATCCAGGATTTTAACAAGATCGTCCTTCCACTATCTAATTTGCTATAAAAGGATGTGGAGTTCGTCTTTGACCAAAAATGCCAAGAAGCCTTTGATCATTTGAAGAAGGCTTTGACCAGCACACCCATCATCCAACTCCCTGACTGGACACTTCCATTTGAGCTTATGTGCAATGCCTCCAATTATGCAATGGGAGCTGTCCTGGCATAGAGAGTAGGGAAGGATCCTTATGTGATCTACTATGCCTCTAGAACTTTGGATGTTGTTCAAGACAACTACACAACTACAGAAAAAGAACTCGTATATTTGCATTAGACAAATTTAGATCATATCTGCGTGGTTCTAAAGTAGTTGTGTTTTCTGATCATGCAGCGCTGAAGTTTCTTCTAAAGAAACCCGAAGCGAAACCACAACTAATTAGGTGGATGCTACTACTCGAGGGCTTTGATATTGAAATCCGGGATAAGAGTGGAGCAGAAAACTTAGTAGCTGATCATTTGATCAAAAGTGAGAGAGCTTCAGAGCCTCTGGCCATCCATGACTCCTTCCCAGATGAGCAGCTTTTACAACTGTAAGGTAAGACTACCTCTCCTTGGTTTGCTGACTTAGTTAATTACTTGGTTGCTGGTGCACTGCCTGCATATTTCACTAAGGCTCAGATTGATAAGTTAAAGAGTGAATCTAAGTATTATATGTGGGATGATCCTTATCTATGGAGATTTTGTAGTGACCAAGTGATTAGGAGATACATACTTGATCATGAGTTTGATTATGTTCTTAGCTTTTGTCATGCATTTGCATGTGGTGGACATTTTGGACCTAAACGAATAGCTAGGAAAGTCTTGGACTCTGGTTTTATATTGGCCTACCTTATTCCATAATGCATACTTGGTCTACAAGTCTTGTGAATAGTGCCAGAGAGCAAGGAACATTTCTCGCAGGAATGAGATTCCCCAGAAACCTTTACTGTTGTGAGATTTTTGATATTTGGGGTATTGATTTTATAAGATTCATTCCTATTTCTTTTGGTTTTATTTACATTTTACTGTCTATTAATTATGTATCTGAGTGGGTGGCGGCAAAAGCCACTCAAACTGATGATTCTAAAGTTGTTGTGGATTTTGTTATATCATAATTTTTTGTAGGTTTAGAGTCCCGAGGACTATCATCAATGATTAGGGTTCGTATTTATGTAATCAGAGCATAAAGGATTTGATGAAGAAGTATAGAGTCATGCACAAAGTTTCTACATCTTATCACCCCCAGACTAATGGGCAACCCCAGATTTCCAACATAGAGATCAAGCAGATACTTCAGAAGACAGTCCAACCTAATAGAAAATACTAGAGCAAGAGGCTTGAGGATGCTTTATAGGCTTACTAGACTGCCTATAAGACACTGATTGGGATGTCCTTTTATCATATTGTCTTTGGCAAGGCATGGTACTTGTCGGTGGAAATTGAGCATTGCGTATTTTGGGCAGTGAAGAGGTGTAACCTGGAATTAGACCAAGCGGGCATGGAGAGGAAGCTAAAGTTGCAGGAATTGGAGGAGATCCGCTTAGAGGCATATGAGAGCTCCAAACTTTATAAAGAGAAGACCAACGTCTTCCATGAAAAGATGATTATGAGAAAAACATTTGAGATTAGTTAAAAAGTACTTTTATACAATTCTCGTCTTAAATTGATGCCTGAAAAATTGACATCTAGTTAGAAAGGTTCTTTTGTTGTTACTAGTGTTTTTCCTTATGGTATAGTTGAGCTTTAAGATGTGACTACAAAGAGGAGCTTCAAGGCTAATGCAACTCGAGACACGAGGCTTTTTGAATGTCTGCCACAACACCGTACAAGTGTAGACTCAAGCACTTTTATGTTGGTTTCCAAGAGCATACCACGGAGGAGGTGGCCTTGCTTGATGCTACTTATCCAACATGAAAGAGGGAGTTTCCTTTCCTTACTTGTTTATTTTCTATTTCAGTGTTTCTATTTTTATTTCTATTTTCTATTTTATGTTTTAATTTTTATTGCTTTTTCTATTTTTTGTCAATTCTATTTTCTATTTTTCTGTTTTTCAATTCTATTGTTATTTTATTTTTAAATTATATTTTGATGTTTTTGAAAAAAAAAATTATGTGCTTCTTATTTTTAGTTTTTAATTGCTTTCCAATGGCTCTTGAGATGTATGGAAGTTATGAGTTTAGACAAACTAAGGATTAGAGGTTCATGACATAATTGATAGAACTATTCTAACATTCTAATATTTCTATCCCGATATATCTGATATATATAAGAATAATAAATACTAGTCATGCTACTTCAAAACATACATCAACTAAACCTATAACATTTATACAAATAATTATGGAGAGCCACGATAACAAAAGTTCTATATATATATCATTGGCTCTAAGGGCACATTATAATACATAAACTTTCAAAACAACAAGATCTGGTATAAAATACAAGCTTTGTCAACATCAAGCTTATAACTATACTAATCTTAATACATCTTCTTCTTCACTTTCGAAGAACTTGCACCTGGATTTACATGGCAACACAATCGGGGTAAGAAATCACATATCTCAATAGAAGTATTCCAAAACCAGCATTTTATACATTCATAAAGAATACATGTCTATCAATATAACACTTCAATCACAGAAGCACACAATATCATACTAAAACAGTATCTCCATCTCAGAGATACGCAATCACCCATACAATTGCAATGTCATGTTATTATGCCATGGTAGCAATCGCCCATACAATCGTCATGTTATGCTAAATTATGTCTAGTGTTTATGCCTATGCAGTATCCTAAGCATGAAATGAATAATGTTATGACACCAAGTCCATGGCAATGTCATGTTATGCATGAATCCTGAACAAAGCAATGGAAATTGCATCCATAACCTTCAGCAAGCACTGGAAATTCATCCAGTAAATTTCTCTCTGGGTAGTGAAGTCCATCAACTATGCGGTTAATATTATCACAAAGGAAATCCATCCTCCCCGAGTAGTGAATTCTATCAACTACACAATTATCGATAATTATCAAGGAAATCCATCCTCAAAACCATAAGGAAATCCATCCTTAATAACACAACAAACATAGAGAGGATATTACCACCTCAAATATGTTCCACAAACATCTCATGCAATACAATTACTAATTACTTCCCATAATTAGCTCCACAATTGATTTATATGCATCTCAAATTCCTTTCACATACATTTCATCAAATACTTCTAAAAATACCTTGACACTCTTAAAAGAGCACACATGAGTGATTCCAACACTTAGGGAAGCTTATTTCCTCAATTCATCACAATATACAATATATGTATATATATAGCCATATCTAATTATTTCCCATAATTAACATTACAAATCATTTTGATTCAATACATTCGCTCTTCATTAAATACTTCTACTAGAGTCCATCACTCACTAAGAATCATAAAAGAAGAAACTACACCTTTCATAGGCTTCATTACATCACACAGCAAATTTTGTCCAAAACTAGAGCTCATGTCATGGAGCACCACGACCACGCCATGGCGCTCGGCTCTCTGCTCCCTCACGCCGCGGCACAAACACAGCCACGCTGCGGCCCCCTGCTCTCGGGTTCCAACTACTAGAGGTGCATCACTTGCACGCTGCGATGTGCCACACCTTGCGCCACGAAGCAAGCTGCAGAACATGGATTCTGCAGAATTTTACATATCTGGGTACTATTCCATTGGAACTTACCTCTCATCCAATCACTCAAACCTCACATCTAAGTGATTTTCAACCTTCTACAAAGTTCATCTACACAAAGAAACTCTTATTCCACTTTGATTTCACTCAAAACCATGGATCATGGATATTCCACCACTTCAAAATATAAAACCCCAAATCTCAACTCAAATGGAAATCAATGTGTACAAGGGTTGGAAATCTATTTCCATGCACCCAACAACTCATAAACAAACCATTTTCAAGTTTCCCAACAAGATTCAAGCTAAAGCAACCAAAAATAACTTAAAACCTAAATCACCACATCAAGTCACAACTCAAGAACAAGATGAAGAGAATAGGAAGATGAGTTAAGAACAAGGTTTTCCCCCTACCTCAAACTTCAGAAGTTGAAATCACTAAGCAACTCCTCTTTGCTTAATGATTCTCCAACTTTTGCTCCTTGCCTCCCTTTCCCTTTGTGCTTTCCTGCTTCAGCCATGAAAGAGAAGAGAGAAAATAAGAGAAAAGTTTCATTTTAGCCTTAAATAGACCAAGGCAAACAGAATGTAGAACCGTGTCTCACAAAGTCACTTAAGTGACTTAACATAAAACCCGATCTATTAAGAATACTTGGATTTCACCAAACCAAGTTTCATAACTTCCAACAAGTTTAAAAATAAATCCTAAGATTTATAAAAAAATCTTGTTTCACCATTTTCACATTTTTTCATATCTACTGGGGATCAATCCGGTATTAAAACACACAACCAGTATGCTTAAAAATGTCAAACTAGCTCTGATTAACCTCAAATTTTAACTGTAACATAATTCACACATTTGTGACCTAGAAACAAAATCTTCACATCTATTTCCATTAACTAAGTAGTTTAAGCCAAAACTGGGGCCAATAACAGCTATATTTCATATATAGTGTTACAACAAAGTGGATAAACATACTCAGAAAGTCACAAAACTTAACATACATGATAATAAGGTATTAGGCTACCTCTGTAACCATATACAATCCTATTTTCACGGGTGTTACACTTATAACTTGTGAGAATTTGAACTTATTGATGAATGGATTAAGTAATTGTGTCATTCTCTTCCTTCTTGTGTGATTTTCACTCATGGATTTTGATCACTCTAGAACTTGCTTTGATTCTTTGAGGCTACATTTTCACATGCACGCATGAACATGATTGAGCCATTCTTTCCTTGCATTAGATACTTTAGTCAAATAGCCAACCTTACATATTTTCTTTTGATTAACCCCCTTGAGCTTATTTTCTGATTCTTTGTAGTTCTTAACTCATTACATACCCTTAGTGAAAAACCATGTTGTCCCTTTACCTTAGGGAATAGGAGAGCATTGACATTATCCTTGGATGAGCTCATGAACAAGTGAGAGAGAATCTTAAATTGTTATTGTTGTTTGGTCTTACTTGAGGACAAGCAAGGTTTAAGTGTGGGGGTGTGTGAAAATGTTGTGCTAAATTGTTAAGCAAAAAAAAGTTGTAATATTTCTAAAAAAAATAAGAAAAGAATGAGGGAATATATATGAAGAGAATAATTTGCATCATATGGAATCACATTAAAATTTCATACTTGTTCTAAGAATTCATCTCCAATATTCATTTATTCTCTTTGATTTTAAGCTTGCTATATCCTTATCATTCTCATCCCTTACCTTGACCCCATTACAACCTTGAATAAAGCCCTCTTGATTTGTGTATGCATGTGTATAGAATAGTGGAGAAAAAGAAGATAAGCAAGCTTATGGTAGTGTAAATTTTCATGAGTTGAGTTGAGTGAAACATTTACCTTTTAGACATTCTAATAGTAAACACTTGAGGGAGTGAGAATATATCTTCTGAGAATCTATCATTCTTGGTTTATGTTTTTCAATTGAAAGTACCTTACTTATTGATTTGAGATGTAAAGAAATGTCACTTCATGAATGTTTTAATCCCTTAAACTTCTTAGTTCCTATCCTTACTTATAAACTTTTACATTCTTGAAGGTCATTGGAAAGCGAATCTCATTAAGTTTTGATTTTTGAATTTTTGTGTTCCTTGTCCCTCAGTTTTAATCTTTAGTTTGCCCGAGACGTGCAAAAGCTAAGTTAAGTGGGGAGAATTTGATAATCATATATTTCATACATTAATAAACTCATATTTTTAGTCTTTTACATTCTCCATGTACTTAATTGATTGAGTTTGACCATGTTTTATAAGTTTGGACTCAAATTGGGCTTTATTGATTTTTCCAGCATTATTAGAATTTTACACTGTTTCGGTATTTCAGTCATATCGTGAGTTCTAAATATCTAAAAATTATGTATCT
Organism: Ormosia semicastrata; assembly: GCA_029884595.1. Taxonomy (NCBI): domain Eukaryota; kingdom Viridiplantae; phylum Streptophyta; class Magnoliopsida; order Fabales; family Fabaceae; genus Ormosia; species Ormosia semicastrata. The sequence goes on from JAQQTO010000040.1 coordinate 6,894,629, forward strand.
TGCCTTGTAGGAAAGATAAGAGAGAGATATACAACTTTCATGAGAGTTCCAGAGTTAAATCGGACATCTAGTGGACCGAATTGGACTTAGAAGTCAGAACTCGGGTTCTGTCATGTAACCCGAGTAACGTGCACTAATTGGTCTATAATTCGGGCTGTAGGTGTGATATGGACTTGAAACTAGTGGTATTCAAAGGTAAGACATAGATCTTCAATTATTAGGAGACCACTTATCCAAAATATGACATTTTGATGATGGTTTCATCCTTTTATGTTGGCTCATGGGATCAGAAACCTGTTAAGAGTGATTTGGGCATAACTCTCTCATCTTAAGCCCAATTGAAGTGATTTCGGTGGCCAAGGAAAGCTAAGAGGCAGAGGATTAAATTTAACTTAGGGGAAAACTAGGATTCTTAATTTTTAGGTTAGTTATTTTTGTTTAAATAGGGAACCCAAGAGCAGTAAGCCGTAATACTTGATTCTTCTACATAGAGTTTTCCCCTTTTTATTGCAAATCATGTGCGACAGTCATGGAAAGATAAATATTTGAGATCAATCAAAGGATTTTGAGGAAATTCTAGTTTGGCTTTGGGATTCTATTCCTAATTTTGATTTTGAATTAAATTAATTATCTTCTTCTTCTCTTGATTTGGATTTTGAATAATATGATTAGAGATTTCTGTTTTATGATATGATCTGATTGAAACCTTAATCTTAATTAAGATTTGTGATTAAATTATGATTGATTAATTATGTTTTAGTGACATGAATTGAAGACAGTTAAGTTGGTAGATTTGTTAATCTAGGTTAATTAAATTCTGGTTGTTAAACTAGTATAGGTTGCATGAATCTAGCGATTATAGGTTTATGAATCATTTGTTACTTAAATTCTAGGTCATTGTCAAGTGTTGAATTCTATGTGTTTGATGCAGAGATTTCGTTCCATCATAGATTAACTAATTAATTTAATCCAGATGCATGTTTAGTGATCGATGACAAACTAACTAGGTTTCTGATGGTTTCTTGGATTGCTTGCTTAGCAATTTGATTTTCTTTCTTACATTTAATTATTACGTTTACATTCTGTATACATAATTCCCCCTGTTTGATCTTGATTTGGTTTGATTGGTATCTTGATCCTCAAAAGAAGACTCGGTTCATTACCTTGTGCTACAAGTTATTGGTAGAACTGAAATTTTGTTATTTGGTTGAGCTCGACACTCGAATCAGAGTCTGAGCCGCCTCCTTACTACCTAGAGTATAAACTCTTACTCTAACTTGAGGTTAGGCACTACTCCTTGCTTTTGTGTACACTTATTGAAAAATGTTCTAGTCAACCATAAGTATAACATATTTGGCCTACTAAATAAGGTTTGCCACCATATCGTCTCCCGCATCTAACACACTTTGGTCCCTTCACTTCTGCTTAAACTTACTTGACTTTATATTGAGGATAACTAGGTCTAGAAGCACACTTCTTAAACCAATCATCCCTTCTCTTCCTCTTATGCAAACCTTGTAACTTTTGTTCCACTTGAGGCTAACTATAGGAACCCTCAACTGTTCTCTCTGAATGGCACTAAAAGCATCATTATGCCTTTTTCGATCAATCGAGAATAAGGTTCTTTTTGTTGTTTCGACTAATCGAAACTGTGCTAGTCGAATTACTCTCTAGTCAGTTCGATTCTTCTCAAATATATGTGTAACACCCACCGTAGGGTATCACATTTATGTTACTTAATTACCAAATTACCCTTTCATTATAAAATATGCTTTTTAATGTAAATACGAGTTGTGAAATTTTCTTAATATCAATAAGATAAACTTAGCGAAAAATAAAAATATTACAACATCATCACAAATAATTTACATCACATATACACAAGTCTTAGTACTGTCATACTTAAATATTTACAGATCAGGTTCTTAAAGTATTTGAACATTATTTAAAACTAACATACTGCCTAAGTATTACTAAATAGCAGAACCCTCAGATGGGTCCTCCTCAGATTCCTCAGCAGGTAGGAATCTGACTTGACGCGAAGTCCTACGGATAGATGTCGTGCAGACGACACGATACTAATCTCGCTAGGAGTACGGTAGTAAGCTCCCCGGTACTGCCTAATGGACAACGGAAACTCTAAGTGTACATAAACATTTACACTGAAATAAGGGTTCCCTCGATAAAGCCCACTTAGGGTAATCTTCAAGTCTCCTATATAGTAAATACACGCTCTATCTAGGTCAACATGCCACGCTTCCGGTTCTCCACGAAATTTCAACCTCGTATATCCTAGGAAACTGGGCATCACCATCTTCTTAGAATTCAGCTCCTCCACAGGAATCTGCTCCTCTTTGCCTTCTTGTTCAATTCCTTGCTCAACGTCTTTAAATATAAATACAACACAAAATAAGCATACAAAGAGGTGAGATCACCTACGTCAATACCAACATGGTAGCATGGAGATAACACATACAATATATCATACAGATACATCATACCATAATTACAATTATGCCATCAATATTATTTATCATCATAACAGATGTAATAAATAATAATTACGATCATACCCTTAACAATATCCAAATATTCAACAATTCAATTATCATAAACAATAATTACGATAATGCCCTCAATATTTTTCAAATATTCAACAGTTCAAATATCACACTGATATCAATACTCAATAATTATGCATGTGCACATAGACTCAATTTCCTACTCCGTGGAGCTAAAACTCAGGTCGGAGAGAGTGATCGAAAAGATCTGTCTATATCAACATGCCTCAGACCACATGCCATAATTCTCATATGTATTTGCACATCTAGCATATACACTACAGCCTTTATCAGATCTTGATTAAGTATAGTGTCTTGGTCAGGATCATCGGTGTGTTGCATCGGTCAAACCCACGGTACAGAAGAGCTACCAATTGCTCATTGTAGGCAACCCGCACCCCAATGCCCCAAGGTCAACAAGTGACTTACACTACGCATATGACACTCACTCAAGAGGTGTATTCTCTCGTAGGCAATTAGCCTTATCCAATCCATCGGACCTTCCTAATACATGTACAATGCACTATTCTCAGTTCAAATTCATCATCTCATATTCAGGGTTCACACATTGGCCCAACAGTATCTTTATTGTATTTTCATCGCGTAATCATATTTTTGCATTTTCTCAATCGCGTAGCTAAAATTACTACTTTTAAATCGTGCAAAATATTTCTAACGTATTTTAAGTCCAAAATAAGATTTTTCTCATTTAATATAAAAAATTAACCTTATTTTCATTATTTGCCTATTAGTCCTTCTATACGATAATATTTACATAATAGCCCTTCTTCATAAAATAATATTTATATAATAGCCCCTATTCAAATAATATTTTCAAAATAATCCCTCATTAAATAATATTTGTAATAAAGTCCATTTTTAAAGAATATTTTCAATATAGTCCCTCTAAAAATCAGTATTTCTACTTGTTTTCCCAGAAAATTGTATTTCATAGTTTTACTTGGGATATTATAGCTCAAATCAATCCTCTTTAAAATAAATTGAGGTTCAAACACTTTCAACCTCTCTTTTCCATTCATATACGAAAATTTCATTTTTCAAGTGACAAAACACTTTGTTTCCATTTCTTTAATCCTTGTACTTAATCAATTATATTTCCATTTTGAAATCACTTTGTCTCACAAAACCAAGGCAATACAAGCCTTCAAAAACCATGGTACATGGCCATTAAAACCATCATATATTTTTCCTTCTAAATCAACTAAGTTCCCTTCATATTTTTACATAAACAAAACCATTAAAATTCATCCAAAAATCGTGAACACTTGGTCTTTGAAACCAACCCATCTTTTTTTTCCCTTTCCTTTCTAATCATTCAATTTTATCATTCATGAAAATTTTAGTTTGGAAACACTTATTTTGAGGTGTTGAGGCCGAAACCCTCATGGTCATTGGAACCAAAAATTTATTTTCCTTTCATCATCAAAACATGGCATACATGTATATATTCATCATACCATATAATCAAGCATACCTTAAAGTAATAAATTCACATAAAGTATGCAAACACAAATAATTAATTTAAAGCACATAAACACCCACACATAATTACACAACCAAATATATGAATTCTCACATGGATTCGCCATCCATCAAATACAAGATTCATCTCTCACCACCATACTTGGTTGGTGAGATGGATCTCCCTCTTACCTCTTGAAGAACCTCCCAAGCTCCTTGGTTTGCTCCTTAAGTAAGTGATTCACCACCAAAAGTTTCTTAAACACAAAATAAAACACAAGTTTATTAGCATATTAAGCTTGAACAAGAGATGGAACTTAGAACATGAAAATAAGACATGGTTTTTTACACTTCATCAAAAACTAGAACTTGATCTTGAAGAACAGCTTGACTTAACTACAAAGATTCTTGGATTGATAGACAAGTAGTGAAGTTTTTTTACACTTCACCTCAAAAACCTAGAACTTGATCTTGAAGAAAGTCCTTGAAGATGAAAGATTTAGAGCTTGGACTTAACTACAAAGATTCTTGGATTGATGTAAAGATATAAGATATGTGGTTGTTTAAAATTATAGAGTGATGGAAGATAATTTGGGTGCTTTGGCCGAAACTCACTTGAAGAGAGAGGAGAGAAATTTTTTGTAAAAGCTTTAGGTTTTTGGAGAAGACAAAGATGAATAATGAAGTGGTCTTGAAATTTTCCTATGGCCTTAAGCCATAAAAACCTAACCCTCCCCCTCTTGTACACTCAATGAGTGACAAATTTCACTAGCCACCATTTTGGGCATTGTTAGCCATTGATTAGATCAATGGTTAATATTAATGTAGCTTCTACGTATAGCTTCTATATTGATAAGACTAAATCTAGGCCATTGGATCTTTCTCCTTGAAATCCTAACCATTAGATGTATCTCCAAAATGAAGGGTCGAGATCTCCTCTTCATACTTTACATCCAAGGGTCACAAATGGTCCTAGCCACTTTGTTAGACCAAAATCTCCATCCTTGATTAAATCAATGGTGGATATCCAAAGGCTTCAACATTAAGCTTGTTTCTTATTGGTCCGTCATAAAGTCGTCATAACCATTAATGTTGACTAAGTAGTATAATATTTATTTTTATCTGCTATTGCCCTACGGACATAGTTAATTGTAATTTTTATCGCCCGATAATTAAATACAGTACAAAACACAGTAAAAGAAAATTTTCAAAACTGTTTTCGATTTTGGGTTTAGTAAGATCCCCCATTCCCGTCTCAATAGTACAGAATTTTTTGGCTCCGAAAAAATTTTCGCTTTTCCAGCCCCGCCTGGGCCCACATACAACCCTCTGGGCCCACAACAGCCCAAGAATAATATTAAAATAATCAAAAAACATAAAAATCTCATAATAATCCATAAAATCATAAAAATTATAAAACTTATGAAAAGCAAATCAGATTAGCAAAAAGAATTAAGAATCAATAGTCATAATTAAATTACATAAGATTTTCCCCGGCCCGAAAATTATTATTTTCTTGACATGGAGTAAATCACACAAAACGATCAAATACATTTACGAAATACTCAAAATAATTTTACAGTACACAGAAATCACTAATAGTAGAATTCTGTCATTATTGTCAATTAGTTAAAAAATTTGGGGTGTTACAATATGCCTATAGAATAGCTACCTATTCACTAGGCCTTCTTCAAAACATAAACAAAAACTTGCAAATCGAATAACTCTTTTAGTATATTTGATTAACTGGAAACTCTTGTCAATCGAACAACTCCCTTTGTCTAATCAATTAGCCTAACTTACCATTCTGAAATGACCTATTCGAATAGCTCTCTAAGTCTATTCTATCAACATTGAACTTATGTCATTCTAAACTATTGTTTAAAACTATTCTTATTGCTTGGCAAAGTGCTTATCTCACTTTTTTGCCTAGCTTAGGACTTAACTCATCCTATTGCCATAGTAAGTTTTTCTCTCTTTACTACCCTTGGTAGAGAGCTTAACTCACTCTTACTACCTTTAACATGAGACCCTTAATAGAGAGCTTAACTCACTCTTACTACCTCTTACATGAGTGCTTTTCTCACTCCTCAAGTTTCTTGACAAAGAGCTTAACTCACTACTTTGTCCTATGTAGAGTGTTTGTCTCACTCCTCTACCACACTTGGCAAGATTTAGTCTCACTTACTTGCCCTATGTAGAGAGCTTCTCCCTCTACTCATCTAACTTTGGTAAAGTGTTTTACTCACATCTTTACCCTCATAAGGTACTTTTCTTGCTCCTTTGTCTCATAACTTCATCTTTAGCAAAGTGTTTTTCTCACTCCTTTGCAAGGTTAAAGGGCTTATCTCGCTCCCTTAGTTAGGATATTTGTACTATGGTTCAACTTTAACAAGTAAAGGAACCAAATCTTTACTAACACTCTATTTCAACCCAACTTAATAAGACAATAGAGCATTTCTCTAAAACTTGCATATTTAACTCAACTTTAACTACAAGAGAGTAAATTATGCCTCTATGATAAGTAAAACTCTCTTACCATACTTGTATCAACAACTCTAATATATGTTTCCTACTTATACATACTCATATAAAAGATTAGAAAACATAACTTAGCTTCACTTAATCATGATTTTCCTTCGAGTATCATGAAGAACTCGATACTATTCATCCTTTGTCAGCTTTCACAAAACAAAGAATGACGAACATAGAAAAATGAACACCGCAACCACTTAACTTATAGTTCTATGGATCAAAGTTCGATTCTGTAACTTACTCTGTACTTAACTCTTATTACTCCAAACTTAGCCAAAATTAGCCTACTAACATGCCACCTAGATCAGGTCTTAGGAACCTTATCTCTTTGGCATTCTGTAGGTTCTTAGGGTAGTATTTATCCAGAAAAGAATTCCTAAACACTTCCCAAGTAATCTAAGTGTCAAAAGTCTTAGCAACTCCTTAGCACCTATTCACCAAAACTCTACCACCCTTTCTAACATATAGGAGACAACCAAAACTCTTAGGTCATCTGAACAAACCTTAACTATAAAGATTTTCTCCATTTTCTTAAGTCATCTCTCTATTCCAAACGGGTCTTACTTTCCCTCAAAGGATGTAAGGTTGACCTTTCTAAACTTTGAGAGATTTGGAAATTTTCGGTTCTCTACTACCACAACTCTATACACTAACTGTACTAGTGGTACTAGCTGCTAAGATGAACTTAATTTCATCTCCTCTAAAATTTTGTTTGCGATAGCAGTTTGGTCTCTCTTAGCAATTGCAATCTCTATGAACACTTCAACCATATTATCTGAACCTTTACTAGAAGAATTCCTATTTCTCCTAGTTTGCCTTGGTAAAGTAACAGTTCCCTATACACACAGAATAATACATATTGAGTTTATTAGTCTCAATATCATGTGACAGTGTGACAGTAACCATAAACATTCAAACCTAAGGCCTCTTATGCAATTATATCCACACATCTCACATATGAGGCAAGAAATGCATAATACTTAACGAAAAAAATACTAAACTTGCCTAAGTCTAGTCTGTCTATACCCCGACTTAACAGGATGAACTACTCCGATACCATAATGTAACATCCTAATACTGGCACCCTAGTATATCTAACATATACCTAGGTAAGCAGTATTAGCTATGCTACTTCTAACTTAAAACATCAACTAATCTATAACATTTATAAATAATTATAGAGAGCCATAAGTAAAAAGTTATACATATATACATCACAGCCGCAAAAGGGCACAGAGTTACATATATAACTTTATACACACTTAAAGCAAATATAAATAATTATACAAGCTTTGTCTACTAAAAGCATTAAAAACTAAACTAGTCTTCATGCTTCTACTTCTTTCCCTTTAAAGGGTCTTAATTTGGATTTACATGAAAATGCAACGGGGTGAGAAATCATATATTCTCAGTATAAGCATTTTTAAAACCAGTATTGACAATATTCATAAGGAATAAACAAATCAATCTTACATAACATTATAAAACTCAAACTTAATAATAATAGATTATGGTTGCATCAAGACATTAAATCTCTATTCACTATCACTAGAACATTCACATATTACTCTTATGTAAAGGTTCACTAAGCATAACACATAATATGTAATCATAAGTTCATCTTTCATATGATAGGAACAACTATCTATACAGTTGTAACATATCACAATTAGTTCATTTATAAACTTGTTATAAGTACTATATATATAACCTTCTTCTATTTATAAACTTACATACTTTGGATTTAGGATTTGCAACAGGCAATAGAGTCTTTACTCGATACCCTTAGAATATTTACATTTTCTTACTCTATGTAAACATTCACTAAGTTAATCCATAACCTTAAACTCAAGTGTATAACTATCAATGATATCAAATAACTGCCCATGTAATTGTAAAATATCACCAACACTAGGTAACAACCCATATAATTGCCAAGGAATTGGAAATGAATATATATACAGTATGCTCGCGCGTATGAAATATTCAGGAATTATAATTATGAAATGCAATGTAAATGTGTATGTGTAGAATTGTGTGTGTGAGTATGTCACTTGCATATTCCTTTATTTCTCTTAAAATTGTAGTTAAGAAGTCTGATTCTTCAAACTACCTGGTAATAAGTGGACTGGTTCCTACTCACACTAGTGAGAGTACTGATCTCACTATATGAAAACTAGTAATCTTGATACTAACAAGAAGATAGGGCTAAATCCTTACTCAAATAGACTTTTGGACTTTCCCATTTATCTTCTTTGGCCAAATGATTGTACATCATTAAAGATTACTCTACTTGAAAATTAGCAAGTACAGAAAACTATATGGCGTTATGTTTAACTTAAACAAAACCACTACATTAACTAATCACATGGTTCTCTTTAACCAAGTGAAGAACTAAACTCTAATAAATATGCACTCTTAGCTCACTTTTATCTCATAAAGGAGCATATTCCATGTTTCTAGTTAAGTAAAATATACTTAATATTCTTGTATCTAACTTGCTTTATTATCATACCACAAATGGTATTCTACGCCACACTAGTGTGCACAAGGTCCTAGATACTTGCTTTAGGCAATTCCTAACTTATGGAATGCTTAAAGACTTCGATTTCTACATTAACTCTATACTAATAAATATGCACTCCTAGCTCACTTCTAACTCATAAAGGAGCATATTCCATGTTTCTAGTTAAGTAAAATATACTTAATATTCTTGTATTTAACTTGCTTTATTATCACACCACAAATGGTATTCTACGCCACACTAGTGTGCACAAGGTCCTAGATACTTGCTTAGGCAATTCCTAACTTATGGAATGCTTAAAGACTTCGATTTCTACATTAACTCTATACTAAGTCCATTCATGCATCACTAACTCCACTTTCTCTCTTACGAGCAACTCATGCACTATGACAAGTGACTATTGTCAACTGAACTCATCTTACTTGTATCTACTATACCTTGTCCTCATCACCTTATATGTGATACTACATGTAATTACGTGTTGCCTAAGGAACTAGACACTTACCTAAGGCAATCTATGTTTAATAGATGCACAAAGTTTTCTCCTTACTTTCCCATATATACAAGATGGCAATCCTCTCTAGGAAATTCCTCCATTAGAGTCTTAACACACTTTACATGGCATATATAAGAGATCTCATCACTTAGGTAAGTCCATTTCCCCAAGAAAAACATCTTGGTGAAGTCTGCTCTAGGCGCCTAGGCGCGCACTACCCAACAAAACTTAGGTGCTGGCTTGGCAAGGAAATTGCCCTATTTTTCTAGGCGGCTGGCACCCGGGCACTGATACCCTGGCGTTCAGGCACTCTCTTGCTAGCACTCAAGCACCCCTACTGGCTCTCTAGTCAATGGGCTCCTGGGTGCCCACTCTCCAGCGCTCAGGCGCTGGTTGCCCAAAAAATTTGCAAAATGTAGAATTCTACATATTTGGTTATCAAACTAATTTCTAGCACTTCCACATCAAATCCTAGATGTTTTCCAACGTCAACGATGATCTCTAATCATGTTGAGTCATAAAACATTTCAACTTATCTAGCATGAATTTAATGAACCTAAACAACACTTTATCTACCCACTTTCCAACTATTCACTCAAGTTATCAATGGAGGTTCCTAGGTTCATAAACTACATCCAAGTATAAGTTAGGTCTTGAACTAACCAAACTTAGTCATTGAAAGCCATAATCAACCAAGAAAACATCATTTACCTCTTAAACTCATTTTTCTTTATCAAGAAAAACTAAGAAACAAGATGAAGATGAGTAGGAAAAAGATGAAGTTAAACACCCCTATCTCTTGTAGACAAGATGATCCTCAAGCTTTGATGAGATCTTCTTGTTCCCCTTTGACTTCCTTCCCTTTCTCCTTCTCTTCCCCTTCGTCCTTCTCTCCTTCTTCTTTCTTTTCTTTTTCCTTTGTTTCTGCCTATCTTAGCCATGAAAAGGAAGAGAAAATAAGAAGAAAAAGTCAAACTTTACCACTTATAGGATAGGAACCTTGATTTACTAAAACTTTGTATCTCTTAAGAATACTATAATCACACACAAACATGTTTCCTAACTTCCTTAAGTATCAGAATAAATCCTAAGATTCATCTAAATACCAATCTCACCATTTCTATAATTTTTCATATTTGACCAAGTTCATCCAATATTAATAAACATAACCATTGTACTTAAAAATATCAAACTAACTTAATTTATCCTCAAACTTTAACTACATCACAAACTACTTATTTGTGACCTAGAAATAAATCCTCCTTACTTATTTCCCTCATTCTAGCAACTTATGCTACTCTTTAGGATATTAACAACTATTTTTCACACTCTGTGTTATAGCAAAATAACCTAACTATCTCAAAAAGGTCAGCTACGTTATTTAGGTAACTCCTGCTTGAGTTACTGAACTTCTATAACCCTAATTAAGACTAACTGATTGGAGTGGATGTTACCTTCTCCCCTCGTTTTTAAAATTTTGTCCCCAAAATTGCTTACCTCATATCAGATTTGATATCCTACTTGAAGGAATCTCTCCTTCCTTGGTTGTATCTAACTTAACCTTAGAGGTTCTCATTCTATAAGAAAACTTACTGAATCTTAAAATCATTTACTAACTTAACTTGTGCCAAACCTAAAGTGAGTTCTGCTTCTCTATTAAGTGGTAGCTTAGTTATCTTCCTACGAAACACTTATGTATGTTCTCTTATCACAGATATATTCCCTAAGACTTGCTCAACTTCACAAACAAGGAGGAAAAAAAATCATATCCATAAGTCCCTTTTTCTAAGAAGTTTCTCATTTGTTTAACTCTTAAAACATAGCCTCTAAAGAAATAGGAACAGAAGAATCATTAGATATAAACCTCAATGTCCTATCTGATTAATTTAAAACAACGTGGTTTGCTAACAACCAAAACCATGCCTAGTCTATCGTCCATGTCAAGAAGAGATAAATTGATAAGATTCACTAAAAGAAATCTTACTTTATATTTTCGCACAACAATCCAAACTTATAAAGGAAGTTGTGACTAGCTTTTCTGTTAGTGTAGAGAATGATAAAACATGGGAAACTCTAACCTAGGTAAATATAATCTCTTTACAAACTCATATGAAATTAAGGAGTGGGGATACTCCTGAATCATACAATACAACCTAGAGATCATCTGTAACTATGTCCTTACCTTGTATAAGATCGGGAGTCTGAGTCACCTCCTTACTACTCAGAGTATAAACCCTTACTCTAACTTGAGGTTAGGCATTGCTCCTTGCTTCCGTGTACACTTATTGAAAAGTGTTTTGATCAGCTATAAGTATAACATACTATTTGGCCTACTAAACAAGGTATGCTACCATGTCGTCTCTCGCATCTAACATACTTTGGTCCCTTCACTTATGCTTAAACTTACTTGACTTTATCTTAAGGATAACTAGGTCTAAAAGCACACTTCTGATACCTATCATCTCCTCTCTTCATCTTTTGAAAACCTTGTAACTTTTGTTCCACTTGAGGCTAGTTGTAGGGACCCTCAACTGTTCTCTCTAATCGGCACTAAAAATACCATTCTGCCTTTTTCGATCAATCGAGAATAAGTTTCTCTTTGCTTGTTTCAACTAATTGAAAGTATGCTAGTCGAATTACTCTCCAGTCAGTTCGATTCTTCTTGAATATATGCCTACAGAATAGCTATCTATTCACTAGGCTTTCTTCGAAACATAAAAGAAAACTTGCTAATCGAATAACTCTTTTAGTATATTTGATCAACTTGAAACTCTTGTCAATCGAATAGCTCCCTTTGTCTAATCGGTTAACCTAACTTACAATTTTGAAATGGCTTATTCGAATAGCTCTTTAAGTCTATTTGATCAACATTGAACTTACATCATTCTAAACTACTATTTAAAACTATCCTTATTACTTGGAAAAGTGCTTATCTCACTTCTTTGCCTGACATAGGACTTAACTCATCCTATTACCCTTGGTAGTAAATTTTTCTCACTTTACTACCCTTGGTAGAGAGCTTAACTTACTCTTACTACCTCTTACATGATTGCTTTTCTCACTCACATGTTTCTTGACAAAGAGCTTAACTCACTACTTTGTCCTATGTAGAGTGTTTGTCTCACTCCTCTACCACAATTGGCAAGATTTGACCTCACTTACTTGCCCTATATAGAGAGCTTCTCCCTCTACTCATTTGACTTTGGTAAAGTGTTTTACTCACATCTTTACCCTCACAGGGTGCTTTTCTCGCTCCCTTGTCTCATAACTTCATCTTTAGCGAAGTGTTTTTCTCACTCATTTGTAAGGTCAATGGGCTTATCTCATTCCCTTAGTTAGGATATTTGTCCTATATGGTTTGACTTTAACAAATAAAGGAACAATCTCTTTACTAATACTTCATTTCAACCTAACTTAATGAGACAATAGAGCATTTCTCTAAAACTTATATATTTAACTCAACTTTAACTACAATAGAGTAAATTATGTCTCTATGATAAGTAAAACTACTTGTATCAACAACTCAGATAAATGTTTCCCACTTATATATACTCAAATATAAACTTAGAAAACATAACTTAACTTCACTTAATCATGATTTTACTTCGAGTATCATGAAGAACTCAATACTATTCATCCCTTGTCAGCTTTCACTAACAAAGAAAGACGAACATAGAAAAATGAACACCACAACCACTTAACTTATAATTCTATGGATCAAGGTTCAATTCTATAACTTACTCTGTACTTAACACTTACTACTTCAAACTTAGCCACAAACTGGCCCACTAACATGTCACCTAGATCAGGCTTTAGGAGTCCTATCTCCTTGGCATTCTATAGGTTCTTAGCATAGTATTTATCCACAAAAGAATTCTTAAATACTTCCCAAGCAATCTAAGTGTCAAAAGTCTTAACAATTCCTTGGAACCTACTCACCAAAACTCTGCCTCACTTTCTAACATATAGGAGACAACCAAAACTCTTAGGTCATCTGAACAAACCTTAACTTTAAAGATTTTCTCCATTTTCTTATGCCATCTCCCTATTGCAAATGGGTCTTACTTTCCCTTAAAGGATGCAGGGTTGGCCTCTAAACTTTGAGAGATTTGAAAAGTTTCGATTCTCTACTACCATAACTCCATACACTAACTGTACTAGTGGTACTAGCTGCTAAGATGAACTTACTTTTATTTCCTCTAAAACTTTGTTTGCGATAGTAGTCTGCTCTCTCATAGTAATTGCCATCTTTATGAACACTTCAACCATATTATCTGAACCTTCACTAAAAGAATTCCTATTTCTCTTAGTTCACCTTGGTAAAGTAATAGTTTCCTATTCACATAGAATAATGCATATTGAGTTGATTAATCTCAATATCATGTAACAATGTGATAGTAACTATAAACATTCAAACCTAAGGCCTGCCATGTAATTATATCCACACATCTTATATATGAGGCAAGAAATGCATAACACTTAGCGGAAAAACACTAAACTTGCCTAAACCTAGTCAGTTGATATCCCAACTCAACAAGATGAACTTCCCTAATACCATAATGTAATATCCTAATACAGGCACACCTAGTATATCTGAAAAATGCCTAGGTAAGCAGTATTAGCTATGCTACTTCTAACTTAAAACATCTACTAATCCATAACATTTATATATAATTATGGAGAGCCATAAGTAAAAAGTCATGCATATATACATCTCAGCCTCAAAAGGGCACAGATTTACATACATAACTTTATACACACTCAAAGCGAATATAAATAATTATACAAACTTTGTCTACTAAAAGCATCAAAAGCTAAACTAGTTTTCATGCTTCTACTTCTTTCACTTTGAAGGGTCTTGACTTGGATTTACATAGAAACACAGTGGAGGAAGAAATCATATATTCTCAGTATAAGCATTTCAAAACCAGCATTGGCAATATTCATAAAGAATAAACAAACTAATCTTACATAACATTATAAAACTCGAACTTAATAATAACAAGTTATGGTTGCATCAAGACATTAAATCTCTATTCACTATCACTAGAACATTAACATATTACTCTTATGTAAAGGTTCATTAAGCATAACACATAATATGTAATCATAAGTTCGTCTTTCATATGATAGGAACAACTATCTATACAGCTATAACATATCACAACTGGTTCATTCATAAACTTGTTATAAGTACTATATATATAACCTTCTTCTATGAATAAACTTACTAACTTTGGATTTAGGATTTGCAATAGGCAGTGGAGTCTTTACTCGATACCCCTAGAATATTTACATTTTCTTACTCTATTTACACATTCACTAAGTCAATCCATAACCTTAGACTCACGTATATAACTATCAATGATATCAAATAACCAACCATACAATTATGAAATATCATCAACACTAGGCAATTGCCCATACAATTGCCAAGGAATTGAAAATGAATATGTATGCAGTATGCTCGCGTGTATGAAATGTTCGGGAATGATAATTATGAAATGCAATGTAATTGTGTAAGTGTGGAATTGTGTGTGTGAGTGTGTCACTTGCATATTCCCCTATTTCTCTTAAAATTATAGTTAAGAAGACCGATTCTTCAAACTACCTGGTAATAAGTGGACTGGTTCCTACTCACACTAGTGAGAGTACTTATCCCACTATATAAAAACTAGTAATCCTAGCACTATCGAGAAGTTAGGACTAAATCCTCATTCAAAGAGACTTTTGGACTTTCTCATTTATCTCATTTAGTCAAACGATTGTACATCATTAAAGATTACTCTACTTGGAAATTAGCAAATACAGAAACTATGTGCTGTTATGTTTAACTCAAACAAAACGACCACATTAACTCATCACATGGTTCTCTCTAACTAAGTGAAGAGCTAAACTCTAGTAAACATGTACTCTCAACTCATTTCTAACTCATAAAGGAGCATATTCCATGTTTCTAGTTAAGTAAAATATACTTAATATACTTATATCTAGCTTGCTTTATTATCACACCACAAATGGTATTTTATGCCACACTAGTGTGCACAAGGTCCTAGATACTTGCTTTTGGCAATTCCTAACTTATGGAATGCTTAAAGACTTAGATTTCTACATTAACTCTACACTAATTCCATTCATGCATCACTAATTCCACTTTCTCTCTTAGGAGCAACTTATGTACTATGACAAGTGACTATTGTCAACTTTGTTTAACTTCATCTTTTTCCTACTCATCTTCATCTTGTTTCTTAGTTTTTCTTAATGAAGGAAAATGGGTTTAAGAGGTAAATAATTTTTTCTTGGTTGACTATGGCTTCCAATGCCTAAGTTTGGTTAGTTCATGACCTAACCTATACTTAGATGTAGTTTATGAACATAGGAACCTCCATTGATAACTTGAGTGGATAGTTAGAAAGTTGGTAGATAAAGTGTTGTTTAGATTCATGAAATCCATGCTAGATAAGTTGAAATGTTTTATAAGAAACTCAACATGATTAGAGATCATGGTTGATGTTGGAAAACATTTAGGA
This sequence comes from Ormosia semicastrata, assembly GCA_029884595.1. Classification (NCBI taxonomy): domain Eukaryota; kingdom Viridiplantae; phylum Streptophyta; class Magnoliopsida; order Fabales; family Fabaceae; genus Ormosia; species Ormosia semicastrata. Next base: position 6,910,757 of record JAQQTO010000040.1, read on the forward strand.
TTTAATGTGGAAGAGTCAGACATTATTTACCTCTGCTTGTTCCCTTTTGATTTCCTTTCCTTTCTCATTCTCTTCCACTTCGTCCTTCCCTTCTTCTTCTTCTCTTTCTCCTCTATTTCTGCCTATCTTAGCCATGAAAAAGAAGAGAAAATAAGAAGAACAAGTCAAACTTTGCCACTTATAGGATAGGAACCTTGGTTTACTGAAACTTTGTATCTTTTAGAAATACTTTAATCACACATAAACAAGTTTCCTAACTTCCTTAAGTATCATAATAAAGCTTAAGATTCATCTGAATACTAATCTCACCATTTCTATAATTTTCCATGTATGTACCAAATTGATCCGGTATTAATACATACAACCACTGTACTTAAAAATATCAAACTAACTCAATTTATCCTCAAACTTTAACTACATCACAAACTACTTATTCGTGACCTAGAAATAAATTCTCCTTATTTATTTCCCTCATTCTAGTAACTTATGCTACTTTTTAGGCTATTAACAGTTTTTTCCACACTTTGTGTTATAGTAAAATAGCCTAACTATCTCAAAAAGGATAGCTAAGTTATCAGATAACTCCTGCTTAAGTTATTGAACTTCTTTAACCCTAATTAAGATTAATTGATTGGAGTGGATGTTACATCAAATAATTCTAAATGGGCCAAGGTGGGTTCATCTAATTACTTAGTAGCCACAATCTGCCTATCAGAGAGGGAAGGAGGAGGTACCTCTAGGGTGGTAGCCCGGTGACCACCATAGGATGAAGCGTGGGGATGTGGCACTGCGGATGGACATGGGCGGGCTTGGGGCGGAATAGTAGTGGGTGGACTACGCGAACTTGAAGCTTGAGATTTCCTCTTTGGTCTGGAAGCCATGGCCACTACGTGGAGGTGGAACGGGCAATGAGGGTGTGAGGGGGGGTCATGGGTGGTAGTAAGATAAAGAGCAAAATAGGGGGGAGAGGGGAAAAGACGTGGCTGTGTTTAGTGGAATGGTAGCATGGGAGGCAAAGAATGGCACAGATGGAGTATGGCGCTGATGGTCATTATGGAAGATTTTGGTTAGAGATGGAATGGAGGGTGGGCGACATTAATTTGGGGGGGACGGAGAGGATGATGCACAACATCGTTTGTATCGCCCTATTGGGGCTGTGTGGTTCCACATGGTGTACCCCGTGCGAGGGGTACAACATGCTCAATTTTTTTAAAAATTGGAATTTGAATCAGGATGGTGTAGGTATCACACGGGGTCGTGTGTAATGACACGGGGTACCCTGTGCGGGTCTACAATAATTTTTTTTACAAAGAACATGTGTGTCGTGTAACATCTTTCCTAACCTAGTAGCCTTATTGATTGTTATAGAATCTCATTAACACTTGTATGAGTTACTTGTTAATTCTGATAATTTTTTGAGTTAGTTTGGACATAATGTTATAACATAGGACATGAAAGATAGCTCTTATTAACTCAAAACTTAGCAAAAAATGCTTAGATGATGAAAATAAATATGGAAACCTTATTTCTAGGTTACAAATGGTTAGAATGAGTTGAGGTAATTTTTGAGGAATTAAATGAATTAGTTTGGCATTTTTAATAAATAGAATGAATGTTTAAAGACTAAAATTAAATAGGAAAGTAGCTCGAAAAATCATAAGATTTTTAAGAGATGTCAAATATACGATGAGGATTATTCTGGAAATGATTGCAGGTTAAGTCAAATACCTGTAAGCATATAAGTTTAACTCATTAGGTTTATCTTAACTTCGAGAAGGGTAATAGAGCTTAATGGCTGTCAGTGGTATGTATAGATAGTTATTAAATGATGAGTAAAGGAACTCAATGAAGTCCTAGAATTTTCTAAAACATATGTAGAAGTTAGAAAAATCATTGATGAAAGATCAAAGTATCCTTAAGAGATAAATCTTTTCCATTGAATCAAGACAACATAGCTGTCTTAGTTCTTATCTTTCTTTTCTCCACTCCACCGCCTCACTAACTATCACATTCTCACAATTTCTCTTTCTCACTTTTCTTTCCACTTACACATGTAGAATAGCAGAAAGAAAGAAAGAAAGAAAGAAGAAAAACAAGAAAAAGAACACCATCATTAAGCAGCAAGAAGAAGAGAAGAAGAAAAGAAAGAAAGGATAAACACCATCAATAAAGGAGTTAAGGTAGGGGTTTTTGTGCATCTCTTCCTTACCCTTATCTCTTTGTATTTTCTTAAATCTTGTATGAATAGATTGGTTTGATAATTTCCTTGTGAATTTCATGTTGTATTGCTAGCTTATACCTATATTTGATTATTAAACTTGAGATTATATGTATATCTTTAAGGATTTGAGATTGATGATATAAGGAATACTATGGATTGATCCTTATTGTTAAACCTAGTGAGTTTTGGCTTGAGGAAGTATATAAAGATATGATGTTAACTTGATAGTAAATGAAAGGAGAGGTATATCTTTGAGGTTGATATAGTTGAGAGCTTATTCTGGTTGTACAAATGAACTTGATAATCAATTATCAGGAGATGATAATCGATTATCAATTTTCAGAATGTAACAATCGTGAGTAATAATCGATTATCTAATGATGATAATCGATTATCAATTTATAGAATGCTATGCTCATGGGTGATAATCGATTATCAAGTGGTGATAATTGATTATCATTTTACAGAATGTTGATGTTGGTATGTGGTAATCGATTATCTAGTGGTGATAATTGATTATCAACTTACAAAATGTTATTATTGGATAGCAATAATCAATTACCAAAATATGATAATCGATTATTAGTTCTCTATTTTGAGAAAATATAGTCCTTTACTACATATAAACTCAAGTGAATACATCTATACTATAAGTTGTGAAGAGATTTGATTAAGGTCACTAAATAAGGTGACTTATATTTATGTATGTGCACTTGGTGTGCTTGAGAATGATGATATTGTGCACTTAGTAAATTTGTGTAATGATGAAATTGTGTACTAGATATATCTATATGATGAGATAAATTGAGATGTTCACTTGTCATGTTTATTAGGTGTACTAGAAATTAATTTGCTCCTTTAGAATATTAAAGTTCAGCTGGTATTAAGTAATTAACTAAGAAATGCTCTTTTAAGACGTTAAAGTTGAGCTAGTATTGAATTGACATGTAATGTGCTCAAAGTTTAAAAGATATTGGATATGATCCTCATGTGGGGGTGATCCTTAGTTGTTATTCCTTTATGAAGGGTAGCCCATTGTATGAGTTGGGAAATATTGAATCTTGGAAATGATCCTCGTAGGGGGTGATCCTAAATTCTTAGATATTATTCCTTATATAATTGGCCAGGCTTACCTAGGGTAGTGTTGTGTAATGATGTACTGTTACGTATAGGTTGAGTACTTAGGCTTGATAAGTAAACTATCACTAAGTGTTTGGTAGTGTGAGGAAGCAACATTCCCTCCCTACCTAGTGAAACAAAAGGACAAAAGTCCTGAGAATATGCTGAGAAAGATGAGAATTAATGAACACTAGATAAAGATTTATGCATTGTTGAGCATTTACACATCATCATGAAATTATTATTTATGTAGATCATAGATTTGATATTGAATGTTTGCATCAAAAGAGAAAGTAAATATTCTAACGATAGTATATTGATGAAATGTTGAAATGTGAACATTTCGATGAACATTTGCTCCTTATCTATGATTTTCTTGATGATGTGTTGAAATTAGTTATATTATTTGAATAAAAATTATTGATCAATGATTAAAATTAAATGTATACTTTAGGAAGACAAATGAATCATTTTGCCTTTAGCCACCTTTCTATATGATATTTTTAATATTGATTCATTTTCCTCGAAGCAGCGAGAGTTATTATGTTGACATTTAATATGTTGGAATTACAAATTCTCACCCCTTTTATCTATTCTTTCCATCATAATTCTAGCACGAGATCCACCTATGGAGTAAAAGTGAAGATAAAGATGTAGTATGAGACTACCTATCATTTTTTACCATTGCTTTGTATTTATATTTATGCAATAGTTTGTATATAGTTTATATGTACATATGCCTATAAAGGCTTAGTTTGTATCGTTAAGACTATTAATGTCAGTATGGATCAGACTTTTCCAATGTATATTTATACTTAGGATTATTAACTTTCCCTCACAAGACTCAAATGAGTAATAGAAGTAATATAATTAATTATCAAGTAGAATAATAGTTTAGTTGTGTTGCGCCTAAACCTAATTACTTTTGTGTAATTTGGATATACTTATAGCATTAGTTTTGGGATGTTATAGGTCATGCACGGCCCTGTGTGTTTTCACATGGTTTACCCTATGCACGCATGCCCTAGAAGCTATATGCAGCGCCCGACCCCGTGTGTGTTCACAGGGGTGGGCAGTGCAACGTACTGACTTAACATTGAAAAATATGCATGGCCTTGTGTGATTACATATAAGGTAGGTCATGTTTAACTGCTAAAATGGAAAAAATAAAATAAAAATAAGCACTCATGGGCACGTCAATTGCACACCATACCTCTAAAACCCTAAAATATAACATTTAATCACACCGCATATATAAGAAAACACCACTAAAAATCAATAAAACACCCATAAAATTTTGAAATCCTACCACCACATAAAGAGAGGCCAATAATAACAGCAAAACGGCATATAATTGGTAATGAAAAAGCATAAAACACATAAACAACTTCCTTGTTAGTTCGTGCTTTTTCTAGAATGGCCTCAGAACTTTCAAATGTAATTGCCTAATAATCCAGCTTCCATCAACAATGCCGAAAACAAGTGAGAGGCAAACACATGCAAAAGAAAACATAAAAATAATTAAAAATTAAACACTTAATTAAAAGTAAAACAAAAAGAAAAGTAGAAAGAAAATTTTAGGTTGCCTCCCAAAAGGCGTTAGTTTAAGGTCTATAGCTCGACCCCTCATATTCATCATGCAACTCCATCCTAAAAAGGATCTCCTACATAGAAGACCTTCAATTTATGCCCATTGATCTTGAAAAAGCCTAATAATTCTTTCCAAATCTCAATACCACCATAAGGAGTTGTCTTAAATTTTCTCAGAAAAAGTTTCACCTTTGAGTTGCATAGCCTAAAAGACTTACTACCGAGTAGGGATGGAAACAGGTAAGGCTAGGTCAGGCTTTGTCTTAAACAGGCCTAACCTGTATCCCAATTATAAGGCCTGAGCCTGACCCATGAGCCTGTAATAGGCCAATTTTTAAGGCTTGACTTGACCTTTTTAAAAGTCTGGCCTAACCTGAAAGCCTATTTAAAGGCCTACTTTGTAATGAGGCTTTTAAATAGGCTAACATACCTTCCTTTAAATAGGCTAACAGATCTTTACATAGGCTAACAAGCCTATCTTTAAATAGGTCGACATGTCTTTACATAGGCTAACAGGCTTAAGCTTTGAAATAGGTCAATAGGCTTACTTAAGGCCAATAGGCCATTATTATAACTTAATACTCACCTTCTAATTTTATAGATGCTCACCATTTTTTTACTCTAGTCTTTGTTGGATGTGAGACTTAGAGATATACTAAGTTACAAAATTATTAGAGACATATAGTTGCAAAGCATGAAGATCGAACCTACGCTCCTCTAATTGCAACATGAATGCAAGAAAGACTAAAGCTATAATGAATTAGCATTATGATAATAATTGCATGTTCTATAATGAATTGACAAGAAAGATAATATCATAATATCAATAATTGGTGAGGTTAACATATTACCCCAAGAATTCTACAAACAACTATATGAGTTAGATATGAAACATAGTCTAGTAACTTTAGTAACTTTTCACCAGGTTCCTGCAACTAGAGACAAAATAATTGCATGATTTAACCATAAGTTAAAATAATAACCTTACATACGTTATTAACAAATATATAAACAAGAAATCTAAAAAATAAAAATTACTAAATGAATCCACTTGTTTTATATCTCCAGAACCAATTTTTCCATTAACAGAAACAGGGGTCGAGGTCCTTTCAAATGGCGTTACAGTTACAGAGGAGATATAATTCAATGTTGTGGGATATTGTTACAATTCATGGTCTCCTATGAGATATAAATAGCGTAGGTTATATCTTCATGTTTTGTAACTATATGCTTCAAATAATTTTGTAACTTGGTATATTTCTAAATCCCATATCGACTAAAGATCAAAGCAAGAAAGTAGTGAGTATCTATAAAAGTAGAAGGTGAATGTTAACTTATTATTTTTATTCTAATAAATATATTACATTAAATATATTAATAAATATGTTATTTCTATTCTAACTTACTAACTTAAGGTTTAGTTTCTGACTTTTATAAAAATTTAATTAAAAATATATTAATATATTATAATAAATTAATAATTATAATTTATAATTATTATAATAATATATATTATATTATATATAATTAAACAGGTCAGGTTAGTCTGCCAAGCTTAAAAGACCTATTAGATGGCCTGAGGCCTAACCTTTTTAGTTAAACAAACTTTTAAAAAAGGCTTAACATAGCTTATTTAGCAAATAGGTTAAGCTAGGTCAAGCTTCAGGTAAGCCAGGCCATAACCCCCTGACAGATAGCTTGCCATATTTCCACCTCTACTACTGAGTATGGTTGAAAGAGTCTTGAGCTTTTACTTTGGGTGCTTCTTTCTTAGAAAGGAAAAGTACAATGGTGGAGATTATCTTATCTTCCTCAATCTTGTGTCCATGAGAGGGTGGGCTTACTTTGAGCAATTGGGTATGATTTTTAAGAGGGTCCTTCAAATGTTACGTATTACATGCCTCTTGATGGTGCCTGTCACTCGCATCAACCCTTAAACATGAATTAGCTATAGCCAATTCCTTGGAAGTTTGAGCCAAGTCAAATTCAACCACTTCCTCTCCAACCGTTAAAGTCAGCTTTCCATGTTTCATATCAATTACAGCTCCAGAGGTGGCTACGAAGGGTCTTCCCAAGATAATTGGGTTTTGGGGATCTTATTTCATCTTTAGCACCACAAAATCAATTGGTATATGAAATTTGCCAACCTTCAAAGGCACATTCTCCAAAATCCCCGTGAAGTGTTTGATCGATCTGTCCACTAATTGAAGTGAGATTATTGTTGGCTTGAGCTCTCTAAGACCAAGCTTCTTGGAAATAGACAAAGGCATCATGCTCACACCAGTTCCAAGATCACAAAGTGCATTGTCAATACTCATATTCCCAATCGAGCATTGAATAGAAAAGCTACATGGATAATTAAGCTTAGGTTGGAGGTTATTTTAGATGGCAGCACTACATTCCTCAGTTAAAACAATGATATCAAACTCTTCTAACTTTCTCTTATTAGAAAAGATCTCTTTAACAAGTTTAGCATAAGATGACATATGAAAGAGAACTTATGTAGAAGGAATATTAATGTAAAGCTTCTTAAGTACTCCAAAAATCTTCCAAATTATTGATCAAGCTTTGCCTTTTAATACCTTTACGAAAACGGCGAGGGTGGAACATAGGCTTTCGGAGGAACATACTTTTTTGTGCTTCCATCATCTCCTTCCTTGTCTTTTTTCTTCTCTTTTGTGACTGATGCTTCTTCCTCATGGAATTTTTCCACTATCCCTTTCTTCACATCACCTTTAGAGACTTCTAATTGTTTGCTATTTGTCAAAAATACCGCATTGACTTGCTCCCTTGGGTTCATCTCCAGTTGACTTGGTATTCGCCCTTGCATCATATTGACAAAGCTTGCTTGTTAGGCTATTTGAGTCTTGAACATCTTAGAGTGAGTGGTCATTTGATCAAGTCGAGTGTTGATTTATTTAATCGACTCCCCATGTTATTGCACTTGTTAATGAATATTTTGATTCTATTGTTGAATGGCTTGATTCTATTGGAGGATGGCTTGAGTTTGCTCTTTTTGGGATGCCATAAAATTCTCTGTGAAGGCTTCTAAAGTAGGCTTGGCCCCTTGAGAAGACTATTGAGCTTGTTGATTACCATATGAGAAATTAGGGTGGTTCCTCTATCCAAGATTATATGTGTTGGATAAAAGATTACCATGAGCTTTAAAATTATTATTGAGAAAATTAACTTGCTCCGCAGATGAATCTTGAGAATATGATTCCACCATATTGCATTCTAAAGTCAAATGCCCTCCTCCATATGTCTCACAAGTCCTTTTAGGAGTACCAATAACATTGGCGTTCATATTCCTAAGTGAATTGGTCAAATAATCAAACTTGGCATTCAACATATTTATTGGATCAAGCTCTATCATTCCAGCTTGCTTCTTTGAGGTGAAACTTTCACTTGACCACTGATAGATGTTTGAAGCAAGCTCCATAATCAACCCCTTAGCCTTTGTTGGAGTCTTTGCCATTAAAGCACCGCCAACTGCAACATCTAGAGTTGCCTTCATAGAAAATATCAGTCCAGCATAAAATGTTTGCATGACAACAAATTTCTGAAGGCCATGGTGTGGACATTATCGCAAGAGATCATTATACCGCTACCATGCATTATAAAGTGACTCGTCTTCCTTTTGGGAGAAGGTGGTGATGACATGACGAAACTTGATCAATTTACCCAATGGAAAAAATTTGTTCAAGAAAGCTTGCGACATTTTCTCCCAAGTGGTAATAGAATTTAGGGCTTCCGAATGAATGCACTTCTTTGCCTTCCCTTTAAGAGAAAAAGGGAACAATTTGAGCCTAATGGCATCCGTTGAAGCTCCATTGATTTTCAACATGTCACACAATTTCAAGAACTAATCCAAATGCTCATTAGGATCTTTAGTTAGGGACCCGCTAAATTGAGACTGCTAGACCATTTGGATCAAAAAGGTCTTGATCTCAAAATTCTTTGCTACTACTGTTGGCCTTATAACAAAAGGTTGACGATCATTAGCATTAGGGGTAGCATAGTCCTTCAAACTTCACTCTTGATTGGCGACTATATTGTTGTTAGCAGCCATTATTTCTTCCTCAATTTCCTGTGCTCTCCTGTCCCTTCTTATAGCACGAAGTGTCCTCTTTACCTCAAGGTTTATGGCTATAAGATCTCCTAGACTCCTTGTTCTACCCATAAGAGAGAAATAGTACCTGAAACACAAAGAAGAAAAATAATAAAAAGAATAAAAAATTCATAAACAAAATAAATAAATAAATAAAATCAAAATGCTTAAATTAATTAAATTGCCGCTTGTGTGAATATCAACATTGATCTTTGACAACAGCAGAAAAAACTTGATGTAGATTTTCTACAAGTGCACGAATAATTCAAGTAGTAAAATAAGATCGTTCTCACGAGAATCAATTTGAGTATTGACTTTTACGACAATACCAATTATTTTAGCGATTGAATATAATTATCAAATTGTAATTTTAAACAAAATAAGAAATTAATTAATAAAATAAGTAAATAAATTAAAAAAGAGATATAATTCAACCAAGTTTTTAAAAGCTTAAGACTAGAATTTCACTACAATACTCATTATGATGAATAGCGACTCTATCTTTGTTAATGATCAATTATGTTCTTGAAGGCAATTGTCCTAAATTATTTTAAGTCCAATCTCTTGATATTAAAAATGTGTTAAAACCCTATTAATCTCATTTTCATAGTAATTAATTAAGTTATAACCCATTAAGTTCCATGATAACTGTTTTGCTCTTTAAAGGATTTAAGCTTATCTCTAGGTCTCAATTCCTAATTTCAATTCTTAGATTTTCAAGCAATTAGATTTTATCTTTCGACCTTTCACCTAATGCCTAAGATCATGTAAATATGTCGAACAACATACCACAAGTATTAAGAACACTAAAAATGAATCAAAAATAATAATTTCTCATTAACAAAGAATCGAATCAATAATTCAATATAGAAAAGTAAAAAGATACATCCCAATCATAGAAATTAGAAAATTAGCCACACACAGTAATTGTAGCACAAACAAAAATAATAGTCAAAGATGCAACTATAAATTCTATCTAAAAATAAGAAAACAAAAGGAAGAAAGAGAAGAAGAAGAAAACTAGATGTCTTCGATGAATGCCTCCTTGAACCCATCTCAAACCTTGTGCCTCTAATCCATGGTAAAAAGCTGCCCAAGCTCTTTAATCTTGTCTATTAATAGGATGTTTAACCTAATAGGAGTGTATCTTGCATAAAATCTCCTTAATTAATCCCTATAAATAAGTAAAAAAAATCAATTTAGGAAACCTAAAATGCATCGTTTGCTTCGCACATGGTGTACTTTGTGTAAGCTGGGGATTCCACACGGGGTACCCCGTGTGACTCTCTGGGACGATTTGGACACCTCACACGGGGCCATGTGAGATCAAACGGGGTACCTTGTGTGAGGTTCTACAGTGGGATATTGAACTTGGTGTCTGCATGAAAATTGTAACTCTTATCCTTAGTTTTCTAACGCCACCAAAATCACCTCATTTCGACCTCTATAGCTTAAGTTATGATTGTTTTACCATGCAAAGGTCAGGAAATTCGCGAATAATCTCATAAATATATAATCAAAGTGGCATATATTCTCATAAAATTTACCTTAATTCATATCAAATCAAGCTCAAGATGTATGTATTTTATCAATATATGATGGAGTTAGGGGAAGGAGGAGAGGTTGCAATTGACAGCTGTAAATACAAGAGTAGATGAAGATGTTGGTTCAATCAAGGTTAAGCAAATTTTAGTTTTAGTGGTCTTGTGCCAAAACAAGGCTAAATGAATTTTGATGAAGTAAAATAAGAGTTTGGTGACATGTTTCTTTGTGGACCATAGATAAAGAATAAATGAAATTGTATGGCTGGAATTTGATGAACAGGACAGTATCTTGTTCCTCCCAAACAGGAGAGGATCCCAACTCCTTTACGTGCTGGTCTTACTATAGCTTGGAACTTAGGTTACAAGAAGCTCTATGTTGAGTGATATAGGACCAATGGAGAAAGGAATAAGAACCCTCAAGATTCCAAAAGGCACTTAGTGTTAAGAGACTCGGTCTCAAAGTAGGAAATATAATCCACTAAATTTAATAATCAATATTCAACAACTTCCAAAGTGCGTAGGAGGGATATTTATAATCCTCAAACAAAATAAAGCAAATCTAAATTAAATGTAACTAATTAAAGATAAGATTTTGAATTTGATAAAATCTGACTAAAATCCTAATTATAAAATAGATAAGATCCTTAACTAACAAAAAATCTCAAAATAAAATAACAGAAAATCTCTAATAGATATTACATCATTCTCCCCCACCGAGAGGACTCTCCTCCTGAGAGGTAAAAATCAGGTATCCTTAGAAAGCCACGTAGCATCATTGATAAGTCAGTTCTTACACTTCACATGATAGCGGCAAAATAGAGTAGAACAAGAACCAACAAACTCATCATCTAAGATATGATCAACAACATCATCATCGATCACAACATCAATCTCATCATACTGTAGTGGAACAAAAGTAACTGGAGGGACTTGAGAAATGCAACCTGCAGAAACAGTAGGAGACAACAAAGAAGGCTGAAATGTGTCTCGATATGGTAACAAATCATCCACATTGAAAATAGGACTAACAGTCAAATCAGTAGGTAAATCAAGTAAATATGCATTAAGCCCAAGTTTACGGAGAATTTGGTAAGGTCCTTTAGCTCTAGCATGGAGCTTTTTAAAGTAGCGATTAGGGTAACACTCAGGGAGTATGTGTACCACAATATAGTCACTTACATTAAAATCCTGAACTCGATGATGCACATCAGTAGCAAGTTTATAATTAGCACTACTCAATGCAAGCTTATGCCTAATGTCAGCATGTACACCATGAATATGGGAGGTAAAAGTCTCAACTATATCATATGGTCAGGCATTAAGAGGCAGAGGCACTAGATCAATGGGTTGGCGAGGGGACAAACCATGGACAATCTCAAATGGACTTTTATAGATAGACTGATTAACAGAACTATTATAAGCAAACTCAGCAGTAGGCAACACTAAGTCCCAAGTATCAGGTTATCTTCTACAAAGCACCCAAGTAAATCACCTAGACTATGATTTGTGAATGCTTATGTCTCTAAGGCATGTCAAAAGGTTTTTGATGATAACAAAAGCAAAAGAGAAGATCAAGCACAAAAGGAAAAATCAAGATCAAAGAAAGAAGACAGAAGGTTTAATTAGTTATTTAGACTTAGGAGATCAATGTTAAATGCTCTCAAGATTTCTCAAATGGTTTTTCAATATATGATTTCAAAATAAATGAGAAATTTCAAAGTTAAACATGGCTTTCAATAAAACTTGAGTTTCAACTTTAAATCTAACACTCTTAAAAGGATTTATGTTTAAACAAGTATCTTAAGGTGTTGGAAATGACTTACAAGCGTTATTGGACTTGAAAAATGTGTTCAAAGCCAATGTAATCGATTACATAATGTTTGTAATCGATTACACATCAAACGAAGGTCAGAATCGATTACATTGTGAATGTAATCGATTACAAAGTCGAGGCCATGTAATTGATTACACAATATATGTAATCGATTACACAAAGCCCAGTAAAGGCAAAGAACACGTTCGACGAGAAATATAATCGATTACATTGATGTTGTAATCGATTACAAACAAAGTCGGAAGTTATGTAATCGTTACACAATAAATGTAATCGATTACACAAAACCCGTAAACTCAAAGAACACGTTCGACGAGTTATGTAATCGATTACATGAATATTGTAATCGATTACATACAAAGAAGTCGAAGTCATGTAATCGATTACATGATCATTGTAATCGATTACAAGCAAAGTCGAAGTTATGTAATCGATTACCTCAAGAATGTAATCGACATTACAGAGCCTTGAAAGTTCAAAACGTTGGAACAACAATGTAATCGATTACTGAATATGTAATCGATTACACGCATCCTCGACAACGTCCAACGGCTATATTAAATGCATTAAATGCATGCCCAACTACCTCCAACGGCTCTATTAATTAAGAAACTTATAAATACCCAAGTTGGGTTCTCATTTACTATTGACCTTGAACCAAAAACTGATCATTATACTTCAAAACGTGAATCAATCCTTAAAATCATTTCTTGCTCGCTTTTTCGACTAAAAACGTGAAAAATCTTTGAGAGCATATTAGAGCTTCAATTTGTAAACACTTGCTCTGAGAGAGCTTCTTCTATTTCAATCTTATACATTCGATTAGTGAGGGTGAGGTATCCCTCAAGTATTGTAAGGGTGAGGTATCCCTTGGAAAATAGAGGCTCAAGCTTTTGGGTGAGGTATCCCATATCGTTGAGTGCTCAAGGTTGTAGTGGTTTTTCAAGCACCCATTGAAGCTTGAAGATATAGTGAAAAATCTCAAGGTGTTGCTTGGGACTCGGACGTAGATCACAAGTGGAGTAGTGATTGAACCAGGATAAACGACTGTGTTTGTTTCTCTAAACTCTCCTCTGTTTATCTTTGTGCACTGTTTCATTGTTTTATTTGGATATTGTCTCCTTGGCTATTACGTTCATTAGTAAAAGTGCCTAACTCATCTATTTAATTATCTCTAATCATTCAATAGCTTCAACGAAAATTGATTGTCAAACGATTTGTCAAAGATTTGTGAACTTATTTTTAACTACTCAATTCACCCCCCCTCTTGAGTATTGAGGCCACTTGGTAACAAGTGGTATCAGAGCTAGACTCTTATATAAAGAGCTTAGCAGCTTCAAGAGAAGTGATGGCTTCAAATGGTTTTTCAAATGAAGGTTTTTCTATAAATAGACCTCCTTATTTCAATGGGGATGGTTATGCCTATTGGAAAGAAAGGATGAAAATTTTTATTGAAGCTATTGACTTAGATGTGGGACGCAGATTGAAAATGGTGCTTTTGTCCCTACACAAACTAAGGATGGTGTAACAATTAATACACCTAGAAGTGATTGGACCGATGATGATAAAAAGAAGGTTCAATATAATTTGAGAGCCAAGAACATCATCACCACATCTTTGGGGTATGATGAATTCTTTAGGGTGTCAAATTGTAAGACCGCAAAAGAAATGTGGGATACCCTACAAGTAACTCATGAAGGTACTAGTGAAGTAAAAAGATCTCGAATAAACACTCTTACTCATGAATATGAATTGTTTAGAATGAATCAAGGTGAGAGTATTCAAGATATGCAAAAGAGATTTACTCATATTGTTAATCATCTCATCTCATTGGGAAAGACATTTCCTAATGAGGATCTTATTAACAAAGTCTTGAGATGTCTAAGCAGGAATTGGCAACCCAAGGTAACGGCGATTGCGGAATCAAGAGATTTATCAACCATGTCTCTAGCCACCCTATTCGGAAAACTTCAAGAGCATGAGCTGGAACTAAGTAGGCTCAATCAAAATGAAGAACATGACAAAAAGAAGAAAGAAATTGCACTCAAGGCCACCTCTCCCATATTTGAAGATGATGATGAAGATGGTGAAGAGGATGCTGAAAATATTGAGCTAAGTGAGGAGAATCTTAGTCTCCTTGTGAGAAAATTCGGAAGATTCTTGAAGAAAAAGGGATTTCAAAGAAGACCACCGTTTCCTCAAAAGAAAGCATATCACAAAGGAGAAGGATCCTCCACTCCTCCAAAATGCTATGAATGCGAAAAACCGGGGCACATGAAAATGGAGTGTCCTATATATCTCAAGAAGACGGAGAAGTTTGAGAAAAGACCCTCCAAGGAAAAGAAAGGAAGAAGAGCATATATAGCTTGGGAGGATAATGACTTAAGCTCTTCCGATGATTCAGAAAATGAGGAAGCCCATCTTTGCCTCATGGCTCAAGGAGAAGAAAGTGGAGAAAGCGACACCGAGGTAACCTCTTCTAACCTAGAACCTCCACCTTCTTATGATGAATTGCAAGATGCCTTTCAAGAATTGCATGATGAATCTTTGAGGCTCACAAAAATGATTTTGTCTTCCAATAAAACAATCTCCCTATTGATAAAGAAAGTTTCTACTTTAACCAAGGAGATAAACGAACTTAAAATTGAAAATGAGACTTTAGGACTCATAGATGCTAATTCATCATGCATGATTTGTTCCTCACATGATAATGCATCCATATCATTACCTTGTTTATCATGCAAAACTTTTGAAAAAGAAATTGAAGACTTGAACAACACTCTTGCAAAATTCACTTTTGGAAGAGACAACTTGAATGTGTTGTTAGGGAGACAAAAATGTGTTTTCCAAAAAGCCGGTTTAGGATTTAATCCAAACAACCATCAAAAATCTTATAAGAACTTCTTTGTTTCCTCAAAAACTTCAAGTAGCCCCTTTGTTAAATGTTTTCATTGTGGTAGGAAAGGGCATAGTGCATCCACTTGCAATGTTAGAAAGAACATAAACACCAAAGTTGGAATCAAAAGGGTTTGGGTCCCTAAAGGCACCATACCTAATTCTAACACACAAGGACCCAAAACAATTTGGGTACCAAAAGTTAAATCTTGAATGTGTGTTGTAGGTGTGCTTGAAGACCAAGAGCTCAAGTTGGTATCTTGATAGTGGTTGCTCCAAGCACATGACCGGTGATGGCTCCAAGTTCTCCTCCCTTACACACAAGAAACATGGTCATGTCACATATGGTGACAACAACAAAGGGAAGATTCTTGGAATTAGCAAAGTTGGTAAGATCCCTTCATCATCTATTGATAATGTCTTACTTGTTGAAGGACTTAAACATAATTTATTTAGTATTAGTCAATTGTGTGATAGAGGAAATAGAGTTATATTTGATTCCTCTTGTTGTATAATTGAAGGAAAGGATGATAAGCAAGTTAAGTTTGTTGGTCATAGGGTCAATAACATATATATGATTAGTCTTGATGATATTTCCTCAAATGATGCTAAATGCTTTATGAGTAGAGAAAATGATTCATGGTTGTGGCATAGAAGAATTGCTCACATTCACATGGATCACTTAAACAAATTAGTTTCTAAAGAACTAGTAATTGGTCTTCCAAAGCTCAAATTTGAAAAAGACAAACTTTGTGATGCATGTTAAAAGGGAAAACAAGTAAAGGTCTCTTTCAAAGCTAAAAACATAGTTTCAACTTCTAGACCTTTACAACTTTTGCACATGGATCTTTTTGGACCCTCTAGAACTATGAGCTTTGGTGGGAATTACTATGCATTAGTGATTGTGGATGACTTTTCTAGATTTACATGGACATTATTCTTGGCTCACAAAAATGATGTTTTTCAATCATTTAGAAAACTTGCCAAAGTTATCCAAAACGAAAAAGGTTTTTGTATTGCATCCATAAGAAGTGATCATGGTGGTGAATTTGAAAATCATGAATTTGAAACTTTTTGTGATGAACATGGCATTGAGCATAATTTTTCTGCCCCTAGAACACCACAACAAAATGGTGTTGTAGAAAGGAAAAATCGATCTTTAGAAGAAATGGCAAGAATTATGCTCAATGAGGCCAATCTTCCTAAGTACTTTTTTAATGGATGCTGTTAACACCGCTTGTTATGTTATGAATAGAGCCCTAATAAGGTCAATTTTAAAGAAAACCCCATATGAATTGTACAAAGGAAGGAAACCTAATGTGTCATATTTTCATGTTTTTGGATGTAAATGCTTTGTTTTGAATAATGGAAAGGATAACTTGGGAAGTTTGATGCAAAATCGATGAGGGAATATTCATTGGTTATTCTATTCATAGCAAGGCCTTTAGAGTCTATAATAAACGAACTATGACCATAGAAGAATCCATACATGTTGCATTTGATGAAACTAACCCAAATGAGCCGAGAAAGGAACTTGTTGACGATGTTGCAGAAATCTTGGCAAAGACGCACTTGGAAAATCAAGAGATAGAGTCCAAGAAGGAAGAAGAGAGACTCCTTGATCACTCATGGCAAGAAGATTCTAAAATCTTGGATCTACCCAAGGAATGGAGGACTTCAAGGTATCATCCTCTTGACAAGGTGATAGGTGATGTATCAAAAGGGGTAATCACTCGAAACTCACTTAGAGATGCATGTAATCATCTAGCCTTTGTCTCTCAAGTTGAACCTAAAGACATAAATGAGGCCATTAATGATGAGCATTGGATCTTGGCCATGCAAGAAGAACTAAACCAATTTGAGAGGAATCAAGTTTGGGAATTAGTTCCAAGGCCCAATGATTATCCTATAATTAGCACCAAATGGGTCTTTAGGAACAAACTTGATGAAACGGGTTTAATAATAAGAAATAAAGGTAGGCTTGTAGCTAAGGGATATAATCAAGAAGAAGGCATAGATTATGAAGAAACTTATGCTCCCGTAGCTAGATTAGAGGCCATTAGAATGCTACTTGCATATGCTTGCATCATGGACTTCAAACTCTATCAAATGGATATCAAAAGTGCCTTTTTAAATGGTTTTATACAAGAAGAGGTGTATGTAGAACAACCTCCTGGTTTTGAGGACTTTGAAATGCCCAACCATGTTTTTAAATTGAAAAAGGCCTTATATGGCTTGAAACAAGCTCCTAGAGCTTGGTATGAAAGGTTGAGCAAATTTCTTTTAGAAAAAGGCTTTTCTAGAGGCAAAGTTGACACCACTCTTTTCATAAAACACAAAATGCATGACATTCTTCTAGTTCAAATCTATGTGGATGACATTATATTTGGAGCTACTAACAACTCTCTTTGTAAAGAATTTTCAAATATTATGCAAAGTGAGTTTGAGATGTCTATGATGGGTGAGCTCAACTTCTTCCTTGGTCTACAAATCAAGCAAACATGAGAAGGAACATTTATAAGCCAATCCAAGTATTGCAAGGAGCTGCTCAAAAAGTTTGGAATGGACAATGCCAAGCATATGGCTACTCCTATGGGCACCTCTTGCTATTTGGACAAGGATGAAGGAGGTAAATCAGTAGAAATTATAAAATATAGAGGTATGATTGGCTCACTCCTTTATCTCACTGCAAGTAGGCTTGATATAATGTTTAGTGTATGCATGTGTGCTAGATATCAAGCTAATCCTAAGGAATCACACCTAAGTCTTTGTTAAGAGAATAATGAAATATCTAATAGGCACATCACAAATGGGTTTATGGTACCCTAAGGGTGCCTCATGTAGCCTTATGGGTACTCAGATTCTGATTTTGCTGGATGCAAAATGGATCGAAAAAAGCACTAGTGGGACATGCCACTTGCTTGAAGCTCACTAGTTTCTTGGCACAAAGAAGAAACAAAATAGTGTAGCATTGTCCACACAATTTGAATATGTTGTACTGGGAGTTCTTTGTGCTCAAGTCCTTTGGATGAAACAAGAACTCTTGGACTATGGTCTTGAGCTTGATCACATTCCCATAAAATGTGATAATACTAGTGCAATTAACTTATCAAAAAATCCCATTTTGCATTCTAGAACTAAGCATATTGAAATAAGACATCATTTCATTAGAGATCATGTTCAAAGGGTGATTGCATACTTGAATTTGTTGAAACAACTAAGCAATTAGTGATATTTTCACCAAACCCCTAGCAAAAGAAGCATTTTTCTACATTAGAAATGAACTGGGCATATTGGACCATTCATGCATAAGTTAGATATTTCTTTGCATAATCCTAAAACAAATGCCTAAGCTTGCTTTTTCGCATAATTATGCCACATTCTTTGCACAATCTCTGAATTTTCATTATATATTTGAATCCCATACTAACTTGAGCGTCAGAGGTTTCCCCCAAATTATTTTGCAGGTGCCTCATGTCCATCTTTGATAAGAAATTCAACAACCTCAAATTTCACCAAAAAGGGTGAAATTCTTGGTAAAAATGATAATTTTGATCAATTATATGAGTTGAATCATAATATGATTAGTCTATATGCTTGCATGATGATTTGAATTGATTTAAGTTGCTTTAAAACTGATTTGGATGGATTAAAATTGATTATATGTTGTTTGGAACGCAAAATCTGAGTTAAAGAGTGTTTGTAATCGATTACAATGACTTTGTAATCGATTACAGTTCTGTCATTTAATGTAATCGATTACACACATTTTGTAATCGACATAACCAACTCGAGAACTCAGTAATCGATTACATCAACTATGTAATCGACAAAGAAAGAAAGCATGTAATCGATTACACTAAAAATGTAATCGATTACATACCCACCAAAAAAGTATGTAATCGATTACACCAAAAATGTAATCGATTACATACCCACTGGAGAATGCATGTAATCGATTACACACACAATGTAATCGATTACACAGGTTTTTAAAAGGTTCCCGACGCGCGTAAAGCTCATTTTTGTTTGGGCCTGTTTCATCTTCCTCGTTTCTCTCCTTCGCTCCCACGCACCTCGAGATCTCAAAATCTCTCTTTTCTCACTCAAATCTCCATCAAACCGGTCATTTCGCCTCTCTCAATCTCGGAAAACCCTTCTCCACATAGCCCACCGATCAAATCCCCTCACATCCCTCATCCAAATCTCCCCATCTTCTCTCACGAACACCCTCTCCACTTTTCTCGACCTAATCTCGTCCCTCTCTCTCTCCTCATTCATCCCCAACCATTTACCACTCAACCCTTGCTTCTCCTTCTCATCAATGGTGAATCCTCTCATCGCATCGAAGCGCCCAAGAACAGGCTGCATTGTTGGAGGTTCCTCCGGTGGCTCTTCACGCAATATTTCGGCCCGGACCTCACGAGGCACTTCTCCACCGTGAAGAAAGCCGAGTTGTTCCTAAGAACTTCCAGAATTTTCGCAAAATCATCTCTCCCAGGTATCTTCCCATCACCTTCTGCGAGAGTGAACCTTTGGAGAGCTTTAGGACAATAGAAAACTTAGGCTTGCTGGGATTCCTGAGCATAGAGAAGGCCATCTACCCTAACCTTGTCCGAGTGTTTTATGCTAACCTGAAGGTTAAGGATAATTGCATCATTTCTGAAGTAAAAAAGCAACAAATCAAGTTAACAATGGCAGAGTGGTATAGGCTTACCAAGCTCACTCCTGATGGAGCTCAATTCTGTGGAAATGCCAAAGTCCTGGGGGGCATGAGTTTGAGCATAAGGTCGCTTCTTCTCTCCTTGATTAGGACCGGCTACCACCTCCCCAAAGTGATCCTAGACGCGAGAATAATGGCCACCGGCCTCACTATGGAAAACAGTGGTCCTCCACTACCTCTTGGTTCGTGGATTGATTCCCAGAGGAGGAATTACTCCCAAGTCCTCAAGGATGATGTAGTGGCATTATGGGCAATGACCACAGTGGCACCCAATAAACCGGGGATACTATATTCTAGAGCATATCGGACATCAAGAAAAAGAAGAACTCGCTTCCCCTTCGCCATGTTGGTCACCACAATCCTTGAGCATACCGTCGCATTTCGCATTGATCGAAGAGTCCAAGGACACCACCGAAGGACCCCAATCAATTGGGCTGCATACTCGAAGAAGCAAATCACTCTACAAGATGGAAGATAGGTGGCATTACATTACTCATGGCACATTTGGCCATATCCATCACGATCCGGATAGTGATGATGAGGAGGCTCGTACTCCTCGCCTCGCTCCCGCTCCAGCCTTCTCTTGATCTTTCGCTCCAAGAGATGCGCAACCCGAGCGCCAACGTAAACACATGCATGGATCATATAGAGCAAAAGATCGACCATCTTGAGCCGAGGATGGACTACTCGGACCAGAGCTTGCCTCCATTCGATCCCTCTTACGTGGACCTCCCGTTCTCGAGAGTCCCGCCGCCTGCCGCACCCCCACATCCTCTCGCCCTCCGGATCCCATATCCTTCGCCGGTCCATCCGGAGTTCCCGCCGATGATGAGGAGCTTCGGACTCGACGACGACCTTATGCCCGGGGCCGATGATAACATTGATCTAGGAGACTCGCTGCGGATCCAGAGGGTGAAGTCTTTTGTGACAGCGAGGACACTGATAGTGATCATGGCCTATAGCCTTGATATATTTTTCTTGTATTGATGACCACCTTGTACTTATTTTGTTTTGACTTTGATTATATAAAATTGGTATACCTTGATGGTTCTCTTTTGATTATTGCCTACTGGTTGTGATATGTTTATGCTGATTATTAATACATGAACTTGTTTTCACTTTGAATGGTTGGCTGTTAGAATATTGATTGGACTGATCTTTGTGGCTTTTCTGTTATGGCAAACAATTGGGAATCATGAAATATAGCTAACATGCTGTCCATTTTTTTTAAATGCTTATGTCTTTTTGATAATGCCAACGGGGGAGAAAATGAGGAAAAATGAAAATGAAATGAAATGTAATTAATGGTTGCATGAGTACGGGGGAGTTATTGACCTTTTAAGTTATTAAGCTTTTCATATGCAAAATCTAACCCAATATCATGCATAATCTCGGGGGCAAAAAGCATTGTACCTAAATGACTATTATATACAAATGCAAAAATTCTTTCTTTTTCCTATGATCAGTTTGTCATCATCAAAAAGGGGGAGAATGTGAATGCTTATGTCTCTAAGGCATGTCAAAAGGTTTTTGATGATAACAAAAGCAAAAGAAAAGATCAAGCACAAAAGGAAAAATCAAGATCAAAGAAAGAAGACAAAAGGTTTAATTAGTTATTTAGACTTAGGAGATCAATGTTAAATGCTCTCAAGATTTCTCAAATGGTTTTTCAATATATGATTTCAAAATAAATGAGAAATTTCAAAGTTAAACATGGCTTTCAATAAAACTTGAGTTTCAACTTTAAATCTAACACTCTTAAAAGGATTTATGTTTAAACAAGTATCTTGAGGTGTTGAAAATGACTTACAAGCGTTATTGGACTTGAAAAATGTGTTCAAAGGCCAATGTAATCGATTACATAATGTTTGTAATCGATTACACATCAAACAAGAATCATGAATCGATTACATTACGAATGTAATCGACATAACCAAGTCGAGGCCATGTAATCGATTACACAATATATGTAATCGATTACACAAAGCCCGTAAAGGCAAAGAACATGTTCGACGAGAAATGTAATCGATTACATTGATGTTGTAATCGATTACAAATAAAGTCAAGTTATGTAATCGATTACACAATAAATGTAATCGATTACACAAAACCCGAAACTCAAAGAACACGTTCGACGAGCCATGTAATCGATTACATGAATATTGTAATCGATTACACAAAGAAGTCAAGTCATGTAATCGATTACATGATCATTGTAATCGATTACAAGCAAAGTCGAAGAAGCCATGTAATCGATTACCTCAAGAATGTAATCGATTACACAGAGCCCGTGAAAGTTCAAAAACGTTGGAACAACAAAGTAATCGACACCGGAATATGTAATCGATTACACGATCCTCGACAACGTCCAACGGCTATATTAAATGCATTAAATGCATGCCCAACCACCTCCAACGGCTCTATTAATTGAGAAACTTATAAATACCCAAGTTGGGTTCTCATTTACTATTGACCTTGAACCAAAAACTGATCATTATACTTCAAAACGTGAATCAATCCTTAAAATCATTTCTTGCTCGCTTTTCGACTAAAAACGTGAAAAATCTTTGAGAGCATATTAGAGCTTCAATTTGTAAACACTTGCTCTAGAGAGAGCTTCTTCTATTTCAATCTTATACATTCGATTAGTGAGGGTGAGGTATCCCTCAAGTATTGTAAGTGGTGAGGTATCCCTTGGAAAATGAGGCTCAAGCTTTTGGGTGAGGTATCCCATACCGTTGAGTGCTCAAGGTTGTAGTGGTTTTTCAAGCACCCATTAAAGCTTGAAGATATAGTGGAAAATCTCAAGGTGTTGCTTTGGGGATCGGACGTAGATCACAAGTGGAAAGTGATTGAACCAGGATAAACGACTTGTGTTTGTTTCTCTAAACTCTCTCTCTGTTTATCTTTGTGCCTTTGTTTCATTGTTTTATTTGGATATTGTCTCCTTGGCTATTACGTTCATTAGTAAAAGTGCCTAACTCATCTATTTAATTATCTCTAATCATTCAATAGCTTCAACGAAAATTGATTGTCAAACGATTTGTCAAAGATTTGTGAACTTATTTTTAACTACTCAATTCACCCCCCCTCTTGAGTATTGAGGCCACTTGGTAACATGATTAACCACCTCAGTTTGACCATCTATTTGTAGGTGAAAAACATAATAAAATTTCAGATTAGTGCCAAATAATTTCCATAAGGTTTTCCAAAAATAACTGGTAAACTTCACATCCCATTTAGAAACAATAAAAGAAGGAAAACCATGCAAGCGCATAATCTTCCTAAAGAACAACTTAGCAATATGGGAAGCATTGGCAGTTTTATTGCAAGAAATAAAATGAGCCATTTTAGAAAACCTATCAACAACAACCATAACGGAATCATATGCCTTAACAATATGGGGTAAGCCAAGAATAAAGTCCGTACTTAAATCTTTCCATGGTTCATGAGGAACACGCAATGGAGTATACAAACTAGTATTTTGTTTTCTAGCCTTAGCAGTTTGACAAGTACAACACTAAGAAATTACTCTAGCAACATCGCGTTTCAAAGAAGGCCAATAAAACTTATCCTCACCTAAAGCAATGATTTTATCTTTGCCAAAATGGCCAGCTAACCCACCAGCATGCATCTCCTAAATTAAGAAATCATGCAAAGAAGAAGAAGAGATGCATAGTTTAGTGCCACGAAACAAGTAACCATCATGGATAACAAAATCAATATAATAGCGATGGTTACCTGTAAGCAAATCAGAATAAATAACACTAAAATTAGGACAAGTGAGATAATCATCCTTTAATCGATCAAAACCAATAACATGAACACTCATGGTGTGCAACACTAAGCTCATGCAACTAAGAGCATCATCAACCTTATTCTCGACTCCAAACTTATGCTTAACAACAAAAGTAAACTATTGGAGAAATTTTACCCACTTGATATGCTAAGGATTCAATTTCTTTTGCAAGTAAAGATATGCCAGAGCTTGATGGTTAGAATAAAGAATGAACTCCTTGGGAAGTAGGTAATATTGCCAATGAGAAAGTGTCCTAACTAAGGCATAAAATTATTTATCATAAGTGAAATACTTTTTTTTGGCATTATTGATTTTTTCACTAAAAAAGGTAATAAGGTGATGTTCTTAACTTAAAACACCTCCTATCCCAATCCTAGATACATCACAAGAAACTTCAAAAATCTTTGAAAAATCAGGAAGTCTCAAAACAGGCGCTTCATTCATTCTTTTCTTTATTATCTCAAAAGCTTTGGAAGCAATAGGAGGCCAGGAACATTTATCTTGTTTGAGGCACTCAGTAATAGGAGACATAATGGTACTTAAACTAGAAATGAATTGCTTATAGAAAGAAGCTAGGCCATGGAAACTGCGAATCACAGAAAGAAAGGTAGGAATAGGCTAGTCTCTAATGGACTTGACTTTATCAAGGTCAGTCAATAAACCACGAGCAGAGAATATAAAACTGAGGAAAAAAAACCTGAGTCTGTAAGAAGGAACATTTCTTAGATGAACATAAAACTTTTCGTTCCTTGAAGTGAGGAAAACTTGTCAAAGATGACTCAAATGATCAATCTTAGACTTACTAAAGATCAAGATGTCATTAAAGTAGATGACTAGAATTTTCCTAAGAGAGGTTGAAATATGTGATACATAAATTGCATAAAGGACTTGGAGTGTTAGACAAACCAAAAGGCATAACTAACCACTTAAACAAACCATCCTGGGTTTTAAATGTAATTTTCCACTCATCTCCTTTTCTAAGTCTAATTTGATGGTAGCCACTACGCAAATCGATATTAGAAAAACCAACAAGAACTAGTAAGCTGATCTAACATATCCTCAAGCCTAGAAATAGGTAACCTATATTTGACAGTGATCTTGTTAATGGCTTTACTATCGACACACATACGCAAAGAACCATAATTCTTAGGAGTCAATAAAGCAGGACAAGCACAGGGACTAATACTAGGCTAAATTAAACCCTTTTGTAATAATTCACCTACTTGCTTAGTAACCTCTTTATGCTCTTTAGGATTCATATGATAATAGGGAATGTTGGGTAAAGTAGAACCCTGGACAAGGTCAATAGCATGCTAAATATCTTGCATGAGTGGTAAAGTCATAGGAAGCTCAACAGGCATGATATCTTGGAATTCCTCTAACAAAGGATGAAACTCGAAAGGAAGTTCTATAAGAGAAGAACTAGGGAACTCCAAGTGACTTTTGGGTAAGATAGCTAGCATACCATTAGACTCCAAGCTCTCTTTTTCGAACTCCTTATGGGTCAACAAATGAAGATTCTTTTTCTTAGGGTTAGTCGTAGGAGTTTACTTTTTCTTGTGAGAAATAGTGGGTCTTTAGGTCTGGTTGAGGTTAAGGTAATTTGGCTACCAGGATGTTTTAAAATGAAAGTGTTATCACATCCATGGTTGGTAACATCATGGTCATATAACCAAGGGTGACCTAATAAGATATACACAACATCCATGGATATGACATCACAATAAACATCTTCCTTATATCCACCGATACGGAGGGAAATTTTACATTGTTCTTTGACTTCCAAATAAGTCTTTTCTACCTAAGCAACCTTAAAGGGGTAGGAAGAGGTTCATGTTTAAGACCACATCTAGACACAACAAAAGTCAAAATGGCATTCAAGGTACTACCTCCATCAATTACTAACTTGCAAACCTTATCATCAAAATTGATATAGATAAGGAAAATGCTAGTTCGTTTCTAAGAACTATCAAGTGTGGGAGTGAATAAAATGCACATTCTCATGACGTTGAGGGAATTGGATAGATAGATCTCGACATTCTCTTCGTTCTCTTCAATCTCAGTAAAACAATCGACAGGGTTGATAACCTCGTTCACGAAATTCTCTGATTCAATGGAAGCAATATGATCAGTTCCAATATTAAGAGTCCTACGAGGGCATTGAGAAGCTTTGTGACCCTTAGCATGACAGTAATGACATTCTATAGAATAAACATTATTAAAGACTTGTGATTTACCCTTATTAGTAGATTTCAGGATAGAAGTTGAAGTAGAACTAGTACCAAGAGTATAGGTGGAAGGATCTTTAAAGGTAGAAGACTGAGGGATCGAACAAGTAGAAGAAGTTTGAGTAACAAAAAGCCTAGGGACAAGGTTTCTAGGAAACTTCTCAACCTCACTAGCTTTTTTGTAAGCTTCTTTGAGAATGGAAAGGTTATGAAGAAGAACTTCTCTTTTAATTTCTTCCCTAAGCCCATTGAGGAAACAAGAAAGAGTAGCCAAGGTATCTTCCTGAAAATCACTCTTAAGCATCAACTGTTCAAACTTAGCAATGTATTCAAAGACAAGGCTAGATAACTGCTTAAGATTCATCAACTAGTCCAACAAGTGACGCCTATGATAAGTAGGGAAGTACTTCTCATGCAGTTTTTTGTTTCATGACTGCCTAACTAGTAATAGGCGCAAGACCCCTTTAATTTTGATCTCTCTCAACAACTTTAATTACTAATAAACACGATTTTCATACATTAGTTAACCCTTATATTTAGTTTCTTGGACCTCTTATATGCTTAATTGATTAGTTTTGGTCATAATTTATAAGTTCGAGCTTAAATTGGGCTTAATTGATTTTTCTAGCATTATTAGCATTTTACACTATTTCTGTATTTCGGCCATATCTTGAGTTCTAGATATCTAATAATTATGAATTTTACCTTGTAGGAAAGATGAGAGAAAACTTTACAACTTTGATGGAGCTCGAAGTCATAATCGGATGTCTAGTGGACCGAATTGGGCTTGGAAGTTAGAACTCGGGTTTTGTCACATAACTCGAGTAGTGTGCACTAATTAGTCCATAACTTGGGTTGTAGGTGTGATATGGACCTGAAACTAGTGGCATTGGAAAGCTTACACACAAAGCTCAAACTCTTATAGTACCACGAATTGAGACTACAACATTTTGATGGTGTTTCACCCCTATGAAGTTGGATAATGAGATCAGATACTTGTTAAGAGTGAATTGGGCATAACTCTCTCATCTTAAACCCAATTGAAGTGATTTTGGTTGCTAATGAAAGCTAAGAGGCTGAAAATTAACTTTAACCTAGGAAAAAAAATAGTATTCTTAATTTTGAAGTTAGTTATTTTGTTATAAAGATGGGATCCAAGATAGAGAAAAATCCTAGTCGTTTTACTTGATTCTTCTTCTTAGAGTTTTCTCCTTTCTCTTTAGATTTTCATCTTATTCTCTTCTTTTTTTGAGTTCTTCCCTCCCATTCATGGAGGGGTAGAGCCTTTAATCAATCTAAGGGATTAACATTCTTTATGATTAATCTTGAGATTCTACTTTAATTGTTATACATTTAATTATTAATCAAGTTTCTCTTCTTCTTTGTTTGAATCTGATTGAATGCTTAATTTGATTGAGATTTTTATATGTTGATTGCGTAATTATCATATGCTAAGAGAGGATTCCAGAGATTAAACAAGGCATCAAAGGTGTTTGATGAATTGTTTGGCTTGGTTGGATCGTGGTTTTTAAGTTAATTTGGGTTTTGGATGGATGCTTAATTTGTCTAACCTTAATTAATTGAATTCTAGAAGCATTTCTAGTAGAATATCTGTGGATCATTGAGAGGCGTCTTGATGTGATATAAGACCAAGAATTTTGTTGATAATTAAATGGATCTTTAGTGATCAAGGATAGAATAAGATCAAGATTGGTTAGTTCTTTTGGATTAATTATTTCTTAATTTTGTTTTCTCTTCTTTAATTGTTTTCTATTTTTGTTAATTAATCTTACAAACCCCTTCCCCCCTTATTTACTAATCTCTTAATTTGATTTCATGATCATAATTAGAGTGATTTGTGGGCTCGACCCGGTATAACCTTATGCTGCAAGTAATTTTGATAAATTGGTTATAAATTGATTTAAATTTGGTAGTCTCGGTAGTTATCAATTACCTAAATTGACCTTCATTAATTTATGTCTTTAATAAGTTAAACTTTTTATTACTTATACTTGACAATTTATTATTTAATTTAATTTCTTAATATTGATTTTTTTTTACAATTAATTTTTATTCATACAAATTAAATTTTAAATCATATAATAATATTTTCTCTTTTCCTCCTTGTATTTTTTTTATTCATTAATTTTTACTTTTAATTTATTTAATTAAAAATATGTTTTTTTTTCTTTTCACCGATAATAGTCATCTCAAAAGTCATGAACCACTTTTATAATATAATATTTAAACAAGAAAAAAAACATTTTAATATGTTTATATTTTTTGTTAAAAAATATGTTTATATTTATAATATTCTTAATTTAATTGTCAAAGTTATATCCAATGTTTTTTATATATGAAAAATGAATTTTTTCTTAATTTTTTTATTTTGTAATATATCAATAGATAATAAAATAATCTCCAAGTAATAAAATAGTTCCATGTTAAAGTATTTAGAAAATATCTCATAATATCATGATTGTATCTTATAATATTTTAGAGTATCTTAGATGATCTCTTAGGAGTTATTTCCTATTTAGTATATTTTTAGATTTGTTTCTTTACTTAATTAAGACTAAGTCTACTATTAGTATAAATAAGACTATTGAGTTTGTCTTTTGTATCACATTGAATCATATCATATTGTATCACATCATATCTTTCAATAATATTCTCAATTTACAATCATTTTTCTTTTTTCTATATTCCCTAACCTTAAACCTAATTATTCAACATAGTATCAGAGTTATGGTATCCACATTAAGGAGAGTTTCTTTATTTCCTAGCTCTAAACCTAATTCTTCAACATGGTATCAGAGACATGATATCCACCTTGAGGAAAGTTTCACTTTTTCGATATGTAGAGTTCATAAGTCGTTAGAATTGTTACTTACCACCATCAAACACAAATCTAGTTTTGTTGTTTTCCTCATCTTTCTCTCCTTCCAACCTACCATTTTTGAGTCTTTATATGTTCTTTTCCAGTTTTGATTTGTTGATAGTTTTGATTTTTTGATAGAGCTACTCCTCCACTACTCGCCCTTACAATGGCAGCTTTCTCATATTTGCCATCGTTCAAAACACAATTAGTTCTATCTGTTCCATCATGAAAGATAGGCTCCATTCTTTCCTGCTTAAAAAGATCAGCCTGAAAGACTAGCCTCGATTAGTTTCATCTGATCCAACTTGAGAGATTGACTCTATCTTTATTGTTCTAGCATAAAAGACTAGCTCTATTCTAGCTTTGAGCCAAATGCAGTTTGGCTCTATCTCATATGCAATTTGACACTTTCTCCCGCACCTCTTTCGTTCCCGTTGTCCACCTTTGCAATGAAGTCTCTCGTGCGCCCTTGCAATGGCTCGCGTGCTCCCTCTGTTGTGCACCCTTGCACTTCATTGTGCTTCTCCAAGATCTTGAAGTTGTCTTTTTATATATTTTTAGTTTATTTTCATTTTGGTGAGTTTGGTTTAATTGTAACAAAGGGGAGTGTTAAAATATTTAGAAATATCTCATAATATCTTGATTGTATATTAGGATATTTTAAAGTATTTTAGATGATATCTTAGAAGTTTTTTTCTATTCATTATATTTCTAGATTTGTTTCCTTATTTAATTAGGATTAGGAGTCTACTATTGTATAAATAGGACTATTGAGTTTGTCTTTTGTATCATATTGTATCACATCACATCTTTCAATAATATTCTTAGTTTGCAGCCGTCTCTCTCTTTTCCTTATTCCTTGGCCTTAAACCTAATTCTTCAACAATCCAGGCGCAAATTTTGATCTCTAAGACATGGCTGATTCTATCTAATTTAATGCTAGCTTTAGAGCTCAAAAGTTGTCTTATCTCTTGAATAAACTCTTTAGAGCCTGTTTGTTTTATCAGTGGGAGAGGTCCAAAAGTACTTTTAATAGAAGAAACCTATGCGTGCTGTAGGAAAAAGTGTGTTAAGAAGGGGTTTTTTTTTTTCTGTTTTTGGTTGCAAAATGTCAACCAAACAGGCTCATACTATCATCGCCAATAGCCTTCTATGTCTCTCTCATTTATTTGTGGCATCATGATCTCAAATTGAATTGTACTTTCAGCTAGAGCGTTTTGTTATAACTCCAAGTCGTTTGATCTACAACTTCAACAAATGAAGTATTATTCATCATGGTTGCATGCTTGCAATCTAGTCAATGATATTCTATGTGGATATATGATCATGTGAACAATGGGTCAGAGGTATCAAAATGGGTCAAGTCCGATGGACTAGTCCAAATAACTCGATAAAATAAGTGAGTCAGGCAAAAAAATCTGGTACAAAAATGAAATTTGCCCCAATTGGGTTGACCTGATTTTGGCCCGTCTTACAAGCCTGTGCTTAATTTTTAATTATAGTATTATTATGCAATTTATATGATATATAAAGATTTTGTTCTTATTTTTTAATGTAAATTAATATTTTTATCATAAAAATAATTTTTTTAATGCTTGATAGGATTTAAACTATGCAAAAGAAAAATAAAATCTTGAAACATAAGAATACTTTTTTAAAGTGCAGATAACTAAAGAAAAAATAAAAAAGAAAAAAAGGTATGATGCGGGCTGGCTAGAGCTAGCAAAATTGGCCAGCCCAGCTCGATTAGGCCAAGCCAAATATGTTTCAAGTTAATATTTTACTAGTCCAACCTAACCCGTTGTCTGTTGTTTCTGTTTTACATTTCTAGATTTTTTTATATATTATAATTAATAATTAAAATTAATAATCAAAATTTCTCTTTTCATTAAAGTTATATTTCTACCTTCTCTTTCTATATTAATGTTAGCATTTAATATTTTTCTCTTTATTAAATTAGATATTTGTGATTAGAATAAAATGATATAACTATCTATACTTTTAAAAATGTTTCAAGAAATAAAAGTGAGGGTTTTTAATTCAAAGTAAAATATGAATGTTACTAACCTCCACATGATGATGTAGATGTTAGCAATCCCACACATATATATATATATATATTTGCATTACTTATTACTTATTTATTATGTTAGTCTAATATTAACAATTTGGTGTTTTCATGTAAACATAAATTTGCAATACAAATACCTTCTTCGTGGAAAAGAAATCTCCAATTATCACTCCAGTCAATTTTTAGCCTTTTAGTTTTCAATCCTCCAATAAGATATTGCACAACCATTATACCATACAAGTCATAAGTCAAAACCTACGCAATGAGATGGACATTTTAACTAGATTAATCACATCACATCCTACAATAATTGAAATGATTATTGTCCATTTCTAAAATGTAAGCTCTACCAAAGTCTAATGGCCACATCTTCGATCTTTTGCAATATTTTGTTCAGATAGATATGAATAAAGTAAAATATCTAAAAATTTTACTCGAGTTACCAATCCTCTGACTTCTAAAGACACATTACACATAATTTTTTTTTTCCAAAAATTCTATTCTTGTAGGGAAGCATCTTAATCTGACAAGTCTGTGACTTTTCTCGTCGTCAAACCCAATCACAAACAAGTTCCCCACACAGGTGGCAAAAGACTCATGGCAACAAGCGTGGACGGTGATAATACAAGATATCACAGGCAGTGCGAATAGTGTAGCACTGTGACTGGCGATTACTAATACTCAATCACAGTCCACAAGCGAAACAAAAACCGCTATATATAAAGCAAAAGCGCAATAAGAAGAAAGGGGTTGTGTGTTTTTAAGTAAGCGAGCGAGCGAGCGAGCGAGCGAGCGAGCGAGAGAGAGAGAGAGAGAGAAAGGGTTCTGTTTGTTTGATCGGAAAATCTAGCCGCAAGGGATAGAAAGTGCGAGAAAACTTTCGCGCGCGGAGAGAGGAATGGGGAGTGAGAGCAAGAATAGGAATGACGACGGTTGCGGGGGAGGAGGAGGAGGAGAAGAGACGGCGGCGGCGCAGGGTGTGCCGGAGACGGCGAAGAAGGTGGTGCAGAACTTGAAGGAGATCGTGGACTGTACGGAGCAGGAGATCTACGCTGTTCTCAAGGAATGTGATATGGACCCCAACCGCGCCGTCGAGAGGCTTCTCGCTCAAGGTTTGCTCGTTCACTATTGTGTTTTCTTTCGGTAGTGTTCGTTGTTGCAGTGGAACAGCGTTTTTTTTTTTTTTCTGTTTGGTGTTTGGTTTCTGGGAAAGATGGTGAAGATGAGAAAGTTGTTGACTTCGTTTTATTTTTTAATTTTTAGTCTGGTTTTCTGGACTTGGTGTTTTCTTACGCTGTTCAGAGAACAAGAAAAGTGATTTCTGAGTTCCATTTGTCTGTTATGATTTATCTTTATTTGCTTATTAATTTATTTGTTTTCCTTTTTGTTTTCTTTCTGAGTATTATGTTTTATGAATCATTGTTGATCGTTGATGATTTATATCATTATAATTGTTAAGTTTCTAATGTTTTAATTGTAGATACTTTTCATGAGGTGAGAAGCAAACGTGAAAGAAGAAAAGAGGTATTCCTCATATGACATTGTTTATTAACATTGAGGTAAGGATGAAGCTATTATGGGACGAATAATCTATTTGCTTTTTGACTTCAGATGAAGGAGGCCTTAGATTCAAGGACAAGGGCTAATAATGTTGGGTTGAGTCGTGGAGGCAAAACTGGCGCTGGCGGTGATCGTAATGTTGTGCAAAGTGGATTAACACATGTGACATATAATGGTATCTTCTTTGATTGCGGAGCATCATAAAATTTCTGGTACATGCAGCTAGTATATTAACATGGGTTTTACTATTTCATTGCCTTACCTTGTCGAAAATGTCTAACATTTGTCAGAACTTGGTAATGCCCCTGCCAGGGGAGAGGTTGGGTCAGTTTGTTCTTCCGTTACGTCTTCTGCAACTCATATTGTGGGGAAAAGTACAAAAAGGTGAGTTTTTTTTTCATGCAATCTGCTGGCTTATGTGAATTCAAAATGTTACCATTGATGGAATGTGGCTTGATATCAGTTTATTCCATGAGAAAGTCCACGTATTGTTTTCTTTATATAGATTTAAGAATGTTTTAGCAATGTTTTTGATGGTTTTTGTTTATGGTTGATCCTTCTATCCGCTTTTTCTTTTTCTCTCTTGAATTTGTTTTTTTGGTTTTTACAATGTGTCCAAAATGGTGTCCTGGAAAGGTTATTTAAGTGATTGTCATTGCCCATAAGTCAATTATTTTTTTTGTCAATGAAGTTCAGCGCTCCCATCATGAATCATCAGGGTACTTGATGGGTGATGATTTTGGAGGCAATTGAAGCCTTAATGGATGGCTTAGCATTTTTCCTAATTTAGAAACTCTCTTCATGGGCACTGTCTTGTACTCTTGCTATTCTGTTCAATTTGAAAATGCTTGAGATTATGGGTTCTGCCAGCTGCTGCTGCTATCTTTCTTTCCCACTTGACATACTGGTTATGGGAGGTATATCTGACTGGTATCGGGTGTGAGTGATGCCAAACTCTTCTCTTTGTGCATTCATGTATGCATTAATTGCATTTAGATAACTTAAATAATCATCAGTGAATACTAATATTTCTGGAGTAGATTTGAGTTCTTGCTTCTCGCCAATACATAAGAAGGTGAAAATATTTACTCTTTTAGTATGCATGTCTTATAATGACATATTGATATCACTGGCATTAGAATGTTGCAATATGTAGTTATCTTTCTAAATGAAATGTCTAAGTATTCACCTCAGATCTTTTTCCAAAAAAATTGATGCAGTGATTCTTTTAGTACTGATAATGGAAGACAGTCATTAGGAACAGGTGACTCCATATCAGCTTCTGCCCAAGTCTCTCTAGGACTTCAACCCTCGTTGCTAGGAGTGAGAAAAGGACATCTTTCAATGGCAGACATTGTAAGAATGGGTAAAACATCTCAAGATGCTGTTTCATATGACCATTATAATGCCTCAGGAGTTTCTGCATCTGGAAATTCAGACTCAAGCTTAAGTCTACACTGTCAAAATAATTCCGAGCAGCAAGTTTTTCACGATGAATGGCCTGTAATTGAACAACCAATTACTGGCAATTCAAAAGCACTAAACATGTCTGCGTCATCAAATGCTAATGGGCCATCTGAACATCCTAGCTTGCATGATACTGCAGTTAGTTTACACAGGAACTGTGAATTAGATGCAGCCCAAGTTTCATGGGGGGATATTGCTAGTGATAAAGTTATTTCTGAGAAAATTGAATATGCTTCTATATCTAGCAAACATACTATTATGAGCAGCAACGCCGGACTAGGATCTCTTTCCAACTCTAACTTAAAGAATACTCGTTCCTCTGATTTTTGTAGTTCTTATGAGCATCATGAAGGTAACTATTGTAACTGTTGTTTTAGGTTCAGAATAACCTACTCTATTGTGCTATCTATAAAAGAAACGATGATCACAACATTGCATGAAGTCTTCTTTATGGCGGAGCTGTGCTGAAATGAGATTTAGAATAACCTACTTTTCTATTGTGCTAGTAAGCATAAATCATGATCGTTACATTGCATGAAGTCTTTATGGTGAATGATGATTTAATTGGTATTGAGTATGCTTGACTATGATGATTTATGAAGCTATGATCTTTCTCTGGATTCATACATATAAGGACCGTTATAACTGAACATTTATATTTTATGAGTTAAAAAAAATTACTACTCTCAAACTGAATTGTAAGTTTTCGAGTTATTATGACTGGTTTGCATGCACGTCTTGTCATGTTTTTGACTGTGTACAATGTGTTTCCATATCTATGTTTTAGGAAAAAAATCGATTTTGATGAATACATTGAACAAATGGTTGTTATAGTTGATTGAATAGCTATCATTATTTATATATACATTGTTGTTACTTGATTGTAAATAATTTGATATGAAAAAAGCCTATGATAGGGTACCACAAGAACTTCTTGTGGAAGGCTCTAGAGTAAAAAGGAGTTAGTATGCATATATTTGAGTTATAAATAATATGCATGATGAGGGAACTAGTGTTTGAACGCATGGAGGGGTAATGGAAAATTGTCCTACAACTATAGGATTGCTATTTTGAGTCCATAACTTTTTACCTTAGTATGGAATGTACTTACTAAGCAAGCCAATGTCTTAGTTCATGTATTTTTTTTTTTTTTGTTGCAGATAATATAGTCTTAGTTGACGAATCGAGAGGAGTAAATTGCAAACTTGAGTTGTGGTGAGAAGCTTTGGAATCAAAGGGTTATAGGTTAAGTAGAAGTAAGACAGAGTATATAAAATGTAAGTTCAGCAAGATGTGAACTAGCAATTTTTCGAAGGTGGAGATTTGAGTCATGTCATACAAGAAGTTGCATTGTTTAGCTATTTTTGGATCTATCTTACAAAGTAATGGGGGAGGGGACCGACGGAGATATAACACATAGGATTCAAGCTAGGTGAATGAAATGGAGAAATGTTAATGATTTGTGGTCACATGCCTATTAAACTTAGGAAAATTTTAGTAGATAAGACCAGTGATGTTCTGTGGTAGTGAATTTAGAAATAAAATACCACCAAGGGCATGCACCAAAAAAAAGACCAAGGGCAAAAAATAAGTGTAGAGGAGATGAGAATGTTGCAGTAGATGAGTGGACATACAAGTAAAGATAAGATTAAGAACGAACATATTCAAAGTGGCTGAGTGAACATACAAGTAAAGATAAGATTAGGAATGAATGTAATAATTTATTTAGAGTTGGAGTATGATGAGCCGTTAACGCATGTCTATAAAAGGAAAGGAAAGGAAAGAATAAAAGGAATGGACGGCAGAGTGGATGGCAGAATGGGCTGTAGAATGGACGGCAGAATGGACGGTAGCATGGATGGCAGAATTCGTAGTTGTTTCTATTAAAATGCACTCTAGTTCAATAATTGTAGTTTGGAAAAGTCTTACTTGTGCTATAAAAGCAAGGCCTCAACCTTTGTATCGGAGAGGAAAAATTGGGTAATCTTGGGGTGGTTTAGGACTTTAGGCCAAGGACAGAGGCTGTGTATCGCACCTCTAATTGTTCTTCCTTTTCTCTATTTTCCCATAGTCTCTATTTTCAATTTTCTAGATCTATAATCGGAGCTCTGCTCCTTGAAGTTCCTATTTAATTCCTTTTATAAAACCAATACCTATCACTTGGTATTAGAGCTCCTGATCTGGGGAGCGTCTGGATGGTATCTACACGCATGGAGAGCAGATTGGAAGCAGTGGAATGGCAGATGGAGGCCATTGAACAATGATTTCAGGAGATGATGAGGACAATGATAGAACAAATCGTTGAAGCAGTACAAAAAGGGTGCGAGAGCCCAAAAGGAGGGGGAAGTACTCACGGTGTAGGAAACAACAAAGATGGCAGAAGGGAAGACTGTTTGAGGTGGCTGGAGGTGCTATATTTTACATGCGATGATCTGCACAGGTGGTGTACTGTGTTGAACGGTACAAGGTTGCTTCGGCGGTGGTGTGTTTGGAGGGAAGGGCATTGAATTGGTACCAGTGGTAGGAACCACGGATGGGGATGGGGACGGAGACGGTGACTTGGCCAGTTTTTCGACAAAGACTAATGGGGAGGTTTCAGATCGCTTCGTCGGAAAACCCATATGAGGTGTTAATGGAACTGCGGCAAATAGGTTCGGTCATGGAGTATCGAGAGCAATTCGAGCTCTTGTCCACTCCACTTCGTTATGCGAATGAGGAATTCATGCGTAGAGCATTCATGAATGGATTGAAAGATGAAGTGAAAGCAGAGTTGCGATTGTTCAGCTCAGAGGATCCCCATTCCTTGATGACAATGGTTCAAAGGGTGGAAGATAGAAATTGGGCATTGGGCCAAAATTATGGGTTTTTTTGTCTGAGGAGTTGGGTCTATTCCCAGTAGGCCCACGTTGACTAGTAAATGGGTTAGGGCCCAAGACAACCCAGGTGGAAGGGGGTGGGGTGCTCAGCCCAATTTGTGGTCCGGGCAATGGTCCATCATATGGAATGGTGGGAGTGAAACTGAGCCTGTGATTGAGCAACAGCCAGCATGTGAGCCAACACTTCAATATGGGACGCCTACTTATGCTGACATCTTAGGTGGGCAGCTATTGATTTCCAAGTGCAGTATTGCAGTTTGTTCTCCTTTGACATTTTCTAATATGTGTGTGAAAGAGTTATTGTTGGGAATTTATTTTGAGAAGGTGAATATTTTGGTGAGTATGAAAAAGTAAGTGATAGCATGTTCCCTCTTAAATCAGATATATACATTGGAATGCCGGGCTTGCAGCTTTTGTGGTGCAATTCTTGTAAGTTGCTTCAATGGATCTGTGAAAATGGGGGTTCATCACTCCCACATAAGTTTTATATTTTTTGCATTCAGCAAAATTGTTTTGAGGAATACGATATTGTTATGCAGCTACTTAGTGTATAGTTGAACACCAAGTCAATCTTGCTGCTGATGAAGTCGCATAAAGCTTACCCAACCTAGAGTTACCTGGCTCGCCTAGAGTTCATTTTGAGTCTCACTCATGTTTCAAGCAATGGGACCTTGGAGGGATTCCCTTGAGCTGTTACAAGACCTCCTTGTGGCGGGTATTGATGAGAATACTTGGGAAGACTTTGCTGCGATCCAACAAGCATTTCTAGAATTTCACCTTGGGGGCAAGGTGAAGCTTATTGGGGCAGGTATTGATGAGCCATTAACACATGTCTATAAAAGGAAAGGAAAGAATAAAAGGAATGGATGGCAAAATGGACGGTAGAATGAGCGGCATAATGGATGGTAGCATGGACGGTAGAATTGGGAGTTGTTTATAATAAATTGCACTCTAGGAAGTTGTAGTTCAATAATTGTAGTTTGGAAAGGTCTTGCTTGTATTATAAAAGCAAGGCCTCAACCTTTGTATCGGAGAGGAAAAATTGGGTAATCTTGGGGTGGCTTAGGCCAAGGGCAGAGGCTGTGTATTGCACCTCTGATTGGTCTTCCTTTTCCCTATATTTCTGTAGTCCCTTTACATTTTCAGTTTTCTAGATCTGTAATCGGAGCTCTACACCTTGAAGTTCTTATTTAATTCCTTTAATAAAACCAGTACCTATCAGAGTAAGAGGAGAAGATGAAGTGTTAGAAACTGACTGAAGGTGGTCTAGTCATGTGAGGAGATGACCAATAGAGGCTCCAGTCAAAAAAAGGATCAAATGGAAAATAGTCAGATTAAAAAGGTAAAGAAAGACCACAAAAACTTTAGGATATACCACTTAAAAAGACCTTACCCTAAATGGGTTTATTGATACTTTTGTTTTTGATAGAATCCAATGGCATCATTTGATTCGTGTAGCTGACTCCACTATTGAGATAAGGCTTGGTTGTTGTTGTTGTCTTTGTTACTTGTTAATTGGATTTTCATTTTGTCATTTAAAGTGTTGGAATTGTACCTAAATACATTTGTGCCTTTAATAACTATTCTCATCATTAAAAGTTCTTTTCCAACTCTCTTTCTTTTGTTTTTGGAGGATTGGAAGTGATATTTTCTCACAAACTGGTTAGTGTTTAACTGGGTATCCGCTTATCTCTCCTTACGGCTATGAAGTCATTGTTGGATCTTTCAGATTCGATTATTAAAAATTATGACTTTTTTTGTATTATATTGTCTGTGTCAAACAATGAATTGAACTGTAGAGTAGATCTTGAGCCTGAAATTTGATATCTGACTAGTTTCAGTGGTGATGATTATAATTCCTAGCTTCTGTACATAAGTTTTGTAGATAGGTGCCTTATCATTGAATCAGAATCTTTAGAAAGCAATGTAGAAACCAATTTTTAGATATGCTGCTTTGTGCATTCTTAATACATGGAAAAATATAGGTCTCATGCATTATATATTCTTTTTCACCATTTTCTTTCTCAGGAGGAGTTAATGGATTGCCATTATTCTATTTATCATTCAAATAAATTGACTAGTAATGCCCTTGTAGATTTGTCGTCAGCTACTTCAGATTTTCAGCGGCTAAGTATAAGGGAACCCAAACTGGAAGTGTCATCATCCGAAGATAACCCTACAGTGGTTCTTCCAAATCATTTGCAAGCCTTGGCTGCTGAGTGCTCACATTTGAGTTTTGGTACATATAATGGCGGCAGTAATTCTGCATCTACTGTGATTCTTGCGTCTGATATTTCTAGAAGTGGCTTGGAAGAGAAGTCTGCAGCTGTAGATGGTTCTTTGGCTCAGTTCTTGGACACCAGGCATTTTCTTTTCTGTTTCCAACTTCTGATATACTCAGCTTTGTCTGTTGCAACTCATTTTCTTATTGTTTTCTCTCTGTATTAGTTCTGTATACCATGGTGATAAACAGCTTGGATTTGATGTACGTAGAGGAACAGCAGGTGATAAAAACCATAACTTTTTTTCATCTCCTCAGCAAGAGCCTGTGAAGCATATTATTTCTGTGGAAACTCTTGGGCATGAATACAACACAATGGCATCTGTATCGGATCCTAGTTCGCAAAAATCCCACTGGCTAACTCCTTCACTGCCTTTGAAGCAGCCAGGCTTGCAGAGTGGAGGCCATTCTACTTTTCCAAGAGAAATGGTGACACTATAGCCTTTCAAACTTGAGTTCTTTAGCTTGGATTTTTATTATTGATATTGCTGGGCTTCCTACATGATGAAGTATGGCACTTTTTTTTTGCAAATGTAATAACTCTGTTGGGTAGTCTGGATTCATATGTTGGTCTTGTGGTGCAAGCTTCTTTACTCAATATATGATCTACTTGTTTCTTTCATTTTCCATTATTATGGAAGTTGCTGAAAACTTCAGCAAATAGATTGAATTTGGCTTCTTCATGCTAATCATTTCCTAAGGGTATTTTTCCTTTACAAGTTTGTAATTCCACTTTTTTTTATCTCTGATAACCTGTTCCATCTGTGTATGCTAGGTTCAGAAGAGACCTATAATTTTTATTTTTTTTCCATATTCAGACCTGTGTGGAGAGCATTAAGATGGCTCCATATTCACCTCTTTTAACCTTAAATAAATTTGATTTGAAATATTCAATATCATCTTCTCTGTCACTCTCTGATATCTTTTCCAAAATTGTTTCTCAGTCTCTCTGCTGAGCTTCCGACTTTATGTTATTGAGCTGAATATCAGTGAGTATAAGTCCCTAAGACAGAAATTTCTGTTGACATACTGGTGTGTTGTCTCAATATGACATACACTATTTGCTACAAGCTTGTGAAACACAGTTTGTTTGATGTTTAAGCTGATATATGCATGTGTGCATGACTAAACTGTTTCTTTTGTGCAAGGGGTGCATTTATTAGGTTATTCTGCTGTTCTGATATGCAGGTTATATTTTGCAAATAATATGCTGTATGATTTGATTATGCATTTGACAATAGTGTTGGGTTTGAATGTATGATGCTTACACTTCTCTAGTAATATGTTAATATTAATAGTCAAAGTATGATTCTTTAATGGTTGTTTTCTTTTTCTTGCTTTCTTTTAAGCTTTTAAACACTATAATTTTAAGATTTGCTTCTATTTATCTTGACGCAGCATACTGATTCAAATTCAATACCTGGTGATGTGTTGGCATTCCTCATGTCACAATCACAACCTGCAAGATACAGTAATGCAGTATCATCTATAAGCAATCCCGCCATCTCCATGTCTGAGGTATCTCGGGAATATTCTTCTATGTTCACTTGCTCATTAATTCTTTCTGTAATTTTATTGTAATTTTGTCTATGCTAATAATAGGACTGAGGTTCTTCGGTTGGTATAGTCAACTAGTGATGTTTAAATCACTAGAAAATTGTTGATAGAAGAATAACCTGAAAGAGATGGTTCAAATCTTTGATGCTGTTATATACTTGGGTAGTCAGAAGTTAATGATCCGCAAAAGTTCTGATTTCAATATTTCTTATAAATCCAATTACTGTATTATTGTCTCGATTCTCACATGCCCTGTATCATTAAGAAATGGATAAAGGGAAATACATGCTGGGGTTCCTGGATACATATATATCAAGTTGACTAGTTCTTTCTCATGGATACCCTACCAGCAAAGTGGAATCTGAACTGGCTTGACCAGACAACAGGATGGGTTAGTGGGGAACAACTGCTCTTGGAGGAGCAGGGACTTTTAAGGGAGTGAGGACTTATATGCTGGATTGATAAGCTATCTGGATCACGATGCAACTTATGATTTGGGCTTTCTTGCACAACAGTGATGGGGATATGTTGAATGTAAAAGTTGTTTGGATAGTAGGCTTAAAATCTGGCAGTGTTCTTTCTGACGGTGAAAATACCTGATTCAATAATCATCCTTTCATCGTTGTTTCAACCTTAAAGCCGTGTATAGCTTATTGTATTATCTTAATGCATGAAACTATGAATTTGAGTTCCAAATGAATTCAGGTTAACGTTGAAGGAAAGTGCATTTGAGGCTTAAAAGGCACCAAGGGACCAGGGCCCTCAACTAAGTTGTTGATAAACTGGACCTAATAATTGGTGTCATTGATATTCTTGACAGTTGTTGAACCATGCAGGTCATGGAGCCAGGTGCCTTTGCTCTACCTAACAGATCTGCACTTCCCCAGGATCTTACAGTGCAATCCTCAATACACTTTCAACAATTGCATGACACGAAAGGATATTGTTCCCTGCCCCAGAATCAGTCATATATGACAACCATCAATTCACAGCAAGCATTTTCAGGCAGTACTGCATATAATCAATCTCCTGCAGACAAGTATAACCTTCCACAAAATAGAAATGAATTCCTTACGAGTAGATTGCCCCTTGCCACTGCCAGAGATGCATTTGGTTATGGAAATCTTGGCTCTTCCTTCTATAGCTCTGGAAGCTTTCCGTCTAATCCATCTCTTGGCTATACGATGGCTTCAAATAACTTTGATGAGATTTTACCTTCTCAGTATGATGGTGGACGTAACTTAAGCTCTATTCAACAGGTAAGTTTTACTTTTTTCTGAGGAAGAATGATCTTTTCTATATAAAGCTGTTAGTGTGTTGATAATCGTAGTGTACTTCAATAATGAGTGTTACATGATTGAATGTTATTGACCATAGTGCATATTATGAGAAAATGGCCTTTAAAGTTAGCTATTGTTGATCTGTATATGCCTACTCTGCGAACCTACTCCCTGAAAATAGAAAAGGGATGACATCCAACTGTTCTTATTTATCTGATGGGTGTGTTATCCCCAAGTCTGAATGACCATTATCCTTGACATACTGTACACTATTAAGCCTATTGTCATATAATTGTCACTTCGCCTAATATATTGTATTGTCATTCTTCTGACCAGCACGGTAGCTTTTCTCAATGGGACTATGGGGCTGAGTCAAGATCTTCGTTTCTCCCTGAGAGGACCCAGTATAACTTCCCGGGGCAGCCAAGTCAGGCTTCCCTGTCACAGTATGTAAGTCCTGGATATTCTGACCTTTATCATTCTCAGACACGGGTTGTGGAAGAACTTCAGCGGCCAGGTGGTTTTCAAGATTTGTCATCCAAGCAATTGCATCAATTTTGGCAGCACAGCCACTAACAGTATACGCCCTGCTCGTTTTTTCTCCCCCGTTTTTCATGAGGAATTATTGTAGCAGGTTTAGGTGAAT
The DNA here is from genome assembly GCA_029884595.1 of Ormosia semicastrata. Classification (NCBI taxonomy): domain Eukaryota; kingdom Viridiplantae; phylum Streptophyta; class Magnoliopsida; order Fabales; family Fabaceae; genus Ormosia; species Ormosia semicastrata. Next base: position 6,953,440 of record JAQQTO010000040.1, read on the forward strand.
TAGGGTGTTATTATCATTTAGATGCTTGAGCGTTAATTTAATTGTACATACTTTAAAGAGGATTGAATTTGTCTTCTGCAGTTCTGGTTTTATATTGTTTTACTGGGGGCATTGCTTTTCTCTTAGGATAGGTGTTTTTTTAATTGGAATATTCCCATTGGATAATTTTTAAGCCAAACAGAATTGTTATTCTCAAATTACAAGTATAAGCTAATATGCAGTTCTATATCGATTTCACAGGAAGGGGGACCCCTAGTATTAAAGTATCCCTGTAAAATGAGAAGAAAGGTATGAAGCGGAATAATTATATGACAATGAGATATCTGTTGGGGAAGGCAATTGACATAAGGCAAAGTTAGTTTGAGTTGGGCAGTAAGATTAATGCGAAAAACAATAATTTGTGATGGGGTTGGTACTACTTAACTCCATCCTAAAAGCCAATCATTCTTTTGGGATCTTATAAATTTTCTTGTCATAATGCAGCTACTTTAAGCTTTCATGTACTAGCATAGTTGTTAAACTCGAAACGGACCGGCCGGTTGGGCTGGTGAATTGGCCAGGTGAATTTGAATCGGTAAAAATTTGTTAAACTAGTCTGACCTGTCATTTAGATCGGTTGTGCATTTGAATCGGTAAAAATTGATTGACTTGTGACTTGGCCGAGTATATCTATTCTAGATTGCAAATCAGACCCACAGCGCTGCCTTGTTACACCATTGCCGTTTCAAGCCCGACGTCTCGGCTCTCAGCACAGCCCTTGGCCCTTACAACGTTGCCCCAACCTCGTAGTTGCACAGTAGCACAACGCCAAAGAGAGATAGGAGATGGAGCTCCCAGTTGGTAGGCGCAGCTTGCAATCCTACAATCAATAACGGGCAGAGAAGAAGAGAGATAGGTGAAGAGAGAAGATGATAGATAAGTGAAAGACGTCGGGTAAAGAAAAAAGTGAAGATGCAAAGCTCTCGTTGGTTTTTGAATGGTTCTAAATTTCTTGGGTTTTGAATAATGGAAGGGAAAAGTCAAAGGATATTATCTTAATTCCATCTTTTCCCATCGTCTTTGACTTTGTGTACATATATCTCACTTTCTCTCATTTCACACGACTGTTAATAGCAGAAAAGAGAAGAAAAGTTAGAAATAAGAACGAAAAGAGGAAATAGAGAAGAAATAAATAAAAGAAATAGGAGAAAAGAGAAAACAGATCGAAAGAAGAAAGAAGAAGAAGAAATAAGAACCAAGGGAAGAACAAGAAAAAGAATCGAACTTCATCCATAGGGAATTGAGTAAGGGATTGTAGTGTTTGTTTTTTGTGTTTTATCATTCTTTGTTTTCATGGAAACTGACAAAGAATGGACAGAACCGAGTTCTTCATTATACTCGAGGAAAATCATGATTGAGTGTAATAAGAGATATGCTTTATGATACTTGAGCATATATTTGCATGGACATGTATATGCATGAAAACAACTATTAGAACTTTGTTGTTGATGATTTTCCAATACTTTTCTACATGATTTATAGTATAAATAGATGCTTATAGTAAAAGGGATTAGTATAGATATGAAATGAACAGGAAAATAGTTATTCTGATGTTCCGAAATGTCTTTCTGCAGTGCTTTATTCGAATAGGCCAAGGAGCAATTCGAATAAAGTGTCTTTCTATAGTGTTCTGTTCGAACAGGCCAAGGGGAAATTCGAATAAAATATCACAAAATGTTCCAGTTTTGATGTGTCAACTATATGAATTGTATGATTTTGATGCTAAACTGAGTATTCTAAGTGAGCAATTTGAATGACATAATTTTTGAGGCTAATCGAATAGACTAGGAGAGCTATTCTATCGGCACAATTTAGAAAGCCATACTATTAGTGCTAATCGAGTAGACTAAATGTGCTATTTGATTTGGTATGATTCTGGTGTTAATCGAAATATTATGATAGCTATTTGAATAGCACTTCAAAATAATATATTTTTTATGTTGATTGAATAGACTAAAAGAGCTATTCGAATAGACTATTTCAAAATGGTAAGTTTGAGGCAAACCAAATAGACTGAGAGCTATTCGATTGACATGATTTTGAGGTTAATCGAATATACTATGAGAGTTATTTGACTAGCATGTGTGTCAATTATGATCGAAAAAGACAAAGTGAGCTATTTTACAAGCATAATCCAAAGTGATATGTTTTTTTATATTATTCGTAAAGGCTTAGAGATGCTACTTGAATAACAAAATTTCATAATGTCATGACATTTGTATAACATATCATGAAACAAGGAAGTAAGAAAAATCCATTGTCGGGTCAAAGGAGCAAGAAAAGCCCTTTGTCGAGGATAAAATATTTGGTAGAGGAGTAAGAAAAACACACTGTCAAGAGTAAATGAGTGAGAAAAACACTTTACTAAGATCAAAGGAGCAAGAAAAACCCTTTGTTGAAGGACATGACATTTCATAAGTATCAACATAACACATTTCATAAACAGTAACATTTATCATTTCATAAACATAAACATAATACATTTCATAAACATTAACATTTATCATTTCATGAGCATCCACACATAATTTCATTTGAATTGTTAACTTATGTATTTATCATGGAATTGTATTTTGAATGATTTTATCTTGTGTTATACTACTGAGAATTTTCAAATTCTCACCCCATTGTTTCCATGATAATTTACAGATCAAAATTGAAATTCTTCTGAGAAGGGAAATTGAAGTTGGTAGTTTGGAGTAGAATGTTTATTTTCGAATTATGAATGTTATACATATGTCGTGGAGGCTTAATTTGTATTTATATACTTACTGATGTACTAATTATGTATACTTAATTTTTCAATAAAGAATCAAAATTTTCAAATGTGTTTTTATGTTGAATAGTTCGAATACCTTCCTTCGATTACTTTATTTTCGAGACTTTATTTTTTGACTCTATATATTTTGATATATATAGTCAAAGGCTTTTATGATGTTTAAAAGTAAGAAATTATAACATGCCTAATCTTGTTTATGTATGTATATTTCAAATATAATATAGTAAATTGAACTAGGACATTACATTATGGTATTAGAGCACTTCATCCTATTGAGTCTGGGTATGGACTAACTATGCTTTTGGCATAATTCAATATTCCTGTTTTATGTTGTAAATTTTCTTATCTTGATGTGAGATGTATGAATAAAATTACATGACAGCCTTAGGTATGAATGTTATTAGCTATTGTTGTACTGTTACATGATATTGAGACTAATTAACTCAACATGTATTGTTCTATATGTATAGAAAATTATGGCTTCACCTAGGCGAACTAGAGGGAACATGAACTCTACTTCTGAGGGTCCAACTGATATGACTATAGTGTTCATGGAGATGGTAGCTACCATGAGGGAGCAGATTGCTATCACAAATAGGGTTCTAGAGAGGATGGAAACAAATTTACCTCAGCAGCCAACACCTCATGCACAGTCAGTACAACTAGTGCAAGAAGCACCGGTGGTTAGGAACCAAAATTTCCTAGATCTTTCAGAGTTTAGGATTCCAACCTTTCATCTTTCAAGGGAGAGTACAACCCAGTTAGAGCAGAGGGGTGGTTGAAGGAGGTGGAGAAGATCTTCATAGTCATAACTTGCTTTGATGAGTAGAGGGTGTTGTTTGCCTCTTATATGTTAGTGGGGGAGGCAGAGGACTGGTGGACAGATGCTAAAAGGTTATTTGATGCATCAGGGACTCAGATTACTTAGGTGGTGTTTAGGAATTCTTTTCTAGATAAATACTTTCCTAAGAACCTACAGAATGCCAAGGAGATGGAATTTTTGAAACTTGAGCAAGGTGACATGTCTGTTGGCCAATATGTGGCTAGGTTTGAGGAGTTGTCTAAGTTCTCCTCTTACTTTAGGTTCAACCCGGATGATGAGTGGAAGTGTATAAAATTCAAAGAGGGAGTGAGAGATTACATCAAGAGGGCCATTAGACCTTTTGAGATTCGAAACTTTCTGACCTTGGTAAACAATTGTAGAATTTGGAAGGTCATGATAACAAACCTCAAGTAGAGCAAAATCACAAGGTTTTCAAAAGAGGAAGGCAGGGGATGATAGGTACAAGAAGGGTGCTTCTAGACTTAGTTACCCTCAAGACAAAGGCAAACAAGTTTAGATGGAACCTAAGGGACCAAAATGTGATAAATGTGGGAGAAAACATGGTGGTAGACCTTGTTTAATGGCCAATCAATATGTTTTTCATGTGGCCAACCAGGGCACTATGCTAAGAAGTGTCCACAGAGATAGGGAGTAGCGCCCAACCTTAAACCTCAAGCTAAAAGAAGAGTTTCTACTCTGAGTGGTAAGGAGACAGCTCAATCTCCTGATCTTATACAAGGTAAATGCATAGTTGTGAACACCCAATTTTGTCCGGGTCATTAAAAATTTTTAATTAAAAAAAACAAAAAAATCAAAAAACAAAAAAACAAAATAAAAACAAAATAAAAAAAAGAAATAAAGATAATAAAAAATGACCTAACTTTGTTGCATAAGCACATAACCTGACCCATTATCCAACCCATAACCCATATGCTACTTAACACCTAAAAAAAACCTAGCAGCCACCGTTACCCATCCCAAACCCTAGTCACCATCATTCTTCAAAACCAAATTTCTTTCTATAAAAACTCATAACCCAGACACTTTAGACACACAAATTCATAGAGTCACAAATTCAGACAAACATACGAATTCAGACACTTTTTCTGCCTACACACACAGCCATCATGAAAATACCCTAACCATTTTTTTCATTTCACGCAACCATCAACAACACAACCACAACCACCAAACAACCTCACCATCACCATTTTCCCACAGCTCAAATACCTCCACTCTCAAACAGTCCCAACCATTGAAACCCCTACAAATCCATCACATAAACATGATTCTTACCTCATCACCATCTCCTTCATCTTCAACCTCTAATCGAACCCATCCACCGTCTTCGTCCCAAATATCAACCCTAACTATCTTCATCAAACCGTGACCACTACCCTCCAATCTGCACCCTGTAATCACCATATCCCACCATAACAGCCCTCATCCACCAAACACGTGAGACCACCAACATCCAAGCCCTCTATCCTTCCCAACCGTAACCACCAAGACTTCTGCCACGTCCAAGTCACAGAACCCACACCACTTAACCACCAAACACGACCACAACCTCCACCCTTACGGTAACCTCCACTCAACCAATAAGCTACGCCCATATCACCCACCACCGTCCCCACAACACAAAACAGCCACCCAAACTGGCACCTACTATTCCACCACCAAACACGACCACAACCTCCGCCAGTAGCAAAACACCAACCTGACAACGACCACCACTAATCACCGCTACAACTCAGGACCTGCTCATCGTTTCCGTTACCAGCCTCTACGTAGCCAACACCTAGGCGCATCATGCACCCTTCACCACGTCGGAACTGTGATCCCAGCTGTACACAGAGCCCTCATCTTCTGTCACGAAATGTCGCAACCTCCATCTAACAGACCATCGTTCCCGGCCAAAACCAGCTACCCCAAACCGAGCTCCTCCTAGCTACGAGCCCTCGCACCATGCACGCCACCACCACTGCAGATCTGAGCCAGACCCACCTCATGAGCCACCCGTCCTCTGTTTCTGCAACTCAAACTGTGTGCCATCCACCATCTGCTAGCAACCGGTCACCATCCTCACAGCGGCCACGTGACCACCAGATCCAGCCAAACTGAACCCTGTCACCTGCGTAGCAACCGCACGTTACCCTCGCAATAGCCACACACCATATCCTCTGTATCGTTGAATACCAGGTCCTATTTGTTCCTTTGTTTCTTGCATTTTTTTATGTTTAAAACCTTTTTTTTCTAAATGACAAAAAAGGATTTTTAAAAAATAAAATAAAATAAAAAATATATAAAAGAAAAATAGAAAATATAATTAATATTTGTAAATTTAAACAAGGATAAATATATAAATGAAATAAGATTTTTTTTCTTCATTCGGTTCTTGTTTTGCTTATTATTTGTTTTATGTGATCCATGATCAAATAAATTTCTTTTTTTTAAAAAAATACAATAAGGCAAAGAGAAAAGAAAACCCTTTTTTTTTAATCAACGCAATGACCAATGATAATGATTGAATAACAGATGCTATCTTCAATGTCATTTGGATCATAAGAGTTTATTGAGTAGCCTAGTGCTAACTTGAACCCTATACAAGAATGAATTTGTTTTCAAACAAAATTTCTTTCAAAAATTCTTTTTTCCATAATTAAAATTAACTAATCCACAATTATTTTCTAAAGAACTACATTACTTTGAGTTCCTCATTGCACCCGAGAATATGTAGGAGCGGAAATTCTTTCCTGTCAAGCCAAAAATTAAATTTTCACAATTTGGTTGTTTCTTTCTTTCTTTCTCTCTCTCTCTCTCTTATAAAAATAGTTACAATGTTTTTAAGAGGAATAAAATAAATATATTTGATATTATCAAGTTTTGCGTAATTGACTTAAGGTACCGTCTTAGGACGGATGCGTTAGGAGTGCTGTGGGATTAAGTTTCCACCATTCCCTATGCATAATCGACTTTTGAATCCAATCTAGTTTTAAAGACTATTTCCTAAGAAAGGTTTTCCATTTTTTTTTCAAATTCAAATAAAATTGATGGCGACTCCACTAGGGATACTTAGAGAGTCAGGCCTGTTGTTATTAGTTGTACAAATTATTAATAATATCTATTTATTTATTTTACCATTTTTTGTCTTTATTTTTATTTTCTTATTTGTTTGTAAATAGATTTTATCTAGTACTTTTATGTAAATATCTGATAGCATTATTCAGTGTTTATTTTGACATGATTTACTTGTATATATTTTTAATATTTTGTGCTTAATTGTTGAAACCCTAGGGTAGATGATTGCTGGCTGATTGTTGCATGTATGTTTTTGTAGGTTGGGGGTAGTTTTATTTTTTAAAATTTTTGTCTATGCTCTCTCACACACGTCATTATCACTTACCTCATACACTTTTTGGGCTCTATACTCGAGTCTGTGCGAACCTGACGAATAGGAGGGGTCTCGACTTTTGTTATTGAGGGGCTTTATGCTCACTTGACATTTATTGAGACACCACTCAGATTGTTATCAATATCATGGACTAGTCATATTGAGAGAGTTTATCCCTATTTGTGGTTAATTCATGAATTAGGTCCTTGTCTTTCGAGATGGGGTCAATCTGGGGACAATGACTTTTTAGAAATTTAGATCTATCCTGAAAAACCTTGCACTGATAGATTGAACATAATGACTGCCAAAATTATAGTCATGACCTTAAGAAAATCTAACCCTTAGGTTCCACCTAACTAGGACATGAAGGGAGCATACTTCTGCTTTATCTATCTATTCCTCATGTCATTCATTTTTGCATAAAAAAGAAAAAAACATCATCTTACATTTTCATGGCATTCCTAACATTCTTAAAAAAAAAAATACATCATCTTGTATTTTTATGGTATTCCTAGCATTCTTTTTCTTTTAAAAAAAAAGATATATCATCTTGCATTTTTATGATATTCCTAGCATTCTTAAAAAAAAAGATACATCATCTTGCACTTTCATGGCATTTTCAGCATTCTTAAAGAAAAAAATACATCATCTTGCATTTTCATGGCATTCTTAGCATTTTTTTTTAAAAAAGAGAGAGAGAAAAAGATGTTTTCATCACAAAGTTCATTCATTCCATCTCATGCATCTCATTCATTTTATCTCATTCTTTGTTTAATGTTATCATGTTTTAACAAATCATACTTGTTCAGGAACCATTACGTGACATAGGAAAGAAGAGACAAATGAAACCCGAGTTCACAATATTAGATCTTGGACTAGAATGACTACTAGTAATCTTGAGGCAGGGAGAAATTTGAGCAGGGAAGTTGATGAAATGACAGGGTAGATGAATGAAATGTCTGAGACCCAAGCAAGGTTAGAGGCAATACTGCAAGATGTGAGGGAGTCTATAAGCTTAATCAGTGGAAATAGGGGTGCAAATGGGGTTGAAGCATATGTAAGTGTGCCTCTGATCCCTTCTATGATAACCGCCCCGACATTCTCGACTGTAACCTCAAACATCACCGTGGGGATTCATGAGCAACCACATCAAATGGCATCGATAGTAATGCCTGTTGGGGAGGGGTATCGCACCTTAGAAGGTGTTCATAATGAAATTCCTGCTTATGCTGGACCTACATGGGAACAACCTCATGTGCCCATTCTGGGGCAAGCAACATTGCCTTACTCTGGGAATAGTCACACCATGACCGAGAAAGACAAGATGAAAGAAGAGTGGATGGAGAAAATGGAAGAATATATCAAGGCAATCAAGGGCCCTAGTGCTTATGGACCTCTCAGAATAGAAGAACTATGTCCTACCACAGGTGTCGTAATCTTTGAAGACTTCAAGATTCCTGATTTTGCCAAGTATGATGAGAACGGAAACCCTCAGTTTCATTTGATCAGTTATGGAACCAAGATGGCTATTTGGTCTAGTGAAAATTTGTAAGTGCATCGAATAGCAAAAGTAATAAAAAGTGAGTAAGAGTATTATCCCAAGAGGATTAAGTTTATAATTACTAAATTCGCTGAAAGTGACTCTATCTAAGCTAATGAAAAAAAGAGTTGTTGCAAATATAATTAAAAAGAAACATAAGTAAGCAAAACAATAAATCATAAGGGTGAAAAACAATGGAATTTAAGCGTTAGGGTTTAGATTTCACTTAAACTCTTCAAATGCACATTCAAATATTAGTTTAATTATGTTCTATTTCAATGATTTATGGTAAATTTCTAAAATTAATTAATACTCAATCCCTTAGTATATTAATTCTCTTACACTGTTTGGAACTAACTAATCCCTTAGCCTAATCCCAAATAGAAATGCATTAACAAGAATGAGGGAATTAAAAGAAAGACCACATAACCCATAACGTCTATTCCTAGCGATTGCAGAAATTATGGTGTTTATCACATGTTCTAAGTTCATGCAAATTTTCTCAAATTATACATCAACCCAAAAGATCATTCCCAAATTGATCAGGTTTAGAAAAATCATTAAAAATAGAGATAAACATGTAAATCATAAAATAAAAACATAAATTAATCCTATAAAAGAAGTTATATCATCAAAGTTCAAGATCCATCATCACCCTAATAAGGAAAAATTAGTTACACATAGATGAAGAATGAAAAAGAGACAAGGATTTGACAAACTCCATAGAAGATAAGTGGAAAGGAAGAAAAAAATCCCTAATCTTCAAGCCTAATTGCACTCACACCACTTTAGGGTTTGTGTCGTCGCTCCTCTCTTTGACGGTTGCTAAAGTGTGCAAGAGTGTGTGGCGTAACTTTATTATTTATAAGGAAATTGATGCTACTGTTATGCATTTAGCGCTCAAGCATTCATTGTCCAGTGCTCAAGCGCTGGATTTCTGAAATCACGATATGGTATTCGCAACCAATGCTTAAGCACTGACTGTCTAGCGCTCAGGCACTGGCTCACTTAAACAGAAATTTTCCAGCGTGTGTCGCGTGCTTAAGCGGTTGAGCGCTGGGCTTCTGAATGGATTTTTTTTTCTGCACTCTTCAAATGCCCTGTCTTTTCCATATGCAATTATCTATAAAAAGTACATAAAACACGTAATAAGAACGTAATTAAAAAAAACTAAAAATATAACAAGACTTGAGAACAAAACTTAATCAAAAAGATTAAAAAAGGATGAAAACCCAAGATTTTGAACTGTAAAAATATGAATTTTTGCAGATTCATCATCCAGGGATGATAAGTTCCTCGTTAGCTTTTTCCACGAGAGTTTTACAGGCCCCGCTTTAGAGTGGTATCTCCAATTAGATCACTCTAAGATTTCTAGTTGGACAGAATTGGCTGATCTATTCATGAATCAATACAAATTCAATATGGCTGCAGCTCCTACCCAGGAATAATTGAGCTCAATGCAAAAAAGAAATGAGGAATCTTTCAAACAATATGCACAAAGGTGGTGAGCCTTGGTGGCTCAAGTTCAACCTCTATTGACATTGTCTGAGATGTGTTCATATTTCTTGGGAACCCTAGAAAATCCTTTTATTGAGGCAATGGCCGGAGCAACCTATAAAGATTTGCTGACTTGATCACTACGGGAGAAAGGATCAAGATTTTAGTCAAAGATAGGAAGTTTCCAGTGAGCAATGTAGAGGATACCGCTCCTAAGAAGGGGTTCTAGATGAAATAGAAAGAACCCAGAGTGAATAATGTCCAATACCAACAAACCTTCAGACCTCGATACCCAAGTCATCAATCACCATACAACCCTAACCTTCACTTTCCATACCAAACACCTACACCTCCTTATTACCTACCCTACCAAGTTGTGCCAACCATAAACATCACCCCAACTCCACAATTCTAAATCAACAATGTTCCCACGCCATAACCATATGCACCAACTCGCCTAACCTATACCCGATATCCATCTGCACCTCCGCAAAATTACCGAAGCCACCAACAACCTCGATCAAACTTCCAAAATCAAGGTCGCTTCCATCCCCAAAATCTACCCCATTTCCCAATATTATCCATTTCAAACGTAGACTTATTCCAAAGGCTATTTGATGCTCATGTTAGTCATGGCAACCATTGTGATTACCATGTAACATTGATGATGAGTTTTGATGATAACAAATATGGAGATGATGAGAAGATCAAGTCCAAGTTGTTCAAGCTTAGCTTTAGGACTTAGGATCTTTTTTATACAAAGCTCTCATAGGATATCTCAGTGTTTTAGTCAAAAGATCTAAAAACATGTTTTCTCACAAACCAAATTAAGGTTCTTAAATTAATCAAAGAGTTTGTGAAAATTAGAAATCACCTAATCTGTTTTCTAAAGGTGTTTATCATGTTTTCAAATAAAAGCATTCGAATAACCTAAGAATCATTCGAATACAATCTTCTGAAAAAGCCTCCCCAAATGTGGTTTTTAATAAGGTATTCGAATACTCATTTGAGGCATTCGAATACAACGTGATTTTTATAGAGGTATTCGAATACCATATGAGGCATTCGAATACACCCTTTTAAAAGGCTTTTACAAACGTGTTTTCAGCTAAAGGCATTCGAATACTTTGGTTTGGTATTCGAATAACGTGGGTTTCTTCTATTTTTATATACTGATATAAGAGGTATTCGAATACCTCATAACGGCATTCGAATACTCCAAGCTTAAACCTTTTTTATATATATATATATATCAGTGGTATTCGAATACCACAGTAATGTATTCGAATATCCCACGTTTTTCAGCTTCTGTTTGAAATTGATACGCAATGTTTTTTTGCATTAATTATGTAATCAATTTCCCCAGCGAAAATTTTTGATCAGAGGCTCTATAAATAGAGACCTCCCTCACGGCTGCAAATACACCAATCCTTGAATTTATTTTCTCGATTTGTGCTAAAAATACTGTTTGCATATTTTCTCTCTTTTCTCTCTGTGCTCTTTTGGTAAAATTCTGAGATATTGTTAGAGAGCTCTATAGTGCTTCAATTTGTATTACTTACTCTGAGTGAGAGTTTCTCTTCATCTATTTTCTGATATTTTGTATCGAGGGTGAGGTATCCCTCAAGGTTTGTATAAGGGTGAGGTATCCCTGCAGACTGAGACTTTAGCACAAGGGTATAGTGTCCCTGTGTGTGAAAAGTGCTCTATTTTGTAACGGTAGCAAGCACCTATTAAAGCTTGTATACTTAGTGAAAAATCTCGGCTTTCGAGGACTGGACGTAGACCACAAGTGGGTTAGTGGTCGAACCAGGATAAATACTATGCTTGCTTCTCTTTTCCCTAATCTCTTTTTTTTATGCAATTTATTTTATTGCATATTTATTTTACGCTGTTCTTTATTATTTCTTTTCTTCTTCTCATTCCTTCTGTGCATTTATTTATTAAGCTTTTGATATTCATTTTAATTGAAAGAGGTTTTACGAAAAAGTTTTTATACTCAATTCCCCCCCTCTTGAGTACTGGAAGCCACTTGGTAACAAGTGGTATCAGAGCTAGACTCTTGTATAAAGAGCTTAGCAGCTTCAAGAGAACATGGCTTCTTCAAATGGTTTTTCAGAAGGATCTTCCATAAACCGACCACCCTTTTTCAATGGGGATGGTTATGCATATTGGAAGGAAAGAATGAAAATCTTCATCGAAGCTATTGATCTAGATGTATGGGATGCTGTCGAAAATGGCGCTTTTATACCCACACATGAGATCGATGGTGTAAGGACCGAAACACCACGAAATAAATGGTCTGATGAAGACAAAAGAAAAGTTCAATTTAATTTAAAAGCCAAAAATATTATTACTACTGCTTTGGGATATGATGAGTTTTTTAGAATTTCAAATTGTAAAACTGCTAAAGAAATGTGGGATACTTTGCAAGTTACCCATGAGGGTACTAGTGAAGTTAAGAGGTCAAGAATAAATTCTCTAACTCGTGAATATGAATTATTCAGAATGAACCAAGGAGAAAGCATTCAGGAAATGCAAAAGAGGTTCACCCACATAGTTAATCATCTTGCATCTTTAGGCAAAAGTTTTTCTAACGAAGATTTGATTAACAAAGTTTTGAGGTGTCTTAGCAGGATTTGGCAACCCAAAGTAATAGCAATATCCAAATCAAGGGATTTGTCCACAATGACCTTAGCTACCCTCTTTGGAAAACTTCATAAGCACGAATTGGAACTAAGCAGACTAAGCCAAAGTGAAGAGAACGATAAAAAGAAAAATGGAATAGTGCTCAAAGCCACTTCATCAACATTCGACAATGATGATAAAGAAAATGAAGAAAGTTCAGAGAATATCGAGGTAAGTGAAGAAAATTTAAGTTTACTAGTTAAAAAGTTTGGTAAATTTCTCAAGAAAAAGGGAACACAAAGAAGACCTCCATTCCCTCCTAAAAAGACACACTTCAAAGGCGAAGGAGCCTCATCAACTCCAACTTGCTATGAATGTGGCAAACCTGGTCACCTAAAAATGGAGTGCCCCGTTTATCAAAAGAAGAAGGAGAAATTTGAAAAGAAGCCCTTCAAGGAAAGAAAGGGAAGAAAAGCCTACATAGCGTGGGATGAAAACGACATGGACTCAACTGATAGCTCAGATAGCGAAGAAGCTCAACTGTGTTTCATGGCAAAAGGAGATGAAGAAGAAAGCGAAAATGAGATAAGTTCTAATACTACTCTATTGCCCTCTTACGATGAGTTACAAGATGCTTTTGAGGAACTACATGAGGAATCTTTAAAACTCACAAAAATTATTTCTTCATCTAAGAAAACAATTTCCTCTTTAGAAAATCAAATTCTTGTTTTAAACAAAGAAATAAAGGAATTAAAAATTGAAAACGAGACTTTAGGAATCATTGATGCATGCACAAATCATTCTTCACATGCTTCTACTTCCTCATCTTGTTCTTCATGTCATATACTTGAAAAAGAAAATGAAGACCTAAAGAACACTCTTTCTAAATTTACCTTTGGAAGAGATAATTTAAATATTTTATTAGGAAGACAAAGAGTGGTTTTTCAAAAAGCCGGGATAGGTTATAACCCGAAAAATCAACAAAAACTCTATAAAAATTTCTTTGTGCATTCTAGTGTTTCAAGTAGTCCTTTTATAAAATGTTTTTATTGTGGAAGAAAAGGACATAGTGCTTCAACATGTAATGCAAGGAAAAATATAAGTACAAAAGTTGGAACAAAAATGATTTGGGTTCCCAAGGGTACCTTACCCAAAACTGACACACAAGGACCCAAGAAAGTTTGGGTACCAAAAGTTAAAAACTAAACTTGTGTTGTAGGTGTGCTTGAAAGCCAGGAGTTCAAATTGGTATCTTGATAGCGGCTGCTCCAAGCACATGACCGGGGATGACTCAAAACTCACCATGCTTATTCCCAAGAATCATGGACACATCACTTATGGCGATAACAACAAGGGTAAAATTCTTGGAATCGGCAAAGTCGGTAAGAACCCAAACTCCTCTATTGAAAATGTGCTGCTTGTTGAGGGTTTGAAACACAATTTACTTAGTATTAGCCAATTATGTGATAAAGGAAATAAAGTTATATTTGATTCAAACTGTTGCATAATTGAAGATAAAAATGACAAACATGTTAAATTCATTGGTCATAGAATAAACAACATCTATATGATTAGTCTTGATGATATATCTTCAAATGATGCGAAATGCCTTTTAAGTAAGAATGATGATTCATGGCTATGGCATAGGAGAATTGCACACATTCACATAGATCACTTAAAGAAGTTGGTCTCTAAAGAGCTAGTAATTGGACTACCCAAGCTTAATTTTATAAAAGATAAGTTGTGTGATGCATGTCAAAAGGGTAAACAAATAAAGGTCTCCTTTAAAGCAAAAAATATAGTTTCAACTTCTAGACCTTTACAACTTTTGCGCATGGATCTTTTTGGACCTTCTAGAACTATGAGCTTTGGTGGGAATTATTATGCTTTAGTGATTGTGGATGATTTTTCTAGGTTTACATGGACTTTATTTCTTGCAAATAAAAATGATGCATTTCTAGCTTTTAAAAGACTTGCCAAAGTTATTCAAAATGAAAAAGGTTTTCAAATCTCTTCTATAAGAAGTGACCACGGTGGCGAATTTGAAAACAACGTTTTTGAAAATTACTGTGATGAACATGGCATTAATCATAATTTCTCATTTCTAGAACTCCGTAACAAAACGGAGTTGTAGAAAGGAAAAACCGTTCTTTAGAAGAAATGGTGAGAACTATGCTTAATGAAAGGTCTGCTCTTCCTAAATACTTTTGGGCGGACGATTGTAAGTACTGACTTGTTATGTAATGAACCGGGCTCTTATAAGGCCTATTTTAAAGAAAACCCCATATGAGTTGTATAAGGGAAGAAAGCCAAATGTCTCACACCTTTATGTTTTTGGTTGCAAATGTTTTATTTTAAACAATGGAAAAGATAATTTAGGCAAGTTTGATGCTAAGTCTGATGAAGGTATATTTCTTAGCTATTCAAATCATAGTAAAGCTTTTCGCATTTACAATAAAAGAACTATGACTATTGAAGAATCTATACATGTTGCATTTGATGAAACTGACCCAAGTGGATCGAGAAAGGATCTTGTTGTTGATGATGTTGCAGAAATCTTAGCGGAAACACATTTGGACAGTAAAGAAAAGGAAATCAAGGAAAAAGAGGATGAACTAAGACGAGGATTCGCAAGCTTTGGAACTTCCCAAAGAATGGCGAACTTCAAAATATCACTCCCTTGATCAAATTATCGGTGATGTTTCTAAAAGTGTAAGTACTCGTAACTCCCATAGAAATACTTGTAATCACTTAGCTTTTGTTTCTCAAATTGAACCTAAGGATTTAATTGAAGCTTTTGATGATGAACATTGGATCCTAGCTATGGATGAGGAATTAAATCAGTTTGAAAGAAATTAAGTTTGGGAATTAGTTGTTAGACCTAATAATCACCCTATAATTGGAACTAAATGGGTTTTTAGAAACAAACTTGATGAAAATGGGTTAATAACTAGAAACAAAGCTAGATTGGTTGCTAAAGGGTATAATCAAGAAGAAGGAATAGATTATGAAGAAACCTATGCATCTGTAGCTAGATTAGAAGCTATTAGAATGTTACTTGCTTATGCTTGCATCATGGATTTCAAATTATATCAAATGGATGTCAAGAGTGCTTTTCTGAATGGTTTTATTCAAGAGGAGGTATACGTTGAACAACCTCCAGGTTTTGAAAATCATGAACTGCCCAACCATGTTTTTAAACTTAAAAGGCTTTATATGGTTTAAAGCAAGCTCCCGAGCTTGGTATGAAAGGTTGAGTAAGTTTCTTTTGGAAAATGGTTTTTCAAGAGGAAAAGTTGATACTACTCTTTTTATTAAAAATAAAAAGCATGACATTCTTCTTGTGCAAGTATATGTGGATGATATTATCTTCGGTGCTACTAATGAATCCCTTTGCAAAGAATTTGCTAAGTCAATGCAGAATGAATTTGAAATGTCAATGATGGGAGAATTAAATTTCTTCCTTGGACTTCAAATCAAACAAACAAACGAAGGGACTTTCATAAGTCAAACAAAATACTGCAAGGAATTGCTGAAAAGATTTGAAATGGAAAACGCTAAACACATGGCCACTCCGATGAGCACGTCTTGCTACTTAGACAAAGATGAATGAGATAAATCAGTAGAAATAACGAAATATAGAGGTATGATTGGTTCTCTCCTTTATCTTACTGCTAGTAGGCCAGATATAATGTTTAGTGTATGCATGTGTGCTAGATATCAAGCAAACCCTAAGGAATCTCACTTAAGTGCTGTCAAACGTATAATGAAATACCTAGTAGGCACTTCACAAATGGGCTTATGGTATCCTAAGGGTGCTTCTTGTAGCCACGATAGGCTATTCTGACTCTGACTTTCTTTGGGTGCAAATTGGACAGAAAAGTACTAGTGGGACATGCCACTTGCTTGGTAGTTCTTTAGTTTCTTGGCATAGTAAGAAACAAAAACGGTGTGGCTTTGTCTACCGCCGATTTGAATATGTTGCAGTAGGGAGTTCTTTCGCGCTCAAATCCTTTGGATGAAGCAACAACTCTTAGACTACGGTCTTCAGCTTGATCACATCCCAAGAAGATGTGATAACACTAGTGCAATAAATATCTCTAAGAATCCTATACTGCATTCTAGAACAAAGCATATAGAGATAAGACACCACTTTATTAGAGATCACGTACAAAAAGGGGATTGCATTCTTGAATTTGTTGAAACATCTAAGCAATTTGCAGATATCTTCACTAAACCCCTAGCAAAAGAAGCATTTTATTATATAAGAGGAGAATTGGGCATAATTGATCAATCCAACATTTAAATGCTTGTTATTTGCTTAAATTTATGTTTAAATCCTTCTTAAATAATTACTGACTTGAGCGTCAGAGTTTTTCCAAAATCTTTTTTTTTTCAGGTACTTCATCAACAGGTATACGTCTATCTGTCAAAATTGCATTCTCTGGACTTTTATAAGTGTTTTTCTTGCTTAGTTATTTGAATACCATATAGAAGTATTCGAATACCCTTCTGTTATTTGAGAACACCAACGCTTTTCTGTTTAAGGCATTCGAATACCTTAAAGGGTTATTCGAATACCCAGAGACTTTTATGTCTCAGTCCACGAAACAGCTCTCTGGAGCATTCGAATACCATAGGGTTATTCGAATACCCAGACGTCTCCTGTCTCTGTTTCTCTCAGAAGTATTCGAATACCATTATGAGCATTCGAATACCTGCTCCCTTAGCCTGCTCCTCTGTCTCTGGAATATTCGAATACCTTCAGTTAGTCTCTGGAGTATTCGAATACTTCATGAGCATTCAAATACTTTTAAAAGTATTCGAATACCTTCGTGTGGTGCCAAGCTTTTTCTCGGTGTTTTATTCGAATACCTGGTGTGGTATTCGAATACCCCTCGTCTGGAGGCTGCGCTGTTGAGCTCTCCTATTCGAATACCCTCTCCTCTCCTTTATATACCCCTTTTCCCACGTATCCGAATACTCTTCTCTCTTCTATCCCCACTTTCAAAATTTTTGGTTTTCCCTCCTCCAATAACCTCCCTCTCTCACGGTCTCTACCATTCCTCCTCTCCTCTCCTCCATGGCCTCATCCTCCTCTCGCTCTAAGCGTCCTCGTACGAAGACGGCTCCATGCAACAACCCGTTGGACCTTCGCAGGCTCTCCTCTAATGAGCAACAGCTCGGGCGCTTCGTTACACACTTTCGAGAGTGCAACTTGGTGCATCCTAAGTATCTCAACTTGGGGTTCTTCGAATGAGAATGTGGTTTCAACTTTCTCAACCGGCTACGCCACCAAGGCGTACTTCGCTTCTGCTCCTTCTCTGCTCCGTTGTATCCCGACCTCGTCAAAATGTTCTACTGCAATCTGAAGATCGAAGGTCAGGAACTACACTCCAGTATCTGCGATCAAAACATCGTAGTCACACCCGGTGATTGGGTTCAGATGTTTGGCTTACCGTCCACTGGCAACTTTGCTGACGAAGATTCTCTCCTCCAACTCTTCGACAAGAACCAAGCTATTGAGGATGTTCTTCGCCCTGGGTTGGCTTTACCTTCGACTCAAAAAGGAGTTAAAGGGGGCATGATGAAGAGCCAGGACAGGCTCCTCCACTATGCCTATGCCCACATCCTCGCTCCTAGAGGTGGGAACTACGCCTACATGAGTGAAGATGGCGTGTTCATGCTATGGGTTCTAAAGCAAGGCCATCAGATCAACTGGCCCGTCTTCATTATGAGGCACATGATGAGGGCAAGAAGTAAAGAGCGATGTGAACTTCCCTACGGCATTATCATCACTGCCTTCTTAGGCAAGTATCCACACGTTCTGGAAACCGAGCGTGCAACCCCGCTAACCCATCATCACGTCTTTGGTTCCTTTACTCTTAACAAAATGAAGATGATCGAGGACTGATGAAGGATGGGTGTTCCCAGTGGAAGTTGATGATGAAGATAACGACCGCCGCCCTGCTGCGCCGCCGCCGCCGCCGATGCTCCCGCTCCGTCACGAATGAGCAACTTCGGCTACCCTGTTGGATAACGAAACTACATGGAGAACACCTTCACTATTACGTTTGATGAATCGCCGGTGTTGAGCGTGAACAGCCGCCCTTCGAGCCCCGCCGTCCGGCAATGACCCCGCTCTCCTCCTCCACCACCGATGCCTACTTCTAGGGCTTGCTTAGTCTTAGGACCAGTCGCTTATGTTCCGTTTTTAGCTGTTTATTATATTGTTGCCCTTTAATTACTTTTGTATATGTGCTTGCCACTTTCATTTAATGCAATGAGTATTTTTTTTCCTTGTCAATTGCTTTTTGATTATCTCATATATATCACTATGCTTTATTAGTTGAATATATCCTTTTTGATCATGTCAAAAGGGGGAGAAAAATTTGAGAAAAGATAAGATTAACACTGACTCTTGGATTCCAAAAGCAAGGGGAGATGATTATGCTTGTTAAACTAATACTTTTCTCATTGATAGTTTGTCATCATCAAAAGGGGAGAATGTGATTACCATGCAACATTGATGATGAGTTTTGATGATAACAAATATGGAGATGATGAGATGATGAGAAGATCAAGTCCAAGTTGTTCAAGCTTAGCTTTAGGACTTTAGATCTTTTTTGTACAGAGCTCTCATAGGATATCTCAGTGTTTTAGTCAAAAGATCTAAAAACATGTTTTCTCACAAACCAAATTAAGGTTCTTAAATTAATCAAAGAGTTTGTGAAAATTAGAAATCACCTAATCTATTTTCTAAAGGTGTTTATCATGTTTTCAAATAAAAGCATTCGAATAACCTAAGAATCATTCGAATACAATCTTCTGAAAAAGCCTCCCCAAACGTGGTTTTTAATAAGGTATTCGAATACTCATTTGAGGCATTCGAATACAACGTGATTTTTATAGAGGTATTCGAATACCATATGAGGCATTCGAATACACCCTTTTAAAAGGCTTTTACAAACGTGTTTTCAGCTAAAGGCATTCGAATACTTTGGTTTGGTATTCGAATAACGTGGGTTTCTTCTATTTTTTATATACTGATATAAGAGGTATTCGAATACCTCATAACGGCATTCGAATACTCCAAGCTTAAACCTTTTTTTTATATATATATATCAGTGGTATTCGAATACCACAGTAATGTATTCGAATATCCCACGTTTTTCAGCTTCTGTTTGAAATTGATACGCAACGTTTTTTGCATTAATTATGTAATCAATTTCCCCAGCGAAAATTTCGATCAGAGGCTCTATAAATAGAGACCCCCTCACGGCTGCAAATACACTAATCCTTGAATTTATTTTTCGACTATGCTAAAATCTTTGTTTGCATATTTTCTCTCTTTTTTCTCTCGTGCTCTTTTGGTAAAATTCTAAGATATTGTTAGAGAGCTCTATAGTGCTTCAATTTGTATTACTTACTCTGAGTGAGAGTTTCTCTTCATCTATTTTCTGATATTTTGTATCGAGGGTGAGGTATCCCTCAAGGTTTGTATAAGGGTGAGGTATCCCTACAGACTGAGACTTTAGCACAAGGGTATAGTGTCCCTATGTGTGAAAAATGCTCTATTTTGTAATGGTAGCAAGCACCTATTGAAGCTTGTATACTTAGTGAAAAATCTCGGCTTTCGAGGACTGGACGTAGACTACAAGTGGGTTAGTGGTCGAACTAGGATAAATCGTGCTTGCTTCTCTTTTCCCTAATCTCTTTTTTTATGCAATTTATTTTATTGCACATTTATTTTACGCTGTTCTTTATTGTTTCTTTTCTTCTTCTCATTCCTTCTGTGCATTTATTTATTAAGCTTTTGATATTCGTTTTAATTAAAAGAGGTTTTGCGAAAAAGTTTTTATACTCAATTCACCCCCCCTCTTGAGTATTGGAAGCCACTTGGTAACAACCATCACCCAAGAGGGGGGGTGAATTGGGTGATTACAAATTTTTAAAATAATTTTAAAAAATTATACATTTTGATAAATTCAATTAACACATGTAGCGGAATAAGTCTAACTATTGTAGATTACTCAAAAATAACTTGGGTTGTGAGATAAATTAAGAAAATAAGCTAAATGTCAAATTCAACTCAAGCATATATAATTAAAGCATAAATGCAAAGGAGACAGAAACTCTTTGAAAACTTTTATCAAACACTTGAAAAGCAATTTTCTTTAAAGTTGTTTATCGATTAAAATGAACGAATAGAGAAGATAGAAAAATGCACTTGTAAATGACCAACCCACACAGAAAGTATTCAAGCAAATATATGAAATTAAAACATACATATAAAGGAGTTTGAGTTTCAAAGAGCAAACACGAAATTTATCCTGGTTCAGTCACCAACCACTTGTGACCTACGTCCAGTCCTCAAGTAACCACTCGAGATTTTTCACTATCAATGCAAGC
Organism: Ormosia semicastrata; assembly: GCA_029884595.1. NCBI lineage: Eukaryota > Viridiplantae > Streptophyta > Magnoliopsida > Fabales > Fabaceae > Ormosia > Ormosia semicastrata. Next base: position 6,974,552 of record JAQQTO010000040.1, read on the forward strand.
TTGAACAGGTGCTTGCTACTGTTACAAACTAGAGTGCTCTTTACACCTTGGGATACCTCACCCTTGTGCTTAAACCTCAACTTTCAAGGATACCTCACCCTTACAATTTCTCTTAGGGATACCTCACCCTCGTTACAAAGAATCAAAGAGTAGAAGAAAGAAGAAACTCTTTCAAGAGTGTGTATTACAAATTGAAACACTGTGAAGCTCTTTTAGGATATCTCAAATTTTAGTACAAAAAAGCACAGGAATTTGGTAAAATATGAATCACAAATTAAAGCAAGAAAGAATTGTTTCAAACAATTGGGTGTTGTTAAAAGATGACCTAAAATCATATATTTATAGTGTTCTTGAGAAAATAGTTGTTGGGTATAATTTAATATCACATTAAAAGCATAAAAAATAGTCGTTGCGTGTTTCTGGCTATGTTTATTTGAATAACATGTGTGTTATTCGAATAACTCCTTAAAAACACGTTCTGGAATGTTTTCTAGGGTGTTTTATTCGAATAAATATTTGTTTATTTGAATAACCTGTGTGTTATTCGAATAACTCTTTTAAAAACACGTTCTAGAACGTTTTCTGGGGTGTTTTGTTCGAATAAATACTTGCTTATTCGAATAAACCACTCTAGTTTCGAAAACTGACTTTAAATGGTCATAACTTCTTCATTTTTCATTCGTTTAAAGCAAATGACACTCATTGAAAAGATCTTTGAGTCTATTTTCAAATGAAATAAGTTTCAGAACAAAACTCAAAGTATTTGAAAGATATGATCAAAAGAGTAACCAAAGGTCAGTTTTACAAAACTCAAACTTGGCTATTTTTCATAAATTTGAACTACTACCGTAAATAACTTTTCAAAACTTGTTTGTTGAGTATTTTAGCATGTGAAAAACATTTTTAAATATTTGAAAACATATTTGAGATATCCAAAAGGTTTCTTATATAAAGACCTTAAGTCCTATAAGCTATACCATTTAATCTTCCTTTGGACTTGATCTTTGGCTTGATCTTGTCATCATCTTCAAGTTTGTTATCATCAAAACATGCATTCATTGTCCAAAAACTAATTACATTCTCTCCCTTTTTGATGATGATAAACTATCATTGAGAAAAGAGTTAGTTCAATTAAATTGGAATCCATAAAGTTTTTAGAGAAATTTACTCCTCCTCTTTTTTGTAAGAGGTGATTTATATCAGAGATGTGTGCAACTCCCCCTCATTTTTGGAATCCCAAAAACCGTTTTAGTTTTACCTATCTTTTTTCAAAAACATTCTCAAATTATAAGTACTCAAGCTTTTTCTCCCCCTTTTGTCATGATAAAAAAGATAGGATAAGAGAAAGCATAAAGCTGAAACAAAGTAAATACAAGTCCAACAAGATATATTTATTCATAGTAGATCAGAATAGCATCAAAGTCTAATATTATAAATTTAGCAAGATAAACACAATATTCAGCACATCAATCACAAAGAAGTTCAAAGGAACATATATTCATTCATTGATCAGTAATTACATTGCATAGTCATCAAAATAATCATTTACATTTGTAGTCCAATCACATTTACCAATTTCTTAGTATTCTGCCATATGTCAGCCATGGATCAAGAGAATCATAGATATCAAACATTCACCTTGATGAAATATGCTATAGGGATCAAAGCATGTGTAGAACTAACATTATCCATCTTATATGCAATGACAAAATTAGCAAGTTAATACCCAATTAGGCACTTTGTCAATGCTAAGCATACTTCTCATGTAAGAAAAACATCTAATCATTTAAGAGTAATTTATCAACAAGTATCATATAATCCATAGCATATAGAATACCACAATAGTTTGGGGATAAAGATACTTATTGAGAGAGTGATGTTTCTTTAGAATGTTCTTCATCTACTGGTCCTTTGAGTTTGACCTTTCTTCCATTGCGTCTTCCATTCCATTGCACTTGAAGAAAGGCTCCTCATGTCCCTCTTCATTCAACTCCTCTCTTTATCCATTTATGCTTGACACTTTAATATTTGATGGCTATATTTGAAGCACATAGAGAGACTTAAAAGTTCTCTAAAACATAGGTTAGCATCAAATATTATTTAATCTCATTTGCAAGTATAATTTAGGTTGATATATAATATAAAACATGTATCACATTATCAACCATGCAATGTTAGCTCTAACAAAAATGCATGAAGCACATATGTATTTGAATCCAAAAAAATAGTTTAAGCATTTTAAGGCATGATTCAAGTTTATCAAGAAACACATGATCATCATCAAAACTTATTTAGACATTTTTAGGCAAATAATGATCATGTAAGACATGTAAAGGCATAAAAATAACTCTCTATTTCTCCAAATATCATATGATATTTAATTTGAAGTATAAATAAAGATAAGATATTGATATCACTAAAAATGTACTCTTTGAGTTTTTGTAGGTAACTCCAACTTCCAAGCTTCAAGTTTTCATGAAGGAATAAAGATTCTTTGCACCCCTTTTAAAAGTTGAATCCTTTTAAACTTTACTATCCTCAAGTTGAATAAACTTATTCCATTTAAATGCTTGCTTGAGGTAGTTATCACCCTACAATACAATTCAAAGTATTTTCTTTGGTATCCATTAATTTTGGATCCATAGAGGTTAGTCATTATGCCAAACTCATAAGCAAATAAACTTTCAAAATAATAAGACAAAATAACAAATAAGTTCACAAGGGCAAAAGATATTTCATTTCATTGATCAATTTAACTAAGTACATATAATCATCAAAAGAATAGCCAATTACATTTGGTTAAGCATTTGCATTTTTAGTCCAATTACAAAGAATTAAACATATACAACAAATTCTTGAGAAATGAAGGGGGAAAAAAATAGCAGAACCTTTCAAATAATTCTTGTTTATTCAAATAACAAGAATGTTATTCACATAATTTTGCGTGGAGACCAACGGTCGTGGCATTTTAGCCATAAGTTATTTGAATAGCTCTAAGGTTATTCGAATAACTAGCTCTGTAACTTGACTGTCTGCCAAGGATTTATTCGAATAACCTTCTGGTTATTCGAATAACCAGATAAGGACAAAAGCCTTGTGAAAGCATTATTCGAATAAAATTCCACTTATTCGAATAGGACAGATACAAGAAAACACAGATAAAGGCACACGCAGCACATGTATTCGAATAAAACAAAATTTATTCGAATGAGATAGATATCAAATACTAGAACTATGATTACTAGTCTCAGGTTATTCAAATAAATTGAATTTTATTCGAATAGAATTGATACGTAACATATTTTTCTCAACAGCTAATTAAGTTTATTCGAATAACCACAGGTTTATTCGAATAAACCTATCAGAAAAACATTAATAGGCACATACAGGGATACAATTAGAGAGAAGGAAACATACCCAAAGATGAGATACATGCAAAACAAGTTTTGAGATACCTCTAACGCTCAAGTCAGTAATAAATAAATGATAAAGCAATAAACACAAGTATTCAATTATATGTATGATTGATCAAAAACTCAAGCTTAAGGATATTATCGTTAGACATGTCATTTCAAGCAAGGAGCATACTTATCTAGCATATTCAAGACATGTAGAGATGTTTTCAAATTATAAGGCTAGAAAAGCATAAAACAAGTTTCCACTTATCCAAAAATTGCAAGTCCAAGCTTCTTGGAAACAAGGAAAAGAGCTTGAAATAATTTTTGCTCTTTGTACTTGGAGCAGCCACTTTCAAGATGCCAAAGTCAGCTCTTGGCTTTCAAGCACACCTACAACATACTTTAATTTTTTACTTTTAGTACCCAAATTTTCTTGGATCCTTGTGTGTTAATTTTCTGCTATTAATCTATTATGCTCTCATAAAGATCAATTATTTCATAGTATATAAATTGAACACAACAAGTTAAATAACAAATTGTCATTAAGCATATAGTCGATAGCATGCTTATTTTCATGATATATAGATAATTTTAAAGCATAGCAAGCATACATAGGCATTGTAGAACTTTATGTACCAAGATATATAAAAAATTAATGAACTATGGTACAATAAGAGTGAACATAATCATGTGCTAAACATAATATTCAAATTTTACCAAGTACACATGATTCTATCAATCACTTAAGGCTTACAAGGAATATACCTCAAATTCATTGACTTTACATGTGAGTGTGCATAAGAGGTAAAAACTTTTGATACCTTGACCTTGGTAATTAAGGGAATACTTTTTCTTATCCATTGCTTCTCTTTTGGAGTCTTGAACTTTACAAGTTTTAAATTTTGTACTTGAGAAGCTTTGGTTGAAGTCATCTTCCTTCTTTGACCAAAGTTTCTACCATTAGGCTTTGGAAGCATTCTCCTTGATGATTCATATTTCTTTTGACCAATTTGTCCATCCTTTTGAGAAATATTCTACATAATTGAAACACTAGGAGGATACTTTGGTACCCACTTCATCTTGGGTCCTTGACTGTTAGTATTAGAGCCTTTAAAATCTTTAGGAACCCATTTCATACTATTTCTTATATAAGAATTTCTTCTATAATTGCATAAATGAGATATATGTCCTAGATGACCACAAAAATTGCAAACAATTAAATTTAATGATGGCTTAATCCTTTGAATATCATTTTTGAAAAACTTAAGCCTTTTATTATTTTTATATTCTAAATTATTTTTGTGATAAACCTTGCTTGAATTTTCACATGGAATAATACTAATTTTATTCTCATTAATAAGCATGAAATGTAAGCAATTAGAATCATTAGCTTTGACAAATTTAGAATATAAGCCAACAACTTGATTTTCTAAATCAATGCACTTTTCACAAGAAATTGAGATTTCACATTTCAAAAGCATTTCCTCATTAAGAAAAGCATATTCATTTTTCAAAGTCTCAATTTCTTTTTCAATAGAGGAATTTTTTTCTAAAAAAGATAAGTTTTTCTTTTCTAAATTCAACAAACCATCACACAATTTATCATATGCACATTGTAACTCATAATATGAAGGACCATAATCAAGATAAGTATTATTTACCTTAAAGTTCTTTGGAGTCAAGTCAGAGGTTGTCTCAATTTCTTGCATTAATGACTCTTCATGGGAATCATCATCCTTATTCTTTCCTATCAAAGTTTCAAGAGCATATACCATTTGGTTTTACTTTGCCACCTCTTCAAATTGAACATCATTTTGAGGATATTTCTCATAACAAGATATCTTCAATGGCTTTTGCTCTTCTTACTCTCGATATATAACTTTATGTAAAAAATCATGGTTAGTAAGATAGATAGCATCAAGAGTATCCTATATATCTTTAGCATTAGAGCAACTTTTAATTTTAGCATAAGCTTCACCATTCAAACTACTTCTCAAAATTTGCATAGTTATAATGTTCAAAGAAAAATATTTTTTGTCATAAGCATTCCAATCTTATTTTGGTTTAGGAGAAAATCCATTAAGAACAACATCCCACAAATCCAAATCAATAGATTGTATATAAAATTCTGTTTTAATTTTTCAATAAACAAAATTCACACCATAAAAAATGGTGATTTGTCAATTTCAAAATCTTCCATTTTGAAAAACTTTCAAGGTTGCCAACAAATAAGGATCTTTAATTCTAAATGGTTAAGCTTTCAACAAAGCACGACGTTCTGATACCACTTGTTAGTCATGGAAAGCATCACCTAAGAGGGGGGTGAATTGAGTGATTACAAATTTTTAAAACAATTTTGAGAAATTATACATTTTGATAAATTCAATCAACACATACAGCGGAATAAGTCTAACTATTGTAGAATACTAAAAAATAACTTGGGTTATGAGATAAATTAAGAAAATAAGCTAAATGTCAAATTCAACTCAAGCATATATAATTAAATCATAAATGCAAAAGAAACAAAAACTCTTTGAAAATTTTTATCAAACACTCGAAAAACAATTTTCTCTAAAGCAATTTATTGATTAAGATGAATGAATAGAGAAAATAAAAAAATGCACTTGTAAATGAACAACCCACACAGAAAGTATTCAAGCAAATATATAAAATTAAAACATAAATATAAAGGAGTTTGAGTTTAGAAGAGCAAACACAGAATTTATCCTGATTCAGCCACCAACCACTTGTGACCTACGTCCAGTCCTCAAGTAACCACTCGGGATTTTTTACTATCAATGCAAGCTTGAAAAGTTGCTTGCTACCGTTACAAACTAGAATGCTCCTTACACCTTGGGATACCTCACCCTCGTGCTTGAGCCTTAACTTTCAGGGATACCTCACCCTTACAATTTCTCTAAGGGATACTTCACCCTCGTTACAAAGAAGCAAAGAGTAGAATAAAGAAGAAACTCTCTCAAGAGTGTGTATTACAAATTGAAGTACTATGAAGCTCTTTTAGGATATCTTAAATTTTGGCAAAAAATAGCACAAAAATTTGGTAAAATATAAATCACAAATTAAAGCAAGAAAGAATTGTTTCAAACAATTGGGTATTGTTAAAAGATAACCCAAAACCATGTATTTATGGTGTTCTTGAGAAAATAGCTATTAGGTATCATTTAATATCACATTAAAAGCATAGAAAAATAGTCGTGGCGTGTTTCTGGCTATGTTTATTCAAATAACATGTGTGTTATTCGAATAACTCTTTAAAAATACGTTCTGGAACATTTTTTGGGGTGTTTTATTCGAATAAATACTTGCTTATTCGAATAACCTATGTGTTATTCGAATAACTCTTTAAAAACATGTTCTGAAATGTTTTCTAGGGTATTTTATTCAAATAAATACTTGCTTATTTGAATAAACCACTCTGGTTTCAAAAACTGACTTTAAATGGTCATAACTTCTTCATTTCTCATCCGTTTAAAGCAAATGTCCACTCATTGGAAAGATCTTTAAGTCTATTTTCAAATGAAATTTTCAGAACAAAACTCAGTATTTTGAAAGATATGATCAAAAGAGTAACCAAAGGTCAGTTTTACAAAACTTAAACTTAGCTTTTTTTCATAAATTTGAACTACTACCGTAAATAACTTTTCAAAACTTGTTTGTTAGGTATTTTAGCATGTAAAAAACATTTTTAAAAATTTGAAAACATATTTGAGATATCTAGAAGGCTTCTTACATAAAGACCCTAAGTCCTATATGCTATATCATTTAATCTTCCTTTGGACTTGGTCTTTGGTTTGATCTTGTCATCATCTTCAAGTTTGTTATCATCAAAACATATATTCATTGTCCAACAGCTAATTACAGCTCACCTCATCTCGGGAAATCCTATACGTCCCCTAGAACCACTATTCCCAACGTGGTATAACCCGAATTTAACTTGCAAATACCACATGGACATCCCAAGGCATTCAATTGAAGATTGTGAATCGTTCAAAACTGCAGTAAGGAAGCTAATTGCTTATGGAAAGCTTGACATTTGAGAAGAAGCTAGACCTAGTATTGTTAACAACCCAATTCGTAATTATGGTGGAAGGAATGTGGTAAATGCTTTGGAGATAGAATGATCACTAATAAGAAAGGTCATGAGCTTGTGTACGCCAATGGTCGAAATATTCGAGGGGCTGAAGAAAGCAAGTTATAGTATCATTGCACCAGCTGCCACGATGAAAGAAGAGGAGAAGTATGATGAAAAGTCAAGTTGTGCTTATCATTATAGGGGAATAGGACATGATATTGAGAACTGTTGGGACTTTAAGTTTCGAATCCAAGGATTGCTTACTTTGGGAGTAATACAAGCTAGACAAGGGGTAGATTTCCCTGAAGAAGTCATTCACCCTCGATGCCATCTCACTATTAATGCATTGCATGAAGAAGGCCCACAAGAGTGCAAGACAATCCATCTTTTTTTTTTTATGAAGAGTCACTAAAGAACTGACAATCTGAACTAATGATTGATGTGATTATTTCCAAGTAATTGTATGGTTATACTGAACTAAGCAGATGTATAAGATTGGCTATGTTTTGAGCTTATATTTATGTTATTTGAGACATTAACTAAATGAATTTGCATGAATATTCATCATTCCTCCTCGTTGCACCTTTAGCTTATCCTTTTGCATTTATCAGTTTTCCTTTTTTACATTTCTGTATAATATCTTATTGTTGGTCTAGTTATATAATTCTTGCTTTGTTATTCCTACTCTATTCTGCCTTTCCAACTCTAGACAAATTACTTTTCAGAGATTTGAGTCTTGTAGAAAGTTTACCTCATGAAGGGAACCTCAAAAACTCATCAATTGATTCCCTTATGATGTTTGATGAAGAAGACCCTAGATCTAGTGAAGAGGAAGCAGTTGTCAAAAATTTGTAAAATTACTGGAATATTCAGAGAAGGGATTTGACTTGAATGACGAGGTAGCAAAGGTGATCAACATAGGGATAGAGGAAAAGAAAAAAGAGTTAAAAATGAGGGAAAACCCCAAGCATGAAGAAATGATTGGGATATGTCTGGATTAGATCTGGAGATAACATCACATAAAATCTCACTATATACGAATGTTGAGGCAAATAAGAAGAAGTTAAGGAGGATGCATCTTGATATGTCTCTAAAGATCAAGGAATAAGTCACCAAGCAATTGGAAATACGATTTTTGAAAAGAAACAAATAAGTAATCATTTGATGTGCACTATCTTTTTATCTCAAAATTAAAGTTTTGAAAATAAGTAATCATGATTTGAAGATGAAGATTGCCCATTTTTCTCTATCCTTTACAAAATTTTATCATCTTTATTATCTCTTGTTACCTCTTTTGAGCTTGAAAAAATCTATAAAGAACTTTGGACAAGGATCACCCCTACACTAGGGGCTAGCATAAAGTAAAAAAAGGTTGATTTTTGAAAAAAAAGAAAAGGAAAAGGAAAAGAAAAGAAAATGACGAAAAGTGAAATAACTCATAGCAAAAGCAAATGATGAAGTAAAAGGGAAGAGAATACAAAAGTGAGCAAAAAGTGCTAGTGCTCTTGATAATGCTAAAGGCAATTGACAAAGCTTACTAAGGATCCTTGGTCCCATTAACCCTTAAACACTTGTTTAAACTTTATATCTTTCCTTTTATAACCCTTAACCTTAGCTATATTACAAGTTTCAAAAAGTCCATTATGATCAATGAAGGGTTATTATCATTTTCGTTAACTTTAATTTTGAGACAAAAGGTTCATGCTCTTCTGAATTTTCAATTCTTTGCACAAAAAAAAAGAAAGAGAGACCTCGTTAGATTGAAAACCCGAAAGGGTGGCCTAAGCAAAAATTAGGGCAAATAAATAGGCAAAATCTTAAAGAAAGATGACCTAAAACTCCTTGAAGGGTTCACCAAACTAGGGTAATTTTTATTTGCGTCTGATTGGCTACACAAGGGCAACTTTGTTTGCATTCATTTGGTTATACTGGGACAAAATTTCTAAAGGATTAAGGAGAAATTGTGTTGAAGAAAGTAGTAACAGAGACAACAATTGACTTATCAAACTATTGTAGAGAATCAATTGGACGAGGGATAAGGAACAAATACTGGGGCAATTTTTTTTTATTTTATAAAATCCTTGCAACTTTCTTTTGTTTCTTCATTTTCATTTTTCAAGTATGTGTCTTACCAAAAGTTCATGTACAGTTAGATTACTAGAATAATGAAAGAAAGTTTGTTCATTCAATGAATTTCTATCCATTCATGAATGTATGTTTACTCATTAAGTTATGTCTCAACTAAGATAAATTTAAGGTCAACAGTTTGATTTGACAATTCTACAGCAATCCTTCATTGATTGAGTTAGATTAAAAGATCTCAGTAGCTCAAAGCACAGATTGCAATGCGGCATTTGTTGGAAATTATTACAATGCTAGAAGAAATGAGAGGGTCGAGGTAAAAAATAAAATAAAAAAATAAAAAATAAGAAAATGGAAAATGAAGAAGGAAAAAGAGAAAGTCAAGAGGATTCCAAGCCGACTGAAAGGTCTGATGAAGAAAAGCACGTGAACAAGGGTTTGATTATTCAAAGTTTTCTAGAATTGTCGTTGGTTCAAATGTTTTTTTTTAAGTCCATGTCTAACTAGTACAAATGTTTTCATGCCATTTACTTTTGAGCGCATTGGCTCTTGTCATTTACTTTTAATCGCATCGACTCCCTGTATTTTAAATTCTTTTAAGCGAATCAGCTCCATGCATTTAAAATTCTTTTAAGTGCATTGACTCCATGCATTTAAAATTCTTTTGAGCGCATTGGCTCCATGCATTTTAAATTTTTGTAATTTATTTTGAGCGCATTGGCTCCCTACATTTTAAATTCTTTTGAGCTCATTGGCTTCATGCATTTTAAATTTCTGTCAATTTTTTTGAGCACATCAGCTCCATGCATTTTAAATTCTTTTGAGCTCATAGGCTCCATGCATTTTAAATTTATGTCATTTATTATGAGTGCATCAGCTCCCTGCATTTTAAATTCTTTTGAGCGCATTGGCTCTATTCATTTTAATTTTCTGTTATTTATTTTGAGTGCATTAACTCCCTGTATTTTAAATTTTTGTCATTTACTTTTGAGCGCATTGACTCTTGTCATTTATTTTGAGCGCATCGACTCCTTGCATTTTAAATTTCTGTTACTTACTCTTGAACGCATCGACTCCTTGCATTTACTTTTACTGTCATTCACTTTTGAGTGCATCGGCACCCTATATTTTAAATTCGTGTAATTTATTTTTGAGTGCATTGGCTCCCTGTATTTTAAATTACTGTTATTTACTTTTGAGTGCATTGGCTCATCACATTTTATTGTTCTTGCATTATTTTGTATTTGTGCATTTTCGAACAAAATTTGAGTTCATGTCTTTATTCGTTCCTTAAAATGATAAAATAAAAAATTATGATTATTCTTTTTATTTAATAAGAAACAAGTAAAGATGGGCACCTGTGAACACCCAAAATTTTCTGAGTCATTAAAACCATTTTATTCAAAAAACAAAAAAAAACAAAGAAACAAAAAAAACCAAAAAATAAAAAATAAAAAAATAAAAAGAAACAAAGGAAATAAAGATGATAAAAAAAATGACCTAACTTTCTTGCATAAACCCATGACCTGACCCATTGACCCATTATCCAAACCATAACTCATATGTCACTTAACACTTAAAAGAAACCTAGTAGCCACCAAACCCTACCAACCACCATTACCCATCCCAAACCCTAGCCACCATCATTCTTCAAAACCTAATTTCTTTCTATAAAAACTCATAATCCAGACACTTTACACACATAGAAATTCACAAAGACACAAATTCAGACAAACATACAAATTCAGACACTTTTTCTGCCTACACACACAGCCATCACGAAAATACCCTAACCATTTTTTTCATTTCACACGACCATCAAGAACACAACCACAACCACCAAAAAACCTCACCATCACTATTTTCCTACACCTTAAACACCCTTCACTCTCAAATAGTCCTAACCATTGCAACCCTTGCAAATCCACCACATAAACAGGATTCTCACCTCATCATCGTCTCCTTCATCTTCAACCTCTAACTGAACCCAGCCACTGTCTTCGTCCCCAATATCAACCCCAACTATCTTCATCAGCGTGACCACCACCAACCTCCATCCCATAATCACCACATCCCACCATAACAGCCCCCATCGCTAAACACGCAAGACCTCCAACATCCAAGCCCTCCATCCTTCCTAACCATAACCACCAAGACTTCTGCCACGTCCAAGTCATAGAACCCACACCACTCAACATCCAAACACGACCACAATCTCCACCCTTGCAGTAACCTCCACTCAACCAACAAGCTATGCCCATATCACCCACCGCTGTCCCATAACACAAAATAGCCACCAAAACAGCCACCTACCACTCCACCACCAAGCACAACCACAACGTCCGCTAGTAGCAAAACACCAACCTGATAACGACCACTACTAATCACCGCTGCAACTCAGGACCTGCTTATCATTGCCGTTGCCAGCCTCCAGGTAGCCAACACCCAGGCACATCACACACCTTTCACCATGTCAGAACTGTGATCCCAAACGTGCGCAGAGGCCCAATCTTCTGCCACGAAACGTTGTAGCCTCCGTCTAGAGGACCATCATTTCTGGCCAAAACCAGCCACCATAAATTGAGCTCCTCCTAGCTGCGTACCCTTGCATCATGTGTGCCACCACCACCGTAGATCTGAGATAGACCCACCTCATGAGGCACCCATCCTTTGTTTCTGCAACTCAAACAGTGCGTCGTCCACCACCTACCAGCAACTGGCCACGATCCTCGCAGCGGCCACATGACCATCAGATTTGGACAAACCGAACCCTGCCACCTATGCAGTAACTGCGTGTTACCCTCGTAGCAACCACGTACCACGTCCTCTTCATCGTTGAAAACTAGGTCCTATCTGTTCCTCTGTTTCCTGCATTTTTTTATGTTTAAAACCTTTTTTTTAACTGACAAAAATGTTTTTTTAAAATAAAAAAGGGTTTTTTAATAAAAAATAAAATAAAAAATATAATTAATATTAGTAAATTTAAACAAGGATAAAAATGGAAAAATGAAATAAGATTTTTTTTTCTTCATTTGGTTCTTGTCTTGCTTATTATCTGTTTTATGTGATCCGTGATCAAATAAATTTCTTTTTAAAAACATACAATAAGGAAAAGAGAAAAGAAAACCTTTTTTTGATTAACACAATGACCAATGATAATGATTGAATAACAGATGTTATCTTTAATGTCATTTGGATTATAAGAGTTTATTGAATAGCCTAGTATTAACTTGAACACTATGCAAGAATGAATTTATTTTCAAACAAAATTTCTTTTTAAAAATTATTTTTTTCATAGTTAAAATTAACCAACCCACAATTATTTTCTAATGAACTATGTGACTTTGAGTTCCTCATTGCACCCAAGAATATGTAGGAGCGAGAATTCTTTCCTGTCAAACCAAAAATTAAATTTTCACAATTTGATTGTTTCTTTTTTTTTTTCTCTTTTTTTTAAAAATAGTTACAATGTTTTTAAGAGGAATAAAATAAATATATTTGAGATTATCAAGTTTTGTACAACCGACATAAGGCACCATCTTAGGACGGATGCGTTAGGGATGCCGTAGGATTAAATTTTCACCCTTCCCTATGCATAATCGACTTCCAAATCCAATCTGGTTTCAAAGATTATTTCCTAAGAAATGTTTTTCAATTTTTTTCAAATTCAAATAATATTGATGGTGACTCCATTTTCCATTTTAAAATCATATTTTTTTCACTGCTCCCATCGTAGATCTTTTAGTTGCGACAATAGTTAAAGATAATATCTTAATTGTATTATATGATTCAGGAGCATTTCACTCCTTTATTTCATATGAATGTGTGAAAAGATTAGATTTACCTATGTCTGAGCTTTCCCATGTTTTATCTGTATTTACGCCAATAGGAAAGTCAGTCACAACTTCCTTTGTTTGTTTGGATTGTTGTGTGAAAATAGAAGATATGATTTTCTTTGTAAATCTTATTTGTTTGCCTCTTCTTGACATTGATATTATTCTAAGCATGGATTAGTTGTTATCAAACCATGTTGTTTTGAACTACTTAGATAAAATTTTGATGTTTATGTTTGATAATCCTTCTATGGCTATTTCTTCTGAGTCTATGCTTTTGAGTGCTAAACAAAATAACAACTGGTTAGTAGAAGAAGCTTAGGGATATGTTCTCATTTTCTCCTCAAATGATGAAGTTAAGCAGGACTTAGAAAATATACCTATGGTGGGGGAATACCCAGAAGTATTTCTTAGGGAAATCATTGAGTTGCCACCTAAGAGAGAAACAGAATTCACTATAGATTTAGTGCCAAGAACCAGACGTATATCTATAACACCTTATAGAATGACACCCTTAGAGTTGGCAGAACTCAAAAAACAAATAAAGGAGTTGTTAGAAAAATAATTCATCAGGCCTAGTGTTTCAGCATGGGGAGCACTAGTTCTCTTAATAAAGAAAAATGATAGTAATATGAGACTATGTGTAGATTACAGACAGTTGGGTAAGGTGACCATAAAAAACAAGTATCCTTTGCCTAGAATAGATTATATGATGGATCAATTGAGAGGAGCTTTGATTTTCTCAAAAATTAACTTAAGATCTGGGTATCATTAAATAAGAATTAGGGAGGAGGATATCCTTAAGATTGCTTTTAGAATTAGGTATAAACATTATGAATATCTTGTAATGTCCTTTGGGTTAACCAATGCACCGGCTATATTCATGGATTGCATGAACAAAATCTTTAGACCCTACCTAGATAATTTTATTGTTGTTTTCAATGATGATAGCCTTATATATTCCAGAACTATAGAGGAATATGAAAAGCATGTCAAGGTGGTTTTGGAAATTCTTAAAGAGAAGAAGTTATTTGCTAAGTTGGCCAAGTGTGGATTCTAGTTAAAAAAAGTATAGTTTTTAAGTCACGTGATTTCTCAAGGAGGAATATCAATAGACCCTAATAAGATTGAGGTAGTGGTGCAATGGGAAAAGCCAACCACTGTGATTAAGATTAGAAGGTTTATGGGCTTGGATGGGTACTATAGGAGGTTCATCAAGGGATTCTCTCATATAGCTCTACCCTTAACTAGGTTAACTAGGAAAAGTAGTTCTTTTGTTTGGACACAAGAATATGAAGATAGTTTTCTAGAGTTAAAATAAAGATTAACCACAACACCTGTCTTGATAATTCCAGATCCACTAGAGGACTTTGAAGTATATTGTGATGCTTCAAAGAATGGGTTAAGGTGTGTTCTTATACAAAATAAGAGAGTAGCTGCCTATGCCTCTAGGTAGTTAAGGCCACATGAAGGGAATTACCCTACCCATGACTTAGAATTGGCAACTGTGGTGTTTGCTTTGAAAGTCTGAGGACACTATCTTTATAGAGTCAAGTTTGAAGTTTTTAGTGACCATAAAAGTTTAAAATACTTGTTTGATAAAAAAGAACTGAACATGAGACAAATGAGACAGATGGAATTCTTGAAGGGCTATGACTTCGAGTTGAAATACCACCTGGGTAAAACCAATGTAGTGGCTGATGCACTTAGTAAGAAATTCCTACATGTATCCCAAATGATGGTCCAAGAGAATGAGCTGTTAGAGAGTTTTAGGAAGTTGAGTCTTGTAGTGACTGTGTCACCACATAGTCTTTGTATGAGCAAAGTAGACATAGTTAGCGACTTAAAGACTCAAATTTTAGAAACTCAAGTAGAGGATGAGACTTTAAAGAAAATAAGTGAGCAAATTCTCTTAGAAAACCAAAAGGAGTTTTGTAAAGCAAATGTAGGGATAATTAAGCTTAGAGATAGACTTTGCATCCTAAGGGAATCTGAAATTAAAGAAAGGGTCTTAGAAGAAGCTCACAAGAATAGATATACCATCCATCCCGAAGCCACAAAGATGTATCAAGATCTTAGAAAGTTGTTTTGGTGGTCTAAGATGAAAATGAATATAGCAGAATATGTGTCCAAGTGTTTGACATGTCAGGAAGTTAAGATAGAGCACCAAAAACCTTCAAGATCATTACAACCCTTAAAGATTCCTAAGTTGAAATGGGAATGTATTACAATGAATTTTGTAATGTGGCTACCTAGAACCCAGCCAGGTTATGATGCTATATGGGTCATAGTGGATAGATTGACTAAATCTGCCCACTTTTTGCCAATTAGAGCCAACTTTTCTCTAAATAGACTAGCTCAACTATACTTGCAAGAAATTATTAGGTTGCATGGAATCCCCGTAAGCATAGTATCTGATAGAGATCTTAGATTCACTTCTAGATTTTAGGGAGCCTTGCAAAAGGCCTTTGAGATTAAACTAAGTTTTAGCATAGCTTATCATCCACAAATAGATGGATAGACTGAGAGAATTATCCAAACCCTAGAAGATATGCTTGGGGCTTGTGTTCTTGACCAAAATGGTAGTTAGGATAGATTTCTCCCTTTAGTGGAATTTGCCTACAATAATAACTACCACACCAACATAGGAATGGCACCATATGAAGCTTTATATGGTAGAAAATGTAGATCACCAATATATTGGTATGAGGTAGGAGAAAGAACCATCCTAAGTCCTAAGTTAGTATAACAAACCACAAAATAAATAAAAATGATTAAGAATAGATTGGTTTCACTCCTACTACAGGAGTTGGTAGAGCTTTGAAAACTAAAAAGTTAAACCCTCAGTTTCTTGGTTCTTACCAAATCCTGAAAAGAATTAAACCTGTAGCCTACCAAATAGCCCTTCCACCTAACCTATTCAATCTTCACAATGTCTTCCATGTTTCTTAACTTAGAAAATAGAACCCAGATCCTTCACACATTATTGAAATTGAATTAGTACAATTAAAAGATAACTTAACATATGTGATTAAAGGTGTGAGGATCGTGGACAGAGGAGTCAAAGAGCTCAGAGAAAAGCAAATTCTTTTGGTGAAGGTTATATAGGATGGGATTAGCATAGAGGAGGCTACCTGAGAGTTGGAATCCCACATGAGGCAAGACTGTCCCATACTTTTTACATGAGGTAAGTAATTTTGCAAACAAAAATTTAAAAAGGAGAAGTGAAATGTTACATCCTCCCTAACCTATTAGTTTTAATTTGGTTATAGAAGTACATTAATACTAGTATGAGTTAGAATGATAGTTTTGGTTAATACAAAGACTAAAATATCTTAAGAGGTATAAAAATTTCAAAGTTACCTAAAGTCAAAGGATATTATCTTAATTCCACCTTTTCCCATCATCTTTGACTTTGTGCATGTATATCTCTCACTTTTTCTTATTTCACATGGTTGTTAGCAGCAGAAAAGAGAAGAAAAGTTAAAGATAAGAACGAAAATAGGAAACAGAGAAAAAAGAAAGAAAAGAAATAAGAGAAAAGAGAAAGCAAAGTGAGAGAAGAAAGAAGAGGAAGAAGTAAGAACCAAAGGAAGAACAAGAAAAAGAATCGAACTCTATCCATAAGGAACTGACGTAAGGGGTTATTATGTTTGTTTTATGTGTTTTATCATTTTTATTTTCATGAAAACTGGCAAAGAATGAACAGAATCGAGTTCTTAATGATATTTGAAGAAAATCATGGTTAAGTGGATTAAGAGATATATTTTATGAGACTTGAGCATATATTTACATGGACATGTATATGCATGAATACAACTATCATAACTTTGATTTTGATAATTTTTCAATATTTTACTATGTAACACCCCAACTTCTGACTATGTTAATAGTAATAGCAGAATTCCACTGTTTTATATTTTCTGTGTGTTATAAAAATAGTCTAACTGTTCTGAGATCATTTTTGATCATTTTGTGTGATTTACTTCGAGTCAAGAAAATAATAATTTTCTTGACCGAAAAAATCTTATTTTAATTAATTGGAGCTGGGGGATCTTACTAAACCCAATTTTGATTGATATATATATTAATCTTATAATTTTTAGGATTTAACTGTGTAATAAAATCATTTTATATTATTATAATATTATTTTATATGACATCATTTACTGTCTTAAAAATAGTAGAAATCTGTATAACATGGACTCAAAAAGTCTATGGGGCCCGCATTTAGTGTAACAGTCAACGATTCTGACTGGACAGAATTCTAAACCAATAAGAATTAGTCAAAATAGGTGGCTTGACTATTTTAAACCAATAGGAAGAAGTCAAATAAAGAAGCATAGACTTCAATATGGACCCTTGGATAAAAAGCATAATTTAGATGCTTTTGATCATAACCGTTGATCTGATCAATGGTGTAAAACGAATCCTGATAAAACCACTAAGTAATATCCACCGTAGATGAGATCAATGGATAGGAAACCAAGTTGATTTTCAATGGCTAAGATGAAGTCAACAATAGTGGCTTGAATTTGATTAGTAACTAATTAAATCTAATTTGGTTAATCTAATGGCCTAATTAACAAGCTAAGTAAACTAAATTAATTGTTAATTTGTTATAATTTAATTCTTAATTAGATATCCTAATTTTAATTAGAGGTTATAATATATGTAATTATATGTAAATTAATTAGTTATGTAATTGGATAATTAATTAAGATTGGTTAGGAAACTAAACCTAATCAATTAGCTATTTGATTAGCAAGTAATTAGACTTGAATTAAAAGCAAATTGAATCCCTAAATGCCCTTGAACCACACGGTCATGCAGCAGCCTTGGGAGGCTTCTCCATGATTCTTGAACTATCCAAATAGCCATGCAAAATCAAGTTGATGACATATGTCATGTGCTAGTCCATGTGCACTCAAAATGGGATATTTTCTTCATGCAAATCTCCTAATTTTTCCCTACACTCTCACGGCAGCAGCCCTCACAAATTCACTCTCACAATTTCATTTTCTCTTTCATCAAAAAGTTTACAACACTTTCTCTCAAAAATTCCAAGAACCAAAGCACCATTTTCCTTCCTTTTCTCTCCATAGGTTTGGTCTCTTCACCCAAATATACCATCACTCACCTATAATTTTCACTCTCATCATTTCCTAAAGCTTAACAACATTCTAAACACTTTCATTTAGGAAGTTTTCCCAAAATCACACTCTAAGTGCTTCAAAATCCAACTTCTACCTTACTTCCCTAGAGGTAAACTTTGGTTTTGATGGTTTAAATTCAAGTTTATGATTTTCTAAACCATGTTTGTTCCATGGTTTGTCATTATTAAGCTTTGTATGTGATTTTCGTAATTGTTTTAGAAATTTTAGGAATTTATTGTGGTTCACATGAAAATAAGGAGAAGGAGAGGAGCTTGAAAGGCTTGTCTTCAAGAGGTAAGAAGGAGATTTAACCTCACCAACCAAGTTTTGGTGGTGTGAGGATGGTTTTGTTCAGTGAAAAATCTATAAGGGTTTATTCACCTATTGTTTGATGTCCTTTGATTGTGTTTGTGTTGTGTATGATTTTATTTCTATGCTTGCATGTGTAATAAAATGCTTAAAGCTTTGATATTATGTGTGTATGTATAATTATGAAAGCATGAGAATGTATGTGTAATTTAAGATGTGAACAACATGACGAATCGGTTGTATGAGTGCTCCAAAGAGTACTGAGGCTCACGGCCTTACCATGGAAAAGAGGACCAAAGTCCTTACACTGATGAATTAAAATGAGAGCTGAGAGACCTAAATGAATTTGGAAAAAAATTGAGTGTGACAAAATAAAATGATTTTATATGAATTAAAGAAAAGAAATAATAATTTTTGGGAAACAATACAATTACAGATTTTTAGAGGGGTTATACCGTAAATTTTTATAAAAGAAGCACTAAAATATAAATATTATGCAAAAGAGGGGCCATTGTATAAATACTTATTTTTAGAGGGGCCATGTTGTAAATATTATTTTTAGAAGGGTTATATTGTAAATATTTTATAAAAGAGGGACTATTTTATAAATATGAATTTTATAAGGGGCTATTTCGTAAATATTAATTTGTGAGGGACTAGTTCGTAAATATTAATTTTTGAGGGACTAATTCATAAATATTAATTTTTGAGGGACTATTTCATAAATATGAATTTTTGAGGGACTAGTGTGCAAATATAGAAAAAAGTGAATTTTTAGTATTAAATGAGAAAAATAGTATTTTTGGATTTAAAACGTATGAAAAATATTTATGCGATTGAAAAACGTTGAAAAATGACTACGCGATTTTGAAGAGGCGACAGAATTGAGTCGTTATTAAGAAAATGCGAAAATATGATTACGCGATTAAAATACAGTAATAATCCTGTTAGATTATTGAGTGGACCTCGAATATGTGGTATAAATTAGAAATGTGATTAGTGCATAGTACATGCATTGGATAGGTCCGATGGACTGTATGAGGCTAGTTACCTAGGAGAGACTACACCTCTTGAGTGAGTGTGATATGCGTAGTGTAAGTCATTAGTTGACCTTGGAGGCATTGGGGTGCGGGTTGCCTACAATGGGCAGTTGGTAGCTCTTCTGTGCTGTAGGTTAGACCGACACAACACACCAATGATCCTAACCGAGACACTATCCTTAATCAAGATCTGATAAAGATTGTCGTGTATATGCTAGATGTGCAAGATTGAGCACGTGGTCCAAGGCATGATAGTACTGACAAATCTTTTCGATCACTCTCTCCGACCTGAGTTGTAGCTCCATGGAGTAAGAAATTGAGTCTGTGTGCATACATGTAGCTATTGAGGGTATTATCGTAAATATTATTATGATAATTGATTTATGTGAATACTTGATTATTGATAATGGCATAATTGTAATTATTGTGTATTACCTGTTTTGTGATGATAATGATGTTAATTGCATAACTGTAATTATGGTATGATAGTTGTATAAGATATTACATGTGCCTATCTTTATTGCTACCATATTGGTATTGGCGTAGGTGATCTCACCTCTTTGTATGTGTGTTCTGTATTATATTTATATTTGTTAAGACGTCGAGCAAGAGGCAGAGCGAGAAGCTGAGGAAGAGCAGATTCCTGCTGAAGACGTAGAGTTTTGAAGAGATGGAGATGCCTAGTTTCCTTGGCTACCTGAAGCTGACATTCATTGGAGGAGATGAGGCGCGGACTGTTGATTTAGAGAGAGAGAGTATTTACTATATGGGGGACCTAAATATTAGATTGAGTAGGCAACATTTAGGACACCCTTACTTTTCTGTTAATTTTTTTGTACAACTAGAGTTCCCAATATCTATTAGGCAGTATTGGGGAGCTTACTATCGTACTCCCAGTGCGATTAGTATTGTGTCGTCTGCTCGGACACCTGTCCGTAGGACTACACCTCATGATGGATTCCTATATACTGAGGAATCTGAGGAGGACCCATCTAAGAGTTCTGCTGTCTAGTAGGACTTGGGCAATATGCTAGTTTAAGCTTAAAGTGTAATATTTTGAAAGTCTAGTTTGTAAAATATTTAAGTATGACAGTACTAAAGGCTTATATGTATATATGATGTAAATTATTTGTGACAATGTTGTTATGTTTTTATTTTCTGTTAAGTTTATCTTATTATCATCAAGAAATTTTATTACTCATATTTATATTACAAGCACGATTTCTAATGAAGGGGTAATTTGGTAATTAAGCAACATCAAGTGTGGCGCCCTAAGGAGGGTGTTACATTAGTTGGTATCAGAGCCCAAGTTAGGTCTTTTGGGTTTATGGTTAGGTTTGTCTTGTTTAAGTTGTGTGATTCTCTGTAATTGTTTTCTAAAAGAAAAATAATATTGTTTGAAGACTAACCCTCACTTTTCTTTGTGTTGTTCAGTCTGATAGATAGAACGAAATGGCTGGACGCGGAAGAGGACGCATGAATGCGAGGGCAGCAGCTGGAAATGCCGGTGACGACAATCAGAATATGGCTGCAGCTGTAGCAGCAATACAACGAATGGCCAAGGTTGTTGCACAACAGAACCAAAGAGCAAATGATGATGCTCATAGCTTGTCAAAGTTTCAGAGGAACAATCCACTGAAGTTCCATGGAGAGTTTGATCCAGAGAAGGCTGATCTGTGGATTAAGGAATTGGAGAAGATATTTGAAGGCATGGGTTGTACTGATGAGCGGAAGCTTACTTTCGCCACATTTGTGCTAGTTGGTGATGGAGAGGCTTGGTGGGCAGGAGCCCTCAGATTAATTTAAGCTGAAGGGAGAGTTGTGACATGGCAGCTTTTTAGGCAGAAGTTTCTGGGGAAGTATTTCCCAGCTAGTGTTCGACATGCTAAGGAAATGGAATTCCTTAGTTTGAGACAAGGGGTGATGACTGTAAGTGAGTATACAGCAAGGTTCGAAAGCTTGTCTAAGTTTTCGAGGTACTTCCAGATGCATCCAGATGAGGAGTGGAAGTGTAGGAAGTTTGAAGAGGGGTTAAGGCTTGACATCAAGCGAGCTTTGGCAACTTTAGATATTGATCAGTTTCCAGTATTGCTAGATAAGTGCCGAAAGGTCGAGGAGATTGATCATCTGCGAGAGGCTAGGAATAAGAACTTTAGACCTACGCAGTTCCAAAGGGGGAAGAGTAGCGGTGGCACTCGTTACCAACAAACCATATACTAAACTAGCAGTAAGTCAGAATCGGCAACAATCATTTGGAGGAAGTTCAAGTGGTAGTAGAGCAGTTTCAACTGGAACTTCTGCACTAAAATGTTTTAAGTGTGGGAAAGGACATCTCACCAAGGACTGTCAGCATAAGGGGGTGATTTGTTATCGAAGTGGGAAGCCGGGACATTTCTCTAGGGAATGTAATCAGCAGAAAGCGAAGCCATCCGTAGGAAGTGTTCGTACTACAAGGCCACATGCGGGTGGTCGAGTGTATACTATGAGCGGGGAGGAAGCCGCTAAATCCGAGGACTTGATAATGGAGGAGTGTGCTATTGAAGGTAATCCTTTAACAGTATTATATGATTTGGGAGCAACGCATTCTTTCATTGCATGTGATTGTGTGGAGCGTTTAGGATTAACTGTGACTACATTGCCGTATGATTTGAGTGTTAGTACTCCTACTGATAAGCCTGTGATAACTACAAAAGTATGCTTGAATTGCCCTGTATCTGTTAGAGATAGGATCTTTCATGTGGATTTGATTTGTCTGCCTCTTTCCAAGATTAATGTAATATTAGGAATGGATTGGTTGTCTTCCAACCATATCTTGATAGACTGTGCTAGTAAGACGTTAGTTTTTCCTGAGGTTAAGGATTCTAGATTCCTAACAGCTACTCAAGTGGAAGCCTGTTTGAAGGAAGGAGATCAAGGATACTTGTTGATGTCTTCTTTGGAGGTTCAGTGTGAAGACGTTTTGAAGGACATTTTTGTAGTGAATGAGTTTCCTAAAGTGTTTCCTGAAGATATACCTGGAATACCACCGGAAAGAGAGATTGAATTCTCTATTGATTTGGTACCTGGAGCTGGACCTATATCTATGGCGCCTTATTGGATGTCGCCAGTAGAGTTGGCAGAACTTAAGAAACAATTGGAGGATTTGTTGGATAAGCAGTTTGTAAGACCAAGTGTATCACCTTGGGGAGCTCCAGTGTTGTTGGTAAAGAAGAAGGATGGGACTTCTCGTTTATGCGTAGACTACCGGCAATTGAACAATATTACAATCAAGAATAAGTATCCACTACCAAGGATCGATGATCTGATGGATCAATTGCGAGGAGCCGCAATATTTTCCAAGATTGATTTACGTTCTGGTTATCACCAGATACGTGTGAAGGTGGAGGATATCCCAAAGACTGCGTTTCGGACACGATATGGGCATTACGAGTATCAAGTGATGCCTTTTGGTGTGACTAATGCACCTGCGATATTTATGGACTTTATGAACCGGATTTTCCGTTCATACTTGGATAAGTTTTGTTAGCCAAGTGGCCTCAAACTCAAGAGGGGGGTGAATTGAGTTTATGAAATATTTTCGTAAATCTTTCGTAAAACGTTTGTTAAACAATTTTCATTGAAGCTATTGGATAATTGAAGTGAATAGATAAATGAGATTGAATACTTCACTCACAAATTAAATAAACCAAGATGAATAATATTCAAGCAAGCATATAAAGTAAATGCACAAATGTAAAGAGATAGGGTTGAGAGAATCAAACACAAGTATTTATCCTGGTTCAGCCACCCCTTGTGACCTACGTCCAGTCCTCAAGCGAACCACTCGAGATTTTCCACTAAACTTCAAGCTTGAACAGGTGCTTGAAAACCTTTACACAATAGAGCACTCACCAACACCTTGGGATACCTCACCCTTGTGCTTTGAGCCTCAAAAACAGGGATGCCTCACCCTTTACAACCTTTTGAGGGATGCCTCACCCTCAAGGGATAACTCACCATTTTCTAACTTTGAGAGATACCTCACTCTCTAAGGGATACCTCACCCTTCACTCTAGAGGGATACCTCACCCTCTCCTTTTCAGATTACACAAAGTATAGAAGATAGAAACTCTCTTAAAGAGTAGATAAATACAAATTGAAGCTCTTAATATGCTCTCAAAGATTTTTCACGTTTTTACAAAAAATAGAGCAAGAAAATGATTTGAGGATTGATTCACGTTTGGACGTATTGGTAATCAGTTTTTGATTCAAGGTCAACCTCAAATAAAGACCCAACTTTGGTATTTATAAGTTTCTCATTCAATAGAGCCGTTGGGGTTTTCTGGGCACGCATTAAATGCATTAAATATAGCCGTTGGACGTTGTCAGGATTCAAAATTTGAAGATGTTACCTCTATGTCATTTTCATCTTCCTCTTCTCCTCTAGCCATGAAACATAGATTGGCTTTCTCATTATCTGAGCTATCGGTTGAATCTATGTCATTATCATCCCAAGCTATGTAGGCTCTTCTTTCTTTCTTCTCCCTTGAGGATTTTTGGTGGTATTTTTCCACTTTACTTTGATAAATTGGGCACTCCATCTTCATGTGAGCCAACTCTCCACATTCATAGCATTTAGGAGTGGATGAGGTTCTTTCCCCTTTGTGATAGACATTCTTTTGGAGAAAGGGAGGTCTTCTTTGAGCTCCACTCTTCTTGAAGAATCTTCCAAATTTATTTACTAGTAGAGCAAGATTCTCCTCATCTATTTCCAAGCCATCTCCATCATCTTCATCATCATTATCATCATTAATCATGGAAGAAGTGGCCTTGAGAGCAATCCCCTTCTTTTTGTTGTCAACTTCTTTACTTTGTTTGAGTCTATTCAACTCCAATTCATGTTCTTGGAGCTTGCCAAAAAGTGTGGCTAAATTCATTGTAGCAAGATTTCTAGATTCCGAGATAGCCATCACCTTAGGTTGCCAATCCCTGCTCAAACATCTTAAAACCTTATTAATAAGATCTTCATTAGAAAATGTCTTTCCTAATGAAGCTAAATGATTAACTATATGTGTAAAATGTTTTTACATTTCTTGAATACTTTCAATATGGTTCACTCTAAAAGTTCATATTCATGAGTGAGAGTATTAATTCTTGATCTTTTCACTTCACTAGTACCCTCATGGGTTACTTCTAAAACATTCCACATTTCTTAAGCAGATTTACAATTTGAAACTCTAAAGAATTCATCATGCCCCAAAGATGTGGTAATAATGTTTTTGGCACTCAAATTATATTGGACCTTTTTCTTATCATCATTGGTCCACTCACTTCTTGGTGTATTAACCCTTACACCATTAACATCTTTTGTGGGGATAAAAAGACCATTTTCAATAGCATCCCACACATCTAAGTCAATAGCTTCAATAAAATTTTCATTCTTTCTTTCCAATAAGCATACCCATCCCCATTGAAAAAGGGGGGTTTATAGATAGAAGAACTTTTTGAAAACTTATTTGAGGAGGCCATCACTTTCTCTTGAAGCCGCTAAGCCCTTTACACAAGAGCCTAGCTCTGATACCACTTGAACTTCACTTTGACCTTTGTTATCATCAAAAACCCATTTGATATGCTTCAAGACATAAGCATTCACAATCTCTCCCTTTTTGATGATGACAAACTAAACATTCAACAGAATGAGAAATATATGCATTTAATTGATTATCAGATAATTAAGTGCAACACTCCCCCGTAATGTATGCATGAGATATAATATGTGAAAGTGCAAAACTCCCCCGTACACATGCAATACATATGCAATATATTTCACTAATCTTCTCCCCCGTTGGCATTATAAAAAAGAAGACATAAGCATTCAGATTTTTATTTCAGCCCAGCAGGATCAATATCAGAGTATAAATCATTTAGCACAACAATATGTGATACCAATAGCAAATGCATATGATGAAAGGCTTCAAATTAGTTCCAAAACAATCCCAAACATCATTTAAGCATATAGTCCAAATAGATTATGATCCAAAACACATTATTGTGCAGCAAAACAACATATTATGCATCAAGTTGATGTATTATGCAGAAGATTGTGACATTATGCAGCAAAATATTATGCAACAAGACATTATGCAACAAGGTGACCAATTTATACAGCAGATAGGCATATTATGCAGTAGACCAATATATTGTACAACAGAATTAGATGCATGATTGATCCATTATGACCAGTTCAAAGATATTGATATTATACATGCCATTTCACATGAAAAATATATTCATTTAACATATTCAAGATATTAAACTAGTAAAGCATAGAGCAAGTCACACTTAACTAAAGGATGCAAGTTCAAGCTTCTTGGAGACAGGGAGGATAGCTTGAAGTATTTTCTGGTTTTGTGCTTGGCGAAGCCACTTTTCAATATATCCAAAGTTAGTTCTTGGCCTTCAAGCACACCTACAACACACTTCAATTTGTGACTTTTGGTACCCAAATTTTCTTGGGTCTTTGTGTGTTAGTTTTTGGTAAAGTGCCTTTGGGAACCCAAACCAATTTAGTTCCTAGCTTGTTATTGATATTCTTCCTTATATTGCAATTTGATGCACTATGCCCTTTCCTACCACAATGAAAGCATTTAATAAAGGGACTATTTGATGTACTTGATGAAACAAAGAAGTTCTTGAGAAACTTCTGTTGTTTATTGGGATTATACCCCAAACCAGCTTTTTGAAAAACACATCTTTAGTTCCCAAGCAATATGTTCAAATTATCTCTTCCAAAGGTAAATTTTGAAATAGTATTTTTCAAGTCCTCAATCTCAATTTCAAATGCTTTACATGATGAGCAAGATGAGGGTGTAGATGCATTATCAAGAGATAAACATGTCATGCATGAAGAGTTTGCATCAATCAACCCAAGAGTTTCATTTTCTAATTTAAGTTCCTCAATTTCCTTATTTAACATAGATATCTTATTTTCAAAAGAGGAAATTGATTTCTTGGATGATGAAACAAGTTTTGCAAGTCTTATAGATTCATTATGTAATTCTTCAAAAGTTCATATTCATGAGTGAGAGTATTAATTCTTGATCTTTTCACTTCACTAGTACCCTCATGGGTTACTTCTAAAACATTCCACATTTCTTGAGCAGATTTACAATTTGAAACTCTAAAGAATTCATCATGCCCCAAAGATGTGGTAATAATGTTTTTGGCACTCAAATTATATTGGACCTTTTTCTTATCATCATTTGTCCATTCACTTCTTGGTGTATTAACCCTTACACCATTAACATCTTTTGTGGGGATAAAAGGACCATTTTCAATAGCATCCCACACATCTAAGTCAATAGCTTCAATAAAAATTTTCATTCTTTCTTTCCAATAAGCATACTCATCCCCATTGAAAAAAGGGGGTTTATAGATAGAGAAACTTTTTGAAAACTCATTTGAGGAGGCCATCACTTTCTCTTGAAGGCGCTAAGCCCTTTACACAAGAGCCTAGCTCTGATACCACTTGAACTTCACTTTGACCTTTGTTATCATCAAAAACCCATTTGATATGCTTCAAGACATAAGCATTCACAAGTTTATTGTTGTCTTTATTGATGACATCTTGATTTATTCTCGAAGTCAGGAGGAGTATGCTGAACATCTCAGAGTGGTTCTCCAGATTTTAAAGGAGAATAAGTTGTTTGCCAAGTTGTCCAAATGTGAATTTTGGTTAAGCGAAGTACAATTTTTGGGGCATGTCATATCGATGGATGGAATTGAAGTTGATGCTTCAAAGGTGGAGATAGTTGTTGAATGGGAAAGACCGAAGACTGTATTGGAGATCCGTAGTTTCATCGGATTGGCCGGTTACTATCGACGATTCATAGAGGGGTTTTCAAAGATTGCAGGACCTCTTACCCAACTTACACGAAAGAATCAACCGTTTACATGGACTGAAGCATGCAAGGAAAGTTTTCAGGAGTTGAAAAGATGACTGACTACTTCACCAGTTTTGATTTTGCTTGATCCGAATGAACCTTTCGAGGTATATTGTGATGCTTCGTATCAAGGATTGGGTTGTGTACTTATACAAAATCGTAAGGTTGTGGCATACGCGTCGAGGCAGTTAAAAGTGCATGAAAGGAATTATCCGACTCATGACTTGGAGTTGGCAGCAGTAGTATTTGCATTGAAGGTATGGAGACATTTTCTCTATGGGGCAACGTTCACTGTTTTTAGTGACCATAAAAATTTGAAGTATCTGTTTGACCAGAAAGAGTTGAACATGAGACAAAGGCGTTGGCTCGAGTTTCTGAAAGACTATGACTTTCAGTTACAGTATCATCCCGGAAAGGCGAATGTCATAGCGGATGCCTTGAGTAGGAAAGCGTTTAATGCTTCTGTTATGATGATAAAGGAGAATGAACTGATAGAAGAATTTTGGGATATACGATTATCTGTGAAGTTGACACCGGGGAAGATGTGTTTGAACATGATCACTATTTCGAATGACTTGATGGATAGAATACGAGAGGGACAAAACAGTGATCAGTATTTGCAAGAAGCAAAGGAAGCAAGAAGTCAAAGGGCAAAATTGGAATTCAGTGAAGGTGTCGATGGGATTCTGAAGTTCAAGGGAAGAGTTTGTGTACCAAACGATCCAGAACTGAGGAGATCAATTTTGGATGAAGCTCATAGAAGTAAGTTGAGTATGCATCCAGGAGCCATGAAGATGTACCAAGATTTAAAACAACTATATTGGTGACAAGGAATGAATAGGGATGTCACTGAATATGTATCATCCTGTTTGATTTGTCAGAAGGCCAAAGTGGAACATGAGAGACCATCAGGAATGTTGCAACCTTTGCCTATTCCTGAGTGGAAATGGGATGACATAGCAATGGATTTTGTCACGGGACTATCGAAAACTCGAAAGAGTCACGATTCTATATGGGTAATTATTGATCGGCTTACAAAGTCGGCACACTTTTTACCGATTAATATTAAGTACTCAATGGAGAAGTTGGCTCAAGTGTACATCAATAAAATCGTTAGACTTCATGGTGTACCATCCAGTATAATTTCTTATTGAGATCCATGATTTACATCGAGATTCTGGAACAGTTTGCAAGAAACAATGGGAACAAAGCTACATTTGAGTTATGCTTACCATCCACAAATAGATGGTCAGTCAGAAAGGACAATTCAGTCATTAGAAGACTTGTTGAGAGCTTGTGTTCTAGAGCAAACTAGTTGTTGCGATAAATTTCTACCATTGATAGAGTTCACGTACAACAATAGTTTCCATTCGAGCATAGGAATGGCATCCTATGAGACATTATATGGGAGAAGATGTAGAACACCGTTGTGTTGGTACCATGATGGTGAAAGTACTGTGGTAGGACCAGAATTTATGCAGCAGACTACTGAGAAAGTGAAGATGATCCAAGACAAGATGAGGATAACTCAGACGCGGCAAAAGAGTTATGCAGATAAAAGACAAAGACCGCTTGAATTTGAAGAAGGTGACTATGTATTTCTACGTGTGACGCCTATGACTGGAGTTGGACAAGTAATCAAGTCGAGGAAGCTCACTCCGAAGTTTATCGGGCCGTATCAGATACTTCGTCGGGTAGATCCGGTAGCTTATCAGATTGCACTACCACCGTTCTTATCAAATCTTCATAATGTATTTCACGTATCACAACCACGGAAATATATTTCTGATCTGACTCATATTATTGAGCCAGACACTGTACAACTAAAGGAAAACTTGACCTATGAGACGTTTCCAGTCAAGATTGAAGATCGAAGGATAAAGTAGCTTCGAGGAAAGGATATCACATTGGTTAAAGTGGTATGGAACGATGTAAGTGGTGAAGCCACATAGGAGTTGGAAGAGAAGATAAGAGAGCAGTATCCGTTTTTATTTTGAGTGTGTGTCAAGTTTCGAGGACGAAACTTAATTTTTGAGGGGGAGAGTTGTAACACCCCAACTTCTGACTATGTTAATAGTAATAGCAGAATTACACTGTTTTATATTTTCTGTGTGTTATAAAAATAGTCTGACTATTCTGAGATCATTTTTTATCATTTTATGTGATTTGCTTCGAGTCAAGAAAATAATAATTTTCTTGACCAAAAAAATCTTATTTTAATTAATTGGAGCTGGGGGATCTTACTAAACCCAATTCTAATTGATATATATATTAATCTTGTAATTTTTAGAATTTAACAGTGTAATAAAATAATTTTATATTATTATAATATTATTTTATGTGATAGTACTTACTGTCTTAAAAATAGTAGAAATCTGCTTAACATGGACCCGAAAAGTCTGTGGGGCCCGCGTTTAGTGTAGCAGTCAACGAATCTGACTAGACAAAATTCTAAACCAATAAGAATTAGTCAAAATAGATGGCTTGACTATTTTAAACCAATAGAAGAAGTCAAATAAAGAAGCATAGACTTCAATATGGACCCTTGGATAAAAAGCATAATTTAGATGCTTTTGATCATAACCGTTGATCTGATCAATGGTGTAAAACGAATCCTGATAAAACCACTAAGTAATACCCATCGTAGATGAGATCAATGGATAGGAAACCAAGTTGATTTTTAATGGCTAAGATGAAGTCAACAATAGTGGCTTGAATTTGATTAGTAACTAATTAAATCTAATTTGGTTAATCTAATGGCCTAATTAACAAGCTAAGTAAACTAAATTAATTGTTAATTTGTTATAATTTAATTCTTAATTAGATATCCTAATTTTAATTAGAGGTTATAATATATGTAATTATATGTAAATTGATTAGTTATGTAATTGGATAATTAATTAAGATTGGTTAGGAAACTAAACCTAATTAATTAGCTATTTGATTAGCAAGTAATTAGACTTGAATTAAAAGCAAATTGAATCCCTAAATGCCCTTGAACCACACGGTCATGCAGCAGCCTTGGGAGGCTTCTCCATGATTCTTGAACCATCTAAATAGCCATGCAAAATCAAGTTGATGACATATGCCATGTGCTAGTCCATGTGCACTCAAAATGGGATATTTTCTTCATGCAAATCTCCTAATTTTTCCCTACACTCTCACGGCAGCAGCCCTCACAAATTCACTCTTACAATTTCATTTTCTCTTTCATCAAAAAGTTTACAACACTTTCTCTCAAAAATTCCAAGAACCAAAGCAGCATTTTCCTTCCTTTTCTCTCCATAGGTTCGGTCTCTTCACCCAAATATACCATCACTCACCTATAATTTTCACTCTCATCATTTCCTAAAGCTTAACAACATTCTAAACACTTTCCATTTAGGAAGTTTTCCCAAAATCACACTCTAAGTGCTTCAAAATCCAACTTCTACCATACTTCCCTAGAGGTAAACTTTGGTTTTGATGGTTTAAATTCAAGTTTATGATTTTCTAAACCATGTTTGTTCCATGGTTTGTCATTATTAAGCTTTGTATGTGATTTTAGTAATTGTTTAGAATTGTTAGGAATTTATTGTGGTTCACACAAAAATAAGGAGAAGGAGAGGAGCTTGAAAGGCTTGTCTTCAAGAGGTAAGAAGGAGATTTAACCTCACTAACCAAGTTTTGGTGGTGTGGGGATGGTTTTGTTCGGTGAAAAATCCATAAGGGTTTATTCACCTATTGTTTGATGTCCTTTGATTGTGTTTGTGTTGTGTATGATTTTATTTCTATGCTTGCATGTGTGATAAAATGTTTAAAACTTTGATATTATGTGTGTATGTATAATTATGAAAGCATGAGAATGTATGTGTAATTTAGGATGTGAACAACATGATGAATCGGTTGTATGAGTGCTCCAAAGAGTACTGAGGCCCACGGCCTTACCATGGAAAAGAGAACCAAAGTCCTTACACTGATGAATTAAAATGAGAACTGAGAGACCTAAATGAATTAGGAAAAAAATTGAGTATGACAAATTAAAATGATTTTTATATGAATTAAAGTAAAGAAATAACAATTTTTGGGAAACAATACAATTACTGATTTTTAGAGGGGTTATACCGCAAATTTTTATAAAAGAATGACTAAAATATAAATATTGTGCAAAAGAGGGGCCATTGTATAAATACTTATTTTTAGAGGGATCATGTTGTAAATATTATTTTTAGAAGGGTTATATTATAAATATTTTATAAAAGAGGGACTATTTTATAAATATGAATTTTATAAGAGGCTATTTCGTAAATATTAATTTGTGAGGGACTAGTTCATAAATATTAATTTGTGAGGGACTAGTTCGTAAATATAAAATTTTTGAGGGACTAATTCGTAAATATTAATTTTTGAGGGACTATTTCATAAATATGAATTTTTGAGGGACTAGTGTGCAAATTTAGAAAATAAAGTGAATTTTTAGTATTAAATGAGAAAAATAGTATTTTTGGATTTAAAACGTATGAAAAATATTTACGCGATTGGAAAACGTTGGAAAATGACTACGTGATTTTGAAGAGGCGACAGAATTGAGTCGTGATTAAGAAAATGCAAAAATATGACTACGCGATTAAAATATAGTAATAATCCTGTTAGATTATTGAGTGGACCCCGAATATGTGGTATAAATTAGAAATGTGATTAGTGCATAGTACATGTATTGGAAAGGTCCGATGGACTGTATGAGGCTAGTTACCTAGGAGAGACTACACCTCTTGAGTGGGTGTAATATGCGTAGTGTAAGTCATTAGTTGACCTTGGGGGCATTGGGGTGCGGGTTGCCTACAATGGGCAGTTGGTAGCTCTTCTGTGCCGTAGGTTAGACCGACGCAACACACTAATGATCCTAACCAAGACACTATCCTTAATCAAGATCTGATAAAGATTGTCGTGTATATGCTAGATGTGCAAGATTGAGCACGTGGTCCGAGGCATGATAGTACCGACAAATCTTTTCGATCACTCTCTCCGACCTGAGTTGTAGCTCCATGGAGTAAGAAATTAAGTCTGTATGCATACATGTAGTTATTGAGGGTATTATCGTAAATATTATTATGATAATTGATTTATGTGAATACTTGATTATTGATAATGGCATAATTGTAATTATTGTGTATTACCTGTTTTGTGATGATAATGATGTTAATGGCATAACTGTAATTATGGTATGATAGTTGTATGAGATATTGCATGTGTTTATCTTTATTACTACCATACTGGTATTGGCGTAGGTGATCTCACCTCTTTGTATGTATGTTCTGTATTATATTTATATTTGTTAAGACGTCGAGCAAGAGGTAAAGCGAGAAGCTGAGGAGGAGCAGATTCCTGCTGAGGACGTAGAGTTTTGAAGAGATGGAGATGCCTAGTTTCCTTGGCTACCTGAAGCTGACATTCATTGGAGGAGATGAGGCGTGGACTATTGATTTAGAGAGAGAGAGTATTTACTATATGGGGGACCTAAATATTAGATTGAGTAGGCAACATTTAGGACACCCTTACTTTTCTGTTAATCTTTTTGTACAACTAGAGTTCCCAATATCTATTAGGCAGTGTTGGGGAGTTTACTATCATACTCCCAGTGCGATTAGTATTGTGTCGTCTGCTCGGACACCTGTCCATAGGGCTGCACCTCATGATGGATTCCTATATGCTGAGGAATATGAGGAGGACCCATCTGAGGGTTCTGCTGTCTAGTAGGACTTGGGCAATATGTTAGTTTAAGCTTAAAGTGTAATATTTTGAAAGTCTAGTTTGTAAAATATTTAAGTATGACAGTATTAAAGGGTTGTATGTATATATGATGTAAATTATTTGTGACAATGTTGTTATGTTTTTATTTTCTATTCAGTTTATCTTATTATCATCAAGAAATTTTATAACTCGTATTTATATTACAAGCACGATTTCTAATGAAGGGGTAATTTGGTAATTAAGCAACATCAAGTGTGGCGCCCTAAGGAGGGTGTTACATACTACATGATTTATAGTATAAATAGATGCTTGTAGTAAAAGGGATTAGTATAGAAATGAAATGATTAGGAAAATAGTTATTCTGAGGCAGTGTTCTATTCGAATATGCCAAGGGGCAATTCGAATAGAATGTCTTTATGTAGTATTCTATTCAAATAGGCCAATGGGCAATTTCAATAAAATATCACAGAATGTTCTAGTTTTGATGTGTCAGCTATTCAAATTGCATGATTTCGATGCTTAACTGAGTATTCTAAGTGAGCATTTGAGTGACATAATTTTTTAGGCTAATCAAATAGACTAAGAGAGTTATTTGATCGGTATAATTTAGAAAGGCATACTATTAGTACTAATCGAGTAGACTAAGTGTGTTATTCGATTTGGTATGATTTCGATGTTAATCAAAATATTATGATAGCTATTTGAACGGCAGTTCAGAATGACATATTTTTAATGTTGATCAAATAAATTAAGAGAGCTATTCAAATAGGTCATTTCAAAATGGTAAGTTTGAGGCTAACCAAAGAGACTGAAAGCTATTCAATTGACATAATTTTGAGGTTAATCGAATATACTATGAGAGTTATTCGACTAGCATGTGTTTCGATTATGATCGAAAAAGGCAAAGGGAGCTATTTCAAAAGCATAATCCAAAGAGATATGTTTTTTATATTATTTGAAAAGGCTTAGAGATGCTACTCTAATAATAGAATTTCACAATATCATGACATTTGCATAACACATCATGAAACAAGGAAGTAAGAAAAACCCCTTGTCAGGTCAAAGGAGCAAGGAAAGCCCTTTGCTGAAGGACATGTTTCATAAGCATCAACATAACGTATTTCATAAACATTGACATTTATCATTTCATAGGTATCAACATAATACATTTCATAAACATTAACATTTACCATTTCATGAGCCTCCACACATAATTTCATTCGAATTTTTAACTTATGTATTTATCATGGAATTGTATTTCGAATGATTCTATCTTGTGTTATACTACTGAGTATTTTTGAATTCTCACCCCTTTGTTTGTTTCTATGATAATTTACAAATCAAAATCGAAATTCTTTCGAGAAGGGAAATTGAAGTTGGTAGTTTAGAGTAAAATGTTTATTTTTGACTTATGAATATTGTACATATGTTGTTGAGGCTTAGTTTATATTTATATACTTACTGATGTACTAGTTATGTATATTTAATATTTTAGTAAAGAATCAAAATTTCCAGATGTGTTTTTATGTTGAATAGTTTGAATACCTTCCTTTAATTACTTTCTTTTTTAGGCTCTATTTTTTGACTCTATATATTTCGATATATATAGTTAAAGGCTTTTATGATGTTTAAAAGTAAGAAGTAACGTGCCTAATCCTGTTTATGTATGTATATTTCAAATATAATGTAGTAAATCGAACTAGGACATTACAATGTGTGGGTAAAATACATACATCCTTTACTTGATTTGATATGGATTTAGATGGATTTTATGAGGATTTATACCATTCTTTATTAAATTATCCCATTTAATTTATGCTTGGCCTTTCTCCTTATTTTTAAGTTAAAAGAGGAGTTTTGATATGATTTTTTTGAAGATTTGACTGAGTTCATTGCAAAGGAGTTGAGTTTGAAATTAACATCGCCATGATTCACGAATTTCTTGACCTTTAAGCGGTAAAATAGGCGTAACTTAAGTTATAGAGGTTGAAACGAGGTGATTCCAGTGGCGTTGGAAAGATAAAATAGAGATAAAACTTTCTTGAAGACTTCAAAGCCTAGTTCTCGTATTTGGAGAGTGTAAAATTGTGTGCAAGTCAGAAAAAAATGATTTTGGGTAGCAACTAGGGCGTCCATTACTTGCTGGTCAAGTAATATGAATTAGGGACCAATTAAGAAGATTGAGTTTCTAAAATTTGATTTCCTAAAACCAATCATATCTTTTCATTACTTAGGAGCCAATTAAGGTTATTTGAGGACGAAATAAGGAGATTTAATGCATGATACACCTCTATTAAGATAAATCTCCTATAAATAGAGCAAGGATGAAGAGATTGGACAACTTTTTCACCAAGACTTAAAGGCAGGGGTTTGAAGACAAATTCAAGGACAAAGGAGACAATTTTTGAAGACATCTAATTTCTATTTCTTCCTTTTTGTTTCCTATTTTCTTAGGTAGAATCATGATTGTCTCTTCATCTATTATTCTTGTATGTTTTACAATTGCCATGTTTGGCTAATTCCCTTTTTTTCTAAGGTTAGGATGAAACTCTTTAGTTTATTATTTGGATATTTGCTTTTTCTCTTTGCTAGTAACATAATTATTGTTTTTGATTCATTCATAGTGTTTTTAATGCTTGGGGTATGTTGTCAGACATGCATGATTTTAGGTATTAAGTGAAGGATCGAGAAATGAAGTTTTATGCTTAATAATCTAGTAATTGAATTTAGGAATTAAGACCTAGAGACAGGTTTGATTCTTTGAGAGTTAATGGGATATCAAGGATCTTAATGAGTTTTAACTAATTTGATTACTGTGAGAATTTGGTTGATTTAGTTTTAATTAATACTTTTTTAGTACCAAGAGATTAGGCTTTAAATAATTTAGGATAAACAGCCTTCAAAATATAATTAATCACTAATAAAGAAGGATCATTGTTCATTATAATGTGTAATTGTAGTGGATTTCTAATCCTAAATCTTGAATACTTGGTTGAGCTCTATCTCTTTAGTTTTATTAGTTGTATTAGTTATTTTATTACTTTTTAATTTCTTTTAGTTTATTCTATATTGTTATTTTCATTTGCCTAAATAATTAAAATTGACATAGTTTATTATTCATACGATCCATGTGGGAATGATACTCTACTCATCACTTTATTACTTATTGATGACTCGTGCACTTATGGATTTAGCACAACAAGTTTTTGATGTCGTTTCTGGGGATTAATGCTAATAACAAACGATAAGTAATTTGATTAGTTTAGGAACTTTATTTCTTTTTTTACTTTAGTTTGTTTTTTATTTTTTTCTTTTTAGGTACTTTGCCATATCTATGCAAGCTGGTATGTTAGATTTATTGAGCACACTTAATGCTAAACTCGATGCTTTCATTGAGAAGTTAGACAATCTCAAGTTTGAAAGGAACACATATCCCAAAGCAAATAATCATGGTTGGAGTCATAACACCAACTTCTCTTGGTAGAATCAACATGTTTAGAGGAACCAATCTATTGCTAGACTACCACCAAGCTTCCAACAATAGGGTACTCATGCTCAAATGTCTTATCAATACTCACCTCAAAATCAAAAGTCCAACTTGGAGCTATTGTTGGAAAATTTTATATAAGAATGGGGTGTCAGTGTTCCAATGACTTACCAACAACCACCCCAAAGTGGGATGTCAAATTTGGAGATCCTGGTGGAGAACTTTATAGCCACTCAAAGTCAACAAACTCAAACCATTAAACAACAATATCAAGTCATTGAACAACAAATTTAGGCACAAAGTGAAGCTCTCCAACAAACCACATCAAGGCTTGACTAATTAAATACATACAACATGATGCTAGAAGATCAAATTGCTCACAACCAAATGATGCTAGAATATCAAATTGGTCAACTTGAGATTTCAAAGGGTGGTGAAAATTAAAAAAAAAAAGGGGGCAAGAGGTTGAAGATGAAGCCGAGTTTAATTTATTTGATGCTTCCAAGCAATCAACTGTGACAAATATTTTCTTGGAAGATGATGACACCTATGAGCTTGGTTAAGAGGTGTGCAATGAAGAATATCCAAAGGAACCTCTTGATTTATGTCTAGGGCATAAAGCTATAATTGAAGAGAAGGACAAAGAAGTTGCAGCTTATGGTCCATTGCTAGAACTAAGCCCTCTCATTCCCTAGTGGAAAGGACCAAACTTTGAGGAGCAAAAACAAATCAAAATCACTCCACCTCTACTTATTGAGAATGAAGCTCCTAAGATATAATTCAAACTTCTTCTTCCCATGCTTAGGTATGCATTTCTTAAACCAAAATCTCCATATCCCATCATTTTCAGGTACACATTTTCATGTACTGAATATTTGATAGATCTTCTCTTAGTAAAATCAAGAATAGTTCATGATACTTATGACTAAAATAAGAAGATGCTTTTCATGGGTCAAGTTGAGGACTTTAAATTAGTGCTTCTTGGGAGACAACCCAAGCTTTCTTTTCATTGTTTCCTTTATTTTGCTGTGATTTGTATTTTGTGAATTTTGTTGATAGCTTAGAGTTTATTAAGTTGGCTTAAGTGCCTTCCCGAGTTCAAAGTATTTGTAAGGAGATGTAAATAGTATCGACCAACAAAAAAATAATTTGAAAATTTGAAAAATGCAAAAGAAGAAGAAAATTTAAAAAATAAAAGAAAAATAAAACCCTTTGAGATTATATAATTTGCATTGAAAGATGATTAAAATGGCTAATAAGGGTTTGATTTGTCAATAGTTCAGAGAAGTGCGAGTGGAAAAAAATTCATGATTGTTATTCGTGTTTACTTGATGCATTTTTATCAATTTTTGCTTGTGATTAATAAACTTGTTTCATTGGATTTGTGAGTTCTTGAGTTAACATATATGTATGATGTGATTTATAAGTCGCCTCCCTAGTCTTTAGACAACTCTTATACTTTTTTCAAAGCGAAGTTCTAGGAAGTACTAAATTAAGGAGATTTAGGCAATTAAAGAAAAGAAAAATAAATTTTGATCCAACCAAGTACATAAAAGAAAACAAGTTTGAGGTTGGTAAAAGTTGAAAAGCTAGTGGAAGGAAAAGTAATGAGTATGGTTTAGGTGGAGATAAGAGTTTTTATGTGTGGATAAAGTGCATGGTCATGAATTCGAGTCCTTTAGAAAGACTTCATGATGTGTGGTTAGGCGTATGGTCACGAGTTAAAGTGTTTGCCGACTCTATGTCTCCATTACCAAAAAAAAGGGAGAAAGAAAAAGTATAAAAAGTCTGTAAATGATGAAAAGTGCTTAAAGATATCCTATTGATCTTTGATGAAGTGTGAACTTGAATTAGTAGAGAATTGAATAGTGGTTTTGCCTATTTGACCTTGGGAGGTGTTTAGGAGTTGCTAAGTATGCATGTGTTCTTTAAGAGAGCAAATGAGTTCGTGGAACTTGTTTTCGAAAGCTGGATTGAGTTAATAATTTGTATATGTTTGAACATGGATATATGATTGAAGGATCGAACATTTCAAGCTTTGAAAGCTTTTGGCATGTCAAGCTTCTTGAATTTTTCTTATAAGTCTTATTTGTAACTATTTCTATCTTAAAGGAGTCTTTCCTCATTTGTGCTTAATTCTAATTTTATTGCTTGAGGATAAGCAATCATTCAAGTTTTTAAGCACCCATATGCTAGTGCATTGAGTGAAACATTAAACATTAATTACGAGCTAGACAGACTAGGATTTAAGGTTAGACAAGTTTTAGCAGGCACCACATGTTTTCCAATTTAATTTTCAAAAAGATGGGAATGTTTATGGAAGACAATAAGATATTTTGTAGCAACAAGAAGATGATTGATTCTCGAGGTTAATATTTTTTAACATGTGGCCAATACGTTAGACACATGGCCAAATCATTTGTGGAATTTGGTCCCTTAATTGGGATGGAGAGGAGAACTAACTCTTTCTCTCTTGGGCTCATGATATTCTTATCAATTTTTGTTGTTCTTTTTAGATTGTTTAACATTGTGATAATTGATGAATTCTATAGAAAGTGCACGTGTTATTAGGTTAACTCAATCAAATATCAAACAATATAAACAGTAATATGAATGAATAAATAAAGTGAAATTGAACTTGAAAGCACACTTACAATGCAAATCCAAGCATAAGTTGAAGATAGTGTATGAACTATAAGTACAACAATGGCTAGTGATCTAGGAAAATCTAGGAAAAGTAAAAGGGTTGGTCTTTGGCCACTCAATTTTTTTCTATAGGGTAAGGAATGTGGAGTGTTCAAGACTCTTAGATGTGTAACCAAGACCTCTTATTTATATAGAAAACTAGTAACAACTTCTTTAATCAGATAGTCTTGTGTTGATCTTGTTTTTACTGTGACTGTGCCATTTGTACTTAGTGGTTACTTGATTTCTTCCCATTACTGATGCATATATGATACTTCTTGCCATATAAGCTCCCTCTTCTGATCATGCATGCATAAGTGAGGGGTGATGGGAATAATTACCCCATGTATTAGACGCGAGGGGGAGGGGGGAGATATTCATGCAATCACTTGTCTTTATAATCGCTTGTTTTCCAGAATGTCATGTGCTTATCATGAATCCTTGTGATTAAAACCTTTGTTCGACAATATCAGTATTATCACTATAATCGCTACTATGCACAAAGTTGTTACTAGCTCCACATTTTGGTTGTTGACTCTATTTCACCAATCTTTCTAGGCTGACAACATCACTACTGTCACAAAGCCCTTAGATAGCATCAATATTATCTTGCCGACAAGGTAGCATTAGTTCTACCGTCCTTCAAAGACTTTCCTATATTGATTTTCTTGAATGGTTCTAACAATTCTAAGTGTCAAGGCAGCATAAGTATTTCCCTCAGATGATAGCATCAGTATTGTCAAATAAATATTTTATTTTAGCACCTCCTAGAAGCCTTAATACTGCCATATGTCACACACTCAAGTGCCCTTCATTTTTCACGCGTGTTAATTCATAATTTTTTTAATCCTAACAAATGCACCCCTAAGTGTCTATAAATTGATGAATGAATCATACCTTCACATATTCTTTTAACACCATGATGTCGTCTCCTCCTTTCTCTACCAAGACTTATCATGGCAATAAGCCTTTCTTTCTCAAGATTCTTTCGAAATGGAGCCCAACATTAATTTCCTTATAGATGCAGTACTCTTCTGTCCATGCATATCAAGTAGCTGAGGCCAAAGAATCCTCAGAATGTGTCTCCAAAATGGTAATAGCCAACCTAAATTACCCTTCTGGCCATGCATACGAGGGGTTGACATGGCCTCTAGTACATTAGTTTTGCTTGTCATCTAGCTGAACATAATTGGTGCTCATAGTCCAATAACTCACCAGTTCCTATTGTATAGTGGAGCAACCTTATTCAGTGGTATTAGTGGGCATACCTTCATCATTTTGGCCTTCGTGGAATAAAATAATTAAGCTCACATGGCTAAATTGTGGAAGGGCTAGAGTCTTGGAGGCAAAGTTACTTCATCCTTGCGGTGTAATCGGGTCAAGTTGGTTTGGGTTTGGGGTATTAAAAAATCTAAACCAATCAAAAGTGACTAGTTCAGTTTAGTTCGAGTTTTACATTTTTTGGCCGAGAAACCAGAACTTAACCAAACCGATGAGATACAGGTTGGTTTTGTTCGGGTCAAGAACACGAGTCAGGGCATTTTTGTAAAAAATAAAAAAATAAAAAATCATAAAAACAAGGTTGGATTGGGTCGGGTTCATTAGGTTCATAAGGGGAAAAAAACTCTTAATCAGGTTAGGTTGGTTTGGTTCAAGTTCCAAATCATGAAACTCGAGAACAAAACCATTTAGGATTGATTTTAATCAGTTCTTACCAGTTCAACTAAACCGAAGGTTCAGTCTTCTAGGTTTGTCGGGTCGAAACGAACCAATTTACACCCCTACTCCATCCTGCTGGTAGCTTCACTTTAAGGAGAGGTCTAGGTCAAATTCCTTCAGTTAGAGATGGAGTAAAGTCAAAATTCTTTATAGCCTTTGTGGGACACAAGAACAAAGCTTAGGTCAAAAGAATTTAACCTTTGGAAGTACTCTCTTATAGTATCAATATGCCCAGAACTCCAATTTGTAACAAGGAGCATTAGTAGACCTAAAACATGCATTTCCTTGAAAAGTTGTAATCTGTCAACATATCAATAAAATTTCACTTTCTTTACATTCTTTGTCGAGTGATTTGGCTATTTTTTTATAAAGAAAATAAGCCAATAATAACTTTGTTGTTATGATAACAAATGGACATTGATAACTCTATGAAATAGGATTATTATATCCTAATTTTATGCTTAAATGAATGCTAAGTCCTTGATTTGTTTAGAAATTGGCAAAGACTATGAGTTTATTTGAATATCTTGAATTCTTAGTGCTTTATTGTTGAATAGGCTTGACTCGGAGTTAAATTGGTTTGATTATGTATCATTCATGATTGTTGTCTTATTAGGGTGTATTTTGATATTGGAATATAGGTTGATGACCTAAAGGAGTGTCAAGAATGAAAGGAATCATGTTAAGTCAAGAAGACAAGAAAGTCAAATCTAGAGCCTTGCCAACCATGCTAGACTAAATGGAGTGAAATTGAAGATGTAGACCTCTAACCAAAGCAAGATTGGAGTCATTGAAAAGCTAAGAAATATATCTACAACTTTCATATTAACCACTTTCCTTGATTTCACTGAGTTGAGTATTTAAACTTTAAGGGAAGTTTGGGCCAAATTGGTGAATCGATATCCTGACTCTGCTCCAATATTTTGATTAGAAAATAACCTTATTTTGGGATAATTTTAGTGACATTGGAAAGTTAAGAGAAATTCCTATAACTCTTATGAAGCCCAAAGTCTAATTTTACAGTTTGAAAAGAGAAAAATAGCATGGAAGTTTTGTAAAATGGAAGAAAATAAGGAAAACAACAATATATGCCATATGTGGCCAACCACACCTAGGCATAGTGTTCTTAGTTGATATAAGCTCCAGACCTAGGCATAGGTTAACCAACCTAAACCCATTTTTATGTTTTTAACCCCTTTTATGTCATTTAGAGGAGGGACTTCGTCTTTCACCCAATTTTAGTGAGAGAGTGGTTTAGGGCTCTAGAGAGAGGTTCCTTTTGAGGCTTAGAGATCAAGATTAAAGAGGAGTTTAAGATCTAACATCACCCATCCTAGTTCTTCCCTTTCTTGGTTTTTTTTATTTCTCAATGGGTTTCTATTTAGGTTATGTTCCCGTATGGATCTAGGATAATATGTAATTTTGTGGATATTCTATGTTAATCCTATGTTTTTGTTCATTCATATATATGCTTAAAGCTTGCATTTGACACAGCCACCAATTGCATGGTTTTGGTGTTTTCAAATGAACTAGACATAAGGATTTCGAAACATGGACATGGTATGAATGATGCTTGTTCAATTACGCTTATATGTGTTGACATAAGTATTTAACTAAAAGAGGGTATTGACTAATAAAACATAGGTATTAATATGAATTTCCATAAATTGCACGTTTCCAAGTGAAGTAGAAGGTGAAAAAGGACCCTAGGTTCTTTACCATAGTTTTATCCCATTCAGAATTGGGTGTTACTTTTTATTTCCTTTAATTTCTAGTTTAGTTATGGTTTCCCTTAATTTCAACTCAATTATTGCTTAAGCCTGAATTTAGTAATTAATTAATTGTTAGTGTATAATTACTCTAGTCCCTATGGGAACGATACTGTTTTTATTCTCATTTATTACTTGTGCAACCCGTACGTTTGCAGTAACAAAAAGTTGTACTAAGGGTTATCAGCATCGACCATAAGTTTAACCATTATTAAATTTAGTTGGTCCCTTCATACCATAGTCACTTAACTTGAAAATATTTGACTAATTGGATCAGACGACTCAATCACTTAACTAGACTTAAGGAAACAATCAATTTTATTTTTGTTTACATTCTAATTTGTAAAACTAACCTTTGAAAAAGTAATCCAACACACTTGCTTTGATCAGCACACTATATCTTTAGGTCGACTTCGTTAGTATGATAGGTTGCTTGCATTTATACTTTAAAACTGAAGTATTATCAGCCTACTGATATGTTTAGCTATTAACTATTTTTTTTTACCTTTTTTGCTTAAGGTTCCGAGCTTACAACAAATTTGTGCTTCACTAGGACATATGCCACTGTAACATAGGTTTCTTTTTAAATATATGTCACCAATTTGAGACTCTAATAATGACTTTATCTCTTCCAAACTAACTGAGATTTTCTAAGGGATTTCAAAATCAAAGCCCATTAAGGCCTACCAATGCATTTATAGCCAACACATTTTGCTAACTTTACCATTTTCCATCTTCTCCACATCTGTCAATATCTATCTCCCTGGATCCTTAAGCTTTGGAGGTAACTTCATTTGTAAAATTGCACTACATTCCTCCGTGAGCATGACATTCTCTTCTCCTCTCAATTTCCTTTTGTTGGACAAAATTTCTTCCATAAACTTTGCATAATTTGACATATGCTCCAATTCATTTGCAAAATGTAACACCCTAATATAAATATCTCATTATATTCATCATACACCAAGATATTTAGTGCTAGTCATGCTACTTCTAACATAAACAACATTCTATCTCATAACATTTATACAAATAATTATGGAGAGCCATAAAGAAAAGGTCATACATATATACATCAAAAGCCTCAAAGGGCAAAGTGTTATGCATACAACTTTATACAACTCAAAGTAAAAAATATACAAGAGTTACTCATAAATACATAAACTAAAACTATCTAATCTTGTTGCTTTTTCTTCTATTTCTTTTTCTTTTTTCCTTTGAGAGGGTCTTGACCTTCTTTTTCTATGAAACACAGAACGGGGTGAGAACATAAAAATTCTCAATAATAAAACATAAATCTCATGGTATTATTATAAAAATACACAAAAGTAAATTTATAAACTATAAAATTACTATCGATATTAAAATGCTCATACAATTTTAAAATATCATTACTTCTTGGCAAAGTACTTATCTCACTCCTTTACCTAGCATAGGACTTAACTCATCCTAGTGCCCTTGGTAATAAGTTTTTCTTACTTTATTACCCTTTACATGAGTGTTTTTCTC
Organism: Ormosia semicastrata; assembly: GCA_029884595.1. Lineage (NCBI taxonomy): Eukaryota > Viridiplantae > Streptophyta > Magnoliopsida > Fabales > Fabaceae > Ormosia > Ormosia semicastrata. Next base: position 7,019,284 of record JAQQTO010000040.1, read on the forward strand.
ACTCCTTATGTTCTTTGACAAAGAGTTTAACTCACTACTTTGTCCTAGGTAGAGTGCTTATCTCACTCCTCTACCACACTTGGTAAAGTATTTTACTCACATCTTTACCCTCACAGGGTGCTTTTCTTGCTCCTTTGTCTCACAACTTCATCCTTAGCAAAGAGCTTTACTCACTCTTGTGCAAGGTCAAGGTGTTTATCTCACACCCTTAGTTATGATAATTGTTCTATGGTTCAACTTTAACAAGTAAAAGAACCATCTCTTTACTAACTCTCCATTACAACCCAGCTTAATGAGACAATAGAATATTTCTCTAAAACTTGTACATACTTTCTATGTTAGCTCAAACTTTTGAAGTAAATAAGTAACTCTTTATGTACATACTCCTTTTCCACCATAAAGGTGTAACTAGTGCTTCTAGAGCTCTTATTATTCATAAATTATCTTGATTAGATTACTAATCACCAATACATAGCTTTACTAGGGTTAATTGTAACCCTAAAAGTACAAAACTCTATTTTTCTTAGGTCTTTAACCAGTTATTCTATTAGGATAATCAGTTAAGACCCTTGAAATTCTATTTTGTCTAAGTTCTTAACTGGTTATTGTCTTAAATAATCGGTTAGGACTACCTATAATATATTTTGGGGAGCTAAATAATCGGTTAGCCCTCTATTGCTAACCGATTATCTGTTATCTAGTGTGATAACCGGCTCTCTACCATTACACAATAACTGATTACCCTCTATGTGATAATCAGTTATCTAGTGTGAAATTGCACTAGAAATAGGGTCTTATAATACTTTTCTTCCATGCTTTCTTATTCTTCAACTTTTGCACTTTAAAACTCATCATATAACATATTCAAACGAAGACTTAAGTAAAGGAAACAATAAGAATCAATCACCAACTTATCAAGTTGAATATAAATATATGAATATAGCTTCAAACTCAATCCACTAATACCCATTTTACTAACTTCATACTTAAGGAACCAAATGGATATTTCTCAAGTAAAAAATGGCCCTCTTACATCCACTAGGCTAAAACTATCTATTCTTAACCATTGGGAGCAAGAACTAATCAAAGAAAATAATTTTTGTTTCTCAAAAATCATTTTCTCTAATCATATAAACTAGCTTTATACAAGATGAAACAAGAAGGAATAAGATGAGTAAGTAAGCTCCCTTATCTCAAGTTGTTTGGATGGTGAACTTCAAACCCTGACTTTCCATTTTGTTTTCGTCCTCTTCTTCTATTCTTCCTCCTTCCTTTTCTTTCCTTCTCTTCGTTCCCTCTATTTTCTCTATTGTTGTTGTGTGGTCGTGAGAGAAAATAAGAGAGTTGGTGAGAAATGAGAGGAAAAAGGTTCGAGGTCAAAAAAGAATTAACCAGAACCATAAGTCACCAAGTGATTCTGATATTTAGTGAAAACTTTATATCTCCTAGGAATACTTTGATCTTACTAAATCAAGTTTTATAACTTCCAAAAGTATTAAAATAAATCTTAGGATTCATCTCAATCCTTGTTTCACCATTTTCATAAGTTTCCATATCTGTTCAAGTCACTCCGGTATTAAAACACTCACTCAGTGTACTTAAAAATATCAAACTAACTCAGTTTACTCTCAAAATTTAACTATATCCTTGTCCACATATTTGTGACCTAAAAATAAATTATCTTTATTTATTTCCCTCAACTAAGCAACTTATGCTACTATTTGAGTCATTTTAAGCTACTTTTCACATTCTATGTTGTAACAAAGTACCTAAACTAATTCAGTTAGTCACAAAAATTAAGCAGACATGTCAAACAAGTACTATGACACCTCTATGATCATTTACAAGTCTAACATGCTAAAAAGAGGATGTTACACAAAAGGAATGTTAATATGCAATTTCTTAAAAAGATCAAGGAATTTAGAAAATTGCTTATCTTGATTTTAATTTTTCAGTCTTTAAGGGAATAGAATAGGTGGATCATGTGGTGAAGGAATAGTTGGATATTCTAGATCTTTTTTGTTCCCTATGCCCAATTTTCTTTTCTTTTCTTTTGGCAATTCTTCCTTAAGCGGTGTAGTGGTTTCCTCTTGAATCTTTTTCTCTTGGGGTTGCTCCAAAACTTTACCATTTATCAAATTTATTGCCTTAACAAGCTCTCTAGGATTAGTCTCATTGTTGCTCAACAAAGAACCTTGAGACCTCTCTGACAGTTGCTTAGACAATTGCCTTAATTGAGTCTCCAAATTTCGAATGGAAGCTTCTTGATTCGTAAAGTTAGTCCTTGTCTCTTACATGAAACTTGTACTCTCTTGCATGAATTTGCCAAGAATATCTTCCAAATTTGTCTTCTGCTTTGGTTGTTGGTATGTACTAGCTGACTAATGTGCTTCTTAATTCTTCCAAGAGAAATATTGATGATTTCTCAAACTCGAATTAGAAGTATTAGAATACAGGTTATTTTGAGACCTCTAAGAACTTGCCATATAATTCACTTGTTCATTAGCTAAAGAAGCAAAAGGATTTTCTACTTGAAAGTTCATACTGACAGGATTTCCTCTACAAAAATCACAAGTTAGAATATATAACATTAGCATTCATGTTTCCTAACTACTTATGAAGTGTTGCAACTTGAGCTAACAATGCAGTGAGTGTATCAACTTCATGAATCCCTATTTTCTTGGGCATTGTTCATTCATTGGGTCTTTCATAGTTGTTATTAAAAATCATCATGCTATTTTTTTATATTATTATCATTAATTTTTATAAATAAATTTAATATTTTATGAATATGAATATAAATAATATTGGTATTTAATATTATTATAATGAAGTATTAAATTAAGAAATAAATAAATAATAAGTAAAGTATTAGTATATTTTTATATAATATATTTAATATTAAATTAAATATATTTTATATTACATAAATATGATTAAAGAATTAAAGAATTTATATTAAATATCTTTTTTATTATATAAATTTCGTAACAGATGTACTACATATATATTAATCTACATCAATTAGCACAAGAAAACGTGTAGTACAATGGCAAAAGGTCTACATTCAAAAATTGAGGGGACAAGTTCGAGAGTTGATAAGGCAACTTTGACATTTTTTTTAAGTAAAACATGGAACCAGTCAATCATTTGAACTGGGATCAATTCTACGGTTTAGATAGTTCACTATCGGTTCTATGACTTAAAGGCTGGTTTTGAAAATACCGATTTAAGCGGCATGACCAAACCAAACATCCATCTAGTTCATGGTTGAATCGGATGGACCGTCCAGTCCGATTTTATTAATTATACTGGAAACAGGTTCTGAAGTGGTCTCAAATAGTTTGATCAAGAGGGAATATGGAGCAAGCCGAAAAACTATTTGAAATCATTGGAAAATAGGTAGAACAAACCAGAAATCTACATTGATGAGGATTTAGGAAGGTTCCAGAAGTTCCGTGGCTGCGTATTGCTCTCATGTGCCGAAATAGTGATGGTGCGTTAGGCGCGTGAATACCACATGTTGAGTACTTGGCTGACACACGAGGGCATGTGTGACTGAGTATGGTGGTGAGACTTCTAGGTCTGGTCGATTTGATGATTCCGAGCTAACTCCAAGCTGGTGTTAGCCATGAACTTGGTATTCGGCCTATTTTGAGACATAGCCAAGGAGGTTCACCACCGCTAATGATTCATGGTGTGTAAGAAGGGTTTGGTCACTATTGGTAGTGGTGAAGCAGGTAGGAGGTTAGGGTTTATCTCCCCAAGATCTGGATACCATGTTAACCGAGAAAAAATGAGATAAACCAAAGTTGGAGAGAGAATTCCATGACCTCTCTATCATGGTAGTCATTTTTATTAATAAGAAGTAAGAGTAAAATTACAAGTCCATCCTACTTTAACATATATAAATGGTAATCTAAAATGCTTACACATAGAATAATACACACTTATCTAACAATATTAAAGCATCTTCTATTTTCAAATTGAAATTTAAGTTTCATACTTTTGATTATAAAGAGTTTCTCATTTCAGAGGCAATCAATTTCTTGAAGTACAAATCTAGAGTCATTCAAAAGTCTATCTTCCATTGAGCTTAGATTTAACTCACAAACTTGTTTTGCCATTAATAAACTCCCATGCTTCCTACAAGATGAGAGCATAAATCCTCATATAATATATTTAATAACGTGTGGCTTTATAGTTATAAACATACTCTTGGTTAGTTCTTGTGCCTCTTTTAGAAGATCAGCTTGACCAAACACTTCAATAATGCAAGTATAGTGTTTTATTAATGGTTCAGTCTCTTACTTAATCATTGTTATCCCAAAATTGTCCTTGCCTTATGGGTTCCACCTAAATGTCTACCAACCATTAAAACACAACAATTACATAGTCTAGCTTTAGATATAAAGATTCAAGCATAGAGAAGAACTTAGTTTCCTCTTTTTCATGATCATCTATTTTTGGTGTGAAATATATCTTGGACACGTGGCCAACAGTATTGACACATGACTAGTCGATTTCCAGATTTTGGTCCCTTAACTAGGATGGAGAGGGGAACAAACTTTCTCTTTTAATGAATTCACAACTTTCTTACTAAATTTTTGCATTATCCCTATTGTTAACACTATCATATTTGATGAACTAAAGTGTGTGCTCAAGGCATTCAATGAGTATCAAACATCAAAGAAATTTAAACAACAAGTTGATATAAAGAAATATAATTGAACTTGAAATCACACTTAAAATGTAATCCAAGTACAAGGTAGAGATCAGTTACGAGCTACAATCTATGGCTACAACTATGGCTTTGGCTATAGGTAGCATCTACTATTTATCACTAAAAAAAATCTAGGAAATGCTAGAAAATTTAAGAAATGAAAATGGTAGTCTCTAGTAATTACTGCAAAATGAGGAGTGCAAAGTATTCAGGGCTCTTTGTAGAGTAACCAATACCTCTTATTTATAGGTAAAAGTTGTAACTGCTCTATTTGTTGGATGGTGATGCTTAAGAGTTGCATTCGTTGTGATTGTGCCACTTGTCTTCAATGGTTACTAACTTCTATTACCAAGTGGCTTCAAAACTCAAGAGGATGGGTGAATTGAGTTTTAAAAATATTTTCACAATTGTTTCGCAAAAACCTTGATTATTAATTTTCGTTGAAGCTATTGTTTGTTAGAGATGAATGGATAGAGAAGATAGAGACCTTTCACTCTTAAATGAGTCAATCAAGAAAGATAGAATTCAAATAATGTAATAAAATAGTTCACAAAGTAAATAGTAGAGTTTAGAGAAAACAAACACAAAGCTTTATCATAGTTCAGCCACCAATCCACTTGTGGCTTACGTTCAGTCTTTAAGTAAACACCCGAGATTTCTACTATAACTTCAAGTTTCAAACAGGTGTTTGACAACCTTTACAAACTTGAGCACTGAACATCTTAGGATACCTCATCCTTTGTGCTTGAGCCTCTACTTTCAATGGATACCTCACCCTTACAAATTTGAGGGATGCATCACCATCTCTTTTATAGTTTATACAACGTATAGAAGATAGGAAACTCTATCTAGAGTGGATAATACAAATTGAAGAACAATGGATATCATGGATTCACACTTTGAAGCTCAAAACAGAGTATTGATTGAAAAGATGGTGAAACTCATAATTAATGCTCAAGAGTAATTTCCAGAATATTTTCTAACCCTTAATCATGCACAAATACTTTTATTTATAGCCCAAAGCATTTAAGAGTTGTCAGTGGTGGTTGAGAAGCATTAAATGCTAATTATAGCCATTAGAAATCTGTTTTTGGTTTTCAGATAACCGGTTATTACTATTCCATAACTGGTTATGGCTTAATCAGGAGCTTTTTAAAACACACCAATAACTAGTTATGGAAAAGGCATAACCGATTATGGTCTTTTATAAATAGAAGCCTACGCTTCTAACTTTTCAAATAACTGGTCATGGTCTTTTAAAAAACAGAGGCTGAAGCCTCTGACTTGGTGAATAACCGGTTATGGAAATGTCCTAATCGGTTATGACACCTTAAATTTTGATCAATAGACCTTTGAAAGACCATAACTCATTTGTTATTTATCCGTTTAAAATGAATGACCACTCATTGGAAAGATCATTGAGTCTACTTTAAAAAGAAATAATTTTCAAATCAAGACTCAAAAAGGTTTCAAAGTAAAGAACAAATGAGTGAGTAAATGTCAGTTTTACAAAACATGTAGTTAATAAATTTTCAACCAAAGAAGGCTACCACCAAGACTTGTTATTCAAAAACATTTATTTGAGCATTTTGTAAAACAAGAAACACTTTTACAGAGTTTAAAACTAATTTGAGCTTTGTGTGTTTCCTATTTACCTTTACACGTAAGACCTAAGACCTATGAGCTAATCTTGTTGAAACTAGGAACTTGATCTTCGTGTAAATAATCCTTCTTGTTTGTTAATCATCAAAACCAAGACCATTTCCATTCACATTCTCCTCCTTTTTTATGATGACAAACAATCAATTGAGAAAAGTGTTAATTCAATTAAATTGGAATTCACAAAAGGTATTTGAGATTTACTCCCCTTTTATTTTTTAAGAGGTGATTAGTTCAGAGTTTGCACAGCTTCCCCTTAATATTTGGAATCCCAGAATTATTGGATTTATACCTTTTATTTACCTTTTCTCAAGGCTTTATGAGCCAAAGACTTCTCCCCATTTTGTCATGATAAAAAAGATATATAATATTGTTTGACAAAAGAGACCGATATCAAGTGCACAGAAAATGCAAATATTCTAGAATAATATTGACCAATACCATCATTAAAACCAGAACATGCATTGCTATATTATAAGCATATTAAAAGCATTATAGAGAAATTGTTCACATTATTAATAAAGACATTATCAAAACAGAGTTATAAAACTGATAATTGTTAGAGCAAAATAGAGTTATATAAATAAAGACATTATTAAGATAAAACTGATTCCATGCTAAAGCCCCATGATCCTTCGGTTGTTGAAAGTGATGCTCAATTTTGTCCAAGTGAGCATCCAAGGAGTTGAGGTGGTCATATATGATCCCATTTGTATGTTCTTGATAGACCTTCAAATCCGTAATCTGAGCCTGTAAACTAGCTTGCAGATCTGCAATAGCAGCTAGGATGCGGTCTTCATTATTGACAGGGGCATCCTCTATATGCACATCATCACCTCCAACTGCTGCTGCTGGTACCTCACGACCTTTTCCATAAACCCATTCATTATTGACCTTTTTAATTTGCATTATGTTGAAAGTAGGTTGACCAAATTTGTTGTGGCCAGAGAGGTCAATTACACCATCATCATGCAAGCCAATAATGTATTGGTCTAAGATTTTAGCAATGATTAAGGCATATGGAAGATCCATCATTAGCATATCCTTAGCTTTCATCATATAGTGCATAATGAAGAAGGGCTAATTTATGTGCAACCTTTGTTTCATTGCCCACATTAAAAACACATCTTCTTCTTCAACCAGGGCATAATTGCTAGTCCTTGGAACCAGAATATGTACTACTACAAAGTGAAGAAGATAATCTTGTGGTTTCAGATATCTAGCAATGAAGCTTTTTCCAGTTGGAACAGGGATGCCTAGTTGAAGCATGCCCTCAACAGCTTCTGCTTTAACATATCCCTCCCAAGCTCTATGACTATACATTGTAAACTTTTCCCAAGCATAAGTGAGTCAAAATAGAAAAGTCCACTGACTAGGAGTTACTACAATCCTATGCCTCTTAACATCAGAAACTAAATTTCCTCCAGTAATGCTCAGATTGTAGAAGTAAACCTTAGTGGCTTCAAGGTAGTAATACTTACTTGGAGCAGAGGCAAAGGTTATCAATCCATGAAACTCCAAAAATTCTGTGAGATACAAGCATTCTTGGCTAACAAAGAAGTTCCAATCCATATGCTTTGGTTGAATGATATTGCGAGCTTGGAACTCCAATTTGTATTTTTCTATCTATTTTGGATGGCAGAAGAAACGTCTATGGTCTAGACTTAGAGGAAGATCAGGGTCCACGACTGGGGTTGGTACTCCCTTAGGTACATTGGGATTTTTGGAGCGTGAATGCTTGGGGTGAGGTGAACTGCTTACCATGGTGGAAATAGAGGTCAGGGCTCAGTTTAGGAGAAAGAAAATGTGAGGGAAGGTAAAATTTTGGAAGAAGATGGAAGTTTTGATCAGTGAAAAATGATGGAAAGTGATGAAAAATGAGTTTTAGTGGTGGATTTTGGTTAGATTTAGAATGGGGGAGGTGTTTGAGTGAGTAGGTGCTTGAGAGAAGAAGAGGAAGAAGATGAAAATGGAGAAAATGGGGCTGCGTAAATGGAGGAGGGAAGTCACAGTTCAGTTTTTGAAAGTGCCTAATAATCAGTTATAGTATTGGGATAACCTATTATGGTTGAGGTTTGCATTTGAATAACCAGTTATGAGACTAAGTATAACGAATTATTTTTTCTTACCAGAGAGCACTTAGACACCCCAAACACTCAATAATCGGTTATGAGGATCTCATAATCAGTTATTTTAGCTTAGCAGAGAGCTATTCAAAGTGCCAAAACAAATCCAAAGACTAAATAACTGGTTATTTTACTGTTTTAACTAGTTATTTTACTCTCAGAACCAGAGATCCTTCAAGAAATTCAACTCTTAAAACATCAATTTATACCATTTGAGAAATTTCTTAGCAAGGCTTCACTTTCATCACTTCTAAATACATCATAAATGCATCCCAAAACAGATTTGTTTTCTTCAAAGATACTGGAAACCATATTTTTCCAGCAAGAGCTTGAGATTTGAGACTTGGGGGACTTAAGCATGGATCAAGCACCTGTAAAACAAATTTGAGGGACACTCCGATGCCCAAGTTAGTATTGGATTCAAGATAAAATGCAAGATAATTATGTAATGAACCTAGTTAAGCATTACATGACACATAATGCAGTGAGATTGCTCATTATATAGAAAACAAAATTATGCAGCAAGAGTTTAGGTGCATGATTAGTCTAATATGTCAAGTTCACTTCTTATATAAAAGAATGCTTCTTTATTTAATGGTTTAGTGAGGATGTCAGCTAGTTGTTTAGTGGTTTCAACAAATTCAAGCACACAATCTCCTTTTTGAACATGATCCCTTATGAAATGGTGTCTTATCTCTGTGTTTTGTTATTGAGTGCAAAATAAGATTTTTAGACAAATTGATTATACTAGTGTTTTCACACCTTATAAGGATGCGATCAAGTTCAATGCCATAGTCTAGAAGTTATTACTTCATCCAAAGGATTTGAGCACAACAACTCCCAACTGCAACATATTCAGCTTCAGCTGTAGACAATGTCACACTATTTTGTTTCTTACTATACCAAGAAACTAGTGAGCTTCCAAGCAAGTGGTATATCCCACTAGTGTTCTTCCTATCCATTTTGCATTCAGCAAAATCAGAATTAGAATAACTAATTAGACGACACAAGGTACCTTTAGGGTACCACAAGCCTATTTGTGAAGTGCCTATTAGATATTTCATAATTCTTTTTATAGTACTTAGATGTGATTCTTTAGGATTTACTTGAAATCTAGCACACATGCACACACTAAACATAATGTCAGGCCTAATTGCTGTAAGATAAAAGAGTGAGCTAATCATATTTCTATATTTTGTGATTTCTACATATTTACCTTCTTCATCTTTGTCCAAATAACAAGAAGTGCTCATTGGTGTAGCCATATGCTTAGTATTGTCCATTTCAAATTTCTTGAAAAGCTCCTTGCAATACTTAGATTGACTTATAAAAGTTTTATCTCTTGTTTGCTTGATTTGGATACCAAGGAAGAAGTTGAGCTCACCCATCATCGATATTTCAAATTTATTTTGCATAATATTGGTAAATTCTTTACAAAGAGGGTTGTTAGTAGCACAAAATATTATATCATCAACATATATTTGAACAAGAAGAATGTCATGCTTTTTATGCTTGATGAAAAAAGTAGTGTCAACCTTTCCTCTAGAAAAGCCTTTTTCTAAAAGAAACTTGCTCAACCTTTCATACCAAGCTCTAGGGGCTTGTTTTAAACCATACAAGGTCTTTTTCAATTTAAAGACATGGTTGGGCAGTTCAAAGTATTCAAAACTATGAGGTTGTTCTATATACACTTCTTGTATAAAACAATTTAAGAAAGCACTTTTAACATCTATTTGAAAAAGTTTAAAATCCATGATACATGCATATGCAAGTAGCATTCTTATGGCCTCTAATCTAGCTACGGGAGCATAAGTTTCTTCATAATCTATTCCTTCTTCTTGATTATAGCCTTTTGTAACCAACCTAACTTTATTTCTTGTTATTAAGCCCGTTTCATCAAGTTTGTTCCTAAAGACCCATTTGGTGCTAATTATGGGATGATCATTGGGCCTTGGAACTAACTCCCAAACTTGATTTCTCTCAAATTAGTTTAGTTCTTTTTGCATGACCAAGATCCAATATTCATCATTAATGACCTCATTTATGTCTTTAGGTTCAACTTGAGAGACAAAAGTCATATGGTTACATGCATCTCTAAGAGAGTTTTGAGTGATTACCCCTTTTGATACATCACCTATAACTTTGTCAAGAAGATGATATATTGAAGTCCTCCATTCCTTGGGAAGGTCCATGATTTGTGAATCCTCTTGTCTTGGGGAATCAAATGAGTTTTCTTCTTGTTTTTTGGCTTCCTTTTCTTAGTTCTCCAAGTGAGTCTTTGCTAAACTTTCTGCAACATCATCAACCAAATCCTTTTTCAGACCATTTGGGTTAGTTTCATCAAATGCAATATGAATTGATTCCTCAATGATCATTATTCTTTTATTATAAATTCTAAAAGATTTACTACTAAGAGAATAACTAAGAAATATTCCCTCATTGGATTTAGCATCAAACTTACCTAGGTTATCTTTTTCATTGTTTAAGATAAAGCATTTGAAACCAAAGACATGAAAGTGAAAGATGTTTGGTTTCCTTCCTTTGTATAGTTTATAGGGGGTTTTCTTTAAAATTGGTCTTATCAAAGCCCTATTCATAAAATAACAAGCGGTACTTACCGCATCCACCCAAAAATACTTAGGAATGTTTGTTTCATTGAGCATAGTTCTTGCTAACTCCTCTAAAGATCTATTTTTCTTTTCAACTACTCCATTTTGTTGTAGAGTTCTAGGAGCAGAAAAATTATGCTTAATATCATTTTCATTGCAAAACATTTCAAAAGCTTAGTTTTCAAATTCCCCACTATGATCACTTCTTATGGATGCAATGCTACAATTTTTTTCATTTTGAACAACCTTTGCAAGTTTTCTAAATGCATAAAAGTCATCATTCTTATGAGTAAGGAATATAGTTCATGTATATCTAGAGTAATCATCCACAATCACAAGAGCATAGTAATTACCCCCAAAGCTCATAGTTCTTGATGGTCTAAAAAGATCCATATGCAAAAGTTGTAAGAGTCTAGTAGTGGAAACAATATTTTTTAGCTTTGAAAGAGACATTTACTTGTTTACCCTTTTGACATGCATCACAAAGTCTACTTTTCTCAAAATTGAGCTTTAGTAAACCAATTACTAAATCTTTAGAAATAAGTTTGTTTAGGTGATCCATATGAATGTGAGCAATTCTTCTATGCCATAGCCATGAATCACTCTCTTTACTCATAAGACATTTTGCATTTTGAGAGGTAATATCATCAAGATTAATCATATATATGTTATCAACTCTATGACCGACAAATTTAACTTACTTATCATTTTTGTCTTCAATTATTCAACAATTTGAGTCAAAGATAATTCTATTTCCTTTATCACATAATTGACTTATGCTAAGTAAGTTATGTTTGAGTCCTTCTACATACAAGACATTTTCAATTGAAGTAGAGAGGTTCTTACTAACTTTTCCAACTCCAAGGATCCTTCCTTTGTTGTTGTCTACATATGTGACATGTCCATGCTTCTTTGGTGCAAGGAAGGAGAACTTGGATTCATCACTCGTCATGTGCTTGAAGCAACCACTATCAAGATACCAACTTGAGCTTTTGGTCTTCAAGCATACCTACAACACACATTCAAGTTTTAACCTTTGGTATCCAAATTCTCTTGGGTCCTTGTGTGTTAACATTGGGTAAGGTGCACTTAGGATCCCAAATCCTCTTAGTTCCAACCTTAGTGTTGATGTTCTTTCATACATTACATGTTGATGCATTATACCCTTTCTTACTACAATGAAAGCATTTGATAAAGGGATTATTTGATGTACTTGAGGAAGCAAAGAAATTCTTATTAGACTTTTGATGGTTATTTGGATTATATCTCAAATCGACTTTTTGAAAAACACATTTTTGCTTCCCTAGTAATACATTTAAATTATCTCTTTTAAAGATAAATTTTGCAAGAGTATTTTTCAAATCCTCAATGTTTTTTTCAAATGATTTACATGATGAGCAAGGTAATTGAATGGATGCATTATCAAGTGAAGAATAAGTCATGCATAATGGGTTAGCATCAATAAGTTCTAAGGTTTCATTTTCAATTTTAAGTTCATTAATGTCATTGTTCAATAGAGAGACTTTGTTTATCAATAAGGAAATTTTTTTATTTGAAGATAAAACTATTTTTGTGAGCCTTAAGGATTCATCATGCAATTCTTGAAAAGCATCTTGTAATTCACTATAGGAAGGTGAAGAGTCCAAGTCAGAAGATGTTACCTCGGTGTCACTTGATGCGTGAAATCCGCAAGTGTACGGTTTCGTCGTCAAGTAATAAAAAGATCGAATCCACAGGGACTGTGTCTATGAATACAAATTAATTAATTAATTCAATTAACTTAAACAAAAGGGATAAAATTGTTGATTGATAAGAATGTAGTAACCAAGCAATTAAGTAAATAATTATTAAACTATAAAATTAAGAACAAAAACAACAATTTATCAAGAAAGATATTCAGATTTAAGAAAGCTTCCAAGATTGGGGTATCACAATGATACAAGACAAATCCTATTTGACAACCCTTTTATTAAATTTGAAATTCAATTGAAGGTGAATTATCCAAAATTAGTTAATGTTCTCTTTTAAGATACAAGATCCGTGCCCAATTAAACCAATTCCTACTTTCGTGGTAATTGAATTTAAATTGAACCCATTTCGCTTTGTGGTAATTCATTGATTCCTCGAAAAGCTAAAACTACTCTCGTGATTTAGACCTTAAGTTCAATTCTAATGGTTCCAACACTTAGGTTCACCTCTCAGTACGTCCCTAAATGTCTATGAGATGCAAATAAGTGGCCAACAAATTCACATGAATAAAAGCAATAAGAATTGAATCAATGAATAATCAAGATTAATAAAAGGGGAAAACAACGTCAATTAATCATTATCAATGTATCAAAGGGCATTGCCCAATCCTAGAAACAAAAGTAACTACTCAAACATAGAGAAGAAGGAAACAGAAATCAAACTTAAAAACATCCCAAACCCGTAACAATGGAAGAAGAAGAAGAAAGATCAAGAACCCAAGCCTCCTTTGTGCCTCCTTTAGAACTAGGTTTCAATCCAAGCTCGAATACCCTAATTGCAATCAGAACATCTATTTATAGGCTAGGGCTTCTATGGGCTAAAAGCCCCCAAAAGAAATAAAAACAGAAAAACTAAAATTCTGCTGTGCTGCGAACCACAGCCGTGGTGGCCACCACGGCCAGGTCGTGGTCAGTTCTGGACTCAGGATTGTTAAGCTGTCTCTCAACCACGGCCGTGGTGGCCACCACGGCCAGGCCGTGGTTGAGTCTGTTTCAGTTTTCTGTATTTTCTTGATTCCCTCGAACCATGGCCGTGGTAGAGACCACGGACAGGCCGTGGATCCCTCTGGAATGGCCTTTTTTGCACCTTTATTGCTATCCATTAAGCTCCAACTTCAAACATGCAAGCATTCCATTCAATCTAAGGCTAATTCAACATTAATCTTGCACAAGAACACCAAAAACACGGCAGTTATCCGAACTAAGGGAAAAATAAACTAAAAGGGAAACTAAAATGCCTAAAATGCTCAAGAATGCATGCAAAATAAGAACAAAACATGATGTTGTTTCACACACATCATCACTCTCATCTCCTTCTTCTCCTTGAGCAATGAGACATAGATGAGCTTCTTCATTTTCTGAGCTATCAGTGGAATCCATGTCATTATCCTCCCATGCTATGTAAGCCCTTCTTCCTTTCCTCTCTTTAGAAGGTTTTTTCTCAAATTTCTCTGTCTTCTTAAGGTATATGGAACACTCCATCTTCATATGTCCCGGTTTTTTGCATTTATAGCATGTTGGAGCGGTTGAGGTTCCTTCTCACTTGTGATAGGTCTTCTTTTGAGGGAAATATGGCTTTCTTTGAAATTCTTTCTTTTTGAGAAATATTCCAAATTTTCTCACAAGGAGACTAAGATTTTTCTCACTTAGCTCCAGGTTTTCTCTACCATTTTCATCATTTTCATCATTATCTTGAATTGTGGAAGAGGTGGCTTTGAGTGCAATTTCTTTTTTTTTTCTTTTTGTCATGCTCTTTATTTTGATTAAGCCTATTTAGCTCTAATTCGTGCTCTTGGAGCTTCCCGAATAAGGTGGCCAAAGTCATTGTTGATAAGTTCCTTGATTCTGCAATAGCTGTCACCTTGGGTTGCTAATTCCTACTCAAATGCCTCAAGACTTTGTTAATAAAATCCTCATTAGGAAAAGTTTTTCCTAATGAAGCAAAATGATTTATAATGTGTGTAAATCTCTTTTGTATTTCTTGAATGGTTTCTCCTTGATTCATTCTAAACAATTCATATTCATGAGTGAGAGTGTTTATTCTTGATTTTTTTACTTTACTTGTACCCTCATGAGTTACTTGTAGGGTATCCCAAATTTCTTGGGTGGTCTTACAATTTGACACCCTAAAGAATTCATCATACCCCAAGGATGTGGTAATGATGTTCTTGGCTCTCAAGTTGTATTGAACCTTCTTTTTGTCTTCATCCATCCATTCACTTCTAGGTGTGTTAGTTCTTACACCATCAACTATAGATGTGGGAACAAAGGTGTCATTTTCAACGGCATCCCATAATTAATATTAATAGCTTCAATAAAAAATTTCATTCTTTCTTTCCAATAGGCATAACCATCACCATTGAAATAGGGAGGTCGATTTATAGAAAAACCTTCGTTAGAAAAACCATTTGAAGTCATCACTTCTCTTGAAGCTATTAAGCTCTTTACACAATAGTCTAGCTCTGATACCACTTATTACCAAGTGGTCTCAAAACTCAAGAGGGGAGGTGAATTGAGTTTTAAAAATATTTTCGTAATTTTTTTCTCAAAAACCTTGATTATCAATTTTCGTTGAAGCTATTGTTTGTTAGAGATGAATGGATAGAGAAGATAGAGACCTTTCACTCTTAAATGAATTAACCAAGAGAGATAGAATTCAAATAATATAATAAAATAGTGCACAAAGTAAAGAGTAGAGTTTAGAGAAAACAAACACAAAGCTTTATCCTGATTCATCCACTAATCTACTTGTGGCTTACGTCCAGTCCTCAAGTAAACACTCAAGATTTCTACAATAACTTCAAGCTTCAAATAAGTGTCTGACAACCTTTATAAACTTGAGCACTCAATACCTTGGGATACCTCACCCTTTGTACTTGAGCCTCTACTTTCAAGGGATACCTCACCCTTACAGATTTGAGGGATATCTCACCCTCTCTTTTACAATTTATACAACATATAGAATATAGGAAACTCTCTCCAGAGTGGATAATACAAATTGAAAAATAATGAGTATCAAGGATTCATACTTTGAAGCTCAAAACAGAGTACTGATTGAAAAGATGGTGAAACTCATATTTAATGTTCAAGAGTAATTTCCAAAATGTTTTCCAACCCTTAATCAATGCACAAACACTTTTATTTATAATCCAAAGCATTTAAGAGTCGTTAGTGGTGGTTAGGAAGCATTAAATACTAATTATAGTCGTTGAAAATCTATTTTTGGTTTCCAGATAATCGATTATTACTATTCTATAATCGGTTATGGCTTAATCAGGAGCTTTTTAAAACACACCAATAACCGATTATGAAAAAGGTATAACCGGTTATGGTCTTTTATAAACAGAAGCCTACACTTCTGACTTTTCAAATAATCAATTATGAGATTTTCATAATTGGTTATGGCCTTTTAAAAAACAAAGGTTGAGGCCTCTTACTTGGTGAATAACTGGTTATGGAAATGTCCTAACCGGTTATGGCATCTTGAATTTTGATCAATAGACCTTTGAAAGACCATAACTTATTCGTTACTTATCCGTTTTAAACAAATGACCACTCATTGAAAAGATCATTGAGTCTACTTTAAAAAGAAATAATTTTTAAATCAAGACTCAAAAAGGTTTCAAAGTAAAGAACAAATGAGTGAGTAAAGGTCAGTTTTGCAAAATGTATAGTTAATAAATTTTCAACCAAAGAAGGCTACCACCAAGACTAGTTATTCAAAAACATTTGTTTGGGCATTTTGTAAAGCAAGAAATACTTTTAAGGAGTTTAAAACTAATTTGAGCTTCATGTGTTTCCTATTTACCTTTACACGTAAGACCTAAGACCTATGAGCTAATCTTGTTGAAACTAGGAACTTAATCTTTGCATAAATAATCCTTCTTGTTTGTTAATCATCAAAACCAAGACCATTATCATTCACAACTTCTTCCCTCTATCAGCGCGCACCTTCTACTTCTGGTAATACATTCTCTCTCCTCAAATCATGTGCATATAAGTAGGGAATGGTGAGAGTAACTACCCCTTAACTCAAATGTGCAGTGATAAATATAACACATGCTTTTTTAATTGAATGCTTTATAGAACATCATGTGCATATCAGCAGCCTCTTTTTTCCATGAAACTTTATAGCTAAGTTCCCTTGCAACCTTTATCAATAACATCAGTATTATCGCTATGCAACATTTTATAACTAGTTTCAAAGGACTTGCTATCTTTGAAACTTTCTTCAACAGCATTAGTATTGTTGCTAACATGTGTCACGCATCTCCACTACGGTATATTTTTCAGGTGTGCTAATTAATAAAATTTTATTTTAATCCTGACACCATCATTATTGGCTAGACCTATTATAATGAAGTTCCAACATGGTAATCCTTTTGTGGGGATGCCTCAAGCACTTGAACACCATTTTGAATCGACCAGCACTTTCAGTGCTTCAATACATGTCAGTTATTGCTATAAGAGCAATGACATTTAATTCATTCATTTTTTTAAATAAGTTGATGAATCCATTCTGCATGTAGCACAACCAATTAACCAAGTTCAACCATTATAAATTTACTTGGCTCAATCCCTTCTTCCTGCATCTTGTGAGAAAGCAAACTCCTCCACTAGCTTTCTCATTCCTAGTATGCCCATTTTTTAAAGAATTTTAGTAATTGTGGCTGTTGTAGCCATTTTATCAAACAACCTTGTTCTCATCAATTTCCACACATTTTTGCAAGAAGCTACCTACCTTTGCCACTTTATTCAATAGTTAGACATATGTAAGAGCATTATTTTGAGTGCACATAGGTAGTGTCTAGTTAAGAATTTTTCTCCTTACATAGTGTTTGTATTTTTTTTTTCATTAATGAGATGGAAAAGAGCAAGCGGAGATGGGTTGGAAAGGGAATGGAAGAAACAAAGAAAGATTACCATTCTCCTTATTTGGATGATTAATAAGAGAACATAACAAAACTCCATTACCCTTGTTTGGGAGTTAAATTATAAAGGAATGAAACAAAACTGTTATAATGTTTAACTTCCCAAATAGTCCTTTGAATTTCTTAAAAATAAACTAGATATGCATTATTTTGTTGTTATTATCATGTACATATTCACAAAATTAAACCTTCAACTAACAAGGAAAAAATATCTAAAAATCTTTAACTTCATTTTAAAGTAACCAGAACATAATTTTCTCATACAAAGATTGCATGTCAATGATGAGTTCCAAATAATAAAATCCATAATAACATATAAATACTTAGGAAAAAACATAACATCAATGCAATCCATAAAAATATTCTAAACCCCATTACTTCCAATTTATATGTAAAAACAAGATGATCACAAGTCTCTAAAATTTAATTCTTAGAAAGTATCCTGACACAAGATGTTTTAACATTCCTTTACACCTTTCAAATGGATAACTAAGTAAATCTCTTATAGCATTAGGTGCTAAACAAGATGATAATAAATCATTGATAACAGATCTTGCTAAAAAAATATAAAATACATATATGAGATAAATGAATGGTCTAAAAACATTCAAACAAACTGCAATAGCCACATATAGTATTAATTACGAAACAAATTATCAGTAAAATGCTATCAATTAAACAAAAGAAATAATAGGAGTGGTGTGGCAGTTTTAGAAAGAATGAACATACATGAAATACATATAGGAAACTCCTAGAATGAATTTGAACATTGAGTGGTGCTCGAATGTTATACAAATTCATATATCAATCGAGTGGTGAGAAAACTCACCTTATAAAGTCACGAATGAACAAGCAATAGCCGCTAACTCATGATGCTTTGAGAAATTTTGATAAATAAGATCATGGACAAAGATGTAAAATACCTACTTTAAACCTATAAAAAAATTTAGTTCCCTTCATTCCACTCTAATTTTGAAGAATAAAAATAAGGCTTTTGATAGGGAAAGAAAGGAATAGTTCCCCATAAGTTCATTTCCCTTCCTATCAATTTTTAAACTCTCAAATAGAAGAACTTATTTCCCTTCTCTTCATTCTTTTTTCATTCCCTCATTTACCTACCATCCAAGAGATAAGTGCATTTCTAATATAATCCACACAACCTTACACATATCTAATGTTAAATAGAGTATCTATAATATACATTGCCTACCTAAAAATTTCTCCAAGCTATATGTGCTCATCAAACATTCTTGTTTCTAGCTTCACTCAAAAGCCCACTATTAGCATACATGTAAATGATAATTATAATAAAGAAATTCTTAGTTGTTCTTCAAGTAAAATATTTCTTTTACTTTGTATCATTGAATGTGTGCTACATCAGTCTATTATTGTTTTATACTTTAACTGCATTTTTAATATTAGTGATTTGTCACACATTTATAAAGTAAGAGAAATCTCTTTCTCTGAAAGTACCTAAAAATCTCTGATAGTATTATGAATAAACTGATAATTTTCAAGAGCCAATTTTACAACTTTCTCATGAAGCTGAGATCCATCATGGCCAACACGCAATGGAGCATAAGCTTTGAAAAGTGAAAGACTAACTAAATCAAATAAATTATAAAACACATAAAAAATTGCACAAGAAATTACTCGTTTTCTTAATTTTTATCTAGTTCACGAGTTTGATCGAAAGACGATTAGTATATCCAACCAAATCAGTCAAAACCCATGTCACCAAATTTTGAGTACTACAGGCTAGTGCAGTCCAAAATTTTCTAACTTCAATATTACAGACAAAACAAATTTATCAAACGAAAACAAAAGTGGAACTCATTGTTACAAACCTTGAATACGAGGCAAAGTAACAATTGAATAAGAAAATGTCATTACTTTATTGATGATAGCATCTGGTTTATATAACCAGTATTGAAACAGAACAAAGTAACAGAAAAAACAAAAGATAAGATAGGATTCTAATCCTATCAACTTATTCAAACAGGAAACAGAAACAATCTAAATAGAATCTTATCTAATAATCTACTTAACAATCCCTCCCTTAAACTGATTATTTTCATGTAATCAGTTTATCTTAGGTACTTCACAAACTCCTAGTTGTGCTCGAAGCTTAGTGAATGTGTCCAACTTCAATGGCTTAGTCAGCAAGTCTGCTAATTGGTCTTCTGTTCCACAGTGAATTAATTCAATAGCTCCTTCTTTGGTGAGATCTCATAGGAAATAGAATCTCACATCAATATGTTTACTTCGGCCATGCATGACTGGATTCTTGGACAGTTTGATAGTTGAACTATTATCGCACATTATATTTATGCATCCTTCCTGTGAATGATCCAATTCTTTCAAGATTCTCCTCATCCAAATTGCTTGGCAAGCACAAGCTGCTGCTGCTACAAACTCTGCTTCAGTAGTTGATAGGGTGACAATGGGTTATTTTCTAGAAGACCAAGCTACTGCACTACCACTCAGCAGAAATACATATCCAGAAGTGCTTTTCCTATCTTCCAAGTCACCTGCATAGTCACTGTCAGTGAAGGCTAGCAATTCTTCATTTTCACCTCTCTTGTATCGGATTCCATAATTGATAGTCCCTTTTAGATATCTCAAAGCTCTCTTAGCTGCTGCAAAATGTAGTTCAGTGGGCTGAGATATAAATCGACTAATGAGACTGACCATGAACATCATATCTGGTCGAGTTGCTGTGATATACATAAGGCTTCCCACTATTTGTTTGAAATATGTGTCATTCACCTTGACTCCATCTTCGTCTCTATATAGCTTGCATCCTGGTACAATAGGTTTGTAGACAAAGTTGTTGTTGTCCATACCAAATCGCTTCAAGACTTCCATAGCATACTTCCTTTGACATATGTAAATTCCATCAGAACCCTGCAGTACTTCAATTCCAAGAAAAAACCTCATTTTTCTTAAATCTGTCATGTCAAACTCCTGCTGCATAGAATTTTTAAACTTCTGCATCATTGATTCATCATTTCCTTTGTAAATTAGATCATCTACATAAATGCTAACAATGAGAACCTTGCCCTCTTTGCTCCATTTGAGAAATAGAGTCTGCTCACTCTGACTTTTCTTAAAGCCTTCACTAATAAAATATGATTCAATGCGGCTGAACCAAGCTCGTGGAGCTTGCTTTAAGCCATATAATGCCTTGTGCAGCTTATAAACTTTATGCTCACTTCCTCTTCTTTCATAACCCTTTGGCTGCTCTACATATATACTTTCAGTCAATGTCCCATGCAAGAAAGCAGATTTAACATCTAGTTGATATATGTTCCACCCTCTATGTGCTGTAAGAGCTATAATCATTCTCACTGTATCCATTCTAGTCACGAGAGCAAATACTTTAGTATAGTCCACCCCATGCTGTTGAGAATACCCTTTAGCTACTAGGCATGCTTTATATTTGTCCACTTCTCCCAGTTCATTCAGCTTAGTCTTGAAGATCCACTTGACCCCAATTTTCTTTGCTCTAGCTGGAAGTTCAGTGAGCTCTCCCATGTGTCATTTTTCTCAATGGAACTGATTTCAGCATCCATAGCCTGCTTCCATTTTAAACATTTTACTGCTTCTTTGAATGTTTTAGGATCTGCACAATCAACCAGTGTCATGTTAACTTCTTCTTCTGTAATTTCCTCTTCTGATAATCCTTCCCCAGTAATGTAATCCTTCATCCAACTAGGGGGATGTCTATATCTTCCCTCCCTAGCATTCACACCTTCTTCTGCATCACTGCTGTCTTCATTCACATCTTCATTTGTCTTTTCTGCACTGTCTCCTTCTCTTTTTTCTGCATTCTTAGTTTGTTCTTCATTTACAGCCCATTCCAAATCCATCTGTAGATCTTCTACATGGTTTGCTTTCCAGTCCCACTGATTTTCTTCTTCAAAAATCACATCCCTGCTTATGATGATTTTTTTAGTATTCGGATCATATAGTCTGTACCTTTTGGATTCATCATTTACTCCAAGAAGCACACAGCATATGCTCTTGTTCTCTAGTTTGGTTCTTTTTGCATCTGGAATATGAACATGTCCAACACATCCAAATATTCTGAAGTGCTCCACTGAGGGTCTTACTCCACTCCAGGCTTCTTCTGGAGTCATTTCTTTAACTGCTAGAGTTGGGGATCTATTCAGAACATATACAGTCCAGTTCACTGCTTCAGGCCAGAAGTTTTTAGGGATCTTCTTTTCTGAGAGCAACGACTTGACCATATTCATTATGGTTCTATTATTCCTTTCAGCCACTCCATTCTGCTGAGGAGTGTAGGCTGTGGTTAGCTGCCTTTTTATTCTATTTTCTCTGCAAAACTCATTGAACTCCAAAGAGGTGAACTCTCCTCCTCTATCTGTGCGCAAACATTTAATAGGCAAGCTAGTTTCTTTTTCAACCAAATTCTTGAAACATTTGAAGTGATGAAAGGCTTCTGACTTTTCTGTGAAGAAGTAAATCCATGCTTTTCTAGAGTAGTCATCTATAAAGCATAAGAAATACCTTTTGTGGCTATTAGAGGAAGAGGTGATTGGGCCACATATGTCTGCATGAACCAGTTGTAACTTCTCTGCTGCTCTCCACTGACTTTTCCTTGGAATCAGGTCTCTATGCTGTTTTCCTATCATGCAATGTGTGCAAGTCACTGTTGTTGGTGTTAGATGTGGTAAGCCTCGAACCATTCCTTTTGCTTGTAATATTTTCAGGCCTTTGTAACTGAGATGTCCAAATCTTCTCTGCCACAAGTGAGAGAGGTCTTGTGCAGTGGCTTGAAAACATGAGATCTTTCCTGCTGGTGATGATTCTGCTGGCATAGCTATTTTGGCAATCAGCACAAACATTCTGTTTGTTGTCATACTGGTTTGAAGGATTAAACCTCTATCTGGATGGTAGATTTTACAGGTTTCATATCCAATCAAAATAGACAGCCCTTTCTCTTGTAATTGTCCTATACTCAATAAATTATTCTTGAGCTCAGGCACATAAAACACTTCAGTAATGACATGATTGACTCCATTCACATTTAGCTTCATACTTCCCTTTCCAAGTACATTCATTCTGGTATTATTGCCAAGCTTCACCTTCTGTCTGAATGTTTCATCCATCTTACTAAATTGAGACTTGTCTCCACACATGTGATTGGAGCATCCAGAGTCTAGAAACCATGCTTCCTCTTGTTTTGTATTACCCAACTCCACATGAGCCATTAAAAGGAGTTCTTCTTCATGTTCTTCTTCATTTTCTGCATAGTTTGCTTCCTTGTCCCATTCTTGACACTCATACTGATATTGACCAAGTTTGTGACATTTGAAGCATTCTATTGTTGCCCGATTTGGACCTTGTCTTCCTCTTCCTCTTCCTCTATAACTGCTTCTGCCTCATCCTCTTCCTCCAGTTCTTTCTTCAAAGCTTACCTTTAATGCATGTTCTTCTCCATGATTCTTGTGAAATTTCTACTCATGCACTATTAGTGAGCTCTGAAGTTCATCAATGGATAACGCATCTATATCTTTAGATTCCTCAATTGAACAAACAATGTAATTGAATTTTTTAGTCAAGGATCTAAGGATCTTCTCCACAATTATGACATCTTGCATTTTTTCTCCATATGTCCTCATTTTATTTGCCACGCACATAACTCTTGCAAAGTAATCTGTTATGCTTTCACCAGTCTTCATCTCCAACATTTCGAATTCCTTTCTTGAAGCCTGAAGAATTGATCTTTTGACTCAAGCATTGCCTTCATACTTTCTCTTCATTGAATCCCAGATCTGTTTCGAGGTGTCCTTCTGTAAGATTGTCTCTAGAATGGTCCTGTCTATTGCTTGAAACAGGTAGTTCTTCACCTTCAAATCTTTGAGCTTCAGCTCCTCTAGTCACTTCTGCTGTGTCTCAGCCTTTTCTCCTTTCTCAGGTTCTTCTATGCCTGTCTCTACTATGTGCCAATATTCCTTGGATCTCAGGAAATTCTCCATCAGCATACTCCAATGGTCATAATGACCATCAAATCTCGGAATGGCAGGTTGAACAAAGTTTCCTTCTAATGACATGTTGCTCTCGCACAAAAGTCTGCGACTTTTGCTTTCTTATTATCAGGCCCAGTAGGGGCTCTGATGCCAAATTGTTACAAACCTTGAATACGAGGCAAAGTAACAATTGAATAAGAAAATGTCACTACTTTATTAATGATAGCATCTGGTTTATAGAACCAGTATTGAAACAGAACAAAGTAACAAAAACAAAAACAAAAAGATAAGATAGGACTCTAATCCTATCAACTTATTCAAACAGGAAACAGAAACAATCTAAATAGAATCTTATCTAATAATCTACTTAACACTCATAATATGTATATTTGTTTATTGTATGATTATTAGAATTTAGAACTCACAATATTTGTTTTCTATTTCAAAAAAATCGAATGGAGGACAAGTCTATTTATAATATATAGTCTAGAAACACTCCATTGTTTAGCTACATCGACAAATTTTCAACATTCTCACTTCCTCATTTCATGACTTCTTACCTCCCTTGGCATCTCTCCTTTTAATGTATTTTGCATAACTTCACTATATTTACTTCTCACCTCCCTTTACATCTCTTTATTTCAATTATGTATTTATCTCAATTGAATGAGCAATAACAATTCATGTTCTTCTTTGCTACTCTCTATCCCACTCTTCACATATAACCATTTTTATATATACGAATTTGAAACCCACCTTTCGTATTCATCACCACCACTACCAGGGACGAGCTCCATCTCATTCCAGTGACGCCACACGTAGATGACTGGTAATTTCTCTATCATCCTTCTCCCCTCTCATTGTGAATTTTATATTTCTGCTAATATATTGTAAATAACTAACATATGCAAGTTGAGGATTTTATTCTTTCCTCTTTAGCAGACTCAACAAGTATAATTACATGATCCCATTTAAGTATTCTTCCTCAATCTATTCCTTTACTTTTGATAGTAAATTTAATTTATTTATCTTGTATAATTTGTTTTAATATTAACTCTAAGCCTTACTCTGAATCATGAACCTATGCAGTTTGATTCACATAATTTTGTATGCTAAAAACATTGAGTCATGTTATAGATTTGGTTTGTTGAGAAAAAATAATAAATTGACTCGATTTTGACAAGCTGAGAGTTGATATTTCATTCCGAACGTTTCTTACTGCTAATGATAGAAAATGTGAATGCAAAATTAAATAACATAAGCTAATCCATGTATTAGAAATATTACATATGGTTAGCCATCCATTTTTACAATATCTATATAATATTAATTCATAGTTAGAGGCATATAACTAAACAAAATTAAAAATATTGTTGTTTACCCACCCATGCAACGCACATGATTATATCTAGTTTACTTAAATTGAAACAACTACATAGTTATGTATAATTGTACAAATAATAATATATATAATTTTTCATTGTTTTGGTGTGTATTAGAGCAAGACATTCCTAGCTTGGCTTAGGAAGGGGAATAGAACCCTTCTCACCTGTGGTGGGGTCTAGAATACTACAAGGTCAAAGTTATTTTTATTTTTATTACTAATATATACATAAAATTATTTTTTCCCTTTTTTATATGACAACCTTATCTAGAATGTTACATTTGTAAATATTGTTACTTTTTACTTAATAAATCAAAGTTTATTAGAAATTGAAATAAGAACACCATTCAAATTTAATTTAAAGGGACACATGCATTGAATATATTTAAAAAGTTAAAAAGAATAAAAATATATATAATTAAAACCTATATTCTATTATTTGATCTCAAACGTTGAAGTTCAAAATCTTTTTATGGTTTCTCCTTTAGATTTACTAATAAGGAATAGGTGCGGTGGTAAGCAAGCACACTTCTAAGGAGAAGACCAAAGTTCAAACCTTGTAGAAGAATGTTAGGAGGTACAAACCCTAGAAAAGATTTTTAGGAGGGTGTTTTGAACAGAAATTAAGGATGGCATACTTGGCCCGATTCAAAGTGATTGAAAATGGTGGCCTCTCTTTGTGTTGAAGAGGCGGAGTGGCGAGTGATATGCTTGCAAGGCACTCTGACGCTCAAGTTATGGTTTGTGCTAGGAGGGTGAATGAGAATAAATGCATATCTAAGTGGTTAAACCTTGTATTTATAATGTGTAGTGACTTAGGAGGAAGAATTTATTCTTAAGGATAAGTTTACCTTTTGTAAGATTCTGTTAATTATAATAAGATGTGATCCTAATTATCCTCATTTAATAAGGGATTATGTTAGGGTATGTATAACATTTTTCTAGAATCCAAGTTGATGAGCCTTGAGGGTGTTAACTGGAAAATATCACGTTTGGGTTGCTTAAGTTGGGTTGTTCTATTGGGCCTGATATCCGGTGTAATCGGTCCAAAATAGTTACCTAACTTAGTGCTCTAATGAGTCAGTTGAGTATCGAGGTACGTCGTGCCAAGGCCAACAGTAATGTGAGATGCCCACTTATCATGATTGTCTTCTGTGGTGTGAAATTATGTCGGGATTCGTTGCCTGATGGGGTATGAATTAATTGCTCATGTAGGGGTTTTGATGTTAGGAGCCTAGAACCTTGGTGAGGCATTAATTGCAATGCCCTAGCGATAAGGATCCGTAATGATGATGTAAGTGAGATTCATTATTATGGAGATGATCCAAGTGCTTTACTG
Source organism: Ormosia semicastrata (assembly GCA_029884595.1). NCBI lineage: Eukaryota > Viridiplantae > Streptophyta > Magnoliopsida > Fabales > Fabaceae > Ormosia > Ormosia semicastrata. The sequence goes on from JAQQTO010000040.1 coordinate 7,045,799, forward strand.
GGATCAGGGACGGATCCACATTATAAGATATGGGGGCATATGCCCCCATTGAAATTTAAATTAAATTTATATTATATGTATATATGTTAATCTATTCTTCTCATTATATTTTTTTGTTTGTCTATTGCCTACATAAGTGATTATAGAAAATAATAATAACTCATTTTATCAAATCATGTTTCTTCTTGTAATAATTCTAAACTTTTGATAATTACAAGTTAACATGATTATACTGTTTTGATTTAATTTAATATTTTAAAATCTGAAAACCAAAAGAAACATATTTATAGAATATATATTAAATGTTATTTTTGAAGATTTTAGATTTACGGTTTAAATAATTATATATGTTATAAATATTATAAAGAATCATATGCACAATATACGAGAAGACCTCTTATTATTTATATTTTCAATAATAATGTGATACTAAATATAAATATTTGAAGTTTATTTTAGTATATATACTCTACTCCCATTTACTAAAATTCATGGATCCATCATCGTCTGGGATCCATGTCATGCATCTCCTAAGGATTGCCCCTAGTATAGAGGGCTTGATGCTTGGAGTCAGAATTCTGTACGATACTATTGTGCCCCTAGAGATGAGGGTCTATAGTGATGATGTATCCGAAATCTGTCATATTGTGGCTTTCACAAGCAAGTTGTCGGGATTTGGCATCTGCGCTTATAGCGTATCAGTGTAAATTGGATTGATGCTTGGCTTTCCCTTAACGCTTCATTTGGGAGCCAAGGACGTTTAGTTCGTTGCACTACCACGTGTCACCTTGGGAGAGGCGAGCGTTGTTTGGATTTCACACCACTGTCATTTCAAACTTGGGCACTTTGATGATTTTGCCCCTAGTAGTGAATTGTAGTTGAGGTTTTATATAAGGCTCGTAAGGGAGTTTTCCTTCACTTCTTGCTTTTTCAAGCTCTTTTGTGACTTGAGTTTGAGGTTCTTGGATCTAGAGAGCCTTGATTATGACAATAACCCAAAGTAGCAATGTTAGTAGGGAGTTTCCTATTTGGGTGACATATTATCCTGAAGTAGGAAAAATACTTCAAGATTTTGTATTTGGGCATAAATGGTTAGTAAGAAATGGTTGTCTGGGTGTGACCCAAAGAAGGAACGTTGGCTTAGGAGTTTTTTACTTGGTGGTTTTAACAAGTTCTTTAGTTGCTTTGTATAGCACTATCTCTTTTAAATGTTTTGGTAAGGAGCTTTTGGCGAGATAAGATCCCTAGGCACATTAGAGCATAGTCCAAGTGTTCGTGAGTTTGGGAGCAAAGTCCTTTAGTCCGAAGTGGGGATTTTGGCTTAGAGTTTCCTCGCAAATGGAAAATAAGATAGGAAGAATGCTCCTCAATCTGAAGTAGGGGTCCCGACTTGGTGTGTTCCTTGCACTTGGAAAATGAGATAGGAAAAGTGTTCCTCAATCTAAAGTGAGGATCCCGGCTTAGTAGTTTCGCGCACTTGGAAAATGAGATGGGGGCTTGGAGAAGATCACATATTCTCTAATATAAGCAATGTGCAGTGTCATATCTCAAGCAATACTTGGTAAGTTTTGACCCTAGAATGGTGTTATCTCGGCATGAGTGAACCTCAGAGAGGATCATGTACTCTTGGATCCAAGCTATGTGGATTGTCATATCTCGAGCCATGTTTGATAAGTTTGGACCTTGGAAGGGTGTTGTCTCAACATGAGTGGACCTCAGAGAGGATCAAGTATTATTATATTTGGGCAATATGGATATGGCAACATTTGGTAGTTGAGAGGTATGAATACACTGCAAGCCTCGACAAGGCTACCTTAGCAGCCTTGGGGGTGCATTGAGATCCTGTGAGCATTTTGATAAGGTGCGGACCTTGTTAATCACATCAAGGCGACCACAAATAGCCTTGAGTATTGCCTAAAAGATGTCGACCTCATGTTTTGGGATGGCAATACTTAGGACCTTGTCAAGACAACACTAAGCGGCCTTATAGATAGCGCGTTGTAAATGGTGAGTGCATAGGTGGGAGGGATAATCCCTAGGGCCTCAGCAAGGTGACTATAGATGTCCTTACGAGCAGCGTGTACTGACTTTTAAGCACTTTTTATAGGACTGTACTCCTGAGATTCTTGCCTAGACGATTGAGATGAGATCTGGCTGAGGTACTCGTGGAGGCGAAGTCTTATCGAGGTATTGGCTAAGATGAGATTAGGCCAACGTACTTATGGAGGAGAAGCCTTGCCAAGGTACTAGCTAGGATGAGGTATTGGCAAAGGCAAAGTCCTACCAAGGTACTGGCTGAGGTGTAAAAAAGGGCCTAAAGAGCCATATAGCTACTCCAATTGAGCTTTTATAGCTAATATTCTCCTCTTTGCTTGGTTCGATTGGCTGACAAAGTGTTTCTTTATGGATTTATGGATACTCATGCTAATAGAGAGATCAGTCCCACATAAGTCTAAGAAGATTGTTACTATGATAATCAGGCATGTCAATGTGATACTTAAAGATGTACCATGTGTTGATCAATGGTGTTAGAAGTAGTGGCAAATATTACCAAGCTATCCTGATAGAAAAAACCCATAAATATGCTACAAAGGGGAAATTCATGCCATCTAGTAATTTGATGCATCTCTTCTAGTGCATGATTTTATCTTTCAAAATTTTGTGTGAATAAGAGGAATTTACTAGATAGTATGTTTGCAAAGCAATTTGCTAAGGAGTAATGTTATTAAAAGTGAGAATTCTATATAATTCTACAAAGCAATTTTCTAAGGAGTAGCATTATCAATTGTTTTTTGTGCTTTCCATGATTCTAGGAAGACTATGGCTATTTCAAATAACAACGACCGAGACTGGTTTGCCAGATGTGAGTGCTGAGTTTCTTGCCAGGGGACTACCCATTAAAAAGGGATAGAATTAGTGCATGACATCAAAGATGCAATTGATAGAGTATTATAGGATGACAATTGTTATGCTAATTGATGAAAATTGAAAGGGATGAATTATTTCTTCCCTTAAATTCTTCTTGTTGAAATCGAAGATGGACTTTGACGAATCCAAACTCATGAGATTGAAAGTTTTTTGCTTGAATTTGTTTGGACACTTCTTTGTCGCAATGTTTCTTGCATAAGGGATTTGTTTCCACTTTCTTGTTACTCATTGGTCAGGGCCATGGCAATGAAATTTGTGGCATGACAGAGTTTTACCTCTTCTCATAGACTGCACTAATGTTTTGAACAAAAATCAATAATGGCGTACCTGGCTCGGTTCAGGTAGTTGAAGATGGTGGCTCCTCTCTCAATAGAGTGGGAAGTGATGTATCTTTGATGCTCAAGATAGGGTTTGCATTAGGAGAAGGATGGCGAATGAGAGTAGATGCATACCTGAGTGGCTAAACCCTATATTTATAGTGTAGAATGACTTAGGGGGAAGTTTTTATACTTAGGCAATGTTTGGTACAAACTTAAAATTTAAGGGAGAAAGTTTTACTTGGATAATAATTTCTAAAATAAACTTTAAGTGGATAAATATAAAGCTACCTAAAAAGGTAGATGTGTTTGGTATAAAGACATACACTCAAGACTTGTATCAAACATGTAGTATGTCCTAAAGTAAAACTTTCCAAAAGTGACAAGAGCACAAGAAGGGGGGGTTAAATAGTGCTTTTGAATCCTGAAGAAATCCTAAAAAACTTTTACAACTTCTCAAATTTCGCAACTTGGATATATTGGAGTATAGATCAAAAGTTTATGAGAATAGAAGAGTTGCTTGAGAGAAATGAACTTGATTCAATTTTAACTTAGAACTTACTCCTTGTTGAAGTTAATAACCAATTTCAATATAAACTTAAGTGATAAAAATAACAACTAAGTGATCAGAAAGATAAGAGTTTAGAGTTAAGAAGATTCACATTCAGAAGTTTATACTGGTTCAACCAAACCATTTGCCAACACTCAGTCCCCAATCAGAAACCAGTATTTTATATTGCCATGAGTATTATTTGATCAACCCTAGCTTCTCCAAGCTAGATTACAAGTAGTATTTGTTCCACCCTTGCCTTTTCAAGGTAGATACTCACAAAGATCACTAACAGATCAGGATACAAAAAGAAGGTTGGGTTTGCGTATCTCTCAACACTCAAATAATGAATTTAAGCAAATGATTATAGAGATAGGAATGAGATTCTAACTTTCTAACACTCAAGGAATGGATATATGCAAATACAAACTTGAGAGGATGAGTTTCTCTTTTCAGAAGATTGAACAGATGGAGGTTTCAGTAGAGAAACTTGATCAAAAGCTTGTTTTGGTTGTTCAAAAGTTTAGCAAATAAAAGTTAGCTTCGTCATTTCCAACTTTCAGGCTTCTTCAATTGATAGGCATTAAAAAACTAGCCATTTGAAATCCCAACGATTACTGTTTAGAGTATAGTTACCATTTTCTTGCCCTGTAGTGACCAACCAGCTTTTCTTTAAATGCTTTTATCTTTCTCCAGCGATAGACAGAAGTTTCGAACTTCTGATTCTTTCTGACTTGGACTTTGTTATTTTTGTACAGGATTCATTTTCTGAACTTGGATGCTTCTAAAAATATTCATTCTTCTGATGCTTGATATTTCTGATAGGTCTATCTTCTGATGGTGTTCCTTTCTAATTGCAGTCTTCTAATTGACTTTGCTTCTTAAGACTTGTCTTCAGATGATCTTGATTTTTGAAGCTTGTCTTTTGATGAACTTGGTTTCTGAAGCTTGTCTTTTGATGAACTTGGATTTCAAAAACTTGTCTTCTAACGAACTTGGACTTTATAAACTTAACTTCTGAAGAACTTTTCTTTTACAACCTTTACCTTTGAAGAGGTTTTCATGACTTCCTCATGAAAATAATTATTTTCTTAGTCTTTTTTCAAAATCTTTTGAAGACAGCTTTTGACTTTAACAAGACTCTCATTAGATGACGCTTAAATAACTTGATTTATGAAAAACGAGTGTGAGGGTCTTTTCAATCTATTTTTTCAAACACTTAAGACAGAAGGTTATAAGAAAAGATTCTAAGGTTAAGTTTGTTGATCATCAAAACTCAGAAGTTACTAAAGAACTTCAACAAGTGAATGCTTTTGAAGGGCTTTGGAGCTTACACTTTCATCAAACACTTCATTTGAAAGAAGTAATGTGAGAAGCTAATCGATCAACAATGAAATTTGAGTGGAAGAAGTGGCTGCATTTCACCAATAACTAGAACAATCGATTAATAACAATGCAAGTGATGTGAGACAATCAGTGTTGATTTTTGTTGATTGATCAACACAACCCTAGTTAGATTTCTTGTTGGTTTTTGTTTTAGATCCACCAATAGGCAACAAAATCACTGGATCTCCATCACTAATCTTGTCGTCGGAGTTACTGACCCGGTTGCAAGAGCCACCTCAAGTTTCGGTGTTGTTCTTCATTACATCAGCTTCGCCGACGTTGTTCTTCCCACAATCACCTTCGCTGAAGTCATCCTGTTGCTGCATCACCAAGTGGAGAGAACCATCGAAAGAAAGAGGCAACAGAGGAAGCTTAGAGCTTTGACCATGATAGAGAATGAGAACGGAGAGAGTAAAAGAAAGAGGGAAAAATTTACACCACTATCACTTTGGGTAAGATTTAACCTCAGAAGAGGAGGAAAGTTTACTCCACCAAAAATCTCATCTTCTTTTTACTTATTAACCAAACATGTCTACAGTCCTAAAAGTTTACTTCCTTAAAATTTCTCCTCCTTTTGCCTCCAACCAAACACACCCTTAGGGATAAGTTTCCCTATTAGTAGGATTCTGTTAGTTATGATAAGATGTTATCCTAAGTATCCTCATTTAATAAGGGATTTTATTAGGATATAACGTTTATCTAGAAACCAAGCTGATAAGCCTTGAGAATGCTAGCAGGCGGATACCACATTTGGGCTGCTCAAGCTGGATTGTTCTGTTGAGTCCAGTATCTGATGTAACCTGTCCAGAACTGAGGGCCTCCTAATTCCAATAGTTCCCGAGAATACTTAGTCAAAGATTAAAAAAATCTCTTTATTGTTTCCATCTAAAAAATCATCTTTTTATGGCTAATTGCTTAGGTCGAGATCTAGTTTTAAATTCCTTATGATCAGTTTGCATTCATTTAAATATCACCTTTCATTTTCTTAAAAAATGGTAATAAAATTCATATATATACACACTGTTTCTTTGACAATTTGCTACATGCCACATGCATTTCTTTTTGGTAGGTAGGAGGGGAAACCCCAGAAAAGGTGTTCCCTGTTTTCGAAGATAGATTTTTAGAGATGCACAAATTTCTCAGTGGAATCCTGGGCTTTGTCATAGTGGAAGATTATTCGTTATCAAGGAGTGGAAAATGGCCTCCAATAATTGTAGTTCTCTCTCCAAGTTCACTAACATTAGTATAATTTATATGAAGCGAAGTTCAAGAAGTGCCTTTATTAAGAACTAGGAGGGGCCTATGATTATATTATCCCCACAGGTATCTTTCAAATTCAATTGGTCTAAAGAGCAGATTAGGAAAGATCTTTGGATGGTTAACTTTGGGATGAACTTTCACGTACTCAAATCAATTCGGTTTCTAACCATATGCATTGGTGACATGGTCCACTCACACAAGCAGCTATAATTTCTCCAAATTATAGTGGCAATAAAAAGCTAAGCATAAGTGGGTTCTATTATCTTTGAGTCTTGGAATGTAACTTGTTATTAGCTGTGATAACTCGGGGTTCAATTAGTCTCTTGCTCTTCACTTCTCTGTTGTCCAGCTAGAATTCTGTTATTGAAGTTACAGCTGCACTAATTTGACCTTCATTTATGATCATCCCGAGTTTGGTCCTTGTTAGGTTCTATACCTTTATTACAATTAAAGAGGATATTTTTAGCTTAAATATGAAAAAAGGCAAATCCTATTTACAAGAAGAATATAAAATTGCAAATTATCAAGGCAAGTTCTTCTAGGTATGAAATGGGAAAATATTTATTCTCATTTTTTTTTGTGTTTATTGTCACTTTTTTTATTAATATTTTATTTTATTTTTTTATTTTTTTAATTAAACGACTTAAAATAACTCATTTAATAAAAAAATAATAAAATAAGAATAACATTAAACATAAAAAATAACAAGACACTCTAATAATATCCATTTAAATTTGGGTTGAGGTAGACCGGGTAGTGAAGATTAATTCCCTATTGTTCATAAGACTAAGTTGCAGTGGGAATTCAGTGACTTCGATACCTGAGTCAATTCAAGAAAGTTTATCTGCTGGAGAAAAAAGGAGGGAAAAGATGAAAAAAGTTTATCTGCTGAGAGAAGCCGGATCCAAAAAGGAGGGTTGGGGGGGGGCAGTGGGGGGGTTTACAATAAACATAGAATCATTTTGAATAGCTGGTACTACAACTATCGACACTTCTGCATCTGCACATAGAGAAATTATCTGATGTTCTTAGAATATAATTAAAGTATATTTTAAAAGAATTTCTATTACTAATTTTAAGTTAATAGTTTAAAATTTATGTAAATTTATTTAAAATTAATAATAAAAATCTATTTTAAAGCATATATTTATTATGCTATAGGAACATATGTTAGAATTTCTCTTAAAGTCACAGTAAAGTAATAATCCAACCATATCAGACCTCGATTTAAAAAAACAAAAATATCTCAACTACAGAGAACAAACAGACAGACTTATTTTTTCTTCTATGTATAAACATAAATATGTAGGGAAAAGACAATAATAGAAGACACAAACAAGTTATTAAAGTAGATCGATTATTATAGACAATATGTTTCTTTCTTCTCCCATTTGCAAAAACGTCACTTACCATTTAAATTTTTACATAATTAAAGGCATACACAATAATATATTTGATTTATACATAATATTATTGGTTAATTATACAGCAGGGTGCCAAGTTAATAACAGATTGGAGGACAATTTATATTCTGAGTTTTACACCCTGCCATGAATAATGGGGAATGAAAAGAAAAGAAAAATGAGAAGAAGAATAACAAGGAGAATAAGTCCTATAAAACAGTAAAAAGAAATGCATATAAAAGAGAAGAATAATTATCATACTATAAATAATATTTACATCTCTTTTAACATCATATGAAGCGATAGAGATTATCTATTTTTATTTTTTGTCTCTTTTTTATCTTTTTATTTAAATTTTATTAAGTGTAAAATAAATAAAATAAAATAAAAATATAATTAAATTTAAAATACATGAAAGTGATTAATAAAATATAAATTATTAATTAATAAATATTTATAAATATGTAACTCTTTTAATATGATCCCGTTAATCAATTTATATATATCATTAATTATTTTTTTTATTTTTTATTAATTATTCTTTTACATATTCATTAATTAATTTTTATATATTATTAACTATAAATTTATATTTTATTAATTAATTTTATTAAATATAAAAAGTAATGTAATTAAAAATGAGTAAAATTATCTCGATTGAAAAGAGAAGGGCAATCCACACATCAGCACCATCATTACAATCATCACTAACACCGAACCTAAATTCCAAACAATTCCTCCTTTACTTTGTTTTCAACTTCTTCCCCACCTTTTCCCTCCTTTTTGCTCCTTCTCTTGCTTGCACCCTCCTACACACCATGTCTCCTTTCTCAAACCCTCTCCTTCTTTGTCTCTCAGGACTGCACATAGTCTAAAAATATATATTTTATTCACTTGATTAGCTCACAAAACACCTTCCTTTATTACCAAAGATCATTCATTCGCCATCTCTAGTTTATGATATCTTCCTTTCTCTCTCGTTGCTTCAAAGGAAGAACTATTATAATTTGGGAACCACATTGAAGAAGAAGTAAGAAAGAGGAGAAGGAAGTGCCAAAAAGAAGAAGAAGCAGAACAATAAGATCGAAGATGGAAAGGAGTGTAAATTACTATGTAATACTTTTTGTACTGGGTCAGTTCCTCTGTTCTGGTAATTTCCTTTCTCTTTTTTGGTCTATTTTTCCTTCTTCCCCTTTGTTGATTTAGCTCCTTCAGTTCTATTGTGTGATGGGAAGCTCAATTGCTTATGATTTAAGATAATGTTTCTCAATTCTTACTGTCTTTGTTTCCCATTGTTTTCTTCTGTTTTCAGTTGCTTCCATTTGTATTCTTTATCTTTTGCATATATTCTCTGCTCTTCTCTTTTAACCACTAGATTCTTTGGACCACGCGCATATATTCTGAATTCTGTAACCACAAAATGCATTTCCTGCACTGAAGTCTGGCATCTCAATTGCTCTATTCTCTTCCTTTTTTTTTCTTGGGTTCAACTTGTATGGATATACCTGTTGGACCCATTGGGTGCAATTATCTTTTTCAATTTTATTCGTCCCTATATTGGATTCTGTTGTAATATAGTTTATCAATTGAGCACTTTATTCTCTCCATTATTTTTTTTATGAATAATAATAATTGTCCTAGTTCAAAATGTTGTCTTTTCTATAGTTCGGTTGATTATTTTATATGGCCTGCTTGGCTGAATTTCAACCAGTTCTTTCAAGCAATCAAAGAGCTATGCCATACAAAAATTTGAGGAAGTCCTTTTCTTGCAAATCTTTCTGAAGTTTCACATATAACAGTTGCATCCAATCTTTCTACAGTTCCACCGTTTCCTGAAAAGATATAAATGCCCAACTTTTTTTGACTGATATTCATGGTCTCTATGCATACGATACCCTACCTGTCTGTAGTGGCATATCTAGATGCACTGTTATAAGCTTTTGGTTTTTAAAACAATGAGAAGGGTTAAGGGCCTAATAATTTGTTTGAATGCAATTATGAAAAATTTTCCTACTATTTTAATATATACAAGAACAATTCTAGTTTCAAATCAGGTTAAATGTCATTAGAATAATTTGAATCCAGCTAGCACTTTTACCACCCTCAGAAAAAAAAGCTTAAATTTGATTTAAAATTCATTTCTCTTCACATGCTTTTAGACACAGAAAAGAACAAAGTAAACCTTACTTCAATTGTCATTTCAAATACAGGTTCAAGTAAGACAGAGAAGGAAGCATCTAGACATGTGAACGTACTAAGACATGAAGAGAAACAACTAGAATTCACTGCCCCTATTTTTATTCCCCAAAAGGATATTACCACTCCAATCACTACAATTCCCAACTTAGTTCCCACCACTCCCACCATTTCAACATCACCAATCCTGGATCCTAATACCAACCCAGACACAGTCTCTCCAGCCTCCACACTCCCAGTTACTACTCCAGCCACAGCAAATTCCCCAGTGTCTTTAGGTGTAAGCTGGTGCATTGCAAGCCCAACTGCCTCACAGACAGCTTTACAAGTTGCATTGGACTATGCTTGTGGCTATGGTGGTACTGATTGTTCTGCAATTCAACCTGGTGGAAGCTGTTACAACCCAAATACTGTCCGTGACCATGCTTCTTATGCCTTCAATAAGTATTATCAAAAGAATCCTGTTCCAAATAGCTGCAATTTTGGGGGAACTGCTTTCATCACTAGCACTAACCCAAGTAAGGCTTCTGCTATTATAATTCTTTACTGTTGTGCCCTTAAGTATCCGTTTGATTCCTCCCATTATTAGAATAATTGAGTATGAAATTAGAATTTAAAATTAGAATTAAATTTTTTAATTTTAATTTTTATGTTTAGAATATTATTTAAAATTAAAATTATAATTTTATAAATTAATTTTATGAAATTAAAAATAATTAAGTTAAATTTTTTGAATTCTTAATTTATATTTTAAGAATTATTAATTTTATAATTTAAAAATTAATTTTTTTATATTTATTTATAAATAATTATATTTATTAAAATTTTATATTTATATAAAAAATTATTTTTATATTTATATAAAAATTATTATAATAACTATTTATTTTAAAAAATTCATAAAAATTTTATTTATAAAAAAATAACTATTATATTATAAAAATATTATTATATAAATATTTTTATTAATTTTAATTTTTATAAATAATTTTTTAATATTTTAAATTATATCTTTAAATAATAAAATTATAATTTAATTTAAAATTATAATTTTTTATCTTAATTCTTTAATAATTTTAACATAAAATTTAAAATTTAAAATCAAATTTTAAAAAAATTAAAATTAAAATTAAAATTTTAAAAAATTAAAATTAAAATTAAAATTTTATATTTAAATTTCACAACAAGTTATAGGTTTAAGTTATGTGACAAATTTTAATATTAAAAAAAAAAAACACAAATCCAAATGTGTAAGCCCAAAAAGCTATTACTACTCTCTGCTGGCAACCAAATCGATTCACTGGCAGAGCGCCTTTGATCGGAAATCAGACATATCCCTGTGGAGGATTCTTGGGTTCCATTCTGCACGGACAAGATTAAAAAAAAAACTTTTACTGCATCTTTGAATAGACTTTGAAAGTGACTTGGGGATATAGGAACTACAAAAGTGCCACGCGAGTGATGCAGAAGTCTAGCTTTTTTTCTTTTTCTACTTTAATAGGTGGCCGTATTTCAAAAGCGTTCTATATCTTGTCAATATCTAAGGTATTCCTGTTTATCGCATTTTGTATTTCAAAAAATTATGCATAAATAACAAATAGTATACATAATTTAAATAAGAACATTTGAATTCAAATGTGGTCTAATACATTAATTTATGACATAGATTGTATAAGTAGCATTACCCTAATATATATTTATTGTTATTTTTTTTCAGGGATCTACTATTTTTTTATAAAAGAAAAATTTGGTTGTTTAGCAGCTTTTTTATTGATCTGTGTTGCAGGTATTGCAGGTACTGGGACATGTCAATATCCATCCACTAGGTGACCATCTTTAATCATATGTTCTTTCTTTTGCTTTCTTGCCACAATTTGGAACAGAAAAATCTCATATTCGGTGCCTAAAATTGCAGTACTAGTTCATCAGTCTTAAACACAACAAATACAAGCGGTGCAAATGTTTTTGGTTCAGTACCTGTACCCACAAACCCCTCTGCATCTGCTGCAGCTGCCACATCAAATAGCTTTGCAGAAATTGGCCTCATTCTCTGGTCAATAGCAATTTTGGAAAAGAATTATCTCTAACATGAATGAGAGTTAGATTTTGGTTCTCTCACCAAAATTACTTCGCTATTTTTTTTAGGGGGGGGGGGGGGGCATGTGTAACAGGAAACCATATAGGTACAAGACGAGCAACATGACATTCATGTTAGAAACACTTTAAAGAAAGAAATAGCAATTATATGATGGACATTAGTAGAAATTTATATCGTACATACTTTTTTCTATCCATTGTAGTGTTCATATTTTTTTTTCCTTTTTTCTTAAATAATTTTCCTTTGTAATATCTATTAAAAGATGCACATTATTGCTTTATGAAATACTAGATCAGATTGGCTGCAGTTAGTGTTGATCTTACCATGTTTGTCATAATCCATTGATAACGACAAAACAACTCGAATAATACCATGTTTGACCTGCAATCTGTTTCTACTGCATTTTCAATTTCCCTTTCCCTTTTGTATAAATGTGACCTAAAAGTATACACATTTTATACTTTATTTATTAGTTATTTTATTTTATTTTTATTTATTTTATTTAGAATTTTAATATTTTTATTTTTCCTATCTATTTTATGATTTTATTTGAATATTCAAGTTTAATCTTGTGATTTTTGACTTAATCTAAAGTAGTCTTATTGATAAAGCATGAAAATGGGATTTTATCCAAATCCAGTAGCCTAAGTCATCCTAATTGGGTTAAGAATCCCAATTAAGAGGAGAAGAGTTGGAGACTTAGAATGATTAAGAGACCAAACAAAATAGAAAATAAGACTCTTATCCCTAATCTATAAATATAAAGAGAAGAACAAAACGGAAAGGAGAACAGTCTGTGGTGGAGAGTCATCAAAGAGGGAAACTAGTGTTTAAAGGAAGAAGGCTAGAGAGCCCCAAGGAGTGACATTTGATTGAGAAACAAGAATTAGGAATGAAATTAAAGAGGAGAAACATCTTGTAGAAATTCGACAACGCATTTCATCTCATTTATTCTTTACTTTTTTCAGGATAAATTTATGTTTTCTTTATATCTTTGAATTCCATATGTGTTTTAATGTCTATGGGAAGATAGGTCTTTTTTTAGGAATAAGATGTAACTCTTCTTCTCTAGACTGAGATCATCTAAAGTTCTCAAAAGAACTACACCATGGGCAAGTTCATCATCCTATGGTGGATATTTTTTAACCAACTTTTCTTTTTAATGTTTTACATGAAAAAAGTTGTTTTTGAGGGTTAACATAGTGTGTAGTTTCTTTGTAACTACAGGGGAGGGATTGTAAAATCCTTTACTATTTCTTAATTCATTCATTGTGTTCTTAATGTTAATGCCTGCAGTATGGCATATCATATTTGCATGGTCTTTATAATGTTAGTTAGACACTTACTTTTTTTCATTTCATTTAAGTGCATTTAATGCTAATTTCACTTGTATTTATGACGGTATATAAGCACAGAATGTGCTCATTTTCAATGTGAGAATCATTTTCCAATTCAATTACAAATTTTGTGATGGTATCGAAGACTCTCCAAAGGGAGAGATCTCTGCTTCCGTTGTACGCTACTAGAACCTACAATTTCCCTCACTTTCTTGAACGTTCTTGAACTTTCCACCATTTTCTCGATCATTTTCTTGTAGTTTCATCATCTTTCTTGCTTCTCTCAATGATCATCCATGGCAAATCGGATCCCTGATCATCTCCACAATCCTTCTAACCCTTACTTCTTGCATCCCAATGAAAACTCAGTATTAGGTGAAAGATTGAAAAATGAAGTCTAATATCAAAAAATTAAGGAATTGACTTAGAAATTATGACCTAGAAATAAGTTTAATCCTTTGAAGAATCAATGGATATCATGGATCATAATCAGTATTAATTAACGTAGTAGTCATGAGAATAATATTATTTTAATCTTAACATGTTCTTTTGGACTTGAAAGAAGGGATGACTTATAATAGGATAATCTACCTTTCCAAAACATAATGGAATATTAATGAATAATAATTGATTTTCATATGATATGTAGTTGTAGTGAAATCCTAATCCTAAAATCTTAGTCATTAGTTCATTATTTTTGTTTATTTGTTTTTTATTTACTTGCTTTTATTTTTTCTTTCTTATTTAATTTTCATTATTATTCTTATTAGCCTAAATAATTAAAATTATGATAATTTAGCAATCATATAATCCTTGTAAGAATAATACTTTTCTCAATATTTTATTATTTATTTATAACCCTGCACTTGCAAAATTACAAACATAAGTTATATATATGTCAATATTAATGTTCAATATTTTAGCCATATAATATAAGGACACATCATTTTCCTAATCACACTACTATTCACACAATTATTTAATAGTTGTGATTAAATGAGAGAAAATAAAAAAAAATAATATAATCAATAGTATAGAAAATAGTGTAAAACAGTGACGTGAAAGAAAAGTAGTGTGAGAAAATTATGATTGATAATATAACTCCTACAATCAAGGAGTCCCAAATCTTTTTTTTTTTCATTCTACTTTAATGTGAATAAACATATTTCTCTATAGTTTGCTTTATCTCCTACCTATATTTTATTTCCAAAACGATAGTTTTATTTAGAGGTGTAAATTAGTTCAGATAACTCGACCAACTCGATCAATCCGAACTGAACCAATTAAATTGGTTCGGTTTGGTTTGAGTATATTGATTGGTTCGGGTAAAATTTGAACCAATTAAAGCTTAATTGGTTCAGTTCTCAGATTTGAAATTTCAAAATCGAACCAAACTAAACCAAACCAAATCAAACCATATACTTATATCTTTTATTATTAATTTTTTAAATTTATGCTATAACTTTTTTTGGTTATTACTTTTTTTTTTTACTTTTTGTAATACTTTTCCAGTTTTCAACCCCTAAAACGTCGTCTTCATGCAACGTTGAAGGCCAGAAAACTCCTCTACCAAAACATTTGATTCTGTTCACCGGCACCACAGCTCACCGTAGGTTCTGCTCCACCACAGCTCAGGTCAGATCCGCTCCGCCACAGCTCGGATTGCGTCATTCGTCCGACGCAGAAAGTCAGAAAACTCCTCTACCAAAACATTCAATTCTGCTCACCGGCATCACAACTCACCGACACCGCAGCTCATCGACCACAAAGGTGAAACAATGGTTCTTTTCTACTTACTTTTGGATTTGACATTTAGAAAGAGTGGAAGACGACATTTATGTTGATGTTTTCCATTTTTTTTTCTTTTCTAAATTTACATTTCTTTTTTATCCACCTAAAAATTGACTCTTTTATATCACTTTGATGAGAGGTGATATGTCTCCTACTCCGCTTACCATTTATTTCCTTTGCAGACAAGGATAGTTCACCCTGATAAAAATCTTGGAGATCCTAAGGCTGCAGAAAATTTTCAGGTAAGCATTATGAACCCATGTTTTGGTTTCATAGTACTTCATGATATTAGTAGATTTTTATTAACAAACTTATTTACTTATTTCTTACAATTAGAGGTTTAGTCCTATCTAAAAGAGACACTAGTGTTTAACTTTATTAATAATAATTAGTCATGGTCTGCATAATTACTAATTTTCTAACTCATTTCATCATCAATTTCTTAAATAAGTTGGTTGAGTTATAAAATTAACTCTAGTTTATATTAGGCATAGTATATATTGAAAAATTGAAAAATTAACAATTGTTTGATGACATCCCTAACTCAATCAGCAATTGTTTAAGTTTGAAAAATCTATTTTTGGCCAAAATATGCTAAGAGGTGAGAGGCTTGAAAACTTTGGATCTTTCCTCCAACCAACTCTCTGGATCCATTCCTATTGAGCTTCAAAATCTACACGTCCTTTAGCTTTTGAACCTCTCTTATAATGATTTAGAAGGAATCATTCCTAGTGGTGGAGCTTTCCAAAATCTCTATACTATCCATTTAGAAGGCAATAAAAAACTTTGCTTGCATTTTGCATGTGAGCCTCATGGCCATGGAAGAAGGCATGTCAAACATTACATCATCAAAGCCACAGTAGTAACACTGATACTATGTCTGACAAATTGCTTGCTATTATACATAAAGAATAGAAAAGTGAAGGTAATAGCAACAACATCATCTGAACTTGGAAGTTTGGAAATGATGAATTGACTTTAAATGCTCTAGTATTGACTTTAAAAACAATGAATTTCTGGTTCTGGTTTATGAGTACTTAAGTAATGGGAGCTTAAAAGATTAGATTAAGGAGAAGAGAAAGCATGTAAATGAAAATGGGTTGAACCTTATAGAGAGGTTGAATATAGATATTGATGCTTCATGTGCATTAGATTACCTGCACAATGATAGTGAAGTTCCTATTGTGCATTGTGATTTGAAGCCCAATAACACTCTCTTGGATGAAGATATGACTGCAAAGGTTAGAGACTTTGGATTTGTTAGGTCGCTGATTCAAAGTTAAACTAATCAAGTCTTCATTAGTTCCACTCATATCCTTAGAGGTTCAATTGGTTACATATATATCTCCAAGTTAGTAGCCTCACAACTTCTTCTTTAATTGAATAATAGTATACAACTTGCCAAGTTAAATTTCTCTTGAAGATTTTTTTAACTTATTCAAATATAATTTCTTAATACAAATATCAATATGTTTCTTTATTTCTTCTTTTTGAACCTTTTAATACACATTCTGAAATATGAAATAATTATTAGTATTCAAATCAATAAGTTTGATTATATTTCTAGAAATTTTTTCATAGGCTTATTATGTATTTTTTATTGCTATGGAAAGCTAATTATTTAACTGATTTTTGTGTTAAAAGAAATAGCCAACCTGATCACCTGAACTAAACCAATCCGTAAATATTCGATTCGATTCGGTTCGGATTTGACTATCAAAAAATACAAAAATCGAACCAAACCAAACCAATTGATTTTGATTAGTTTGAATTTATTTTCTCTCAGAAACTGAACTAAACCACCTACTTACACCCCTAATTTTATTCCACTGAAACTTATAGGCATGGAAGTTTTTATTTTTTATTTTTTTACAGAGTCCTCCTAAAAAGTAAAATGAAAGGGATAAAATAAAAAAGAAAAATGTAATGAATATTCTTCTCAGATTTTTATTCTCGTAAAGGTTATTTTTATAATTACAAGTGATGCATTCCAGAGCTTTCTCCTATTTAAAATTACAGATATGCGTAACAAACTATCAATTCTAACAAATTTTACTCTCACTAGAGATACTTTCACTCACGTACACAAATCTAAAATAATCTCATGCCATTAGTCATTCTTATCAGAAACTATGGACCAAAGTACAAATAAGGAGAGTTCTTGACAGTCAAATATGCACTTAGCACAATCTCTAAGTGGAAATAATCAACCAATCAATTTTATCTTGCCATCCGGAGCTAAATTTGTCACAAAAGTAACAAAATATAGAGACCTTCTTATGTTGGGAATTCAAGTGAAGAAAAATGAATTAAAAGAATATATATTAAGTGATAATTATATAAGTAGAATGCCTTACAAATTTAATGTTTATTTCAACTCAAGACGTGATATTAAGTTAATAAATATAACATGCATTTTTTTCCCATAGTCCATGAAAGGTGTACTCTCACACAACATGTCACTTTAATACCACATAAACTTGTGGGGAGTACACTTGTTCACTTACCAAGATATTTGACCCGAAATCCTAACTAATTGGGTCTATAACTACATTAACAAAGTGAGTTGAATGATTCATCTATTAGGTTGGAGAGCATGTGTAGTGCAAAGCACTCTCAACATTGCTTTCAAAATGCTCTCATGGGTAATTTTGTTGGCTATACTTCAATGAATAAGTGATCAACTCATAAACACCAAATGAAGTTGCTTTTGTCTCTTCAAATATGTAAACAAATTTAGGATCAAAGTTCTCGTATGTTTAGAACAGGTTAAAGAGGGTAAGCTAAAAGTGTTTTGGATAGATTTGGGATGATGAATTTCTCCTTGGCATAATGGCGGCTACAGTGGAGCAGAGGATGGTGTACCTGCAAAAAGCACTTGGATGCTCAGGGGGAACTCCTTCTCCGTTCACCAGGATAATACCGGCACCGCTTCTTTTGAGGTTTGAGGATCCATCAACATATATAGTCTAGGAGTTTCCTCTAGGATGGTCAGATTCCCGAGTTAATTCAACAATGAAGTTAGAGAGGGCTTGAGCTTTGATAGTTTTCCTTGGTTTATAAGTGATTATGAACTCGAAAAGCTCCAATGACCAAGCAATCATTCTTCCAACGAGGTCCAACTTGTGCAATACTTGCTAGATTAGTTGGTCCTTCCTCACAACAATAGGATGACATTGAAAGTGTTGCCTTAGACGTCAGGTTGTTATGATGAGTGCTCCGTCGCCACGATTTCCTTGATCAAGACGGAGTTGATAGCTTCTTAGTTAACTAATAAGCAGACATAGAGGGTTTTGTCGTGGTCTGGTCTTGTCACTCTTTAAGAATGCAAAATGCAGCTTTGCATTCCAGTGTCTACTCAAAGTCTTTTCCCTTTTTTAAGAGTTTGAAAAGGGGAAGAGACTGGTACGCGTAAAATACACTAAGAGCAAGTGCACTCTATCGCCAAGTAATATAGGACTTGAGTCCTAGTTATCGATCACACGAGGAATAAGTGGTAATTACTAGATTCGCTAAACTCTTGATTATTTAGACAATCGAAAGAGTGAAGAGAAATTCAAAATAAAATCAGAAAACAAATAAAGAAAAACAAAGAACAATCAATAATGCAGAGATTAATCAATTAGATAGAGAGACTAGGGCACAAGGTTCACTTCAATCCAATCAATCAAATTTTTACTCATTTATGATGTAAGGTAATTCTGTAACAACCTAGCTAGGGCATCACATTTCTGACTTCCGACTCATAATCTGAAAATAAGTTCGCACAAAGTTTGAGTTATAAAAGATGGGTTTCAAAATTTCTTCTTTACTGAAACATAAATTTACTGAAAATATTAGGTAATATTGAAAATCATATTTCAACTATTCATTATGCAATATTGACACCAATTAATATCACAATTCAAAGAGAAATATAAAATTAACAGACTTATTTTTTTTTGACAGTAGCAAACCCCATGACGAGTCCTACTTAATAGCACGGTACAACACTAACGGAAAACTTTAACATACTTATTCCTTTTTCTGTTCATCTTGATGCATCAGACATCTGTTCCTTTGTCAACACTGCACACCTTCGAGTCCTGAATGTCCACTCCTTATTGTTGTCACCAATCTCAAAGTATTTATCGCCCGTTATGTCTAAGACAACTCGGTCCTTCTATTGTTTGATTTTAATAATACAGACACAGCAAAATAACATAACAAAGAGGTGAGATCACCTACACTAATACCAACATGGCAGTACAGAGATAACACACAGCCAACAATATCATACAGATAGATCATACCATAATCATGTTATCAGCATTATCATCATCATCATCCAAGTATTCATAACAATCGTTATAACCAATATTTCTCAATTAATATATCACACAGATATAAATGCTTAGATTTATGCATATGTACAAAGACTCAGTTTATCAAAAACAACTCCATGGAGGTTTTCACAATTTCGAGAAGAATGCTCTGGTTAATTGTCAGCCTTAGCCCAAAGACAATCTCCCAGTTGTTGAAAAGAATTGTGTTCTTGTCGGGTATCGTCAATGCGTTGCAACGGACTGCATCGCCAAGTGGCATAGGGTACTCGCCAGCTGTCCACTGGTCGACTGCCGCGCCTCAACGCCCCCAAGATCCATCATAGACCTCACTATCAATTCTCATTCCCTCTTCAACCCCAACGGGCCAAATCTTTTCAATGCATGTATAATGCACCAAATCCAAATACGGGCATCTCTTTCCAATGTATATAAAATGTACTAAATATCAATCATAGGCAAAACACGTCACTCTCTCATACAGTGTCCATACACTGGTTAAACAGTAATTATACTGTATTTTCAACACAAAATCATGTTATCATGTTTTCATAGTTATAAAACACTTTTGCCGTATTTTCACAAGATTACGCAACATTTTCATTATATTTTCACAATTCCAAAATGTTTCTGTTACGTTTTCAAAATATCGTAACACTTCTGTTACGTTTTCAAAATTCTGAAATGTTTCTGTTATATTTTCACAATACCGTAAAAATATTCTATTACTTTTAAATCACATAGTGGCTTTTCAACAGTGTGTCAAATATTTAAACTCACGTAAAATATTTAAACGTAATTCAAATCACGTAGAAATATTTTAACATATTTTAAATCGCGTAGGAATATTTTACTATATTCTAAATCGTTTTTAAGATACGTAAATCATTTTTCATCACAATTCTATTACGAAAAATATTTCTTAACCTTCAAAAATTCCATTTCATCCTTTCTCAAAATATTATGACTTTGTACTTCATTTTTCACATTTTCTTACTCAAGAAAATCTTTTTCCACGTTTCTTTACTCAAGAAATTCTTTTTCAAATATAATCCACAAAATTACTTTTCCATTGTTATAAATCAATGTTTCAAATCTTAAAATTTTCAAACGTACTTCAAAACTTGAAAATAAGTTATACTTGAGTAAATTCTCAAAATACCATTATATTCTCCATTTTTTTCCCAAATCATTTCTAAATTAACCTACTTCAAAATAAATTGAAGTTTGAAAACATTTTCGTTTACAAAACTTAATTTTTCAAGTAAGTAAAATACTCTGATTCCCTATTCAAATTTCTTGTATTAAATCAATTATATTTTCACTTGAAAAAATTACTTTGTTTCATCAAAATCTAGGCATTACTATTTGAAAAATTAACAAAACATTTTTTTCTTTTAAATTGATATGGTTTTACACAAACAAAACCATTAAAGTTTTATTTTCAAAACCAAAGTACCGATTGGTCATATAACAAACCCATTTGTTCAAATTCATTTTCACTTTCTTTGCAAATCCTTTTTCATTCTTAGTCAAAAATCTTTTCCTTAATATATATTTTCCCAAAATCACTTTTTATTGATCTAGTCCTACAAAATCATATTGAGTTGTTTTAATTATTGTTTCTTAACTTTAAATTTCTTAACGTTTTCCAAAACCCAAATAAATTCTTCGTGAATAAATTTAAGCTACAAACATTTTCTTTTATATTTCTAAATCACTTCTAAAAATTGATTCTTTTTAAATTAATTTGAAGTTCAATACTTTCAATCTTCTTTTTCTTTTATTTATGAAAATTCCACTTCACTTAATTTATAACACTTAATTCCCTTTTCAAAAATCCTTATTTAAAAATTCTTGTATTTCATAGCATCAAAACATTTTTTCTAAATTATCAAAACCTTATAGATGGCCATTGGAACCATGAAATATTTTTCTTCTAACTTAAATAAATTCCATTCTTATTTTTACACAAAATAAATCAATAAAATTTCATTCTAAAATTTGTGTTCATGTTTTCTTAAAAAAAAACAAACCTTTAGTTCATTTTTCATACTCCTCAAATCAATCCAATTTTATTCTTCTATAAACATATTAATTTGTAAACACCTATTTTGAGGTGTCTTAGCCGAAATTCTCATTGTTCTAGGGATCAAAATTTAATTTTCTTGTTCTTAAAAAATTTCAACATTGACCCTCATCAAGGGCATCAAAATCGTAGCTCTTCCTTGGCCATTGGAACCAAGATCAATTTTCTTTCCATCCACACATCATGGCATACATATATATATTTCATCATAAATATCACAAACATGTCATATACTCATCATGCATATTATAAGTATACTATCAAAGCCATAAAATCATGCAAAGCATATTAAGCATAGACAAAAATAATCAAAGTATAAGAAAATAAATCAAAGCTCATAAACATACAATTAATTATTACATGACCATGGATTGGAATCCCCACATGGATTCATAATCCATCAAATATAAGACCATCTCCCACCACCATACTTGGTTGGTGAGATGGATCTCCCTCTTACCTCTTGAAGATCCTCAAAGCTTTTTGATTTTGCTTCTCTTTCCAAGTCCTTCACCACCAAAGGCTTCTCAAATTCAAAACAAAATACATAGAAATTAGTATACTAAGCTTGATTAAGAGGAACCATGGATCAAACATGGTTTAGATCATGAAAAAGAGATAAGAATTGAAGTCTTCTTACACTTCACCTTAAAAACTCAATAACTTGGCTCTTGAAGAAAGTCCATGAAGATGAATGATTTTGAGAAAGTCTCCAACATGAAAGTTGCTTAGAATATCATGTAAATTCAAGATCTATGGTTGGATGAAATTAAAAGAGATTGGATTGTGGTTTTGAGTGTCTTGACCGAATGGTTTCTCTTGAAGCACAAAGATGGATTTTTTTATTTTTGATAGAAACCTGAAACTTGGATTTGAAGCTCAAGAGGAATGATTTTGGAAAAACTCATAACTAGAGATGTTCTTAGAATGGTGTTTAGGTTTAGGAAATGATGTGAGTGAAAATTATAGGTGAGTAATGTTGCTTGTGGGTTGCTTGGCCGAATCATAATGTGAGAAAAGGAAGGAAAATAGTTGTTTTGTGTTCTTGGAACTTTGAGAGAATAAGATGGAGGCTTTTTGGGTGAAAGAGAAAAATGAATATGGAGAGTGTAACCAAAGGTGCTGCTGCCATGGGAGTGAAAGAATGGAGAGATATGAATTCATTTGGCATAATTGAAGGCTATCACATGATGCACAAAGTCTTCCACTTTGACATCTTTTTCTTTGGCCTAAAATGGCTATACAAGCATGTCTAAACATGTCTCCTCCTTCCTAACACTCCAAAACCGTCCCCCCTTCATCACGCACTCCAAAGTTGTCATAATTACTTGCTAATTGATTAGTTAATTCATTAGATTAAGTTTCCTAATCAATTTTCACTAATTTTCTAATTACATAACTAATTAATTAGACATATTATTTCATATATTATAATCTCTAATTAAAATTAGGATATCTAATTAAGAATTAGATTATAACAATTTAACATTTAATTTAGTTTACTTGGCTTGTTAATTAGGCCATTATTTGAAGCATTTCTAGCCATTGATTAATTCAATGGTTAGGATTTAGGTAGACTTTTGATTTTTAGAAGACTAAATCTAAGTCATTGGATCCTTCTCCTTTAAATTCTAGCCATTAGATGTGTCTCCAAAATAAAAGGTCAAGATTACTTCTTCTTACTTTTAATTCAAGGGTCATAATTAGTCATAACCTTTTTAGAAGACCAAATCTCCACCCTTGATTAATTCTTCATCCAATGATCATAAATGGTCCTTGTTACTTTACAAGACCAAATCTCCACCCTTGATCAATTCTAAATCCAATGGTTGTAAATGGTCACTTTATATAATCAAATTTACACCGTTGATTAAATCTATGGTTGATATTGAAGCTTGCCTAACTAAGTTTATTCTCACACCATTGATTAAATCAATGGTGATTATCCAATACTTCTTTATTAAATTTATTTCTTAACCATTAATTAAATCAAGATCAAGTTTTCACCGTTAAATAAATCAATGGTGGATATCCAAACCACCAATGTTGACTTAAGTAATATAATTTTTATTTTTATCTACTAAAAACCCCACGAAAGAATATATTTACTGTATTTTTATCACTCGATAATTAAATACAGTATCAAATACAAAACAAGAAAATTTCTAAAACTATTTCCAAATTTAGGTTTAGTAAGATCCCCTGTCTCCATCTAAACAGTACAAAATTTTTTATGCGTAGAAATTTTTTTCACTTTGCGGGACCCACCTGGGCCCACGTATGGTCACCTAAGCCCACAAACACCTCGTGGGGCCCACAAATAGAAAAAAATTTAAAATCACACATAAAATCACAAAAATTAGAAAATGTATGAAAATTAAGTCAGATTGTTAAAAATAATTAATAGTCAAGAGAAATAAATACAGAAAGATTTTTCCCGGCCCGAAAATTATTATTTTCCTGACACGGAGTAAATCACTCAAAACGATCAAATACGCTGATGGAATAAACAAAATAATTTTACAGTATCTAGAAATTACTTAACAGTAAAATTCTGTTAGCTGTCAAAATTATTGTTTAAGAGATATGAAATTTTGGGGTGTTACAATTCTCCCCCTCTAAAAAGAAATTTCGTCCTCGAAATTTGAGAAACATGATTTCACACCCTCAAAATAAATACGGATATGGTGCTTTCATCTTATTTTCCAATTCTCATGAAGCTTCCTCTCTTACATCTTGCTATACTATTCTAATCCTACAAAATCTCTTTGCTGATGGTCAACTTCTCCTGATCAAACAGATATCTCAGACTCCTATCATAGAGATTTTGTTGGTTATTACTGAAGATGTTGAATGTTACTCCAGAAAGAAAGAATTTTCATATCTCTGATATCAACATAACAACAACCGATCTTCATTCATGCTTAGAATAGTTTTTCTCAGATAACTTCCAACTAATGTAATGTAATCTTTAGCTAATGTAATGTATTACTTAAAATTTCCTTATCTTCGTATCACTACATATTCTAGATTTTTGCTTTTAACAGGAAATGTCTCACTAATTGAGTTCTTCTTTCCACAGCACTATACCGGATACTTCCACAAATTTTTTTTCTACGGTTTTCCATTACCGTCTTAAGTTTTCCCATAGAAGAATTGTTCCAATCTTTTGAAAAATTCACCACGCTCGCTGCGTTACTCGAGATACGTTAACATGGATACAAATAGAAATATCCTTTCTTGCTAGATATTCCTTCAAATTTGCAGGAGATGAAAGAAAACATCATGGAAGATAACAAAACGAATTGAACCGTTATCGAACATATCCAGCAAAGAATTGGATGTAACCCGATTTTCAAAAATGAATTTTCTCTGGATTACTCACAGTCTATTAAAATAATCTCATTGGATATGGTTGAAAAATAACCAATCCATTTTCAAAGACCACGTCTGTTTATGAAACAGATCAAACTAACACAAAGTTTTGATTTATAACAACAATTTGAATAACTTGAATAGCTCGATCAGCTAAGAATAGAAACAGAAGTAAACAAATCAGAGGATAACGAATAACTCTAACATATAATTGATTTACTCAATCATATGTCATAAGGAATAGGTTATTCACAGAAATATTCAGTGTCGTTTATAGGATTAGCTCCAATGACACAATCTCCATTGATTAAATCTTCCGTTCAGAACATTCCCGTTCCATTCAAAGTAACAACTTCCCTTACTATCAAAAATTTTACTAATAGAAAACTCTGTTGTCAAAGAACACATCAGAGATTATACTCTTTGGAAATGTGTCCAACTTTTTCGTAAATTGTTTTTTTGACGTGCATTCCTTCATTTAAGTACTTTCTTTCACATCACTTACTGCTTTTGGTTTCCTCTATGGTTGTAAATTCATCTTTCGTCGAAATCAATTACTTTCTCAATATCTTAAAAAAATACCAGATTCCAAAATTACGAAATCTTATATTCCAAGACTGATTCTCTTCCATCAGATCCTAAACTTCAACTTCCAGTTTCCACTGAACAGCGGTCCTTTGTTCGTGCAATCGTCTTTTTCCACATTGCTCTCGTTCTCAGTATAAGCAATCTGCATTACTAGTAACATGTTTCACTTCCACACAAGTATAACTATCCCGAGAAGGCGTGCGGATCGAAATACAATGGATCTAATATCCATTATAAACAACATTATTTCCCTTCAGGAAATAAACACACAGAGAAAACACAACACAAGCAAAATAGACCTAACCACAAACCCCAAAAGACTCAAACCATGCTCTGATACCAACTAATGTAACAACCTAGCTAGGGCATCACATTTCTGACTTCCGACTCATAATCTGAAAATAAGTTCGCACAAAGTTTGAGTTGTAAAAGATGGGTTTCAAAATTTCTTCTTTACTGAAACGTAAATTTACTAAAAATATTAGGTAATATTGAAAATCATATTTCAACTATTCATTATGCAATATTGACACCAATTAATATCACAATTTAAAGAGAAATATAAAATTAACAGACTTATTTTTTTTTTACAGTAGCAAACCCCGTGACGGGTCCTACTTAATAGTACGGTACAACACTAATGGAAAACTTTAACATACTTAT
This sequence comes from Ormosia semicastrata, assembly GCA_029884595.1. Lineage (NCBI taxonomy): Eukaryota > Viridiplantae > Streptophyta > Magnoliopsida > Fabales > Fabaceae > Ormosia > Ormosia semicastrata. The sequence continues at coordinate 7,072,102 of JAQQTO010000040.1, forward strand.
TCCTTTTTCTGTTCATCTTGATGCATCAGACATCTGTTCCTTTGTCAACACTGCACACCTTCGAGTCCTGAATGTCCACTCCTTATTGTTGTCACCAATCTCAAAGTATTTATCGCCCGTTATGTCTAAGACAACTCGGTCCTTCTATTGTTTGATTTTAATAATACAGACACAGCAAAATAACATAACAAAGAGGTGAAATCACCTACACCAATACCAACATGGCAGCACAGAGATAACACACAGCCAACAATATCATACAGATAGATCATACCATAATCATGTTATCAGCATTATCATCATCATCATCCAAGTATTCATAACAATCGTTATAACCAATATTCCTCAATTAATATATCACACAGATATAAATGCTCAGATTTATGCATATGTACAAAGACTCAGTTTATCAAAAACAACTCCATGGAGGTTTTCACAATTTCGAGAAGAATGCTCTGGTTAATTGTCAGCCTTAGCCCAAAGACAATCTCCCAGTTGTTGAAAAGAATCGTGTTCTTGTCGGGTATCGTCAATGCGTTGCAACGGACTACATCGCCAAGTGGCACAGGGTACTCGTCAGTTATCCACTGGTCGACCGCCGCGCCTCGACGCCCCCAAGATCCATCATAGACCTCACTATCAATTCTCATTCCCTCTTCAACCACAAGGGCCATAATAGCTATTAGCTATCTTTTATACAATGCACGAATTTATCAGTGCAAGTCCAACCCCAACGGGCCAAATCTTTTCAATGCATATATAATGCACCAAATCCAAATACGGGCATCTCTTTCCAATGCATATAAAATGCACCAAATACCAATCATGGGCAAAACACGTCACTCTCTCATACAATTGTCCATATACCTTGGTTAAACAGTAATTATACTGTATTTTCAACACAAAATCATGTTATCATGTTTTCATAGTTATAAAACACTTTTGCCGTATTTTCACAAGATTACGCAACATTTTCATTATGTTTTCACAATTCCAAAATGTTTCTGTTACGTTTTCAAAATATCATAACACTTCTGTTACGTTTTCAAAATTCTAAAATGTTTCTGTTATATTTTCACAATACCGTAAAAATATTCTATTACTTTTAAATCACATAGTGGCTTTTCAACAGTATGTCAAATATTTAAACTCACATTAAATATTTAAACGTAATTCAAATCATGTAGAAATATTTTAACATATTTTAAATCGCATAGGAATATTTTACTATATTCTAAATCGTTTTTAAGATACGTAAATCATTTTTCACCACAATTCTATTACGAAAAATGTTTTTTAACATTCAAAAATTCCATTTCATCCTTTCTCAAAATATTATGACTTTGTACTTCATTTTTCACATTTTCTTACTCAAGAAAATCTTTTTCCACGTTTCTTTACTCAAGAAATTCTTTTTCAAATATAATCCACAAAATTACTTTTCCATTGATATAAATCAATGTTTCAAATCTTAAAATTTTCAAACGTACTTCAAAACTTGAAAATAAGTTATACTTGAGTAAATTCTCAAAATACCATTATATTCTCCATTTTTCCCCAAATCATTTCTAAATTAACCTACTTCAAAATAAATTATAGTTTGAAAATATTTTCGTTTACAAAACTTAATTTTTCAAGTGAGTAAAATACTCTGATTCTCTTTTCAAATTTCTTATATTAAATCAATTATATTTTCACTTAGAAAAATTACTTTGTTTCATCAAAATCTAGGCATTACTATTTGAAAAATTATCAAAACATTTTTTTCTTTTAAATTGATGTGGTTTTACACAAACAAAATCATTAAAGTTTTATTTTCAAAACCAAAGTACCGATTGGTCATATAACAAACTCATTTGTTCAAATTCATTTTCACTTTCTTTGCAAATCCTTTTTCATTCTTAGTCAAAAATCTTTTCCTTAATATATATTTTCTCAAAATCACTTTTTATTGATCTAGTCCTACAAAATCATATTGACTTGTTTTAATTATTGTTTCTTAACTTTAAATTTCCTAACGTTTTTCAAAACCCAAATAAATTCTTCGTGAGTAAATTTAAGTTACAAACATTTTCTTTTATATTTCTAAATCACTTCTAAAAATTGATTCTTTTTAAATTAATTTGAAGTTCAATACTTTCAATCTTCTTTTTCTTTTATTTATGAAAATTCCACTTCACTTAATTTATAACACTTAATTCCCTTTTCAAAAATTCTTATTTGAAAATTCTTGTATTTCATAGCATCAAAACATTTTTTTTAAATTATCAAAACCTTATAGATGGCCATTGGAACCATGAAATATTTTTCTTCTAACTTAAATAAATTCCATTCTTGTTTTTACACAAAATAAATTAATAAAATTTCATTCTAAAATTTGTGTTCATGTTTTCTTAAAAAAAACAAACCTTTAGTTCATTTTTCATACTCCGCAAATCAATCCAATTTTATTCTTCTATAAACATATTAATTTGTAAACACCTATTTTGAGGTGTCTTAGCCGAAATTCTCATTGTTTTAGGGATCAAAATTTAATTTCCTTGTTCTTGAAAAATTTCAACATTGACCCTCATCAAGGGCATCAAAACCGTAGCTCTTCCTTGGCCATTGGAACCAAGATCAATTTTCTTTCCATCCACACATCATGACATACATATATATATTTTATCATAAATATCACAAACATGCCATATACTCATCATGCATATTATAAGTATACTATCAAAGCCATAAAATCATGCAAAGCATATTAAGCATAGAAAAAAATAATCAAAGCATAAGAAAATAAATCAAAGCTCATAAACATACAATTAATTATTACATGACCATGGATTGGAATCCCCACATGGATTCATAATCCATCAAATATAAGACCATCTCCCACCACTATACTTGGTTGGTGAGATGGATCTCCCTCTTACCTCTTGAAGATCCTCAAAGCTTCTTCATTTTGCTTCTCTTTCCAAGTCCTTCACCACCAAGGGCTTCTCAAATTCAAAACAAAATATATAGAAATTAGTATACTAAGCTTGATTAAGAGGAACCATGGATCAAACATGGTTTAGATCATGAAAAAGAGATAAGAATTGAAGTCTTCTTACACTTCACCTTAAAAACTTAATAACTTAACTCTTGAAGAAAGTTCATGAAGATGAATAATTTTGAGAAAGTCTCTAACATGAAAGTTGCTTAGAATATCATGTAGATTCAAGATCTATGGTTGGATGAAATTAAAAGAGATTGGATGGTGGTTTTGAGTGTCTTGACCGAATGGTTTCTCTTGAAGCACAAAGATGGAATTTTTGATTTTTTGATAGAAACTTGAAGCTTGGATTTGAAGTTCAAGATGAATGATTTTGGAAAAACTCATAACTAGAGATGTTCTTAGAATGGTGTTTAGGATTAGGAAATGATGTGAGTAAAAATTATAGGTGAGTAATGGTGCTTGTGGGTTGCTTGGCCGAATCATAAGGTGAGAAAAAGAAGGAAAATGGTTGTTTTGTGTTCTTGGAACTTTGAGAGAATAAGATGGAGGCTTTTTGGGTGAAAGAGAAAAATGAATATGGAGAGTGTAACCAAAGGTGCTGCTGCCGTGGGAGTGAAAGAATGGAGATATATGAATTCATTTGGCATAATTGAAGGCTATCACATGATGCACAAAGTCTTCCACTTTGTCATCTTTTTCTTTGGCCTAAAAAGGCTATACAAGCATGTCTAAACATGTCTCCTCCTTCCTAACACTCCAAAACCGTCCCCCCCCTTCATCATGCACTCCAAAGTTGTCATAATTACTTGCTAATTGATTAGTTAATTCATTAGATTAAGTTTCCTAATCAATCTTCACTAATTTTCTAATTACATAACTAATTAATTAGACATATTATTTCATATATTATAATCTCTAATTAAAATTAGGATATCTAATTAAGAATTAGATTATAACAATTTAACATTTAATTTAGTTTACTTGGCTTGTTAATTAGGCCATTATTTGAAGCATTTCTAGCCATTGATTAATTCAATGGTTAGGATTTAGGTAGACTTTTGATTTTTAGAAGACTAAATCTAAGCCATTGGATCCTTCTCCTTTAAATTCTAGCCATTAGATGTGTCTCCAAAATAAAAGGTCAAGATTACTTCTTCTTACTTTTAATTCAAGGGTCATAATTAGTCATAACCTTTTTAGAAGACCAAATCTCCACCCTTGATTAATTCTTCATCCAATGGTCATAAATGGTCCTTGTTACTTTACAAGACCAAATCTCCACCTTTGATCAATTCTAAATCCAATGGTTGTAAATGGTCACTTTATATAATCAAATTTACACCGTTGATTAAATCTATGGTTGATATTGAAGCTTGCCTAACTAAGTTTATTCTCACACCATTGATTAAATCAATGGTGATTATCCAATACTTCTTTATTAAATTTATTTCTTAACCGTTAATTAAATCAAGATCAAGTCTTCACCGTTAAATAAATCAATGGTGGATATCCAAACCACCAATGTTGACTTAAACAATATAATTTTTATTTTTAACTACTAAAAACCCCACGAAAGAATATATTTACTGTATTTTTATCACTCGATAATTAAATACAGTACCAAATACAAAACAAGAAAATTTCTAAAACTATTTCCAGATTCAGGTTTAGTAAGATCCTCTGTCTCCGTCTAAACAGTACAAATTTTTCTATGCGTAGAAATTTTTTTCACTTTGCGGGACCCACCTGAGCCCACGTATGGTCACCTGGGCCCACAAACACCTCGTGGGGCCCACAAACAGAAAAAAATTCAAAATCACACATAAAATCACAAAAATTAGAAAACGTATGAAAATCAAGTCAGATTGTTAAAAATAATTAATAGTCAAGAGAAATAAATACAAAAAGATTTTTCCCGGCCCGAAAATTATTATTTTCCTGACACAGTGTAAATCACTCAAAACGATCAAATACGCCGATGGAATAAACAAAATAATTTTACAGCATCCAGAAATTACTAAACAGTAAAATTCTGTTAGCTGTCAAAATTATTATTTAAGAGATAGGAAATTTTGGGGTGTTACAAATTCTCTTTCCAATATTCTCTTATTTGCTATTGAATCCCAATGGTTATGGATGAGACAATATTCTATTCCTAAATTAAATCATCTATTTGGTCATTTAATTGAATTAATTAGGAATGCATTAAGTGCTAATTCAAGAAATGAACTAACATATTTGTCAATTCCATTGGTAAAATAAATTGATGTTTGGTTATTCACCAATCTAATCCTAGGTTTATCATATAAATCCACTCATTGAGTATGGATGGTCACTGGTCAAACAACGAATTAAAACATGCCAAAAGTGATCAAGTTATGACAATAATGCAAATAATATGATAAACCCTAAAAGAAATTACCTTAATCAAACTAGAGATCAAACCCAAATAATTAGAAAAATAAGATCTCTCATAGCCCTAGCTATGAGTATAGCTACTCATGTTTAATACAAACAAATTCATATCACAATACAAACCCATGGAAAGAAAACCCAAAGAAATGGGAAAACTAAAGGAAAAAAGAAATCAAAACCTCTTTTACAGTGATTATGATCTTCAAGTCTTCAAGAATTGAATCCTCCATTCGAAGCTGTCTTCTAAAGTCTGCTGCCACGAAACTACTCTCTTAGGATTAAGGATTTCCTGCATTGTGTGCCAAGTGTCAAGTGTGTTGAATTTGGCGCAACTTTTCTTATTTATAAAAAAATCACGTCTGTTGTTACGCGACCAGCACCTAAGCGTTGGCTTATGGGCGCTCAAGCGCTGAGCCACTTAAATAAGACATGCTGCGTAACGCGTTGCACATTCAGGTGTTCCCTTCCCAGTGCTCAGGCACTAGGACGCTAAATTATCGCTGCTGCATATGTTCTGAGCACTCAGGCGCACCACTCAAGCGCTGGGACACCAAAATTTTGTACTTTTCCTCCTTGTAAAAATACTCAGTAACATGGTGTCTTTGCCTGCTTTCACTCCAAGTTCGATAAATCCCATTTAATATACAAAAACGAAGATAATGATAAGGATTCATCTAAAATTCATTAATAAACATAAGCAAATCACCATAATTTATTTGGTATAAGACTATAAAATAGAGGTTGATAAGCCTATATTTTTCTTCATCATCAAAAAAAGAAAAGAAAAGAATACTCAAGTGTGGGGGAGTTGATGAATCTTTAATATATCTTATTTTTACGGTTCAATTCCTTAGTTTTTCATCCTCTTTTGGTATTTTTTATTAAACTTGATTCTAAAGTTTTCACATGTTTTTATCATTCTTTAATTTTGTTCTTATTACGTGTTTTTATATGTTTTTGGCAGGTAAGTGCACATGGAGAATACTGGGCATTTAAAGAAGCAAGAAAAGAGAAATTTTTCATCAGACGTCCAGCACTCAGGCACTGGATGCGCACCGCTTGAGTGTCCAAAGCGTATACAGCATCGTGATTTCAGTGTTCCAGCACTTAAGCACTGGGAAGGGAGAGCCTGAGCGTGCAGTGTGTTACGCAACGCGTCTTGTTTAAGTGGCTCAGTGCTTAAGCGCCCATAAGCAAGCGCCTAGGCGCTAGTCGCATAACAACAGACCTGATTTTTTTTATAAATAAGAAAAGTTACGCCAAATTTAACACACTTAATACTTGACACAACACACAGAAAATCCCTAATCCTGAGAGAGAACTTTCACAGCAGCAGATTTTGGAGGAAGGATTTGAAGAGAGGATTCAATTTTTGAAGGCTTGAAAATCAAAAACACTGTAAAAGGGGTTTTGATTTCTCTTTCCCTCTAATTTTTTCCTTTCTTTGGGTTTTCTTTCCATGGGTTTGTATTTTGATATAAGTTTGTTTGTATTAAACATGAGTAGCTAAACTCATAGCTAGGGCTATAGGAGATCTTGTTTTCCTAATTATTTGGGTTTGATCTCGAATTTGATTAAGGTAATTTCTTTTAGGGTTTATCATATTGCTTTGATTCTTATCATAACTTGATCACTTGTGGCATGTTTTAATTCATTGTTTGACCGATGACCATCCGCACTCAATGAGTGGATCTATATGATAAACCTAGGATTAGAATGGTGAATGATCAATCATCAGTTTATTTCTGCTAATGGAATTGACGGTATGTTAGTTCATCTCTTGAATTGGCACTTAATGCATTTCTAATTAATTCAACTAAATAGCTAAATAGGTGATTTAATTTAGGAATAGAATATTGTCTCATCCATAACCATTAGGATTCAATAGTAAATAAGAGAATATTGGCAAGAGAATTATCTTACATCATAAATGAGTGAAAATCTGATTGATTAGATTCAAGTTAACCTTGCGCCCTAGTCTCTCTCTGTAATTGATTAATCTCTGCATTATTTAATTTTTCTTTGTTTTTATTTAATTATTTTTTTATTTTATTTTGAATTTCTCTTCACTCTTTCGATTGTCTAAATAACTAAGAGTTTAGCGAATCTAGTAATTACCACTTATTCCACGTGGGATGGATAACTGGGACTCAAGTCCCTATATTACATGGCGATAGAGTATACTTGCTCTTAGTGTATTTTATACGTATCAAGTTTTTGATGATGGTGGGGGGTCTTTGATGAAAAGTGAGATAGTGTCAGGCAGAGAAGAAGCACAAGAGTCAGCGCCACAACAGAATTTGAATAATCCCAAAATACATAAGTAGCATCTAAAAGAAAAAACAAAATTAATAAAGATAATTAAAATAAGATAAATAAAAAAGTAACACAGGTTGCCTCCTGTGAAGCACTTGTTTAATGTCATTAACTCGACATTACCTTTTTTTTAGATTGATCTAGGTGGCTTAAAGTAAGAGAAATAGGATGACGCATTTTTCTTTTCAAAGCAGTGTTTCCATCCTTCATCAATGGCCTTGGGAATACTTTTAACAACATTTTGAACTTGATAAGAGCTTGGTTGTCCAAATTATGCCTTGACTCCGATGGGCCATGGTGATTTCAATCGATCAACAACTAAAGGACCAATTTGTAATGGAGTGTGAAGTATAGGAGGACCTGTCTCTACTTCAACAATTTGGGTTTTAAGAAGGTCAACATCCACATTGTATAATGGTGGGGGTCTTTGATGGCTAAGGCTTCCTACTTCTTAGCTTGAATAATATTGATAGGGGCATGGAGATTTGACATTGGGGAAGTTTTAGCCTCCCTAAAGACATTGATAGTCATATAATCTCCATCTACTCTCAAGATGAGTTCACCCTGAGATACATCAATCACGGCTCCTGAAGTTGCCAGAAATGGTCTTCCAAGAATGAGAGGAATATCAGTGCCCCCTTCCATAACTAGCACCACAAAATCAACTGAGAAAATGAATTTGTCCATATTCACCAAAACATCCTCCATCACACCATGAGGGTAAGTGATGGATCTATCAGCCAACTGTAATGAAATATTGGTGGGCTTTGGTTTTTGTATTCTCAATTTCTTAAAAACAGAGAAAGGCATCACATTAATACTAACACCTAAATCAAATAATGCTTTCTTAAATAAGAGTTACCAATATAGTAAGTAATAGTGAAACTCCCTAGATCTTTTAATTTTGGTGGTAGCTTCTTCAAGAGAATGGCGAAGCACTCCTCATTTAGACATTTCGTCTCAAATTTCTCAAGCTTGCATTTCTTTATAAGTATTTCCTTCAAAAACTTTGCATACTTAGACATTTGAGAGATGGCTTCAACAAATGGAATGTTGATTTGCAACTTCTTGAAAATCTCCAAGAATTTAGCAAATTGTTAGTCTGGATGATTGTTCTTAAGCCTCTAAAGGAACGAGATCTTGGGATATGGTGATGGTTCATATACTGTGTTCTGCTCACGATCTTTCTTTGCTTTTTGCCACTTTGGTTGTTCTTTCTTAACTCTCTTTCTTTATCATCATCTTGAATTGAGACATCTTAAAAAAGAACATCATTTTTATTTTTCCCAATTCCTGATGGACTAGGTGCTTCATTTGCCTTCTCATCTTTCATGGTAGCTGACTCATCCAAAGTATCTTTGTACTCTGGCATTTCTTTCTTCTTGGAGGATTTCTCAAGTTCCTTACCATTTCTCAGGGTAATTGCATGGACCTGTTCCTTCAGATTAGTCTCGGTATTACTAGACAATGTCCCTGGTGCCCTCACTATCATCAATGTAGCCAATTAGCTGATCTGAGTTTCTATACTTTTCATTCGGGCCTCTGAATTCTGCATGTACTTTATTACAAAGCTTTCAAAATTTGTCTCTCTTCAGTTGCTTGGAAACCTGGGGGTGATTGTGGAAATCTTTGCTAATTCGGCTGATTGCCCTGTTGATTTTCCCATTTGAAATTGGGATGGTCCCTCTAGCCGAGATTGTACGTATTTGAATATGGATTGTACTGTTGCCGATTGGAATTACAAACAATATTTTCTACTTCTAGCTCGAGGGCAAAATGACTACCAACTTGATAGTTTGAACTTGTATGACCTTGTTCGTTACCTGCTTCATATATGATTGGTGGGGCTGCACTGTTTGCTATTATTAAAGTCTCCACCTTCTTTATCAATACTTCCAATTAACTCAAAATGGCAGTAAAGGAATCAACAGCATATACATCTGCTTGTTTCTTAGGAACCTGATGCTCATTTTGCCATTGAAACCTGTTAAGCGCTATTTCTTCAATCAATGCATGGCTTTCTGTCGGTGTTTTCCTCCAAATTGTATCTCTCGCAGCAACATTAATGAGTGAATGGTTTGCAGGCGACAAATCATTGTAAAAAGTTTATAGTTGCTTCCAGATGGGAAATCCATAATGTGGACATCTCCTCAACAACTTTTAAAAATGTTCCCAAGCTTCATAGAGATTGTGATAACTACACAGAATGCAGTTATTTGTGCCCTATCCTTGTGCTAAAATGAATGCTAAGTCCTTGTTTAATTGCATATTTGGAGGGTTTTGTGCTTATATTTGTCATATTCTAATTCTGAACCTTTTTGATATGTTTTATAGTAAATTGAGCTTTAATTATTATGGATTAAGTAAATTTATATATGTTACTGATTTGGTGTATTCTCTATGATAGAAGGGGCTCCAAACAAGGTCAAATATGGAGCAGTTGAGCTTAAAGAGGAAGAGGAAGCCAAATTAGGCATTTCAGTGGTCAACGCCGCGGCGCAAGGTGTTGCGCGCCGCGGCGCTGAGAGCATTTTCATCCAGGCCATACTTGGACCCGAGGCGAAAGGACCGTGACGCAGATGAAGTGAGCGCCGCGGCGTACGTAGACCGATCCATTGGGCGCCTCGGCGTGCATATGTGGGGGCTGCGGCGCTGAGGCGGCTGCTGAGCTTATAAATAGATTTTTATGCGTTTTTCTCTGAGCTCTCTTAGTTTTTCTTTAGTTCTAGCCATTTTGGCCATTTTCATTTTCTCCTTTTTTAGGTTTTGTAGTTTTAGGTTAGTTTTAGATTAGATAGTTTGGCTAGATCTCCATTGATGGTGGATTGGAGGCAAGGATCAAAGGATTGAAGGAGGATTCAAGCTTTAGAGATAAATCAATGAGCTTCTTTCTCTTTTTTCCCTTTCTCTCTTCTCTTCCTTATCTTTTGTATAGCTAAGCTTTGTTTAGCAATACTTTGAATCCTTTTATTTATATTAATGATGTGTTCTTCTCTGAGTTTGTGTGGATGTTTGATTATGGTTCAATCATTATCTGTGTTTAATGCTTGTTCTTGGTTGGCCTCAATTGCATAATCCTAATATTGGCAAATGAACTAGACATAGGGATTTGTTGATATGGATATGGTATGGTTGAAGCATGTTCGGAGATCAGTTGATTCGTTAATAGGATAGAAATATACCTATTGCCCATGTATAGTGTGTGATTGAGAATAGATCGTTCATGAGTGGAAGTTGCACTGGCTCTTAAGGAAACTTAGTGAGTTAGGCAAGTAGAAACCAGGGTTGATTGACCTAGACATAGGCTTTTGACTAATGAAGATTCTCAAGCTAACCTAATCAATGCATTTGTGTTTATGAGGGGGATTACATGTTGTTGATAGATGTAGGGGGTGAAGGAGGATTTTCTGAAACCTAACCGCTTTTATGTTTATTACTTTTATAGATTAGATTAGTTTAGTTTATTGTTTTTCTATTTTTATGTCCTTGTCTAGAATTGATTGAGCTATTGGTTGGTACTTAGCTTTATAATCGAATATCCTCGTGGAAACAAACTTTTACTCTGTATCTGTATTACTTGAGCGATCCATGCACTTGCGGTAGCAATCAAGTTTTTGGCGCCATTGCCGGGGATAGTTTTTATATTGCTAATATCAACAATGAGTTTGATTAGTTCTAATTCAAGTTGTATATAAGTTGTATATAATCTATGTTTTGTTTTAGTTTCAAATAAGAAGCCGGGTGATTTCATTCATACGAGGCCCTTGAGGGAATTCGCGACTCTTGGAAAGGATACCCTTGGATCAAGTTCTTGAAGACTACTCATCCATAGCACTTCAATTTTGGTGACAAAGTCCTGCTGGGACTATAACTCAAGCCCTTCGTGAGAGAGAACCCCATGTTTATGTTTCATTCCTGTTTTTACTTTGTGCATAAATAGGTAGTATGTTAATGTGTTTATGTTAAATATGTTAGCATATTAGTATGTTATGTTTTGTTAGTTTTGTTAATATGTTAGTGTATATAAGTGTTAGTATGTTAGTTTAGTAGTTTATAGTTTTTGTTAGTTGTTATGTTTTAGTTATATTAGTTCTTGTTTGTTTATGTTTTAAGTGTTGTTAGTATGTTAGTATACGAGTTAATATGTTAATTAGGTTAGTTTAATGTTTTTGTTTGTTTTTAAGATTTTAGTTTGTTTAGGTTTATATATAGGTTAAAGTGTTGTTTTTATGTTTTATTGTGTTTTTGTTGTAAATTTTGTAATTTAGCTTTTTGAATAAGCTTTGTTGCAGCTAGAGACCCATATGAGTCAAACTCAGCAGCAAAACTGTGTTTGCTGCTAAATTTAGCAGCTTAGGTAGTCACGCCGCGGTGCAGGGTAGTGTGCGCCGCGGCGCAAGGGGCGTTTTCTGCAGAATTCTGCAGCTTTTTGTGAGCGCCACGGCCCAAGCACGGGGGTGCCGCGGCGCTGGACCCCTATTTTTGCTTTTTCTGTTATTTTTCAATTTTTTAGTATTTAATAATGCTCAGTACTAGTCTCAGGTTCCCTATAGGCCATGTTCTTTAAAGATACATTTCATTTTTGGTTTGGGGGAGTATCTTTACATGTTTTGTTATCTTTATGCTTAATGTTAGCATGTATTGATATTTTGAGTATGCAGCGGTTTTAGTCATCATATTTTCATAATTAGATCTTGTTTTGACTATCACTGATGTGCTGATGACAAAATTTTCAATTTTCACTGTTTGCAAATGATGTTGTGCATGCTTGAATTGAAAGTGAATCTAATTAAATGCATAACATGTTGCAAGAATGCTGGTGTTGTTTTTGGTTGTCCATGATGTGAAAGGTTGCTATTTGCCCCCTTTTCAGTGAAACCTTATGTGATCTTGAAGTAAGTAAAACAATTTAGTTGCTTTTGATGCATGATTTACATCTCACTTAGATGCAAGTGTAACTTTGAAAATGATAAGAGTGCATGTTTTGAGAATGTTTATGAATATACATGTAGAGTTTTGATTATCCTAGAAATTATTTTTGAACTCTCTTGAGGTGAAATCCTAGGTTGTGCATAATTGAGGAAATGATTAGGGCATTGTTTGGACCGATTGAGCCTTAAAAAGCTTACCCTGATATGATGATATCCCTAGGTCCCTTTTTGAAGCCTTAAACTATTTGGCCTTATTTGTTTTTCACCACCATTGTGTTCGTTAACTTGTTAACCGTTCTAATGCATGTGAAAGCATTGCATTTTCTTCCTACCCTTTATGTTTGTTGAGTACATGATGTGTTATTTCTTGAGATGAGTCTGATGATTAAGGGTATGAATATTCAATTCAAAATGAGCCTGAAGGAACCAGATGCAAAACAAAGAAAAGAAAAAGCATTGCTTTGCAAAATAGAAGAGAAAAGAAAGAGAAAATAAAAAGAAAAAAATGAAAGAAAAGAAAAGCAAAAGCTTGAGAAAAGTAAAGGTCAAAAAGCATCGAAAATGGTTCTGGCAAGTTTTATGATCTCACTTTTGAATACCTTGCTAGTATCAGTTTTGACTCATGCCTTGAAATAGTATGTTATGTGTCTCAATATTTGTATTGTATCTTTCCCGTTCATTTCTTTCATCCATACCATAGACCTTACATTATAAGTTGATTAAGTCCCTTTTGATCCTAAATCTTATGTGATTTACATTAGTGGAGAGAGAGTTGATTTACAATCTTGTGGATTCTATGAATCATATGCATGTATACTTGTAAACTTATCTGAATGTGTATGACTTGATTAAGATAAGTTTATCTTGCATGTTTGTGATAAATGTGAATTGCATGAAGAGTGTTTGGATTGATAGCATGTTAAGGATTGTATATGTGTAGAACTGTTTACGGGGCATTTGCACTTTTTGAGGATTGATGCAGTCATTACACATTAGTATTTGTTTTTAAAAGAATGAAAAAGAATATTGAAATATATTTGCTGAATGAAAGTTATTTTTAATTATTAAATGATTTACTTAGTTCTATTTTGTTTTGCTCGAGAACTAGCAAAATGTAGGTTTGGGGTGTGATAACTACACAGAATGTAGTTATTTGTGCCCTATCTTTGTGCTAAAATGAATGCTAAGTCCTTGTTTAATTGTATATTTGGAGGGTTTTGTGCTTATATTTGTCATATTTTGATTCTGAACCTTTCTAATATGTTTTATAGCAAATTGAGCTTTAATTGTTATGAATTAAATAAATTTATATATATTACTGATTTGGTGTATTCTCTATGATAGGAGGGGCTCCAAACAAGGTCAAATATGGAGCAGTTGAGCTTAAAGAGGAAGAGGAAGCCAAATTAGGCATTTCAGTGGTCAACGCCGCGGCGCAAGGTGTTGCGCGTCGTGGCGCTGAGAGCATTTTCAGCCAGGCCATACTTGGACCCGAGGCTAGAGGGCCGGGGCGCAGATGAAGTGAGCACTGCGGCATACGTAGACTGACCCATTGGGCGCCTCGGTGTGCATATGTGGGGGCCGCAGTGATGAGGCGGATGCTGAGCTTATAAATAGATTTTTATGCATTTTTTTCTGAGTTCTCTCAGTTTTTCTTTAATTCTGGCCGTTTTGGCCATTTCCATTTTCTCCTTTTTTAGGTTTTGTAGTTTTAGGTTAGTTTCAGGTTAGATTGTTTAGCTAGATCTCCATTGATGGTGGATTGGAGGCAAGGATCAAAGGATTGAAGGAGGATTCAAGCTTCAGAGATAAATCAATGAGCTTCTTTCTCTCTTTTCCCTTTCTCTCTTCTCTTCCTTATCTTTTGTATAGCTAAGCTTTGTTTAGGAATACTTTGAATCCTTTTATTTATATTAGCGATGTGTTCTTCTCTAAGTTTGTGTAGATGTTTGATTATGGTTCAATCATTATCTGTGTTTAATGCTTGTTCTTGGTTGGCCTCAATTGCATGATCCTAATATTGGCAAATGAACTAGACATAGGGATTTGTTGATATGGATATGGTATGGTTGATGCATGTTTGGCGATGAGTTAATTCGTTAATAGGATAGAAATATACCTATTGGCCATGTATAGTGTGTGATTGAGAATAGATCATTCATGAGTGGAAGTTACACTGGCTCTCAAGGAAACTTAGTGAGTTAGGCAAGTAGAAACCAGGGTTGATTGACCTAGACATAGGCTTTTGACTAATGAAGATTCTTAAGCTAACCTAATCAATGCATTTGTGTTTATGAGGGGGATTGCATGTTGTTGATAGATATAGGGGGTGAAGAAGGATTTTCTGAAACTTAACCGATTTTATGTTTATTGCTTTTATAGATTAGATTAGTTTAGTTTATTGTTTTTCTATTTTTATGTCCTTGTCTAGAATTGATTGAGCTATTGGTTAGTACTTAGCTTTATAATCGAATATCCTCGTGGGAACGAACTTTTACTCTATATCTATATTACTTTAGCGATCCGTGCACTTGCGGTAGCAATTAGAGTGTCCATGTCAAACTGCACAAAAGAAAATATGTCATTCCTTAACTTAGCAAATTTGGAAGGAGAAAAATACTTAGCCATAAACTATTGTGTCAACAGATCCTATGTAGTGATGGAACCCCTTGGTAGTGACGTTAACCATTGACTCGCCTTGTTCCTAAGAGAGAAAGGAAAGAGTCATAATCGGATTGTATTTTCTGTCACCCTATTTTACTTTATAGTATCACACAACTGTAAGAACCTAGCCAAATGCTGATTTAGATCATCCAAAGGCAATCCACCTCAAGGAGATCAATGCCAGTTTGATCTCAAAATTGTTAGCTACCACAACTGGTCTTATAATACTCCCTCTATACCCTTCAGTCGTGGTCATGAAATATGCAAGCATGGTCTGCTCTACTAGGGTAGCTCGTTCTTCACGATTTCCCTCAACTGTTATCTCTCGCTCCACCCTGTTTTTATCTTCTTCAGTCACAACTTCAGTGTTAGATTGCTTCCTTAACTTACGAGCTATTTTCTAAATTTCTAGATCAAATGTTAAATAAGGAAACTGAGAACGAATAACCATAAATGAGAAATATAAGCAGAGAGAGTGAAAAATAAATTAAAAATAAAAATAACAATAAAAATAAAATAAGAAACAAAATAAAAAGTGCATCTAAATTAACTAGAGTTTTTCTCCTCTAATATTACCAAACTTATTCCCCAGTAATGGCACTAAAAACTTGGTACGCGTAAAATACACTAAGAGAAAGTGCACTCTATCGCCAAGTAATATAAGAGTTGAGTCTCAGTTATCGATCCCACAAACAAAAAGTGGTAATTACTAAATTCGCTAAACTCTTGGTTATTTAGATAATCGAAAGAGTGAAGAGAAATTCAAAATAAAATCAGAAAACAAATAAAGAAAAACAAAAAATAATCAAATAATGTAGAGATTAATTAATTAGAGAGAGAGACTAGGACGCAAGGTTCACTTGAATCCAATCAATCAGATTTTCACTTATTTATGATGTAAGGTAATTCTCTTGCCAATATTCTCTTATTTGCTATTGAATCACAATGGTTATGGATAAGATAATATTTTATTCCTAAATTAAATCACTTGTTTGGTCATTTAGTTGAATTAATTAGGAATGCATTAAATGTCAATTCAAGAGATGAACTAACATACTTGTCAATTCCATTAGTAAGATAAATTGATGTTTAGTCATTTACCAATCTAATCCTAAGTTTATTATATAGATCCACTCATTGAGTGCGGATGATCACCGGTTAAACAATGAATTAAAATATGCCAAAAGTGATCAAGTTATGACAATAATGCAAGTAATATGATAAACCCTAAAATAAATTATATTAATCAAATTAGATATCAAACCCAAATAATTTGGAAAACAAGATCTCTCATAGCCCTAGCTATGGGTTTAGCTACTCATGTTCAATACAAATAAACTCATATCATAATACAAATCCATAGAAAGAAAACTCAAAAAAAGGGGAAAACTAGAGGGAAAGAGAAATCAAAACCCCTTTTATAGTGATTATGATCTTCAAGCCTTCAAGAATCGAATCCTCCCTTCGAAGTCGTCTTCCAAAGTCTACTGCCGTGAAACTACTCTCTCAAGATTAGGAATTTTCTATGTTGTGTGCCAAGTGTCAAGTGTTTAAGGAAAAAGACATCTCTCAAATTCCTCTTGAAAAATGCAATACCATAGGATTGATTATCAATCTCATCTCTACTTTCAAGTTCACATACAGTACAAGAATCAAAATGACTGTCTTTGGTTGTAACGAGACCAAGGCTATAATTAAAGGTAGGAAAAAAGATAAGTAAGGGTAAAGAATGTTCATGAATAAATCGATACAAAGCAAAATCAGGTTGAAAAGATGATAAATAGAGCATAATGCATAGAGATATTACAAATTCTTATTTTCAACTCAATATTCTCATTACTCTTCACCAACAATTCTTTTCTCTCTTCTTCCTTTTTTCCATTTCTTTTTCTTTCATTTTTTTCTTTCTTTTCCTTTTTTTCAACCCTTAAAGACAGAAGAAACCTTTAATGACTTTTCAATCAACACATCAAATGCTCCAAATAATCCAACCTGATTATTCAATTGGGTATTCAAAGATATCAATTCTAGGCTCAAATGGGGTAACTAAGGGGTTATTTTATCAAAGCAACTCTGAAAGTAAAAAAATAAAAATAAAGCCTAATTGCCTTAATCATATTCAAGTCTGTATGTAAATCATTAAAGTCTCAACAAGATATCAAAGCAAGTTCTAGCGCACATCAATCAAGAGAAATCTCACTCTAGAAGAAAAAAAATAGGATTTCATTTATGAAAAATTTAATCGTTAAAGCTCAAAACTCATTTTCTGGCTAATGTTAATAAAGAGAAGAAAAGTAAGCAAACATGGATAATTTCCAAATAAGATGCTAAACTTCACTTTTCTTAATCGAACAAGATTGCTTCACACAAAATCAGCTCATGAATAATGGAATCCCCTTTAAAACATATCTTTATCAGCTTAGAATAAATCAAGAAATCAACACACAATTCCAGCTTAATTACTAGCAATACTCAAGTGTTCATCAGTTGTGCAATTTTTTTTCAAGAGTACCCCACCACACACTTAAGATAAACATTATCCTCAATGTGGAAGAAAAATAAATAAAATGGGTAAAGAAAAGAGCAACACAACCTGATAAAAAGTAAGATAGTGTCAGACAAAGAAGAAGCACAAAAGTCAGCGCCGCAACAGAATCTGAAAATCCCAAAATATATGAGTAGCATCTAAAAGAAAAACAAAAATAACAAAAATAACATAGAAAATTAAAATAAGATAAATGAAAAAGTAAGACAAGTTGCCTCCTATGAAGCGCATGTTTAACGCCATTAGCTCGATGTTACTTCTTTTTATAGATTGATCAAGGTGGCTTAAAGCAAGAGAAATATGATGACACTTTCTTTTTTTCAAATTAGTATTTCCATCCTTCATCAATGGCCTTGAGAATACTTCTAAAAACATTTTGAACTTGATAAGAGCCTGGTTGTCCAAATTGCGCCTTGACTCTACTGGGCCATGGTGATTTCAATCGATCAATAGTTGAAGGACCAATTTGTAATGGAGCGTGGAGCATAGGAGGATCTTTTTCTTGTTCAACAATTTGGATTTTAACAAGGTCAACATCCACATTGTATGATGGTGGGGAGTCTTTGATGGCTAAGGCTTCCTACTTCTTGGCTTGAACGATATTGATAGGGGTACGGAGATTTGACATTGAGGAAGATTTAACCTCCCTAAAGACAATGATGGTCACATAATCTCCATTCACTCTCAAGATGAGCTCACCCTGAGATACATTAATTATGGCTCTTGAAGTGCCAAAAACAGTCTTCCAAGAATGAGAGGAATATCAGCGTCCCCTTCCATATCCAACACCACAAAATCAACTGGAAAAATGAATTTGTCCACCTTCACCAAAACATCCTCCATCAGACCGCGAGGGTAAGTGATGGATTTATCGGTCAACTGTAATGAAATGTTAGTGGGCTTTAGTTCTTACATTCCTAATTTCTTAAAAATAGAGAAAGACATCAAATTAATACTAGCACCTAAATCACATAATGCTTTCTCAAAATAAGAGTTACCAATAGAGTAAGGAATAGTAAAACTCCCTAGATCTTTTAATTTCGGTGGTAGCATCTTCAAGAGAATGGTGGAGCACTCCTCATTTAGGCATATCATCTCAAATTCCTCAAGCTTGCGTTCCTTTGTAAGTATTTCCTTCAAAAAATTTGCATACTTGGGTATTTGATAGATGACTTCAATAAATGGAATGTTAATTTGTAACTTCTTGAAAATCCTCAAGAATTTAGCAAATTGCTGGTCTGACTGATTGTTCTTGAGCCTATAAGGGAACGGGATCTTGGCATATGGTGATGGTTCATATACTGTGCTTTTCTCACGATCCTTCTTCCTTCTCCGCCACTTTGGTTGTTCTTTCTCAACCTCTCTTTCTTTATTGTCATCTTGAATTGAGACATCTTTAAAAACAACATCATTTTTCTTTTTCTTAATTCCTGATGGACTAGGTGCTTCATTTGCTTTCTCATCTTTCACAATAGCTGACTCATCCAAAGTATCTTTGTACTCTAGTATTTTCTTCTTCTTGGAGGACTCCCCAAGTTCCTTACCACTTCTCAGGGTAATTGCATGGACCTGTTCCTTCAGATTAATCTCGATATTACTAGGCAATGTCCCTGGTGCCCTCATTGTCATCAATGTAGCCAACTGGTCGATCTGAATTTCCATACTCTTCATTCAAGCCTTTGAATTCTTCATGTAGTTCATTACAAAGTTTTCAAAATTTTGCCTCTCATCAGTTGCTTAGAAACTTTGGGGTGGTTATGAAAATCTTTGTTGATTTGACTGATTACCCTGTTGATTTTTCCAATTGAAATTGGGATGGTCCCTCCAACCAGAATTGTACGTATTTGAATATGGATTGTATTGTTGCCATTGGAATTACTAACAAAATTTGTTACTTCTGGCTCGGGGGCAAAATGACTACCAACTTGACAATTTAAACTTTGATGTCCCTGTTCGCCATATGTTTCATATATGATTGGTAGGGCTACACTGTTTACTATCATCAAATTCTTTACCTTCTTTGTCAATGCTTCGAATTGTTTCTTAGGAACCCGATGCTCATTTTGCCTTTGATAATTGTTTAGTGTCATTTCTTCAATCAGTGCTTGGCTTTTGGTAGATGTTTGCCTCCAAATTATACCTCCCACAGTGGCATCAATGAATGAATAATTGGCAGGCGACAAACCATTGTAAAAAGTCTGTACCTGCTGCTAGATGGGAAATCCATGATGTAGACATCTCTTTAACAACTCTTGAAAACGTTCCTAAACTTCATAGAGAGTGTCCATGTCAAATTGCACAAAAGAAGATATGTCATTCCTTAACTTAAAAAATTTAGAAGAAAGAAAATACTTAGCCAGAAACTGTTCTGTCAACTGATCCTATGTAGTGATAGAATCACTTGGTTGTGACGTTAACCATTGAGTTGTCCTGCCCCTAAGAGAGAAATGAAAGAGTCACAATCGGATTACATTTTCTGTTACCTCATTATACTTTATAGTATCACACAACTACAAGAACTTGGCCAAATGCTGATTTGGATCATCCGAAGGCAATCCACTAAACTAAACAGAATTTTGAATCATGGAGATCAATGTCGGTTTGATCTCAAAATTGTTAGCCGCCACAGCTGGTCTTATAATACTCCCTCCATACCCTTCAACCGTGGGCATAGAATATTCAAGCATGGTCCACTCTGTTGGGATAGCTCGTTCTTCACGATTCCCCTCAACTATTATCTCTCACTCCATCTTGTTTTTATCTTCTTCAGTCACAACTTTAGTGTTAGATTGCTTCCTTAACTTACGAGCTGTTTTCTCAATTTCGGGATCAAATGTCAAATTAGGAAACTGAGAACGAATAAGCATAAACAAGAAATATAAGCAGAGAGATAAAGTGAAAAAAAAATTAAAACTAAAAATAAAAATAAAAATAAAAATAAAAATAAAAAATAAAATAAGAAACAAAATAAAAAGTGCGTCTAAATTAACTAAAGTTTTTCGCCTCTAAAATTACCAAAACTTATTCCCTGACAACGGTGTCAAAAACTTGGTACGCATAAAATATACTAAGAGTAAGTGCACTCTATCGCTAAGTAATATAGGACTTGAGTCATAGTTATCGATCTTACGAGGAATAAGTGGTGGTAATTACTAGATTCCTTAAATTCTTGATTATTTAGACAATAAAAAAAGTGAAGAGAAATTCAAAATAAAATCAGAAAACAAATAAAAAAAATAAAGAACAATCAAATGATACAAAGATGAATCAATTAGAGAGAGAGAAACTAGGGCGCAAGGTTCACTTGAATCCAATCAATTAGATTTTCACTCATTTATGATGTAAGGTAATTCTCTTGCCAATATTCTCTTATTTGCTATTGAATCCCAATGGTTATGAATGAGATAATATTTTATTCCTAAATTAAATCACCTATTTGGTCATTTAATTGAATTAATTAAGAATGCATTAAGTGTCAATTCAATAGATGAACTAACATACTTGTCCATTCCATTGGTAAGATAAATTGATGTTTGGTCATTCACCAATCTAATCCTATGTTTATCATATAGATCTACTCATTGAGTGCAGATGATCACTGATCAAATAATGAATTAAAACATGTCAAAAGTAATTAAGTTATGACAAGAATGCAAACAATATGATAAATTCGAAAAGAAATTACCTTAACCAAATTAGAGATCAAACACAAATAATTAGGAAAACAAGATCCCCTATAGCCCCAGCTATGAGTTTAGCTACTCATGTTCAATACAAACAAACCTATATCACAATACAAATCCATGGAAAGAAAATCCAAAGAAAGGGAAAAACTAGAGGGAGTGAGAAATCAAAATCCGTTTTATGGTGATTATGATCTTTAAGCCTTTAAGAATCGAATCCTCCCTTCGAAGCCGTCTTCCAAAGTCTACTGCCGTGAAACTACTCTCTCAGGATTAGGAATTTTTTGCGTTGTGTGCCAAGTGTCAAGTGTGTTGAATTTGGCATAACTTTTCTTATTTTATAAAAAAAATATGTCTGGTGTTACGCGGCCAACGCCTAGGCGCTAGCTTATGGGCGCTCAAGCACTGAGCCACTTAAACAAGATGCGCTGTGTAGCACGTTACGCGCTCAAGCACTCGCTGCATGCTAGGACACTAAATCATCACTGTTGTATACGTTCTGAGTGCTCAGGCGCTCCACTCCCAGCGCTCAAGCGTTGATAACTATCGAGGCTACCAAATTTATCAATTTATATCCAGTTTACCAAAATAACTTGTAATATAAGGTAACATTGGGTCGAGCCCACAGATCACTCTGATTATGATCAAGAAATCAAATTAAGATCTTAGTAATAGGGGGAAACGAGTTTGCAAGATTAAAACACAGAAATAGAGAGTAATTAAATGAAGAAAATAGAATTACAAAACAACCAATCTAAGGGAATTAACTGATCTTGATTTTAATTCATCCTTGATCACTATAGATCCATTCAATTAATAACCGAATCCTTGGTCTTAGATCATATCAAGATGCCTCAAAATGATCCACAGATCTTCTACTAGATAAGCATCCAGAATTCAATTAATTAAGGTTAGACAAATTAAGCATCCATCCAAAACTCAAATTAACTTAAAAACCAAGATCCAACCAAGCTAAACAATTCATCAAACACCTTTGATGTCTTGTTTAGTCTCTGGAATCCTCTCTTAGCACATGATAATTACATAATTAACATTTGAAAATCTCAATCAAATTAAGCATTCAATTAGAATCAAACAAAGAGAAGAAGAAGAAGAGAAACTTGATTAGAAATTGAATGTAAAAGATTAAAACAAAATTTCAAGATTAATAATCAAGAATGTCAATCCCTTAGATTGATTTAAGGCTCTACCCCTACATGAATGGGAGGGAAGAACTCAGAAAAAGAAGAGAATAAGACGAAAATCTAAAGAGAAGGGAAAAAACTCTAGGAAGAAGAATCAAGTAAAACGGCCAGGGTTTTCTATCTATCTCGAATCCCCTCTTTTATAAAAAAACACAGACTTAAAAATTAAGAATCCTAATTTTTCCCTAGGTTAAAGTTAATCCTCTGCCTCTTAACTTTCCTTGGCCATTGAAATCACTTGACTTGGGCTTTAGATGATAGGGTTATGCCCAATTCACTCTTAACATGTCTTTGATCCCATCAGCCGATTTCATAAGGGTGAAACTCCATCAAAATGTTATAGTTTAAATTGTGGTCTTCATAAGAATTGAATATATATGTCTTAGCTTTCGAATGCCTCTAGTTTCAAGTCTATATAACACCTATAGCCCGAATTATAGACCAATTAGTGCACACTGCTTGGGTTACACGATAGAGCTGGAATTCTAAATTCATGGTCCAATCTGACCCATTAGACATCTAATTCAGACTTCGAGCTCTTCATCAAATTGTAGAGTTTTCTCTCAGCTTTCTACAAGATAAAATTCATAATTATTAGATATCTAGAACTCAAGATATGACTAAAATACAGAAATAATGTAAAATCCTAATAATGCTGAAAAAATCAATTAAGCTCAATTTGAGTCCAAACTTATAAATTATGACAAAAACTAATCAATTAAGCATATAAGAGTCTAAGAGACTAAATATGATGGTTAACTAATGTATGAAAATCGTGTTTATCAAATTCTCCTACACTTAATTTTTGCATGTCCTGGGCAAACTAAAGATTCAAACTAAGGGACAAGAAACACAAAAATTCAAAAACTAAAATTTAAAGAAATTCATTTTTCATTGACCTTCAAGAATGTAAAAGTTTACAAGTAATAATAGCAACTAAGAAGTTTAAGTGATCAAAACATTCGTGAAGTGACATTTCTTTAAATTTCAAATCAATAAACAAGGTAATTTCAATTGAAAAGTATAAACCAAGAATGATAGATTCTCACAAGATATACTCTCACTCCCTCAAGTGTTTCCTGTTAAAAATGTCTAGAAGTAAGTGTTTCACTCAACTCAACTCATGAAAATTTATACTATCATAAGCTTGTTTATCTTCTTCCTCTCCACTATTCTATACACATGCATACGCAAATCAAGAGGGCTTTATTCAAGGTTGTAATGGGGTCAAGGTAAGGGAAGGAAATAATATGGATATGACAAACTAAAAATCCAAGAAAATAAAAGAGCATTGAGGAGGAACTCAAATGATAAGCATGCAATTTTGCCCTTAATTCTATATAATGCACATTCTCTTTACTTATTCCTTTCCCTTTTTTTTATCTCTTTTCTTTCATAACCTTCTTGCATTTTTTTTTTTTGCATAACAATTTAGCACAACATTTTCACACCCCTCACACTTAAACCTTACTTGTCCTCAAGCAAGACCAAACAACAATAACAATATAAGATTCCCTCACACTTGTTCATGAGCTCATCCAAGGATAAGGTCAATGCTCTCCTATTCCCTAAGGTAAAGGGACAACATGGTTTTTAAGTAAAAGTATGTAATGAGCTAAGAACAACAAAGAATAGGAAAATAAACTCAAGGGGGTTAATCAAGAAGAAATATGTAAGGTTGGCTATTTGGCTAAAGTAACTAATGCAAGGAAAGAATGTCTCAATCATATTCATGCATGCATGTGAAAATGTAGCCTCAAAAAGAATCAAAACAAGTTCTAGAGTGATCAAAATCCATGAGTGAAAATTACACAAGAAGGAAGAGAATAACACAATTACTTAATCCATTCATCAATAAGCTCAAATTCTTACAAGATATAAGTCTATCAAACTTAATTTACTAATTCAATTTTATTACCAAACAAGTCAAGTGCAAGATGAAAGACAAATAATTCACTTATGTCATAAACCTCTAATCCTCAATTTGTCCAAACTCACAACTTCCACACATCTCAAGAGCAATTGGAAAGCAATTAAAAATGAAAAATAAGAAGCACACAATTTTTTATTTTTTTTTCAAAAACATCAAAACAGAATTTAAAAACAAAACAAAAATAGA
The DNA here is from genome assembly GCA_029884595.1 of Ormosia semicastrata. Taxonomy (NCBI): domain Eukaryota; kingdom Viridiplantae; phylum Streptophyta; class Magnoliopsida; order Fabales; family Fabaceae; genus Ormosia; species Ormosia semicastrata. Next base: position 7,096,966 of record JAQQTO010000040.1, read on the forward strand.
ATTAAAAAATAGCAGAAATAGAAACATAACAAGGTAACATTAAAACAAAAATAGAAAATTAAAATAGAAAATGAAATCAAACACAGAAAATAGAAATAAAAATATAAAACAAAAATAAAAATCTAGGACAAGTAAAATAAAAGAGAGAGAGAAGAAACATCCTTATCAAGGTGAAGATTCATTAACATCCTATTACAGTTGAAAAGAAACTCCCACCGGGGTCCCATTACTTGAAGCGTGATGACCAAGTTATGGTTGAAGCACAAGGGCTTTGATCGGGATTCCGAAGACATTCTTCAATTCCCATAATGTGAAACAACAAGGAGAACAACTAGAAATATATGTTGACATTCTTTAATTTAATAACAGTGCCAAAAATTCTCCAAAGTGTCAAGTTATCATTAAATCCACCTGTGGCTATTATGTATGAGTTAGGACCATTACAAACATTATTTCCAAAGCCAAACTCTTGCTGTCCATAGCTTGGAGTCCATCCGATGGCTTTCTTATGCTCTCTCAGAATTTGTAGCAGTCTTTCCTCCTATTTAGCAAGGAGGTTTTTGGTCATGATCATAGGAAGTTGCTCTTTATCTGCCAATTATGCATACTTCAAGTGTTCGGGTAATGACTTCAGCTCCAACTTTGGTGGCTACACTACAGAAAGTAGTAATTTAGGGGGTTGCGCTGATTCTGCTTCTGCTGCTTGAACCTCTGCATATATATCACCTATTGCACAATCTGCTAACACGGGAACAGACTCATAATATCCTAAAAATACAAAAATTTCAAAACACACAGAACATAACTTATCACTATCACAACAAGCACACAAATCACTGCACATAGAATCATCGAAATCAGCAATCTCAATAAACTCCTCATACAAGTCAGTATATGAATTATCAACCAAATTATCAATTAAATCAATATGAAAAATAGAATATTCTTTCATGGGATGTTTCATAGCATCAAGAATATTAAACCTCATAATGGAATCTCCAAACTCCATGGAAAGAACTCCTGCATGCACATCAATCTTTGTCCATGCTGTTTTGAGGAAATGTCTCCCTAGAATGAGTGGAGCTTTGCTGAAGGCTCCCCCTCCATCTCCAAAATGTAGAAATCTACAGCAAAAATTAGCTCGTTCACCCAAACCAGCACATCCTCCACCAAACCAGCTGGGTAAGCATTACTCCTGTTAGCTAACTGGATCACCACACTTGTAGCCTGCAAAGGACCAAGTTCAAGGGAATTAAAAATAGACATAGGCATTACATTAATGGAAGCACCTAAGTCTAGCATGGCATGCTCAAATCTATGATTTCCTATTATGCAAGGAATTGTAAAAGTCCCAGGATCCTTGCACTTTTGTGGCATAGGCTGGATAAGGGCTAAAACATTTTGTCCCATGTTGATTCTCTCATTGCCCTTTAGCTGCCTCTTGTGTGTACATAGTTCCTTCAAGAACTTGGCATACTTCGATATCTTCTTGATCGCTTCCAACAATAGAATATTAACTTCTGCTTTCCTAAAAGCCTCAAAGAGCTCTCTGTCCTTCTCAGCCTCATGTATCTTTTTGGTCTCAATGGCTCTCTGTGGAAAGGGAAAAGTCACTACAAACTGCTGCTACTCATCGGCAACAACTGATTTCTTCTTACCCTCAGATTTTTGGGCTGGTTCATCAAAAACTATTTCTTCTACTAGTTGATGCTTGTTGGCTGGTCGAGGTTCAGATGATGCTTCTACAGATTTTCTAGACCTCAGCATAATGGAACTCACATTCCCCTTTGGATTAGGAATTGTTTGGGAAGGGAGTTATCTAGAACCTTGGGCCTGCAACTGACTCAATGAAGAGGCCAATTGTCCAATTTGAGTTTCTAAATTTTGTATGGTGGCCTCTGTGCTCTGCTGGAACTAAATGTTATTTGTGACCATCTACTTCACCAAATCCTTAAATGAAGGCTTAGATTTTGTGGCTGCTAGACTTGGTTGTTGCATAGGCTGCTAGAATTGCCTACTTGGCCCAACTTGAGATTGAAACTGTTGCTGTCTCATTGGCTGTTGGAAGGGCTACCTATAGTGCAATGGTTATTGCTGTTGTGAGGCTGCATTTCCATATCTCATATTTGGATGGTTTCTCCAACCAGGGTTGTATGTGTTGGAGAATGGATCATATTTAGACTGCTGCTGATATTGTGGTTTACCAGGAAAGATACCTGCTGCAGCAACAGATTGATCTAAAAAAATAGAACCATCATCCTGAAGTGTAGGGCATGCATCTATAGGATGTAAAGGACAAGAACAAATGCCACACACTTTTGCAGGCCTCTGCATAGGTAATTGTTGTCCCAGTGCTAACTACCTCACCAAGGAAGTCAGCTCATCAAGTCTATGCTCCATTCTCTGTTGATCAGCATTAGAAACCTGGACTTCATTGACTCCTCTAGTTTGAGTTATCATTCTAGTACCAAATTACTATGAGTTGGTAGCCATGTTTACAATCAAGTCTCTGGCAGCAGCTGGGGTTTTGTCAACTAGGGAACCTCCACTCGCAGCATCTACCATGCTTCTGTCCATGGGCAGCAAGCCTTTATAAAAGTACTGGATCAATAGCTAATCACTAATCTGGTGGTGTGGGCAACTTGCACATAATTTATTGAATCTCTCCCAATATTCATACAAGGTCTCACCACTAACCTATCTGATCTCACATATATCCTTTTTTATTGCAGCAGCTCTTGAGGTAGGGAAAATTTTCTCCAGAAATAGTCTCTTCATTTCATTCCAACTTGTTATGGCAGCTGGCTGCAAGTAGTATAACCAGTCCTTGGCTACACCATCTAATGAAAAGGGAAAGGCTCTCAGCTTGATGTGTTCCTCTGTAATTCCTTGTGATTTCATGGTGGAGCAAACCACATAGAACTCTTTTAAGTGCTTGTGAGGGTCCTCTCTTACAAGGCCATAGAACTTAGGCAACAAGTGAATTAAACCATATTTAAGTTCAAAATCAGCATCCAAATCAAGATATTGAATGCACAATGGTTGATAGTTCACATCAAGTGTAGCTAGTTCCTTTAAGGTCCTATTTTGCATGTTATCAGTGGTGTTATTAGCAGTGTTATCAGCCATAATTACAAAATTACTTAAGCTTTCAAGTTCACTTGCATATTCAATGTCAAAATCAAGTTTAGATACAATTTTTTCACTAAGTCTGTGAGCTCTAATCAATGTATGCAAGGTCCTATCAATCTCAGGATCAAAATAAAGTAAAAAACTAGTTTGAGACCTAGTCATGCATCATTCATAGTTCAAAAAACACAAAAACACCAAACAAGCAAAATGCACTACACAACACTAAGAATGTACCAAAATAAATCTAATTGACTTATCAAATAATTTTTAAAAATTATGGGACCATCACAACATGAAAACTACACAAAAATAAAATTAAAAAATGTAATAAAAATATTAAAAAATTAAAAAATAGTCTAAACGATGGAATTTGGGAAAACTAGGGATGACTTCATAGAAAATCTATGGGTCTTTTTTATTAGACCATTTTCTTTCAACTGACCAAGTTTCACCTCATTCTGGACACGTTTATCAGTATAAAATTCTGCAAAATGACTCGTAATAACCTGTTTACACCTGAAAACCACCAAAATACAACAACAAAGGGGTTAGTAAAGGATTAGTAATTGAATATACTTTTAATAAGATTGATCAAAATCAAAATGATCTTCGACAATGACGCCAAAAATTTGATAACTGCCGAGACTACCAAATTTATTAATTTATAACCAGTTTACCAAAATAACTTGTAATATAAGGTAACACCAGGTCAAGCCCATAGATCACTCTGATTATGATCATGAAATCAAATTAAAATGTTAGTAATAGGGGGAAACAGGTTTGCAAGATTAAAACACAAAAACAGAGAGTAATTAAATGGAGAAAACAGAATTATGAAATAACTAATCTAAGAGAATTAACTGATCTTGATTTTAATCCACCCTTGATCACTATAGATCCATTCAATTAGCAACCAAATCCTTGGTCTTACTAGAATTCAATTAATTAAGGTTAAACAAATTAAGCATCCATCCAAAATGCAAATTAACTTAAAAACTAAAATCCAACCAAGTTAAACAATTCATCAAACACCTTTGATGCCTCGTTTAGTTTCTGAAATCCTCTTTTAGCACGTGATAATTACTCAATTAATATATGAAATCTCAATCAATTTAAGCATTCAATCATAATCAAACAAAGAAAAGAATAAGAAGAAGAGAAACTTGATTAAAAATTAAATGTAAATGATTAAAACGGAATCTCAAGATTAATCATCAAGAATGTCAATCCCTTGGATTGATTTATGGATTTACCCATCCATGAATGGGAGGGAAGAACTTAGAAAAAGAAGAGAAAAAGATGGAAATCTAAAAAGAAGGGAGAAAACTCTAGGAAGAAGAATCAAGTAAAATAGCCAAGGTTTTCTATCTATCTCGGATCCCCTCTTTATAACAAAATAACTGACTTAAAAATTAAGAATCCTAATTTACCCTAGGTTAAAATTAATCCTCTGCCTCTTAGCTTTTCTTGACCACCGAAATCACTTAATTGGGCTTTAAATGAGAGAGTTATGCCCAATTCACTCGTAACAGGTCTCTGATCCCGTCATCCCACTTCATAGGGGTGAAACTCCATCAAAACGTTGTAGTTTCAATTTGTGGTCTTCATGATAATTGAATATCTATGTCTTATATTTTTAATGCCACTAGTTTCTGGTCTATACAACACCTACAACCCGAATTATGGGTCAATTAGTGCACATTACTCGGGTTTCATGATAGAACCTGAGTTCTAACTTCGTGGCCTAATCTGACCCACTAGACATCTGATTCAGACTTTGAGCTCTAATCAAAGTTGTAGAAATTTCTCTCACTTTTCCTACAAGGTAAAATTCATAATTATTAGATATCTAGAACTCAAGATATGACTAAAATACAGAAATAATGTAAAATCTTAATAATGTTAGAAAAATCAATTAAGCCTAATTTGAGTCCAAACTTATAAATTATGACCAAAACCAATCAATTAAGCATATAATAGGTCCAAGAGACTAAATATGAGGGTTAAATAATGTATGAAAATCGTGTTTATCAAGCACTGGGATACCAAAATCTTGTGCTTTTCCTCCTTATAAAAATGCTTAGTAACGCAATGTCTTTGCCTACTTTCACTCCAAGTTCGATAAATCCCATTCAATCTACAAAAATTAAGATAATGATAAGGATTCATCTAAAATTCATTAATAAATATAAGCGAATCACCACAATTTATCTGATACAAGACTATAAAATATAGGTTTATCAGAGACTTGTGCGCGACTTTAGCCAAAAAATGGGTCAAGGCGGATATCTGTCCAATGAGTTGTTGGACTTCTTTCATTGATTGGGGGCTGTGTATGTCAAGTATCGCTTGACATTTGTCCGGATTGGCTTCAATGCTACGGTTTGTCAATAGGAAACCCATAAATTTTCTGGCCTACACTACAAAGATGCATTTCTCAAGGTTTAGCTTCATGTTATGCTTTCGGAGCTACTCAAAAACTTCTTCGAGGTCTTGGATATGGTTTCTAGTGTCCCTAGTCTTGACTATCATGTCATCTATGTTCATTTCCAACATCTTTCTAATTTGTTCATTAAAAACTTTGTTTATTATCCTCTAGTAAGTAGCCTTGACATTTTTCAACCCAAAAAGTATAACCCAGTAGTAGTAGCTTGCCTTTTCGTGATGAATGTCATTTTGTATTCATTGTTAGAATGCATAGGGATTTGGTTGTAGCTAGAATATGCATCCATGAATGAGAGAAGTTGGTAACTTGATGAGTTGTCTACGAGTTTATTAATGTTGGGAAGTAGGTATGGGTCTTTAGGACAAACTTTGTTCAAATCTGTGTAATTGATGCACATACACCACTTCCCATTTGCTTTTGTCGCCAGGACCACGTTTGAAAGCCAAGTGGTGTAAGAAACTTCCCTTATAAAGTCGGCATCTAGGAGTTCTTTCACCTGTTTGTCAATTATTTGTTGCCTCTCTGGTCTGACCTTCCTTTTTCTTTATGAAATCGGCTTGGCATCTTTTTTAATGGAAAGCTAACGAGAGATGAATTTTGGATGTAAGCGTAGCATGTCGACTGAAGTCGAGGCAAAAAGGTCCTTGTTTTTCTTTAGGAATATGATCAGTTGGACTTTCTCGTCCAAGTTCATATGTCCACCAATCTTAGTGACTTGGTCCGGTTTGCTTTGAAGTTACAGGGGTTCGAGCTCTCTCTCTGGTTGGGGACATGTATCTCAGATCTCCTCTCGTATATCCAATTCGATCAAGAAGACACTAGGGAGGTTCCTAGTGACCAAACTGGATGCACGTTATTTTGCTTTCTTTGGGGACTTTGATACTTTTAGACTTTCATTATAGCATTTTTGTGTCATCGTCTGGCCTCCCTTGACCGTGATAATCTCATTATCTTTATTCAGAAACTTCATGGCTAGGTAAGTGGTTGAAATAACGACACCGAAAGTGTAGAGCGAAGGACAACCCAGTATGATATTGTAGGAATAGGGACAATCCACTACCAAAAACTTGACGTTAATTACTTTGAAGAAGGACTTCATTCCCAAGGTTAGGTAAGTTTCAAAGTATCCTACCAGGGTGATTTCGTCTCTAATGAAGCTAATCAGCTCTTTAGCGTATGAGATAAAGTCTTTGTTGGAGAGCCCTAACTTCTTGTAGAGGTCTGAGAATATGATGTCTGTTGAGCTTCCTTGGTCAACAAAGATATGACAGACCTCAACATTTGTGATGACCCATGAGATTGCAGAAAGGTCATCATGCTTCGGCATAAGATTCCTGTAGTCCTCATCGGAGAAGAAAATTGGTGGGGCCTTCTGTGTTTCGAATCCCGTACTGGAGATCGATGGGAAGCCACACTCAGGACAACATGGAGGGTCTTCTTCTTAGTGTAGCTTGATTCTTCGCGGTCTGCAAATCCACCTGATATTGTATTGATTGTACAGGTGACTTCAATGTGACGGGGATCATCGTTTTGGGGAGTCAAATCTTGAGATGTTATGCAGTCTTAGTTCTGTTTGTTGTCCTGGGATGAATATTCTCTCTGGCGTTCATTCTTTGCCAGAGATCTCCTTCTTTGGTAAGGGGAGGGGCTTCTCCTCGGACTATAACTATTTTTTTTGTAGTTCCAAGATTTGCATTGGTTTTCATTCTGAGATTGGCAAACATAACGCTCGGTTGACATAACGCCCTAAGTGGCCATCTCAAATAAAAGATTCAATTGCGTCTTGGAGGCAGATGCATTCCTCCGTGTTGTGTCTGTAGCCATTGTGGAATTCACAATGCTTGGACTTATCTTTCTATATATGTTTCTTCAGTGGGGGAGGTTTAGGAACATCAAGGAACTTGGTGTTCATTACCTCTTGATAGATCTGAGCTTAGGGAGTGTTGAGAGGCGTGTAGTCCGGATACCTACCCTTCGGTGATGGCTTTGAGTTTCGTGGTTGTGAGGGGGCCCGAGCTGGCTTTGGCCATGAGGGGGCCCGAGCTGGCTTTGGCCATGATTCCTCACATTTATCTAGGCTTTTCCTAGCCTTGATGATATCCTCCGCATTGATATATTTTTTAGCCCTTTCTCTTAACTCATCCATTGTGAGGGCTTCTTTCTTGTTAGGGAGTGGAAAAGTAGGCCTTAGAGGAGCCCCTTTCTAATGTAATGTAGGGCCAATCTCTGGTCCCAACACTTGATGTTTGGGGACATTTTGTTAAACCTGGCAATATAATCCTAAAGGGACTCTTCTTTCCCTTATTTGACGTGTGTCACGCATGAAATAGATTTCGACTGCGTTTTGCTAGTGGTGAAGTAGTATAAAAATCTTGAGGATAAGTCATCCCAATTTACAATGGATTTCAAAAGGAGGGTAGTGAACCATCTTAGCGCGACTTTCTTAAGAGAGAGGGGAAAAACCTGACACAAGAGCAAGTCATTACCTCCCTCAATCATCATGGTTGAAACTTAGGCATCTAAGTGCACTTGGGTGTCCGTGGTACTGTCATAGGCCTCAATGTTTGTTGGATAGTTAAACCTTCTAGGAATCTCGAATGCCATTAACTCACTAGAGAAAATTTGCCCTTGATGAGCGAGGTTCCCTTGTCTATTGGGCTCCATGGCCTTTGAAGTTTCAGCATCATGATTAATGGCACACATTGGTTCCCTTTGCTTTTCACGCTCTCTTCTCAGAGGGTGGGTTTTGTTTTCTCTTTCAACGTGGACTGGTCTCTCCAACTCCGCCAAATATATGTCCTATGCCCGTAGCCTTTCATCTCGACAACAAATCAAGTCCGCCATTTCACGACAGGATTGCTCTCAATGGATGGACTCCTATTATTGTGAGACGAGATCCTCCTCATGTACCCCCAGGCATTACAACATCAGGATTCGTTCTCTGACTCCTCTCGACAGTGCTGCACGAGAGCCTAATTGTTGTCTAGTCAGGACCCACAATAGGAGTGGAGAAGGGCTTTCATTAAAGAGTGAGGCCTCCTCCCCATCCCACCAGAATTCTGGGTTGCCCGCTACTAGTTGGTTGCAGACGATGGTGGACACATGGTGTTGGCTAGCAGCAGGTTGATCTTGAGTGGTGGAGACATAGTGTTGGCTTGTCACAAGTTGGTTTGTGCTGCAGAAGCACGTTGTTGTCTAGTGTTTACCATGGTGATGGTGGTGGGAGTAGGAATTTATGGTTCTTACAGACGGCACCAATGTTCATAAAGGGTTCGAGAGGGTCACCTGAAAGCATTCTAGGTAGTTTTGGGATGGTTATTTCCTCCTTGGCATAACAGCAACTATGATGGAGCAGAAGGTGGTGTACCTACAAAAGGTACTTTAACGCTTAAGTTAGGTAATGCACTAGGAGAGTAGTGTATGGTATTTAGAGAGTTATGTGAGTGACTTAGCGTAGTATTTATAGTGGAATGATGTTTAGTTATTAAATAAGGTAGGAGGGAAAATCCCATTTGAATTAAGCATTGATGATAAGTAATAGCTGAGATAATCATTCCTTAAATTGAGGGATTTGCTAGAGAAATTGACTCCTAATCTGTTAGAAGCATAATTGCGATGATCATACTAGGTCCGACCTAAGGTCGGACATAATATTACTGGGTTGCTCCTAATTAAGCTCCAGTTTAGATACCCATCCAGAACATCACCCAAACCAAGTTTTATCTTAACAAAGAAATCAAATAATACACTTTGCATTTTGTTAACATTATTCAAAAAGGGCTCAAAACGCTTTCTGAAAGACCATGTTGGCTAACTAAGTGATTTACAATGATTAAGCCTTGATACGATAATGACAGTATGAATCAGAATTATCAAATTCACTTTGAATTAGTGGATGAGGCCTTAAGTTGATATTGACATCAACAACATGTTAAGCCATGTCTAATGATGCTTAACTGCTCTAAAAAAAGTGTTTGATATGGGGTTTGAATTTAATGAACTTTGATATTACATTTTTCTCATACTTGACTCTTCTTATTAGATTTTAAAATGTCCTTTATACCATCACAATCAAAGGGGGGAAAAACTTTTAGGTTGTGTTTTGATGGAACATTTCAAAATTTAAGAGAATTTAAAATGTTAAGAAATTTAATTTCTTCATTTAAATTCCCTTCATTTGTAAAATTTTTTGTTTGAATGAAGTAATTAAATTTCTTAACATTTTAAATTCCTTATTTGGGCGAAGTAATTCAATTTCTTTCATTTATAATTTTTATTTTTTTTATCAAAACAAGTATTGTTATTAGGAGTATTCAAAATCCAACTTGACCCAAAACTAATTGGGACAGATTCAACCATTCGATTTTTATAAATTATATTTTCAAGTTAAGTTTGGGTCACGCTTCCGATTTACCTAGCTTGATCCGATGTCACAAAATATTTTGAAAAGTAACAAGTCATACAATCTAATTGCAATGTAAACAAAATGAGATGGTATGAACTTAAATATAATATCATCTAATATAAATTGGATTATGCCAAAAAAGAATGCAATAACAAATATTGAAAAAGAACCTCAAAACTAAGCCTAGCAGAATCAATATAATTGTGATATAAATTGGACACCATGTAAGAAACAAAATAGAAATTGAATCTGCAATTCAATATCTCAACTATTGGTATTTTTAAATCTGTAATTCTGCATATATAACTGGTCACAGAGATTTAAATGACACTAATAAAGTCTCAGTATGTTTTCAACTCCACATCTAATAACTAGTAACATAGATTGAAATGAAACAAAGTAATATCAACTATCAGCATATTTTCAACTTCACATCTATAATTAGTAACAAATATTGAAATGACACTAAGAAATATAAATTGTCAGCATGTTTCCAACTTGGCATCAAGACATAAAAGCCAAGATGTAATCATTCTTCTTCTCTAATGAAAAAGCTCTCACAACCACTGGTTGACTTGGATTTTTTGTCAAACAATTAATAGCTTTCAACCAATATGAGTTATCCAGATCGAGTATTTTCTCTAGCTCATTCAGCACTTCTTTAACATCTTTCTCCTCCGTCTTCTCTGTAGTTGCTTGCAGGAATCCTTTCAATGACTCAACCACTTCTCTCATTGAAGCAAATATCTCATCTTTTTCTCCACCTTTTCTTTGGGATTGCATGCAAGTAGAAGATGAAGATTGTCCCATTTTCTTTGTTGCAGAGCTTCGTTCCTCCAAGTGAATATTAACACTAGCAACCTCATCCTCTTCATTTGTTCATGGCATCATCAGCATCAAGTGTAATCTCTGCTCCAAGTCTAATGGCCCTATCTTTGGCACATAGGTCTGCAATGTCATCCCAATTTGGAATCACCTTAAATCGGAATCGTTTAACCTCTTCATATAACTTGAAAGCAAAGGAAAACATGTTAGTAATAGCATAGAAAAATGATCTGAATTGAATAATACTAACATTTAAAAAACCCTTACCTTGACATACTCATTCCATCCATTTTCATTTTCAACCGAAATCATGTATTTTGTGCCATCCTAATCAAATCCACTTTGACTAAGAATGTCACTAACAATGCCATACCATATTCTCCAAAGCTTAATACGATTCTTAACATTCTATCTAATAAGCTAAACTTTGAAACGGGTAGATAATTCTTGAGCTGCAGTGTTGTATGCTACTATTTTCCAAGCTTCATCGCTCTTGTTGCCCAAATTCCTTTAATCTCTAAGTACATCAGCCAGTACGCGTTCCATCTCCAAATTCCATGTGGAGTAACTTAATGTATCCTCTTTCTTGTCCTCAATGTTGCTTTTTTTCATCTTTCTTTTCCCCTTTGTCTTGCCTCTTCCTTTGGATAACTCCATAATAGTTACAAACCAGAAAATGCACAACTTGACCACAACCAGGGGTTTCAAAGTTTAGAAAGGAAAAAAAGTACAATGAACGTGTGAAACAAACAAAAATACATATCGCTACCATCTAATCACCTAGTTCATATAAATTGATCAAAATAGCAAATGGATAGAATTTAATTCAAATAAGAAAGCTACAACCATAAGATAATTATGAGGCTTACTACAACTATAAGATAATTATGAGGCTTAGTTATAAGTTATTGTTTAAACAACCAATTGTTTTCATCTTAATAATTTAAAAATTGTTGAACAATAGGTTAAGTATTACATAATTTTTTTTTCAGCTTAGCTTCAAAAGCAAACCTTGTAAGAGTTACTATTCACTATCTAGCACCACTTGAGAGTTAGAGCAGAAAACAAAACCCACCAACAGTAGAAACTAAAACCCTACAAAAATTCAAATAAATTCAAAGTTGAAGCCCCACACAGTGAAACAATAATAATGGAATATTGTTGTTCCCATTTCCCAACACACCCAGAAAAAGAAAAGAAAACAAAATACATGCACAAGTATAGATAAATACATACTACAGCCAAGTAGGTATCAACAAGAAGAAGATTTAGATTGTAATGTGAATATAGAGTCCAACAATGTACCATAAAACACGAATATAGAGTCTATGGAATCTCAATCTCAATTACAAATAATGTACCATAAAATACAGATATAGAGTCAATTATATACAAACAAGAACAAAAAGGCAAAAGCTACTACAATAGACTCTTCCTAAGCAAAGTTTCTTCTAACTTGATAATTAGCAAACATATCCATTGCTAAAGTGTCACGAAATCTTGTCCATTCCTCAATGACTTGAACAGTTGTGACCTCATCTATGGTATTACTTGCAACTCTTTCCCTTTATTGATTAGTTAATTCTTCATCAGTAACAAATAAAAGCTCCAAGTCTTAGACCTCTAAAATTGGATTATAAAATTATGTAGTATGAAACAAGGATTAATAATTCTTATTTGTGTTTTTATATCAAAAAATGAAGGAGGTCTTAATATACTCCATCTTTTTTCAATATCCCAAATGATCTTTCAATTACATTCCTTGCACTTGCATGACAGTGATTAAATAGCTCCTTGTAATTTTGAGGGGTGTTTCCAGTCCACTTATTAAGATGATATCTAGTCCCTCGATAAGGTGCTAAAAATCCAAGACCATTAGTATATCCTGCATCCACAAGAAAGTATTTACCTACAATGATTTTTAAAAAAATCATAGAGTTGTATTTGATATATTGAATAAAGTATCATTATTTTCAAGATATTACCATTTGGAATTTGGAGATAGTTTTGACGACGTAAAGCATCTCGCACTACTCTAGAATCTCCTGTCGACCCTTCCCATTTGGGTAACACATAAATAAACCTTAAATCTAGACCACAAGCTCCTAACACATTTGTAGAGTTATCATCCTTTCTATTACGATATTTAGGCCTATCTTCAATATCAATTGTTACCAGAATATATGTCCCATCAAGTGCTCCAACACAATTCTAAAAACATTTAAAAATCATAAATAAGTTGTAATCACTAAAGATGTCTTATCGTTAGGAAATTTAGGTTAACAATTGATAAACTTACCTCAAATCATCTCCATTTGTTTGCCTCTGAGCCCTCTAGATTATAGTCATGAAACTTCATATATTCCTTGTTCACATTCATTATAGCTTGTAGGACATTATTGAATTGCCTACTTATAGTTTCTTTGGATCTGCAATAACTAAATTGCACTACTCTATACTTTAGGTTATGAGCAAGGATATGTAAAAACATTGCCACAGCTTTAGTTGTAAGGACATTTCTTGTTCATACTAATCTCCTTTTCTTTTGTAAAATTCTACAAAGTTTAAAAAATGCCCGTTTATTGACCCTTAGTTGTTCAATGCAATTTTTTTTATGTTCTTCTATATAGACAGTTAAGGAAACTGCGTCTTTCCAATTCCTAATTATGAGCTGGTTCTATAACAAAATACTTCTCATGATACCAAGTTATTACACCCATAAGCATAACAATGACACTAACAACAATTATTTTTATTTTCTTCTCAAACTTTGCCTCTTCTTCATTTCTTTTTCTTGAAATAACTGAGGTACCAACTGCACTAGTATCCATTTCTTCACAATCCACTACATATAACACAACATTAATAACAATGGAGAATGAAGATTTTATGCAGGAAGCACATAAAAGAAAATATGAAATTATACATAAACTGACTTGTATTTCCATAATCACAAAAGAAGCAGCCATTCTGTCTCTATTGTAGTTAACAACCATTCGAATGCTTTTAGTTTGGCATCCATTGTTTAGCATTTCCAAAGCCACAGTCTTTATTAAACTAATATCTATAAAATAAAAATAAAATCTAATATCAACTTTGCTGCAAAATTGAGACTTTCACAAGCATATGTTTCTATAAGTTTACATACAATGGTTCTGGTTCTTGGGGACGACTGTGGCCAATGATGGAGCACGAACGGCGGAGGCTGCAAGGGGTAGCTCTAGCTCTTGGGGACGACTATGGATGGAGGTGTCGTGGTGATGGGTTGGGTTTGAGATGGGCGGTGCGAGGTGGATCTGGGCGCGACAGTGGTGGTGTGCGGCACAGATGGAAGTAGCAATGGTCACGGTTGAGGTTCGCTGAGAACAGTAGATCGAGAGTGAACAAGAGTGAGATTGAGCTATAGAGGTTGAGAAAGTGAGATCGAGCTATGGAGGTTGAGAAGAGTGAGTTTCAACCATGGAAGCTAAGGTTTGCGACTGAGACGGGAGAAAAGAGAGAGAACATGGATTTTGAAAATTCCACCTATTTAGAAGGAATTTGAAATTCCTTATTTTAAGTGATAAAATTCCTTATCGAAATGCTCCAAAAATTTTAAAATCCCTTACTCAAATATCCAAATAAGACATTTTAAATACCCTAAAAATTACATTACTCCCTTCAAATGACTTATCCAAACACTCCCTTATGCTTTATTAAAACTAAGGAATATTTCTTTAGGCATTATCTATTACATCATCTTTTAAGTAGGTTATTTATTTATTGACATGTATAAAAGTAATGGTTCATATGTTTTAATTCTCATTAATGCAACATAGATTAATGGCTTGACTTAAATGTTAGTTTATTCTCTCTCTTTTTTTTTTCTTCTCTATGTTATTAATGTATGTGAAACAAAATTTAATATTAATACATATTTCTAATTTTTTTATGTGAATATATATTTCTAAAATTAAATGGTGAAATATGTAAGGCCTGCTGGTTAAAGACCAAAGAAGCATAGCATAATCCGTGTGCATAAATATAATTTTTTTAGCAAGACAAATATAAAAAAAGTGATATAAGAAAAAATTATACAAAAATTGTTCAAAAGTAATAACGCCAAATTTATCTAAGATAAATACCTTAGCATTTTGTAGATAATGTGAATTAATGAAAATGAATTACATGAAGTTTACGGAAATTAAATCGTTCGTTCTTGCATTATACTTGGCGTTCAGAACCGAGATTAACTATGTGTACTTATTACATTCTCAAATGATTGTTGAAGGTTAAAGATGGTAGTTTCTTCCTTAAATGACAATGACAGTAGTGGAGAGAGGGAGTGCATCTACAAGACATTGAGTGAAAGGTATATTAGAGTATATGTATACCTTAGTTGTTTAGCTTGAGTGAATTTGCTTGCAAGATAAGTAATATATGAAAAGATATTATTTAGATATAATTATGATTGGTAGTTATAAAGAGGTAAAATCTCAATCTCAAAATATCTTTATTAAAGAGAAATTTTGTTAAAATATATGATATTTATTTTAATATACAAGTAGCTACCTATAAGGACTGCAATAGCAATGGGTTGCGATTGAGCCAGCTAAGGTGGCCCGTTGATATTGTGTCAGGATCTAAGATAATGGTCTTAAACACTTGGCATTTTTTATTTATAAATTATAAATAAAAAGTGGAAACTTGGCAATCAACTTGGGAATACGCCGAATTCATTTTCTATATTTGTATGAGAATAAAAGTTAAAAACCTTTATTTATAAACTCAATCATGTCACTATGTTACCAATTAAGCTACTAAAGAAGAAATATCTTCTTTGTTTAGAGACTTTTATTTTTAAGTTTAATTAATTTGGAACGGTGTATTTTGAAGCAACGAATTACAAATGAACATTAATTGAATTATGGTATTATTTTTTGCATTTCCTTGTTTCATTTGTTTGGCTAAAAAACTGATATTTATGCACATGGATTATGCTATGCTTCTAATAAAACATTAAAACTCATGCCTATTGCACCATTTAATTTTAGAAATATATATTCATTTTAAAAAAATTAGAAAAATATATTCACTTAAAATATAATATTAAATTTTGTTTCATATGTGCTTTAATAACATGGAAAGAAAACATTCAAATCAAGTCATTTGAGTTGTGTTGCATTAATGAGAATTAAGCATGAGTCATTACTTTTACACATATATGCCAATAAATAAATGGCATGCCTAAGGGATAATGTTGCAAGCAGTGTTTAAACAAAAATTTCTCTAGATCTTAAGACATTTTTGTAACAGGAAAATGCCACATTAAGCCATGATATAAAGTTATTCTTTTATTTCTTAAAAATTATATAATTTCATATCTATATTCAATGTGGAGAGGGGAGGGAAAATGTTTAAATCGATAGTCGAACACAGGAACCAACTATTAGAGGGAGAGCACTCAATCAAAGTGGTTCCCCTGATCCCAATGTAGATAAGTTGCCTTTAATTGGATTGAATAAATAAATTAATTAATATGTGTGTAAACTCATCTGAATATTTTTTGAATGTAATACTAAATTAAATTGTTGGATTTTATTTAATATTTAAATTTAATTTAATTTAAGTTGTCCCGCATTTTTGCCCATTATAAGTCATTTTACCAAGTCAAAATTTGTTTATTGACCAGATAAGTTAGATGAGTCAAAAAGATAAAGACAAATTCTTAACTCTTATAAGAGTTGAGAAAACTAAGAAGATGTGAGATTATTCACTATCTAATAAGAGAAAATTTATTTTTTTTATAAAGAAAAATTAATCCCGTATAAATAAATATAAGAATCTCTAATCTAAGTTGTAGTTATAAGTACTCATTCCATCAGTGATAAAACATTTTTAGATTAAAAGTATTATTTACTTGTGCTTGTGTAATCGTATTGTACGTTTTGGTGCTGAAGCGTACTAGTGGTGTATTTTTGTTGTACAACAACAATATTGTATTATATAGAAGAAACTATGGTAAGAGGTTAGTAGATCCTATCTATTTTATTTTATGTGAAACAAAATGTGAATTTGTTAATATAGAAAAATCATGATTAAATGAATAGACGTGGTAAATTAAATTAATTTTTCATTTGGTATAATAGTGTAATAATCTCCACCTAACCATTTAGAAACATGTACATACAATTCTATGTTTATTTGTGTTTCACGTTTCCTACCATGTGTTGTTTTTAAGATATGTTATATTCTGATTGAAAATCGTATATAGTGTTTTGGCTGTTTTTGTTATTAAACTGATCCAAGCATATTTTTTTTAAAAAAAATTGCGTGATTAAAATTAGGGATGTAAATTAATTTGGATAATCGATCAACCTGATCAATCCAAACTGAATTAATTAAATTGGTTCGGTTTAGTTTGGGTATATTGATTGGTTCAGGTAAAATCTAAACTAATTAAAACTTAGATTGGTTCGGTTCTCATATTTAAAATTTCAAAACCGAACCAAACTAAATCATATATTTATATATTTTATTTTTAAAAAAATTATGCTACAATATTTTTTGGCTACTACTTTTTCTTTTTTGTAATACTTTCTCAGTTTCTAACCCCTAAAACGTCGTTTTCGTTCAACACAAAAAAGTTAGAAAACTCATCTGCCAAAATGTTCGATTCTGCTCATTGGCACTGCAATTCTGGCCAAGAATATACTATCAGATGTTATTTCAAAAACTCTTAGAGAGGTGAGAGGCTTGAAAACTTTGAATCTTTCATTTAACTAACTCTCTGGATTCATTCTTATTGAACTTCAAAATCTACATATCATTCAACTTTTGAACTTATGTTATAATGATTTAAAAAGAACCATTCCTAATGGTGGAGTTTTTCAAAAAATTTCTGTTGTCTATTTAGAAGGCAATAAAAAATTTTACTTATATTTTACATGTGAGTCTCATGGTTATGGAAGAATGCATGTCAGACATTACATCATCATAGTCACAATAGTAACATTGATACTATGTCTGACAATTTGTTTGCTACTATACATAAAGAACAGAAAAGTGAAAGAAACACCAACATTATCTAAACTTGGAAGTTTGGAAACGATGAGTTGACTTTAAATGCTCTAGTATTGACTTTAAAAATAATAAATTTCTTGCTCTAGTTTATGAGTACTTAAGTAATGAGAGTTTGAAAGATTGGATTAAAGGGAAGATAAAACATGCAAATGAAAATAAGTTGAACTTTATGGAAAGACTGAATATAGATATTGATCTGACAGCATGCGTTGCAGATTCTGATTACCTGCACAATGATAATGAAGTTTATTCACATTGTGATTTGAAACCCAACAATATTCTCTTGGATGAAAATATGACTGCAAAGGTTGGAAACTTTAGATTCGCTAGATTACTGATTCAAAGTTCAACTAATCAAGTCTCCATTAGCTCCACCCATATCCTTAGGGGTTCAATTAGTTACATATATACTTCTAAGTTAATAACCTCTCAACTTTCTCTTAATTGAATAGTAGTAGTATACTGTTTCATCAAGTTAAATCTCTCTTGAAGAATTTTTTAATTTATTCAAATATAATTTTTTAATACAAATATCAATATATTTCTTTATTCCTCTTTATGAACCTTTTAATACACATTCTAAAACATGAAATAATTATTAGTGTTCAAATCAATAAATTTAATTTTATTTTATAAAAATTTTCATAAGTTTATTATATATATATTTTTTGTTATAAAAAATTAATTATTTAATTAATTTTTGTATTAAAAAAATGATCAACCGATCACCCGAACTAAACCAATCCATAGATATTCGATTCAGCTTGATTCGAATTTGACTACCAAAAAATACGAAAATCGAACCAAACTAAACTAATTAATTTTGATTGATTCGAATTTATTTTTCTTAAAAAATCAAACCAAACCACCAACTTACACCCCTAATTAAAATGCAAGTTTTCTGTCATTAACAATAAGAATAAACAGATTATACATAAATATTCAATTTCTGAGTTACAAGAAATTTTGTGCGTATTTATGTTTACTATGAAAAGATCCATGAATTATTTGAATATGCATGTCAATTTTTGGGTGCCTTCTTTGGTATGTTTTTTCAAATAAATTTTGAGCCCTACTTCCCTATCGCAACTTTTTTTTTTTCAGAGTACAGAAACCATTGCATACAGAAACCCATAATGGGTCATTTGTCAGCAACAATAATGGAGGAAAATTCCACTTTGGGGTTGTTGTTGAGAAAAACCGGTGGCTGGGTAGCAGGTTCATAGGGCTTCTTCCCTTCAAGTGTGACATGTAGTTCATGAATGTGGTTGGTCTGATATAGATCTACACCATGGCAGCAATCGGTGTGTGGGTGTATCGGAGATGAAGGTCTCTATCCTTGCAGACACTGCAAGAGTGAAGCCACAAATCGTGGTTTTGGTTCTCTTCCTCGCCGTATTTCTCACATAAAGTAAAGTTGAGAAGAAAAAGAGGAAGAAGGGGATTTGCAGATTTGCAGGATATGAACTAGGGCTGCTGCTCTGAAGGATAGGTATAAAGGAGATACTTTAGGGTTTTGTTTTAATGGGATTTGGGCTTTAACCCGGTTTTAGAAAATTAATGTTAAAAAAATATATTTCGGATGCATGTTTTGTTTTGAACTGATGCTGCAGGTTATGTAGAGCTTTTTCATGTTCGAAATTGGACGTTCTTCATTGTTGGGCCGCTGGCCCAATTCAGATAAAATGCAGGAATAAAAAAATTAAATAAAAATCCACGTTTAGCATAATGTGGAATCAAAGACAAGGGAGTTGTATCGCTGGACCAACAATATAAGCACCAAGCCATGCAGCTTTTTTTATCATTATATGTGACATATTTTATTTAAATGTTTAGATGTGTTATAAGTGATTTTTATATATTTTTTAATTTCTTCCGTTGCATATCATATTTATGATTAGTTCATTATATATTGAGGAGTAGTCACAACATCTTTAATTATAATTGCACTTAAAGAAAATCACTTGTTAGTTAAATATGATATATTGTAATTAATTATGATTAGTATAGTAAATTTATCCATAGAGATTTATTATAATTTTCATAATTAATTAAGATGAAATAATTAAATTATTTTTATCTCTTAAGTAACTCACAAGTATTAGGAGATGATAATAATTTATTAGGTTCATCATAAAGAATTTTGAATGAATCTATTTTGTGTTAAAATCTTAGCTCAGATAGATATTGATGACATATTGATTTATGTATATATAATTGGCATTAGTAAGTTATTAGTTTTGCCTTGATTTATTATATGATGTAAGCATGTTTTATTTATATATTTGCAACAATTAATCCTTTACTTATCTTTGATAATAAAATTGAAGTTCCTATTTTGACTGATGATAACTATAAGGACTAGAAGGAGAAAGTTCTTCTCCATTTAGGGTGCATGGACCTTGATTATGCTCTCCGTAAGGATGAGCCTGTTGAACTCACTAATGCTAGTACTCTGGAAGAAGTTATGTTGTACGAACGATGGGAAAGATCTAACCGTCTTTCAATTATGTTCATTAAGACACGTATTTCCTCTAGCATTCATGGTTCAATTCCTAACTGCTAGAATGTCAAGGAATTCTTGAAAGCCATTGATGAGCAATTTAAGACATCTGATAAGGCATTGGCAAGCACCCTTATGGCAAAGTTGTCATCTATGAAGCTCATTAATGGAGTCAAAGGTGTAAGAAATCACATCATGAAAATGAGGGACATATCAGCTCAACTTAAGTCTCTTAAAGTTGACATTTTGGATTCCTTTTGGTGCACTTGATCCTGAAGTCTCTCCCACCACAATATGGCCCTTTCAAGATTTCCTATAACACACATAAGGACAAATGGTCAATCAATGAACTTTTTGATCATGTGTGTTCAAGAGGAAGGGAGGCTTGCTCAAGAGATTGGTGAAGGTGCACTTATGGTGTCTCAAGATTAGAGTCAAGGGAAGCAGAAGAAGA
The DNA here is from genome assembly GCA_029884595.1 of Ormosia semicastrata. Lineage (NCBI taxonomy): Eukaryota > Viridiplantae > Streptophyta > Magnoliopsida > Fabales > Fabaceae > Ormosia > Ormosia semicastrata. The sequence goes on from JAQQTO010000040.1 coordinate 7,117,793, forward strand.
AAAAGAAAGGAAAGAAAGGCATTTCACCTATTGCCAAAATCAGGAAAGAGTCTAGGTGCTTCTTTTGAAAACAGAAAGGAGCACATAAAGAAGGATTGCTACAAGTATAAGGCTTGGCTCGAAAAGAAAGGTAATGCTTTTTCTTATGTCTGTTATGAATCTAATATGGTTGAGATTTGTCATAACACTTGATGGATTGACTCTGGTTCTACAATCCATGTTTCTAATGCCATGCAGGGCTTCGTAAGCTAGAGGGAGCCAACTGAAAGTGAACATTTCATCTACTCTGGAAATAGGATGCGTTCGCATATGGTGGTTGTTGGCACATGTAGACTTAATTTAGAATCTAGTTTTTTTTTTTTAGATTTGAACAATGTTTTTTATATTCCTGGGTTATCTAGGAATTTAATTTTTATTTTAAGACTTATTCCTTTTGGTTTTTTAATAAATTTTAATGCATTCAGATTTGGTTTATTATTTGAGTCTACCGCTGTTGGGAATGAAGTGTTGAATGACGGTTTGTTCAAAATTAATTTATCCAACACGATTCCATACAATTTAATGACTACGCAACAAAATGCTAGTATTAAACATTGTGTTATGAATGAAAACTCCTCCATGTTATGGCATAGGAGATTAGGACACATCTCCATAGAGAGAATTAAGAGGTTTGTAAATGATGGGGTACTTGAGACTCTTGACTTTATTGAATTTCGATACTTGTGTAGACTGCATAAAGAGAAAGCAGACTAACAAGATAAAAAAAAGTGCCAAGAGGAGTTCAGAAATATTAGAAATAATTCATACAAACATTTGTTGTCCTAACATGAACTCACATGGTCAAAAATACTTCATCTTTTTCATATATAATTACTCACGATTCATGTATCTTTACTTACTTCAAAATAAAAATGAAGCTTTGGATGCCATTAAAGTTTTTAAGGCCAAAGTAGAGAAACAATGTGGAAAACAAATTAAAGATAGTGAGATTAGACAGAGGTGGAGAATTTTATGATAGATATACTGAGAGTGGACAAGCATCTGGTCCATTTGCGAAGTTTCTCTAAGAGTATGGTATTGTGACTCAATACACCATTGTTGGCTCACCAAATCAAAATGGGGTGACTGAAAGGAGAAACCAAACCTTGATGGACATGGTGAGGAGTATGCTTAGCAACTCCAAACTTCCTCGTTCCTTATAGAGTGAAGCTCTTAAAGTAGCAATGTACATATTGAATCGGGTTCCAACGAAGGCAGTTCCTAAAACTCCTTTTGAGTTATGGAAAGGTTGGAAGCCAAGTTTGAAACATGTACGAGTCTGGGGTTTCCTAGATGAAGTTAGGATTTATAATCCAAATAAGAGGAAGTTGGACCTAAGGACTATTTGTGCATATTTCATTAGTTATGTTGAAAATTCTAAGAGTTATAGATTTTATTATCCAACTCGTAGCACTAGAATTGTAGAATCAAGAAATGCAAAATTTCTTAAGAATAACGTGGTTAGTGGGAGTGATCTCCCTCAAAACACAAATTTTGAGAAAAATCATTGCGAAGATACAACTCCCACATCAAGTTATAAATTGATAGCTTTTGGTAGCGCTTAGGAGTGTCTAGTGGGTCGGGTCAACCTGCATACTCACAAGTTTTTGCCCAACCCAACCTATAAAATACAAATTAGGTTGGGTTGGGTTAAAAATGCTTCAACTCGCAGGGTGTGGGTTAGGTAGCAGGTTGGAACAAGTCCAACCTGCACAAACCCGACCCACCCAATTTTTTTTTTAGTAAAAAGTTATTTAGATGATAAAGAGTATATGAAAAAAAAATAGAGAGTGAAGTCAATGATTATGTCAATACATATGACATGCGTGATGACATTAACTTCGATTGGTTAAACAAATTTGTTGTTTGAGTTATGATTAGCTATGTTTAGTTTATTTCAGAGTTAATAAAACTTATTAGTTGTTAATTTGTTATACACTTATTGACTTATGGTGTTTAATTTATTTGAGATTGAGACCTATTATATTTGAGTAAGGTCAGTTGAGATTTATGATGTTAATTTATAATATTAATACATATTGTTACTAAGTGGCTTCCAGTACTCAAGATGGGGGTGAATTGAGTATAAAACTTTTTCTTAAAATCTCTTTTATCAAAAACAAATATTAAAAACTTAATAAATAAATGCAAAGAAGGAACTAGAAGAAGAAAAGAAATAATAAAAATAGCAGAAAATAAATATGCAGTAAATTAAAATTGCATAAAATAAAGAGATTAAGAAGAGAAAAGCAGGCATAGTATTTATCCTAATTCGACCACTAACCCACTTGTGGTCTACGTCCAGTCCTTGAAAGTCGAGATTTTTCACTAAGTATACAAGCTTCAATAGGTGCTTGCTACCGTTACACAAAAGAGCACTTTTCACACACAGAAAAAACTCTACCCTTGTGCTAAAGCCTCAGCCTCCAAGGATATCTCACCCTTATACAAACCTTGAGGGATGCCTCACCCTCGATACAGAATATCAAAAAATAGATGAAGAGAAACTCTCACTCAGAGTAGGTAATACAAATTGAAGTGCTAATGGAGCTCTCACAGAAATATCTCAAAGTTTTTAATCAAAAAGAGCATAGAAAATAATTTTCACAGATTAGAGCAACCAGAAAATAGTTCAGAATTATAGGCAAAATTATTCGTGACCCAAGGTTCCTATTTATAGGGGAAAACACAGAGATAACCGTTTGGGTATAATTAAGAGCATTTAAAACCAATTTGAAAACCTATCTGTTTCCATATACGTGATCATAAGCTCCGTGTTTATTCGAATAGAAGAAAGCTTATTCGAATAACACTGTTTCTAAGACCAACGTGAAAGGCCATCTGAAATGAGTTATTCGAATAACCAATGTGTTATTCGAATAACTCTGTTAAAACCAGAGTTCTAAAAACGAATAGGTTATTCGAATAGCAGCTGAAATATTCGAATAAAGTTGTTAAAAGAAGATCAGACACAAGGTTTATTCGAATAACGTTTGAGTTATTCGAATAACTCACTTAAAAACATAATTCTGAAAAACCCATTTATTCGAATAACAGGATAGTTATTCGAATAGCCTCTTTAAAAAACAAACCCTTGTGAAGGTGTTTATTCGAATAGACTATGCTCTATTCGAATAAATCAAAGCAAAACTGTTTTGGAAAAAGGTAATTCAAAGACACTGAGTTTGTTTCAAAACCAGTTTTATCTTTTCTTTCAAAAACAAAGAGATATCAAATTGAGCTCCGTACAACAGATCCTAAGTCCAAATGCTAATCATATATAAACTTGGACTTGGTCTATGTATCATCTTCATTTATTCTTCACGTTTGTTATCATTAAAACAAGTCTTCAAAGGTATACATCCAAACACACATATTATGTTTGAGATTGAGATTTATGGTGTTGATTTGTTAGCTTTTGAATTTTGAATTTTTTTAGGAATTTTTTTTTAAATGTCGGATTCACGAGTTGGGTCAGGTTGAGCGAAAAAATCTCCTCGACCCAACCCAACCTAACCCACTGCTCTGGTGAGTAGGCCAGGTCCAAAAACGCTGCTGAACCCATCCAACCCACCTAGCGAACACCCTAGTGATGCTCATCAAAATCAATTGAACTTGGAAGCACCAACAACTGAAATTTTACGTCATGCTGAACCAACTCTAGGAAATCTGGTTGAACAACATCAAACACAAGATATTGAACAACCTTTTGAACAACAACCTTCCTAAGAAGTTGTAGATACAACATTAAGAATATCAACTAGAATAAGGAAATCAACAATTTCTAGTGACTATCACATATATTTGCAAGAGTCTGAATATGACTTAGGAGCTGAGAATGACCTAGAGATGTTTTCACAAGCAATTAATAGCAGTAATTCAGAGTTGTGGTATAATGCTATGAAAGAGGAATTGGATTCTTAGACAAATAATGGGGTTTAGGATCTTGTTGAGTTACTTGATGGGGTAAAGGCCATTGGATGTAAATGGATCTTTAAAATTATAGACTCATTGGGCAACATTGAGTGATACAAGGCACGACTAGTTGCCAAAGGATTCACTCAGAAGGAAGGAATTGATTACAGAGAAACATTTTCTCCTGTATCTAAGAAAGATTCCTTCCATATCATAATGACATTAGTTTCCCATTTGACTTGGAATTACATCCAATAGATGTGAAAATGACATTTCTTAATGGTGACTTAGAGGAAAAGGTTTATATGACTCAACTTGAAGGTTTTTCCTCTAGTTATGAAGCTCATTTGGTTTGTAAGCTCAAGAAATTCATATATGGACTAAAACAGACCTCCCGTCAATGGTATTTGAAATTCCATAATGCCATCTCTTCATTTGGTTTTGTTGAGAACACTATGGATCAATGCATATACCACAAGGTTAGTGGGAGTAAAATAATATTTTTGGTCTTATATATGGATGACATCCTTCTTGCAACCAATGACTTGGGGTTGTTATATGAGGTGAAACAATTCATCTCCAAGAATTTTGTTATGAAAGATATAGGTGAGGTATCTTATGTCATCGACATTCAGATTCATAAAAATAGACCTCAATGTATTTTTGGTCTATCTCAGAAAGCCTATATTAACAAGATTCTAGAGAGATTTCAGATGAAAGATTGTTCACCAAGTGTGGCACCTATTGTAAAGGGTGATAGGTTCAACCTGAACTAATGCTTGAAAAAATGAGCTTGAAAGGGAATAAATGAAGAACATTCCATATGCTTCTACTATCGAAGGCCTTATGTATGCTCAGTTTTGTACAAGACCTGACATTGCATTTGCTGTTGGAATGCTTGGGAGATATTAAAGTAATTTAGGCTTGGATCATTGGAAAATTGCAAAGAAAGTGTTGAAGTACCTTCAAGGAACCAAGGACTTCATGCTTATGTATCAGAGATCCGAGATTTTAGAAGTTGTTGGTTACTTGGACTTAGATTTTGTTAGTTGCACTAACTCTCGTAAGTCAACATCCAGATATATTTTCCTGTTGGCTAACGGAGCGATATCTTGGAGCAGTACGAAATAGACATCAGTTGCTACTTCTACTATAGAAACTGAGTTCGTTTCTTGTTTCGAGACAACATCACAAGGTATCTAGTTGAAGAGTTTCATTGCAAGTCTATAAATGGTTGATTCCATCTCTAGGGCATTGAAGATATATTATGATAACTCACCTGCTATTTTCTTGGCTAAAAATAACAAAAGTAGAAGTCAAATCAAACACATCGACATAAAGTATATAGCCATAGGGAATGAGTTAGAGCAAATGAGATCTCGATTGAACACATTAGCACTAAATTAATGATTGCAGATCCTTCGGTGAAAGGTATGCCACCAAAGTTGTTCAAGGATCATGTAATGCATATGGGACTTGACGTAGTTGTGTAGAGTCCCCTTTGTTTGTATTGAGAGTCTAATTTAATTTTATTTGTCTTCTCATTTTGATGTATACATTTTGGTTTGAGAAAGACATGTATTTTGGACTCAGAACAAGTATGGAACATGTTCTTTCAGTCAAAATTGAGGCATTTATTAGGAGGAGATTACATCATAATACATGGAAGGTAATACTCATTTTAATAGAGAACTTCCCACCATGATTCATATAATTAACCTCTTGGATGCGAGCATAAAGATATCAGTGTTGTATGTAACATCCTAATACCAGATACCCTAATATATATTGAATATACAAAGTATATAGCATTAGCCATGTCACTTCTAAACTAAAAATATAATAATATATTCATAATCACAAAGTAGTCATTATAGAGAGCCTTAGGGGATGCGGAAAACATACATACATATATATATATATACACACACACAACACTAGCCTCAACAAGGCCTATTGTAATACATAACTTTTTTTATATTGCAAAGCAAATATAAATAAATATATCAACTTTGTCTACTAAAGCATATAAAATTATACTAGTCTTCATGTTTTTTTTTTCCTTTTTAAGGCTTCCACTTGAATTTACATGGCAACACATGGGGTGAGAATTCACAAATTCTTAGTATAAGTATTCCAAAACCAACATTTATCTATTCACAATGAATAAACAAACCATTTATATCAAGAATATATTTTCAACAAGTATATTAGTCACTACTCTATATTAAAGGAACAATCACATACTTATTCTATGTGTTACTCCCAAGCAAACATAAACCCAAAGATAAGATAATCGCCCAAACAATTGTCACCAAAAGGCAAATGCAACAGAATACAATATACTCACGCTTATACCATATGATTATGCCTAAGACATGTCCTAAAATAATGATTATGAGATATAGTAAAATAGTGTTGGTGAAATATCATGAGACTTGACTATTCTCAGAAACTCGGTTCCTTGTATTATTCTAGGTACTATGGCTACAACCATTTAACACTACCTGGTAATGAATAAACTCTTTTCTACTCACTACCTTGAGTGTACTTGTACAACCACATATACCATTCACAGATACATAGGAATAACAAGTATGTGAAAATATGCAAAGTGTTTTAAATACGCATTTAACACCACGAAGGATACTCTCTTACACAAGTTTATATCCAATGCTCAAACATGAGTCTATCCTCCTCCACGAGGTTTTTCACTCAATACTATATGAATACTTACATACTTACTCTATGTACTATTTCCATCACATATTTAATATCACAAGGTCCACACCAACCAAGTGAACTAACAATGCTAAATAGATACAATATACTATACCTAATACACCACATCATCACATCATAAGTGATATTACATGCTACACCTAGTGGAATCTCTTATTTCAAGGCATATTCAAGACAACCAATACTATTTGGAATTCAAAATGCATTTGGAGGCATCTCAAAGGTTATTGACCAAGGATTGAAGCATTACTTTGAAAGAGGGAATGAGTTATTCTCTTTCTCTTACTTTAAGCTACCTTGATCAGCTTAACTAACAAAGTCAAGCTTAAGACTATAAACAGACACTTCTTGGGAGGCAACTCAAGTTTTCTTTCCTCTTTTCTTGTAAGATTTGTTGGTTTTGATAGTTTTTGTTAGTGTTTTAGTACTAAAAAAATCAGATTTAGAGACGAAATAATTTCATCTTTAAATGTGCAAAATTTCATCTCTAAATATTTAGTGATGAAATTAAAGATGAAAAATTTAATTCTGTCTCTAATTTAGAGACAGATTTTTTTCATCTCTAAATTTTAAAATTCTGTTGCTGTTCAGTTATAAAATTCGTCTCAGTTCTTTAATTAGAGACAAAAAAAATTTGACTCTATTCTCTAAATCCGTCTCTAATATTTTAAAAAATATTTAAAAAATTAGGCATCTAGTTGGGATTTTTCACAACTTGACGCCTTCATTTTATAAAAAAAAATCTATTTTCCTATGCATATTATCCAAAATCAAAATTTATCAAAAATCACAATAAATCATCAATCATTCTAATTATCCAAGTAACTATAAAAAAATATCAAAATAGCTGAAAGTATATGTAGTTACAATATCTTATGCATACCATTAATTGCTATTACATTTTGCAAGTAGACTCATCTCTAACTTATATAATTACAAGTAATGCAACTTAAAGTTAAATAAAAAAAAATCATATTACCATTTTATTCCCAAAAATATGTTGGCAACTAAGAATGGAACAAAATAAATTAACACTTATGTTTAAAACATAATTAGATGTTAGCCCACAATATGATAGGTCAAGTTTCACAAGTTCTTCAGTCCCTTTGAGCAACAATTCTGCTAATTGCATTGCCCCTTCCTACAGAATAATGCCTCCATCTAGTCAGAAGAGCATGCGAGGCATGCATACTAGAACAAACAATAATGGTATCAACAATAAAGTGAAACACAAGGTAGGAGATAGATTTTACTCACAGTTCCAATACTCATGCCTCCAAGCATTAGTCCTGATAAAGTCAAGGTCCCTGCAAGCTGGAAAAGGGTATCAACAACTGGTTTGCCTAGTTTTAGACCACTTAGATTCAGCTCAAAAAACCTACAATGAGCAAATTTAATTTAAATTTGTGTATGCCCTAAAAAAATAATTTATGTAAAGATGCATATACCTCCAATTATGTTTAGATTAGAATGTATAGCAAGAAGCATGGACATAAGTATAGCATATACCTCAACTTCAATAGCACTAAATCCAAATCTAGAATCCCCTTAAACTGCAACTACAAGGCAACTAGGAGAAGCCAAATCAATTACTAAATCCTATGCTTCCCCATAGAACATTCTAAAAAATTTGCCAAACAAACTCTCAAGACCAAATTTCATTTTATGGGTACAATGGGCTTGCAAGAATTAACTAGTGCAACCAATTTTTTCATCTTAATTTTTCACTTGAATGTGCAAGCAAGGCAAAAATAATTCACAATAAGCAAATTCAAGGATAGATTAATAGAATATCTTGCAGATATAATGATACTAAACCTATGACGCACGGATACAGGTACAAATATTCGGTACGATACGAGTACAGTACGAAAACACAATAATTTCTTAAAAATTAGGATATGGGTACGATAGGATACGATATAACATATATATAAAAAATTATAAAACACATTATTTTAAATAACTCAAAGTATTAAGTATTGGATAAATCATAAAAAAAATAAAGTACAAATAAATAGTTACATCAAATACTAAAGTCATTGTTAAAAACTAAACTATTCATTATTAAACTTTAAATTTTTTTATAAAAAAATTGAGTTAACCTCATAAAATTATAAGACAAAGAGTGATTATTCTAAATAGAGAATAATATTGATAAGATGAAATTATAATTTATAAAGTTAATCAATATCATAAAATTAAAGTCACATATTAAAACTTATGTATTAGTGATAAAATTTTTAAATATTAAAAATTATAACTAAAGAGAGAGAGAGTCACAATAAAAGTTTAAAAAATTGATAGTTCCAAAATGATGAGTAAATTAAGAAGTTGATATCTTTTTAGTCATAATTAAATTGATAGTTTCAAAATAGTGAGTCAATTAAAAAGTTGAGAATGGAAAGCTTTTCAATTATCGTAGGACACAGTAAAACGTGAAGGCTATATATTAATAAAAGAAAGAATAAGTGCCTCTTAAAGACTTAAAGCCATCAGCCTATTATAATAAGATGAAGAATAAAGGGAATTGAATAAAAATACTAAAATAGTAACGAGAATTGTAATAGGCCATCAGCTACCCTTTCTGTTTTACATGTTGTACCTTGGCTTTCACTGAAAAAGTCTCGTCTCTATTTTGAGGAAAGTTGAAATAGAGAGTGGGAAAAGCTGAAACATAGAGTGAGAGAACTTCGAACAGGGAGACTGAGAGAGCTTCGAGCAGGGAAAGAAAAGACGAACTTTGAGCAAGGAGAGACAACTTTCAGCCTGTCACGGACACATGTGTAGCAAAGGTCAAAGACGAAGGTTAAAGAGTCACCAGAAAAGTTGCAGTCTCAGATCGGAGAAGGAGGCCGTAGATCTAGAAAACCATAGGTGAATGGATGTTTTTCGACTCAAAATATAGGACTAAGGTGAGTTAAATAGGCTGAATATCTTGGATAAGTTTAGCCCCAAAAAAATTCAAAATTTTTAGATTGATTTGATTCACCGGCCATTTACGCATTTTTGGCTGTTTTGGGAGGTTTCAGAACGTGTCCCAAAAAAAAGAAAAAAAAGGTTGTCCATACATTTTTTGGCGTACTATACACTTCTCCATGTCCAATATGCACTGGACACTGGTACGGTTTGAGAGCCGTACTGATGCTTTATAGTACTAAACTCATAACTAAGTCATATATATTAGTAATTTAGTATAGATTAATAGAATATTTAAAAACTCAACTTCTGATAATACCATCCAATATGTTACTAGATTTAACTCATGAAGATAGTTATATAGATTTAATACATTTGTAATACATTCTTTCACCATTTCCATGACATTTCCAAAATCTTTTCTTGCATTTCCATCTCTAGTCGAACAACCCGACACAAAAAATAACTCCTTTACCTCTGGGACTTAATTTTAAAAAGGGTTTGTATCTATATTCTACAAATAGCCTACATCTGAAAACCAACTTGAGTTTTTTCACTACGACACAGAGACAAGTATGTATGAATTTATTTGTGTGTGGGTGTGAGGAGAAAAATATTATTTACCACTTTAGAGCTGGACTTAGATTTACTGCCACTGTTGTTTGAAACTAAAGACTTCTCTTTAACTTGTTTCTTTGTTGTACTAGTAACAACTTCAAATATTGTTAGTAGTTCATTAATCACATTGAATAGTCATTTCCTGCATTACAAATGCCAAATCATGAGTAGATGGGATGGATAAGAAACATATCTAACAATACCAAGTATCCAAAACAAATATAGATTGTTAAATGGTGACTGAAAGAACATAGATTATGGCTGCCAAATAAAACAACCACTTGATAGGGATCTACCATTCACATCATAATCAATATAAAAGTCTGACTTTTCCTCCTTGCATTAGCTTAAGATGAGTCAGTACTCAGTAGATATGAAAATGCTAATTTGAGAAGAAAATGCTAAACATGTTATTTTACTTATATCAAGCATCAAGATCTTTGCCCCCCTCCAAGGTGGGCAACTGCTTCATCAATGATTTTTAAACATATAAAATTACAAATCAACTGAGATAAAAGGTAGATGCTGCAAAATAACTATTAAGTGGGGACAACTGATCACACTAAGCAAGAAGAAATCGCCTACTCAACAAGGAGAGGGAAAGGAAAGAAAAAAAATTCTACATGACCATGAGTGAAACAATGTGATAAATCAGACAAGCAGGACCCAAACTGCTTCCTTATTGTCAACAATGTGAAACAACCTGTCAGCTTTATCAAACCCAAATCTGGCTCCAAAATAGAAGGCAAGGGCAAGTAATCATGTATCACTATGATCAGCAACTAAAGATAACTAATCTTTTTCTAGCATGCCATCCCTAGCAAAGTTATTGCCAAGCACAAGCTCAGGAAGCTCTGGAGGAACTTCTTCAAGAGGTAAATTTACTTCCCACTGTTCATTAGGTAATCCATATAAGCATAAATTTTGAGAATGACACAAAATAACCTTACCAAGAACAAAATAGGAATGCACGTACACATGATAGTATTATTTCTTTTGAAACAAACAGAATCCCTATATCACATTTAATAATTCCATGCTTATCTGCCCATAACCTTTAAAAGCAACTCAGCTCAAACAAATCCTCAATAACCTCAAGTAAAGCAAACTAGAAAATTTCAATCCAAGAAGTTTTCCTAACAAGGATTTATTCATGTTATCAGGATGTTCAACATTAATGAAATCAATAGAACCTCACAGGTGATACAATCAGCACATCCCACCATACCCTTTTACTTATTTCATTCATTCATTAGACATTAGAAGGAATTATAACTCATATTTCATCGAGCAGGTATGAGTTAACAATTACACATGATGAGGAAAAAAACCAATAATTCAACAACACATCCAAAACAAAACATACATAGTTCCTAAATTGAATTTTCATTCTCATACAAATACAAATTTCACAAACAAACAACACACTTTAACTTACACTAAGCCTAAGACAGCTCAACAATTTCTCAAATACAGTAACTGGAACTGGCACAAAACCCATAACACACTTCAGATCTGAACTAAATTCAAAACCAAAACACATAAAAAGCACCAATTTTTACCCAAAAACCAAACCAAAATCTCATATCCAAATAAAGAACAAGCAAATCTAGCAGAATGAAAATTACTTTACCTTACTCTTGGTGAAAGAGTCATTGACATTGATAGCAGGGAACCAAAGAGTCCCATTAGCCTGCATCTGATAGAGCCTCTTCACACCAGTTGTTGTCTCTTCATATACCCCAACGAGTCTCTCCTTCATTTTGCGGTACCTACTCGGGTTTGTTTTCAACCTATCCCGAATAATAGTCAGCACGATCTAAAACTCAGTGTTATCCGTGGAATTCAGGTCGGGCAACTAACCCATTTTTTCATAGAGCTCCTCAGCCTTAACACCCTCCTGGATGAGTAGTGTGGTGCCACTGCCATCGTCCACGATGAGGTCATGTCCACCTCCGGGGCCCCAATCGAGGGCACGCTCGGTGCACCACCAGTACTCCTGGAGGGTCTCGCCCTTCCAGGCGAAGACCGCAGCGCTGTCGCGGGCGATGGTGGCAGCGACATGGTCCTGGGTGGAGAAGATGTTGCAGGAGCACCAGCGGACCTCGGCGCCCAGGGCGGTGAGGGTTTCGATGAGGACGGCAGTCTGGATGGTCATATGGAGGGAGCTGGTGATTCTGGCTCCTTTGAAGGGCTGAGAAGGGGCGAATTTGGCGCAGTAGGCCATGATTCCTAGAATCTCCACTTTGGCCAGCTCGATCTCGAGGCGGAGTATAATTTAGACATTAGAAGAATTTAGAGAAGGAGACGAGAGAACGAGCTGAGAGATGAAGATGAGAGATCGAAGGTTGAGAGGGAGCGAAAGAATTGGGGTTCTAAGTTGAAATTAGGGATTTAGGTATAAATTAGAGAAGAAAACAACATTTTGTCTCTATCTTTAAAAAAATTATTAATTAAATAATATTTATATAATTTAGAGATAAAACACATCCGTCTCTAATATATTTTGACTTTTTTAAAACACTTATTTGACTAAATAAAGATAGAATTAGAGACAAAAAATTCAGAAATGGATACATTCCGTCTCTAAATTCCTCTCTCGATTTATTTGACTTTTGAAAATATCACATTGACCGAATAGAGATAGAATTAAAAATGAAAAAATCTGAGATAGGTAAACTCCGTCTCTAAACTTCGTCTCTAAGTATATTTGACTTTAAATTGACCAAATAGAGACAAACTTAGAGACGAAAAATTCTGAGACAGATCATTTCGATCTCTAAATTTTGTCTCTAAGTTTTAAGTTTTATTTTTCCTCTCTAAATCATCAAATTTGTCTCTGTTTCTATCTCTATTAGAGACGAAATTTTTTCTATCTCTAAATTTTATCTCTAAATCAGAAATTTCTAGTAGTGTTTTCTTTTGGTTCACAGTCAAACTTAATGTGTACTAACATGTCCTTATATATTTTCTTTGAGGTGGTAGGGTGAATTGAGCAAAAGGAACGAGTTTTACAGTTGTTTATGCATAAAGAGTGAAACCGAGTTCGCGAGAGGAGTATTCCTTATATTCAATTTATTTGTTTGTGTTGCTTAATTATGAGTTTAGAATTGTGATTTATAAGTTCTTGGGGGATTGGGACTTAGCTAAAAATTTTGGGATTTTAATGTGCTTAAACAAAGAACCACACAGCCCCCCGTATCTTTTGACATGAGATGTCATAACGTGCTCAGAGGGCGCCGCGATGAGAGGCAGCTAAAATTTGTTTTTAAAAAAAAATTATGGAGTTGTCACCAATTTTTATTTTAAGAAAATAATTAGAAAAACTTTTTTATTTTGCAAAAACTAGTCTTTGAAAAGATATTGAGTTTGGAAGTCTAATTATACATAGAGAAGAGTAGAGACTTAACCTCGCTGCACCCTTGATACATCAATCACAAGATAGTTATCCTAAAGCTAGTTGTGTGAATTAGTAACCTTAACAATGGTTGTTTTATCCCCTTTTGCAAGTAACAAATATTGGAAGCAAGGATACATGCTAATCACGTAATTAAAAAAAATAAAGCACTAGAATCGTTTCGTAAAAAAAGAAAACAACAAATTCAAATTAAGACAAAGAAAATTACATTTTATATTTTTATATATTTTTTAAATTTTTTGTATTTTTTTTATTATTCACCTAGTCCAATTTATTCATCCATTCTTTTAATCTATGTTACCATTTCGATTTTTCTCATTTTTGTCATTTTTTCATATTTTTAAGTGCTTTCTCTCATAATATTTTTTTTGTATTTCACTGCATCTTTTTTTTTTTACTTGCCTACCCTATTTATCTATTTGTTTCCTTATAAGTAAATTTTATTTTCCCTACTTCTAGCAAAAGAAAAACACCCACTTTGCTAGTCTTTCTAGTAAAAGATACAAGTCTATTTAATAAAAGAGAAAGTTGTTGTCCTTTAACTCATCAGCTTATATTCTACATAACATAAGAAGAATCCCAAATCAAATTATATTCAAGCCCAAATATTCATTATTCAAACATGTGAAACTTAAGTCAACAACGTACACACAGCCTAAAAACCTATTAAAGCCAAGAAAAAAAATGCAAGTGATAAGACCTCCCAAAAATAAATACAAAAATAAATAACATAAGTTAAAACAAGAGGCAGCCAGCGAACAGAAGAAAAGGCTTTATGGATGAAAATACAAAAACAACTTACAATAGGGACAGGGGTCTATGCCGAAGGCTGACGGCGTGGAGGAAGGGTGGCTTGTGGTGGCAGGCGGTGCAGGACTGAGATTCACGGTGATTAGTGCGACGGCCTTGGGGTTCCTTGCCAGAGGGTTGGTGGGTGGCACTAGCAAGGTGGCTCTGGGTTGCTAGATGAGGAGATTTTGGGACTAGTGGTAGCTTTTGGTGGTGGTTGATGGAGTGGTGTTTGGGCGGTGATGGTGGTTGCATGAGAACAGAGTTGTGGGTGATGAGGTACGACAACAAATGGTGGCGTGGCGACAGTCCTAGTTGGCGATGGAACAGAGGCTTATAGTGGCTATATGCAGATGGACATTGTGGCTACTGGTGGTGGGTTCTGTGTTTGTGACTGTTAAGAGTTCCACATCGTCTGCTTTAATCTTTCGAGTGCGGTTTATATATCTGTTGGGCCATGCACTCCACTTAATGTCAATTGGTTTTAAGTTGGAATCTCATATGATATCAGAGGCAAAATCTCATCTATGTCACCTACTTCGTTAGGCTTCTCCCGCCTACTTTGCTAGGCTTCTCCTACCTACTTTGTTAGGCTTCTCTCGCCTACTTCGTAGGCCCAACTGTTTCGTTCAAACGTCTGTGGAGGGGGTACTAAGAGTCTCACATCGTCTACCTTAACCTTTTGAGTGTGATTTATACATCTGTGATTTGATTATGATGGTGATTTGAAGTGGTTGAAGACTTGGTATTGTTTGGATGTTTGTGTTTATGGCTACAAAGGAAGATTTTTTAGTGGGTTTATGAATTCTATAACAATAAATAAAATTCCCAAAGATTCAAGCCCTTTTTTTTCTCCTCCTTTGCTACTCTTGCTTTGTGTCCCTCTTCCTCTTACAGTATTCTTTGTGCTTTTCTTTCCAAATATTCCTACCTTTGCTCCAGAAACGAAGAACCAGCCCCCCTCTTCCTAAGCATTGTGGTGTTTTATAAGCAAATATTAATGTAAAGTAATGGAGGATGATGCCAAAGTGTGTTATGTACCATGACTGTTAAGAGTGTAAAATGTGTGGGGTGCAATGGTGCAATCAGCATTGCACCCACTGTGGCAGTGTGTGCAGTGACGTGAAGTGAAGGCAATGAAGCTTTGTTCGAGGAAAACGACAAAGTGTATGTGAATGAGGTGAAAATGTGAGTGTGTGTGACAGTGAGGAAAAAAAGAATGAAAGGAGAAAAATACGAATTCATAAAATTTAAGAGAAGATTTTTTTTAATCAATTATTTTTATTTGATTTTTGAAAAGAAAATTCATTGGAATTAGGATATGGACTAAGGTATTTTATGGATTTTAGGCTAACAAAAATGGTTGAGTTTAAGAATTTGAGTTGTGAAAACATTTTTCATTTTTTTTCATTTTTTTAAATTGGGTTAAGGTGTGCAAGCTAGAAAATTAAACAAAAAGACTATGAATTTAGGCTCATATTTTTTATTAATTTTTTGAAAATTTAAAATTGGCTTAGATAAAATACGGTGTTTACACGAGGCATGTAATATCTTAATCCTGATGTTGTGTTTAATAGAAAACCATACGCCACTCCCTTGGGCATGTGGACTATGAAGAAAAAAGAGCATGGGAATAGCAATCACACGCCCACCCTGTGTCAAAAGAGAAGGGGCGTGCAATTTCTAGGAAATTTCCCTTTTTTCTGATAGAATACCACACAGCCCCTGTGTCTTTTTACACAAGGCGTGTGACTTTTTATGATGTTTTCCATTCAAACGAGAAAGGACAAGGCCCTCTCATATCTTTTGACACGGCCATGTCTTTTACGCAGAAAAAAAATATGTTGCAGCAATCATATGTCCCCCGTGTGAAATTAAACAGGCCGTGTAATGCCCAAAAAATTCAAAATGTTCAAACAAAAAAGGAAACGTCTCCTTCTTGTGTTGCTGGCACAACTTGTGTCTTTTGGAGTGCAAAAACATTATGCTTCCTTGCTCTTTTGGGTCCCAAATGTGTCGATGGTGCTTTCTCTTCTTGTTTCCCAAATTCATTCTCTCATCCTTTGAACGTCACTAAGGACATTGTCGCAAATAAGCTTAGGGGTATTTGGTGTAAGCCCCACGGTTTGATCAGTTCGATTATTTCTTTTTTTATTTTTGCATTTCTTTTTCTTTCTTTTTTGTCCTATTTTCACTTCTTTGTGTCATTGTTCTGTTACTAATTATTAATTTATTTAAAATTACTCATTTTGTTTTGTAGTTAGTGTTGAGTTAGTTTAAGTATCTTCTTGAATTCAGAATCTTTGTAAGGGGATGTATACAGCTGTTGATCGCCATTTTTTTTTTGGCTTTTTATTTTGTTTCATTTGTCTTCATTGATTTGTTTTTATTGATTTTATTTTTGTCATTGTCATCCTTAATCCATGTTAACTCAAGCATATGCATGATCAAATATGTTTTGAAAAGATGAGAATTGCTTTGAAAGTGATTAGAGGCCAAGAGAGCTCAATTAATGTTAGCTTAGAATTATGCTGGTTGAAAAATTGCTCATGATTGTCATGAAAATTTAGCTTAGGGCATTCAATTTTTCTTTTGCATGAATCCATCAAATCTTTGATTGAATTTGTATGCAATTAGAGAAGGATTATGAGTGCTAAAGTGAGTATTTAATGACCTCACTGGTTCTAGAATAATTCCTCTGCATTCTTTCGAGACAAAATCCTAGTGTGCACTTAAAAGGAGATAATCTAGGTATTCTTTCTTTAACCTTATCATGGCCTTAGACCACCAACTTATCATCATTATACATAGGGGTCCTATTTGAGTCTTTCATTAGCTTACTTCTTTCATTAACCTATGTCTCACCGTTACCATTAACCTTAAACACTTACCTACAATTCTGTGAGAGATGATTGAAAGTGGATTTGAAAGACTCGTTGAGGATCCAAGTGAGATAAAAGTTGAAGATAAAGGGGAAAAGGAAAGAAAAGTTGAAGTCTAACATCAAAATAGAAGGACCACCCAATGTGTTACAAAGAAATAAGCTTGGGGTGGAGGTAAGAGACCATGAATTCAAGTACTTACAAGTCTAGCAAAGAAAGAAAAGAATTCAAAAACCAAAAAAAGAAAAAGAAGAGAAGAGAAGATAAGCAGGAAAAAAAAAGAGAAAAGAAGAAGCAAGTGTGTTAGCAATTCAAAGTGCAATTTTCCCTTTGCATATTACATCTTGATTCTTAGTGTGTAATTTTAAACTTTTTCATCATGATTTTCTCATATTTGTTATCCTTCTTCCCTTTCTTTGTTTCAACTTGCACCCCTTGGCCCCATTACAACTATCATAAAGACCTTTTGATCATTTGAAGGTGTGCACAACATTAGTAGAGAACGGGATAGTGGTTTTACTTATGAGATTTGTGACATACATACATTCATCAATTCAATTATGTCATTGAGGTGTTGGAGATAACTTTGTGTTCATAGTCTCATCTGAGTGCATATGAATTCATGATATTGTTTGTGGAAGCTTGCTTAAGTTAAGTAGATTGCACGTTGTTAAATGTGTATGCTTGATTGGATACTTTTACTTCTTAGCATTTGAATGAGTTATTCATAGATTTGAATTCTTAAAGTTTCTTTCAAAATTTCGAATTGCAATGCTTGTCATGCTTACAAAAGAAACACCCTTGGTATGAGTTGTTAATGTTTATTTATTGGTTGAGGACGAGTAATTGTTCAAGCTTAAGGGTATTTGATGTGTGTGCAAAATCCACACATTTTATGCTTGTTTAAATATGATTTGAATGCTTTGAGAGAAGAATTATGTCACTTATTAATTATATTGAGTGAATTCTTTCTGCCCATTGAATTAAAAGTATTTTTAATGTCTTTTATAGGAATTTAAGGGCTTTTGAAGAAGTTTGACCAAGTCAAATTAGCATCTCTAAATTTTAGGAAACAACCTTGAGCTTTAATTGGAGTCTAGAAAATCTTTAATTGGTGACCAAGTAACCCTTGTATTTAATGCAAGGATCTTAAGGAGAACTTCCTTAATCTTGGTGAAATATATGTTTCCAAATTTATGGGAAATCAACAAGAAGAAAAATAAGAAACAAAAATTTGGTCAAATATTACTTAAAGAAAGTCTTGCTGTTAAACTTGTCTTAGTAAATTAAGAATAACTCTCTTGACAAATATGTGATTAACCTAATTCTTGTGGCATCGGAAAGTGAGAAAGAGATTTAAAAATCCTATGCTGACAATATTCTTTAATTCAGCTATTTTCAATGAGAAAAATCCACCCCAAGTTGACGCAAGAGTAGGACCCAACAACATGTGATCTTATTTACCCTAGACTCTTTGAAGATTATAAATAAGGTGCAAAACCAAGGATTGAGAGAGCTTGAGCATAAGAAAAGAACTCACTTTGCCTAGATAGTAGTTGGATTAGTAAAATGGTAATTGACAACTCAATCTCCATAGGAATAATACTTTCCCATCACTCTATTACTTTTGCAATTTGGTACACTTACCAAATTAATCAACACTACCCTTCATAGATTTGCTTGTAAGGCTAACTAAATTATACTTCATGAAATTATTAAGAAGAATTAAGGTGATATCTATTGCTTGAAACAGAAATAACCCATACTGCTATCTTAAAGCTTAATATTTATTTAGAACTTAAATGACTCTTTGGAATAGTTCTCACTAAGGAAGAGATAGTCATGTAGTTTTGTGATTTAGTTGATTCTTTTACTAGTTCTAGTTCATCATATAGAGATTAAAAAAAAAAAAAAGAGTATAAGAGAATTTGACAGAGCAAAATGATTACATCACATCTATATTTACTATCCTGGAAATATGAAAACCTGCCATAGTCTTCTTTATACAGACACCACCCTTAACTTAGCTCATTACGAACTCTTAATTACAAGAAGGATGAATGACTGATCATCCCAAAAAAAACTACAGTTATAAGTATATACATATTTATAATATAAACAAGGCAAGCATCAAAACTAACAGAGCTCCTTCATCACTTTTTCTCTGGCTTATCTCCTATTATTTTAGAAAGGTAAAACTGTGGAGGCATAACTTCAATATATAGTTAAGCATAACGCATACAAAAGAAACATACATAAAATACCAAAATCTCATGTTTCAGCACAACATGCTGTTGCAAGCGCATAGAGTATGTACATAAAAAAAACCATTCAATTTCAATTTGCGTTCAAGCTACTTCTGTTTTTCCAATTGCTATTTCATTCAATGACACAAAAGTATGGGACTCAAGATTTGATAGAGCGGCATAAAATGGTAAATTGAACCGAGTAAGCTATTTCTAGAATTAGAGCTCAGCTAAGAAATTTATTGAACCGAGTGAGCTATGAGCAAAGCTTGATTGACGCTTATTTTGGTGAGGGCTGGAAAGGATACAGGTCTGTAAATTGTACCATTACCTTCTGCTTTGGTTAACTTGTAGTCTATATATTTGGATTTGTATCCTGATCTATGTTGGATCTCATCCTCTATTTATTAATATAATTTATATTGTATAATTGCTGGAAAATTGAAATGGAACTACATCTGGAGTATTCTGGCCATTAATGATTCAGTGGCCTTGTCTTAAGATTTCAGGATGAGATACCCTATAACGTGCCTTTTGCAAGTTGAATGACTATAGCTATATTTATTAGAATACTAGGATTATTATTAAGTTTGGAGTTTTATTCTGCTAGGAGTTATGAATAGTATAGTATGCTTATGGTGTCCTGAACATAGACTAGAACTCCTTTTTGTTGCATTTGGGTAAAACAGTTCAATGGGATCTCAGGTATTTGGATTTGACATTTTATTCAGATTGTATCATATGTTATTTTGATTCATTAAATCCTTTCCAAAAATAAATATAAGAAAATAAATTTTATAAATACCTCACTTTCACTGTACTTTCCTTGAAATTCCAGTTTAAGAATGCATCAACCCATGCATGGATTCACCTAGATTGACAAAAGTATATATTCGAATATTATCGTAGTTATGTAGAAACATAATTACAAATGTCTATCTCCAAACGTTGTAAAATTCGAATTTTGTCTTTAATGCTCCACGTGCTTGGGATTCATATTGTTCGAATATATTTAGAATATCTTTAAAATATTTTAGTTAATTTTTAAAATTTGTTGTGGAATCAATTAATTATTTAATTAAGAAAATAATTTTAAGAGTTATTTCTTAATCTTGTTATATTTTCTTTTTCATTTCCTTAATTGATTAAGGATAGAGTTTAGTATAAATAAGGGTATTGCTTTATCTTTTATATCATATCACATCTTTCAAAAATGTTTTCGGTTGATGGTCGTTTCTATCTTTTCCTTATTCCTTAACCCTACACCTAATTCTTCAACACATTTGATTTGGTCCCTTGCTAGTTTCCCCCTGTTATCTTTCTGTTTCTAAATTCATGAGCCGATTTGGTTTAGCTTTGAGACTGGCCCAATGCTATCAAATTGGTTTAAAACGAAAGATTTTTAGTAGCTCCACAATCTTACTGCATGATTTAAACAACTAAGCAAGTCAATTATTCCAAGCTTATCCTGTGTGCTACATCTTTATGTGTGTCATTGAATTAATGCTTTTTACCCTTGGATTTTGGAAATTATATATACACAGTTTGATCCATATGCAATTTTTGTGCTGCATTTAAGGATTTGTAAGTCCTCCATTTCAGTATTTTTATCACGATCCTATCGTTTCCTTTTGTTTTTTTTTTTCTGTCATTTTCAGCATTCTCTTTTTTTGGTTTGAGGAAGAGTATAAGGAAGAAGATGAAAAATAATTTGGGAATTGGAAGTTTTTTGTAAATCCTATCCCAAAATGACGTCGTTTCATGAAGGGGATTACTATTTCAAACACACCTGAAAAAGAAAATGTCATGTAGAAAAATCTTTGGCCAAGTCACACATTGAACGTGTAATGTGGGCGTTTCTGTTAACTTTAATATAGCCGAGTTAATAGAGGGACTAACCTGTCTCACGATTGTGAATGTCAAGGATCTCGGGTGAGTTTTTCGTCCTTAGAGACTAATGTGCAGTGACGGATTTATGTTTAGAGGAGTGAGAACATATGCTTCTACTTTATTTTGAATTTTTTTTTATCTTATATAAGTATATATTTTTTATATTTTTATATGTGTAATTTCTATTCTTATATGTAGATAAATTAGTAAATTCATAATAATAAAAAGTAAAACTCATATAATATTATTGAATGATTATTTGATTACATATATAAAGAGAGAAATATTTGATAGTACTGATAATGAAAATATCATTTAACGTTTTCAAAATATAAAAATATGACTTTGTTTCCATTGGATAAAATTCATGTAACTTTGTCCTTATTGACTAAAATTCTTGAATCTGTCACTACTAATGTGCACAATAATATTTTTCTCAGGAATTAATTTAAGAGTTTACTCAAATCAAAATACTAAAGGGATTAAGGTTATACATTTCAAAAATAATACAAAACTAGATGTTCACCCAAAAAAACCTCTGTTTTTGTCTGGTCAAATACTTTTTTTTTCTTATCTGCAAAATATGTTCTTTAGTTGTTGTATAGATTACAAAGAATTAAATAAATTATTATATTTGCATTCTATATAAAGATGACATACCAAAGATTGTCAGGGTAGGTATCCAATCAACTTAAATATCTATAATGTATAGATTACTGATGGTTGTGGTCGAAGTGGCCCCAGCCTACGTTAAGTTATCAGAGTGCCCAGGTTCAATTCTTGAATTGGTGACTTGGTGACTTGGTGGACAGGCCTAGCTCTTTGGTGGGGTTAAACATATCCCATCACCCATTTGGGAGTAGTCTTTGGTAGGATTAAACATATCTCATCACCCATTTGGGAGTAGGACTGCTAGTGAGCTGATAATAGTCTAATAATACATATTTTGTATAATTAAAATTAGGCTTTATTTATTCCATTGCAAGTGATTTTATTAGTTTTATGACATGATAATTAATTTCTTTAAACTGATTAATGATTAAATTTTTTGTGATAAATTGTAGGAGAAAAATATTTTAATGGGCTTGTGTTCAAGATGCAAGAAGTCAAAGTCAAATGGAAGGAATGATGGCATGGTCAAAGGGCTTAACTCATATAATTTGGTGGCTAGAATGCAAATGGCACATAAGAAACTAAAACGAAAGAAGCAAGTAAAATCACCGTGCATTCATGTTGATTGATCAGCACAAGATTGTTAAGTTGGCTGGGTACGTATTTCTTTAGAAACAAAACAAAGAAGTATATACCCAAAGAAAAATGGTAAAGATAGGGAGAGAAAGTCAAGCCCAAATTCCATGGTCTAATTGGCTTGCTGAACCACGGGTTGAATTGAAGGAAAGTGAAGTATATACGTTTAAAATGCATCATTCAGCTTTGACTATGCAAATATAAAAGTTGTGTCCTAAGAATGTAAGTATATCTTCTACTACAAGAAAAATCACAATTTGTGAAAGATAAATCTATCGCAAATCAGTTAAAATTCATCGCAAATCAGATTCATCATTGCCACAAATCCGTCACAATATCTCTGGAGATAAGTCGGAATCGTTGCCAAAATGGGGTGTTTTGCGACAGATTTTTTTTCCACTAATTTGCGGCGAATTTTTCCGCCGCTAACTTGGGTGAGTTTTTCCGCCGCTAACTTGCGGTGAATTTTTCCTCTGCAAAATTTGCCGCTAATTTGTTGCGGATTTAGCAGCAGATTGGCAGTGCAAATTTAATTAGCAGAGCAATTTTGAGGCAGGTTATGCCAATTTTGCGGTAGATATTGGATTAAAAAATTAAAATTAAATGTTAAAAAACCACAATTACATAACCAATCTTGTCAATGCAATTTCTGTCAATGATTACAACCTAATCCATAAAACATAACTGCAATTCTTCTCAATGCATCTAACCAATCCATCAAACAAACATAGCAAATTACAAAGTTTGTTCAAATACAACCTAATCCATAGAAAAGTTTAAAAGAAATATAAGAGAATCCATATAACACTCAAACATCAATTTCAATCCATATTCTCATCATCATTGTCATCTTCATGATCATCTTCAGTATCCTCATTGTCTTCTTCTAATATTGGCTGTTGCTAGCTTGGCTGAGTGCCAGCGGCTTGTAAGACGTTGAGGTTGTTGCTTCTCCTTCTTCTGCCCTTTCCCCTTAACTCCGCTTGACGATGACATCTACACAAATAATAAAAATATAATGTAAATATAATTTCAAACACAACACAATAATGTATAATTAGTAACTACAACATATTAATATAATTCTATACTCACAATTATGAGGAAACATTGTCTTCATCACTATTTGTTTTATATTCATTATTGGAAGATATTTCATCGTCGTCGTCATTAAAATTTTTTTCTTCTTCATCATTTTCATCTTGTCTACTACAACCAACATCTTGAACTACATCAAAAACCTCATTAATGTCTTACAAGTGGTCAATGAAATCCACATCAACAATTGGATCCATAGGAGTCATAGTATCATCTTGGAATGAAATTTATTGAGCATTTTCAATTTCAACTCGACCTCTTGCCTTGGTCTTTATTACCACCCACTATTAGACCATATCCTTTTTCTTTCCAGGATAAGGAATGTAATACACTTGTCTCACAGAGGAAGTAAGGATAAAAAGATCAACCTCTCATATCATCTATTGTGTCGAACCTTGACAATCTTATAATCTTTGTGAACTCTTATACCTCTATTAATCATAGGATCAAATCATTCACATTTAAAAAGAACAACTTTTTTTTTTGGTTCCCGAGGATATTCTAACTCAACCACATCTTTTATTATTCCATAATAATCATTTTCATCTTCATCATTAGTTGAACCTTTAACACACAAGCCACTATTGATTGTTTTCTTCCCATCTGACCAAGCATCTGTGTGAAATTTATATCCATTGACAAAATACATTGGTCAAGATGTCACACATCTATACCAAATCATGCAAGTAAGAATTATTCACCATATTTTGTGGATTGTGAACCTAGAAAAAAATATAGTTAATGTTAATGATCTAAATCATATATAATGATTGGGAAAGCCAATTTAGTAATGTTTAAATACTTACATAACTTTTGAACCACTCTATAAAATCTGCATTAATTCTTTAATTTGAATGTTCCTCAGAAATGTTGAAATATTGTAAAAAAAATACTGAAAAATTAAAAGTTTATGATTTGATTGTCAATGAGCAATACATTTGAAATTTAAATTAAATCAATAGTACTACTTACTTCAGGTATGGTTCAACTTCTTCACAATTTAGCAAGATGTGCAATGTCGCAGATTTCATTTCAGCATCATTTAGCCATTGTTTTTTTTAATGTTCCATAACCTCGATCGGGTTGATTAAAAATTGGCAAAGTCGATTCCATTGACATATTTTCATATGTATCATCATTTCATCGAACTCTAGTTCTCATTGACTTAACATGGGGTTCAAAGTAAAATGAACAGAAATGAGATATCTCTTAAACACAAGAGAAAATTGCAACCAATTTACACAAAACCACAAGAGATATCTCATTTTCATCTTGTCTACTATAACCAATTTACATAAGATGAATTGTGGTTTTGTGTAAATTGCAACCAATTTACACAAAACTACAACAGAAATGAGATATCTCATTTTCATCTTGCCTACTACAACCAATTTACACAATTCCAATTTTCATCTTGTCCACTACAACCAATTTCAGTCAATCTTGCTCTTGGGATTGTCAGGACCAGGAATAATGCATATTAAAAATATGTATGGGGCAGTCATACACATTTCTAGAGGCAAATTATATAGAGTGACTATCAAAGGCCAACAAGAATAAGGAGAAGTAGAGTGATTGTAGGGAGTGAAACCATCGACACACAAACCATGCCTAACATTTCTAGGATCAATTGCAAATTCAGGATATGTCCTATTAAAATGCTTCCATGCTTTACCATCGGATGGGTGAGACATCTCCCCCTCCTTCCTATTATTTTCAGCATGTCATCTCATGTGTGCAGATGAGCTCATAGAGGCATACAACCTCTTGAGCCTAGGAATAAGAGGTAAATAATGCATTCTTTTCACCAGAACTTCATTATTATTTTCATTACTGGTTTTACGAAGTTCTTATCTTTCAGCACCACAAAACCTACATTGTCTGGCATTATCATAGTATAACATACAACCATTTACACAACAATATATTTTTCTTGAAGCAAGCCCGAGTTTAGCAGCCTTTTTTTTTATTCTATAGTAATTCAGAGGAATTTGTGGTCCTGGTAGAGCAACCTCTCTTAATATCTCCATAAATGAATCAAAGCATGCATGCGTTACATTATAATCAGATTTGAAACTTAACATTCAAACTGCCAAGGATAACTCAGAATGAGTTTCACAACCAAGTCATAATGGCTGACTTGAAGCATTTAGTAGATCATAAAACTCTTCGGCCTCAGGATGTGGAGGCTCCTCAACACTCTGTTCAAAACGACTCCTAAAATCTCCAAAGTCTATTCCATCCACATCACAAATCATATTTTGATATCTATCAACCACATCTTCATCCTCTAATATAAGACTATTAGCAGTGTTCACATCAGAGTTTATATCTACACTAATTGGATCAGACTCATCCTCTCCATGATTTGTCTAATACCAATACCTAGGTTTGAATCCTTTTTTTTATATAAGTGAAACTTTCACAATCTCAGGTTTCAGCAATTTCCCACTATAACACATCTGACAGGGACACCTAATTGTTCTTTCACTTAAGTAATGGGAAGATCGACATGCATAATTCACAAACTCTTCAACTCCGCATACAAATTCTTGTGTAAGTTCTCTATGACCCGAATGAGTCCTATTATACATCCACCTATGATTTTCTGGAACAACCATTTTCTGCAATGATAAATCTACAGTAAAATCAAAATACACAATGCAAAATGCACAACATATGCTGCATAATAGATAATACAAATTCTCATGTTACTCCTAAATAAGTAGGCTAAAAAAAATTCAAAAACAAACTTAATTTTATAATAATAATTAATATATTTTAAATTTATACCTTTATAAATATTTCAATCCAAACAACTATTATTTCCAAAATTCGTATCTCTCTTAACATGGTATGACCCTATCCCATTCAAGAAGACTCTTTTTCAACATTTGATTGATAGTACTCACAAAAATCACACATCGTATACTTGATGAAATTTTGGCAACATTTCCCATTGGTCTCCAAGTGCACGATTAGAAAGCGATGACATCTACAACGATCAAGTGTGCACCCAGAGAACAAAAGGGAATGTTGCACAACAAAATTTCATCAAGTATCTTATATGAGATTTAAGGAGTAACTATAATCAAGTGAAGGAAAAGTTTCTTCCCAAACTGTCTAACTTGGACAATTCAAGATTCAATACAATGAGCAGTACTTTCAAAAAGATCATGTGCTCACTAATATTGAATCTCAAACTGGCAACTAAGGCTTCGCTCACCAATACGATTTACCCCATGCATCAAATATATGATAAAGATAACAAGACCAAGCAGAGTTACAGTACAGAGCAATAATCAAATGAAAATTGATGATGGACAGATAAATTTTCTAAACCCAAAATGTAAAGTGAAAAAATGACAGATCGTTTTTCAAATGAAAGGCATTAGGCTGAGTTTCAGTATATGGTAAACCCAAGATTTTGAAAGATAATACCAAACTTTCTAAACCCCTTTGATTTTTCTCTCCTTTCTCTCTTTGTGTAGTTGCTGGATGGAAAATAGAAAAACAGCAGAGAAAGATAGGCAAATAATCAAACTTATAAGAATTTTGTAAATAATCAACCATTAAGCCAACATAGGCAATTTATGACCAATAAGGTTAATTGAAAAATTCAAAGAGTAGGATTCCTCCATAAACTTTAACACCTCAATTAAATTAATACCAAGCACAAGTGATTAATAATATGACATAATATCATTTTCAATTGTTCAAGAGTGTGTCACGGCCATAAACTTGCTTCATGACTTTCTTGATTGTTCCCATTTCCAAAAACATTCTCATTAGTCACCTTAACCAACAACCAAAATAGAAAATCAAGGTGCGATCACATAAAACTCATGGTTTCTTTTGCTTGGTTAGCCATAAGCTTCCCCAATGGGCACATAATCCATGAATTTATCAGTGTAATCTCATGTCAATTTCTCCTATTTTCCTTATGCTTGACCGTAACAACAAATACAAATAACAAAATTGTCAAGCTCAAAGTACTACAATTCAAAGGGTCCACAATATGAACACATGGTTCCACTATCCATAAACATAGAAAATTAAAGATGTTCACAAATTGAGGCATTCAGTCACACATAGAAATTTAGAGTGTGAACATTAAAGCAAAAATCCACTTTCAATAATCAAGACCACACGATCACATACTTAAGAAATTAAAACTCAAATTTTCAAAAGTTACCTTTTTCTTTTGACTTAGTTGTGACACACACATAGCCAAGCAAAAACAGATTTTCTTCTAAAATTATGTAAAAGATGAAGAATGACATACAATTAAGAAATAGAAGCACAAAACAAAATAAGAGAAACTTCTGTTGTGTTGCTCTGGCCGCGACTCTTAAGGGACTTTAAGTCGATAAATTCATTCACAACTGGGAGAAAAGAAAGAGTAAATGGAAGATAAACAGCCCTACCTCAAGTTTTTGCCTTGATTCCTTGATTTTCCCTCACTTTCTTTCTCCTTTTCCCCCCACTTTTCTTTGCTGTTTTTCAACTCTATTATGCTATTGTTTTCCTCTATTTTGGTTCAGTTTTGAAGCTAAAACTGTGTGTAACAATGGAGGAAGAACAAACAAGGGCAAGGATGATGTGGGTGGAGATAGGAGGATGAAGAAAGAAGGAAATGGAGAGAAAGCAAAGTTTTCCTTCTTTGTTTCTGGTTCGTTTCCACTGCTGGGAGGGGAGTGAAAAAAGACGAAAATGTGAGGGAGAGCACGTTTTAGATCTGGAAGTATATGTTTAAAATTGCAGTGAAAAATTCGTTTCGTAAATTTATTTTTAAAATGGTGTCAGATTTTTGCGGCGAATTTTTTTGCCACTAAATTTTTAAATTTTTTATGCTGAATTTTTAATTATATTTATCAATTTTATGGCAAATTTTTTCGCCACAAATTTATTTTTTAGATTACGACTGATTATTTGTGGCGGATTTTTGTGTCGCAAATTATTTTAAAAGTTTTTCCTATTTTTTTTATTTTTCTCCAGAATTTTTTATTATATTTATCTATCCGCTGCAAATTTATTTTTTAAATTCCTGCAGATTATTTGCGGCAAATTTTTGCGCCGTAAATTTTTTTTTTTTTATTTTTTTGTCAAATTTTTAATTATATTTATTAATTTTACGACATGATTTATTTTTAAATTGCGGAGGATTTTTTTGTACGCAAATTATTTTAAATTATTTTTATTTTTTTAAATTTTTTTTGGAATTTTTTATTATATTTATTAATTTTGTGGCGGATAGTTCCTTTGCAAATTTATTTTTTAAATTGCTGTGAATTTTTGCACCACAAATTATTTTTTATTTTTTATTTTTTATTTTTTTTATTTTTCTCCCAAAATTTTAATTATATTTATTAATTTTGCGGCAGATAACTCCACTGTAAACCTTTTTTTACAAAAAAAAAAATTCACGATTGAAGTGTCGTCATAAAAAATTTGGGATGAAAAATCTGTCGCAAATAGATTCGTCACAAAATTCCTCTCAAATTGAGATGGTATTTTATCCACAGCTAAATCTGCCACAAAAAATCTGTCATAAAATAGCTCTTTTCTTATAGTGTTCTTTATGCTTTGGGATTTGGTTCCTTAAAATGATTAGGTGAAACGTGAATGCACTATCATGTTTGATGGGTGGACCAGCAAGACAAATAGAAGTTTGATAAATTTCTTGCTTAGACATAGATGTTTAATGCAGTGCATATTGTTATGGATAATGGTTCCAATTTTAATGTGGCTAGAAAGTTGCTAGAGGCATAGTTTTCAAACTCGAACCTGACTAACTGGATTAACCAGGAACCAATCTGTCATACGGTCTGATCAAACTTTTCATAATCGGTGTTTTGAAAACCGGTAACAAATCGTTCGAACTAGCTAAACCAAATGGTTTGGCCAGTTGAACCAACAGAAATTCAAAGCTGAAGCAACCCCAGGATTCAAACTTGGATAGTGGATTTTCCAAGCATTCAACATACCACTAAGTTAGAGCTAGCCATTGTAAAAAATGCTGCAATTATTATATATATTCTATTACTGTAAGGCCAATTCTATCATACGTCCTACTATGTCAAGGTGCATGATGCACCCATTAATTTTACCTCCAATAGTTAGGGTTTTTTTTTTGGTTTTATGATTTTTTCGACACAATCCACCACCACCCCACCTTTACTACCACCATCACCATTACCCCACCTCCATCACCACCCCCGCATCCTTGTCCAAAGTTTGTTGTTGAACCATCCCGCTGGCAGCCTAAAACCACTGAACTCGCACCCCCCAGCCAAACACCACCAAACAGAACCACCATCGTACCCAGCACCTTGAGCTACCATCCCAACTGCCCTCTAAAATTGAGAGCCATCGGAAAACACCCAAAACTCCATCAAATCCAAACCAAACTAAACAAGTCATGACCAGCTCAAGATCTGTCGCCCAAACCAGTTGTGACCCAAAGCTGCCCAGATCCACAACCACCGTGCCTCACTAGCCACCATTGCACAAACCACCAAATCCGCCTTACTGCTACATGATCATCCCCTCCTCGTCGCACCAGATCTGGCCACCACGAGCCTAGATCTATGGCGCACAACCACCTGTCTACAACGTGGTTGTAGGCGATGATGGCCATCGCAGGTCTAGAAGAGAGAGAAGCTGTGGTGGCGTAGTGACGAACCCCAGAAAAAGCTACCATACAAAACTCTTGCCATCTCTAGTGAACCCTAGAAGTAGCCACCACATAAAACTATTCCCATATCTGGTGAACCCCAATTTCCTTTGCCCATGGTTGGATGGTGTTCTGGTAGGAGGGAGGAGGGAGGAGGGTCAGTAAAAGAGAGAAAGGTTTGAGTTTAGGATTGCAGGATTTCCTATTGAGAAGGTTACTTGTCTTTAATCTTAACCCTTGATTTTTTTATTAATAAATCAAGGGCTAAAAATGACTAGTGCATCATGTACCCTAATTTGTAGCCTTGTAGGGTGCACGATAGATTTAGTCGTAGTTCTAGAAATAATTTCAAATTATATGAAAAGGAATTTGAACCCAAGTCTGCACTGTACCACACAGTCACTTGTGCCACTTATTAAGTTTTTTTTTTGTTTTTAGTTGACACTTATTTATTAAGTTGTAATATGTTTGTATTGTATTTTACATTCAACTATATTTAAATTAATTGCATTTGTAAAAATATATTTAGTGTAACATTTATTTAAATATATTTATATAATGTAAGTTTTTTATTGTGTTTTTTAATGTGTATGCCACATGAATTACTTTTATCATAATTTCAATATATTTTAATGTTTCTTTTATAAATTTACTTATATACTTAACCTATATATGTCAAAAAATTTATATATTTTGTATATTTATTAAATATATAAATATTTACACCTCAGTTCAACCTAATTCTACCTCAAAACTTTAAATCTCTCTCTTTACCAGATCAAGGATTGGTTCGATTCTGAAAACTTTGATTAGAGGCAAAGAGACCTCATTTGCATTGGACCCTATGTGCAGCACATTTTTTGGTTCTTATACTAGAAGATATTGGTAAGATACCTAAAGCGACAAGGACTATAAAGAAGGCAACCAACTTGACTAGTTATATATATAACCATGTTGGAGTTTTAAACATGGTGAGGGAGTTCAAAATGCAAAAGGAGTTGGTTAGGCCTAGAAAAACACAATTCTCCACCACTTATCTCACTTTGAAATCCATTCACTAACACAAAAACATTAAGGGCTATGTTCACATCAGAAGAATGGGTTTCAAATAAGCAGGTAAAAGAAGTGAAAGAAAAACATGCGATAAAAACTGTTCTTACGACAACATTTTGGAATAATGTTATTTACATTTAAGGTTATGAGACCACTTGTTCGGGTGTTTAGGCTTGGACAATGAGAGAAAAAAAATCAGCTGTGGGTTACATCTATGAATCTATGGATAAAGCTAAGGAGGAAATTCAAAAAGCATTCAATGAGAATGAAGAAAAGTATCAAGACATATTTCATATCATTGATGAAAGGTGGAGTTGTCAACTTCACCAAGATTTATATGCTGCTAGAAATTTTTTAAATCCAGAATTTTTATTTATGACAATCCAAGTATGGAGTTTGATAAAGAAGTTAGAACAAGACTCATTAATTGAATTAATAGGCTGGTTAAAAATGATGATGTACATGTGCAAGAAAAAAGTTATATATGGATGAGTTGCCCACTTATAAAAAAGTTGAGGGACTATTTGGTGTTTCATTAACAATTAGAACAAGAAAAATAAGAGCTCGAAGTACATAAATTCAAAAGTATCTTTCTTTGATTCTAATATAATTTTATTCAATTATGTGATCACTAGTGACTTTTATTTGATGATAGACATAATTACTTATGCAGCTGATTGTCGGGCTTCCTGTGGAAATTTTACTCCAATTCTACAACATTTAGCAATCAAAGTTCTTAGCTTAACATGTAGTACTTTGGGCTGTTAATATAATTGGAGTGTGTTTGAGTAGGTTAGTTTGATTTTTTGTCTTTATAACTATTTTAAGTTTAAGAATAAGATTAAGAAGACAAATACAATTATTTGACTAACTGTATTGGTTGATAATATTCTTAGATTCACATAAAGAGAATGAATAAACCTGCACAACAAAGACTAAATGACTTGGTGTTTGTGAACTATAATCAAGCTCTCAAAGCTTTGTCATGATGAACAAGATGTTGATCCCATTTCTTTAGATGATATTAATGAGATCGAGCAATAAATGGTTGATTGGTAAAATGGGTGATGAATCAAATGCTGATGAAGATGCTGAAAATGAACTTGTCTTTGGTGATGACGATGAAGGATTGAGTTTGACATGGGGAGATCAAGTAGCAAGGGCAACTGGAACTGGAGAAGAAAGTAAAAACATTAGAAGCCAAGCTATAAATGCTAAGTCAAAATCCAAGACTAAAGAAAAGGGCTCGAAGTCACTTTCGAATGTTAAAGAAGTTGATTAGGAAGATAAAGAAAACGATGTTGAAGAAGGATATAAATAATAGATGAAAGTGATGACAAGTATGGAACTGAATCAAATGATGATTCTATGGATGCATTCTTGGATTAAATTTTATTTTTTAATGATGAACTTAAGGAACTTTAGGCTACCATACATCTATTTTATGAACTATAGTCTTTAAAGCTTATTATTAACTTATTATCATGCTTTACAAAGTATTTTAATATTTTGTTGTTACTATGAAGTTTTAATTTATATGACAAATCAATGCATAATTGTTAAATATTTTATTGTTTTTTAACACCTTTCTTTAGTGAGGCGAGCCCTTTTTGGTACTTCTCGCCTCAAGGTGTCAGAACCTTTGACTATCTTGGTTTGACATCCTTTTGGTGAAAATATTGCACTATGTGCCATCGATTAAGTCTTCTTTTTTTTTTTTTTGGGACAAAAAAAAGATCATGATATCTCCATACGTGTAAGACTAAGTCCTACCTCAGCGGTCAGCTTGGCCTTAGCCACAAGGCATTTTCAATGGGTTTTAAACCCTTATACTGCGGATAAATTACATGAAATTTTGTTTACCAACTCAGACACAACTTACGGTCGCCATCGATCAAGTCTAAAGAGAACTTCAAGTAATTGAATGAAGATATTATGATACTCAGATGTCACATTAGATATATGTGAGAGATTCGACGAAGGTACATGAGCACTAACTAAAATAAATTTGCTAATTCTCATCAAAAACATGGTTCAACCTAAGCTATATATCTTGGGCTTATTAGATTTAGGACATAGCATAAATGCATATATATCTGTTAAGCAAAAACTGGATACAAAAGTGCTGGAGGTAATAAGCATTAAGACCAGACTACTTAAACAAATTGGCTAGTCTTTTAAGTCATAAGATTTGACCTAACAATTATTTTGGCCAAGTTATACTTGGAAATTGGAATATTACTGATATTTTCGTAAAAGCTTAAATACATAGTATGATATGGTTTTCACTTAAAATTTTTATTATTATTTTTGGTCAAATTGCAAATTACGCTATAACTTTAAACTTTTAGCAAATTACTCTTTGAAGTTATAATCTTTTAATTTACTTAGACTTAAAACATCTAACAATTCACAATTTTTTCAATCATTTTTTGCATTATTAATGCCAAACTCATCATTATATTCATTTTTTATTTTCCTAGTCAAATACATCCTAGCCTTGAAAGTAACATTGTATGAAACTTGGTTATAATTTTAGAATAAAAACTATGAATTGCTAAATGTTTAAAGTTCAAGCGGGTAAATTACAAAAATTAAAACTTCATGGGGTAATTTGCCAGGAGCTTAAAGTTGAAACGAGTAATTTAAAATTTAGGATGTGTTTAGTACGAGGGTTATAGAGGTTGAAATATGAAGGGAATAAAATTTCATGGAATCAAGTATGCTTGGTAGTTGAGTGATATGCATAAAATACATTAAGAGTAACTGCACTCTATCGTATAATAATATAATATTTGAATCTCAGTTGTCGATTTTACGAGAAATAAGAGGTAATTATTAGATTCATTAAACCCTTGGTTATTTAAACAATTGTAAGTGTAAAGAGAAATTCAAAATAAAATCAAATAACAAATAAAGAAGAATGATGGAAAATTAATCAATGAAGAGATAAATCACTTAAAGGGAAACTAGGGCGCAAGGTTCACTTGAATCCAATTAACCAAATTTTCACTCATTTATGATGTAAGGTAATTCTCTTAATTGGTATTAAGTCTCAATGGTCATGGATAAATAATATTCTATTCCTAATTAATAACCTATTTAGTCATTTAGTTGAATTAAGAATGCATTAAGCCCAAATTCAAGATATGAACTAGCATAATCATCAATTCAATTAGTAGAATAAATTAATGTTTGGTCATTCACCAATCTAATCCTAAGTTTATTATATAAGTCCACTCATTGGTTGCAGATGGTCACCGGTCAAACAATGAATTCAAGCATGCCAAAATTGATCAAGTCTTAACAAGAATTTAAACAATACAATAAACTCAATTGAAATTACCTTAATCAAATTCGAATTCAAAATTAATTAATTAAGAAAATAAGATTCTCCATAACCCTAACTATGTGATTAGTTACTCATGTTCAATAACAAACCCAAATCATAATACAAATTCATGCAAAGAAAAACCTTAAGAAAAGGAAAAAACTAGATGGAAGAGAAATCAAAACCCATTTAATGGAGATTGTGATCTTCAATCCTTTAAGAATTACGTCCTCTCTTCGTAGCCGTCTTCCAGAGATTCCTAGCAATCCTCTCTTGTGAATTATCTCTCTAAAGTATGTTGCCGCAAAAGTTGTTTTTAGGTTTAGGGGTTTGTTTTATTTATAATGGTGAAGGGAAAAATGTCGTATTTGTTCACAGGAGACCTCACACGGCCGTATCTAAGCTTGACATGGCCCTGTGAGCATAAAAATCAACGTAACTTCAATGTAAAGGGAGACACGACCGTGTGACCTAGAGACACAGTCGTGTCTCTTAGTCAAAGACATTTTTCAAGTTAGACAGGATCATGTCTAACTCTTCAATCATTTTTTTAAGTTAGACGGGGTCATGTTTAACTTCTCAATCGCTTTTGAGTTGACACAAACCCCTGTATAAGCCAAAATAATCTTTTTTTGCTCTGAAAACGCAGTGTCTTTGCTTGTTTTCACTCCAAATGTGATAAATCTCATTCAATTAATCTGTAAAAATGAAAACAATGATAAGAATCCATCTAAAATTCATCAATAAATACAAGCAAATCACAATAATTTATCCAGTTTGAGGCTATAAAATATAGGCTTATCAACCCTCGCACACTTGAGCTTTGCTTGTCCTCAAGCAAAGAATAGGAATAAAAAATAAGATTAAACTTAACATCCAAAAACATGAATAGAGGGAAATTCCACAATCTAAAAATTCAATCAAGTTCAGCAATCAAATCCAATCAAGTAATATCATTTAGCCCTTAAAACAATTACAGGCTTGGCTCTAGCTTGCCTCTTTTCTCTTTACCAACCAGTTAAGGTCACTCATCTTTTCATCGCACAAGTGTTTAAGGACAAAGAGATTACTCCAGTTTCTCTTGAAAAATGCTTTACCATAGGCTTGGTTATCAATCTCATCTCCACTTCCAAGTTCACATATAGCACTAGAATCAAAAAGACTTCATTTGGTTGTAACAAAGCCAATGAGAATAATGAAGGGTAGGAAAAAAATAAATAAGGGTAAAGAATGTTCATAGGTAAATTGATACAAAACAAAATCAGGCTGAAAAGATGATAAATAGAACATAACCACAAGGGTATAAAAGATTCTCACTTTCAACCCAATATTCTTATTATTCTTCACTAACAATCTCTTTTCTTTCTTCTTCCTTTTCCTTTTTTTATTTTTTTTTCAACCCTTGAAGACAAAAACAACCCTTAAAGACTTTTCAATTAATACATCAGTTGCTCCATTATTTCAAAAAGAATCAATGAATTCAACCTGATTATTCAATTAGGTATCCAAAGAAATTAATTTCAGACTCAAATGAGATAACTAAGGGATTGTTTTCTCTATGCAACTCTGGAAGTCAAGAAAGAACTAAGCCTAATTGCCTTAATCATATTCAAGTATGTATGTAAACCATTAAAGTCTTAACAAGATATCAAAGCAAGTTCTAGCGCACATCAATCAAGAGAAATCTCACTCTAGAAGAAAAATAGGATTTTATTTAAGAAAAATAGGATTTTATTTATGAAAAATTCAATCATTAAAGCTCAAAACTCACTTTCTAGATAAGTTAATAGAGAGAACAAATGCAAGCAGACATGACTAATTTTCAGCTAAGATTCTAAATTTCACTTTACTGAATTGAAAAAAATTATTTCGCACAAAATTAGCTCATGAGTAATGGATTCTTCTCTTAAACATGTCTCTCTATCAGCTCAGTATTAATTCAAACAATTAACACACAATTCCTGCTTGATGACTAGCAATACTCAAGTGTTCATCGATTTCACAAAAAATTAAGAATACCCCCCCACACTTAAGATGAACATTGTTCTCAATGTGTAAAACTAATAAAAATAACATAACAAAGGATAATGAAACTTCCCTGAAAATTAAACACAAAAACACGAAGGAGGTGGGGAAGGTAGAGCCTGGGAAAGTTGTGTAGTCATGAGCTCAAATATCTGATCTAACTGAGTGGCGACATGTTGTCCAAAACTGCACAAGAAAAACAAAAGGTGTCAATACTTTTTTTTTATGGGAAAAACAAAATAAAAACTGTAAAACCAAATGCAAGAACTAAAAGTCTATGAGAAAGGATAGAAACACAGGT
Source organism: Ormosia semicastrata (assembly GCA_029884595.1). Taxonomy (NCBI): domain Eukaryota; kingdom Viridiplantae; phylum Streptophyta; class Magnoliopsida; order Fabales; family Fabaceae; genus Ormosia; species Ormosia semicastrata. Next base: position 7,154,983 of record JAQQTO010000040.1, read on the forward strand.
TGCCTCCTATGAAGCGCTAAGTTATAGTCATTAGCTTGACTATAGGCCGGTGTCATGCTTAAGTGATACCGATGGAGTGGTGCTCAGTTCCCACTCCTTCTTCATATTGTTTTGCTCTCTGACCATTTATCTTGAATGGTTGTTGGCTTTCTTTCTTCACCTCAAGCGCACCGCACGGTACAACTTGAATAACCTCATATGGTCCATACCATTTTGATTACAACCTACTGAGATAGAGACATATACGTGAGTTACAAACAAGAATTTTATCCTCAATCTTAAACTCACACTGCCCGATACGCATGTCGTGCACATCATCAGGAGCAGCTTCCTGCATATATGAAGACACAATACTTTCCACAACATCAATAGTAGCTATGCAATTACATAAATCAAAGGAACTAGAAGTTTTGACAGAATTTAAAATATTAAAAACTACTTCCTCATCATTTCGCAAGGTCAACTTCCCTTGACAGACATCAATCATGGTATTTCTAGTAGCAAGGAATGGCCACCCAAGTATGATTGAGATCTCTGAGTCCTCCTCCATGTCCAACACAATGAAGTCATCTGGAAAAATGAATTTATCCACCTTCACCAAAACATCTTCCAATACACCATGAGGGTAAGTGATGGATCTATCAGCTAGTTATAGTGAAATGTTAGTAGGCTTTGGCTCCTGCATTCCTAATTTCTTAAAAATAGAGAAAGGCATCAAATTTATACTAGCGCTTAAATCACATAATGCTTTCTCAAAATAAGAGTTACCAATAGAGAAAGGAATAGTAAAACTCTCTAGATCTTTTAATTTCGGTGGTAGCTTCTTCAAGAGAATGGCGAAGCACTCCTCATTTAGCATTATCATCTCAAATTCCTCAAGCTTGTGTTTCTTTGTAAGTATTTCCTTCAAGAACTTTGCATACTTGGGCATTTGAGAGATGGCTTCAATAAACAAAATGTTAATTTGTAATTTCTTAAATATCTCTAAGAATTTTACAAATTGCTTGTCCTGCTAAGTGTTCTTGAGCCTCTGAGGGAATGGAATAGAGGGATTCTTTGGCTCACTTACATGTACCGTGGAGGGTGCTTCACTTTCCTTCTTGTTTTCCACAATAGCTGACTCATTAAGAGTATCTCCATGGTTTTGCATTTGTTCTTCTTTTTTTCTTGGAAAGCTCCCCAAGCTCCTTGCCACTTCTCAGGATAATTGTGTTGACATGTTCCTTTGGATTAAGCTCGGTAGTACTAGGCAATGTCCCTAGTGCCCTTTCTGACACCAATATAGCTAACTGGCTAATCTAAGCTTCTATGCTCTTCATTCGAGCCTATGAATTCTGAATGTATTTCATTATAAAATTTTCAAAACTTTACTTCTCTTTAGGTGCTTAGAAACCTGGGGGTGGTTGCGAAGCTCGTTGATAGTTTTGTTGATTGCTCTGTTGATTTGCCCATTTGAGATTGGGGTAGTCCTTCTAACTGAGATTGTACCTATTTGAATATAAATTGTACTGCTTCCAGTTGAAATTACCAATAAAATTTACTTCTTCAAGCTCGGGGGCAAAGAGGCTTACCAACTTTACAATTTGAACTATTATGTCCTTATCCGCCACATGCTTCACATATGATTGGTGGGGCTGCACTATTTTCCACCATCAAAGTCTCAACCTTTTTCATCAATGCTTCTAATTGACTCAAGATGGCAGTAGAGGATTCAACAACATGCACACCGACTTGTTTCTTAGGCACCTGACGCTCATTTTGCCATTGAAAACTGTTAAGCATCATTTCTTCAATCAGTCCATGGATTTCAATTGGTGTTTTCCTCCATATTGTACCTCTCATAATAGCATCAATAAGTGACTAGTTGGCAGTTGACAGACCATTGTATAAATTATGTACCTATTGTTATACGGGTAATCCGTGATGTGGACATCTCGTTATCAACTCTTGAAAACATTCCCAAGCTTCGTAGAGAGTATCCATGTCAAACTGCACAAAAGTAGAAATGTCATTCCTTAACTTAGCAGATTTAGAAGGAGGAAAATACTTAGCCAAAAATTGTTGTGTCAATTAATCCCATGTGGTGATGGAACCCCTTAGTAGTGACGTTAACCATTGACTCGCCCTATCCCTAAGAGAGAAAGCAAAGAGTCGTAATCGAATTACATCATCTATCACCCCATTATACTTGATGGTGTCATACAATTATGAATATTCGAGCATTGTCTGCTCTGCTGGGATAGCTCGTTCTTCATGAGTCCCTTCAATTGTTTGTCTCTCCATCCTTGTTATAGCTTCTTTAGTCCCAGCTTCAGTAAGAGATTGTTTCCTTAACCTGTGAGTTATTTTTATCAATTTTTGGATCAAATGTTAGATTAGGGGATTAAGAATGAATAAGCATAAATAAGAAATATAAGTAGAGAGATGAAGTGACAAATGAATTAAAAATAGAAATAAAATAAGAAATAAAATAAAAATTTGTCTAAATTAACTAGAGTTTTTTGCCTATAATATTACCAAACTTATTCCCTGGCAACAGCGCTAGAAGTTTGATACACGTAAAATACACTAAGAGCAAGTGCACTTTATCATATAGTAATATAGGATTTGAGTCCTAATTGTTGATCCCATAAGAAATAAGAGGTAATTATTAGATTCACTAAACGCTTGGTTATTTAAACAATCGTAAGTGTAAAGAGAATTTCAAAATCAAATCAAACAACAAATAAAGAAGAATAATGGAAAATTAATCAATGTAGAGATAAATCACTTAAAGGGAAACTAGGGCGCAAGGTTCACTTGAATCCAATTAACCGAATTTTCACTCATTTATAATATAAGGTAATTCTCTTGCCAAATTCTCTTAATTGGTATTAAGTCTCAATGGTCATGGATAAATAATATTCTATTCCTAATTAATCACCTATTTAGTCATTTAGTTGAATTAAGAATGCATTAAGCCCAACTTCAAGAGATGAACTAGCATAATCATCAATTCAATTAGTAAAATAAATTGATGTTTGGTCATTCACCAATATAATCATAAGTTTATTATGTAAGTTCATTCATTGGTTGTGAATGGCCACCAGTCAAAAAATGAATTAAAGCATGCCAAAATTGATCAAGTCTTGACAACAATTCAAATAATATAATAAACCCAATTGAAATTACCTTAATCAAATTTGAATCGAAAACCAATTAATTAGGAAAACAAGATTCCTTATAGCCCTAACTATGGAATTAGTTACTCATGTTCAATAACAAACCCAAATCATAATACAGATCCATGGAATGAAAAACCTAAAGAAAATGGAAAAACTAGAGGGAAGAGAAACCAAAACCCCTTTAATGGAGATTATGATATTCAAGCCTTCAAAAATTATGTCGTCTCTTCATAGTCGTCTTCCAGAGATTCCTAGGAATACTCTCTTGTGAATTATCTCTCCAAAGTCTGCTACCACAAAAGTCATTTTCAAGTTTAGGGGTTCGCTTCTATTTATAATGGTGAAGGGAAAAAATGTCGTATTTGTGCACAGGAGACCTCACACGGCCGTGTATAAGCTCAATATGGTCATGTGAGCATAAAAATCAACATAACTTCAATGTAAAGGAAGACACAACCATGTGACCTAGAGACACGGTCGTGTCTCTTAGTCAGAGACGTTTTTCAAATTAGATAAAGCCGTGTCTAACTCCTCAATTATTTTTTTCAAGTTAGACAAGATCGTGTCTAACTCCTCAGTCATTTTTTCAAGTTAGATAGGGTCGTGTCTAACTCCTCAATCACTTTTGAGTTGACATAGGGCCCTGTCTAAGCCATAATAATCTTCTTTTGCTCTGAAAATGCGGTGTCTTCATCAGCTTTTACTCCAAATATGATAAATCCCATTCAATCTGTAAAAATGAAGACAATGATAAGGATCCATCTAAAATTCATCAATAAACACAAGCAAATCACTATAATTTATCCAATTTGAGACTATAAAATATAGACTTATCATTGAGCATCTGAAAAAAGAAAATTCCAAGAGAGTAAGGTTTTCTCCCATTTTAAGGGTAAATCTTACCCCAATTAATACTAGGGTAAAATTTATTTGATTTGCATTCTGTACTCTCCTCACTCATGATGGCATAATATTTCCTGCCAACATTAATTACAGATGTCCTTCGATTCTAGAAATGTAAAGAAAGAGAGAGAAAGAATTAATGGAATAGGATAATTATGAGTTCTTGAAGTGGAGCTACCACTAATGTCACTGAGCCTGCCAACACCGTCCTAGATCACTGCTAATGCCACTACATATAGAACCTTCATCAGCTCCATAATCTTGGCCATGTCTCCAACATCAACAAAGGCAGCAATGTCACCCCCGTCGCTTAAGTTGCACTACTTTGGGTTCAATGCAAACTGCACAATAGATGAATGCCTTGATCAATTGTTCCATGATTGTTGGCTTTTGATCCTTGCCGAGGCAAAAACCACCAATTTGCTATTGCTGCTGCTCACTACCTTTGTGTATTTCACTGCTGATTTCTTCTTCTCTGTCGTGCTTGTTGGAAATTGGAATAATAAATTAAACTTGATTCATTTTATCACATGTTACTTAATTTATCACATGCACCTCATGTTCATTGTATTTCTAGGTTCATAGCATTTTCCTATGCATGTATCTATACATTTAAGAAATTTGTAGTTTCTAGGAGTTGTAGTTTCAAGGTGTTATAATTTTAATATGCATAAGTTTATTGTATCACATGCATCATGAGGTGCCTAGTGCACCTATAAATACCCATGTAATAGTGCATTTGCAAGCAAGCCAAGAATCAAGTGAGTTTCTTAAGAGAGATTGGTATTCTCCCTTCTCTATCTATCCCATTTATTTCCTTTAAAGTGGTATCGAGAGCCTACTAATCCTTTGAAGATATATAACCACTTCCTCTCTTGTGATTCCCAAACTCAAAAAAAAGAATATTAATAATTGGTGTGTTCATATGAGGGCAATTCTTAGCTCACAAGATGCATGGGAGATGGTAAAGAATTATGATGATGAGCCCAAAAAATGAAGGAGCCTTAAATCAAGCACAAAGAAATCAATTGCAAAGGAATTGTAGATTGGATCAACATGCTCTTAGCATCATTCATGTGACTTTGGATGATAGCATGTTTGAAAAAAGTTTTTTGTGCAACTAAGATAAAGCAAGCATAGGAGATTCTCCAAAAGTCTCACAAAGGAATTGACAAGGTGAAGAAGGTGCGTCTTCAAACCTTAAGAGGTGAGTTTGAATCCTTACATATGAAAGAGTCTGAATCTATCCATGACTATTTTATAAGAGTCTTGGCAACTATCAATCAAATGAAGCGATATAATGAGGATTTAGAAAATGCTCGTATGGTGGAGAAAATTATTCATACACTTGATTCAAAATTTGATCTTATTATTGTGGCTATCGAACAATCCCAAGATTTGGAGATCATCACCATTAATGAATGTTAGGGTCAAAACATGTTGCCCATTTGCTAACCGCAAGTGCACGGGTCGCACAAGTAATACAGATACAGAGTAAAAATTCGTTCCCACAAGGATATTACGATATAAAGTTAAATACCAACCAATAGCTTAATCAATTCTAGACAAGGACATAAAAATAGGAAAACAATATAAAACTATCTAACCTACAAAAACAATAAACCTAAAAGCGGTTAGGTTTCAGGAAATCCTCCTTCACCTCCTAAATCTACCAACAACATGCAATTCCCCTCATAAACACAAATGCATTGATTAGGTTAGCTTGAGAATCTGATGTAGTCAAAAGCCTATGTCTAGGTCAATCAACCCTGGTTTCAATTGCCCAACTCACTAAGTTTCCTTGAGAGCCAGCTCAACTTCCACTCATGAACGATCTATTCTCAATCACACACTATACATGGCCAATAGGTATATTTCTATCCTATTAACGAATCAACTCATCCAAGCCAATTGAACTCGCCGAACATGTATCAACCACACCATATCCATATCAACAAATCCCTATGTCTAGTTCATTTGCCAATATTAAGATCATGCAATTGAGGCCAACCAAGAACAAGCATTAAGCACAGATAATGATTGAACCATAATCAAACATCCACACAAACTTAGAGAAGAACACATCATTAATATAAATAAAAGGATCCAAAATATTTCTAAACAAAGCTTAGCTATGCAAAAGATAAGGAAGAGAAGAGAGAAAGGGAAAAGAGAGAAAGAAGCTCATTGATTTGTCTCTGAAGCTTGAATCCTCCTTCAATCCATTGATCCTTGACTCCAATCCACTAGCAATGAAGATCTAGTCAAGCTATCTAACCTAAAACTAACCTAAACTAAGAAAAACTATCAAAACCTAAAAACTAGAAATGGCCAAATGGCCAGAACAGAGAAAAGCTGAGAGAGAATATATGAGAAAAACGTGTAAAATCTTATTTATAAGCTCAGTAGCCACCTCCACGCCGCGGCACACACATACTCACGCCGCGGCGCCCAATGGGTCGGTCTAACTATGTCGCGACGCTCTTGCCTCGGGTCCAAGTATGACCAGGCTGAAAATCCTCTCAGCGCCACGGCGTGCTCTGCCTTGCGCCGCGACGTTACTTGCTGGAATGCCAATTTGGCTTCCTCTTCCTCTTTAAGCTCAATTGCTCCATATTTAACCTTGTTTGGAGCCCCTCCTATCATAGAGAATATACCAAATCAGTAACATATATAAATCTACTCAATTCATAACAATTAAAGCTCAATTTTGCATAATAACACATCAGAAAAGCTTAGAATCAGAATATGACAAATATAAGCACAAAACCTTCCAAATATGCATTTTAAATAAGGACTTAGCATTCATTCTAGCACAAGGATAGGGTACAAATAACTACATTTTATGTAGCTATCAATGAACTACAAGGATCATTGCAAGCTTATAAAGAAAGATTGAATAAGAATGAGCCACTAGTTTAAGCATTTCAAGCAAATGTCTCTTTGAAAGACAAAGAGCAAGTCTATACTAGCTCGCAAGGAAGAGGAAGAGGCGCTTATCACTCCAATAATGAAGGATCAAGTCAACAATCATAAAAATTAAGAGGCCATGAAGGCTATGGCTTTAGGAGAGGAGGTGGAAGAAGGTATAAAAATCTAATATTCAATGTCATAATTGTCATAAATATGACCATTACTTCTATGAATGTTAGAGCTCTACGAGCAACCAAGAAGAAGAACTACTCTTGTTATTGGCCAACAAAGGCAATGAAGATAAGCTCTTGTGGTATCTTGACATCAGTGCTAGCAACCATATGAGTGGCAACAAGGAGTTATACACAAATCTTGATAAGAAGCACAAAGGTCAAATTGTTTTTGGCAATGATACAAAAGTTCATATTCAAGGCAAAAGTGATGTTCATATCCTTACAAAAAATGGTAGCCATAAATTTATTTCTCAAGTCTACTATGTTCCTTCTTTAAAAGCAAATATCTTGAGCATAGGACAATTGCTTGAGAATGGACATGATATTCAATTAAAAGATGCATGTTGTACTTTGAGAGATGAAGCATATAACTTGATAGCAAGGGTGCCTATGTCAAAGAATAGAATGTTTTTACTCAATGTCAAGTTGATCATCCAAAATGTTTGAAGGCATGTGTCAAATATTCCTCTTGGCTTTGGCATATAAGATTTGGTCATCTTAATTTTGAAGGATTGAGTGTATTGGCCAATGAGAATATGGTACATGGGTTGCCTTTTATTATTCAACCTAACCAATTATGCGAAGGTTGCCTTTTGGGGAAGCAAGTGAGGAAGTCCTTTCCAAAGGAGTCCACCTCAAGAGCCATTACACTGCTTCAACTTGTCTATGCCGATATTTGTGGCCCAATCAAGCCATTCTCACATGGTAAATCCAATTACTTCTTACTTTTCATTGATGATTTTTCTCACAAAACTTAGGTTTATTTTTTGAAGGGGAAGAATGAAGTCTTTGGAGCATTTTAAAAGTCCAAAGCCCAAGTTGAAAATGAGAGTGAATTTTCTATCAAAGCTCTAAGAACCAATAGAGGAGGAGAGTTCACTTCCATGGAATTCAACAAACTTTGTGAAGCTAATGGCATTCACCATTTTCTCACCTTTCCTTACTCTCTACAACAAAATGGAGTTGTAGAATGCAAAAATAGATCCATTCTCAACATGGCAATAAGCATGCTAAAGAGCAAGAATATGCCTAAGGAGTTCTAGGTCGAAGCTGTCACTTGTGTTGTGTACTTGTCTAACTTATCCCTTAGTAGAAGTGTTCGTGGGATGACTCCTCAAGAAGCTTGGAGTGGTAAGAAGCCTAGTGTCTTTCACTTGCGAGTCATTAGAAGCATTGCATATATGCATGTTCCTAAGGAGATAAGGACGAAACTAGATGACAAAACTTAAAAGCTTATCTTCATTGGCTTTACCTCAAACTCTAAAGGCTATAAGCTATTTAATCCTACCAATGGGAAGATTGTGATCAGTAAAGATGTTGATTTTGATGAAGAAAGCTTGATGAACTTTCAAAAATTCATATTTTTACAGTTGATAATATTAGTTTTTTATCCTTTTCCAATTCATTTTAACTAAATTTTGTTCTCAAGTTTTATTATGTTTTTATTATTCTAAATTGTGTTCTTATTACGTATTTTATATGTTTTTGATAGGTAATTACACATGAAAAATATTGGAAGCTTGAACGAGAAAAGAAAACACAAGAAAATTTCATTTAGACGTCCAGTGCTTAGGCACTGGAGACTCAACGCTTGAGCACACGTTGCGCGCAGAAGAATTTCTCACTAGACGTCTAGCACTTGAGTGCTGGAAAGTCAGCCCTTATGCGCTGGATGCGTAACTGAACACATTATTTTCTTTATAAATAGAAAAGTTACATTATTGAAGAGCAGTGTTGGACAGAATGCAGTAGCTGTCATGGAAGCACAAACCCTAGTTGGTGTGGGTGCATCTAGGCTTGAAGATTAAGGATTTTCTTCAGCCTTTCCATCAACCTTCTATAGAGTTTGTTGAATTCTTCTATTTGTTTTCTTCTTTTTCCATGTGTAACTAAACCTTTTTCGTTAGGGTGATGATGAATATTGTTCTTTGATGATGTAAACTCATTATTGTGTTTAATCTATGTTTCTATTTCATGATTTATGTGTCTATCTCTTTTCTTAATATTTTCCTAAACTTGGTCAATTTGGGAATGATTTTTGGGTTATGTATGACCTGGGAAAATTATGCACAAACCTCGAACTTGTGATAAATATCATAATTTCTGTAATCGCTAGGCATAGACGTTATGGGTTATGTGGTCTTGCTTTTAATTCCTTCATTTATGATAATGCCTTCTCTATTTGGGGTTAGACTAAGGGATTAGTTAATTCTAAATAGTATGAAGAGGATTAAGATATCAAGGGCTTGAATATTGATTAATTTTGAGAATTGACCATAAATCATGGAATAAAACTTAATTAAACTAATATTTGAAATTGCATCAAAAGAGTTTAAGTGAAATTTGACCCATAACACTTTTATATCATTGTCTTTCACCTTTGCCCAATTGATTAAATTTTACTCTTGTTATTTTTGCTTATTTTTCTTGATAGCGTTTATCTTTTATTTATAATTTTTACCAACTCTCATATTTTTGGTTGCTTAAATAGTGTCAATTTAGCGAATTTAGTAATTATCAACATAATCTTGATGGGAACGATACTCTATTCACTCTTTATTATTTTTTTGATTTTGTGCACTTGTCAATATTACAACAAATTTTTGGCGCTGTTGCCAGGGATTATAGTTTGTCAATAGTAAATAATAGTTAAAAAAACATTAATTTAGACACTTATTTTTCTTATTTATTTTTATTTTTATTTTTAATTTGGTTCTTTTTATTCACTCTTGTTTCCTTTGTTTATTTTTATTAGTCATTTATTTTTATTTTAATTTCTTTTCTTTACTTCATTCTGATTTGTTTGTTTATGCGAGGTATTGCAAATTCAAAAGAACTACTTTTTGATCTAGAAATAGCGAGAACAAAAAGAGCAAACAGAAAAGTAATTAAAGAAAAAAAATTAAAGAAGAGAAAATGACATAAACTACTAAATAAAGAAGACGCACTTTGGCAGACTATGCAATTCTATCTTCTGAAAGTGTCTCAACCAGTATTGTGTGACCAGCCATACAAGCCAATAATTTTGAAATTAAACCAACTCTTCTACAGTCGGTGCAACAAGATCAGTTTGGGGGAAACCAATCTGAAGACCCTCAATTTGCATATTACTAATTTCTTGCAGCTATACAATACTATCAAATACAATGGAGTAAGTGATGATGCCATCAAGTTAAGGCTTTTCCCATTCTCTTTAAGGGGCAAGGCTAAGAGCTAACAACAAGCCCAACCACAAGAAAGTATCACCACTTAGGATGAACTGGTTAGTAAGTTCCTCACTCTATACTTTCCTCCATTGATGTTTATGAAGATAAGGAGTGAGATTGCATGCTTTACTCAAAATCAAGGAGAATCTCTCTATGAAGTGTGGGAAATATTTAAGGAGCTATTGAGAAAATGTCCTCATCATGCTTTCGAAGTTTGGTAGCAGGTGCAGATCTTTTATAATGGCTTGAATCATTCCACAAGACTTATGATTGATGCATCTGCAGGTGGGTCTCTTAATACTAAAACTCCTGAAGAGACTCAAGAATTGCTCAAAATAATGGCTACTAATGAATATCAAATGCCTAGTGGAAGAGCAGTGGTAAAACAACGAGTTATGAACGTTAGCACCGTTGATGCTTTACTTGCATAGAATAAGACTATTCTGCAACACATCACCAACCTCACCAAGCAAGTTGATAGTATATAGATAAATTTAGTTAATCCCCAAGCCTTAACTTGCGATTTCTGTGGAGGCAACCATGTCAATGGTCAATGTGAGGCAGGAAACTCAGGTATTATTGCTCCAGAGCAGGTCAATTATATGAGAAATCCTTTGAGACCACAAGATAATCCTTATTCTAATACATATAATCCAAGTTGAAGTAATTATCCCAATTTCTCTTAGAAGAATCAAGCGATACCACTGAATGCTCAACCCGAGTAAAAGTCTTCTATTGAGATTGTACTTGAAAACCTTTTGCAATAGACATCTTCTTTCGTGTAGCAGACTTTTTCTTTTATGCAACAAACCTCAACTTTCATGCAAGAAACAAAGGTAAATTTTCATAATCAATGAGTAACTATTCAAAGTCTAGAGAATCAAGTGGGTCAGATAGCAAAAACAGCTCTCAGAGAAACCTCCAAGTACATTACCAAGTGATATAGCAGTTAATTCAAAGGGGCAATGTATGGCAATGTCCTTGAGGAGTGGAAAAGTTATTAGTCCTCAACTAAAAGAAGATGAAGCTAAGGAAGTACCTTCTCCTCTAAGTCATGATCAAGAAAAAGATGCTCTAAAAGAAGAGATCTCTATTGAAAACAAATCGAAGGGAGGAAGAAGAAATAAGAAGGATCTGGACTGGGACAAACCTTAGGAGATACCTTCCTATGTTAAGATTCTGTTTCCCCAGAGACTGAAGAAGGAGAATCAGGAGAAGCAAGAGAGACAATTCTCAAAGTTCCTTGATATTTTCAAGCAATTACAAATAAACATCTTTTTTGCTGAAACACTCGAGCATATGCCTTCTTATGCTAAATTCATAAGAGATTTGTTATCCAAAAAGAGAAAGTTGAAGGAGAATGAGACAGTTATGCTTACTGAGGAATGTAGTGCCATAATTCAGCGGAAGCTACCACTAAAGTTAAAGGATCCAAGAAGTTTTAGCATTCCATGCACCATCGGCAAACTGACCATTGAGAAGGCTCTATGTGACTTAGGAGCTAGCATCAATCTAATGACATTGTCAATTCTTTGTCGGATTGGGATTTAAAAAGTGAAGCCAATTATGATCTCTCTTCAATTAACTGATCGGTCAATCAAATATCTACATGGTATAGTTGAAGATGTGCTAGTAAAGGTAGACAAATTCTTTTTTCTAACAGATTTTGTGATTTTAGATATGAACGAGGATGCTGACATTCCACTTATTCTTGGAAGACCTTTTTTAGCTACTTCAGGAGTACTAATTGATGTACCAAGAGGTGAGCTCATTTTGAGTATAGATGGAGATCACGTGACCACCAATGTTTTTGATAAATCTACACCGACATCAGGTCTCTATGCCCCTATCAAATGCATTCAAGGTAAGCCTCAATAGGATTTGACTAATAAGAGCCCTTCATCATTAATTAATGTTGATCCTCTCACTTCCAAGATTATTGATGAAGAGGAGAAAGGTTCTCCTATCTCCAAGATTGCTGGAATAGAAAAAGATCTTCGCATTTCCCCTAATTCATTATAGATTAGTGCATTATGTAATGATTCATTGAAAGCTAACCCCTTATCTGTTGATCAATTGAAACCACCATGGCTTGGTGGAATTTCTCATTCCAAGATGAATTCAAGACAACCCGGCTCAGGTCAAGTTCAAAACACCTTTGGAGGTACTTCTAAGGCCATTGACTGAGGATGGAAGCACAATTCTGAAAAAGGAAAAGGGTCATCTTACTTTTATTGCTTGAAGCCACCGTGAGTAATTGAAAAGGCAATATCGAGCTAATGACGTTAAACAAGAGCTTTTTGGGAGACAACCCAAGTTTTCTTTCTTTTTCTTTACTCTTTTATCTTTTCGGTTAGTATTTGTTTTTGCTATTATTTTGTTAACTAACATTTTTCTATTTTTGTTTTGAAGTTCGCTAATGTTGAGTCGGCTTAGGTGCCTCTCCGAGTTCGGAGCCTTTGTAGGGGGATGTATATAGCTGTTGGCCGTCAAAAAGATTTTTCTTCTCTTTCCTTTAGCTTTTTATTTCTGCATTTATTTATTTGTTCTTTTTTATTTTATTTTGTCATCATCATCTCATTGTGTTTTGACTCGTATTTTTTAAACTGTTCATACCGGTTTGTTGAATTGAATATCCATTGATTGCATGAATTGTGGATTGATCTCTTTTCTTGGAAAATCACGTGAGAATTCAGGAGTTGTGTTTATCTCTATTGCAGCAATTATGTATGAATGTATTTTTCATCTTTATGTTTGATAGACCTTGAAATATAAATGCATGTCAAGCTTAGAAAAAGTTTATGAGAATGCATGTGTGTGGATTACTTACATCTAGAAATTGTTAGATTCTCTCTTGAGGTGAAATCCTAAACAATTCATGATCAAGGAAATGATAAAGGGTCTTCTTTGAACTGTTTGAACCTTTCAAGCTAACCTGTAAACACAATATATCCTTAAGTCCCTTTTGCAGCCTTGTTATTGTTTGGCCTTTATTTCTTTTCTTTACCCCCATTTTCCTTTCCTATACCCATAAAAAAAAGAAAAATATATTCCTCTTTTACACACCCTTTGTTGAATGCATATCTTGTATTATTTTATTATTCAAGCCTTAGTCATTCTTTGTGTATGAAGTATTTAAGGAGCTAAAAAAAAAAAAAGAGATAGTCCACCCAAAGTGTTGCAAAAAAATAAGTTTGGAGGTGGAGGTTATAAAAAAAAAAAGGAAAGAAAGGAGAAAAGAAAAAAAATTAAAAGAGAAAAAAAAATCAAGAAATAAAGCATTGATTCTTATCCTTCGTTTTGCACTTGTTCAATATTTTTGTGGCTTAGATTATGAAATGTGCATGATTTTGTATTTCAACTTTTGTTTTATTTATCTTACCCATTTTTTTCAACTCTTACCATTGGCCTTATATTATAAGTTTTGTAAAGTCTCTTTTGATCATTGGTTATGTGCTATTTATATTAGTAAAGAGAGAGAGAGAGATGAAAAATAACCCTACGGATGTAGGTTTGATGTGCATTTGTATTTTTATAAACCTATATGGACTTGTATTTTATGAGAAGATTTAGTCTTACATTCATGTTTATGGGAAGTCATTTATGTATGAAAGTAGCATGTGAGAGATGATGTAACAAATGGATTGTACATGTGTGACACCTTGAAATAAGATTATTAAGTAGTTTATGAGGATATGCATGATATTCACTACCTAGTATTGCTATGTTTAAGTCTGAATGTTTTTAGTTATTGTTTTATTTTGTTTTTAATTCTCTTTCTTTTTCTTTTTGTTTGAGGACAAGTAAAATCTTAAGTTTGAAGGAGTGATGAACCTTCAAAAATTCATATTTTTACAATTCATAATATTAGTTTTTATCCTCTTCTAATCCATTTTAATTGAATTTTGTTCTCAAGTTTTATTATGTTTTTATTATTTTAAATTTTGTTCTTATTATGTTTTTTATGTATTTTTGATAGGTAATTGCACATGAAAAATATTGGACACTTGAACGAGAAAGAAAAGAAAAAGAAAATTTCATTAATATATCTAGCGCTTAGGTGTTGGAGACTCAACACTTGAGCACGCGTTACACGCAGAAGAATTTCTCACTGGACGTCTAGCACTTGAGCGCTGGAAAGCCAGCGCCTAGGCGTTGGATTCGTAATAGAACACGTTATTTTCTTTATAAATAGAAAAGTTGTGCCATTGAAGAGCAATGTTAGACAGAACGCAATAGCTGCCACGAAGGCACAAACCCTAGTTAGTGTAAGGGCATCTAGGCTTGAAAATGAGAGATTTTCTTCAACCTTTCCATCAACCTTCTATGGAGTTTGTCAAATTCTTCTCTTTGTTTTTTTCTTTTTCCATATGTAACTAAACCTTTTTCGTTAATGTAATGATGGATCTTGTTCTTTGATGATGTAAACTTATTAATTATTGTGTTTAATCTATGTTTCTATTTCATGATTTATGTGTTCATCTCTTTTCTTAATGCTTTCCTAAACCTGATCAATTTGGGAATGATTTTTGACTTATGTATGATTTGGTAAAATTATGCATAAACCTAGAACTTGTGATAAATATCATAATTTTTGCAATCGCTAAGAATAGATATTATGAGTTATGTGGTGTTGCTTTTAATTCTCTCGTTTATGATAATACCTTATCTATTTAGGGTTAGATTATGAGATTAGTTAATTCTAAATAGTGTGAAGAGGATTAATATACCAAGATATTGAATATTGATTAATTTTGAGAATTGACAATAAATCATAGAATAAAACTTGATTAAACTAATATTTGAAATTGCATCAAAAGAGTTCAAGTGAAATCTGACCCCTAATACTTTCATATCATTGTCTTTCTCCTTTACCCAATTGATTAAATTTTATTCTTGTTATTTTTACTTATTTTTCTTGATAGTGTTTATCTTTTATTTATAATTTATTCCAACTCTCATATTTTCAATTGCTTAAATAGCATCAATTTAGTGAATTTAGTAATTGTCAACATAATCCTCGTGGGAACAATACTCTACTCACTCTTTATTACTTTTGCGATTAGGTGCACTTGCCAATATCACAACAAAGCTCGTAGGAGTGGGATGTTTTTGAAAATAAAGATAATGTTTCACTTCCTATGCTTGAAGAGTCCAATCATGAAGAGCATGAAGATGTTGCTACTCTTCCCCGCTCACCTAATCTTAGAAGAGATGAATCTCCTCTTCATAGCTCGCCCAAGGGTCCTAGAGCCACAAGGAGTCTAAGAGACCTTTATGAAGCCACAAAAATGGGAAAAAATACAACACTATTTTGTCTCTTTGCTGATTCCAAGCCACTACACTTTGAAGAAGTAACACAAGAAGAGAAATGGCGACTTGCAATGGATGAAGAGATTCAAGCAATTCAAAAGAATGACACATGACAGCTTTCTACTCTTCCAAAGGAGCAAAAAGCGACTGGTGTGAAGTGGATCTATAAAGTTAAAAGAAATGCTCAAGTAGAAATAGAGAAATACAAGGCAAGACTTGTTGCTCAAGGTTATAGCCAACAACATGGAGTCGATTATGATGAAGTGTTTGATCCTGTAGATTGATTAGAGACAATTTGATTGATCATTTTCCTGGCTGCACAAAGGAAGTGAAAATTTATCAAATGGATATCAAGTCCACCTTCTTAAATGACTAACTTGAGGAAGAAGTGTATATCTAACAACCATTGGGATATGTGGTGAAAGGACATGAAGATAAAGTGTTAAAGTTAAAGAAAGTAGTGTATGGCTTGAAACAAACTCCAAAAGCTTGGTATAGCCACATTGATAAGTATTTCCAAAGCCATGGATTCATTAAATACCCACAAAAACATGCTTTTTTTTTCAAAGAAGGCGAAAATGGAAGCATTCTTCTTGTATGCCTATATGTTGATGACTTAATCTTTACTAGCACTAATCCAAAGATGTTTACCGAGTTCAAGAAGGTGATGATTGAAGAATTTGAAATGACCAATATAGGACTCATGTCTTACTACCTTGGCATTGAAGTAAAGCAATATAGAGATGAAATTTTTATTTCTCAAGAGGCTTATGCAAAGAAAGTCCTTGAGAAATTCAAGATGAAGAATTGCAAGCCCATGAACACCCCAATTGATTATGCTACAAAATTATCAAAGTATAATGAAAGTGAAAAGGTGGATCTAACTCTTTATAAGAGTCTTGATGGAAGTTTAAGGTACTTGACTTGCATAAGGCTCGACATTCTCTTTGAAGTATGAGTTATTAGTCATTTCAAGGAGGCACCAACTAGCACTCACATGACAATGGCTAAAAGGATTATGCCATATGTTAAAGGTACAATTGACTATGGCTTGTACTATTCTCCCTCATGTAATTTCAAACTTGTTAGTTATAGTGATAGTGATTGATGATAGAAAGAGCACTAGTGGTTTTATATTTTTCATGGGTAACTACTTTCACTTGGAGTTTGAAGATGCAACCTATCGTGATTCTTTCTACATGTGAAGTTGAATATGTTGCGGCTTCTTCTTGTATTTGTCATGCAATTTGGCTAAGAAGGTTGTTGAAAATGTTACATGTGACTCGAGAAGAAGCTACTATTATTCTCATGGACAACAAATCTACCACAACGTTGGGGAAGAATCCTATGTTCCATGATCGAAGCAAACATATAGATACAAAGTTTCATTTTGTAAGGGAGTGTGTTAAGAACAAAGAGGTTGAGCTTTGCTATGTGAGAAGCAATGATCAAGTAGCCGATATTTTTACCAAAAGATTGAAGTTCGAAGATTTTGTGAAGATGCGTGTGCATGGATTGGAGTCACCAAGAAGAATCAAGTTTAAGGGGGGTTGGAAAATGAAATAATAAAATAAACTTAATTCATTTCATCACATGTTACTTAATTTATCACATGCTCCTCATGTTCATGTATTTCTAAGTTCATAGCATTTTCCTATGCTTGTATCTCTACATTTAAGAAATTTCAATATGCATAAATTCATTGTATCACATGCATTATGAGGTGCTTAGTGCACCTATAAATACCCTTTATTTCCTTCAGTGCTATGTTATTTGATCCAAAGAAACGTAAGCGTGGTGTATGTGCGTTGGTTTTGGATATAAAACACCGAGATGAAATCCAAGTGGTCATGTTTGGTGCAAGTGACAATATGGGATGAACATTGTAGATTGGAGATTGTAACCAAACACAATTTTTAAGGAGTAAGAAATTTCACTCCATTAACAGCTATTCGAAGAAAAAAAAATTCCTTTAAATTCTTTTGCTTAAATTTAATGGTATAACAAACACACCCTTCCCCTTTTTCATTTTAAATTAAATTCTTACAATACTCGATGCATAACGATTTTCAAAAGGTCACATTTTTTACCATAAAAGGAAATCATTCAAACAAAAGCCTTACGAAGCTTTGCTTTTAGTCCGTAAACTATTGTCGCAACTATCCCAAATAGTACCAACGAAATTAAGAAGATTTTGGAATTGTCATCAATCGCCTTTTCCATTTAAAAGACAGAATGGTGCGATTGGACACCTTAAAAAAATGTAGCCTAAGTTCTAGAGTTTAAGTTCGAGAGTTGATTATGAGTAGAGAATGTGTTAGCACTTTACACCCTCCATTCAAAAATGGTTGTCTATTTAATTTAATGTTATATGCTAAATTAATGAATTTGGTTCTAATTACTCAAAATTAAATTTCATTTATTATTTGTTAAATTATTCCATTTTGTCAAATATGTTATCAAGAGCAATAAATGACTATAACAGATAATGGGTGGCTAAATAATCATTTTTCTATGGAACAAATTTAAACCCTACAACATGTGATATAAAAGTGGTGAATCAAAATCTTAACTTTTAATGAAAATATTGTGTGAGTTGATAAACTAAATGGTCAGATAAATAATTAATCCAGAAAATATTATTGACCAAATATGATTTTTCCAAAAAGGTTTTCTTAAAATAAAATTTCATAAAATAAAATAAAAACCAATTTCAAAAATGTTTTTTACATCATATGATTTTTAAAGTTATATTTTCAAAAGCTTTTTTTAAAAATAAATTTAATTCACCACAATCAAAAAGTTAAGAATATATGAATTGACTCACATTTTAGTTTTTATGAAAATATTTTTATTTGTTTAAATTTTAAAAATTAGACCCTGCTAACACAATTGACATTATCCAATGGTGATAACCTCAAGAATATCTGGTAGAATTTAGTTTATCAACACCTCTATCTTTTCCCAATTTTTTTGTCATTGCTATAAATTTGATAGTTAATATTTAATGTGTAAAATTATGGGAGTTAATGTTAAGAGATGAGTTTATATGTCAAATAATCAAAAGAAAAAAAAAGTATGAAAAAAGAGTTTTTATTGGAGATCTTCTAGAGCCTACCAGCACACTTGACCAAACTCTAGGAGTACTACTCTTCACTTCCGGAAAGTCAAAATTTCACTGTCATAATGACTAGCTTTGATTATTCTCTCGTGAGGACTTTATTCATAATTAAACTATGATTTAATATATAATTACACTATTATGAAAAAAATGAAGATAAATAAATAAATAAAGGTACATAAGATCAATATGCAACAATTAAATTTCCTAAGCTAACCGAGACAGCAAAACTCACAGAAGTTAGTGAAATATATGAAAAAGAATGATTAAATGATAAAAAACACAATAATAAAGTAAGCCCAAATAAATGAGTTAAAGAAAATAAAATATAAATATAATAAACAAAAGAAGGGGAAATACGTATGTCTCACAGGAAGCCTAACCTTTTGGCGAAAAGGAGTTATACAATCAGCCCATTTATATATCAAATAGAGATTTGCAATTGATGGGATGAGCATTCCAACCATGCTGTGAATGAATGGTGCACATTCGTTCTTTTATTCCCAAAGCAATTATTTGATCTTTTAATTGGACCATACGGTTACTAACTGAAAAAAATGGGTGGCTTGCCACAACCATATGCTAATTCATGCTATTTCAAAAGAAAAGTAATCATCCAATACTATTTTTAGAAGTGTAGTATTATACATATTTTTTTAAAAATATGTAATTAAGAGAAAAAAATGATAAAAAAATAAATATAATAATAATATTAAATAAAGTGTAAAAAAAATAATATATGTACTATTTATGATAAGAATATAAGACTTAAATTCCAAAACTCCAATTTTTAAATTGATTTTTCTAAAGATTTGGTAGGGGTCGAAGCAGAGGAATCTCCAAAACATAGATTGTTTACTCCCTCTCAAACTTTCTGTTATTCTCTCATCGTCTCTTTTCGTTGTTAGCTAAAAAATCTGGGTGTTTTTATGACTTTGATGTCTTCTTATTTATAAGTTAAATGATACCTCAAATCTTTGTGTTTTTGGAGAAGAATCGATCAAGTTACTAAATATTTTCTAATTTTTTCTCATTTATTTCTTTTACTTTTATTTGTGATCATAGACCTGATTTGTTTGAATTTAATTGCTTGATATTCATTTTTGTTTCAAATTATTTTCCTTTTACAACATAATCAACTTGATTTATTGAGCTGACCGAGGCCATTTATTTTTCAACTTTTTTGCTATTACTTGTTTTTCAGATTCTAGTATCTGGGAAGGTAAAAAATTTTAATTTGTTTACCCTTTTGCTTTTATAGAGTCAAAACCATATTTCCTCATTTATTGTCATAGATTCAATTAAATAATTTTTCAATCAATCAATTATTTTTAATCCATCAACCCTTTAATTCTCAATCAAAGTCTTTCCCAATTATGTCATTCTTTTTAACAAATAAGAAACATATGTTAAAAATAATGTGCAATGAATCTAGACACTTTCATTGGGTTAGTGAATTTTGAGCTTCAACAAAAGATTAGTTTAGACTTTGAGAATTTATTATGGGTCATAAAATCCTTTCTTTCCAACGAAGAGTTTTTTTTTATTACTTAAAATTAAATGGCTGAACAAAATTGGGTGCTGACATCAATGACAACGTATCTTTCATTATAGAGATTGACACATAACGTGTTATCGTATGAAGAAGATATCGCATTTCTTAGTTTAGTAGATCTGAAGATCTTACTGTTCCACAATGCCAAAACATGATACTCATCTAAGAAAACCAAAACTAAAAATTTTAGATCTACCATAACATGAGTCAAATTTGATAAACTCTACACCAAATTACTTAGATATATCTAAAAGATAATATATTTGTTTGTGTTGATTTTTCATCAAAAGTATTGACTACTTTTTTGACTTAAGATCTAATATCTGGGAGCAAATCAATTTCTCTTAGGACTCCCAAGTTTTTGGTAATTGGCAAAATTAATGAGCAATTGTTGATCGATCAAGTGTTAGTAAAAGGATATGTCCAAAAAGAGTTAGCCTTTTAATATGAATGTCAATAAACAAAATGGAAATGAAAACGACAATGTGAAGACTTATTGGAAGTAAGAGACGAAAAGGAAATGTCGAAAGTAAACTTGACATAAAGATAAATGACTATCGAAAGTAAAGTTGCGAAAAATAAACTAACAAAATAGAAATGGCAGAAAGTAAATGCCAAAAATGTCAATGTTAATGTAATGTGCTGACAAAAATATCTTTGGAGTGCTGTGTGTGTTCAAGTGAAGATTAAAATATAAAAAAAGTACAAAAAATGTATGAATACGCAAGAACATAAAGAACAACAAAAATGTCAAAAAGCAAAAAGGCATGAATTTGCACTAAGTTGGAAAAAGATTTAAAGTAACTTGCAGAAAGGCAACATGCATGGAAATTAACCTAGAAAACAAGCAAAATGCAGAATCAAGAAAGAACTTAAAAGATGAACAACAAAGAACATGAAAGAACATGTATGAACTTGAAAAAACATATATGAACTTCAAAGAATTGAAATTGAAATTACATTAACTAGAATGTAAAAGGTACAAATTACATAAATGATAATCAGATTGAAACATAGAAAGACATGTTAATTGAAAGTGATGGTCATACTTGCCTGATAACCCCTCAATCTGTCAATCTATGATTGTTACACTAGGGACTTAGGAACTATAGGATGTATAGGATATGTTGCAAGTAGATAGACCAGCTTGTTGAACATCATTCAATTTTTTATATATAGGCAACTAGCCTTTCCCTTTGGCACCTAAATCTTAAACTTTATAGCCCCTAAGATGTTGTCACCTGACAATCATGCAATTTCTAGCATATGTTTAATTTTCCACTTGGTAATCGCTCCAGGAGTGGGTGGTTTCCTTCTTCTCTCTAGCTTCTTACTTTCTCATGATGTCACATTCTTATCCTTTCAGCATCAACCTTGGGAATTACCCACTTTCAATTATGATATCCACCATGATCTCCTTTCTACTTGCAAACTGTTCTTCATCGATCATAAGCTTTGACGTTTGCAAACCTTCACTCGTGTGGCTTCGACATTCTTGTATAGCTTCACTTCGACAACTATTTTGGGTTTTGTATTTGAAACTTCATGATTTGTCTAAGTTTTGCTCATTTGTCGAATTCACTTGTCTCTTGACACTTGGTTTCTATCGAATCTTTCATTTTGTCGATATGGTCTTCTTTGATTTGTAATCCTGGTTGAACTAGTTGTCAAAATATTATTGATGTCGGTTAATTACTTAGTCGATCACGTCTTTGATAGCCCTTTGACACTTAATCTTTTTAGCGGCTATATATTGTCAGCTTGCCATATTTATCAACATGGCTATTTTTGACCCCTAACAATATCTAAAAGATCTAAATTCATTTATTGAAAAAGTTACTACTAAAATAAGAAAAACAAAAAAGGAAACAAAGAAGGCTATCACTCAAAAATAAAGGCGACAACCCTGACTCAAAAATACTCATAAGAAAGGACCAAAGCACCAAAATGGAGAGAAGAAACACTATAGAAGATAAAGAAAACTGGCACTGGCTCAAAAAAAAAATGTAAAAGATAACCGTAATATAAGAATAGGTATAGTTTCCGTGATCTTATTCTAATATAAATGGAAGATCGGTCCTAATGATCGAAAGAATTATTAATAGCAAATTGACATAATAATTGATGATTGACTTTTTTTTTTTTATTCGACACCCTTACTTTAACTTGTAAGGTATATAATGACAGACAAGCATTTCTTATCATAATAAAGTCCAAAAAAGAAAAAGAGAAATTCTTATATTTTGCATTACTTCATCTTTAAATTAGAGAGATTTGAGAAATAAAGGAAAAACAAATCAGTGGCTGACTATATATGAAAAATTGAGAGATCAAAATATACCTATTTTGACAAGAAAAAGACTTATTTGAAGTGAATTTATTTTTAAAATGAATAAATAAAAATATATATATATCATTAATTTAATAAAGTACATCAAAATCTCATCTTAATAAATGATTTAAGGATTGATACGCTCTTCTTTACTCACTTTAGAAATAAATACACTTTAACATAGAATTATCCTTTCAACAACTACAGTAGATCTTTTTCCTCTCTTTAATCTGGTTGTATGGATTTAAAATTGTTGAGCTCCTAAACAATTTTGTCATATCATCTGTATGGGAAGGGATCCACTTATTCCATGAGTAAATGTAAAGAATTAGTCTTAATCATAACCGTCCATCTTAGTCTGATCCTATGGTTATGACTAAATTTACATTTATACTCATTAATTCAGAAATAAAATATCACGTGACTGCATCTACTCTGTATTTTTTTTAGAGCACAGTAACTATGGCTGTGAGTACTGAACGTAGCCGAAAGCTACAAAGGGTGTTAATGGTGGCACACCATGACCCACAAGAATCCTCCTGGCTTTACCACCGCTTGATCGACATTTTTATTTCTTGATGGTCTTCAGTTTTCAATAAGTGCCTTTGTCCTGACAAAATGCTCTTCGTTTGTGCATTTTCATTAATATACTTTTTTTAAAATTATTTTGAATCGGGTTCAGAGAATACCTGAAATAGGTATATAACGATAATTTTTTCTTTGAGCAGCAGCTGAGCGTTTAGCATAGGAGGGTGGGTACCTGCAAAGGGACTCCAACGCTCAAGTCAAGTAGTGTACAAGAAGGTTTTAGAGATTGGGTTAAAGGTTACATTCTTAGGATGACTCAACCATGTATTTATAGAGCGTACACAGAATCCTAATAGGATCCTTACTGAATGCAAGTGATTTAGGATTAGTATCCTGATGAGGATCATCTTTCCATTATTATAGGATACGTCCCTGTAAATCTGGGATTAAGATATGGAAAGTATCTAGCCATCTATAAATCCTATAATATCGTAAGTTGATGATTGACAGTTATGGATATTTAGGAATTCATCCTCTGCGTGAATCTACCAACCACGATGTCGCATCCCAACACTGCTTGAGGGCCGTAATCCGTGGTCCGGAATACGTCGTGAGTCTTCCTCTACGCCAATTAGGAGGAGTCCGGTAGTGTGCATGCCGGGTTGATCCCATGGAGCGGGATCCCAGATCACGGTCCAGAATAATTGCCCCCAGCTTGGCTCTAGGATGAGACAGACCAGAGTCAAGTTTAGATCGGATCAACCATCATATGGCTAACATGGTAATTTGACGGATAGGTGTTAGACCTTGGGCCATTACCGATGTCCTCCTCCTATTCAGTTATGAGTAAAGATTTCTGCCCCCAAGTAAGAGTACTAGGAATTCCTGGAGATATGTTCAACATAAATTCTGAACGTGATCTCTGATGGTAACAGACTGCGATTATCTGGGAAACTGATACTTGGACTTTATTGGGGAGTAGTGATTCTTTAATTCCCAATGTCAATTTCATACGGATTTTCTCAACTGCTCCCTATCTTTGTGACCAATCATACATTAGAAGCATTTATTTCAGCTGACTTCATGGGATCAGGTCACCTTTTACGGGACCAATAAGAACCCCTCATGCATGCTATAAATAGAGAATACTTCTCCCTGAGCTTGCATTCCCTTCTTTTTCATTCTCGAATAGAGATGATTTCTTCCAGGAGAGTGAGTGTAGTTCTTTCTTCATTTCTCACTTTTGTGAAGAGAGCTTCATCATCTGCAGAGATTATACTTTTATTTTTTCCAAAGTTCTTGAAGATGTTTGATCTTCCCCGAGCGTTTTTTCCTTTTGACAGTGACCTTTCTTTCTTGGCGTAAGATTGGGTTACTATGCATTTAGAGAGGCGGAAGCCTTTCTCTCCTGGCGTACACGGCGGTGTCTGATCCAACGTGTTGCTAGGATGAGACAATGCCTTTGTCTACTATTGCATGGGGACCCGATGGAGCACACCGTTCCTCTTTCCATCTTCTTGGCGGGCTATTTGAAAGCACCTGGCCGGTCTTCTTCGTAGTAACGGCTGGATATGCAAAGATGCTGGGTCAAAGGAAGCGAGGACCCCCTTGGAGCAACTAGGGGTGGTCTGCTTTCTTTGACTTGCTTTCAAGGAAGTAGCGGGTATCCGCTTCTGTCGTTATCCGTCGAGAAGGTGGGAGAAGAACGAGTGAGCGGAGGATTTCTACTCCGGAGTGACTTCAGTCTGTTCCAGGGTGGAAAGGCCATTGTAGCTGCTCCGTAACTTGAGGTAACTTGGAATGGTTGATGCTGGCGGAGGATTCTTCAGTTAGAGAGGTCGTACCCCTTCCAACAAGCGAGAGAAGATTTCAGTCTTTAGTTGCATCGCAGAGAAGCAGTGCAAGGAACTTTGGTATTTTCTCCGGGATTATGATCCCGGTTTGCCAATGTTCTTCAAAGCCAATCCACTTTTTCAAGAGACCGAGGTTTGGAGATGTGGATGGGGTATGATTCAGGCAGCCGGAGATGTTTGCCCCTTTCCCGGGATATCTTTATACATTCCATGTCTCAATATTTTCTTTTTCCTCTTTTTCGGATGTATGACGATGTATGGAATGAAGATGATTCAATAGGCTTTACCTTCTTTGTACTTGTTCTGGACTTTCATTATATATATTTTTTCCACCGAGGTAACGCTGCCAGGATGAGTCCAACGCTTATCCTGGTATAACCCCATAAAGACATTGTCGGGATAGGTCCAATGCCAGCTCGGCATAATCGCCACAACAATTGCACCTCGGCATTAGCACGTAATTCATGATGTTAACAATGAGTTGAAGCTGGAATCCGCGGTATAAACCCGGGTTCTCTTTTAACATTCGTACGATGCTTTGGATTACTGCGTAACCGTCCTTTCAACTGCTATTACAGCTGTGTGGGCCACGTGTTGCGATTTCATTGGAGGGACGTGCCTAGAGCTCTGCGAGCCATGATAAGCACCTTTTGAACTTACGTCGGAGGGGACAGAAATGTCCTTTAACCGTTTAAACCTTTATAAATAAGAGTCAAAGGTTCGTCTTCCCCATTTTACTGAAAAGACCGTGCGGCAAAAGCTTTGGCTTCTTTTGGGTGCTTTCCAACCACTCGCGGCTTCTCCATTGTTTTGGCACAACTTCTCCACTGTTCAAGCATTCTGTCTTTACATAGTAAGTAGCTTTCTCTCAACCTTCTCGTCATTTGCTCTTTCAGTATGTTAATAACTTTTTGAAGAGTAGAGTAGCTTCGCATTTCTGGTTTTGCTTTCCTTCAAATAGACCTTAGTAGTTTAGGTAGATTTTGTCGCCTCCCTGAAACACCATCTTCGCCGCGCCATATGCGGCAGAGGAGTTCCCCTGAATGCTTTGTTTCTGGTAGGACAGGAGGTCAGTAGGGGAGGTTCGGATTACTTCGTTCTCCCTGTGTCTGAATCTATGAGATTATTGATTCTGACAGTTGCTCACCGACTTCTTTGGATGTTCTCAGGATTTTAATGGCCAAAGGAAAAAGGGCTAGAGTCCAGCCCCTACTCCACGACATCCGTGACCCAACAGAGGACGAGCCAATTCGAATTCGGCGGGGTCCCGGGCTGGTATGCCCCTGGGTGGTGGACGACGTATGGGATCATGAGTCCAAGTTTTCGAGCGAAGCCGTACTCCGAGAATCCTTATTTGCCTTGGAGTTAACTGTGAACAAAGCTTGAGACCACGAATTCGAAGTTGTCTGTCCAAACTGGAGTGAGAGAGTGTGTTCCTGTCGAGAAGCTGGTTCACATTTTATGTTCCTGTATGAGCCACTTTTCCTCAAGTTGGGGCTTAGGATGCCGTTTTCTGACTTTCAAATGGCCGTCCTCCATACTCCATGGGGCCCCTTTGCAGATCCATCCTAACGGTTGGGGCTACATCATCTCGTTTAAGAGGTTTTACCAGTTAATGAGCCTTAAGTGCTTGGTGAATACCTTTTTTTTATTTTTATACAAGAATAAACACCCAGGGGACGATAAGGAAAACGAGTTGGCTTGTCATCTGGTCACGGCTTGGTCGTAAGTCCTTTGATGTTTTCGAAGAAAGCTTCAAAGGGTTTAAGACTGCATTCTTCAAGGTAAAAGCCAAGGAGGGATGTCAACCATTCTTCCTCAAACCAGACGGGGAACCAGAATTTCCTCTTTACTGGACACAGAGGTGCTAGGACGTACCCATCAATTTGATCGAAAGGGAGTAGGGAGACCTCGACCCCGAGGAGCTCAGGTCTGTCAGGTTCATAACCCGGTACGCCGAGAAGCATGGGAATATCAATATTAGAGACGTTCTCTGTACCCCTGGTGATGATCTTCTTTATGCTTCATTAGGTAGGAATTAGGGCATTTTTACCCGTAGTATCCCTAGGTGTTTGCTCTGTCTTCATGTATCAATGTTTCGTGATATGCTGACTGTACTTGTTGCTATTTTCTTTCAGTCAGCAACATGCCTTCTGGGCCTTCCATGGTTACCCTGCATTCTTCAAGGAACCGGAGGAAGGGGAAGAAAATCGCGGCTTCTTCCTCCACGGCCATTCCGGTCTCCTCCGACCAGGGCATTGTTATCATGGAAAGAGATCAGCCGGGTTCCCCTACCCACAATTTTAAAGGGAGAAAAAGGCAGGCCGTCGAAGGGCCTTTCGAACACGATGGAAGGTCGTCGGAGGGCGGACTTCTTGCCAATCATCACGGGGCACTCCGATCCCAGGCCCTTCATAGCTGGGCGATTTTTAAGTGGCGAGGTGAGGTAGCATATCGCCGACCAAGGTCTGGCCCAAACCTTAGTCGCACTTCAAAGGCAAGCTCTCAGGGCGGCAGCCGAGATCCGTGTAATCGAGGAGACTATCAAGAATGCCGATAGGCGGGCGTCGGAAGAGCTGAAGACCTTGAAGAAAGAAAAGGAGGAAATTGGCCAGAAATTGACCGCGTCCTTAAAAACAAACGAGGATACTAGGGCACGAGTCGTCGAGCTGGAAAAGAGGGTCATCGAACTGGAGAAGGCGTTGGCGGACTCTGAGGCTGCCAGGAAGACCGAGAAGCTTGAAGCCGACCAAATCATTGGCGCACTGAGGGCCGAGGTGATAGAGCTCGAAAAGGAGGTGGAGGAGCTAGACGAGGTAGCTGGAAAGGTCGGGGGAGAGCAGTTCCAGAATGCCGTAGCGCAAATCCAGCATTTCAATCCCGGGGTCGCCCTTATCTTGGAGGGTGTTACCCCGGATAAAATCTTTCATAACGGCCAGCTTGTAACTGTTGCAGAGTTAGCCGCGAATGCTCCTGGTGGCAACCCGACGGTTATTCAAATCTCGGAAGGAGAAGAGGTCGACGCTTAAGCTTTTCTTACTTTTTTCATTTCTTATTTTCTGCCCTCTGCATGGAGTTTTGTTACTTGTATGGATAATTGCCCCATGATTGGGGTTTTATAATTAATTACTTTGTTCCGCTGTTCATCCTCGTTTTTCATGGTCCGACATAGGTCCAACGCCCATTTTTATATTTGTTTTAACGGACTTAGAAAACTATTTGTGGTAGTAGAAAACCATGGTCCGGGATCCTTCACTCATACCGTTGAGTGGATGGCATTTCACTTGACTTAGGTGGGAATAATGCCTTGGTCTGTAATTAACGTTTATAACAATCCAACGTCTATAAAATTTTAGACTTAAGCAAAGTAAAACCTTAATCCATATTCCAATGCTTGTCATGGGAAGCGTTTGGCATAGTGGATATAGGTAAGAGTAGCGCCCTGGCTCGGGGTATCTTGCGCGAAAACCATTTTACCTAAGGCATCAACATTATTTAACCTTGCCTGGGGTAGGTACCCTAATAATCATATAGATTTTGGGAACCCTTCTTGGTTTAGGTATAAAGAAGGAGTGTGTACATATGATCCATACTGCATCCTATCCATTTGACACTGTAACAGTCAATGCCGCGCGTTGGACCAGATTTGGTATCTGAATAACTATTTTATTGATGATATTGGGAGGACGAGAGTCCGTACAAAGCGTATTAATTCAAAACAAGGATGGATCAAACATAATTCTACTAGAGGACTAAGCCACTAGGGGCATTTAGCTATAGTATTTTCTTAGTTTATCCGCATTCCAGTAATTCTTGACTGGGGTTCCAGATAACGTTTCCAGGGTGTAAGCTCTCGTACCCGTACTGGTGACGACACGGTAGGGGTCTTCCCAGTTGGGGGCTAATTTTCCTTGGGAGGAATTTTTCCCTCCTATGTCGGCTCTCCTGAGCACTAGGTCGCCCGGCTGAAATTTTCTTGGGACCACTTTCTTGTTGTACCTGGCCGCTGTCTTCTGCTTAAGGGCGGCATCCCGTATGTGAGCTACGTTTCTTCTTTCTTCGAGCAAGTCCAGGTCCTCTCTGATTAGACCGGAGTTGCTGTCGGATGAGAACTGTTGGTAGCGCCAGCTGGGCTCCCCTATCTCCACCGGGATCATGGCCTTGCAGCCATAGGTCAATTTGAAAGGGGTTTCTCCCGTGGTGGAATGTGAAGTGGTCCGGTATGCCCAGAGAACATGATCGAGTTGCTCGACCCAGTTTCCTTTGACTTCATTTAACCTCCTTTTTAAGCCTCACACGATGATTCTGTTGGCGGCCTCGGCTTGTCTATTTGTCTTGGGGTTCTCAATGGAGCTGCAGTGGTGCTTTATTTTCAATCCAGCTAGTAGCTCTTCAAAAGTTTTATCTTTGAACTGGGTATCGTTATCTGTGATGATAGATTTCAGTATGCCGAACCTGGTGATAATATGGCGCTAAGTAAACTTCTGAATTCGCGCCGAGGTGATAGTGATCAGAGGTTTGACCTCGATCCACTTAGTAAAATAATCTACCGCTACCACCAAGTATTTAAACTGCCCTGGGGCCTAAGGGAACGGACCCAAAATGTCCATACCCTACCTGTAAAAGGGCCAAGGAACCGACGTCATGAATATTTCTTCAGAAGGGGCTTGAAAATGATCTGCATGGCGCTGACACTTGTCGCAAACTTGAACATATGTTTGAGAGTCAACTTCCATTGTTAGCCAATAGAATCCTGCCCATAATACTTTTTGGGCTAGGGCTTTGGCTCCTAAATGGTGGTGGTGGACGTTGCATGTCAGGATCCTGTCTCTGGTTGACAGAGGTTTGTGCGGCATCTCTTCTCGAGTTTTGCCTCGTATTCACCATGATTGGGTGGGATTAGAATTTTATGGATTCCCTACAGTCAGCGCCAATGTTCTGAATCGGGTTCAGAGAGTACCTAAGGTAGGCATGTAACGATGATTTTTCCTTTGAGCAGCAGCTGAGCGTGTAGCATAGGGGGGTGGGTACCTGCAAAGGGACTCCAACGCTCAAGTCAGGCAGTGCACAAAAAGGTTTTAGAGATTGGGTTAAAAGTTACCTTCTTAGGATGCCTCAACCATGTATTTATAGAGCGTACACAGAATCCTAATAAGATCCTTACCGAATGTAGGTAATTTAGGATTAGTATCCTGATGAAGATCATCTTTCCATTATTATAGGATACGTCCCTGTAAATCTGAGATTAAGATATGGAAAGTATCTAGCCATCTATAAATCCTATAATATTGTAAGTTGATGATTGGTAGTTACGAATATTTAAGAATTCATCCTCTGCGTGAATCTACCAACCACGATGTCATATCCCAACACCGCTTGAGGGCCGTAATCCGTGGTCTGGAATACGTCGTGAGTCTTCCTCTATGCTAGCTAGGAGGAGTCCGGTAGTGTGCATGCCGAGTTGATCCCATGGAGCGGGATCCCGGATCATGGTCCAGAATAGTTGACCCCAGCTTGACTCTAGGATGAGACAGACCAGAGTCAAGTTTAGATCAGATCAACCATCATATGACTAACATGGTAATTCGACGAATAGGTGTTAGACCCCAGGCTATTACCGATGTCCTCGTCCTATTCAGTTATGAGTAAAGATTTTTGCCCCCAAGTAAGAGTATTAGGAATTCTTGGAGATATGTTCAACATAAATTCTGAACGTGATCTCTGATGGTAACAGACTGCGATTCTCTGGGAAACTGATACTTGGACTTTATTGGGGAGTAGTGATTCTTTAATTACCAATGTCAGTTTCATACGGATTTTCTCAACTGCTCCCTATCTTTGTGACCAATCAGAGATTAAAAGCATTTATTTCAGCTGACTTCATGGGATCAGGTCACTTTTTACGGGACCAATAAGAACCCCTCATGCATGTTATAAATAGAGAATACTTCTCCGTGAGCTTGCATTCCCTTCTTTTTCATTCTCGAATAGAGATGATTTCTTCCAGGAGAGTGAGTGTAGTTCTTTCTTCATTTCCCACTTTTGTGAAGAGAGCTTCATCATCTGCAGAGATTATACTTTTATTTTTTCCAAAGTTCTTGAAGATGTTTGATCTTCCCCGAACGTTTTTTCTTTTTGACAGGGACCTTTCTTTCTTGGCGTAAGATTATGTTGCTATGCATTTAGAGAGGTGGAAGCCTTTCTCTCCTGGCGTACACGGCGGTGTCTGATCTAACGTGTTGCTAGGATGAGACAATGCCTTCGTCTACTATTGCATGGAGACCTGACGGAGCACACCGTTCCTCTTTCCATCTTCTTGGCGGGCTATTTGAAAGCACCTGGCCGGTCTTCTTCGTAGTAATGGTTGGATATGCAAAGATGCTGGGTCAAAGAAAGTGAGGACCCCCTTGGAGCAACCAGGGGTGGTATGCTTTCTTTGACTTGCTTTCAAGGAAGCAGCAGGTATCCGCTTCTGCCGTTATCCGTCGAGAAGGTGGGAGAAGAACGAGTGAGCGGAGAATTTCTACTCCGGAGTGGCTTCAGTCTGTTCCGGGGTGGAAAGGCCTGTAGCTGCTCCGTAACGTGAGGTAACTTGGAATGGTTGATGCCGACGGAGGATTCTTCAGCTGGAGAGGTCGTACCCCTTCCAACAAGCGAGAGAAGATTTCGGTCTTTAGTTGCATCGCGGAGAAGCAGTGCAAGGAACTTTGGTATTTTCTCCAGGATTATGATCCCGGTTTGCCAATATTCTTCAAAGCCAATCCACCTTTTCAAGAGACCGAGGTTTGGAGATGTGGATGGGGTATGATTCAGGCAGCCGGAGATGTTTGCCCCCTTTCCCGGGATATCTTTATACATTCCAGGTCTCAATATTTTCTTTTTCCTCTTTTTCGGATGTATGACGATGTATGGAATGAAGATGATTCAATAAGCTTTACCTTCTCGGTACTTGTTCTGGAATTTCATTATATATATTTTTTCCATTGAGGTAACGCTACCGGGATGAGTCCAATGTTTATCTGGTATAACCCCGTAAAGACATTGCTGGGATAGGTCCAATGCCAGGCCGGCATAATCGCCACAACAATTGCACCTCGGTGTTAGCACGTAGTCCGTGATGTTAACAATGAGTTGAAGCTAGAATTCGCGATACAAACCCGAGTTCTCATTTAACATTCATACGATGCTTTGGATTACTGCGTAACCGTCCTTTCAACAGCTATTACAGCTGTGTGGGCCACGTGTTGCGATTTCATCGGAGAGACGTGCCTAGAGCTCCGCAAGCCATGATGAGCACCTTTTGAACTTGCATCAAAGAGGACAGAAATGTCCCTTAACCGTTTAAACCTTTATAATTAAGAGTCAAAGGTTCGTCTTCCCCATTTTCCTGAAAAGACCGTGCGGCAAAAGCTTTGGCTTCTTTTGGGTGCTTTCCAACCACTCGCGGCTTCTCCATTGTTCTGGCACAACTTCTCCACTGTTCAAGTATTCTGCCTTTACATAGTAAGTAGCTTTCTCTCAACCTTCTCGTTATTTGTGCTTTCATTATGTTAATAACTTTTTAAAGAGTAGAGTAGCTTCGCATTTCTGGTTTTGCTTTCCTTCAAATAGACCTTAGTAGTTTAGGTAGATTTTGTCGCATCCCTGAAACATCATCTTTGTCGCGCCATACGCAGCGAAGGAGTTCCCCTGAATACTTTGTTTCTAGTGGGACAGGAGGTCGGTAGGGGAGGTTCAGATTACTTCGCTCTCCCTGTGTCTGAATCTATGAGATTATTAATTCTGACAGTTGCTCAGCGACTTCTTTGGATGTTCTCAGGATTTTCATGGCCAAAGGAAAAAGGGCTAGAGTCCAGCCCCCACTCCACGACGTCCATGACCCAGCAGAGGACGAGCTGATTCGAATTTGGCGGGGTCCCGGGCTGGTATGCCCCTGGGTGGTGGACGACGTATGGGATCATCAATCCAAGTTTTCGAGCAAAGCTGTACTCCGAGAATCCTTATTTGCCTTGGAGTTAACTGTGAACAAAGCTTAAGACGACGAATTCGAAGTTGTCTGTCCAAACTAGAGTGAGAGAGTGTGTTCCTGTCGAGGAGCTGGTTCACATTTTATGTTCCTGTATGAGCCACTTTTCCTCAAGTTAGGGCTTAGGATTCTGTTTTCTGATTTCCAAATGGCCATCTCCGTACTCTCCACGTGGCCCCTTCGCAGATCCATCCTAACGGTTGGGGCTACATCATCTCGTTTGAGAAGTTTTGCTGGTTAATGAGCCTTAAGTGCTCGGTGAATACTTTTTTTTTATTTTTATACAAGAATAAACACCCAGGGGACGATAAGGCAAATGAGTTGGCTTGTCATCCAGTCACGGCTTGGTCGTAAGTCCTTTGATGTTTTCGAAGAAAGCTTCAAAGGGTTTAAGACTGCATTCTTCAAGGTAAAAGCTAAGGAGGGATGTCAACCATTCTTCCTCAAACCAGACGGGGAGCCAGAATTTCCTCTTTACCGGACGTAGAGGTGCTGGGACGTACCCATCGATTTGATTGAAAGGGAGGAGGAAGACCTCGACCCCGAGGAGCTCAGGTCTGTCAGGTTCATAACTCGGAACACCGAGAAGCATGGGAACATCAATATTAGAGACATTCTCTGTACCCCTGGTGATGATCTTCTTTATGCTTTATTAGGTAGGAATTATGGCATTTTTACCCGTAGTATCCCTAGGTGTTTGCTCTGTCTTCATGTATCAATGTTTCGTGATGTACTGACTGTACTTGTTGCTATTTTCTTTCAGTTAGCAACATGAGTTCTGGGTCTTCCATGGTTACCCTGCATTCTTCAAGGAACCGGAGGAAGGGGAAGAAAACCACGGCTTTTTCCACTGCAGCCGTTCCACTATCCTCCGACCAGGGCGTTGTTATCGCGGAAAGAGATCAGCCGGGCTCCCCTACCCACAATTTTAAAGGGAGAAAAAGGTAGGCTGTCGAAGGGCCTTCCGAACACGATGGAAGGTCGTCGGAGGGCGGAGAAAGTGAAAGGGCAGACTTCTTGCCAATCGTCACGGGGCACTCTGATCCCGGGCCCTTCATAGCTGGGCGATTTTTAAGTGGCGAGGTGAGGCAGCATATCATCAACCAAGGTCTGGCCCAAACCTTAGCCGCACTTCAAAGGCAAGCTCTCCGGGCGGCGCCCGAGATCCGTGTAATCGAGGAGACTATAGAGAATGCCGATAGGCGGGCGTCGGAAGAGCTGAAGACCTTGAAGAAAGAAAAGGAGGAAATTGGCCAGAAACTGACCGCGTCCTTAAAAACAAATGAGGATACTAGGGCAAAGGTCGTCGAGCTGGAAAATAGGGTCATCAAACTAGAGAAGGCGTTGGCGGACTCCGAGGCTGCCAGGAAGACTGAGAAGCTTGATGCCAACCAAAGCATTGGCGCACTGAGGGCCAAGGTGATAGAGCTCGAAAAGGAGGTGGAAGAGCTAGACGAGGTAGCTGGAAAGGTCGGGGGAGAGCAGTTCTAGAATGTCATAGCGCAAATCCAGCATTTCAATCCCAGGGTCGCCCTTATCTTGGAAGGTGTTACCCCAGATAAAATCTTTCATAACGGCCAACTTGTAGCTGCAGCAGAGTTAGCCGCGAATGCTCCTGGTGGCAACCCAGAGGTTATGCAAATCCCGGAAAGAGAAGAGGCCAACGTTTAAGCTTTTCTTGCTTTTTTCATTTCCTATTTTTTACCCCCTGCTTGGGGTTTTGTTACTTGTATGGATAATTACCCCGTGATTGGGGTTTTATAATTAATTACTTTGTTCCACCGTTCATCTTCATTTTTCATGGTCCGACTGGGTCCAACGCCCATTTTTATATTTGTTTTAACGGACTTAGAAAACTATTTATGGTAGTAGAAAACCATGGTCCGGGATCCTTCTCTCATACCGTTGAGTGGATGACATTCCACTTGACTTAGGTGGGAATAATGCCTTGGTCTGTAATTAACGTTTATAACAATCAAACGTCTATAAAATTTTAGACTTAGGCAAAGTAAAACCTTAATCTATATTCCAATGCTTGTCATGGGAAGCGTTTGGCATAGCGGATATAGGTAAGAGTAGCGCCTTGGCTTGGGGTATCTTGCGTGAAAACCCTTTTACCTAAGGCATCAACATTATTTAACCTTGCCCAGGGTAGGTACCTTAATAATCATATAGATTTTGGGACCCCTTCTTGGTTTAGGTATAAAGAAGGAGTGTGTATATGTGATTCGTACTGCCTCTTATCCATTTGACACTGTAACAGTCAGTGTCGTGCGTTGGACCAGATTTGGTATCTGAATAACTATTTTATTGATGATATTGGGAGGACGAGAGTCCGTACAAAGCGTATTTATTCAAAACAAGGACAGATCAAACATAATTCTACTAGAGGGCTAAGCCACTAGGGGCATTTAGCTATAGTATTTTCTTAGTTTATCCGCATTCCAGTAATTCTTGACCGAGGTTCCAGATAGCGTTTCCAGGGTGTAAGCTCCCTTACCCGTACTGGTGATGACATGGTAGGGGCCTTCCTAGTTGGGGGCTAATTTCCCTTGGGAGGCATTTTTCCCTCCTATATCGGTTCTCCTGAGCACTAGGTCGCCCAGCTGGAATTTTCTTGGGACCACTTTTTTGTTGTACCTAGCTGCTGTCTTCTGCTTAAGGGTGGCATCTCGTATGTGAGCTACGTTTCTTCTTTCTTCGAGCAAGTCCAGGTCCTCTCTAATTAGACCGGGGTTGCTTTCGGATGAGAACTGTTGGTAGCGCTAGCTGGGCTCCCCTATCTCCATCGAGATCATGGCCTCACAGCCATAGGTCAGTTTGAAAAGAGTCTCTCCCGTGGTGGAATGTGGAGTGGTCCGGTATGCCCAGAGAACATGATCGAGTTGCTCGACCCAGTTTCCTTTGGCTTCATCTAACCTCCTTTTTTAGCCTCGTACGATGATTCTGTTGGCGGCCTTGGCTTGTCCATTTGTCCTGGGGTTCTCAACGGAGCTGCAGTGGTGCTTTATTTTCAATCCGGCTAGTAGCTCTTCAAAAGTTTTATCTTTGAACTGGGTACCGTTATCTGTGATGACAGATTCCGGTATGCTGAACCTGGTGATAATATGACGCCAAGTAAACTTCTGAATTCGCGCCGAGGTGATAGTGATCAGAGGTTCAACCTCGATCCACTTAGTAAAATAGTCTACCGCTACCACCAAGTATTTAAACTGCCCTGGGGCTTGGGGGAATGGACCCAAAATGTCCATACCCCACCTGTAAAAAGGCCAAGGAACCGACGTCATGAATAGTTCTTCAGAAGAGGCTTGAAAATGATCTGCATGGCACTGACACTTGTCGTAAACTTGAACATGTGTTTGAGAGTCAACTTCCATTGTCGGTCAATAGAATCCTGCCCTTAATACTTTTTGGGCTAGGGCTTTGGCTCCTAAATGGTGACCGCAGCTTCCTTCATGAAGTTCAGCTAGGGCGTATTCTGCTTCTTTTGGGGTTAAGCACTTTAGAAGAGGGGAGGAGAAACCACGTCGGTATAGGCGGTTGTTGTAAATGGTGTATCTGACTGCGGTCTTTACTAATCTGGAAGCCTCTTTCGGGTCCGATGGTAAGTTTTCATGTTGCAAATAACCCAGTATAGGGGTGATTCAAGATGACTGATGGTCCTCCACTTGGGATATGCTGTGATCCGTGATGGAGGGTTGGGATAGAGTTTCTTGGATTACAGACCGGTTGTTACCAGGGCTCTTCGTGCTGGCCAGTTTAGACAGAAGGTCTGCTCTGGAGTTCTGTTCTCTCGGGATGTGCTTTATCTTGACCTCTTTAAAACCTCTCAAAAGTTCCTGGACCTTGCTCAAGTATCTCTGCAGGAGGGGTTCTTTAACTTGATAGCCCCCTTAGATTTGGGAGGTTACTAGCTGGGAATCACTGCAGAGTGTGATCCGCGTTGCCTCCATATCCCTTGCCATTAGCAAACCGGCGATGAAGACCTCATACTCGGCTTGATTGTTTGAGGTTGGGAACTCAAACTTCAGGGAGTGCTCCAAGGTCAAACCCTCCGAATTTTCCAAAATCACTCCGGCCCCGCTTCCTTTGGGATTCGATGATCTGTCAACAAAAATGGTCCAAAAGGCTTTTTTAGGGTCACCGTTGTCTGTTGCGAGTTCTGCTAGGAAGTCGGACAACGCTTGGGCTTTTATTGCAAGTCGTGGTTCGTATGTAATTCCAAACTCTGAAAGTTCAATTGACCATGCAATCAATCACCCGGCCAGATTTGGTTTGTGTAGCACCTGCCGGATAGGTTGGTCTGTTCTTACCACCACTGGGTGGCATTGGAAGTATTACCGAAGTCTTCTTACGGTAATAATGAGCGCAAAGGCAACTTTCTCAACCTTTTGGTATTGAAGCTCAGGGCCCTGGAGGACCTTGCTTACGAAGTAGACGTCCTTCTTCGGTTTCCCGGATCAAGACTGAGCTTACGGCCTCGTCGTGGACGGATAGGTACAAGTAGAGTGTCTCCCCGGTGTCCGGCCTCGTCAAGATAGGAAGGGAGGACAAGAGGTTTTTTAATGATGTGAAGGCGTCTTCGCACTCTTGGGTCTATTCAAAACTTTTTCCCTTCTTGAGCAATTTGAACAGGGGGAGAGACTTGTGAGCGGCTTTGGTTAAGAATCTTGTGAGGGCCGCTATGCGCTCCGTAAGCTGTTGTACTTCTTTGACGTTTCGGGGACTTCTCATGTTGAGGACGGCCTGACATTTGTCCAGATTGGCTTCGATTCCTCTATGAGTTAGCATAAACCCTAAAAATTTACCGGCCTGGACCCCGAAAGCACACTTCTCTGGGTTCAACCTCATGTTGTACTTTTGGAGTTATGCGAATACTTCCTCGAGGTCTGTCGTGTGCGATCCGCTGTATGGGGTCTTTACTATCATGTCATCTATATAGACTTCTAGTATCTTTCCCACTTGGTTTTCAAACACCTTGTTCATCATCATCTGGTAGGTGGCCCCTGCATTCTTTAGGCCGAAAGGCATAACCTTGTAGCAGTAGCTCGCCTTGTCGGTAATGAAAGCGATTTTATCCTCATCCCCAGCGTACATGGGAATCTGGTTGTACCCGAAATATTCATCCATGAACAAGAGCCATCTAAACCCCGAGGAGCCATCCACTAATTTGTCCACATTGGGGAGTGGGTATGGGTCCTTGGGACAGTCTTTATTCAGGTCAGTATCGTCTACACACATTCTCCATTTTCCGTTGGACTTTTTTACCAGAACCACTTTGGAAAGCCATGTGGTATAGGAAATTTCTCTTATGAAGTTTTCATTTAGTAGCTCTTTAACTTGGTCTTCGACGACTTGCTGCCTCTTGGGTCCAACCTTCCTCTTCTTTTGTGCGACCGGCCTGGTACCTTCTTTAATTGACAATCGGTGGCAAATAAAGCTGGGGTCGAGTCCGGGCATGTTGGAGGAAGTCCAAGCGAAAAGGTCCTTATTCCTCAACAAGAGTTCCGAGAGTTGTTGTTTTTCTTTTTCACCCAGATGAGCTCCGATCTTGGTGACTTGTTCTGGGTTAGTCTCGAGCTGAAGAGACTCCAGTTCGCCTTCGGGCTGGGGTCGAGTACCCCGAATTTCTTCTCTGAAATCCAATTCGGTCATTAAAATGTTAACCTGGTCGATAGCCGGGGTGGAGACGGTGGGGCTCGACCTCCAGGGCACTTTACAAATCTTCAAGCTCTCATTATAGTATTTTCTAGCAGCAACTTGGTCGCCTTTAACAGTGACGACGTCATTGTTTTTATTGAGGAACTTCATCACGAGGTGGGTGGTGGATACCACAGCTCCAAGGGCGTTGAGAGAAGGACGGCCTAGGATAATGCTATAAGTCGAGGGGCAGTCCACAACTAGGAACTTTATATTGATAGTCCTGAAGAGTTTAGATGATCCGAGGGTCAGGTGGGTTTCGTAGTATCCAACCGAGGTGATCTTCTCACCGGTGAAACCCGTCAGTTCTCCTACGTGGGGAGTCAAGTCGGATTGCGGGAGCTCCAACTTCTGATAGAGATCTAGGAACATAATGTCGGTTGAACTCCCTTGATCGACGAAAATTCGGTGGACCTCCGCATTGGAAATTACCCCGGAGATGACAAATGGATCGTCGTGGTCTGAGATTATTCCACCGTAGTCTTCATCTGAAAAGGTGATGAGAGGTGTTTTTCTATTCTACGCTTGTGTTCTTAGTTCTGAGTGGATCACGCTAAAAACTGCCATTCTAAGGGCTTTTCTTTCGAGCTCCATTGGAAGATCCCCCTCCGGCAAAGCCACCGGCAATGGTATGGATCGTCCTGTTGGGCTCGGTGCGATGGTCGTCGTTATCAACGGGGGGAGTGTTCCTGGTCCGGCCCTGCCGATCGCTGTTATCTCGGCGAGGTGGAGTCTGGGATCTTCTCCTACGACTTCTTGTCCTTCTTCTGCGCGGAGGGGACGGACTTCGATGCGGGGTATGTCTGCTGTCTCTGGGTCTATTGTCCCCCTCGTTATTTTGTACATGAAGGATATACTACTGCAGGCGTCCAGCCTTGATTAAAAACTCAATGGCATAGCGCAACTCATAGCAGTCTTCTGTATCGTGGTCATAGGCCTTATGCCATGTGTAATGTTTGGAGTGATCCTTCTACTTGTGTTTCTTGATAGGGGGCGGTCTCTGGACGTTCTGAAACTCCGTGTTCATCACTTCCCTCAAGATTGTTTCCCGAGGCGTGTTCAAAGGAGTGTAGTCAGAATAATTCCTCCGTGGTGGGCTACCCTTTGAGGGTCGCGACCTTGAGGAATTCTGGTTGGGCTTGTGGTGAGAGGGCTCGCCTTTGTCCCACCTCCTATGGTCTTCTGTTGCCTCCTCCAAGTAGAAGTACTTCTCGGATCGTTTCTGGAAGTCGATCAGATTGTCTGATTTTTTTTTTGCCAGGGACTTGAAGAATTCGGAGCTTATCTGGAGACCGCTTCTAGCACAATGTAAGGCTATTCTGTCTTCAAAATTTTCTACATTGGTGCAGACAGCCATAAAATGCCTAACGTAATCCCAGAGGCTCTCGTCCTTTCCCTGGCAGATCTTAGCCAGAGATTCGATGGATTTAGGCTGTTCCTTGCCCATGGTGTATTGTAGCAGAAAACGTTGTTTAAGGTCCGACCAATCTACGATGGTCCCCCGTGGTTGGCTGGTAAACCACTTGAGGGCCCCCTTTTTGAGGGAGAGAGGGAAAGCTCGGCACGATAATTCCATGGATCCGCCATAGAAACATAGGGATTGTTTGTAGGCATTTATATGTTCCTGGGGGTCCGTGGTTCCGTCATAGATATCCAAGTTTGGAGGAAACTTGAAATTTCTCAGAACCCGGAACTCCATGAGTTGATCGGAGAAAGGTTGTTCCATGGTTCCGCGATTCCGGTTATTGTCTCCAGTATTGGGAATCCCCTCATCGTCGTGGGCCCTCCTTTTATTATTTTCCACGTCGGTTCGTCTATCACGGCAGCGTGGCTTTAGTTGGTTTTCATGCATGGCGCGCTGCATGTCTTCCAGCCTCCTGAATTGGTCATTGAGCAAATCCATGTGTTGCTGCAATATGTCTTGAAATTGGCATTGGGAACCCCAATATTGATATGTGTGTTCAGAGCGGGATGCACGGTCATCGAACTCGTTGTTCGGGATTCCCAAACGTTGGTGTACCGGAATCCTGCACTCTTGAAGGCTCTGGTCACCTCTCTAGGCTGGGAATTCAAGTCTTTCCCTGACAGAAATCCTACGTGATGGGTTAGGAGACTCCTCAGAAAAGGAGGTGGAGAGCCCATCACGTTGGCTTCCTGATCTGGGTGCCTGATTTCTTACAGCAGAGGTTTGAGCCACAAGTGGAGGCAGTGGTGGTGGTGGACATTGCATGTCAGGATCTTGTCTCTGGTTGACAGAGGTTTGTGCGGCGTCTCTTCTCGAGCTTTGCCTCGTATTCACCATGATTGGGTGGGATTAGAATTTTATGGATTCCCCACAGTCGGTGCCAATGTTCTGAATCGGGTTCAAAGAGTACCTGAGGTAGGCACGTAACGGTGATTTTTCCTTTGAGCAGCAGCTGAGCGTGTAGCACAGGGGGTGGGTACCAGCAAAGGGACTCCAACGCTCAAGTCAGGCAGTGCACAAGAAGGTTTTAGAGATTGGGTTAAAGGTTACCTTCTTGGGATGACTCAACCATGTATTTATAGAGCGTACACAGAATCCTAATAGGATCCTTACCGAATGTAGGTAATTTAGGATTAGTATCCTGATGAGGATCATATTTCCATTATTATAGGATACGTCCCTATAAATCTGGGATTAAGATATGGAAAGTATCTAGCCATCTATAAATCCTATAATATCGTAAGTTAATGATTGACAGTTACGGATATTTAGGGATTCATCCTCTGTGTGAATCTACCAACCACGATGTCGTATCCCAACACCACTTGAGGGTCGTAATCCGTGGTCCGAAATACGTCGTGAATCTTCCTCTACGCCAACTAGGAGGAGTCCGATAGTGTGCATGCCGAGTTGATCCCATTGAGCGAAATTCCGGATCACGGTCCAGAACAAAAATCATGTGACCATTTCTAATGTTAAAGTGACTTTTTAGACCTTCATTAAAATAGATGAACACAAAATATAAATCACATAGGTGATCCGTAGGAATTTAGTCA
Source organism: Ormosia semicastrata (assembly GCA_029884595.1). Classification (NCBI taxonomy): domain Eukaryota; kingdom Viridiplantae; phylum Streptophyta; class Magnoliopsida; order Fabales; family Fabaceae; genus Ormosia; species Ormosia semicastrata. The sequence goes on from JAQQTO010000040.1 coordinate 7,196,851, forward strand.
ATTATCATATGGGTCTTCCACCACTTTCAAACTACAAAGGTTTTGGTAAGAAATAGGTCATGTAGGGAGAATTCTAATATGGATCACCTTTAAGGTGGTCTATGAATGGATCAAGTGCTATTTAGTTGTTGATTTATTATTAAAATAAACTAAAAATTAAGATTAAAATATTAAATTTAATTAGTAATATTTAAAATCGTACATAAATTTAGTTAAATTATTCTTTTTTTATGAATAATTGTATATATAAAAATTTATAAATTTTAACTAATAATTTTTATATACACACAAATTTATATATAGATATTATCAGATAAAAAAAAAAAGATTCATTTGTAGAGCCAAACGAAATGGGTCTATAATAACCTTTTCTCTTATCATGTAGTTGTAGCCGTTCAATTGCATGTGGATAGAGGCTTGAAGGCGAAGATGTTAAACCAATTGAATATGTTACAGTTTCTTCCTCTATTACTCTAATTCCCAGAGGATTTCCATGGCATATGTTGGGCCATAACTGATGGCTAGAATCACTCACCAAACGAACTCACTCGACAATTTTTTTGGTAAATGTAAGTTTAGTTATGCCAGTTGGATTTAATTAAAATGGATGGTTAGGATTGAAAATAACTCTTTACACTTATTTCTAGAGTACGTGGATCATTTCCCCATTTATATATATACATTAGTATATATAGTTTATATAGTTTCAGCCAATGAGAGTTACCCAATTGATAGAATTAAACAACATGGAAAAAAAAAAATTGAGTTCGATTATTGTTAATGAACTTTCATTGTTAGATCACTCCCTTAAATTTATTATCTAAAAAAAGTAGCATATATATTTTTTGAATATGATTCTTACGTGAGTTTGTTGTAAAATAAACAAGTAAAGGTGTATCTCTTTATTAGTTTAGATAAACTTTTTCCTTAATTTTCATTTAAATGATGAGACATTCTTGCATTCTAAAATAAGAACTTTTTAATATCATGGGTTTTAGACGATGAGTCGAATCTTAATTTAAATAAACCTCTCTCCGTATCTTAATTTTTGTATATATTTGTTATATTAAAATTGCTAAAAAATGATAAATATATATGATCAAACTTTATTTAAACTAATATATATTCCGTACATTGAACGAGATTTTTTTTAAAATTTAGATAAAATTTTAAAATTTTAAATTAATAATGATATTTAAAATAAAAAAGGCACATAATATTTAGATTAAAAGAGATTTTTTAAAAAAGAAATTAAAAAGAATTTAAATTTAAGATTTTGTTCATAAAACATTGAGATTAGATTAATATAATTGTGAAAACGGGCTGGGTCGGTTTATTTTTGGGCTGGGATAGATCGCGTTATATGAGTTTTGGCTTAATATTTTGTTAGTTCAATCCGTTCCTATGCAATGTTAATCGGTCCGATCGTCCAGTCAATTACGAGCCATCTCATTCAGGCAAGCTAATTAGAATTATTTTTAATTTTAAACTAATATTTTGTTAACTCAACTCATCTATTTTGTCAGGTTATTTAGGTCGGTCCATCAAGTTTAACTTATTTTGACAACTCTATTGATTAAGCACATACATAATAAATTGATAGAGAATTAATTAAGTAAATTTGGTAATTTATTAAAAGATTTGATTTGTCACTAATAAAAGAGAAAAAATAAGAAAGATTTATATGAAAAGAGAAAATAAACCTAAAAATAGAATTAAGATTAAAAAAAATGACATGCATCAATTAAAAGAAAAAGAATATTGATCTCAAGAAAAAAGAGAGTAATATATATATAAGAGACATATCTAGTGAGAAGAGTTTTTATTGTGAAAGGATGAGAGTAGTAAATATTGACCATACAATCATATATGGATGGATAAGATTAAAAGTTACTTGAAGGTTATGTGACCACTTAAAAAATCACATGCATTTATGTTCTAATATTAATCATTTATGTAAAATCTAATGGTCAAAATTCACTCCTCTCACAATAAACACTTCTCTCATCTGAATAACATCCTCTATATATATATATTGTTTGGCATAATTTGAGCGCCTAATTAATTCCTTAATCCTTACATTAAAGCAAGAATTTGTCCATTAATTTGGAGTAGTTTTGTCAAAAATTTTCTTTCTTACCAAACATATTTGTTCACATGCCATGTCCTAATGTCCCATAGGCCCACTCCGAGTTGTACCACTCATTATTGTGCTGCTGTACTACTTTATTCCCACAATAATTAATGGAAAGAAAATGATTGGCTCATGATCATTTCAGATAATCATCTTTATTTTCTTTTTTATAAAATTCCCATATCTGCAACTACATCTCTCTTCTTCCCTACGCTGACGTTCAGTTGCTCCCAATTTAATGGAGGAGGACAAACACTCCCTACTCCAACCACTCATACCCTTCTTCAGCCCCTCCCCCTCCACTACCTCCATGTCCTCCATCACCATCACCTCCTCCTATTCACTTCAGAACAATGACCAACACCATGATAATGATCCTTCCAACAATGCCAAAGTCTTCATCTCAGACAACAGCATCATTCACCGAATCCTCTTAGTTCTCTTGGTCGCAATTATCTCAATATGGGCAAACTACGAGGCATCCAAAACCTTCGACATAACCATAGTAAACGACAACAAGGATTCCCCAGCTGGACAACTTTTCGCTCTCTCCTACGTCTCAAACGACAGAGCCAAACGCATAGTCCTCAACACAAGCTCCTTCGTTGAACGCCTCCTTTACCCTAATAATAATAACCAGCACTACCCCAAGAAGCACATAGACAGTGTCACCCTTCGCCTCGTTCGCCGGAATCTCAATGCTACCGCCACCGTCTCTGCCACCGGAAACCGCCACCCGGCAGGCCGAAAAAGTTTCAACGGCTATGTCGTTGACATTTGTCCTATGTTACTTGAAGATGTAAACTATAATAAAATGGATATAGTAGGTGTGGTACAACGTGCCATGGCTCGAGTGTGGCTATGGGATGGTGGGTCTAGGGCCCCACCGAGGCTCATCGATGGCATGGCGGAGTACATCGCTGAGTTAGCCGGGTTCCGCCGTGAGAGGGTCTCCGTCAGCGGTGGCGAGTTGCCGGAGTGTGAGGGTCGCCATGGTTGGTGGGTAGATAAGGACCCAAGAGTTGTGGCACATTACGTGCACTATTGTGAAGGATACAAAAAGGGATTCATCCAACGGTTGAATGAAGCCATGAAGGACACGTGGCATGATAATATGGTGGATGATGTATTGGGGATACCAGCCAAGAAGCTTTGTGGTTTGTATAATGCTTCCTGGCTCAATCTGATCTGAAACTCGTTTTGTTTCAAGTGGTATTTTTTGCAAATATTCATTTCCCATTTGTTGTTTGTCAATTATTATAGAAATTGATATTTGAAAATAAAGTATTGTAGTGGTTTCCAAACACTATTTATTACAAAAATTTGTATGGAAAAGGTTTTTTTACCATTAAATTTGATATTCTATATAGATATAGTATCTCAATGTAAGTATGGATAAATACCAAAATATATTATATTCTGAAATGAAATAAACTTACCATATGCTAAAGTAAGAGGGGTATAAGTTTGATATCAAATTCTGAATATACATATAAGGAGATTGAATTTGTATCAATGATTGGACTATACTGGATGCATGTGCAATTATAAGTCACCAGATCGGATGGAATAATGTGCTATTATGGATTAGCCATAAAACAACTGCTATTTTTTTTCCCAAGACAAATACAAGTTTTTATTTTTTCTAAAATTTTTAATTTTATAAAGCAGATATGAAATCTTCAATTCCTATTAATAGATTTTGAATGCGTTTGAATAAGTTTTTAAAAAAATAATTTAAAAAAAACTAAAAGATATTTTTTCTCTCTTTTACTTTTTTCTTTTTTAGAAGCAATTCATACTAGCTTCTCTTATGAAAAGTAGAAAAATTAACTATTTTTAAATTCTTTTTATTTTAATAATTTTATTCAAACAGTTAAAAATATTTGAGAACTATTTTTTAATTAAAAATAATAATTTTCTTATAAAAAAACACAAACAAACACATTAGTAAGTTATTTGTGAGTACTACTATAAGTTTTTGTAAAGGTTTGTAATATGTTCTAACCTTTGAATGGGGCAATTTCTCCTCTCCCTAAACTTTATCCTAAAATGGAAAACAAATCATGAAATTGAAAAACCTGATCTATCCAAAACGGATCCTAGTTAATATTGTGCACTATTAAATTGATAAGTACGTTTAATAATGAGGAGTAAATTTCTCTAAAAATACCTCATTAATAGGGGAAATAGTTATAAGAGATAATTATCCTAATAGATTCTTATCCATATTAACAACATTTATTATCCATTAATATAGATTTAAATATAATTCTTATCAATCATGACTCTTTTATAAATACTTCACAAGATAACAAAGGTATGTATCTAACCCTTAAATACTACCCAACTTATACACGGTCTAACTTGAGCATTAGAGTACCTTTTACAGGTACCCACCTTTGGTATCACTGTCGTTGCCATCATGATACGGAGGAAACTACCTTCATTAGCTTTACTCAAGTGATCCTTTGAAATCTATTCAGAACATTGGCACCATATGTGAGAATGATAAACTTCAAATCCCACCACCACCATCATGATAACCACTAGACAGAACCGCACCTATGCGCTGCAAAATCAACCATTAACCAGCTGTCATCTTGGTTTCGTCATCGCCTAAAACCTAGTCGTTGCTCAACCAAAACCCAAGGATGATGGAGTAGAAGCTTCTCTTTCCAGTGAAAACTTTTCTCCTCTGCTGTGTTGCGTTCTAGCCACACAGTGACTTGGATCATACGGGGTCTGATATTGCAACATTTAGGCGCGAAAGAGAATAACAAGGGGGTTCGATCCCAGCAAGGAGAATCACGCCTCCCCTAAACTATGATGAGAAAAGCTTATTTCCCTAGTCATACTCCAAGATAAATGCATACATGAGCCAAAAAGAGCCGCTAACCCTGAAAAAGAGGACGAAAAATGGGTTTCCCATAGGAATCACAATAACAAAAGGGAACCAGCCTAATATAGAGGCCATGATCCAGCAAATTCCCAAGTAGCAGAACCTAGACAAATGGTTGATAACGTGGTGAGGGAAAATCGCAAAGAACAGAAACTCAGAACAAGGTGATCGGTCAAGCAAAATCAACCTTTCTCTGATGAGTTGATGATTTACAAGATTCCTAGATGCTTCAAATACCCAATTAACATTGAAGCTTATAAAGGGACCTCAGACCCCCAAGAGCACTTGGATCCTTATGTATCAGCTCTGATGTTTGTTGGGGGAGATGATTGGCTCATATGTCATGTTTTCCCTCTCTTCTTGAAGAAAGTCGCCTTGAGATAATTCACCACCCTAACTTTGAAATTCGTTGATAATTGGGATAAGTTGTCCTTGAGATTTTTGTTGTATTTTACCACTAGTAAGGTGCAGTCAAAATCTATTTCATGTTTTTCCTATATTAAACAAGGAAAATAGGAGTCACTTCGGGATTATATGGCCCAATTCAATAAAGAAATTGTGAACATCTATGACTGGGATGAGAGGCTTGGCCTACACTACATGATGGAAGGCCTTTGTTCTAGTGCTTTCTCTTTTTCACTCGCTAAGAAAAAATCATAAACAATGGACAAGTTCCAGGCTAAAGTAGATAAGTACATTAATGCAAAAGGCGTTATCCACGCCAGGAAGCATGTTAATAAAGAAAATGAAGCAAAACCAAAGCCAGCCTAAGCTCCCTCACAATTCCAAAACTCGAAGCCACCACCAAAGGGGAAATACTAAGACTACATCCCCCTTAACACACCTCAGGCCTAAATTTATCAAAAGGTCATGAACACAGAGTTCAGAGTTATTCTGAAGCCTCCTCCACTAAGAAAACATATCCAAAAAGGTAAGTCCAAACATTGTTTGTTTCATGAAGGCTTTGGACATACCACTAAAGACTATGTTCATCTTCAGGATGTTATTGAATCCTTGATCTGCGATGGGCGTTTGGGCTTAATCTCGGAATGATAATAAGAGGGGAGGTATGAACTACAAGAAGAGAAGTTACAGTCCCCAGAGAAGCTCATCCCCGTATCAGAGAAGGCGTTCTTCAGCTAGAAATGAAATTCCTAGAAAGAGTCCATCCCGAGACAATGCCCAAAACCAAGAAAGGGCACAACCTCGAGATCCACCTGCCCAAGATAACGATTGCACCCATGTGGAAGTAACACAAACAATCATCACTATTTTAGGGGGCTTCATTGGTGACGGTGAATCCAACAATACTAGAAAGAATGCTCTTCGAATTGTATTGAGTGTAGTCGCCCATTCGATTACCAAGTTGGTCAACAAGTCATGGGTGGGCCCGTCAATCTCTTTTTTCTGATGAAGACTATCGAAGCATTATTGATGCATAATTTTTAATTTCAAACAAGTCTACAAACTTGATGCAGGATTAATTGTTGCTTTGCGAACCCAAGTGCAGGTTGTCTCAAGTAATAAATTTCTCGAGAGTCCGAGGTCGATCTACAGGGAATTGTTGAAGATTAATTAAGGTGAAGTAAATATTTTGTTACTATGGTAAAAATTATTTACTTGGGTTAAAAGATGCACTCTTGGTAAATAAAGTAAAGGTAAGATTAATTTCTTTTATAACTCAATTAGAATCCTCGCAACATGGAGGTTCCAATCGAAAAATACAACATTAAAAGTCCATTTAAAATAATATACGTAATTATATTATGTTTCCTAAAAATATTACCACCACTTATAAATGGGTTAAAGCATTCATTGTGTCAATATTTTGTCTACAACAAATCAAGAACTCCTATTTACAAAGATGGTTTCTAAATTATAAGAAACAAATTATAATACGTATAATGGTTACTAGAAAATATAAATCATTTAAGCACAAGAGAAGAATAAATCTAACCTTACTTTATTACCAATAGCTTCACCCTTTCACCCAAGTAAAATGAAACTTAGTTACTCATAGATAAGAAGAAAGAAGAAGAAGAAGAAGAAGAAGAAGAAGAAGAAGAAGAAGAAGAAGAAGAAGAAGAAGAAGAAGAAGAAGAACATGACTTTAATTTAGAATAAAGAAAAATTACTACAAGAAAACCTAGTAACAAAATGGCATCATTTTGGTAACTAACACCTAACACCCTCAATGATCTGCCAAGGCCTCCTTTTATAGAGGATTAGAGATACAAAATGACAAGGGGACTGAGTCATTAGTGGTTGGATGAGTGGAAAATGAGTGGAAAATGCCAAATGACTTTAGGTGAGTAGGAAATTATGGAGATTCCTTGTCTCCGAAATCATGCAGCTCTGAAGTCATTGCATTCGTCATTTTTGAACCAAGTGGTCTTCATGAAAGTTTTAGGCCTGGATCTTAGCTTTCAAATGGCTTTGGTTTGAGTCCAATATCATTTCTGTAACTCCAGATACGCTCAAATTACTGCACACTACCCAGGCCCAGTCACAGCTCCTCTGTTCTGACTTCCAAGCCCAATATCACCTTTAAGGATTCCGATTCTGGAAAAGTGTTCAACATGAAAGTTGTAGATATGGGTCTTACCTATTCAACATCCAAATTTTAGCTCATTTTACAACTTCTAGCCCAAACAATGGCATGAACAGTATACATAGGTCAAGTTGTCAGGAACAGCACTCTAGTTCTTGCTTCAATCCCAATTTGAGTTATCTACTCATGTGATTGGGCTTTTGAGGTCTTCATGAAAGTTATAGAGATCTCTCTTATATTTCAAATGCCACTAGAATCACCTCCAAATACCACCTACAGCCTAAGATATGGCCCAAATACAGAAACAGTATAAGATATGAATCATGCTGAAAAATTCAATTAAATCCAATTTGAGTCCAAACTTACAAAACATAATAAAACTCAATCAATTAAGTACATAGAGAGTGTAAATGACTAAAAATGAAAGCTTATTAATGTATCAAATATGTGATCATCAATTATCCCAGACCATGATGACCTTATGGTGATATCCGAGGTGCGGCGTATATTTGTTGATCAAGAAAGCTCAGGTGACATCATGTTTTTGGATCTTTTTGAAGGTTAGGACTCTCGAAGAAGGATTTGATCTCATACACCAGAGAGCTAATTGGCTTTACAGGAGATAAGATCACCCTAGTAGGATATGTTGAAACCTACTTGACTTTGGGAAAAGACCCTCCATTCAAGACACTCAAGGTCAAGTTCCTTGTAGTAGATTATCCTTCTGCATATGACGTAATCCTGGGTCAACCTTCCCTCAACACCTTTGGGATCATGATTTCCACCCCTTATTTGGCCATAAAGTTCCTTGACCAACATGACAAGGTTGTCACGATGAAAGGAGACTAGGCTATGACACGAAGGTGCTATAATGAAAGCCTGAAAATTGTTAAGAAACCACGGAATACGAACCAGTGTGATAAATTCACCTCGATCACTACGAACCACATCAATGTCCTCTTGACTGAGTTGGATGTATGTGAAGAAATCCATGATACGCGTCCCCAACTAGAATGAGAACTTCAACCCCTTCAACTTGGTGTCAAACCTGATTAATTTACCAACATCATATGACAATTGAGTTTGGAGGAGAAATCCCGAATAACCAAATTCCTTGAGAAGAACAAGGACCTCTTCGCCTGGACTTCATCTGATATGCTTGGATTGGACCCCCAAGTTCATCTCCCACTGAATTTTCATAAAATAAGATACTAAGCCGGTTGCACAATGAAAAAGGAAAGTAGGACCGAAAAGGCAATAGGTAATATAAAAGCAGGTGAAAGAGCTCTTAGATATTGAGTTCATCAGGAAAGATTCTTACACAACTTGGCTTTCCAATGTAGTCTTGGTAAAAAAAGCGAACAGGAAGTGGCGTATATGTGTTGATTATACAAATCTAAATAAGGCATGTCTGAAAGACCCTTACCCGCTCCCTAACATAGACAAGCTGGTAGACAATTTATCCAGATTCTGAGTCCTTTCTTTCATGGATGCCTATTTCGATTACAATCAGATCCCTATGCACCCAGAAGATGAAGAAAAGACTACGCTTATAACCAAAATGGGAAGTTACTACTACAGGTTATGCCATTCGATTTAAAGAATACGGGAGCAACTTACCAACAAATGATGAACAAAGTCTTCAAAGAACAGATTGGTAAGATGTTTGAAATTTACATTGACGAAATAATTGTCAATATTATGGAGTCTAGCAACCATGTTAAAGACTTGGAAGAAGTATTTATCCAAATGCAAAAGATAACATAAGATTGAATCTGGAAAAAATGTGCTTTTGGAGTACAAGATGGTAAGTTTATGGGATTTTTATTAATGAATTGAGGTATTGAAGCTAACATGAAGAAATACCAGACCATGTTTGATGTGCGCAGTCCACAGTCCATCAAGGAAGTGTAATAACTAACAAGACGAATGGTGTCCTCACTTGTTTCCTAGCTAAGGACGCTCACAAGTCTCTTCCTTTTTTTAAGCTTCTAAAAAGGGGGGAAAGACTTTGAGTGAACCCCAGAGTGTGAGGCCATATTCTAGGAGTTGAAAAACATGTTCGCAACACCTCCAATCTTGACGAGGCCAGATCCTAACGAAACCTTATATGTCTATCTCTCGGTTAACAACGAAGCGACCAGCTCGGTCCTGATAAGAGAAACTGATGAAAGTCAAAGACCGGTTGTGAACACTCAATTTTGACCAGGCTTCCCAAAAAAAAATTATTTAATTTTGAATTTAATTAATTAAAGGTCCATATTCTTGTTTTTTTGTTAGCTCAAATGTAAGCCCGCTTTAGCAGGAAAAAAAAACACTAATCTCGTTTAATTAAAAAAAAAAGAGGGGGAAGGGGGTCTTTGTTACGATTGCAGTGGCTTCTCTTCTTTTGGTTAAAACTCAAGCAGTAGTTGAAATCCAACTAGACGATGTAAACACCCCTCTGCTGTAAGCCTGAAAACTCAAGGCTCAATGCAGCACAAAAATGGTAAGTTGGCAGGAATTTGAGACATGAGAAGGTGACAACCCAAAAGAAAAATCATAAAAATGGAAACTGAGCTAGACCACTCTATCTGCAACCTACACTGATCTCTTTGGGGTTGCAGATTTTCTTTCTTTCAGGCTTATAAAAGAATAAAGCGTAACAGAGGGGAAGGGGGGATTTTTCAATTTTCACAGAGAATATATTTTACAGAGAGGGAGCATCACACGGGGGGGACTGCTTGCTGCTATTACCACCACTGAACCACCATCAAACCCAAACTTTTACCATCTTCAACCACCTACTATTTCAAGCTTCACCATCACCTTCAAACCACTATAAACCACCACGTACCCAGAACTGCCCCCCACTAAAACCAGCAGCCATCATCATCCCCTGTAACCATTCATCACCTCCCTCTTCACCATCCAAGTTCCACCACCACCGTTCAGTTGACTCACTCACCCCCATCACCTTCTTCTATCTTCCTCTGCCATCACTTCTTCCACCATTCTCTCAAATCACAAACCGACCATCATCTTTCATAACTAAAAAATAGAACCCAACCAACCTCACCAAACCGTGACCACCCGCGATCATCACGTGAACCACCCACCATCAACCCCCTACCCACGGTAGTAAACCCCTACCATAGCCTGACCACCCATCACCCAAGCAACCACCGTGAGCCTCCACCCAAAACCATCCAAGCTCCATGTAGTCTGTCCCTCCGTCGTATCTACCGCGCATCACACACCGGCACTGCAACCTTGGACCCCCTGCCATCTAGCACCGTGACCCATCGGGCCTGCGCGCCACCCCAAACCCATCTGTCACCGCCATCGACCCCAGCCGAGCAGAGAACCATCGTGCACCGGCGTCACAGCGCCTCCGCCGCCGTAGCCAAGCCCCGCACCAGATCCGATTACCGCGCCGCACCACCGTAACCCAGCAGTTCCGACGAACCACCACACCCAAGCTTGAGCTCGTCACTCCCAGATCGCCGCCGCACCGCGCCATCGCTCCACCGTGACCCACGTGCCACTCCCAAGCACGCCCTCTCCCGTTCCGACCGAACCCATCGCTTGACCACCACTCCTCGTCGTCGCCGTCCGGTTCCCAGCCCGCATCGCCGGTTAGCTCTCATTTCTTCACCCCACCACGCGTTCTGCTCCTCTTTCACCTATTCTCTCAAAGTTTTAAATTTTCCATTTCTTTGGCATGCTTCCAGAACGCTCTTCTGTCTTCATACTTTGTATTCTTTTTTTTTTTTTTCTTTATCCTGATGGGCCAGCCCATTTCTTTTTTAAAAAAAAAGGGGATCACTTTTTCTTTTATTGTGAAAATAAAAAAAAATCAAAATATGCTTTAGGATTAGCTCTTGTTTGATAATATTTATGTAATGGTATGCGTCAGGTTATGTCTTGTGACTCCAAAAAATGAAGAAAAATTGAAATAAAAATAAAAATAAAAAATGGAGAAAAATCTAAAAATAAAATAAAATTTATTTAGATTTGTTTGGTTTGTGATGTTTATATTTTTTTTTATTATTCACTTAGCTTATAGTATAACAATGTGTTGTTTATGTGGTTACTTGTTTGTCCTTGTGCATGCTTAAAATAAAAATATAAATAAAAGTCTTTTAATCAATGCGATGACCAATGATATTGATTGAAGAACGGATGTTATCTTCAATGTCATTTGGATCATAAGGGTTTATTAAGTAACCTTGTGCTAACTTGAACCTTGTACAATAATGAATTTATTTTCAAACAAAAATCCCTTTTCAAAAATCTTTTTTTAATTAAAATCAATCAACTCACACTTATTTTCTAAGAACTACGTGACTTTGAGTTCCTCATTGCACCCGAGGATACGTAAGAGTAGAATTTCATTTCTGTCAAGTCAAAATTAATTTTTTCATAATTTTGTGGTTTCCTTTTTTTTATAAATAGTTACGATATTTTGCAAAAGGGGTAATATAAATATTTCCAAGGATTGTTAAGAATTTGCACAATTAGCTTAAGATATCGTTTTAGAACGGGTGTGTTAGGGGTGCTGTGGGATTAAGTTTCCGCCCTTCCCTATCCATAACCGACTCTCGAATCCAATCTGGTTCCAAAGACCATTTTCAAAGAAAGGTTTTCCAATTTTTTCTATGTTTAAATAAAATTGGTGGCGACGCCATTTTCCATTTTCCATTTTCTAAAATCTCATGAGTTGCTATTTTTTGCCGCAATCTCAGTCGCGACAAATGGCAACTCCGCTGGGGATACTTGGAGAGTCGGGCTTGTTGTTGTTAGTTATGCAAATTGTTAATAATTTTTATTTATTTATTTTACCCTTTTTATCCTTGTTTTTGTTTTCTTTTTATTTGTAAATGGATTTTATTTTTTATTTTTATGTAAATATCTCGATAGCATTATTTTTGTGTTTATTTTGACATGATTCACTGTATATATTTTGTACATAATTGTTGAAACCCTAGAATAGATGATTGTTAGCTGGTTGTTGTATATATGTTTTTGCAGGTTGGGGGTAGTTTTTTTTTTAATTTTTGTGCAGGTTTGTATGCTCCCTCACACACTTTTTGGGCTCTATACCCGAGTCTGTGCAAAACCGAGGAATAGGAGGGGTCTCGACTTTTGTTATTGAGGGGCTTTATGCTCACTTGACATTTGTTGAGACACCACTCAGATTGTTACTAATATCATGGACTAGTCATATTGAGAGGGTTTATCCCTACTTGTGATTGATTCATAAATTGGGACCTTGTCTTTATAGATAAGGGCAATCTGAGGACCATGACTTTTAGAAGTTTAGATCTATCCCAAAAACCTTGCACTGATAGATCGAACGTAATGACTGCCAAAATTAGAGTCGTGACCTTAAGGAAATCCAACCTTTAAGTTCCACCTAACTAGAGTACAAAGGGGGCGTACTTCTTCTTTATCTATATCTTCTTTATGTGATTCATTCTTGCATTTTCTTTTTCTTTTTCCAAAAAAAAATCATCAAAAATACATCATCTTACATTTCCATTCTTAGCCAAAAATTTTTTTTTACTTATCGTTTTCTCATATCATTCATTCATGCATGTTTTTTTGTAATTAGCATAAAAAATATATATATATACTTCATCTTGCATTACTCATGGCTTACATTTTCATAGCAAAAAAAAATATATAAATATCTTGCATTTTCATGTCATTTACTACATTAAAAAAAGGGATACCTCATCTTGTATTGTCATAACCCTTTTAGCAAAAAAAAAAACATGTATTTGCATATCATGCATCATCCTTTGGGTTTACAACCCTATAAGGGTTTCTCCATGTAGACTGTTAGGATACATTCTCTAGAGTTACCTCGATAAGAGGTACCCTTAGGATGCATCATTCCTTTTCTGGCATGCTTACACTATTTTTTTAATTTTGTAGGGTGAGTTTGTTTAGTAAAGTGGAAAGATTGATACTCATCAATAGCTAAGAATGGAAGAAATGTGTCATGGGCAAAACATAAGCAATGCAGTTGACCTCAAGAGGAATATGAAGATTACAGTTAATAGCAGTGATCTGAGGCGTGTGAAGGACAATACGCAACAGATGACTCCTAAAGCTCGATCAGAGTTCTCGAGTAGTTATGGGCAGATCCTAGACTTATTGTGCATCACAGTTGAAGAGCCTGTCTTGAGTGGCCTAACTCAATTTTGGAACCACTCTCTGAAATGTTTTGAGTTGCCTGACCTAGATATTACACCGACCATTGAAGAGTACGTTATCATGTTAAGACTCCCAATGAGCAAGTACCCAAATGTTTATCTTTATGGAGGGTATTATGTATCAGTAGGGAAGATAGCAGAACTGATAGGGGCTCAAACAAATCAATTGGGCATAGAAAAAAGGGGAGGAACAGAAGGCTTGAAGAAAAGCTACCTCGAAGCACATCTTCAGTATCTAGCACAACAAGGAAAGTGGGATTTCTTCAACAAAACACTGGCCTTAACCATCTTTGGGTTAGTGTTATTCCCATTTACCTCAGTTATGGTAGATCAAGCAGCAATGGATGTATTCTTCAAGTTTGAGAAGTATAAAGCAAATCCAGTCCCTGCTATTCTTGCTGATACCTTCTTGATAATGGAAATCTGTCATCAAAAAGGTGGTGGAAAGATTCGATGCTGTACACATATATTGTACGTTTGGATCATGACGCATATGGATGTACAGAATTGCCTGGGACTCCTACCTGACCCGTTAAGGAATTTTGGTCACATACTAGTGAAGCAATAAAAAGCTCATGAGTGGAAAAATGAGTTCATGAGGATGGGGCCAAATTCTTTTAAATGGGTATGCCCGTGGTATCATGGAGAAGAGATAGTTTTCAGTTGTGGTGACTTTCCTAATGTTCCTTTGATGAGCCCTAGAGGTGGTGTATCATACGCACCAATCCTTATGCTTAGACAACTCCGATGGACTCAATATGTGCCCAACGAAAAGTAACTTAAAGGGTTCAGCTTCTTATACCAGCAAGATGGAAGCACTGCTAAGCGAGAAAAAGAGATTAGAGATGCTTGGAAGAATATTCATATGGCAGGAACAAAGGAATTAGGGAAGCATGTGGTGGTCTGTACCCCTGAATACTTGCAATAGAGAGAGGTAAGAAGGTACAAAATAGTATCCCTCAGACAATTTCAGATGATAAAGGTCATCCTCAAATCATACCTCAAATGGCCACCAAGATGGAAAGACTGAAAGCACAAATGAAAGTCTTGAAATAAGGAAAGGAAGCCGCTGAGTTAAAAGTAGTCATCCACCAGAGTCGATGCCAGAAGCTAGCTGATGAAGTTGAATATTTAAAAGATGCGTGTGCAGATATGGCTGAGACTCCAAACCGAGTAAAAAGATCAAGGAAAGGAAAAGAGATAGAATTTGAAAAGACCACAATAAAAGTTCATGAATTACGAGCAAAGATAAGCGCTCAGGAAGAGACAATGGCGTTGGTTTTGTAAGAGAAAAGAAAGTTGGAGGCGAATGCTAGGGTACAAGATCGTAGAATGCAAGCCTTACAAGAAGCTCTGACTAAAGCAAAGTGCCGCTATGACCAAGGATGAGCATTAGCTACCAAATATCACGATGCACTCGTGGAAGCAAACTGAAAGAATGAGCATTTGAAGCTTAAAATTCAAGAGTTGGGGCGAGACCATGAGCAGTGGAGACTCGAAGCCCAAAGACTAGTGAGGCAAAAAGAAGAATGAGCAGAAATGTGGCAATCAGTAGCACAAGATCAAAGGGCTGAAAAAGAAGAATGGAAGAAGAAATATGAGAACATGTCTGACAGCGTGCAATATCATGCTGTACAACTGGTTGATCATTTTGAAGAAGCAGACCTTCAGATTCGACTGAATCCATTGTTACGGCTACCACAAAAAATAGCCGAGTTCATGAAGTATTGTCGAGGTCTTGCTAAAGGTTTTAGAAAAAAGCAAATGAAGTTGTTAATGTAATGTTTGTTTATGTTACATTTTGAGGAGTCTGAGACCTTGTACTGATTGAAATTTGAAATGAATATGAATGACCGATTGCAGTGTTTTGTTTCAAATATTGATTTTACTATTTTTCACCTGGACATTATTCATTGTGGGGTGAATGCCTTTTTGAATAAGTTGTTAATCGTGCTCTCGACCTGAGACATTTCATCCTTTAGTGAAAGTATAGAAAGCCTAATATTCAGTGAAAGGATGACTGCATTGCCTGTGAATATCCATGAAGATAGCACCCATTGAGGAGAGAATACTCCATTGGGTTCGCTGTCAACCATATTCTTGCCTAAGGGATGATGAACCCAAAGTGCAGAATTTGGGATCCTGCATTACTATTGAATGTCCGTGCAAATCTTTCCACAATCACCAAGCATCCTCACAATAGCGCTAACTTTTTCTTTCCTTTTTCTTTATTTAATGTTGTTTTGTTTTAATAAATCAATTTGATTCAGGAATTATTGCGCGGCCTAGGAAAGAAGATACTAATCAAACCCGAGTTCACAATACCAGATCTCGGACCAGAATGGCTGCTAATAATCCTGAGGCAGGAAGAAATTTGAGCACAGAAGTCGATGAAATAACAGGGAAGATAAATGAGATGTCAGAGGCCCAAGTAAGGTTGGAAGCAATACTACAAGATGTGAGGGAGTCTCTTCACTTAATCAGCGAAAATAGATGTACAAATGGGGTTGAAGCATATGTAAATGTGCCATCAATGACTGCCCCGACATTCCCGACTATAACCTCGGGCATCACTGTGGGGATCTATGAACAACCACCTCAAACGACATCGATTGTCATGCCTATTGGGGAGGGGTATCACACTTTGGAAGGTGCTCATAATGAAGTTCCTGGTTATGCTAGCCCTACCTGGGAACAACCTCATGTGTCCATTACAGGGCAAGCAACAATACCTCACTCTGGGAATAGCCACGTCATGACCGAGAAAGACAAGATGAGGGAAGAGTGGATGGAGAAAGTGGAGGAACAGATCAAGGCAATCAAGGGCCCCAGTGCTTATGGACCTCTGAGAATAGAAGAACTGTGTCCTACCACAGATGTCGTAATCCCTAAAGACTTCAAGATTCCTGATTTTTCCAAGTACAATGGAAGTGGCAACCCTCGGTTTCATTTGATCAGTTATGGAACCAAGATGGCTGTTTGGTCCAGGGATGATAAGTTCCTTATTAGCTTTTTCCACGAGATTCTTACAAGTCCTACTTTAGAGTGGTATCTTCAATTAAACCACTCTAAGATTTCTCGTTGGACGGAATTGGCTAATCTATTCATGGACCAATACAAATTCAATCTGGATGCAACTCCGACCCGGGAACAATTGAGCTCGATGCAGAAAGGAAATGATGAACCTTTCAGATAATATACACAGAGGTGGAGAGCCTTGGCAGCTCAAGTTCAGCCTCCATTGACACTATCTGAGATGTGTTCATATTTCCTGGGAACCTTGAAAAATCCTTTTATTGAGGCAATGGCCGGGGCAGCCTATAAGGATTTTGCAGACTTGATAATGGCGGGAGAAAGGATAGAGATTTTGGCCAAAGTTGGGAAGTTGCCGGTGAGCAATACAGAGAATACTGTTTTTAAGAAGGGATTCCAGCCGAAAAAGAAGGAACCCGAGGTGAATTATGTCCAATGCCAGCAGACCTTCAGACCTCGATATTCCCCACAAAACTCAAGCCGCTAACTACCATATAACCTTAACCCTCACCTTCCATACCAAACACCTACACTTCCTTATTACCTGCCCTACCAAGTTATGCCTACCACAAACATCACCCCAACTCCGCAATTCCAAATCAATAATGTTCCCACACCACAACCATATATACCAACTCGCCCAACCTATACCCGATACCTACCTGTACCTCCATAAACCTACCCAAATCACCCACAACCTCGGCCAAACCTCCAGAATCAAGGTTGCTTTCGTCCTCAAAACCTACCCCCTTTCCCAAGACTATCCATTTCAAATGCGGACCTATTCCAAAGGCTGTTCGATACCCACCTCATTTCGAGAAATCCTGTACGTCTCTTAGAACCACCGTTCCCGATGTGGTATAACCCGAATTTGACTTGTAAATACCACATGGATATCTCAGGACATTCAATTGAAGATTATGAGGCTTTCAAGACTGTAGTAAGGAAGCTTATTGCTTGTGGGAAGCTTGACATTCAAGAAGAGGCTGGACCCAGTATCGTTAACAACCCAATCCCTAATCATGGTGGAAGGAATGAGGCGAATGTCGTGGAGATGGAAGGACCTCCAATAAAAGAAGTCATGAGCCTGCATACGTCGATGATTCGAATATCTGAGGGACTAAAGATAGCAGGTTACGTTATCACTGCACCAGCTTCATCGGTGAAAGAAGAGGAGAGGCATGATGAAGAGTCCAGGTGCATTTACCATTATGGGGAAACAGGACACGATATTGAGAACTGTTTGGACTTTAAGGTTCGAGTCCAGAGATTGCTCACATTGGGAGTAATACAAGCAAGACCAGGGGTAACTTCCTCTGAAGAAGTCAATGTGATTGAACGATTTGTACTTAAGGTGCCACATCTCAGCCAAGCTTCGGCGCTAGGAAAAGTAGTATTGACAGTCAAGAAGCCAACGTCATTTGCTTGTAATGACACTCGCGCAGTGCCCTGGAGCTATGAAACAAGGGTAGAGATAAAGGGAGTCGGGGAAGGGACTTCGAATGGCCAAGTTGCAGAAGTACATCAAGAGGGAGACCCAATGACTAACATAGTCGGGGTAGGAGGAATTACACGGAGTGGGCGATGTTATAGCCCAGGAGAAATAGAAAAGGGGCAAATTGTCAAAGAAGTGAGTAGGGAAGAAACATCAAAAGAAGAGGAGAAAAGGAAAAAGAGTTCTTGAAGATAATAAAGCAAAGCGAGTATGATGTGGTGGAACAGTTGAAGAAGACTCCAGCCCGAATATCTCTTTTGTCACTCGTCTTGACATCTGAAATACAGTGGAAGGCATTATTGAGAATTCTGAACGAAGCCTATGTTAAGCCTGATGTTACCCCCGAAAGTGTCACCAACATGGTGGACCCAGTGAAACATGTTAACATGATCACTTTTACTGAGGAAGAGATCATTTCTCGGTCTGAGAGAAATCCACGGGCTTTGCATACAACCCTCAAATGTAAAGGGTATATAATTGCAAAGGTTTTGATAGACGGGGGGTCTGCACTGAACATCCTACCTATGTCGACTCTGACTTCGTTATCAATAAGTAAGGATGAATTGTCCCCCGAGAAATGGTGGTACGGGCCTTTGATGGAAATAAGAGAGGCATCTTGGGAGACATGATGTTACCACTGGAGATTGGTCCAAGTAACTTTCAAGTGTTGTTCCAAGTTATGAATATTGAGCCTGGTTACACAATGCTCTTGGGGAGACCATGGATCCATGCTGCTGGTGCTGTTCCCTCTACCCTGCATCAGAGTGTTAAATACATTGAAAATGAGTCAGTCATTACCATACATGGAGAGGAAGAGATTATGCTGTCAAAACTAGTTCCAGTGCCTTACGTGAAGAGTGCAGAGAAAGATGAAGAGAATTTGTGGCATAGTTTTGAAATAGTTGAGACTGGAGTTGGTAAGGATGAGTCTCTGACGCAAAGTGTGGATCAGGTGGTGGCCCGGATTATGGCAAGTAGTGGATACGAAGAAGGAAAAGGCTTGGGCTCACAATTGCAAGGTACTCGGTCGCCGGTGTCCTTCTAGGAAAAGTGAGACAAGTTTGGGTTAAGGTATGAAGCATCCCTGGAAGAAAGAACAAGGAGCATGACCCTCGAAAAGAAAAATGACAAGGGCAAGATGAAGCATATTCCCCACCTGAGGGAAGCATTCCCAGCACCAGCCGAGGTAATCATGCTTAGAGAAGTCATTCGCTCCCAATGTCATCCCACTGTTAATGCGTTGCATGAAGAAGGCCCAGAAGAGAGCAAGGCAATCCGTCCCTCTGCTGATGAGGAGCCACTGAAGAATTGGCAGTCCGAACCAATGATTGATGTGATTGTTTCTAAGTAATTGTCTGGTTATATTATACTAAGCTGATATTTAAGATTGGCTGTGTTTTGAGCTTATGTTTGTGCTGTTTGAGACATTAACTTAATGAATTTGCATGATTATTCAACATTCCTCCTCGTTGCACTTTGACTTGTCCATTTGTATTTATCAAATTTCCTTTTTGTATAATACTTTGTTTTTTTTTCCCTTTATCATTCCTACTCTATTTTGCTTTTCCAACTCCACACAAATTACTTTCCAGGGATCTGAGTCTCGTAGAAAATTCACCTCATGAAAAGGACCTTGAAAACTCATCAATTGATTCTCATGCGATGTTTGAGGAAGAATACCCTAGATCTGATAAGAAGGGAGAAGTTATTGAAAATTTTGAAAAATTACTGGAGTATTCAGAGAAAGGATTTGACTTGAATGACGAAGAAGCAGAGGTGATAACATGGGAACAGAGGAAGAGAAAAAGGAGTTGAAAATGGTGAAAAATCTTGAATGTGAAGAAATGATTGCACTCTTCAAAGAGTATATGGATGTCTTTGCTTGGTCTTATCGGGATATGCCTGGATTAGATCCGGAGATAGCATCTCATAAAATCCCACTACATCCAGATGTTGAAGCAAAGAAGCAGAAGTTAAGGAGGATGCATCCTGATATATCCCTGAAGATTAAGGAAGAGGTGACTAAGCAGCTAGAAGTAGGATTTGTAGAAGTGTCAAGACATCCAGAGTGGGTAGCCAATATTGTGCCTGTACCTAAGAAGGATGGAAAAGTCCGAATGTGTGTGGATTACAGGGATCTGAATAAGGCCAGTCCGAAGGATAATTTCTCACTCCCTCATATTGATGTTTTGGTTGATAACACTGCTAGGAATCACAAGTTTTCATTCATGGATGGATACTCGGGGTACAATCAAATCCCCATGGATGTCAATGACAAAGAAAAAATCACTTTCATCACACCTTGGGGGACATTTTGCTACACAATGATGCCGTTTAGATTAAAGAATGCTGGGGCTACTTACCAACGCGCTATGGTTGAATTGTTCCATGACATGATGCACAAGGAGATTGAGGTGTACGTGGATGATATAGTTGCTAAGTCTAGAGAAGGAGAAAGTCATGTGATAGTTTTGTGTAAGCTGTTTGAAAGACTCAGAAAGTACAAGCTGAGGTTGAACCCTACTAAATGTGTTTTTGGAGCATCCACTGGAAAGCTACTCGGATTCATTGTTAGTAAAGAAGGAATAAAGGTGGATCCGGATAAAGTGAAAGCAATACAGGAGATGCCTGCTCCTAAGACAGAGCGTGAAGTGATTAGTTTCCTCGGGAGACTTAACTACATTGCTAGATTCATTGCCAACTTGACCAATATTTGTGAGCCTATATTCAAGCTGCTGAAGAAACACCAGCCAGGAAAATGAGATGAGGAATGTCAAGGAGCTTTTGACAAGATAAAGACTTATCTAGTGAACCCTCTTGTTTTGGTACCACCTACATCTAGTCGGCCTCTAATATTGTACTTAACCGTACTGCCAACCTCAATGGGAGCAATGTTGGGGCAGCATGATGAATCAGAGAAAAGGAAGCAGGCAATTTATTATCTGAGTAAGAAGTTCAATGACTGTGAAGCCCGTTACATGGCTATTGAAAAGACTTGTTGTGCTCTAGTATGGACCTCAAAACGGTTAAGGCAATACATGCTGTATCACACCACTTGGTTGATCTCCCGAATGGACCCCCTGAAGTATATATTTGAAAGCCCTCATGTTTCATTAAGGGTTTCAAAATGACAGGTGATACTATCAGAATTCGACATCAAGTACATAACTCGGAAATCCGTCAAAGGAAGTGCAATTGCTGATCATTTAGCTGAAAACCCTCTTGAGGGTGGACAACTAGTAACATCCGAGTTCCCTGATGGAGAAATTTTGACAGTGGAAGGAGAAGAAGAAGGTGAGGATGAGCCCATTTGGAAGATGTATTTTGATGGAGCAGTCAACATGCATGGTAGTGGCATAGGAGCCATGGTTGTTTCACCAACTGGAAAGCAATATCCAGTCGCTATCAAGCTCGATTTTGAATGCACCAATAATGTTACAGAATATGAGGCCTGTGCTAATGGTTTACAAGTTGCAATTGACTTAGGGATCAAACAGCTAAAGGTATTTGGAGATTCAGCACTAATCATTTATCAGGTGAACGGGGAATGGCAAACCAAAGATCCGAAATTGGTGCCTTATCAAAAGTATTTGACCCAATTGATTGAGAAGTTTGAGGAGGTGACCTTCTCCCATTTGACTCGAGACAAGAATTAGTTTGCAGATGCCTTGGCCACTTTGGCTGTAATGACCAAATTGGATGTTCACAATAATGTTCAACCCATCCAAGTAAAGACGCACAGTGAGCCTGCGTATTGTGCTAATGTGAAAGATGAGCCAGATGGTAAACATTGGTATCATGATATCAAGCAGTATATTCAACATAGAGAATACCCAACTGGGGCAACTAAGGTAAACAAGAAGACTATCCGTCGGCTGGCAATGGCCTTTTTCTTGAATGGAGAGGTTTTGTGCAAGAGAAGTCATGATGACACTTTGCTTAAATCTGTGGATGCTCGTGAAGCTTGCATAATCATGTCTGAAGTCCATGAAGGGATTTGTGGAACTCATGCTAATGGTCATATGATGGCACTAAAAATTCTCAGAATTGGCTATTATTGGTCCTCCATGGAAACAGACTGCATAGAATATGTACGAAAGTGTCAGAAGTGCCAGATATATGCAGATCGAGTAAATGCACCTCTATTTCCCTTACACAATTTGGTATCTCCATGGCCTTTCTCAATGTGGGGAATAGATGTCATTGGACCCATTAATCCTTAAGCTTCCAATGGTCATCGCTTCATTTTAGTGGCGATTGACTATTTCACCAAGTGGGTAGAAGCTTCCTCGTATGCCAATATCACTCAAAAAGTGTTTTTGATATTCTTTAAAAGGGATATTGTTTGCAGATATGGAATTCCAGAAAGGATTATAACAGATAATGCCACCAATCTCAACGGTGCTGAGATTCGAAAGTTTTGTGAGAGTTTCAAAGTCAAGCATCATAATTCAGCTCCTTACAGGCCCCAGATGAATGGTGCGGTTGAAGAGACAAATAAGAATGTCAAGAAAATTATTGCCAAAATGGTGGTGAATTACAAAGACTGGCATGAAATGTTGCCCTATGCTTTACATGCGTATCGTACCAATATACGATCAAGCACTGGGGCAACGCCTTTCTCTTTGGTATATGGGATGGAGGCTGTCTCTCCTATAGAAATTGAGATCCCTTCTCTAAGGGTTTTGATGGAGGAAGAGTTGGAAGAATCCGAATGGGTGAAGACTCGACATGAGCAGTTGAATATGATAGAAGAGAAAAGACTGACAGCTATTTGCCATGGGTAGTTATATCAAAGCAGAATGGCCAGAGCCTTTAACAAGAAAGTTCATCCCAGAGATTTTTGTTCAGGAGATTTAGTTTTGAAGAAAATTCTCCCTAATCAAGAGGATGCCAGAGGAAAATGGGCTCCGAGTTATGAAGGCCCATACATAGTCAAGCAGGTATTTTCAGGAGGAGCATTAATTTTACAGAATATGGATGGAGAAGAATTGTCGAGGCCCGTAAACACTAATGTTGTCAAGAGATTCTATGCCTAAAAAAAAAGGGCCCGTTAAGTTGAAAACCCGAAAGGGCGGTCTAAGCAAAAGTTAGGGCAAATAAATAGGCAGGATCTCAAAGAAAGTTGGCATGAAACTCCTTGACGGGCTCACCAAACTGGGGCAATTCTTATCGACGTTTGATTGACTACACTGGGGCAATTTTGTTCACTTTCAATTGGCTACACTAGGGCTATTATTTTTGAAGGACTGAGGAGAAGATGTGTTGAAGGAAGTAACAACACAGAGGCTATAGTTGAGTTATCAGGCCATTGCAGGGAATCAATTGAATGAGGAACAAGGAACCAATACTGGGGCAATTTTTTCTTATCCTTTGTAACTTCCTTTAGTTTCTAAGATTTCATCTTTCAAGCATGTGTCTTACTAAAAGTTCATGCATGATCAGATCACTAAAGCAATAAAAAGAAGTTTGTTCATTCAACGAATTTCTATCCATTCATGAATGCATGCTTACTTATTAAGTTATGTCTCAAATAGGATAAATTTATGGTTAACAATTTGATTTGACAATTCTACAACAATCCTTCAATGATTGACTTGGACTAAAAGATCTCAGTAGCTCAAAGTATAGATTGCAATGTAGTATTCGATTTCACTGCTAAGGAGAAAAGAGGAATCAAGAAAAATATAAAAAATAAGGGAGAAAGAAGAAGAAGGGGGAGAGGAAAGATCGAGGTTATCAGGTCCAACGAGCAAAAGCATGTGAACAAGGGTTTTGATGGGTTAAAGTTTTCTAAAAGTCGTCGTTAGTTCAAAGGACTTCTAATAAAATAAAAGGAAAGAAAGAAAAAAAAAGAAGAAAAAGAAAAAAGAAAAGAAAAGAAAAAAAAAAGAGAAGAAAAATCCTTGTGGATCAAGATGCTTTTTTTTTAAAATCTCTGTTTTTTGGGAGCACAGTAGCCCGCCTGTCTTTTAAATTCTGGGACTCAGTTGCCCATTGTCTGTCATTTCTGTTGAGCGCATCGGCTCCCTGTATTTTAATTTTTGTTAATTCTTTTGAGCGCGCATGCATTTTAATTTTGCAATTCTTTTGAGCGCATCGGCTCCATGCATTTTAATTTTTGTTGAGCGATTCCATGCATTTTAATTTCTGTTAATTCTTTTGAGCGTATCGGCTCCATGTATTTTAATTTCTATAAATTCTTTTGAGTGCATCGGCTCCATGCGTTTTAATTTCTGTTGAGCACATCGGCTCCATGCATTTTAATTTATGTTAATTCTTTTGAGCACATCGGCTCCATGCATTTTAATTTCTGTCAATTCTTCTGAGCGCATCGGCTCCATGCATTTTAATTTCTTTTGAGCGCATTGGCTCCATACATTTTAATTTCTGTTGAGCGCATCGGTTCTATACATTTCAATTTTTGTCTATTCTTTTGAGCGCATCGGCTCTGTGCATTTTAATTTCTGTTAATTCTTTTGAGCGCATTAGCTCCATGCATTTTAATTTCTGTCAATTCTTCCGAGCGCATTGGCGCTTCGCAGGTTATTTCTCGCATTTGTTTTACATCTTATGAATCGCCAGACAAAATTGAAATTCATATATTTACTCGTTACTTACGACGATAATACGAAGACCATGGTTTTCTTATTATCTAGTAAGAAGCAAGTAAAGAGGGGCAGCTGTGAACACTCAATTTTGACCGGACTTCCCAAAAAAAATTATTTAATTTTGAATTTAATTAATTAAAGGTCCATATTCTTGATTTTTTGTTAGCCCAAATGTAAGCCCGCTTTAGCAGAAAAAAAACATTAATCTCATTTAATTAAAAAAAAAAAAGGGAGGGGGTCTTTGTTACGGTTGCAGTGGCTTCTCTTCTTTTGGTTAAAACTCAAGCAGTAGTTGAAATCCAACTAGACGATGTAAACACCCCTCTGCTGCAAGCCTGAAAACTCAAGGCTCAATGCAGCACAAAAATGGTAAGTTGGCAGGAATTTGAGACATGAGAAGGTGACAACCCAAAAGAAAAATCATAAAAATGGAAACTGAGCTAGACCACTCTATTTGCAACCTACACTGATCTCTTTGGGGTTGCAGATTTTCTCTCTTTCAGGCTTACAAAAGAACAAAGCATAACAAAGGGGAAGGGGGATTTTTCAATTTTCACAGAGAGGATATTTTACAGAGAGGGAGCATCACACGGGGGGGACTACTTGCTGCCATCACCATCACCGAACCACCATCAAACCCAAACTTTTACCATCTTCAACCACCTACTATTTCAAGCTTCACCATCACCTTCAAACCACCATAAACCACCACGTACCCACTGCCCCCACTAAAAACCAAGCAGCCCATCATCATCCCCCGCAACCATTCATCACCTCCTCTTCACCATCCAAGTTCCACCACCACCATTGAGTTGACTCACTCACCCCATCACCTTCTTCCATCTTCCTCTCGCCATCACTTCTTCCACTATTCTCTCAAACCACAAACCCACCATTATCTTTCATAACTAAAAAACAAAACCCAACCAACCTCACCAAACCATGACCTACCCTGCGATCATCACGTGAACCACCCACCATCAACCCCCTACCACACAACCGTGAACCCCTACCACGCACCGACCACCCATCACCCAAGCAACCACCGTGAGCCTCCACCCAAAACCGTCCAAGCTCCACGCAGTCCGTCCCTCCATCGTACCTGCCGCGCGTCACACACCGGCACTGCAACCTTGGACCCCCCGCCGTCTAGCACCGTGACCCATTGGACCTGCGCGCCACCCCGAACCCGTCTGTCACCGCCGTCGACCCTAGCCGAGCAGAGAACTGTCGCACACCGACGTCGCAGCACCTCCGCCGCCGTAGCCAAGCCCCGCACCAGATCCGGTTGTCACGCCGCACCACCGCAACCCAGCAGTTCTGACGAACCACCACACCCAAGCCCGAGCTCGTTGCTCCCGGATTGCCGCCGCGCCGCGCCATCGCTCCACCGTGACCCGCGCGTCGCTCCCAAGCACGCCCCCTCCCATTCCGACCGAACCCATCACCTGACCGCCACTCCTCATCGTCGCCGTCTGGTTCCCAGCCCACGTCGCCGGTTAGCTCTCATCTCTTCACCCCACCACGTGTTCTACTCCTCTTTCACCTATTCTCTCAAAGTTTCAAATTTTCCATTTCTTTGGCATGCTTCCAGAACGCTCTTCTGTCTTCATACTTTGTATTCTTTTTTTTTTTATGCTAATGGGCCAGCCCATTTCTTTTTTTAAAAAAAAAGGATCACTTTTTCTTTTATTGCGAAAATAAAAAAAATCAAAATATGCTTTAGGATTAACTCTTGTTTGATAATATTTATGTAATGGTATGCGTCAGTTTATGTCTTGTGACTCCAAAAAATGAAGAAAATTTGAAATAAAAATAAAAATAAAAAATGGAGAAAAATCTAAAAATAAAATAAAATTTGTTTAGATTTGTTTGGTTTGTGATGTTTATATTTTTTTTTTTATTCACTTAGCTCATAGTATAACAATGTGTTGTTTATGTGGTTACTTGTTTGTCCTTGTGCATGCTTTAAAATAAAAATATAAATAAAAATCTTTTAATCAATGCGATGACCAATGATGTTGATTGAATAATGGATGTTATCTTCAATGTCGTTTGGATCATAAGGGTTTATTGAGTAGCCTTGTGCTAATTTGAATCTTGTACAATAATGAATTTGTTTTCAAACAAAAATCCCTTTTCAAAAATCTTTTTTTAATTAAAATCAATCAACTCACACTTATTTTCTAAGAACTACGTGACTTTGAGTTCCTCATTGCACTCGAAGATACGCAGGAGCAGAATTTCATTTCTGTCAAGCCAAAATTAATTTTTTCATAATTTTGTGGTTTCCTTTTTTTTTATAAATAGTTACGATATTTTGCAAAAGGGGTAAAATAAATATTTTTAAAGATTGTTAAGAATTTGTATAATTAGCTTAAGGTACCATTTTAGAACGGGTGTGTTAGGGGTGCTGTGGGATTAAGTTTTCGCCCTTCCCTATCCATAACCGACTCTTGAATCCAATCTGGTTCCAAAGACCATTTTCAAAGAAAGGTTTTCTAATTTTTCCTAAGTTTAAATAAAATTGGTGGCGACTCCATTTTGCATTTTCCATTTTCTAAAATCTCATGAGTTGCTATTTTTCACCGCGATCTCGGTCGCGACACCGGTCTATTTTGTGAGTAAAGTTTTGCAGGCCCTAAACTCCAGTATCAGAAGATTGAGAAAGTGGCTCTAGCACTGCTAACCACGGCCAGATGATTATGTCAGTACTTCCAATACCACCCCATGATCGTGAAGATGGATCAACCAATCCATTAAGTACTGCATAAGCCGGACCTCATTGGAAAAATGATGGCATGTTCAGTCGAACTTTCTGAATTCAACACCACCTACTAGTAAAGACAAGCCATAAAAGCTCAGGTGTTATCTGACTTTTTGGTGGAACTTACACTAGATTCCGGCCATCCCAGAGCGAGTTCTTGGACCATTTATGTAGATGGTTCCTCGAATCCCAAAGGAAGCGGCACCATAATCATCCTAGAAAATGGGGTCAGGCTCACGATGGAACATTCTTTAAGGTTTGAGCTTCCAACCTCGAATAACCAAGCAAAATACGAAGCATGTATCACGAGCATCACCATGGCTAAGGAAATGGGAGTCACAGATATAATGCTTTGTAATGATTCACAGTTGGCAACATCCCAAATTCGAGGTGATTACTAAGCTAAGGAACCCCCACTGCAGAAATACTTAGCTAAGGTAAAAAAGCTTTTGGAGAACTTTGATAGCATTGAGATAGAGCACTTCCTCAGGAAACAAAACTCGGGAGTCGACATCCTATCAAAGCTTGTCAGCACTAAAAGTCCTGGTAACAACAGGTCCGTGATCCATGAGACATTGCTTGAACCCAATATTATGAACCATGAGCTATTTCTACTGGATGAAAACGAAACATGAATCACACCTATTATTACCTATCTCCGAGATGGTACTTTACTTAAAGATCAAAAGGAGGCCTAAAAATTAGTATGGACAGCGACGTGGTACACCATCCTTGATAATCAATTATATTGCCATGGATTCTCTTCTCCCCTCCTTAAATGTCTTAGATCGAAAGAAGCTGAGTATGTCTTGGCTAAAATCCACAAAGGCAGTTGTGGTCATCATCTTAGAGGAAAGTCATTAGCACGGATAGCGTTAAGGGATGGATACTATTGGCCTCGCATTGAAGCTGACAGTATGGAACACGTCCAAAAGTATGACAAGTGTCAATTGTTCTCGTACATTTATTCTGCCCCACTAGAAAAGCTATCTTTGATGTTCGTACCCTGACCTTTCTATCTGTGGGGAATGGACATCCTAGGTCCATTCCCTCAAGCCCCTAAAAAAGTCAAATACTTAGTGATTGTCATGGACTACTCACTAAGTGGATAGAGGCAGAACCATTGTCTACCATCACCTCAGCACACATACAGAAGTTCACTTATAGAAGCATCATCAATAGATTCAGAGTCCCAGAGTCCATTGTTATGGACAATAGAACCTAGTTTATTGACCAGAAATTCCTAGCCGGGCTCAAGATCAAGCAACATTTCACCTGGATAGAACATTCGAAGACCAATCGACAAGTTAAGGCCGCGAACTAGATTATACTTCGTGGGATCAAGAAGAGACTTGATGAAGCAAAAGGGGACTAGGTGGAACAACTTAACCACATCTTGTG
Source organism: Ormosia semicastrata (assembly GCA_029884595.1). NCBI lineage: Eukaryota > Viridiplantae > Streptophyta > Magnoliopsida > Fabales > Fabaceae > Ormosia > Ormosia semicastrata. The sequence continues at coordinate 7,225,948 of JAQQTO010000040.1, forward strand.
AGCATACCAGACCACGCTCCACTCCTTAGGGGAAACTCCCTTCAAGCTAACCTATGATTGCGAAACCATGATCCCGATTGAGATAGGAGAACCAAGCTGGAGAAGGCAGAGTTTCTTTGAAGAAGTCAACCTAGACCTCATCCGCTATAACTTAGATTTGTTGGAAAAACATCGTCGCATTGTCTATATACGTGAACCTATTGTCAAACAGAGGACCACATCCTGGTACAATTTTAAAGTGATACCACGGAGGTTTGTACCCAATGACCTTGTTTTGCGCAGAGCGAATATCGGAAGCAATAACGCAAGAGAAAGAAAGCTAGCTCTGAATTGGGAAGGAACATATCAGATCACTTCCAAAACAAATACAGGAGCCTATACCCTAGAGACCCTCGCTGGCAAAAGTATCAAGAACTTCTTTCGTTAATCATATCTCATCTCTTTAAGTTGATAGCAATTTTTTCTTTTTTTTCCACTTAATAAGCATTATTTTTTATCAATTAAATTAGCAACTTATTCTCTACTTGTAATCTAGTCCATAAATTAAATTATGTGTACAAGTTAGTCTTTAAATTTATAAAACTATATCAACTCAGTCATTTTGTTTCTCAAGTTAGTCCCTAAGAAAGATTGAGTTAATATGAATTTTGTAAATACAAAGACTAATTCGTACACATAATTAAATTCAGGAACTAAACTATAAATAAAGTATAATTCTAAGGACTAAGATGCTAATTTAGTCTTTTATGGAAGATTGAAGAGTCAAAATTATTTGAATCCCTATGGAGTTTTCTTCTTCTTGGATGATGATATGGGTTTAGGTTACCAAGCCCAGCTGAGCTTAAGACAAACCAGATGACTTGTCAGCACCATTTCTTGCACCTGTTTATTGCATCGCGCATGTTGCACGCTTGCGCAGCCCCAGTAGTGGCATGTCTCATGTGACATAAGACTAGTATCGTTGACCATTGACCAAGATAGGCCCGACCCACTATTTATCTCGTTCGTTCCGTTCCGTGTCTCTTGGGGCTGACCAAAGTAAGCTAAACTAAAACGCTTTTGTTTTGTTTTGTTGCTGTGTTCCCTCTAAGTTCTCTTTCTGCTTTGTCTCCACGCTTTCCTTCATAGTTTTGGAAGTGAGAACGAGAGAGAAATAACAATGGCAATGGTGAAGTCTCCCAAGAAGCAAGTCAATCTCTTCTACTCCCTTGACTGCGAAGACCTTGCCCACAAGGTTGCTGCTCACTCCCACCATATCACTCTCCAGAATATCAGATGGAGGTTTCTCTTCCTTTTTTTTCTCTCTCTCTACACCCATAACAACTTTCCATTGTTAAATTCAATACCTTGCATTGTGTTGTGTATATATCACTTGCTTTCTGCCTTTTTATATCTCCATGTAATGTGTCAATTCTGGGTTTCTTTTATCTTTCGAGTTATGTTATGTTTGATTATTGCTTGTTGCACAAAGTTACTTATGACTCTTTGATGTTCTGTTATTACTAGAAACTACTATAGAATTGTGTATTGGGTCTTATCTAGTGTTGTACTTGAGTCAACTTGGATGCCTTTGTTTATGATGCCAACTTTAACTGTATGTTTGGATTAGTTTATTTTGCATTTAAAAAAGCTTACAGTAAAAATTCTATAGAGAGAGCTTCTAGCTGAAAAGCTCATTTTGTGTAAACATTAAGCAACACCAAACATGTTTTAATTGGAGGGCTCCATAAACTAAACTCCAAGCATCTCTTGCCGAACAATTTTTGAGGTTTGGCAATGATATCAATCATCACTTCCAAATGTAACATTGGATGATCACAATGCACAGATCAGCAGTTTCTAAGGGTGTTAGGAGATTTTCATTGTTGGTTGTGAATGCCAAGGAGAAAACTTGAAAGATTTGAACTGAACCATAGATTCTAGATTTCTAGTCTTTTGCAATAAAGAGCTGAACAATAAATGTAAGGAAAATTCTTTTGTTCTTGTTGTCTTTCTCTTTAAGGTTATATGTGTAATCATTGCCTATAATAATTAATAACTAATAATTCATCTACCCCTCCCACGATCAATCTTCATCTTGAAAATATGATTTTTGAATAGTATCATTTTGTCCTATGTGGTTTCGTTTATTCTTTAAGGTTTAACATTGGATTTGGATAATAATTTGTTTTGAAGGTTGGAGTTTAGGAGAAAACTGTGTTTGGATTTCAGGGAATCATTAAATGGATGTTCCAAATACAGAACTTTTTAGTTTCATTAACCGGTTAGGTTTGGATATTTATGAAGATAAAGTAGCGCAATATGCTACTACCTTTTATTACATCCTTAGGAAAGATTATGGGTTGCAATGAAAAGAAAATGAGAATCTAAGAGACTTCCCATGTAGCTGTGAATGGTAATTTCCTGGAAAGTAACATAAAAGGAGGAGAGGAGGCTAAGATCAGATCATCAGATAGAGAGAGTTGGAAAATACAAATGCAACTTGTCTCACAGGGAAATTCTCATGTTATTCTTTGCTGAAATCAATCACAAAGTGCAGATCTATTCCCAGAGATATATTAAGGATAGTCTTTGTCCCTTGTTCTAAAGGGTCTGGATTTTAATCTTTCTTTTCTTACTAGGATCAGTTTGGAAAAATGTATCTTCATGATTTGAGATCAATGAACCAGCACCTGATAAAGATCGAACTGGAAATGGTCTTGGCATGGAGAACTTTGAAGTTCACATTGGCTGGCACTGAGGTGAGGCAAAGCGGGGCAAGAGCCCAATGCCTTGATTGGCCCCAAGCAAGGATTCTTCATCTTGGTGTCTCTTAAGAAGGTGCCTTGGTTGAGAAGGAATGGCATTGGGGTGTCCTCTTATCAAGTTTTTAGTTGTAAGAGGAATTGGAAAGGAACCAGAGTGTTTTCTTATCTTCTACTTTCTATCCACTACTTGCTAAGCTGGGTGTGTTAGTGCAACTGGTTGGAGAGGAATTGGAGTGTTTTTGAGCATGTAAGTTTATAATTGGATTTTAAGCTGTCCAAATTTTATGCCACAGAGTCACACCATGAAGAGCAAGCGAATTGAGCATAAAAATTTGCATGACCAAGCCTTCATCAAGTGCTGCAATCAAGCACTTAAAGCTCATTATGACTTATGATAGATGGGTTGTGATTGATCCCATCTCTCTTGATGATATTTTAAAATAGTGAATGATTCATTGGATAGATGAGAACATGCACTATGAAACAAGCAAGATAAAAGCCAATGTCAAAAGCTTCAAGCTCCAAAGCAATGGATATTGAAGAGGATGAGGCTTATTCATAGGAAACAGAGGAATTGAGGACTTTAGATTCAGTGATGGAGTTGACGAAAACATTGATGATGATGTGATGTATGCCGAAGTGGATTACTAGTTTAGATTATCTTAGGATTTGCTAGGAAGAAATTATATTGTCTTCATCTGGTTGTGTACTTATGTTTTGATGCTTTGTCATGATTTAATTTGCTTAGAAATCTTATTTTGTGATGATTTTTAATTATACCAATTATTTTAGTTATGATCTTTATGCATAGTATATAAATTTTGTTTGCCTCATTTCCGCGGATGTCTAGGGATCTTGACTCCTAAAACCACATTTCACCTTAACAGCATTATTACAAACAAACTGCATGATGAATGTTGTTTCTTTCTTCTTCTATATATATATTTTTTTTTGTTCGACAAAAATTGGAAAAACTGATTTGTTTTATGCTTATCCAGGTCTTTTGCTGATGGATTTCCAAATCTATATATAAATAATGCAGAAGAGCTCCGAGGTCAACATGTTGCTTTTTTGGCATCTTTCAGCTCCCCAGCACAGGTCTTTGAACAACTTTCCGTCATATATGCACTCCCTCGTCTATTTGTTGCTTCCTTCACATTGGTATTGCCTTTCTTTCCAACTGGGTCCTTTGAGCGAATGGAAGAAGAAGGAGATGTAGCAACTGCCTTCACCCTCGCAAGGATGTTATCAAATATTCCAATTTCAAGAGGTGGCCCAACTAGTTTAGTAATATATGACATTCATGCTTTGCAGGTTTGTGTACTTAATGCATTAAAAGGAAGTATTATGCTTTGCTTTTGTGGCGTATTAATTTAAGGTCCTTATGGATTGCTATTAAATATATTTTTATTGCATCATCATTCTCCTTCTTTCTTCATTGCTTTCATATATACTTGATGTTGTATCTGTATGCTAAAATTTTTTTCCACTCTATTATTTATATTTGAAATTGTGCAGGAGAGGTTTTATTTTGGAGATGAGGTTTTGCCATTGTTTGAGACTGGTATTCCTCTCTTAAAGCAACGTCTGCATCAGCTTCCTGATGCTGATAATGTGAGTATTCTGCATTATTTCACAATCACATTGCCTTTGTCTGTTGATCAAACTTGTGATGTTAAAACAGTGGTCGTTTTATATTTCATGGAAAATTGCCATGCTTGCTGTTCTCATATTTTTTATAGCCTGAATTTCTGATTGTTATTTTCAGGTGGTTATTGCATTTCCAGATGATGGTGCTTGGAAGCGATTCCACAAGCAGTTTGATAATTTTTCAGTGGTGGGTCTCCTGTAAGTATGTCTTTATTTAATTTGTAATTCATTTGTTTATAAACTATCTAAATTTTTGAAGTCCAGGTCGTATGCACAAAGGTTCGTGAAGGTGACAAGAGGATAGTTCGGCTCAAGGAAGGCAACGTCACTGGTCATCATGTAGTCATTGTTGATGATTTGGTCCAATCTGGAGGCACCCTGATTGAGTGTCAGGTCAATTATTCAATTTGTGTATCAAAGATGTTTATTTTGTCAAAAGAAATTTTTTTATGTTTGGAGATTATGGGTGTTCGGTTTGCATCCTAAAATAAGCAACACATATCTCTATCAGAATCCTAAATATTGTTATCAATATGCATGTATCTGCATCTAGATGCAACTAAACATTTGTCTCTTTTTCCTGTTGGTTTCCCCTAGAAAGTTTTAGCTGCCCATGGAGCAGCAAAGGTGAGTGCCTATGTCACCCACGGCGTGTTCCCTAACCAATCATGGGAGCGATTCACTCATAAAGATGGTTAGTCCTAGCATAATGTCACATACTTCTACATTCCTATATTTTCATGTATTTGAACGTTCTTTCCATTTGATTTAATTTGCAGAAGCCTCGGAAAATGCTTTTGCCTACTTCTGGATCACAGATTCTTGCCCACTTACTGTCAAAGCTATAACAAATAAAGCTCCTTTTGAAGTATTGACTCTAGCAGGGTCTATTGCTAATGCCCTACAAATTTGAAGGCAAAAATTTATTGAGGGGAAAATATTGAACTTTGTTATAAAGGGGATTCTCAACTACAATTTTTTTGCTGTTTAACATTATCATAACATCCATTCACTTCTGCTGTGCATTGTCATGAGCTTAGCACAGTTAAACCAGTGAATTTAATTTGTTCTGTTCTGGACTGTGCTCTGAACTGAGTTGAACGTCAACTCTAGCATAAGACCTTTGTTCTAATGCAAAGCATCCATCTTGCCTAAAGATTACTCTTCAACAGGTATCAAAAATGAAGTCTTTGTTGGAATCCATGTTTAAAATGCATGAGATGGACAATCAGTCATTTTTCTTTTTTTCATTCTCAGAAACATGTCTTTGATTGTACTAGTTACGGTATTATAGAAAGGTAACTTCTGATAATTTTTAAAAATAATAATAATAATAATTACTGTCCGATTTTAATATCTTACATGCTAATCTTTGTAGAAAGGATGACATTCATATAAGAGAAATAAAACAGGTACTACAAAGAACTTCCAATATTCTAACTTTCAGTAACAATGTTCTGAAATAAATGCAACGGCAGGAAACTGGTTACATCTGTACAGACATACACATGTTTTTGGCTTCATGACAAAAACATCGACAAACATGATAGTTCCTTGTTTCCCTTCTATACAAACTTTTTCGCCATAAATTGGATTTTTCTTCCCATATATACGTAAGTCATATCAGCAACAATCCACAATGCCTCAACAAAGGATGAAAAAAAAAATAACAAATCCCAGACGGAGTCATCCTGCACAATTTGGCATGCATGCTTCTGTAGAAACTAGCTATCCAGCAATACATTCCACCTTATTCTTTTCCGCTGGTTGTATAACAATTGTTTCTCTACACATCAACAAACTGCTCTCAGCTTCCTTCCCTTTGATGATTATTATGAACTATTAACATATTCAGAGTCTCCTGCCACTGATAACTGGGCTGCTCCTTCACCTTTATAAACCACCATTTTTTTGTCTTTTTTTCCATTATTGATGAATCAGCTTTGTACACCTTAAGATTGCCTATGCAGTAGTTAGCACTAGCACTCCTAGACCACATTTATTGTGGCTAGAAACAATATATCTAACAAATGGTTAATCTTTCTAAAGCTTCTCGTCCAAATTGCCCTTCGGGCTCTCCAACAAATCACCTGAGTAAGACCCATCTGGTTGACGAATGCATATATTCAAATTGCTGGATAGAAAATGTTCCTAGATGGTAAGCAGAGAGAAATAGTCAGACAAGCCCTTGAAATGAAATGTAAAAAGATTAAATTGGCCAGTTAAGGTAGCTTTTACACAAAAAAGAAAAGTATAGTCTAACAACTTAGCAATTCCATGTTGCAACTGAAAAGTGAAACTGATAGGTGACAGATCAATGTGACATCACAATCAACCAATCCTCAAATCCATCTTGGAAACTATTTTACTCACTTTATAATTTGAGTTCTACATGCGAATAGACTGTATGCTCAGGTCTGCCAATCATGTGATACATTTAATAGGTGAAAAGAAAAATTCGTGCAATTCTTAATGACACAGATCTCATAACTAAGTACAGCTCAAGTCTACAACGCTCAGGTCTGCCAATCATGTGAACAGTTACATATGAGAGTTAAGATAGTTTTTCACCTCCAACTTACTACTTCAACATTAATAAGAAATTTGTATAGATTCTGATAATGTCAATAAGAGTAATGCACACCCTCAAACTTCCAACAAACAATACCGACCCATCAACTTTTTCTTTTACTTTTTTCGAATCTGGTTTACTTGTTCAACATAAAAAATCTCTTCTCCAAGAGGAGTCTAGAACTTTTTTCATGTAAATTAACCCCCTCATTCAAAGTTCAATGTACATGTACCAGTGGTTCACCCAATCTCTGTTGAGTCCATGCGGCTTAAGGTCTGGCCCAATTTTGTTAGTATTATTAAAAATATCCAGATAAAGGAATGGCCCAAATTTTGTCTTACAGTTAAATTTTTGAAACACTGATGTCAAGCACACAAGTACTTTTTTTCTAGTTCAGCCTGTGGGGCAAACACAGCTTTCTGCTAGCTAAGCTCAAGCCACCACAAACAAGAATTATATCCATCTTTTACCTAGTCCAATGTTGGTTTCATCCTAATCACTGTAACTAATAGTTGAAGGTGAAAATGTATATACCATATCCAATTCCAAATCCACTTTTCATTTTTAAGATTTGCAACATGTCTAAAGGTCAGGATCAATGTGTCTGACCAGCACTCTTGTAATTGTAACCAATTGTAGTAAAAAGCTACCTGGTCGACAGTCTCTTGGCCCTCTGAATGAAAGAGAATTGGCCGGCACCGCTTATCCTCATTCATTAAGCTTGAATTCTGAAAATGTGTCACAAGTGCAGCCTTTCCTTGTATCCGTGCATATGCCAGTGAAGCGACTTTTTCACTATTAAACTTCTCCCATTTCTTCCCATTAAATGCCTGCATCAATTTCCATGATAGACTTCTTAAAATGGAAGTATAAATACTTCTCCAAACCAGGACAGGTTTAATACTTGCAAATTACCGGAAACAACAAATAAAAATACTTTCAACCTTCTATTTATAATTATTTTTAAAAGAAAAGAAATCAGAATAATTCCATACAGACATCTATCCTTACGATACAATGTCACATTAAGGAAATCCTTACATCACAAACTATGGACAAGAAAATTTAAATATAGTAACAGAAAAATATGACCTCAGACAAGCACGGGTAAAGAATTTAAACCTTATAGAAGGGGATGATGTGTGAAGGAGACACCATATTGATGAAAGCATAACCCACATTACACTTGTTCTGCAAGCAAAAACAGACATTAGGAAATAAGTCATCCTGGCAGGAGAAATCCCTCATCCCATATTAAAAAGATTTATAGGATGTGTATACCTTAAAGTCAATTGGCAAGTAGAGGAAGTCATAAGTACCCAGGTGACTCTCATCAATTGCAGCAAGCAGCATCTTCGAAGTGTACCTTAAAAGCAATCACAATAGGCAAAAGTCATCAAGAAATTCATCAGTTGCCATCCTAATCAAATTGCTAGTAACATGATCACATTGCTAGAATACTTGTTTAGTTGTTCTTACTTGTTAGGAATGTTTTTAATCATTAAAGTAGTCCTTGTATCTTCCCCGCTGATGATTTTGTCTAGATCAAGCTGGTACAGCTTCTTGCTATCAATTTGGTTCCCACTATTGTCAGGTCGCCTATTTCGACCACGTTCAGCTAATCCCTCAGTGTTAGCTGCTCCTGGTCCAGAATACGAACCATTTCCAAGGAACAAGGAACCATGCCTAGGCAGTGACATCATTCTGAAATTAGGTGAACTAATTTCAGTGGTATTTCCTGAAAGGCCAATACCAACTCCTACGGATGCACGAGCACCCATGTTCATCATAAAATTCCCGTCACTGTGATTCAAATTCCCAAATGCAACGGGGCTCATCAGAGAAGCTTCAGGTGACTCTGGGAAGTAGCTAAAATGCCTATCAAGAAGAAGGCCAGATGGAGCAGATCCTACATGATGATGGGGCTGGGAGCCAATAAAAGAACTGCGATGACTAGTATATGGGAAACCCTGCCTTAGGCCACTAGACGTAAATGGAAGCCCCACCGAAGACGAAGACCAGGCAGATGTGTTTGAATGCTCTGAGTAAGGAGTTGCGCTTCCCCAAAGAAATTGAGGACCAGACAGTGTTCCGATATTTGATGAACTTGTATTTGATTCCCCAAAAGTAGATATAGACCTAGGACTAGCATTTACTTTTTGCTCAGGAAAGGACATAGAATGCTGAAAAGCTGCTCCTTGTGTTGATCCAGAGTTTTCAAATATCTGATTTGGAGCCCTTCCAGGGTCCTTGCCAATCGGTGCAATCTTGGTAGAGGTTGATGCATGCGGGGAAAGAATTGCAGCCAATCCTGGCAAATGGTTTGTATTCATAGGGCTGGCATGACCCAAACCAGGGGACTTGCTAAAAGAAACCAATGGATTATGTTCAACTGGACTACCAAATTGTGCCCAGTTACCTGAGAAAAAATTGCCAAATAATTTATCTTGTAACTAAAGATACCTTTCTAAATTGATATAATAAAGACTCGGTTAAGAGATATTTACCAGGAGGAGAATTGGCCATAGGTGAACCTACTTGATGTCTAAAAGTCCGAGCTTCATCTTGTTCCAGCTCTTGACTCAGTTGTTGCATCAAGCTAACAAGAGAAATTGCATCACTAGTTTTTTATAGGTTTTTTATAGGTTTAATTATGTAGATAATAAGATTGCTATTCACATAAGGATATATAGTGTAATATTTGCCCAAAACATATCAAAGAAAAATAAATGCTAAAATGAGTAAAACAAAAACAACAGGAACAAGAGATGAAAAGACCAAATCCTCAAGTGTCTACAAGAATGAAAAGAAAAAAGAAATTGGTCAAGAATTACATGCATATTGTACACAATCACAAAAAAAGGAGAAAGCCGAGACATATAACTGGAGTTCCTCTGAAAGCTAGAGAAAAAACATCAAGAAAAGTAACAATAGTGAACAGAACCTAAACCTACTACATCCAGCCAGAATGCAACATATTTCATCAATACATTGGTGCAAAACTATCAATGGAGATGTGAATTAGAGTGTAATAACTTTACTTCTGAACGTCTATTTCTTTCTATATCCCCATTTTATGTTTGTATGGGTTTAGAAGCTTACAGATTGCCTACCAGAGTAACAAGTTAGTAGTTACTCTAATGCCAACTAGAAAACCCAAATACATTACTGCATTTTAGCATGCAGATGAAATGAAAATGGTATGAAAACATGAACGGTGAAAGTCATAGGAGATAGGATGGCTGCACAAAATCTGCATATTGAAACTGAAATTCAGTAAATACAAATGGAATATTTGGAAGATTCCTTTAGGATAGCAAATTTTAAAGGATGTCAAATACAGTAAATTGCTTTTAAATCCTAATGAGGTGATGCCAGCTTACCTGAAATGTAAATTTAAGAATTTGATGGATAATTAGAACCACATTATTGCCTTTCACTTTCTAGATGGTTAACCATCCAGAGCTTTTCTCCACAAAAGCAAATTCAATTAACTTATTAGCTACTTACAAGCAACTAACTAAACATTTGCTCAAGGGATGAATATTAATATATATGATAGATATTTATGGGTCTACCTCTCTTGTCAAAACTTTCAAGCATGTCATTACTTTCATGCACATAAGAACGAAGAAACCAGGTCACAGGAGAAAAATTATTTTCACTGGAAAAATGTTTATAACATACTAACCAAGATAAAATCCAACTTACTTTCTACGTGCTCCACCAGGGCGGCTGGGTTCAAGTTTTATGCGTTTCCCGGCAATATCACTTCGATTTAATGCTTTAAGAGCTGCCTCTGCTGCTCTAACATCATAAAATTCAATAAATTTATGGTGCCTCTTATGTGGTGTTTCCCTGATCTGCAATTTCAATACAAAAATTACAACAACTCCAAGCACTAGATTTATAAAATAAAATATAAAAAATAAAAAAAACAGAGATCAAAGAAAATACATTGAGATGAATAGATAAACATGTATGCAATTAAGTGTTTACCTCCTTGACCTCCCCATACGCCCCAAATATTTGACGAAGGTCATCATTTGACACTGATGGATCCAAATTGAACACTACAAGGGTTCCTTGGTTAATATCTTTTTCCGAGGGGTTATCCTGAAACCAGCAGAAGAACGATGAATAACACAAAGGCAACATCAACGATAATCAGTCAAACATTAAGTAATGCTATAAAAATCAAACCTTTGGAATTGAAAAATGAATATCGAGTTTTCTTCGCCTCAAGGGCTTGTTTTGTAAAGCACGCATTGCAATGCGAGCAGCTCGAATGTCATAGTAAGATATCATCACAAAGCCCCTATGCTTGCATGCAGTGTACAAAGTTCTGATATCCCCATATTGCTATCAAATAAGAAAGAAAGAAATAAAGAAAGAAAGAAAGAATCAACAATGAGAATAAAAAAATTAAAGGGAGAAAAACAAGAGCTTTTCAAGTTGTACACAAATAAGAAATGTATAATTAAAACGTAAACTATTGAAGCTCCAACTAGAATTTTCTCACACCAACTCTACTAGATACGCGCTCAGAAAGTCACTAAATTACAAAATGGTAAACCAAGGCTCTCCAAATAAACTTATGCCTCTCTTTTCTTCCTTTTTTTTGGGGGGGGGGGGAGGGCTATGTTGAGATTATGTATCCCTATAAATCAGGGATTGTATATAATTAGAGATTGTATATAATTAGAGATTGTAATTAAGAGCTGATTGTTCTGTTTCCTTTTTTAGTGTAAATTGACTTCAATATAAATATACAGCTGCTAAGGAGTATTTTCCTTAAGCATTCATCACATTCAACGTGGTATCAAGAGCGGGTCAATCTTGGATTGTCAAACCCTAGATCACCCAGAACGTAGGCTGCTTAACAGTCGCACCGTCCAAGTCAAGACATCCCAACCACCGTCAAGGCTGGGTTGTTGAGCACGAGAAGAAGTAGGTGAGGTCGCAAGGGTCCAACCGGCCAACCCCTGGAAGAGCGTCACCGGAACCTCGTCCACGCGCTACCACGTGCATCTCCCTCTACCAGCGCGTGTGAGCCACCCTTCACCCTCCGGCGGTCGGATCACTTCACCGACGGCACCGGTCAGCTCGTCGGCGCTCCCTGAGTCGTTACTGGTGGTTGTCAGCTTCAACCGCCGACTGCTGGGTTGTCGTTTTGAGTGCTCGTGGTCACAACCCCTGTTTTTTACATGAAACAGCCTCTGTCTCGTGCTCTTGTCCATGGTAAAATGTCTTCCGCTACGTCTGAATCTGAAATACCTACCCCAAGTCATTCACAGTCTCCTTCGGGTACAAAAGGTTCCTCCGGTAATGTTCCTATTACATATGCTTTTTCCGCACAATCACGTCGGAAAAGCTCAATGGTAAGAATTATTTGGCTTGGTCAACTTCTGTGGAACTTTGGTTTTTAGGTCAGGGACTTGTTGATCATTTGGAGAAATCAGCCTCTGATATTACATAAGAGCTAGTGGGAGAAATTTGATTATCAATTGTGTGCTTTACTATGACAATCGGTGGAACCCACTATTTTGGCTAATTTCAGAACTTTTAAAACTTGTTTTACTTCCTGGAATAAGGCTCGTAATGTGTTTGCTAATGATATACAGCGCCTGTATGACTCAACTCCAAAGTTGACCTCTCTTAAACAGTCCGATCATGACATGACGGCTTTTGTCACTCAAGCGCAGGCTGCAATTGAGGAGTTGAAAATGTTTTTGCAGGCAGATGATCATCAAAGTTTGTTAAACAAGTTGGATAACCTGTATGTGGTGTTGGTTTTACGTGCCATGCACCCAGATTTTGAGCATGTTTGCGACCAGATTTTAACTGGCCAAGAAGTTCCTACAATAGAGAATTTGATCACTCGTCTTCTGAGAGTTCCTTCCCCTAAGTCAGTTTTTGGCTCTCGGTCAAACATAACCGAAGCGTCAACTATGGTGACCACTTCAGGGTCTCGTGGTGGACGTGGGGGTAGAGGCGGTCGAGGGGGTCGTGGAGGTCGTCCTCAATGCTCTTATTGTAAGAAGACAGGTCATACTCAGGATACATGCTATTCTATTCATGGGTTCCCAGAGAGAATTGTAAATGTCACTCAATCTGACTCAGGTCATGAAGAGGAGAAAAAGTCTAAATTTTTATCGAGAAAACAGCCCATTATAGTTGAACGCAGCCAAGCAACCTCAGTCCTCCACTACCACAATTGCTCATACGGGTAATCCTACAGTTTATATCTCTCATACTGGTAATACTCCAAGTCCTTGGATAATTGATTTGGGTGCTTCCGATCATGTAGCTGGTAATTGATCCCTTTTTACTTCTCTCTCTACACCTAATTTTTCACACTTTTGTCACCTTGGCAGATGGCTCAAAGGTCACTGCCAAAGGTATTGGTTGTGTTTCATCTACTGCATCTGTGTCTTTAAAATCCGTTTTATTCATGCCTGGATGTCCTTTTAATTTAATTTCTTAGTCAACTTACTCGTTCTCTTAACCGTTCAGTAACATTTGATTCTACTTCCTTCGTTATCTAGGACCATGGTACGGGACAAACGATTGACGTAAGGCATGGAGCACATGGACTTTACTATCTCAAGTCATCTCCACCCGTGATTTGCGCTGCGACTGAGTCTCCAAGTCTTCTCCGCCAATGTCTCGGTCATCCCAGTCTGTCAAAACTCCAGAAGATGGTTCCTAGTCTTACAAAGTTAGAGTCTTTAAATTGTGAGTCATGTCAATTTGGGAAGCATGTTTGGGCTTCTTTTCCAAGTCAGGTCCAAAGTCAAACTAAGTCTATTTTTTCTCTTATTCATTTTGATGTGTGGGGTCCAAGTCGTGTGTCTACCTCTTCAGGTTTTAGGTATTTTGTTACTTTCATTGATGACTTCTCTAGTTATACTTGGTTGTTTTTAATGAAAGATCATTCTGAGTTGTTTTCTATATTTTAATCCTTTTATACTGAAATTCAAACTCAATTTGGCAAAACAATTAAGATACTCCGAAGTGACAATGCAAAAGAATACTTTTCAACTGCTTTTTCATCTTTTATGTCATCTCATGGTATCTTACATCAATCAACATGTCCTCACACACCCCAACAAAATGAAGTAGCAGAAAGAAAAAATCGTCATCTTATTGAAACTGCTCGAACTCTGTTATTACATGCCCATATGCCTTTACAATTTTGGGGTGATGCTGTTTTAACTGCATGTTATTTGATTAATCGTATGCCATCATCGTCCCTCTGAGAACAGATTCCTTATTCAATCCTTTTTCCCAAGGGCCCCTTATATCATGTTCCTCCCCGTGTCTTTGGATGTACTTGTTTTGTTCATGATCTTTCTCCTGGTCAAGATAAGCTATCTGCTCATGCTATTAAATTTGTCTTTCTTGGGTATTCCAGGTTACAAAAAAGATATCGTTGTTATTCTCCTGTTACTCATCATTGGTATATGTCTGCTGATGTTACTTTCTTTGAAGAAACACTAAATTTTACCTCTTCAATTGAACCAAATGTGGTCTCTGAGGTTTTCCCTGTTCCCTATTTTGGTCCACCTTTGTCTCCTTTGCAGGAACTATCAGTAGATACTCCAGAGTCTCTAGCAGCTTTGTCTAAGGTGTCTTGCCCAGATCCACCTCAGCATCCCATCATTACCTATCAGCGTCGACCACGGGATACCATTCCTGCACTCGAGATAGCCGCACATCCTAGTGGATCATGTCCTACTCCAACGCCTCCACCTGCTACGGACCTCTCTGAGTCTGTCACTAACCTTCCTATTGCTCTTCGCAAAGGTACTCGATCTACTCAAAATCCTCACCCAATCTATAATTTCTTGAGTTTTCATCGTTTATCTCCATCATATTATGCATTTGTGTCTTCTTTGTCCTCTGTTTCAATTCCTAAAAATACCAGTGAGGCACTCGGTCATCCAAGTTGGAGGCAAGCCATGATTGATGAGATGCTTGCCCTTGAGCACAGTGGTACGTGGGACTTGGTCCCTCTCCCTCCCAGGAAAACTGTTGTTGGTTGTCAAAGGGTGTATGCTGTCAAAGTTGAGGCGGATGGTAACATTGATCGTCTTAAAGCCCAGCTTGTTGCCAAGGGCTATACTCAGATATATGGTCTTGATTATAGTGATACCTTCTCTCCGGTTGCTAAAATTGCCTTTGTTCGCCTATTTCTAGCCATGGCAGCCATCGGTCGTTGGCCATTATATCAATTGAATATTAAAAATGTCTTTCTTCATGGTGACCTTGAAGAAGAAATCTATATGGAGCAACTACCTGGTTTTGTTGCTCAAGGGGAGTCAGGATTAGTGTGCAAGTTGCGACGATCTCTCTATGGGCTCAAACAGTCTCCACGAGCATGGTTCGGGAAGTTCAGTACTGTTGTTCAAAAGTTTGGTATGACACGAAGCGAAGCTGATCATTCAGTTTTTTATCAATACTCTTCACCTGGCCAATGTATTTATTTGGTTGTTTATGTAGATGACATAGTTATTACCGGCAATGATAATGAGAAGATATCTCAGTTGAAGGAACATCTGTGTAGTCACTTTCAGACTAAGGACTTGAGTAAACTCAAACACTTCCTTGGTATTGAGGTGGCTCATTCTAGGAGTGGTATTGCTGCCTCACAGAGGAAATATGCTTTAGATATTCAGGAAGAAACTGGTATGTTGGATTGTAAGCCTAATGACAGTCCTATGGATCCTAATAGCAAACTATTACCAGACCAAGGAGAACCTTATCCAAACCCTGGTAGATATCAAAGGCTTGTAGGGAAGCTGAACTATCTCACTATTACTAGACCTGATATTTCTTTTCCGCTTAGTGTGGTAAGTCAATTTATGCAGTCTCCACATAATGGTCATTGGGATGCTGTTGTGCGAATTTTGAGGTATATTAAGAAGGCTCCAGGGCAAGGGTTATTGTATGAAGATAAAGGGAACACTCAAATTGTAGGATACTCTGATGCAGACTGGGCTGGTTAACCTATTGATCGGCGGTCTACTTCAGGGTATTGTGTATTTGTTGGTGGCAATTTAGTGTCCTAGAAGAGTAAGAAGCAAAATGTTGTTGCTCGATCTAGTGCAGAGGCTGAATATCGATCTATGGCAGCAGCTACTTGTGATCTAATTTGGGTAAAATAATTGTTTCAAGAATTAAAGTTTGGAAGTATTGAACAAATGAAGTTATACTGTGATAATCAAGCTGTCTTACACATAGCTTCAAATCCGGTCTTTCATGAGAGAACAAAGCATATAGAAATTGATTGTCACTTTGTTCGAGAGAAAGTGCTTTCCAAGGAGATTATCACTGAATTTGTTAACTCAAGTGATCAACTGGCTGACATCTTCACAAAGTCTCTTCGTGGTCCTCGAATTCAGTATATTTGTAACAAGCTTAGTGCATATGATTTATATACTCCAGTTTGAGGGAGAGTGTTAAGATTATGTATCCCTATAAATCAGGGATTGTATATAATTAGAGATTGTAATTAGGAGCTGATTGCTCCGTTTCCTTTTTTAGTGTAGATTGACTTCAATATAAATATACAGCTGCTAAGGAGTATTTTCCTTAAGGATTCATCACATTCAACGGGCTACAATAACTTATATCTTATTTTTTTTCCCGCTTTTTTGTACAAGTACAACTTTCGGAGGTGGGAGATAAGGAGGGGATAAGGGGAGCCTGAAGGGACAACTGGCTCTGACCTGGGATTGAACCTGGGCACATCTGTAAGTGAGGTCTTCTGTCACTAACTGGCCAAGGCCTGTTGCCAACTTATGGCTTAGGGTTTTTATATTCTCACCATTATATTTCTTGCTGTTCTAAATTTCATTCTATGACAGTCAAGTATTTATTGATTCGCTCTTTATCAGACAAAGTAAATGTGCCAGCAGATTATCTTAAAATTGAAAGATTGGTTTTATTAGAATTTAGGCTTTACAATGTAAAGAGTGGTACCCCCCAGTGCCTAACTAGAAATTGCAACTTAGGCACAAATTCATCTTGGTAGAGACATCACACTAATAATAAGTTGGGAAATATAATGTTTAGAACAATTTTCCAGCCAAAAATGAAATCACAACACATCATCCATTACTTCCTCATTTCAAAATGCAAATACCAACAGACTTCAATACTACATTATATGAGTATATCACTATAAATAAATGAATCAATTACTTTCAGATGAGATGTGTCACAACCACTTATCACAAATTAAAAGGATGGTTTACATTCAATATAGAAATAAAATGCCCATTTGGATTGCACTATGTCACTAAACATCTATCTAAATGCCTAGTTCAAAATGCCATCCCTTAAAAGAAACAAGAGAAGTCAAAAATTAAAGTAAATCCTAGCATCCAACAAAACAAGCCAAAACCTTTTAACTAATTGAAAACCCTTTTTTCCCATTCAAAAGGAACACTTTTAAGAGAGACTGACAAAAACTGCAAAAACAGTCAAGAATAACATATCCTCCAAAACAGAGAAAATTAAAGAAAACTGTGAACTTAAGAGAAAACAATTTAAGTTAAGAAAAAACTTGGTAATCTCCCAAGTAAACCACCTGAGTAAGAATGTAATTAAATAAGCAAATACCAAACATATTTGTGTTTAAAGATATACATAGCTCTATTGAAGAATTGGCTAAATGTATAATACCTCAATTAGTGATCTTAATTCATATACTGAGCAAAGGTTAGTAACTAAAGAAGCAAAAGCATGATTACCAAACACATTAAATATTGTGTTTAAAAGATAAACATAATTCTATTGAAGCATTAGGTAAACGTACAATACCTCAAATAGTGTTCGTAATTCAGAGTCCTCAACATTACTGTTGATGTTTCGAACAAATAATGTCCTTGATGGATGCTCTCCATAGGGATGCTCCCCAGCCACTGTTCCCACGCCATTTGGGAGTGCATAATGGCCAATACCATTTGAAGCAACTCCATCTGATATGCTTATCTTTGACATACCAATACTAAGGCTCTCTTGGGGTTCAAAATCCATTTCAAACCCCCCTCCATTGCCAAACAGATCATTTTCATCCAAATCCTCCAGTTGGCTAGGCAACCTACTAAGGTCAAAATCATCCATTATCCCGGCTAAAAGCTCCTCTTCATCATCAGGAAGTGTGTTTCCAATTGCATTAGTTTCAAAATCTTCGAAAGGATCGTGTCCCTCATCCTCTTTGTGAACTTTATCTAATGTTAGCAAGTTATCATCAACAGGTTGACCATAATGTTCAGAATCAGTCAAATTTACTGCATATCAACAATAAAAAGGAAACAAAAAAAAGGTCTTAATAATTATTTTGACTGATTCCAATCTGTGATATCAGAAACATCATCTCAGGCTTACGCTTTTCATGTGGAAGAACAGGCAGTGAACTAGAAAACAAACTGACATCACTTGAAGCATGAAATACATCAGTCGCGCATGGTATTCCCCATGCACTGCTTCCCAACTTTTTTGGAACATTAAGTGAGGTAATCTCAGATGGGCCTACAAAACAGCATGAAAACTAATTAAAAAAAAATTCTCCATACAAGAATGTATGTATTACACATGAAGTAAGAGGAAACACCTGCAGCACCATGAGCTGACAAAGAACCCCCAGAATGTTTGTCCATTTTCAGTCACTTTCTAGCTACATAATGAAATGAAAAAAAGAAAAAAAAAAAAGAGTAAGATTCCTTAATATCAATTACTAGAAGACATTATAAAACTAATGTGAAACCAATGTGCCATAAATGGAAAAATTGTTACAGTCAAGTAAGGGTGCATCACAATTTAGTCTCCCTAAAGACAGATAAAGATTTTCTCATAGTTCTACCTCTTTCATAACTTTGTCTCACCTAAAGAGTCCAGTGAGGGGAGTAAGATGCAATCGTTTGTATACCTTATAGTGCAAAGGTTACAACCACCATCATTATCAACCAAGTTGAATTAACCAACAACTATACCCACAACATTGTGTTGATCAATATAACTTTCATATCTCATTTGGATGGATGGAGTTGAACAGGATGAAATTGATAATGAAGAAAGGAGCTGTCCAATCCTATGTTGGAATGCATTACACAGAAGGAACAATGATTAGCCAAGCAAAGATTATTCCCATGGTTGGATCCCAGTTTTCTGTCATAATTTATGGTTTTAGAAAGAGGGTGGCATGGGGAGGAAATAGAAAGATTTAACTAAAGTTGGTTGCATGGGGACCAAGATAAAGAAACAACTACAATGGTAAGTTATTTCAAACACTTTCCTTTCTATCCTGTATGCTTCCAAACAAGAGAACTCCAATTTCCTTGTCTTTCCCTGTGATAAAAATTCCCAAATGAAGTACTACCAAAGAAAAGAAAAATTCCTACAAGAAGTAGCCCACATCATTTCCCTTTCTATTACGTTCATTCTTTAATTCTACTGTATTTCATTCCCTTCCATTCTGTTCAACCATTTCAAACAAGCTGTTATGAATTGTGAATAGGTAAATTGAAGTTTGGACTTAACCAGAGCCAAACAGATTGTCTATCTTTGAATGCCTAAAAATCATAATCCTATTATATTATAGGAAGGAAAAATTATAGAGATCAAAGAAAACAAGTATAGAACATTTAGCAGCCAAAGCAATTCCCAACTGACACAAAACCATAGAGTCAACTTAGTTCCAAACCCAAACTACCCGGTAAACTTATCCATAGGATTATCATCATAGTAGCCATAAATACACAGGGCTAAATAATAGAAAAGACAAATAGTAGAGATTAAAAAAAACCAAATAAAGTATATTCAGTAGCTGATGCATTGCAAAACTGGGTAAGACTGCAGAGTCAACTTAAGGTCCAAACCAAAATAACCCACAAAATTGAATCAACTTGCCCCAACCCCAGAAAGAATAAATTTAAAAAAGATAATAATAAATAAAATAAATTACAGCTACTCTCAAATTATCTACCGCCACCACCACCAAGCCTCACACCGCAGAACACAGTTCCTCATCAACAGCTCAAGCTTATACACCAAAATAACGAAGACCCACTTGCCAGTTAAACCGATCAAGGGCAGAAAAACCAAAATTTGAAAAACAAAAACAAAAACAAAAATTTGAGTCACCTCCAATACTTGAAAAGCATAAATTTAGAAAGAAAAAAAAATTAAAGCAAAGAGTGAAAGTAGAAGAGACAAAAATAGAGGAAAAAGAACAGTACCTTGTGAAAGAGAAGAAACAACAAAAAGAGGAGGGGTTAGAGGAAATTCATAGAAGATTGTTATTGAGGTGGTGGTGTGAAGAATTCGAGTTGATCACGGAAATTGGTAAGGGAAGGGAAGGGAAGAGTTTCCGTAGAAGCAGAGAAATTTCTTCCTTCTACTCTTCTACTTCCTCCTGTGTCGCCGGGAAACCAGAG
The DNA here is from genome assembly GCA_029884595.1 of Ormosia semicastrata. NCBI lineage: Eukaryota > Viridiplantae > Streptophyta > Magnoliopsida > Fabales > Fabaceae > Ormosia > Ormosia semicastrata. Next base: position 7,246,362 of record JAQQTO010000040.1, read on the forward strand.
AGTAAGAGTGAGAGAAATTTTCCCGGAAAATCAGAGAGAGAAAGGAAACGGAAAGAAAACAGAGGAAAATGATTGGAGGGAAGAAAGACAAGAACTGAAGCACGTGAAAATTAATAAATTAATTATTATATACTATTGAGTATTGAGAAAGTAATATAAATTTTTTGTAAAATTTTTTTATTAAAAAATAGATGCAAAATAATAAATAATAATACTTTTGCTCTGTTTTTTCTCACATTCTGCCATATTTGAATTTTATTTGGGGTCCGTTGACACCACTGCTCCACATTCAACACTCGTCGAGTTCTAAAGCTTAAACATTTTTATATTATCCGAAAAAAAAAGTAAACAAAATACATAATCAGAAATTCGAATCTGCTCTATTTTGGAATTTTGAGAAATTGATAAATTGTTTTCATTTCAATAATAATTAATCTATTTGATTTTGAGATCTTTTTTTCTGAACTGGAGATTTCTTTTCCTTTTTTTAATTTGTTTTGGCTTTTATATGATAAAATTTTCGACTGCTAATCTAATTAATATTCTGCAAAAAATAATGTTTGTGCGTGAACATAAATTAACTTTTTCTTTGAGAGCATAAATAAATTAACTGTTCAGATATTCTTTTGACTTTTTTATGACTGTAGAAAGAGTTTTGTATGGTGCGTGTAACAAGTCAAGAACTCTAATATGATTTATGATTTAAGTGAGTTTCTTTTAAATAAATGTCTAATTTATACACTTAAGTTAAAGATTTTTCTAATATTTTTTTTCGTTTCATATTTTCTAGATTTCTCTATTATTTAAGCACATCCATTATACTAATAAAAGTTAAGTAGAGTGATAAGCAAATCACATTTTTAAAAAGATGATCAAAATTTAAACTATGAAGAATATAAATATGGAAAGAGTCTCCTAACTAAAATAATAAATTAACCTCATATCAATGCTTATATGATACGTGGTTGAAAATCAAAAGATTTAAAATAAATTATAAACCAAAACAAATATTTATATTATCTCACTTTTTTAAGAATATGGTGGCCTTATCATATTTTAAGAGAAAAATATAATTTCAGTTTTATATAGAAGCCCTACAAAAATATTTTTTGTTTGAAAAGAAAAGTTGAAATCTAAATAAAAAATGTTTTCTTTATTACTTTTTGTTACATTGTAGGTGAAAATATTTGGGTAATAAGTTATTTAGTAGAGAATCAAATTTATTGGTCTAAGATGGATATACCGAAATTTATCCCATTTAGAATACTGTGGTTATCCCTTTCAAACAATAGAAATTCAAACTTCTAACATCATTTATACTCGTCAATTAAATTACAACTTGGTTTTTTTTTTAGGTAAAGAAATTACAACTTGGTTTGCTGCTTCCTCAGTTTTTCAAAAGGAATATTTAAAAAAAATATTGGTTACGAAATATTTTTTTTAAAATTTTATTAAGTGATAATTTTATTAAGTGGGAAAATCACTTAAAATAAAAGGGTGTGTTATTATTATTATTATTTTTCATCTTGTGAGTAGAACTTTGAATGAAATTACTATGTGCCATGATTGAGTCAGTGATTAATGGGGCCATGCTGCCCTTTATGGATAAGTGTACTTACAAAAACAAAACAAAAAACAGAAAATGTAATGTATGACTTTCAATCTTTAATGAAGTTTGACCAATCTGGTTCTCAACAGGACCAATAGGATTCCTCAGCAACAGGGGTAAAAATAAGATTGTCCGCAGCTGAATATAAAGTTCCCTTCAAACCAAGTTCTATTAGGCCAGTGACGTGGCGTTGCGTCGGCAAAGGAGCTGAATTCACCTCCTTTTCCATGCGAAACTTTCGGGGGCAGCAATAACCAATTATATTACGCCACATTTATTTCAAATTGCACCTTTGTCGCTTTTGTTGCCAAAGTTTAATGGAATGAATGGTTTTTTTTTTCACATGATAAAATAAGAATGAAAAGAGAGATAAATATAATGATTATAAAATAAAGTTTAGAAATTTTTATTAGGTATCATTAATAAAAATTTTGTACCTATTTCTTTCTTTTACATTATTTTATTATGTAAAAAATAAAAAATTACATGAAAAATTTCAATCCCAAATTTTACATATTTTGTTCCTACCTTTCTTATTAAGTAAGTCATCATACGTGGCTTGGTGCAATTTGCAAATTCTAATAATAATCAACGTTAATTTTTCTTAATTATATAAATTTTCAGCTATGCGACTTAACAGTTACATTTTTTTTGCATTTTCTTTTCTCTTCATTTTGCTCATTTTTTTATGTTCATTAATTTTATTATTTGGACTCACAAATACTTATTTTGTTTCTTTTAATATCTACAAAGATGAGAGATTCTTACATAAACTCTGAGCACCCAAATAAGTGCACCAGGCCAATCAGAATTTGATATTTTTATAAATCTTTGTGTCACATAATTAATTTCGCAAAACTCTATAAAAATATGAAGTTTTGATTGACTTGGTGCACTCATCTGGGTGTCCAAGATTTATGTAAGAATCTCGCCTACAAAGATAACTCAAGTAATAAATAAGTTTGAGTTTAAGAACTAAAGTCTAAAGGCACTTGCAATATCAAATGTTGGGATCCCTAAAGAAGTATTTATAGAGGAACGACTATAACACCTCAAGGATTAGTCCAACACTGAATGGATGTGGAAAAATATCGTAAAATAAAATTTAAAAAAAAGTTTCTTTTAGAAATATTCATGTCTAAGTTTGTTTTAATGTAAACTTTTGTATTTATTCACTTCAAATATTTTTTTATAAACAACTGGTTAGATAAATGTGCAATGCAAAGGTGCAATATCTTTTGTGTTTATATTTTTGTTTTATGCTTATAATTTTTTTTTTAGTTTATATTTCACGGGTGCATTATTATCTTAGAGCATGAACAAAACTTAGAGATAGAAGAATTTATACAATTAAAAAAAAAAAAGAGGCTCATGCACCAAAAGGAAAAGTGCAGAAATGTAGAATAACTGGCACCTTACTTGACCACCATGACTGAAACTTAGCACTTGAGTAGACATTGAATTTAAAAACCCAAATTTTCTCTATAAACAAACAATGAGTTGAAGAAAGCAAAGCCTTAAATCAGTCGTCACAAACAAAATTATACGAACCTAAAATTAAAGAAATTAAGGGGAAAAACTTGTTTAAGTTACGAAAGAGCAAGTACTGAATAGACCTAGGTGATAGAGAGAGGGTAGTGGAAGAGAAAAAAGATTTGAGAGGTTAATGTGAAGCAAGAGATGAAGAAGTGAAGCAAGAGAAAAGGTTTAAAAAAATGAAGAAAGTAAAGAAACCTAGTTATAAATTGGAAGGCAAAATGAAAAAAAAATTGAGGAAACTCAAAAAATAAGAAAGAACCTAGAAATATTATTGATTATGAAAAAAAAGTGTTTAAAATTTGAATATAAATAGGATGTGCTTTAGCATAGGACAGGAGGTACAGACATTGATCGAAAACACATGATGAGGGATTGGTTAAGTAAACAAAGAAGGATATTTTTTCGGTAAAAATGCATATGGGAAATGATCCATTTTTATATTCAGCAGCTCCACATAAAAAATAAAATGGTAGTGAAGTGCAAGGGCCCAAAGATACTAAGAGGGTAAGGCCCATCAAACTATTGGGGTAGAGCAGCGTATATAATCTAGCTTGATATTCAAAACCGCCCCCAATATATATATATATATATGTTGGGATTCAATTGTTATTTGTTGTAGTAATGTTACTTATATATATTTGCACACGTTATATTATATTTTTATAATTTTTATCATTTAATTATAATTGAGTTTATCTTATTTTTTACATATTTATATTTTGATTCTATCACATAAATAAATGTAAAAGAAAAATATATAAAAGTGATATGTTATTATTATTTCTCTATTTTTTCATGCATCAATCAATTATGACAGAATTTGTGGGATACCTCGTGATAAAAATAAAAAATAACTTGGATACTTGCATATAGCTTCTTTTGTCTCCCACCTACGTCATGTATAATTTTTTATTAATAAATTTTACTTGGCATCACATTTTTTTATTTACATAAAATCATTGATACAAACCAGTGATACGAGAGGCATATATATAAGACTTTTGATGTGCAACAATGCAATTATATTCACCTAACAAAATATGTATCTAGGTACCAAGTCGGTGTGCAATTATTTTCAGCCGCTTGTGATTGTGAATCCTACTTCAGCAGAAGAAAATTTTCGTTCACACTGCACATAGATATATCTGTCGAAAATTTTTGCATGCATAGAAATACATCATACATGCACTCACATAAAACGGGTCCCAATACCTCTATGTCTGCACAGTTCAAAACTTTCGGCAGTGCTGTTGAATTCGAAAACTCCATAAAAAATAGTGTCCATTTAAGATAGACAATGAACCTCTCCACCCTATCAACAACAATTTGGTCTGGTCATATTTTAAAGTTTTTAAAAGGTGAAAGAAAAAATTATGAAAAATTAATAATAAAAAATCAATCAATAAAAATAAAAAATAAAAATGATGAAAAAAATTAAAAATAAATTAATTAATTAATTAATTTGATTCCATAACTCGAGCCATTTTGCTCAAGCATGACCAAATAATAAAAATACTCCGAATATATTTACTCGTCTTGGTCCAATGTATTTTATGACTTATAACCCATTTTCATGATTCATAACTTATCATATGGTTTGCTCATTATCTAATTCATTACCTGTAACCCACAACCCATTTAAGCCACTAATAACCATGAAATCTTATGCTATATTTAGTGCACATAATAATATAGCATAAAATAAAATGATAAGATAGTATAAAGTATGATAGTATAATTAATAAGATAAGATATAATCATATCTTTTGTTTAATAACAAAAAAATAAATTAACTAATTGTATAATATTTTTCTTAAGACCAAAATATCATTTAGCATAAAAGTTAAAATAATTAAAAAATAATAATAAAAAGTCTTATGCAATTCAAGAACCTGAAACACATAGCAGGTGGTGGTGGTAGTGATGGTGGTGGTGGTGGTAGTGGCAGATGCGGCTATGGTGACGGCGGCGGCGGCGGTGGTGGTGGTGGTGGTGGTAGCGGCGGCACGGCGGCGGTGGTGGCGGCGGTGGCAAGTGGTGGCGGTGGTGGTAGTGGTGGTGGTGGTGGCGGTGGCGGCGCAGCAACACAGTGGTGGTGGCCGTGGCGATGATGGCGGCATGCGGCGGTGGTGGTGGTGGTGGTGGTGGCGGCGGCGGCGGCGGCGGTGGTAGTAGTGGCGGTGGTGGCGGTGGTGATAGTGGTGATGGTGGTGATGGTGGTAGTGGTGGATCAAGGGAGATGAGTGATAAAAATGAAGTTGATGATAAGATTGAAATAGAAATCTTATCAGGTCTTATCATGTATTAGAGGAGGAGATAGAGTTATCAGCTTAGAATAAGATAAAATGAATTGACCTGATTTCATTATACTATCAGTTGAATGCACTAAATATTGAATAAGACTTGATAGTATTAGTTTATATTATCATATTTTCTTTATACGATGCACCAAACGTAACCTTAACAGTCACGGATAAGTATACAAATGTGTTTTTTAAATATTTTATTATTGAACTAAAATATTAAAATATGAATAGAAATTATTGAAATTAATATTTATTTTTAAATTAAATTTTTTATTTTTAAAAATATTTTTAAACAATAATTTATATATATATTATTTTATAAATACTTTAACTTGATAATTTTTTTATATTTATTTTAATCAATTTAATTTCACTATTTAATTATTTTATTTTATAAATTAAAATAAAAAATAATAGATAAAAGGAAAAAATTTAATTAAGTCCAAATAAATAAATAAAAATATAGAAGTAAAAAATGACTTTTCGACGAAAATGCCTTTAGTAACAAAATTATTTACCAAATTGTCATCTTTCTGAAACTATTTATCAAAATATTATCATTTTTGCTATGTTGAAATTTTTTATTCTTTATTGTTTCACGTAGGATGCGCCAACGTGCCTTGTGTATCCTACGTGGATGTGCCAACACGCTTGGCGCATCCAACGTGGATACGCCAAAGAGGTTGGTGTATCCACGTTGGATGCGTCAGGCGTATTGGCGCATCCACGTAGGATACGCAAAGCATGTGGCGCATTCTACGTGGATAAAAAAATAAAATAAAAAATACTACATTGCACGTGTAGAACACTTAACTCATTCCACGTGGATCTCTTAAAAAATGACGCACAGAGGCACATACAATTTACATGTTTACTAAAGAGTGCACCATAATATTGAGAGACATCAGTTTCAATTAGCTTATTTATAGAGTAAGTATTTGTTTCTAATATATAAAGTATTCGATGTGAGACATTGGTGTTGGCAAGATAAAGTAACTAAGTAAAGCAATATTTATAGACTAAGTATTTGTTCTAATATGTAAAGCAGTCGATGTGAGAATTTGATGTTAGCAAGACAAAGTAACTAAATAAAGTAATAAAATACTTTTATTCGATGTGAAATTTTAGTATTGACAAAGTAAAACAACAAAGCAATTAAGCAACTTGAAATATGTGAATCTTAGTTTCTTATATAAAATTAATCTCAATACATGTAAATCTTGTGTAAGGATTAAACAATGTATGATATATGTGTTTTGGCAATAAACAGAGCGAATGTGAAAGAAGCTGAGAATAATAATAGAATTAAACAAATGAAGTACAAGAACATAAACGAAGACTCTGGCCTCTTTATCCTATTCGAAATATAGTATTACTTCTATAAAAATGGATTTAATCCATAATACGCATAGAATGTTGACTACTATGTGGCCAATTCTAAATTCTTAGCATAAACGTTTTCCATTTAATCACCTTTCTAGCACACTTTACAATACAGCTAAACTCCTCTAATGGAAACATCTCTAAGTATCTCACGAAGATATCAAAATCGACATAGTTATAGTCCTTTAAAATTTATGTAATTTTCCAATACGGCTTACAACACCTTAATGAACATTCTTGCTGAATTTTAGAACTTTTAACTGATATTTGATATCCTAACCAAAGTCGAACTTGATAAATTCTTGAACATGCTACTGTCTAACACTTCAACATAGTAATTTCTATTAATTATTTAACCTGGCTACCATGTTTTGTTTACCAAGAAATTTAGTAGAATTATTCCTCTCATGGGCTGTTTACATCATATCCAAATACCACTTTAAGACTCAAAAGATTTGATCCCTCAAATAAATTAAATCCCAAAGCCACTCACAACAAAAATTTGCTACTATCGTGAAAATTGACTTGAAACACTTCGATTTTATTGACCTAACTCCACATGGTATTTTACATGAAACTTAACAGAAAATATTCCAACATATTAAGGTATAACATACTAAAAACTCATCCCAAGATATGCTTTGTTCACACACATTTGTTGCTTTGTTGCTTTCATATTTCAAGGAGAAATATTTGTTTAATTCTTACACAAGATTTATATCTACGGTGATTAATTATATATAAAAAACTAAGATTCACATATTTCAAGTTGCTTAATTGTTTTGTTGTTTTGCCTTGTCAACACCAAAGTTTTACATCGAACAAAAGTATTTTATTGCTTTACTTAGTTACTTTGTTTTGTCAACACTAAAGTCCCACATCAACTGCTTTACATATTAGAAGCAAATACTTAGCCTATAAATATCGCTTTACTTAGTTACTTTGTCTTACCAATACCAAAGTCTCACATCGACTGCTTTACATATTAGAAGCAAATACTTAGCCTATAAATAAGTTAATTGAAACCGATGTCTATCAATATTATAGTGCACTCTTTAGTAAACATGTAAATTGTATGTGCCTATGGACGCCATTTTTCAAGAGATCCACGTGGAATGGGCTAAGTGCCATGCACGTGCAATGTAGTATTTTTTATTTTATTTTTTTCTCCAAGTAGAATACGCAAGGCGTGTTGGTGCATTCTACGTGAAACAATAAAGAATCAAAAATTTCAACGTAGCAAAAACGATGGTATTTTGATAAATAGTTTCAAAAAGATGGTAATTTAATAAATAATTTTGTCACTAAGGGCATTTTGGTCGAAAAGCCAGTAAAAAACCTAAGGCAGTGAAAGAAAAATATAAATTGATGAGAAACAAATTGAAAATGACTCGCCACTCGAGGAGCAGCATAGTAACGTAGCAAAAAGAGAGAGAGAAAGAGAGAAAGAGAAAAAAAAAGAAATAGTGTAGCAGCGGCACAAGAAAAAGGAGAACAGCCTGCATAGCAGTGTAGAAAAGAAAAGAGTAGTAGCAATTGAGAATATTAGAGAGATAATTTTATTATGTTTTATTAAATTCTTTGTATTAAAGAGATAATGAAATTCTAATTATTTTGACATTGTTATATTATTTTTAACTAATATTAAGATTTAATGCTTATTAATTCTATTTTCTTATCAAATTATATTAATGAATTTTTAGACAAGTTTAGTCATATTTTTCTAATGCTTTGCAATTTATTTATGTTATCTAAGTATTAGTAGTAATTGTTGGATATCAATTGTGATTTCTTATTAGAGATATATTTGATGATTTGATAATTTACTATTAATTATAGAAATTTTATCATATACTTAATTATTATTTTTAGTGTTTTATTGATAGATCTTCTATGATCATATGTTTATCACTAGATGTTCATGAGTTAAATTATTTGAGTATAATAATTTGACATAGTTAACGTGAAAATTAATCTTGATGGATTCTGAACCTTAGTCATCTTACATCTAGTAGAAACTCAATTTATTTACTTTGTTTCACTTTAATTTGTATTCAAAATTAATCTTTATTTAATATTAATCATTTATTATTTTGCTTTAGTTTCTTGTTCCTTTAGCTATTCTTTTAATTTGTCTCTATGTAAAATCGACAACTCAAAGTTGTGCTACAACTATCGCGTTATTCTTTTGGTGTAATCAAATTTTGGCACCGTTGACGGAGAGACAGTAAAAGAATTGCTAGACAATTTTTCTTTTCAATAGTTTGTAAAGGCGGTAACTTCGTTCCCTCTTTTAACTTGTTGCATCTTTATTTTATTTTCGTTTCTTTTTGTAGTTTTTTCTAGTGTTGCATTTTTTTCTACCTTGCGTGAATAGGTCTAGAGACGCTTTGGGTCGATTTGCTCGTAGACCTGTGTCAAAGTCAAAGTCTGATTTTTCTATTCATTTGTTTGATACTTCTTCTAATTCTGAGGAAATGAGTGAACACAAAGATCAACTGATTAAGATCCTTCGAGATTACCTCCACCCTACACTCACAGTCACACCATCATGCATTATGTTTCTAGCTAATACTCCCCAACTGGATTTTAAAATAAGGATGATACAATTACTCCCTACTTTTCATGGCTTGGAAAATGAAATTTTATATTTGCACATTAAGGAGTTTGAGAAAGTAGTTGCGACTTTTCATAGTCAACGATGACGTTGTGAGACTTAAGTTCTTTCCTTTCTCTTTAAAGGATAGAACTAAGAGTTGGTTATACTCACTGAGACCACGATCTACTGGGTCATGGAATGAGATGACTCAAGCCTTCTTTAATAAATATTTTCCCTAACATAAGACCAACGCTTTAAAAAGGCAAACATCCACCTTTGCACAAAAGGATACTGAGACTTTGTATTAGTTTTGGGAGATATTTAAGTAGTTGTTGAGTATGTGTCCTCACCATGGGTATGAGAATTGACACTTAGTGAGCTATTTTTATGAGGGGGCCAATTTGTAGAAATAATGTGTAATTATGAGTTCTTACAAAAATATCCTAATGAGGCCATAGAATACCTTAATGAGCTTATTAAAAAAGTTCACACTTGGACTGGACCTAGTGCTACTGAGAGCACAAATAAGTCATGACCTACAGGAAACCTAAATGGTGATGGAATTTACCATCTCAGAGAAGAGGATAACTTAAAGGCTAAGGTTTAAATGCTTACTAGGGAGTAGAGGCAGCAAAACGAGTTCAACCCGTTTGGTTAACCCGCCAATCCGTCATTTTTTGGCAGGTTGGGTTCAAGATTTCAACCCATTTTTATTTTTCAACCTGTATAATCCACCCTGCATAACCCGTGGGTTAAGCGGGGCGAGGGTAGGTTGGCCCGTTGGGTTGAGTTTTTTTTTAAAAGTATTATAAATGAGTCTTTTTATTTGTATTTATGATATTTTTATGGATATGATATTAATTTTATTTTATTTTTTATTTTTTTAGTCTCTTTAAATTATAATTTTTCTATTTTTTAAATTTTTATGGATTTTTTTTGTTTTTTATACTTTGCTTTTGTTTTTTAGGTGGGTTAGGCTGGTTGATTTGCCAACCCGCCTACTTTTTCTCATTTTCTCTTTTTGGCAGGTCAACTTGCCAACCTACTAACCCATCCTAAAACGGGGTGAGTTGGCTCTTCCAACACATTTCTCAAAATGGGCCAACCAGTCCTGCTCTATATTTTGGAGGGTTGAAGGCGGGACGGGGCAGGTTGACTCGTTTTACCACCCTTACTAGGGAGACAGAGGTGTTAAAGACTAAGGACTTAAAGTCAACACATGTGGCTAATCATGCAGAATCTTTTAGATCATGTTTTGTGTGTGGCGAGGTAGATCACCTCACCTAAAAGTGTTCCACATTTGTTGAGATAAAAGGTATATACAAGAAACCTTTTACACCTTTCTCTAATACTTATAATTCAGGGTAGCACAATTACCTCAATTTTAGCTAGAAGTTTGAAAACCAACCGTCTGCACAACTCCCTAGATCATATCCTGCATCATATCATGCACCTTCATCTTCTAGGAGTCCTTTAGAAGACACTTTGTAGGCTTTTGTTACTAAGTGGCCTCAAACTCAAGAGGGCGGTGAATTGAGTTTTAAAGATATTTTCGTAATTCTTTTGCAAAAGTCTTGATTTTGAATTTTCTTTGAAGTTATTGTTTGTTAGAGAAGAATGGATAGAGGAGACAGAGACTTTTCACTCTTAAATGAATCAACCAAGAAAGATAGAATTCAGATAATGCAATAAAACAGTGCTCAAAGTAAAGAGTAGAATTTAGAGAAAATAAACACAAAGCTTTATCATAGTTCAGCCGCCAATTCACTTGTAACTTACGTCCAGTCCTCAAGTAAACACCCAAGATTTCCACTACAAATTCAAGCTTCAAATAGATGCTTGACAACCTTTACAAACTTGAGCACTCAACACCTTGGGATACCTCACCCTTTGTGCTTGAGCTTCTACTTTCTAGGGATGCCTTACCCTTTACAATTCTTTGAGGGATACCTTACCCTCTTTACAGAATGAACAAGATATAGAAGAATTGAAACTCTCTCTAGAGTAGATAATACAAATTGAAGCTTATAGGTATCAAAGATTCACACTGTTAAAGCTCAAAAACAGAGTATGATTGAAGTGATATTCAAATCAAGTATTCAATGCTTAGGAATGATTTTCAGATTGTTTCTCTAACATTTCATAAATGCCCAACACTTTAAATTTATACCCAAAAGCAATTAAGAGTCGTTGGGGTTAGTTGAAAGCATTAAATGCTCTTAATAGAGCCATTGAACATATGTTCAGGTTGCCCAGATAACCAGTTAGGAAGTTTCTCCTAATCAGTTAGGAGTCAAAAATTGACGCCAAATTCATTTCCTAACTGATTACAAGAGGTGTCTAATCGGTTAGGGGCTTTAATTTTTGGTTTCTAACATTTAAAATAACCGATTAGATGGACTTCCTAATCGATTAGAAGCTTTAGTTTTTGGCTCCTGGCATTTACAATAACCGATTAGATGGACTTCCTAATCAGTTAGGAGCTTTAATTTTTGGCTCCTGTGAAGCATAATAACCGATTAGAGGGAGCTTTGTAACACCCCAAACTTTCTATGTATTAAATAAGTAATTTTTGATTAATGCAATGTAATTCTCTTGTTTAGTGATTTTAAATGCACCTTTGTAAAATTATTTTGAATATTCCGTCTGCATATTTGGTCATTTTGAGTGATTTGTTCCGTGTCAGGAAATAATAATTTTCGGGCCAGAAAAATTTACGTAAATTAATTTTTATTGCTTAGTCTTAATTAACTTACGTAATCTGATTTGATATTTGTGAATTTTCTAATTTTTGTGATTTTATGTGTGATTTTGATTTTTTTACTATTTGTGGGCCCAATGAGGTGTTTGTGGACCCAGGTGGCCATATCGTGGGCCCAGTGGGTCCCAGAAAGTGAAAATTTTTCTACGCATAGAAAAATTTGTACTGTTTAGACGGAGACAGGGGATCTTACTAAACCTGAATCCGAAAATAGTTTTAGAAAATTTCCTTTACCGTATTTTTATTGTATTTATTTACCGTGACGGTAAAAATACAGTAAATGTATGTTTTGTGGGGTTACAGTGAATCAAAATAATATTCTATATTATTAAGTTAATATTGGTGGATTGGATATCCACCATTAATTTAATTACCATTGGAAATTTAATCTTGATTTAATCAATGGTAGAGATTTGATCTTAAAAGTAAATAGGATCAATTATAAAATTAGTTGGATGGAAATTAAATCAAGGGTAGAGATTTAATCTTATAAAGGACTATGACCATTATCAACCCTTGGATGTAAAATAAATCAATGGTGGAGATGGATCATTAATGACCATTGGATTTGGATTTAAATCAATGGTGGAGAATTGGTCATCAAAAATTTCTACAACCATTTTGGACCCTTGGATGTAAAGTTTGAAGATGCAATCTTGACCTTCCATTTGAAGACACATCTAATGGCTAGGATTTAAAGAGGAAAGATCCAATGGCTAGATTTTGTTTTCCAAAAATCAATATCTACTTAAATCCTAACCATTGAATGAATCAATGGTTAGGAATGCTCAAATGATTATTAGAAAAGATGACAAATTGCATGAATCATGCAAGGAGGGGGGACGGTTTTGTTGAACAAGGAGGAAGGGAGACATGCTTGGACTTTTAGGGAGTAGCCTTTTTAAGCCAAAAAAGAAAAGATGAAGACAAGTTACTATTGCACAATTAATGTGCATGCTTTTCAAAATTCCATTTTGGCTTTTCTCTCCATGAAGTCCACGGCCATGCATAGCTTTAGGAAACAAAAGAATTCATTTTTCACCTCATAATATCATTCCTTCACATTTCTCCCTAAGTTTCAAGAACCAAGAAGAAAAACTCCATTTCCTCTCCTAGAGAAGCATTCGGCCAAGCACTCCTCTTCACACTTCATCACTCTTTAATTTCATACAACCTAGTTTCTTAAATCATCACCTTGTTCTAAACAACTTTCTTGTTGAGAATTTTCTCAAATTCTTACATCTTGAAGGACTTTTTCTAAGATCAAGTTTTAGAGCTCTTGTTGGTGAAGAGTAAGAAAACTTCTTTTATTCTTTTTTTTCATGTTCTAAACCATGTTTGATCCATGGTTCCTCTTAATCAAGTTCAATATACTAATTTTCTTGTATTTGTTCTATGTTCAAGAGACTTTTGTTGGAGAAGATCTTGTTCTAAATTCAAAGCAAGGAGCTTTTGGAGTTCTTCAAGAGGTAAGAAGGAGATTTATCTCACCAACCAAGCATGGTGGTGAGAGATGGTTATATTTGATGGATGATGAATCCATGTGAGGATTCATATCCATGGTCATGTAATAAATTATTTGTGTTATGTGTTTTTAATTATTTTATTTATGCTTGATATGCTTTGCATGAATTAATTGTGTATGCATGCTTAGTATGATTTTTACTTGTTTATATGGTATGCTTATAATATGCATGATGATATATGTTAAATATATTATGATGGAATGTATGTTGGAAACAAGAAATTATGGCTTCAAAGGTCATAGGAAGCTCATGGTTTTGGCTCTCAAAAAACTAAGGTTTCTATTGAAAATTTTCAAGAACAATGAACTTGATTTTTTTAGTCCTTAGACTTAAGAAAATTTCAGCCAAGACACCAACCAACTTGGTGTTTACAAAATTAGATTTTCAAGAAGGATGAAATTGAATGATTTAAGAAAAAAATAATAATAATAATAAAAAGGGTTGTTATTCCAAACAATGATGCTCACGGTTTTTAGTATGGAGTTTTAGTAAAATAATTTGTGTATAAAACAAGATTTGAACTTAGATGTTTCAAAGAAAAATATTTGATGGTTCCAAAGACCATTTATAAGGTTTTGATAAACTTAGAAAAAAATGTTTTGATGTTATAAAATATAAGAATTTCCATAGAAGGATTTTAAAAGGGAAATTCAAGTGTTATCAATTGGTTGAGAAAGGATTTTTAGTAAAATAAAGAAAAAGAAAATTTAAAAGTGGTGAACATCAAATTATTTTAAGAGAATAAATTTTTAGAAGTGATTTAGAAAACGTTTGTAACTTAAATTTATTTAAGAATAATTTAATTTTTAAGCTTTGGAAAATGATATGATATTTTAAGTTAAAAATAGTAATTAAATTAACAAGATGAGATTTTACAAGATCAAATTAGTAAAATGAAATTTTTAGTAATTATATTACGGAAAAGGAATATTAAAAAAAAAAAAGAATAGGAATGAAATGAGGTGAGAGATTATATTATATTAAGAAAAGCCCAAAATAATATTTCAAAGTTAAGTAATATTTTTACAAAGTGTAGAAACGGTAAAAATTGATTTATGTAGCTCAAAAACGTAATTTTTAAATTACACGATTAAAAAAAATGTTAAAATATTTCTACATAATTTTTAAAGCATTTAATCATTTTACACGATCGAAATGTTGTAGAAAAATCGCTATGCGATTTAAAAATGAAAGAATATTTTTACGTATTTTAGAATACAATAAAAAAATTTGTTATGCAATTTTTAAACGTAATAGAAATGTTACAAATCATTGTTTACGTAATAAAATATTACGTGACCGTAAAAATGTGACAAAAATATTTTGTGAATGATAAAAATACAATAATATAATGTTGCTGTTAATTATACAGTAAACTTTACAGTTAAAAATCAGTATGTGAATATTGTACAAGAAACGAGCAATTTGCCTATAATTGGCATAAATCCATTTTACGAACGTAAAATAGTATTTGAACTTTGTATGAGAAATTATGTGATTTACCTTTGGTTGGTAATTGGTGCATTACACATGCATTGAAAATGGTCCGATGGACCTGGATATGGCTAATTGCCTAGGAGAAACGTACACCTCTTGAGTGGGTGCGATACGCGTAGTGTAGGTCACTTATGGACCTTGGGGGCATCGGGGTGCGGGTTGCTCACAATGGGCAGTTGGTAGCTCTCTCGTATCAGTGGGTTAGACCGATGCAACACACCGGTGATCCGGACCGAGACACTATTCTTAATCAAGATCTGACAAAGACTGTTGTGTATGTGCTAGATGTGCAAGATATAATTATAAGCACTTGGTCTGAAGCACGAAATACCAGCAGCTCTTTTCGATCAATTTCTCTGACTTGAGTATTAGCTCCATGGAGTAGGGCATTGAGTCTATGTACGCATGCATGAAACTGAGCATCTATATTTATATGATGGTGTTGTTGTAATTGTTGTATGATTTAAACAGTGATAGTGGCACAATGGTAATTATTATTTTGCACTATGATGATGGTATAATTGTGATCATGATATGATATTTTGCATGATGTGTTGTTTGTATTATCTCTGTACTATCATGCTTGTATTGGCGTAGATAATCTCACCTCTTTGTATGTATATCTGTATATTGTATTGATAATTGGGTGAAGACGTTGAGAAAGAAACGGTACAAGAAGCAGAAGAAGAATTACTTCTCACGGCTGGGAACGCTGAATTCTGACAGTATGACGACAAGAGCCAGTTTCTTCAGATATGTACGTCTACAATTTCACGGAGGAGCTGAAGAATGGAGGACAAGTCCCGATGAACGAGGACTTATTTATGAGGGATATCTGACTGTTAGCATTAGCAGACTGTTTCGTAGAGATCCATTTTTCTGTGTAACTATCTTAGTTCATGTTGAATTTCCGTTCCATATCAGGCGACATTGGGACACCAGGAATTATGTCCCAACGGAAATCAGTATAGTATCGTCAGCCCGGACACCTGTCCGTAGGGCTACTCGTCATAACGGATTCCTACCTGCTGAGGAACCCGAGGAGGACCCATCTGAGGGGTCCGCTGCTTAGTTAAACTTGGGCAAGTTTGAACTCTGATATGAACTATGTGTGTAATTTATTTAAGTGTGTTTTAGTTTGAGATATGGGCTGTAAAATAAATAATTCCAACAGTACGTTTGTAATAAGTATATGATGTAATCTATGTGTGAGGTTGCTATAATGTTTTATTTTCTACTAAGTTTATTTTATGGTCGTCAAAAAAAAATTGACTTATCTTTTTATTACAACGTCACCTTATATGAACTTGGGGGTTATTAAGTAACATAAATGTGACACCCTACGGTGGGTGTTACATTAGTTGGTATCAGAGCCCAAGTTTGAGTCTTTCGGGGTTATGGTTAGGTCTGTCTTGTTTGTGTTGTGTGATGCTCTGTTATTGTTTTCTGAAAAGAAAATAATATTGTTTGAAAATTCTCTGTTATTGTTTTCTGAGAAGAAAACAATATTGTTGAAGATTGACCTTACTTTCTTTGTATTATCCAGTTTGAGTGAAGAAAGTAATGTCTGGACGAGGACGAGGACGTGGACGTGGAAATAATGGCTCAGATATGGAGCTTAATGGGAGCGATAATGGGAATGGTAATGGGAACATGGCTGCAGCTGTAGCAGCAATGCAGAGAATGGCGGAAGTGGTTGCACAACAAAATCAACGGGCTAATGAAAATGTGCACAGTTTGTCTGAGTTTCGAAGGAATAATCCACCGAAATTTCGTGGAGAGTTTGATCCGAAGAAAGCTGAACTTTGGATCTAAGAACTTGAAAAGATATTTGATGGTATGGGTTGTGCTGATGAACGGAAGCTTACACTGGCAACGTTTATGCTGGTAAGAGATGGTGAACATTGGTGGACAGGAGCTAGAAGACTGTTGGAAGCTGAAGGAAGGATGGTGACATGGCAAGTTTTTAAGCAAAAGTTTCTGGAGAAATATTTTCCAGCAAGTGTGAGGCATATGAAGGAAACGGAATTTCTGAGCTTACGACAAGGATTGATGTCCGTAAGTGAGTATGCGGCAAAATTTGAAAGTCTGTCTCGGATTTTCGAGATATTTGCGAGATGAATCCAGATGAAATTTGGAAATGCAGGAAATTTGAAGAAGGATTAAAGCTGGATATAAAGAGAGCTGTATCGATGTTGGAGACTAATCAATTTCCAACTTTGATTGAAAAATGTCGTAAAATTGAAGAGATTGATCATCAACGAGCGGCAAGAAATAAGAATTTTGGACCTGCAAGGTTCCAAAAAGGAAAGAGTACTCAAGCAAGTCGCTCTCAGCAAAAGCCATATAGGAAACCTGCAGGAAGTCAGACTAAGAAGCAATTTGTGGGTGGAAGTTCTAGCGGCAATAAGGCAAGTCAAGCTGGGACTCCTATTCGATGTTTCAAATGTGGGAAGGACCATCTCACGAAAGATTGTCAACATAAGGAGGTTGTTTGTTTTAAGTGTGGACAGCATGGACATTTCTCTAAAGACTGTGATCAGATAAGGAAGGAATCCTCTGTGGGAAATGTTCGTACTGCAAGGCCACAGGCAGGTGGTCGTGTCTATACAATGAGCGGAGAAGAAGCTGCTAAATCTGAGGACTTGATAATGGAGGAGGGTACTATTGGAGGTAATCCTTTAACCATACTCTATGATTCAGGAGCAACACATTCTTTCATTGCATGTGATTGTGTTGAGCGTTTGGGATTGATCGTGTCTGCATTGCCATATGATCGAATGTTGCTACTCCTACTGATAAGTCTGTAGTTACATCAACAGTATGCCTGAATTGTCCTGTCTGTGTTAGGAATAGAATCTTTTATGTGGACTTGATCTGTTTGTCTCTTTCCAAGATTAATGTAATCTTGGGAATAGATTGGTTGTCTTCTAACCATATCCTAATTGATTGTTCGAATAAGACATTAGTGTTTCCTGAGGCTAAGGATCCTAGATTCCTAACGGCTACTCAAGTGGAAGCTTGTTTAAAGGAAGGAGATCATGGGTATCTATTGTTATCTTCTTTAGAGGTACAATGTGAAGATGTCTTGAAGGATAGTTTTGTGGTCAACGAATTTCCTGAAGTATTTCCTGAAGATATACCGGATTTCGCCACCAAGTAAGGGAAATTGAGTTTGCCATTGACCTTGTACGGAGCTTAGGACCAATATCTATAGCGCCCTATCGGATGTCGCCGGTAGAATTAGCCGAACCGAAGAAACAAAGTGGAGGATTTATTAGAGAAACAATTTGTGAGACCTAGTGTGTCACCATGGGGAGCTCCAGTGCTGTTGGTCAAGAAGAAGGATGGAACTTCACATCTATGTGTAGACTATCGGCAACTAAATAAAATCACGATTAAGAATAAATATCCACTACCAAGGATAGATGATCTGATGGATCAATTGCGAGGAGCCGCAATATTTTCCAAGATTGATCTACGTTCTGGGTATCACCAAATACGTGTGAAAGTGGAGGATATTCCCAAAACAGCTTTTTGAACTCGTTATGGGCATTATGAATATTTAGTGATGCCGTTTGGTGTGACAAATGCACCAGCCATATTCATGGACTTCATGAATAGAATTTTTCGTTCATACTTGGATAAGTTTGTTGTTGTCTTTATAGATGACATTTTAATTTATTCTCGAAGTCAGGAGGAACATGCTGAACATCTCAGGGTGGTTCTCCAGATTCTAAAGGAGAATAAGATGTATGCCAAGTTGTCCAAATGTGAATTTTGGTTGAATGAAGTTCAATTTTTGGGACACGTGATATCGGAGAAAGGAATTGAAGTTGATGCTTCAAAGGTGAAGACAGTTTTGGAATGGGAAAGACCAAAGATCGAATGTAAATCCGTAGTTTTGTCGGATTAGTGGTTATTATAGACGTTTCATTGAGGGGTTTTCAAAGATTGTAGGACCTCTTACCCAACTTACACGAAAGAATCAACCGTTCGTGTGGATGATGCATGCGAAGAAAGTTTTGAAGAATTGAAAAGACGATTGACTACTTCACTAGTGTTGATTTTACCTGATCCAAATAAACCTTTCGAGGTATATTGTGATGCTTCATACCAAGGATTGGGTGGTGTACTTATGCAAAACCGTAATGTAGTGGCTTATGCTTCATGACAGTTGAAAAATCATGAGAAGAATTATCCGACTCATGATTTGGAGTTGGCAGCTGTGGTGTTTGCGTTGAAAGTATGGAGACATTTTCTTTATGGAGCTACGTTCACTGTTTTTAGTGATCATAAAAGCTTGAAGTACTTGTTTGACCGAAAAGAGTTGAACATGAGACAGAGGCGTTGGTTAGAGTTTCTGAAAGATTATGATTTTCAATTGCAGTATCATCCTGGAAAGGCGAATGTCGTAGCGGATGCGTTGAGTAGAAAAATACTTAGTGCTTCTGTTATGATGATCAAAGAAAAGGAGTTGATAGAAGAATTTCGGGATATGCGATTATCTGTAAAATTGACGCCGGGCAAGATGTGTTTAAATATGATCACCATTTCAAATGATTTGATGGATAGAATCCGTGAAGGACAAAACAGTGACCAATATTTGCAAGAAGCAAAAGAAGCAAAGAGTCAAGGGGCAGTGTTGGATTTTAGCGAAGGTGTTAATGGAATTTTGAAGTTTCAAGGAAGAGTTTGTGTGCCAAATGATCCAAATATTAAAAGATTGATTTTGGAGGAAGCTCACAGGAGTAAACTGAGTATGCATCCAGGAGCCACAAAGATGTATCAAGATTTAAAACAATTATATTGGTGGCAAGGAATGAAGAAAGATGTTGTAGAGTATGTATCATCCTGTTTAGTCTGTCAGAAGGCTAAGGTGGAACATCAAAGACCTTCGGGAATGTTGCAACCTTTGCCTATTCCCGAATGGAAATGGGATGACATAGCAATGGATTTTGTGATGGGACTACCAAAGACTCGGAAGGGTCATGATGCCATTTGGGTAATTGTTGATCGGCTTACTAAGTCGGGTTCACTTTTTGCCGATTAATATTAAATACTCAATGGAAAAGTTGGCTCAAGTGTACATCAGTGAAATTGTTAGACTTCATGGTGTACCATCCAGCATCATTTCGGATCGAGATCCAAGGTTTACATCGAGATTTTGGGATAGTTTTCAAGAAGCGATGGGAACAAAGCTACGTCTAAGTTCTGCTTACCATCCACAAACTGATGGTCAGTCAGAAAGGACGATTCAATCGTTAGAAGACTTGTTGAGAGCTTGTGTACTGGAACAAACTGGAGGCTGGGATGAATTCTTACCATTGATAGAATTCACATACAATAACAGTTTCCATTCAAGTATAGGGATGGCACCCTATGAGGCATTATATGGAAGACGATGTAGAACACCGTTATGTTGGTATCAAGACGGTGAAAGTGCTATATTAGGACCAGAGATTGTTCAACAGACAACTGAGAAAGTTAAGATGATTCAAGATAAAATGAGAATGAGTCAAACTCGGCAAAAGAGTTATGCTGATAAAAGGAGAAAATTTCTCGAGTTTGAAGAAGGTGACCACGTATTTTTGCGAGTGACGCCTATGACGGGTGTTGGACGAGTGCTTAAGTCCAAGAAGCTCACTCCAAAGTTTATCGGACCATATCAGATTTTACGTCGGGTAGGTCCGGTGGCATATCAGATTGCATTACCACCTTTTCTGTCAAACCTTCACAATGTATTTCACGTATCACAACTACGAAAATATATTTTGATCCTACTCATGTTATCAAGCCAGACACAGTACAATGTGAAGGAAAATTTAACCTATGAAACTGTTCCAGTAAAGATTGAGGATCGAAAGACAAAGCAACTTCGAGGTAAGGAAATTTCATTGGTTAAAATTATTTGGGATGATGTAAGCGGGGAAGCTACATGGGAACTAGAAGAAAAGATAAAAGAATAGTATCCCTTTTTATTTTAAGGATGTGAAGTCAAGTTCGTCAAGTTTCGAGGACGAAACTTTTGTAGAGGGGAGAATTGTAACACCCCAAACTTTCTATGTATTAAATAAGTAATTTTGAGTTAATGTAATCTCTTGTTTAGTGATTTCGTGTAATCGTAAAATTATTTTGAATATTCGTCTCGCATATTTGGTCATTTTGAGTGATTTGTTTAAAAGTGTTAGGAAAATAATAATTTTTAGTAGGAAAAATTTACGTAAATTAATTTTTATTGCTTAGTCTTAATTAACTTACGTAATCTGATTTGATATTTGTGAATTTTTTAATTTTTGTGATTTTATGTGTGATTTTGATTTTTTACTATTTGTGGGCCCCGCGAGGTGTTTGTGGGCCAGGTGGCCATACGTGGACCCTGTGGGTCCGTTAGAGTGAAAATTTTTCTACGCATAGAAAAATTTGTACTGTTTAGACGGAGACAGGGGATCTTACTAAACCCGAATCCGAAAACAGTTTTAGAAAATTTCTTTACCGTATTTTTATTGTATTTATTTACTGGTGACGGTAAAAATATAAATAAATGTATGTTTTGTGGAGTTACAAAGTGAATCAAAATAATATTCTATATTATTAAGTTAATATTGGTGGATTGGATATCCACCATTAATTTAATTACCATTGGAAATTTAATCTTGATTTAATCAACGGTGGAGATTTGATCTTAAAAGTAAATAGGATCAATTATAACCGTTGGATGGAAATTAAATCAAGGGTAGAGATTTAATCTTATAAAGGACTATGACCATTATCAACCCTTGGATGTAAAATAAATCAATGGTGGAGATGGATCATTAATGACCATTGGATTTGGATTTAAATCAATGGTGGAGAATTGGTCATCAAAAATTTCTACAACCATTTTGGACCCTTGGATGTAAAGTTTGAAGATGCAATCTTGACCTTCCATTTGAAGACACATCTAATGGCTAGGATTTAAAGAGGAAAGATCCAATGACCTAGATTTTGTTTTCCAAAAATCAATATCTACTTAAATCCTAACCATTGAATGAATCAATGGTTAGGAATGCTCAAATGATTATTAGAAAAGATGACAAATTGCATGAATCATGCAAGGAGGGGGGGATGGTTTTGTTGAACAAGGAGGAAGGGAGACATGCTTGGACTTTTAGGGAGTAGCCTTTTTAGGCCAAAGAAAAGATGAAGACAAGTTACTATTGCACAATTAATGTGCATGCTTTTCAAAATTCCATTTTGGCTTTTCTCTCCATGAAGTCCACGACCATGCATAGCTTTAGGAAACAAAAGAATTCATTTTTCACCTCATAATATCATTCCTTCACATTTCTCCCTAAGTTTCAAGAACCAAGAAGAAAAACTCCATTTCCTCTCCTAGAGAAGCATTCGGCCAAGCACTCCTCTTCACACTTCATCACTCTTTAATTTCATACAACCTAGTTTCTTAAATCATCACCTTGTTCTAAACAACTTTCTTGTTGAGAATTTTCTCAAATTCTTACATCTTGAAGGACTTTTTCTAAGATCAAGTTTTAGAGCTCTTGTTGGTGAAGAGTAAGAAAACTTCTTTTATTCTTTTTTTTTTCATGTTCTAAACCATGTTTGATCCATGGTTCCTCTTAATCAAGTTCAATATACTAATTTTCTTGTATTTGTTCTATGTTCAAGAGACTTTTGTTGGAGAAGATCTTGTTCTAAATTCAAAGCAAGGAGCTTTTGGAGTTCTTCAAGAGGTAAGAAGGAGATTTATCTCACCAACCAAGCATGGTGGTGAGAGATGGTTATATTTGATGGATGATGAATCTATGTGAGGATTCATATCCATGGTCATGTAATAAATTATTTGTGTTATGTGTTTTTAATTATTTTATTTATGCTTGATATGCTTTGCATGAATTAATTGTGTATGCATGCTTAGTATGATTTTTACTTGTTTATATGGTATGCTTATAATATGCATGATGATATATGTTAAATATATTATGATGGAATGTATGTTGGAAACAAGAAATTATGGCTTCAAAGGTCATAGGAAGCTCATGGTTTTGGCTCTCAAAAAACTAAGGTTTCTATTGAAAATTTTCAAGAACAATGAACTTGATTTTTTTAGTCCTTAGACTTAAGAAAATTTCAGCCAAGACACCAACCAACTTGGTGTTTACAAAATTAGATTTTCAAGAAGGATGAAATTGAATGATTTTGGAAAAAAAATAATAATAATAAAAAGGGTTGTTATTCCAAACAATGATGCTCACGATTTTTAGTATGGAGTTTTAGTAAAATAATTTGTGTATAAAACAAGATTTGAACTTAGATGTTTCAAAGAAAAATATTTGATGGTTCCAAAGACCATTTATAAGGTTTTGATAAACTTAGAAAAAAATGTTTTGATGTTATAAAATATAAGAATTTCCATAGAAGGATTTTAAAAGGGAAATTCAAGTGTTATCAATTGGTTGAGAAAGGATTTTTAGCAAAAAAAGAAAAAGAAAATTTAAAAGTGGTGAACATCAAATTATTTTAAGAGAATAAATTTTTAGAAGTGATTTAGAAAACGTTTGTAACTTAAATTTATTTAAGAATAATTTAATTTTTAAGCTTTGGAAAATGATATGATATTTTAAGTTAAAAATAGTAATTAAATTAACAAGATGAGATTTTACAAGATCAAATTAGTAAAATGAAATTTTTAGTAATTATATTACGGAAAAGGAATATTTAAAAAAAAAGAATAGGAATGAAATGAGGTGAGAGATTATATTATATTAAGAAAAGCCCAAAATAATATTTCAAAGTTAAATAATATTTTTACGAAGTGTAGAAACGGTAAAAATTGATTTATGTAGCTCAAAAACGTAATTTTTAAATTACACGATTAAAAAAATGTTAAAATATTTCTACATAATTTTTAAAGCATTTAATCATTTTACACGATCGAAATGTTGTAGAAAAATCGCTATGTGATTTAAAAATGAAAGAATATTTTTACGTATTTTAGAATACAGTAAAAAAAAATTTGTTATGCAATTTTTAAACGTAATAGAAATGTTACAAATCATTGTTTACGTAATAAAATATTACGTGACCGTAAAAATGTGACAAAAATATTTTGTGAATGATAAAAATACAATAATATAATGTTTTCATTAATTATACAAGAAACTTTACGATTAAAAATCAAGTATGTGAATATTGTACAAGAAATCGAGCAATTTGCCTATAATTGGCATAAATCCATTTACGAACGTAAAATAGTATTTGAACTTTGTATGAGAAATTATGTGATTTACCTTTGGTTGGTAATTGGTGCATTACACATGCATTGAAAATGGTTCGATGGACTGGATATGGCTAATTGCCTAGAAGAAACGTACACCTCTTGAGTGGGTGCGATACGCGTAGTGTAGGTCACTTATGGACCTTGGGGGCATCGGGGTGCGGGTTGCTCACAATGGGCAGTTGGTAGCTCTTATGTACTGTGGGTTAGACCGATGCAACACACCGGTGATCCGGACCGAGACACTATTCTTAATCAAGATCTGACAAAGACTGTTGTGTATGTGCTAGATGTGCAAGATATAATTATAAGCACTTGGTCTGAAGCACGAAATACCGTGACTCTTTTCGATCAATTTCTCGGACTTGAGTATTAGCTCCATGGAGTAGGGCATTGAGTCTATGTACGCATGCATGAAACTGAGCATCTATATTTATATGATGGTGTTGTTGTAATTGTTGTATGATTTAAATAGTGATAGTGGCACAATGGTAATTATTATTTTGTACTATGATGATGGTATAATTGTGATCATGATATGATATTTTGCATGATGTGTTGTTTGTATTATCTCTGTACTATCATGCTTGTATTGGCGTAGATAATCTCACCTCTTTGTATGTATATCTGTATATTGTATTGATAATTGGGTGAAGACGTTGAGAAAGAAACCAGACAAGAAGTAGAAGAAGAATTACTTCTCACTTTGGGAACGCCGAATCTCGACAAGATGACGACAAGAGCCGTTTCTTCGGATATGTACGTCTACAATTTCACGGAGGAGTGAAGAATGGAGGACAAGTCCCGATGAACGAGGACTTATTTATGAGGATATCGATCGTTAGCATTAGCGGTGTTTCTTCGTAGAGATCCGTTTTTCGTGTAACTATCTTAGTTCATGTTGAATTTCCGTTGCATATCGGCGCGACACTGGGACACCAGGAATTATGTCCCAACGGAAATCAGTATAGTATCGTCAGCCCGGACACTGTCCGTAGGGCTACTCGTCATAACGGATTCCTACCTGCTGAGGAACCCGAGGAGGACCCATCTGAGGGGTCCGCTGCTTAGTTAAACTTGGGCAAGTTTGAACTCTGATATGAACTATGTGTGTAATTTATTTAAGTGTGTTTTAGTTTGAGATATGGGCTGTAAAATAAATAATTCCAACAGTACGTTTGCAATAAGTATATGATGTAATCTATGTATGAGGTTGCTATAATGTTTTATTTTCCGCTAAGTTTATTTTATGGTCGTCAAAAAAAAATTGACTTATCTTTTTATTACAACGTCACCTTATATGAACTTGGGGGTTATTAAGTAACATAAATGTGACACCCTACGGTGGGTGTTACAAGCTTCTAATCAGTCAGGAGCTTAGAGACATAGCTTTGATGTTCTCCTGTTTTTGCAATTTTAATCTGTTATTGGTTTGTTAAGAAAGCAAGATTTACTAAAGGGTTTTCAAAACCATTTTGCTCAAACTTAAATATCATTTTAACAAATATAAATCCTGATTTTGCAAACATATTTAAGTTTATTAAGAAATCATTTTATGAGCTTAGTGTGAATCCTTCAACTACCTTCACACAAGATCTAAAACTTATATTCTAAGCTTAATGCTCTTTGGGATTTGTCCTTTGCATTTTCCTTTCTTTCTTTGTTTGTTATCATCAAAACTATTTCTTGAGTCAATGCCAATCACAGCTTTTATTGAGGAATAGGGTAAGATTAATCAAAAGTTTGAATTTTTGATTACACAAGTTGTTAAAGAAAACAAGGAGATAAAGAGCCAATTGTCCAAATTGATGAGCTCCTTGAGTGTTAATGAGCAAGGTAAGTTCCCTTCTCAAACTCGCTCCATAGCCCATGGTCAACACATGGCACAAGAGAATTTAAAGGATGTGAATGTCATTGTGACACGAAGTGGTACATCATTACACATTCCAACAACGAACAAATCAGAGGATGTGGAAAAGAATCAAGATAGTAGTGATGCTAAACTGCTCAAGGAACCTGAGGTGATAAGAGTTCTGTTAAGATACCATTCCCTCAAGCTTTAAAATCAAGCAAGTGAATTCTAGATCCTAACAATGAAATCCTTTAGAATCTAAGGTAGGTAAAAATCAATCTTCCTCTTTTACATGTGATTAAACAAGTTCCTACTTATGCAAAAGTTCTTAAGGATTTGTGTACAGATAAGAAGAAGCACCATGTGAAGAAGACAGTGTTCTTGACAAAACACGTTAGTGCTTTAATTTAGCAGTGGATTCCTCCTAAGTGCAAAGATCCTGGTTGTCCAACCATTGCATGCATCATCAGAAATCATGAGTTTGGGCAAGCTTTGCTAGATTTGGGAGCTAGCGTAAATCTAATGTCATATTTTATTTATTTGCAGTTAGGGTTAGGAGAAATCAAACCAACTACTATGGTATTGCAATTAGCTGACCGTTTAGTCAAAGTGTCCCGGGGTGAGATAGAAGATGTTCTAATTCAAATTGACAAATTTTATTATCCTATTGATTTCCTAATCCTCGACACTACCTCTGTTGTTAATACTACTTCTAAAATTCCTTTGATTTTAGATAGGTTTTTCCTTGCCACTACTAATGCTTTTATTAATTATAGCAATGGGCTCATGAAGCTGTCTTTTGGAAACATGAATCTCGAGGTGAATATCTTCCATATTGTAAAATAGCCAAAAGATGATGACAGGGGCCACCAGATATATATGATTGACTCACTCATGGATAGAGGAGCTTCTACAGCCCATGATTTTGATCCCCATGAGTATTTTCGTATTAATTCTGAGTTTGATTCTATCAGTAATCTATTTGATGTTGTTGATATTTGTGCTAGTTTTTATAGAACTCAGGATTATGGCACTCTAGCATGGCAACCAAAGTTTAAGAAGTTACCTGAGAAAGGTTGGAACATTGTTGATATAAAAGGTGTTAGTTCCCTGGTTTGTTCTCATAAAATTAATTTAGAGGGAATGTAAATGGTCAGTAGTTAAAGTCGTACCTTGAGTTGAAGGATCGAAATATAGAAGAGACTTTAGTAGACGATCTTGTCTACCAAAAATGAGGTAAGTTTTTAGTATTTCGTATGTGTTTCTATTGAGTTGGCTTAAGTGTCTCCTAGATTTCAGAGCCTTTGTATAGAGATATAAATAGTGTCAGCAAAAAAAATATTTAAAAAATTCAAAATAAAAAAAAAAGTTTGTGTGCTTGTTTATTTAATTTTACTTTGTTTTGTTTTTGTTATTTTTGTCATTGCTAACTATTGTCAGAGTGTAGTTATCCTCTTCTCATCTTTTCTTTTTAATTGCTAAGCATTTCAGGTATGTGACTCCTCTCCATTACTCTGTTTATTTTTGTCCCAATAATTTCTTTGATGCATATTGGTAATTATTTCTTAAGTGTGAATTTAATTTGAGATATTGAGAACAATGTTTGGTTTTAATTGGGGGAGAGAGTTACTTGAATTTCAGTCATGTTATCATTATGCCACTTTTGTGAGAAAATTTTTTCTATCATCTTACTCAACTTATTTCTCATTATTCATAGCTGCTTCTACATGTTTATTTATTGAAAAAATGAAATAATTAGAAAACTTGATAAAAGCATATGGATACCATATTTTGGCCGAGTGAGTTTTAATTTATATATTTTTATTGTGAGAGTGTTTTCTTGGCCATCTAATGTTTATTGTGATGCTCATGATTTTTTTTTTCACTATATGTTTCATTATTGTTTTGGCTAAAAGAAGTTTTATATCATATTTGCATTTAATCTGATGTCATGGAAGTTGATAGAATTGTGTGTTTCCCTGAGAGATGATATTAGGTAGTGTTTCTTATTTTGAGCCTTGGAATAGTGTTTTTGTTCTTTAAGATATTACTACTAGTTACTCATTTGAACTTGTTTATTAAGTCTTTCTTTCTTATCCTTTTTCCAAAGTGTTTCAAGAAAGAAGCATTGTGATTGCAATATGGGGTGATATGAGGAATGTTGACAAAAAATGAAGTGAAAATAAAAAAATTGGAAAATAAAAAAAATATAGAAAAAAATGAAGTCCAAAAATATTAAGAAAAAAAAAAGTATGGTTTGGGAGTTTAAAAAGAAGTGATTTAAAGAATGTAAAGAAAGTTGTGTTGAAAGTGTATAAATCAAGCTTCTAAATATTCTTGAAACACTTTTTATTTTCATTATTTTCCTCAGTCTTTATATTTTCCCTTTACGCACATTACAAGCTTAATAAAGTCATATTTGATATTAAGAGATTGCATAGTTCTTCTAATATTCATGACTAATCTTAAGGTGTGATGTAAAACATTTTCTTAATATCTTTTCATGAAACGATATTTATTCTATTTTCTCAACGTTATTTCTATCATTGTATATGTGAGATATTTGTTTTGATTTGTACTTACTACTCTACTCACATATACTTGCTACGAGTGACATTATACTTTTAAGTGATTTTCATTGTTGAGTGCAACTCTTGTGGGGATTGTATATGGTTGAATGATGTTTTCTTATGGGGATTCTAGTTGTGATATTTGCAGACAATGAATATATGTTATAAAAGCTATATTATTCACACACTTTGAGTTTGATGATGGTAGAGTTTTTGTAGTAATTATGGTGTTCTGATACATGACTGAAATTCTTGAGTAAGATGATTTTCACTTTGAGCTTTGTTTTAACTCATTTTTATTGCTAGGAACTAGCAATAAGCAAATTGAGGAGTATTATAAGTATACAAAAGTTCTCTCTAAATATTTTATTATTGAACTAAAATATTAAAATAAAAATAAAAATCATTAGAATTAATGTTTATTTTTAAATTAAATTTTTATTTATTTTAAAATATTTTTAAGTAATAATTTATATATATTATTTTATATATTTTGACTTGATAATGTTTTTATTCTTATATTTATTTTAATCAATTTAATCATATTATTTAATTATTTTATTTTATAAATTAAGATGAGTAAAGAATAAAAGTTTAATTAGGTCCAAACAAATAAAGAAAAAAAAGAAGTCAAAACCTGAGGCGGTGGAAGAAAGATATAAATTGAAGATAAACAAATTGAAAAATGGCACGCCGCTCAAGGAGCAGCATAGTAATATAGCGAGAGAGAAAAAATAGAGAAAAGAAGGAATAGTGTAGCAGCGGCACAGGAAAAGAAGAACAGCGCCGCATAGCGGTGCAGAAGAGAAAAGAACAGTATCACTAGAGAATATTAAGGAGATAATTTTATTATGTTCTAATTTTATTATGTTTTGTTAAATTTTTTATATTAAAAAGATGATAAAATTTTGATTATTTTAGTATTGTTATGTTAAATTATTTTTACTCAATGTTAGAATTTAATACTTATTAATTTTATTTTTTATCAGATTATATTAATGAATTTTTAGATGAGTTCAATTATATTTTTCTCATACTTTGTAATTTATTTATGTTATCTGAGTGTTGATAGTAATTGTTAGATATCAATTGTGATTTCTTGTTAAAGATATATGTGATAATTTGATAATTTATTATTAATTAAGAAAATTTTATCACACACTTGAATATTATTTTTAATATTTTATAAATAGATCTTCCATGATCACATGTTTATCACTAGATGTTCATGAGTTAAATTATTTGGACATAATAATTTGATAAAATTAATGTTAAAATTAATTTTAGTGAATTTTGAACCTTAGTCATTTTACATATAGTAGAAACCCAATTTATTTACTTTGTTTCACTTTAATTTACATTTAAAATTAATCTTTATCTAATATTAATAATTTAATATTTTCTTTAGTTTCTTGTTCCTTTAGCTATTCTTTTTAATTTGTCTCTCTGTTAAATTAACACCCTAAAGTTATGTTATAACTACCGCATTATTCTTTGGGCGAAATCAGCCACCTCTTACCCAACTCAAACCCTTGCATGGTGGCCTCCAACCTAGTTGCAAGACAGTCCCTCACCCAACCAGCAACCAAAGCAGTCTTTACCTTCCATACTGATGCACATTTTTCTTGTCTAAGTTTATAAACTTGATGTGGGATTAATTGTTGCATTGCGAACCCAAATGCAGGTTATCTTAAGTAATAAATTTTTCGGGAGTCTGAGGTCGATCCACAAGGAATTGATGAAGATTAATTAAGGTAAGGTAAATATTTTGTTACTATGATAAAAAATTATTTACTTGGGTAAAGAGAACCACTCTTGGTAAATAAAGTAAAGGTAAGATTAATTCATTTTATAACTCAATTAGAATCCTTGCAACATGGAGGTTCCAGTCAGAAAATACAACGTTAAAAGTTCATTAAAATAATATACGTAATTATATTGTGTTTCCTTTAATTATTACCACCACTTGTAAATGGGTTAAAGCATTCACTGTGCAAAAATCTTGTCTACAACAAATCAAGAACTCCTATTTATAAGGGTAGTTTCTAAATTATCAAAAACAAAATATAACACGTATAATAACTACTTGAAAATATAAAAAATTAAAGCACAAGAGAGAAATAAATTTAACCTTATTTTATTACCAAGAGCTTCACATTTTGACCCAAGTAGACTGAAACTTTTTTACACATAGATTAGAAAAGAGAAAAAGAGAAAAAGAGAAAAAGAAAAGAAAAGTGAAGGGAGGAGGAAGAGAGCCTGGGCACTGTCCAGAATCCCCTCTCCCTCTTCCCCTGAATGTGCCTTCATTTCATGCATCCAACGCCTATTTATAGGCAAATTTTGGGGTGCTGCAGGAGAAAACAAATTGGATGAACAGTGAAATACAAATTGCATCTACAGGAACGAAACTTAATGATTAAATTTCAGACGTTGTAGGGTTTTTATTATTATTATTATTATTAAGCAAACGTGTACAGTCGTGTCTCCTATTTTTTTTATTTTTGAGAAAAGTGGTACTCATGAAAGTTGTAGATCTGGATTTTAGCTTTAAAATGGCTTTGGTTTGAATCTAAAATTATTCCTAGAACTCAATATATGGTCCAATTACTGCAGAGTATTTAAGCCCAGTTTCAACTCCTCTATTCTGAATTGCAAGCCCAATATCACCTCTAAGGAGTCCGATCTGAGTTTTGTGTTCTTCATAAAAGTTGTAGGGAATTGTCTTAACTTTCCTACAAGACCAAAATCATATCAATCAGATATTTACAACTTAAATTATAGCCAGTTTACTGAACATTGCCAAAGAGATAATTAAGGTTGATTTATGCAATAATTTATTTAATAATTCAATAAGGTTCAATATCATAAAATGTGTCAAAATCAACTTAATTAAGCTTATTTGAACCTTAAGAAACCTAGTGAGATGATTATAAAATGTATAAAATATAATGTTATCAAATTGTCCCACACTTAACTTTTGTACTCTTGGGCAAAACACAAAAGACAAAAAATAGGGAACAAAGAAAAATGACACAGACTCAAAAGCTAAAAACTCTAAAGGATTTAATGACTTAAGAAAAGCAACTAGACAATCAAGGGATCAAAACAGTCATGAAGTAACATTTCTTTGCATCTCAAACCATCAAGCAAGGAAATTTCAGTTGAAAAGAATGAATCAAAAATGATAGATCCTCATAGAATTCACTCTCATTCTCTCAAGTGTTTAAAAAGGTTAGTATTTTACTCAATTCAACTCATGAATAATTGCACTACCATAAACTTACTTATCTTCTCCTTTTCTGCTACTCAGAAACAACATATATACACAAATCATGAGGACTTTATTCAAGGTTATAATGTGGTTAAGGAAAAAAGAGGAAGTAATATAAATAAGACAAGTTAAATACCAAAGAGAGTAAAAGAGCATTATGATACAGTTAGAGTGAAGAAGATATTTGAGAATATTTCGTTTAAATTTCCCAAGGGTTTCTTAGTTCCTTCTCTGTTTGCTTCTTTCTCATAAAAGGCAATGACCAATATTTGACTAATGTTTTGTTAAAGATCAATTGGTAGGTTGAATTCATTGTTAGGTTTGAACATTTTCCTTCTATTCCTGTTATTTCCAAGAATTCGCTGGCCAACTTTTTTTTTTTTTTTTACCGATCTGCACATGCACCCCTACACTTGTTCAAGAACTCATCAAATAACAAAGTCAATGCTCTCTTATTCCCTAAGGTTGGGTTAGAACATGATTTTTCATTTAAGGCACGTAATGAGTTAGAAACAAAGAATGGTCAAATAAGCTCAAAGGGGTTACACAAAGGAAAATATGCAAGGTTGGCTATTTGGTCAAAGTAGTTAATTTAAGAAAATTGCCTCAATCATGTTTATGTATGCATGTAAAAAAGTAGTCTAAAAAGGAATCAAAGCAAATTCTAGAGTAACAATTTCATGAGAAAAAATCACACAAGAAATAAGAGAATGATACAAATGTTTAATTCATTCATTGATAGGCTCAAAATCTCACAAGGCATATTTCTATCATTCTCAGTCCAAAAAAAAAAATTTAACATCCATAACCAAGCATGTGATATTTAAGAGAGAAAATAATTTACTCAATCATGCAAATTTTCCTAAATCTGAATTGCTACTTCCACACAAACTAGTTGTCTACCCCAATCTAGATGCGTCTCAAGAGTAAAATTACTTCCACAGTAAAATTTATTCCTTACTCTGTCATCCTTAATTGGTTTAGCTGTTAGTAAATACGACAAACATATTAATAAACACACTTCCTAAATTTTTTTCAAGCATTTTTTTACACAATTATTCACACAACTATGCACAATTATTCACACAACTATTGACACAACTATCCTTCCCCCCAACCAGATCACAACATTGTCCTCAATATTAAAATATAGAAAGGTAAAGGATAGAAGATAATATATATTGTTACAATTACTGAAAAGAGAAACCTCAAATAAATTTAAACAAAGCCAAAATATATACATGTAGTTGTGATTGTGGCTCACATCTTCCTCTAGTTTTACGTCCAGTAACTGCTTAAACGCCTTCTATGAGTTAAGGATAAGCTTCCCATCCAATTTTCTTATAAATTGACAAGCAGGATCTTTTTGAGTCAGATTCCCAAGACTGTAACGCGCTTACTTGCCCTTAAAAAGATTCCACAAATTAATAAATTTACTATGCACAACTTCACAAAAATACGTCTCAAGAGTCAATAAGATATCACCTAATGACTCTTTACTCAGTCCATTTTTAATGAAGAATATTTTATCTTTTCTGTTTACGAAAACCATCTCCAAAGAATAACAACGCTTGTTACAAGAAAAATTAACAATATTAACAAACCAAAATATAAAATTGAAAATTAAAATTTCATTGGGAAAAGGATCATTGATAGGTGTGATTTCAAAAGGTGAGCCTATTGTAAGTATGGACAAATGATCAACAACAAAATTTTCAGCTCATTTTGAATTTTTAAAGCAACAAAATCCACCGTATCAACTTAGATTTGTAAAAACTTGTTAAGAAAATCGACAAGTGTACAAAATTATCAAAGTGATTAAGAGAAAAAAGAAAAACAAACACAAAGACACACAAAATTAAAAAGAAAAAGAGAAAATAAACACAAAAAATTAAAACACTAAGGATCTGATTTCACTTAATTTAATAATTTATCATAGACAATAGAGTAGTTTTGGGACCTTTCTTCTAATTAATTTCTAGTCATTCAATTGATTGGGAGAATCAATAATTAATTAAAACTCAATTCCTTGGTCTAAACCTTAACTTTTAAAGGCATGACTTTTACACTATAGATTCTAATGAAAAATACCACAATTCTTCCACACAACCTATAACCTCTATTCCTAGAAAATTATAAATCATGACACTTATTATTTATAGTTTAGGTCATATGCAAACCTTCCGATTCTACATACACCTTACTAGATCAATTTATGAGTGGTCAATTCATAAAAGCATTATGAACCATAATAAGCACTCAAATTGAATAGAAAAGAGTTAATTACAATTCCAATCTTAATACATGTCAATTGAATCAAGTTACGTCTTCACCCTAAAAACACATAAATTTAATTACACATGACAAAAAGAGAAAAAATAAGAAGAAAAAAATAAAAATATATACAAAACTCAACCTTTTTTTTTAAAAAATAAAATATTTACAAGTAGGCGGTAAACTTATCATGATAAAAAAAATATTAAAAAATAGGCGGTATAAACTTTTGCCATAGTAACTAATAATAATAATATTAACAAGTAGGTGGTATAAACCTGCCATTAAATATTAACAAAGATGTGGTATAAACTAATCACCAAATATATATTTACAAAGGTGTGGTATAAATCAACCACCATATATATATATATATATATATATATATATATTAATACGTAGTAAATAAATATTTATAAGGGTGTGGAATAAATCAACCACTAAATAAAAATTAACAAAAGTGTGGTAATAAACTAATTACCAAAAAAAAAAACAAATGTGTGGTATGAACCAATCACCAAATAAAAAAAAATAACATACAAAAAATAAAATGTGAAAAGTAAATTACAGAAAAGTAAAATGAAGAGTTTCCCCCATTGTTAGTATGTACAAAAAAATAAAAGGGAGAGATTTCTCCCACTGAGTTAGTATGTACAAAAAAAGTAAAAGGGAGAGGTTCACCTACTAAGTTAGTATGTACAAAAATAAAAGGAAGAATTTTCTCTCTTGTTAATATGTACAAGAAATTAAAAGGCTTAACTTTTTTATATTATTTTTTCTTATTATTTTTTATTTTTTTATTTTTTGTTTATTTATTTTTTTTTTTATTTTTTTATTTTTTTTTTTTTTTTTATTTTTAATATATAAAAATAAGAAGATAAAAAGCAAGTTTTAGTTTCACGTATTTGTCTCCAACTTTTATTTTATTCAGATGAACAGTGAATTTCAATTTGGATGAACAGTGATGCTACAGTAAAAACTTAGCCATTAAGTTTCTGACATTTTTTTAAACACTATTCACTCAATTTTTTTATTTTTAATTACACTATTCACACACTATTCATGCACTGTTCACGCATTATTCACACTATTCATGCACTATTCACACACTTTTTTTAAACTATACTAGTTAGTGCGTTAATATGTACAAAAATATTTACACCAAAAATTTGTTCTTCAAATCAGTTCCCCGACAACGGCGTCAAAAACTTGATGCACACTTTTTTTGTCCAAGTCTACAAACTTGATGCAGGATTGATTGTTGCATTGCGAATCCAAGTGTAGGTTATCTCGAGTAATAAATTTCTCGGGAGTCTGAGGTCGATCCACAGAGAATTGATGAAGATTAATTAAGGTAAGGTAAATATTTTGTTACTATAGTAAAAAATTATTTACTTGGGTAAAAAGATTCACTTTTGGTAAATAAAGTAAAAGTAAGAGTAATACCTTTTATAACTCAATTAGAATCCTCGCAACATGGAGGTTCCAATCGAAAAATACAACGTTAAAAATCCATTAAAATAATATATGTAATTATATTATGTTTCCTTTAATTATTACCACCACTTGTAAATGAGTTAAAGCATTCACTGTGTCAAAATCTTGTCTATAACAAATCAAGAATTCCTCTTTACAAGGGTAATTTCTAAATTATCAGAAATAAAATATAACACGTATAATAACTATTTGAAAATATAAAACAATAAAGCACAAGGGAGAAATAAATCTAACCTTATTTTATTACCAAGAGCTTCACACTTTGACCTAAGTAGATTGAAACTTATTTACACATAGACTAGAAAAGAGAAAAAGAGAAAAAGAAAAGAAAAGAAAAGAAAAGTGAATGGAGGAGGAAGAGAGTCTGGGCACTGCCCAGAATCCCCTCTTCATCTTCCCCCGAATATGCCTTCGTTTCATGCATCCAACGCCTATTTATAGGCAATTTTTGGGGTGCTATAGGAGAAAACAAATTGGATGAACAGTGAAATGCAAATTGCATCTACAGGAACGAAACTTAATGATTAAGTTTCTGACATTGTAGAGTTTTTATTATTATTATTATTATTATTATTATTATTATTGAGCAAACGTGTACAGCCGTGTCTCTTATTTTTTTTTCATTTTTGTGAAAAATGGTCTTTATGAAAGTTGTAGGCCTGGATTTTTGCTTTAAAATGACTTTGGTTTGAGTCCAAAATCATTCCTAGAACTCAATATATGGTCTAATTACTGCAGAGTATTTAGGCCCGGTTTCAGCTCCTCTATTCTGACTTGCAAGCCTAATATCACCTCCAAGGAGTCCGATCTAAGTTTTGTGTTCTTCATGAAAGTTGTAGGTAATTGTCTTAACTTTCCTACAAGACCAAAATCACATCAATCAGAATTTGAAACTCAAGTTATAGACGATTTACTGAACATTGCCAAAGAGATAATTAAAGCTGATTTATGCAATAATTTGTTTAATGATCCAATAAGGTTCAATATCATAAAATATGTCAAAACTAACTTAATTAAGCTCATTTGAACCTTAAGAAACCTAGTGAGAAGATTATAAAATGTATAAAATACAGTGTTATCACATACATTTCCACTAGCCAACGTATCTCCAAACTTCTGTATATGGAGCAGCAAGCAACCGCTACCTTACAAGCTCAACCTACGTTGATTAGGTAAGCAGGAAAAGAGAAGCAAATGGCATACCAAAGGAGACGAAGGTTATAGCTGAACAAAGCTAGAAAAGAGGGTGAAGTAGATGTGAAAGTTCTTGAGAAGGCCCGTATCATAGGCCTCTATGCTAGAAGGAATTGCCAAATTCGTCCACCTATTATGAATACTAAGAGGGGTGAAGAGGGTGGACGGAGAGAGCGTGTTCTAAATTATGGACTGCATCACCTAATGACCGCAATCACATCACCTCACAATTGCGGCATGGTTCTAAATCACAGGAAAGGACCACAACGAAACAGTGATGCACCTGCATTGGAATTGTGTTGCGGCTGGAATAGGCTGCATTAGACTGCAACACGTTTTAAAAACCAATCTTCAATTGCCAAAAATTTCATGCCACAAAAGTCACAATTTGCATCGTAGCAACCACAATTTAAAACCATGGGAGAAAGAAAGGCCATGAAAATTAGAAAAAGGGGATTCACATGAAAATCAAAAGGAAAGAAGGGGGATTTGGGTTTTGAGTTTCTAATGGCAGGACAATTAGGTTGTGAGAGAAAATTTTATGTAATTTTTTTAGAGCAATTTTCTTATATTTTGGAGAGGGGTGGATACGAAAATCAGAAAGGAAATTGGGGAGTCTTTCTTTTTATTTTCTTGAGAGCCTAATCTATATTTGGAGAGTGTTTAGTTTGTAATTTTAAGAATGCTTTGAAGAGGAGAGTAGTAGGATCTGAAGTAGAGTTGCCAAAATAAGCTGAGACCGATGGGCCTACCCAAATAGCCTAACAAAAATTGTGGATTGAGTTAGAAAAACTCAAGTCTAAACTTAATTTAACCCAACGTGGCTCAACTCTAAATCGGGCTGGCTTGCTTTGGACCAAGTCACCCCGTTGGCCTGAATTTTAATTATTTTTTTTAATCTAATAAGGTACACATAAAATGATACTACCTTTTTTTTTGCTTGAAAAATTAAAACCTAATTGATAATTGGACTAGTTATCTAATTTATTTGTCATTTGCCCAAAACTAAGTAACCTAAATTTCCTCTTTTTCATTGATATAATTTTTTTAAAGATTCAATTTATTATTTTTTTAAAAAAATAAATGAATCATCGGGCTGGTGGCCTAACTTGCCCAACCTGCAGTCCGCAATGGGTTGGGTTAGGTTAGCAAAATATTAGCCCAAAACATACTTGACCTAACTTAACCTAGCCTAAAAATGGCCCTGCACGAAATGGCCCTGGCCAACCCATTTGGGCAGCACTAATCTTAAGTTATTGTATACAGCTACTTTGGTCATCCTTTTTTTTCTCCTATTTTTACTCTCTTCCCTTTCTGCCATTGTATCACTACTTGAACTATGGAGAATGGATGTATCTTATTTTTATTGGTTATGGCTGGTTATTGTACTTGAGTATTTCTTCTTCCTCTTCTTTTTTTTTCTCTTTGCACTTTGATAGGCTGATTTGAAATATAGTACTGAGTTTGATTTCTATGTATTAAGTTGCCTCTTCAATTTAATGCTTATCCTTGTTGCACTTAAGCTGAATGATGGAATGTTGAAACCAATGGTCTATCTGAAATTTACTCCTTCATTTGAAGACTTGGAATAAATGTTGTGATACTACAATATTAAAGAGTTGTAGGTAATATGTGATTTGTAATCTTGAGTCTTTATGTTCTAACTTGTGTAATAAAATAGGACCTCTATTTTGAGTATAAAATTTGATTGAAGTGTGATAAAGGATAAAAGATAAATTTGATTAGGAAATTATGGCTCACATTCTATTTTGTCCTATTCTTACAAAATTAATGGTAAATGAAACATAAGTATTTCATTAAGTATTGAGTTGGGTTTGTTCATAAATGAAGTTATAAGGTGTGCTGATTTGTTCCTTTTGGAGGAAATGATTTGTGCTAACTGTGTTTGGTTTACAAATGAATGCATAAGCATGCTCTAATTTAATCTTTGTTTAAGATTGTGAATGAATGTTTAAATGTTGTCTTTTTGCATT
Organism: Ormosia semicastrata; assembly: GCA_029884595.1. Lineage (NCBI taxonomy): Eukaryota > Viridiplantae > Streptophyta > Magnoliopsida > Fabales > Fabaceae > Ormosia > Ormosia semicastrata. The sequence continues at coordinate 7,285,514 of JAQQTO010000040.1, forward strand.
GAGTAGTAATAAGTTAGTATTATTTTATATATTGGTGGTTGATGATAAGAAAAATGAATGTGATTTCCCTTTTGGGTAAATGATTGGTTTGTCTATAATTTGAAAATGAAAAGGTTTTAATATGACTTCCTAGTCATTCATTTAGATGTTTGTGATATCAAATACTAGTCCATTGTTTTGGTAATTTATTCCTTTGCCCGATTGTTCAATTTGGAAGTCCTAGTTCTTGTCAATTATGTGTTTTGTGTTCTCAATAATCTTGAAACATTGCAGTGTTGGGATTTTGGCTCATGCACCTGGATAAGATAAGGATAGGTTTTATTTATGTTTATACTTAGCATGTATATCCTTGAAGATTTAGGAAATCTAAATTAAGGATATAAGAAAATTTGTAGGATTTTATTAAAATCAGTAAGATTTGGGAAATCTATTAGGATTTAGAAAACTTGGAAACTAAGGATTCTTGGAGACCAAGGAGATTTACTTGGAAATTAAGGAGGTTTTGTTATAAATATAACCAATGGCCTAAGTGTCTGGTGAGATAGAGTGATGACAAGTGACAGAGGGGATTTTTAGGTTATGAGAGAGAGTGTACAAGGGGCTTTGGGCCTCGTATGGGTTAGGTGTTTAACTCCATGATTATTTTTGTACAATATTTTTCTTCATAGTGAAGATATTTTATCTCTAGAGTGGACGTAGGCATGTGACTTGCCAAACCATGTTAAATCCTTGTGTCTCTGTACTCCTATTGTCATCTTATTTAATTGACTCTCCCTTGATGGTGCCCCAATAAGGGGTATCAAAGCTGATGGTTTGGATCAACTAGGACAAGAACTGATGGTTCAGATCAGCTTGGACGAGTATTGGAGAAATGATGGTTGCGGTATGAGTAGGTGGCCCTCTTGATGATGAGCGGTAACATGTGCAGAGACGTGGCTCAGTGGGTGCTGAAGAGTGGTAACACGTATGATGTGACTCTTGGAAAAGTAGGCTCGGTAGGTGGCCTGGTCCTAGTGACAAGCGGTAACATGGTGGTCAAGACGTGGCTCAGTCTGGTGAATAATGGTAACATGTTGGAGATACGTGGCTCTTGGAAAAAATGGCATGGTGTGCTTGGGGAAAGACTGCTGATCGTTGAATACTTAAGAAAGGCTTCTGTCGAGGGGGAGTGGACATCCTTGTTCAACAAGGCTTGGCAAAAGCGTTGACGAGAAAGGATGGGAATTTGGAGAAGATAACGGATTGTAGGGTTACACATGTTCCTTGGCCGAGGTGTTCGAATTAGGTGGAGCCATAGTTTATGGTTGACTCGAGTTGTATGTAGTTGGTACGCATTTAAAGGCCAATGGTACTTATTTGTAGTTTTGAAAAATAAGGGTTCTTCATGGTGTTCATGAAGGTTCATAAGTGACTAGGCAATTTGGATCATGGTGGAGTGATACGCATAAAATACACTAAGAGCAAGTGCACTCTATCGCAAAGTAATATATGACTTGAGTCCTAGTTGTCGATCCCACGAGGAACAAGAAGTAATTACTAGATTCGCTAAACTCTTGATTATTTAGACAATCAAAAGTGTAAAGAGAGAAATCATTTAAACAAATAAAGAAGAACAATGAAGAATGAAACAATGTAAAGATAATCAATTAGAGAGAGACTAGGGTGCAATGTTCATTTAAATCCAATTAATCAGATTTTCATTCATTTAAGATGTAAGGTAATTCTCTTGTCAATATTCTCTTAATTGCTATTGAATCCCAATGGTAATGAATAAATAATATTCTATTCCTTAATTATTCACCTATTTGGTCATTTAGTTGAATTAATTAGGAAAGTATTAAGTCTCAATTCAAGAGAACTAACGTATCGTCAATTCCATTGATAGAATAAATTGATATTTGATCATTCACTAATCTAGTCCTAGGTTTATTAAATAGGTCCACTCATTGGATGTGGATGGTCACCAGTCAAACAATGAATTAAAACATGTCAAAAGTGATTAAGTTTTAACAAGAATACAAGTAATATAATAGGCCTAAAAGAAATTACCTAAATGAAAGTTGAATTCAAAATCAATTAATTAGGAAAACAAGATCCCCCATAACCCTAGTTATGACATTAGTTACTCATGTTCAATACAAATAAACTTATATCATAATACAAATCCATGGAAAGAAAAACCTTAAGAAAGGGAAAAATTAGAGGGAAGAGAAGCCAAAACCCCTTTTACGGTGATTGTGATCTTCAACCCTTCAAGAATGTCATCCTCCCTTCGTAGCTGTCCTCCAAGGATTTGTGACAATTCTCTCTTATGATCTGTCTTTGAAAGTCTGTCGTTGCAAAAAGTTCCTGGTGTCGCAAAAGTTATTTTTAGGCATAGGGATTCGCTTCTATTTATAAAATTTGGGGGTGAAAATTGTCGTTTTTACACACAGGAAGCCTCACACAGCCGTTTCTAAGCTCGACGCGGCCGTGTGAGCTAAAATTGCGTAACTCACATCGTAAGGGAGACACAACCATGTGACCCAGAGACATGGCCATGTCTCTTAAAAAAAGTTAGATAAAAATGTTCTTCAAGTTAGAAATGGTCGTGTCTAACTCCTCAATCACTTTTGAGTTGACATAGTGTCTTGTCTAAGCCAAAATGATCTTCTTTTGCTCTGAAAATGCAGTATTTTTTCCTGCTTTCACTCCAAATGTGATAAATCCATTCAATCTGTAAAAACGAAGACAATGATAAAGATCTATATAAAATTCACCAATATATATACGCAAATCACCACAACTAATCCATTTTAAGACTATAAAATATAGGATTATCAATGCCCCACACTTGAGTTTTGCTTGTACTCAACATCTAGAAACATGAATAAAGAGAAATTCCACAATTTAATAATTCGATAAAGTTCAACAATCAAATCCAATTAGATAAGATCATTTAGCACTTAAAAAAATTAAGGCTTGGGTCTAACTTGCAACTTTTCTCTTTAGCAACCAATTCAAATCACTCATCTTTCTATCTTTCAAGTGTTTAAGAACAAAGAGATCACTTAAATTTTTCTTGAAAAATGTAATACCATAGACTTGTTTCTCAATCTCATCTCCACTTCTAAGTTCACATATATAACAAGAATCAAAATGACTTTCTTTGGTTGTAACGGGGCCAAGGGTATAATGAAAGGTAGGAAAAAGATAAATAAGGATAAAGAATGCTCATGGATAAATTGATACATAATAGAATCAGGTTGAAAAGATGATAAATAAAACATAAGCACAAGTGTATAACAGATTCTCACTTTCAACCCAACATTCTCATTATTCTTCACCAACAATCCTTTTCTTTTTTCTTCCTTTTCCATTTTTTCCTTATTTTTTTTGTTTTTCCTTTTAATCCTTGAAGACCAAAATAACCCTTAATGACTTTTCAATTAATACATCAATTGCTCCAAAGAATCCAACCTGATTATACAATTAGGTATCTAAAGAATTCAATTTCAAGCTCAAATGGGGCAACTAAGGGATTATTTTCTCAATGTAACTTTGGAAGTCAAGAAAGAATTAAGCTTAATTGTCTTAATCATGTTCCAGTATGCATGTGAATTATTAAAACCTCAACAAGATATCAAAGCAAGTTCTAACGCACATCAATCACGAGAAAACCCACTTTAGAAGAAAAATAGGATTTTGTTTATAAAAAATTCAATCATTAAAGCTCAAAACTCACTTTCTGGTTAATGTTAATAAAGAGAACAAATGCAAGTAGACATGACTAATTTTTAACTAAGATGCTAAATTTCACTTTACTTAATTGAAAAAGATTGTTTCGCACAAAATAAGCTCAAAAGTAATGAATTCCCCTCTAGAACATATTTCTATCAGCTCAGTATTAATTCAAGCAATTAACACACAATTCCTGATTAATTATTAGTAATACTCAAGTGTTCATTGATTGTCCAAAAATTTTAAGGGTACCCCTCATACTTAAGATAAACATTGTCTTCAATGTAAAAAAAATAAAACAAAAATAACATAACAGAGGATAATGAAACTTCCCTGGAAATTAAACACAAAATCACGAAGGAGGTGGGGGAGGTGAAGCCTGGGGAAGGCGTGTAGCCATGAGCTCAAACATCTAATCTAAATAAGCAGCGACATATTGTAAAAAACTGCACAAGAAAAACAAAAGGGCCATGACAAATTTTTTATATATATATGACAAACAAAGCTAAAACTGAAAACCAAATGCACAGACTAAGAAAAAGGATAGAAACATAGGTTTCCTCCTATGAAGTGCTAAGTTATAGTCATTAACTTGACTATGAGCTAGTTTCGTGCTTAGGTGATGTCAATGGAGTATGGGCCATTGACTCCTTCTTCATAGTTCTTCACTCTCTGGCCATTAATCAGGAATGTCTTGTGGTCTTCTTTCTTCACCTCAAGCACACCGTACGATAAGACGCAAATAATCTCGTATGGCCCATACCCTTTTGACCAAAACTTACCAGGAAGAAAATGAATATGTAAGTTACAGACAAGAATTTTATCCTTAATCTTAAACTCATGCTGCTTGATACACTTGTCATGTCGCTTCTTTGGTCTCTTTTTGTAGTGGTAGGCATTCTCAAAGTTAGTGGCAGACTTAGGCAAAATCTTTTCTGGCATATCATTAGTTACAACTTCTTGCATATATGAAGACACAATACTTTCCACAATATCAATAGCAACTATGCAATTACATGAATCAAAGGAACTAGAAGTTTTGACAGAGTTAAAAACATTAAAAATAATTTCCTCATCATTTAATCACAAAGTCAACTTCTCTTGACTAACATCAATTATGGTATTTCTAATGGTGAAGAATGAGCGCCCAAGTATGATTAGGATCTCTGAGTCTTCTTCCATGTCCAACACAACGAAGTCAGTTGGGAAAATGAATTTGTCCACCTTTACCAAAACATCCTCTAATATACCATGAGGGTAAGTGATGAATCTATTAGCCAGCTGAAATGACATGTTAGTAGGCTTTGACTCCTGCATTCCTAATTTCTTAAAAATAGAGAAAGACATTAAATTTATACTAGCATCTAAATCATATAATGCTTTCTCAAAATAAGAGTTACCAATAGAGTAAGGAATAGTGAAACTCCCTGGATCTTTTAATTTCGGTGGTAGCTTCTTTAAGAGAATGGTGGAGCATTCCTCATTTAGACATATCGTCACAAATTCCTCAAGTTTGCATTTTTTTTGTAAATATTCTTTCAAGAACTTTGCATACTTAGGCATTTGAGAGATGACTTCAACAAACGGAATGTTAATTTGCTATTTCTTGAACATCTCTAAAAATTTAGCAAATTGCTTGTCTAGTTGAGTGTTCTTGAGCTTCTAAGGGAATGGAATAGAGGGCTTCTGTGGCTTACTTACCTATGCCGCAGAGGGTGCTTCACTTGCCTTCTCGTTTTCCACAAGAAATGACTCATCAAGAGTATCTCCATGCTCTGATATTTCCTTCTCCTTTTTCTTGGGAAGCTCCCCAAGCTCGTTACCACTTCTTAGAGTATTTGTATTGACCTGTTCCTTCGGATTAGACTCGATAGTACCAGACAATGTTCCCGATGCCCTTTCTGTCATCAAGGTAGCCAATTGGCTAATCTAAATTTTCATACTCTTCAATCGGGCCTCTGAATTCTGCTTGTACTTCATTACAAAGTTTTCAAAACTTTGTTTCTCTTCAGGTGCTTGGAAACTTGGGGGTGGTTGCGGAGCTCTCTGATGACTCTGTTGACTACCCTGTTAATTTGTCTATTTGAAATTAAGGTAGTCCCTCTAACTAGGATTGTACGTATTAGAATATGGATTGTACTGCTGCTGATTGGAATTATCAACAAAATTTGCTACTTCGGGCTCGGGGGCAAAAGAACTATCAACTTGACAATTTGAATTATTATGTCCCTGTCCTCCACATGCTTCACATATGATTGGTGGGGCTGCACTATTTGCCACCATCTCATTTTGCCCTTGGTAATTGTTTAGCGCCATTTCTTCAATAACTCCATGAATTTCAGTTGTTGTTTTCCTCCAAATTGAACCTCTCGCAACGGCATCAATGAGTGAATGGTTGGCAAGCAACAAACCATTGTAAAAAGTCTGTACCTACTGCCATATCAAACTGCACAAAAGAAAAAAATATCATTCCTTAACTTAGCAAATTTAGAGGGAGGAAAATATTTCGTTAAAAATTATTGTGTCAATTGATCTCATGTGGTGATGGAACCCCTTGGTAGTGACGTTAACCATTGACTCGCCCTGTCCCTAACAGAGAAAGGAAAGAGTCGTAATCAGATTGCATCTTCTATCATCTCATTATACTTTATAGTGTCACACAATTGCAAGAACTTGACTAAATGTTGATTTGAATCATTCGAAGGCAATCCACCAAACTGAATAGAAGTATGAATCATGGAGATCAATGCTAGTTTGAGCTCAAAGTTGTTACCTACCACATCTAGTCTTGTAATACTCCTTTCGTACCCTCCAGCCGTGGGCATGAAATATTCAAGCATTGTTCGCTCTGTTGAGGTAGCTCGTTCTTCACGATGCCCCTCAACTATTGGTCTCTCCATCCTTGTTATAGCTTCTTCAACCACAACTTCAGTATTAGATTGCTTCCTTAACCTGTGAGTTGTTTTCTCAATTTCTAGACTAAATGTCAAATTAGAAGATTGAGAACGAGTAAGCATAAACAATAAATATAAACAATGAGATGAAATGATAAACGAAATTTTAAAAAAATAAAATAAAATAAAAATTCATCTAAATTAGCTAGAGTTTTTTACCTCTAATATTACCAAACTTATTCTGCGGCAACAGCGCCAAAAACTTGATACGCGTAAAATACACTAAGAGCAAGTGCACTTTATCGCAAAGTAATATAGGACTTGAGTCCTAGTTGTCGATCCCACGAGGAATAAGAAGTAATTACTAGATTCACTAAACTCTTGATTATTTAGACAATCGAAAGTGTAAAGAGAGAAATCACTTAAACAAATAAAGAAGAACAATGGACAATCAAACAATGTAGAGATAATCAATTAGAGAGAGACTAGGGCGCAATGTTCACTTGAATCCAATTAATCAGATTTGTATTCATTTATGATGTAAGGTAATTCTCTTGTCAATATTCTCTTAATTGCTATTGAATCCCAATGGTCATGGATAAATAATATTCTATCCCTTAATTATTCACCTATTTTGTCATTTAGTTGAATTAATTAGGAATGCATTAAATCTCAATTCAAAAGATGAACTAACATATCGTCAATTCCATTGATAGAATAAATTAATGTTGGGTCATTTACTAATCTAATCTTAGGTTTATTAAATAGGTTCACTCATTGGATTTGGATGGTCACCGGTCAAACAATGAATTAAAACATGTCAAAAGTGATCAAGTTCTAACAAGAATACAAGCAATATAATAGACCCAAAAGAAATTACCTTAATCAAAGTTGAATTCAAAACCAATTAATTAGGAAAATAAGATCCCCCATAGCCCTGGTTATGGGATTAGTTACTCATGTTCAATGCAAACAAACTCATATCACAATACAAATCCATGGAAAGAAATACCTGAAGAAAGGGAAAAATTAGAAGGAAGAGAAACCAAAACTTATTTTACGGTGATTGTGATTTTCAAGCCTTCAAGAATGCCATCCTCATTTCGTAGCCGTCCTCCAAGGATTTGTGGTAATTCTCTCTTCTGATCTGTCTCTCAAAGTGTGCTGTCGCAAAAAGTTCCTAGTGTCGCAAAAGTTATTTTTAGGTTTAGGGATTCGCTTTTATTAATAAAATTTAGCGTGAAAACTGTTGTTTTTACGCACAGGAAGCCTCAAACGGCCGTGTCTAAGCTCGACACGGCAATGTGAGCTAAAATTGCATAACGTACACCGTAAGGGAGACACGACCATATGACCCAGAGATATAGTCGTGTCTCTTAAAAAAAAGTTAGACAGAAGAGTTCTTCAAGTTAGACAAGGTCGTGTCTAACTCCTCAATTGCTTCTGAGTTGACACAGGGCCTTATCTAAGCCACTGTCTAAGCCAAAATGATTCTCTTTTGCTTTAAAAATGTTGTGTCTTCACATGCTTTCACTCCAAATGTGATAAATTCATTCAATCAAAAACAAAGACAATGATAAGGATCCTTCTAAAATTCACCAATATATATACGCAAATCACCACAATTAATCCATTTTATAAGACTGTAAAATATAAACTTATCATGGAGCTGTTATAAATTTCCAAGGTGGCGGGACATTCACAAAGGTGGAGATTTATTGGGATTTTGGCTCATGTATCTTGATAAGATAAGGATTAATTTTATTTATGTTTATCCTTAGCAAGTGTATCCTTGAAGATTTAGAGAATCTAAATTAAGGATATGGAAAAATATGTAGGATTTTGTTAAAATTAATAAGATTTGGGAAATCTGTTAGGAATTTAGAAACTAAGGATTCTTGGAGACTAAGGAGATTTGCCTAGAGACCAAGGAGGTTTTGTTATAAATAAAACCAATGGCCTAAGTGTGTGGTGAGATAGAGTGAGGACAAGTGACAAAGGGGATTTTTGGGTTATGAGAGAGAGTGTACAAGGGACTTTAGGCTGTGTATAGGTTAGATGTTTAACTCCATGATTATTCTTGTACGGTATTTTTCTCTCATAGTGAAGACATTTTATTTTTGGGGTGGACGTAAGCATGTGACTTTCCGAATCACGTTAAATTCTTGTGTCTCTGTGCTTCTATTATCATATTGTTTAATTGACTCTCCCTTGATGTCACCCCAACATGCAATACCTTTTATCTTGTGAAATGTTTGTTCGGTGTCCCATATTTGTTTTTCTTTTAGAAGCATGCTCTTTCCCTTATTTCTTTCTTTCTATGTGAGTCTAGGCTGGTGTTTGCATGAACATAATGCTGTCTTTACTAGCCATGAGAACAAAATACTTGATGCAAATGAACCTATAATCTTCAAACTGAGTTCCAATTGTCCCTTGCATTGCGTTACGTACCTATGTTGTTTATATTCTCTTTTTATTACATAATGGAGTAGTGTTCTCCGTTTGTTAGTTTGGATTGTTCTTTATGGTGATTTTTTGCTACTATTTGTGTGCATTTACAAAGTAAAGTTCAAGGGACTTGGTGAAAGAATAACTAAAAATTTGAGTGTACATGACAGCATCGTATATGTGAAATGGTGGAGTGTGTTTCTTTTCTCGGTCATGTGACGTCCCCTTTGTGCTGGTTAACTAATTCTTGTCCTCTATTGCTAAGTGTTTCTTAGACTAAACTTGTGTGGAGCTTTGTTACTATGCCTTTGTTTATGTTTGATCTCCTGTCAATATGTTCTTGGAATATTGAAACTTCAAGTTTGGTATTTGTTATCTTTTGAAAGGGGATGCAATGATAGGTAGGGAAATAATATGCTTGGCATGCTCTTTGCTCTAATTGGTTCATGACTATGTCAATTAATGATCTTACAAATATTGGGCCATTATCTAACAGCTCTCTCATCCCTCTTCTTTCCCTTCATTTCCCTCTGATGATGCAGGTTTGGATTCCATGTTTTTCTTTTTAAACAAATTCTGTTTTCAATCTAACTATTTGTATGAGGTTAGAGTACCAATCTTTGAGTTTGACACTTTTTTAACATTAATTTGTTCCTTTTTTAATGTATAAAACGAAATAAAATGGTTATTGAATAGAGTTCTAGTTATATTATATGTATGTGCTTATTCCATCTTGAATATCCGCGAGGTTCCTTATCTTCATCCTATCAGTTTGCTAGTTTGAAAATTAATAGTAGGCTAATAATATACCATGTGCAGCTAGAATAATAGAGATCAACCAAGGTGTTGTTGATGTTGCCAACCATTTAGATTGTGCGCCTTAAAATGATAATAAGTTGATAACGCATATTCTTCTTGCTTGTACAGAATCACATGAAAACAAGGTTTCAATACTTTACTTTAACCATTTTATTATTATTATTATTTTAATATGTCCTTGTTTCATGCGTTGATAACCACCTTTTTGTTTTAAAATATCTTTTTTATTGTTTGTCGATATGCTTTAACATCAAGAAAAATGAAGAAGAGAAAGGAGCTAAAAGATCAAAATCTCAAAAGTTAAACTTTTTTGTTCTCTCTTTTCACGAACAGAGCAGCATGCTGATCAATGCAATCATAGAAGCTTTTGAGAAGATCTATATGGCAAACCTTATGAAGAAAACCCTTTGCCAATCCTTACCGTCTGAAAAGAAAACGTTAAGGTTAAGGATTTGACTGCTGAAATAGAATAATTGGAGCAGGAACTGCTTCAGAAAAAGGCTAAAGACGAAGTACAAAGCAAAAGCCTTCTGATGCTCAAAAGAATGAAGAAAAAAGAAATTCAAAAGACTGTTGAATCTTGTGATAAAGATGCTGAAAATCAACATAAGCAGACTGAAGCTTCAGAACCAGTTATTGTTTCTAAGCTTGCTTCTGAACCTACTACTCCATCTGCTGAGAAGGTTGAACCATCAGAAATGAAGCTCTCTCCCCCTCCAATCATGGGAAAACCTATCTTTGATCTGACCAAGACTAAACAAATAGGTCCTGATCTTGAAGGCCACACTCAACTTGTTGCAACTCTTCCCATTGAGATCATTGAGCTTGAATCATAAAAGAAGAGTGAAGGCTATCAAGAAAAGGATGTCGGGGCTGAAGATGAATCTTTTCCTTCAGAAGCAAACAGACCAGAAGAAGCATGCTGAAGAAATCCCCTCATTGAGAACTATTTCTCACTTCTCCCCTCTACATTCAAACTATTGGAATAAACAGTCTCTGGAAGAACACCTAAACCTTCTGAGTGAACAAGTCCACATTCTGAAAAAAGATGTTCAAAAAGGTTTTGCTAAAGTTCGTGCTACCCTTGACTCATTTTTGGCCAAGTTTTTAAGGTTCGAAAAATGATGGGTACAAAAGTTTGAAGAAGTCATTATTCTTGAAGTTGAGAAGTGGCTAAGACCTTCCTAATATGATTCTTCACTTTTGAGCTCTCTATGATGGCCGAGTCTTCGTACCTCATTTTGTTGATGCCAAAAAGGGGTGTGTGAAAGAGAGAAAAAATTGTACTCCAGGCATTTTTACACGATCAACATGGGCATTCTTTTTTTTTTTTGCAAATTATATATTGTTGCTGATTAACAATTATTGAGCTTAGATTGTTTATTCTTTATATCTAAGTATAGTTTGTCATTATAAAAAAAGAGATATTATAAACTCCAAAGCCTCTCAAAAGTCTTAAGGTATACTGAAGTCTTTAGGCCTTTTTCCAAGTTTTGATGGCTAGCAAACTTACACTTAGATTTTTTCTTTGTTCACTAACGAATATTTTTATAAGTGTTATCAAGCTATGTCAAATAGAAAGAAGATTCAAGGTACTTAAGGCTAAAAGGACTTGCATGTAGACAAAGTTCAAAAACCTTCTGAAAGATCAAAAGTGTCCCTGTCCTACATCAGAAGCATAAAGACAATAGGAATTCAATGTCTCAATCAAATGTTTGAAGTTTAAGTGCTAAGGAATCATCATGGTTCAACAAGAAGTCAAAAGCAACACTCGGAAAAGAAGCTTTCAGTGTTCCAAGAGAAGTTCTCAAGACAAGGGCTTTCAAGTCTCAATCATAGAAGAGTAGCTCTCGAGTTGGAAGCTATCAAACACAAGTTAGAAGCCTACAAGTCTTCATCAAGGAAAAGAAGTTCTCAAATCTAAAGCTTACAAAGTCTAAACTCAGAAGAAAAGCAACATGAGAATCCTAGGAACTCATAAGAGAAGAAGTCAAGGTTCAAAAAGATCGAGATCATAAAACATATAAAGACTGAAACTTCTGTCTTTCGCTGAATAGGACAAAACTTTGAAAATGTGCCTAACCACTATAGGATAAGAAAATGGTAACTGTCCTTGTAGTAGGTGACCGCCCAGCAAGGGTCAACAGCTAGTTTTCAAGATCTATAAATACTAAGGGTCCTGAAATAAAGAAAAGTGGAAGCACTATTGCATTGCCAAACTTTTTGATTTCCTTTTTGTTAAACTAATGATCTGTAAAACTTTTCTAAAATACTTCTTTGCTAATGAGTGTAATCATTTTGTTTACTTTAGTTGATAATATTTCAGTATAGAGGTATGATTATCTACCTAATGACAGTGAGTATATGTCCTGTCATGACAGCATGGTATGGGCTGTGATTTTGACTATGTATTTCACTTAAATATGAATGAAACATGTAGCTGTGAATGGTAATACAGCAAAAAACGAAAATTGTCATACTCTCCCATTTTTTCCTCTCCTCTGTTTATGGTTTCTATGTTTTATGGTTCTGTTGCTATTGCATGTTTTAACAGTGGTATCTAGAGCAATGTTCTTATAGACTGTGGGTCCGAATCAAGTAAAAATTGAGAGTTTAAACACTTATGAGTGATCAAATGGCTTCAGGGAGCAATGCTGTTTTTGTTGTTCCTCAATTTTCTGGGAAAAAATTATCACATATGGGTTGTCAAAATGAGATCATGTTTGAAGTCTTTTGGCTTATGGGAGTATGCTGATGAAGACAAGCAAGTTCCACCATTGAGAGCTAATCCCACAATAGATCAAATGAAGCAACATGAAGAGGAGAAGATGAAGAGGGAGAAAGTTGTTAGTAGTTTGCACTCAGGCTTGACAGATGATGTGTTTACAAGCATTATGCATTTGGAAACAGCCAAGCAAATATAGGATGAGCTGAATGAAAGGTATGTAGGTGATGAAAGGGTAAGGTCCATCAAGCTATTGGCTCTTAAAAGAGAGTTTGAAATGCTAAAAATGAAGGAAAATGAATTTGTGAAGGAGTACACTTCAAAGCTGTCCTACTTGGTGAACCAAATAAGGTTGTATGGTGAGGTTGTGCAAGATAGTAAGGTAGTAGAAAAGATGCTGATCAGCCTACCAGAAAAATTTGAAGCCAAAGTTGCTGCCATTGAAGAATCATGTGATCTCAAGAAACTAACTATTTTTGAGATGGTCAATAAGTTCCAAGCTCAAGAACAAAGGATTTCCATGAGAATGGATGATGTAACTGAAGGTGCATTTTAAGATAAACATAAGGGGAAGCAATCTGGTCAGAAGGATCAAAAGAAGCAAAATTATAGAAAATGGGGTGATCAAAAAGGGAAAAGTAAGGTGGTTGGGAGTTCAAGTGAATCCACAGCAAAAGACAAGTTTCCTCCTTGTCTAACTTGCAAAAGAACAAACCACATGACAAAAGATTGTTGGTATAAGGGGAAGCCTCAAATTCAGTGTAACCATTGCAAGAAGTGGAGACATAGAGAGAGGTATTATAGATTTAAGCAAAACCAATCTCAACCACAACCTACACATCAAGTTAACTTCTCTGATGAACAACCCCGAACTGAAGATCACTTGTTTATGGCTACTTAAGCATGTTGTTCAGCTTCAAAGGATGTATGGTATGTAGATAGTGGGTGCACAAACCACATGGCAAGGGACTTAAATCTCATCACTTCTTTGGATAAAGCTGTTAGAACCAAAGTCAAGCTTGGAAACGGAGAAATTGTTCAAGCTAAAGGGAGAGGTATAGTTTTAGTTCACACTAGCAAAGGTCCTAACTTAATTCATGATGTTTTGTTTATTCCTGACTTGGATCAGAATTTGCTTAGTGTTGCACAATTAATGAAGAGAGGATATTCACTTTCATTTAAAAATAATGGTTGTATCATATTGGATTCTAATGATTCAGAAGTTGTTAAGGTTGAAATGTGTGATAATAGTTTTCCAATCAGTTTGAATCAAGTGAATCAATCAGCACTTGTTTCAAAACATGATGATTCTGCACTATAGCATAAGAGATATGGTCATTTCAACATGAATGCATTGCAATTTCTGCAATCCCATGATATGGTTAGAGACATGCCTGCAATAAGTTGTATTGATGATTTATGTGATGCTTGTCAACTTGGAAAAATGCATAGAAAGTCTTTTTCATCAGCAAATGTCACACGGGCAAAGAACAAATTGGAGCTTGTTCATACTAACTTGTGTGGTCCTATGAGTGTCCCTTCTCTAAGCCAGAACAAATACTTTATTTTATTTATTGATGATCTGACCAGAATGACATGGGTGTATTTTTTATCAAGCAAAGCTCAAACTTTCAATGTCTTTAAAAAGTTTAGAGCTATGGTGGAATCTCAAAGTGGCTGCAAGATTAAAATGTTGAGATCGGATAACGGGAAGGAGTATACCTCCAATGAATTTAATATGTTCTGCGAAGATATGGGGATTGTCCATCAATTGACAGTTAGCTACACTCCAGAGCAGAATGGAGTTTCGGAGAGAAAAAATAGAACGGTTGTGGAGATGCAAGATGTTTAATTGCGAAAAGAAAGTCGCCAAGAAGCTTAAGAAGTATTTATACAGCAGAAGTGTATCTCTTGAATAGGCTACCAACAAGAGTCGTTGAAGGGAAAACACCAATTGAGACTTGGATAGGAGTGAAGCCTTCAGCCAAACACTTGAAGATTTTTGGATCAATCTGCTATGTTCATGTTGCAGCAGCTAAAACATCCAAATTGGATGACAAAGCTGAAATGGGGATTTTCTTAGGTTATGCAGCAAGCTCCAAAGGTTATAGAGTGTACAACATGAAGTCAAAACAAATTATGATCAACAGGGATATTCAAGTTGATGAGAATGCATATTGGGATTGGGAAAATAATCAAGTAAAGAGAAATATAAACTCTGTACAGCAAACAATCGCTCTTGATACACCTAATAACCAGAAGCAAGCTATAAATGAGAATGAAAATGAGATAGCTGAATCCGATTCTCCAGTGCTAAGGACTAAGTCCTTGGCTGAAATTTATGAAAAATGCAACTTTGTGGTGAATGAGCCTTCTTATTTTGAAGAGGCTTCAAAACTAACAGAATGGAATGATGCAATGAAGGAGGAGCTGACTATGATAAACAAAAATGGTACTTGGGAACTCACTTCAAGGCCCAAGGACAAGCATGTGATTGGTGTTAAATGGGTTTATAGAACAAAGTTAAATCCTGATGGTTCCATTCATAAACACAAGGCTAGACTTGTGGTGAAAGGGTATTCTCAAATGGCTGGAGTTGATTATGGTGATACATTTGCACCGGTTGCTAGGCATGAAACAATTAGAAGCTCAATATAGATGGAAAATCTTTCACTTGGATGTTAAATCAACCTTTTTAAATGGAGTTCTGCAGGGAGGAAATTTATGTTGAACAGCCTCCTGGTTTTATTGTTGCAGTCATAAAGACAAAGTTTATAGGCTTCATAAAGCCTTGTATGGGTTGAAACAGGCTCCAAGAGCCTGGTATAGCAGAATTGACTCACACTTTCTGCAAAATGATTTCAGGAGGAGTCAAAATGAGCCTACTCTTTATGTGAAAGTTGTGGCAATGGGAAGAAAGTTGTAGTTTCACTTTATGTAGATGATTTGCTGGTTACTGGTGATGATATTGATGAAATTGGTCATTTTAAAAGGAGTATGCTGCAGGTTTTTGAAATGACTGATCTTGGAGTGATGAGGTATTTTTTGGGAATAGAAGTACACCAGCTTGATGATGGAATCTTTCTCTCATAGAGAAAGTATGCCAATGATTTGCTGAAAAAATTCAAATTGGAGAGTTGTAATCCAGTTTCAACTCCTCTTACTGTAAATGAAAAGCTCTCCAAGGTGATGGTGATGCAAAGGCAGATGTAACTCAGTACATGAAGTTTAGTTGGTGCCTTCTTTACTTGACAAAGCAACTAGACCAGATTTGATGTTCTCTGCTAGTTTGCTTTCAAGGTTCATACATTCACCAAGCTTAACACACTTTGGTGTAGGCAAAAGAGTGTTGAGATACCTTAAAGGTACTGCTGATTTTGGCATTTGGTACAACAAAAGCGATGGAAAGCTTGAAGGCTTTGTTGACAGTGATTGGGTGGATCTATTGATGACTCTAAGAGCACAACTAGGTATGTTTTTTCACTTGGGCAGTGGAGTGTTTTCATGGAACTCTAAAAAGCAAGATGTAGTTGCTCAATCCTCAACCTGAAGCTAAGTATATTGTCAGCAAAGAACTGCCGAATCAAGCTATTTGGATTAGAAAGGTACTAATTGATCATAATCATGTGCAAATGGAACCTACTCTACTATGGTGTGATAATAAATCAGTCATATCTATTGCTAACAACCCAATTCAGCATAGGAGAACAAAGCATATCAATGTCAAATTTCATGCCATAAGAGAAGCGGAGCAGAATGGAGATGTTCAATTGATGCATTGCAGGTCTGAAGAGCAATTGGCAGACATTCTTACAAAGGCACTTCCATGTGCTAAGTTTAATGAGCTAAGAAGCAAGCTGGGAGTCTTTAAGAAAAGTTTTAAGGAGGAGTGTTAGACTAATGATCTGTAAAACTTTTCTAAAATACTTCTTTACTAATGGGTGTAATCATTTTGTTTACTTTAGTTGGTAATATTTCAGTATAGAGGTATGATTATCTACCTAATGACAGTGAGTATATGTCCTGTCATGACAGCATGGTATGGGCTGTGATTTTGACTATATATTTCACTTAAATATGAATGAAACATGTAGCTGTGAATGGTAATACAACAAAAAACGAAAATTGCCCTACTCTCTCATTTTTTCCTCTCCTCTGTTTATGGTTTCTATATTTTATGGTTCTGCTGCTATTGCATGTTTTAACACTTTTGAACTCATACTCTAATCTTCTGAACTCAGTTTTTACACTCTAGCCAGCTTCTGAATATTTTCTTAAGTATAAAGCTGTAAATCTCCATATTCAAATTACTTAGATTTACTCTTTGAGTGTTGTGAGGAAACCTAAAAACTTAACCATATATTTGTAACCTAGTCTAATAGTGATCATTGTAAGAATCTAATTTAAAGAGACTAGAGTTGATCAAAGAATATTTGTAATCTAACTTAGAGAAGTTAGAATGGATCAAAGAATGCTTGTGATATAAAAATTCTAGTAATTTGCTTGGGACTGGACGTAGGCATGTAATTGGTCGAACTAGTATAAATTTCTATGTGATGCTTCTAAACTATTCTCTTTGAGTTTCTGATATCTGTTGCTTATTGAATTTATATATCTTCTGAACTATAAATTGCTTTCTCAAGGTTAAAAATAAAAGAGTTTTTATGTTCTCTCTAGAACTTGCTGATCACCTTTGGCGATTTATCTCAATTATCTAAGCCTCTGATTCTAATAGTTTATTCATCCAAGTTAAAATACTTGAGAAATTTATGTGTTTGCAGAAAAAGTTGAAATAGTTGGTAGCATGATTCGACCCCTTCTCGTGTGCCACCTTCACATCTAGAATAGAGCATTTTGGACCTCATCTATGGAGAGTTCTTTTGATAAAATATCGTCCATTTCATGTGTCACCTTGCCACTCACAATCTGTGTCACCTCATCCACATGAGATAGGTGTGAGGATTGGAATAGGTCCCTATAATACTTAGTCATCACGAAAGCTATTTACTCTTCATTCGAAAAGAAATTTTCAAAGTCATCCACTATTAACTCAATCTAGTTTGTCTCTTTCTGCTGGGAAGCTTTGGTGTGAAAAAAGACATGTTCTTGTCCCTATGTTGGAGCAAGGTGGCCCGAGATCTTTGGCCCCAACCTATTTCCTCCATTTCCAGCAAAACATCTAACTCATTTGTAATTTCAGTTTCTCGATTGATACTTTCTGGTGAGACTGGTAACGATTGCACTATTTTTTGCTCCCGTTGCTTCTCTTTTATTTGTTTTGGAAGCTCCCCAAAGTGATCTATACCCCATACCCCACAATTCCAACTTTTCAGCACACCTATTTTTCCTAATGCATCCGACCCTATGCCTCTCCAAGACTCTTGAACAATGTGTGAGCATGTATGTATCATCTAACAACCAGAATTGCTCAAAATGAAACAATTGTCCCTTTCCTTTTCTTTCAGTAGCTTAGCCAAAGAAAATAGACAAAGAGGCATGATCTGACTGATACTATGGCAAATGATTCACTTCCATTCTTGGAATAATATTTTTTCTCCAGTTCCTTGACGTTAAGGCCCTGTCCTTGCTTGGATGTTTTTGACCATGTGAGATTATATTACCTGTAAAACCTAGATCCACCAAACCCCAGTTTTCGATAGTGTCACGAAACTCCTCCACTAAAGCGTAATCAACCGCATTCCCCCTTGTTTTTTTGCTTGAGACAACACTAGGTTAAAGTTTCCGTAGGAAAACTATGGGAGATTCAAAACACCCCTAAGCTCCCTTAAAAGACTGTATGATAGAGTTTTGACCTCCCTTTCTGGCCACCCACTGACTCCAGTGGCCCTCCACACAAAATCAGTAACAGTGCACCGAACCTCCATGTCAATATGGTGAGGTGACATGGAGAGAACTTGCACTTCCAACTAATCTTTCCATAAACTTACCAAACCCCCAGATCTATCCCTACTGTTGCCACCACAATCTACTGCAACAACATTATTAAAACCAATTATGAACCTCATTTCCTGCATCACTGCTACTTTACTTCTTGCTTTCATAAGGAACACAAGTTGGGGAGCTTCTTTGAAGAGTATCTTCTTCAAAGCACGACCTGCCTGTGGATTCCCAACCCACGACAGTTCTATCTCAAAAAAGTCATGGTTGTCGGCGGTTTCATGCCTAGTCCTTTTCTTTGTCACTCCCGTATCTTATCCCCTTGTAGCTAGAGATTTCAATTAATGAGTTAAGTGAGAAACTAGTGAGACTTCAACACTCACACTTGAATTTCTAACATTCTACGTAGGCAATGAGTCTATTCTTCCCACTTATATACTCTTCACTCAATTTCTAACATTCTGCAATAGTGGGCAATGAGTCAATTCTTCCCATTTATATACTCTTCACTCAACTCATTTTTTATCAATATAATTTTCTCACTTATATACTATTCACTTAACTCATTTTTTATCAATGTGGTCTTCTCACTTATATACTCTCCACTTAACCTATTTTTTTATCAATGTGAGACTTCAATACTCACTTGAATTTCAAACATTTTTTCCCTCAAGTGTGAGTCCCAACATTAGTAGGCGGAAGTGATTCCGAATATTCACGAGATTACCATCCAAGACCCAAGTCTTGTTAATGTGCTTCACAACATGGATTAGGATCGAATCCAAACACCAACCATTGTCTCCTTAGGGTCGAATCCAAGAACCAACCATTGTCTCCAAATACTCGGCCCAAATTAACTATCGACTTTGATATCACTTGTTGGGTCATAGGAAGGCCTAAAAGCATGAGAGATTTTTATCAATGAGTTAAGTGAGAAAACCACAATAGTGGACCTGATGTCATGTCTTGACTCAAAACCTCAAGACAATGAGTTTATGGATCTTTTTATTTATATACTATTCACTTAACCTTTTTTTTTTTTATCAATATGAGACTTCAATACTCACACTTGAATTTCCAACACTCCATGTAGTCTTTTTTTCAGCACATGCACTAGTGCAAATTTTATTAGTTATATGAACCTATGCGGCCTCTCATTGTTCGTGGTAGTTACAGTAAGCTCACCCATTTTAGAATGCTCCCTGAAAGACCTACCCTCATCTACTAAAGTTTGCTAAGATGATTTAGGAGATTTTTGTACATCGTCTCATCCGCTTCGTGAATGGACAGAACTACTAGTTTTTCTAAGAGTCTCTTAGAAACTTGCTTTTGCCCACCCTTATTCTCAGGACTTGCAGCACTTGGTGAACGTTTTGAACTGCCTCCTCTCTTCTTCATTACTCGACTAACTACCTCATTCGTCCTCAACCATGGGCCAAGGCTCCTTGATTGCACCACAAACATTTTTGTATTTTCTAAGGCCAGCTTACATCCATTTTCATCATGCCTGATTATACTGCAGAAGAAATAGAAACTTGGAAGTTTTTCATATATGAAACTAATCCATTGAATACCATCTTTACAGTTACACGTATTGACACCAGTTCTTACAGGTTGTGACATCCCACTCGATCAACGCCTTTATAACCTGCCCTTGGTTATTCGGGAGATATAGTCAAGAAATTCTCAAGCACCTAATAATAATATATCATTATTATTATTATTAGGCAATTTTTCATATTCTTTTGGACATTGTAAAAGTAAGATACAACATAAACCTGCATAGTCTTAAACTAACCATACCTTAATTTAAATTGCATATAAGCCCATGATACATTTTTTTTTTTTTTTCCATCAATCAGCTAACCATAAGACCTAAGACTGCAATTTATTATTTCTGTATATATATATATATATATATATATATATATATATATATATATATATATATATATATATTATATGGAGGCATATCTAATGAGAGCAGTTTTTATTGTGAGAGGGTGAGAGGAATAAATCTTGACCATACAACCATACATTGATAGTCAAGATTAAAAATTACTCAAATGTCATATGACCACTTAAAAAAGTTACATGTATTTATGTTCTAATCTTGACTATTCATGTAAAATCCAATGGTCAAGATTCAGTCCTCTCATTTCTTAAAATAAACACTATTCTTACTAGATACATTCTTTATATATATATATATATGCCATTGAGCTAACACTCTGGTATTAACCACAGATTTTTTTACCAAATTGCCACTGGTGGCAAAACTACTTATTAAAATGTCACTTTTTAAAACTATTTACTAAATTGTCATTTTTTAAATTATTTATCAAAATATTACTCTTTTGAAACTATATACCAAACTGTCATCTTTTTGTCAATTGTGACATTTTTTAATAATTTCTGATCCACATAGGATGCACCAAACAGGGTAGTGCATCCATGTAGATTACGCCAACACGATTGACATAATCCATGTGGATGCGCCACCCTATTTGGCACATCCAACGTAGATGCGTCATCCTATATGGCGTTTTTTACATGGATATGCCATGTAAAATGATGTTTTTTAGTTAAAAACGCCAACACATTTGACATTTTCCATGTTGACAAAAAATAAATAAAAAATACTTATAGGACGCTTAATCTATTTCACGTGGTTCTCGCACTCCTCTCAAAGACACATGCATTTCACATGCCTACTAGAGAGTGCACCATATATAACGTTGGAAAACATCAATATCAATTAGCTTATTTATAGGCCAATTGTTTGTTTCTGATCCGTAAAATAGTCGATGTGGGACTTTGGTGTTGGCAAGGCAAAATAACTAAGTAAGTTAACAAGGTACTTTTATTCGATGTGAGACTTTGGTGTTGGCAAGACAAAATAACTAACTAAGATAACAAAGTACCTTTATTCGATGTGAGATTTTGATCTAATTAAATATATCATTATATACTACTTTTATGCATATTGCTAACTTCTTTCAACTTGTTTTTTAAGATGAAAGAAGTTTGCAAGTTCCATCTTTTTTTTTAGGCCGAAAGTCTAATTTCTTCATGATTTAAACAACTTAAATTTATGTATATTTTAGTAATACTATATTTTAAAATAAACAAAAAACACAATGACTAGTTCAGTCCTCAATCTGTTCCTTCCTTTCAATTTGTTGAGTGTCATTCAGAATCAGAATATAGAAAATGAATAGCGCATAAATGAAGCTTATTTGTTGATAACCCTTATGCTAATAAAAATGATCGAGACTCATCTAATTTGACTTTCTCACATATCGTTTTTCCTAATATATATTATATAAATGTTTTAGTAGGTAGTTAGCAATATACATCATCATTTTGTAGCTACTCTAGCTTGAATTTATTGTAAGGATAAATTTAAAGACATATGATGATCGAACACATATCATCGATAGTTAATGAACAATAAATAAGGTGGATAAATTTAAATAATAAAGAAATTAGGCTTTTAGTCTGAAAGAAAAAAGTAGAGCTTTCAAACTTTCTTCATCTTACAAAAACAAGTTTGAAAGAAGTTAGTAATATGTATAAAAGTAATATATAATGATATATTTAATTAAATTAAAATTTTACATCGAACAAAGATACTTTGTTGTCTTACTTAATTGTTTTGCCTTGTCAACACTAAAGTTCCACATCGAACAAGATACCTTATTACCTTACTTAGTTGTTTTGCCTTACTAACACCAAAGTCACACATCGATTACTTTACAGATCAGAAGTAAATACTTGACTTATAAATAAGCTAATTGATACTGATGTCTTCCAACGTTATGGTGCACTTTCTAATAGGCATGTGAAATACATGTGTCTTTGGAACGAGTGCAAGAATTACGTGAAATGGGTTAAGTGCCCTATAAGTATTTTTTTTAAATTTTTTTTGTTGACATAGAAAATGTGAAATGTGTTGGCGTTTTTAACTAAAAAACGTCATCCTGCATGATGTATTCACGTAAAAAACGCTATGTATGGTGGCGCATCCACGTTGGATGCGCCAAATAGGGTGACACATTCATGTGGATTACACCAATCATGTTGGCGTAATTCACATAGATGTGTCATCCTGTTTGGCGCATCCTATGTGGACTAGAAATTATTCAAAAATGCCACATTGAACAAAAAGGTGACAGTTTAGTATATAATTTTAAAAGAATGACATTTTAATAAATAGTTTAAAAAAAGTGATAATTTAATAAATAATTTAAAAAAATAATATTTTGACAAATAATTTTATCACCAGTAACGGATTGATAAAAAAGCCAACAATCACAACACCATTGTCTTTGGCAAGAAAATATGTGATACATTGATAACCTTAGTATTTGGTCATAAATTATTAAGTCTATGTGAAGTTTATTATGTACGTCTATACTGGTAGTTTTTCTGCGTCACCAGTCTTTGATTTTGTCAAGAGGATTGATAGTTGGAAACAAGGTTTGATGTTATATACATGGTGTACTTTGTGAGTGGAAACAAATTACTTAGATATAAGTGGAGACACGTATCCAGTTGTTTTTAATCACATTCTAATTGGTGTCACTAGTCCATTAAAAAATTATTTCCTCATTATGGTAGTAATTGAAGTTTCCATTGCTACATTTG
Organism: Ormosia semicastrata; assembly: GCA_029884595.1. Lineage (NCBI taxonomy): Eukaryota > Viridiplantae > Streptophyta > Magnoliopsida > Fabales > Fabaceae > Ormosia > Ormosia semicastrata. The sequence goes on from JAQQTO010000040.1 coordinate 7,308,668, forward strand.
TATCATATTTTTTAGGACTGAACTCCATGGGCATTCTTTGTGACTAATCACATATTTGATGACAGAAATTTTTTTAAATTATTTATATAGGCTGGGTAAAATTGTAAATATAAACCTAAGTAATCCTTTAATATTCATCAAAATGTATTGAAACAAGATTGTAAGAATTTTAAAAGTAGGTGGGCAACATTGTAATAATTGGAAAAGGAGACAAATCTAGCAATTGAAAATAAGGAGTAGAATGTAATGAAGCCACGATAATATAAACTGAAATATAAAAGACAATTGATGCATAATGGATGAGCATAATTTAGTATAATTTTTTATTAATAATTTATGGATTTTTCCTGATGTCTATTTAGGTTAATTTATTTTAGCTAATTAATAACTTTATTGTTTGATTAGGATTTGACTACACGTATACTACAGGATTATAAATATCCGATTGGGTGTTTCAAATTGACATGTCTTTTCAAAATACTTCTTTTGTACACTTTTTTCAAAATATTAAAAAACAAACAATTATGATTTTTTCGTGTAAAGCTTGGATCTCTTAGTTTTGCATCAATAATATTTTGTGTTATAATTTGATGTAATATGTATGCAGCTTAAAATGTTAATTTTTGCAATTCTTTCTGCACTTTCAAATTCCATGGTAACATTCCATTGTACTGTGATGATTTCTAACCAATTATTTTTATAGTTTAGAAAATTACTATTGTAGGTGAAGTTATAACATTTTTCTTCTCAAAATAGGTGTGTGCAAGAAGATGTATCCTTATGGGTATTGTAAACAAATATATTTCCTTATTTTTGGTTAGAACAAATTATGAACAAATAAATAATAGAATATAATATTAACAGTTCTACAGGCATGCTACTAGATAAAAATTGAAAATTTGAAAAAAAAAATGAAATGTTAACACTTAGCTCCATTGACTGTCATCACCTAATGGATGGTTTTCTATAATTTTAAAGGCTAGTATTATGCTACCTTTACTTATTCATCTATTTATTTGTCTTCTTTCTTCGCTAATCATAATAAGAATTTTACAATTTTGCTACTAAATTTAATTATGAAATTTTTTTATAACTAATCTATAGCTAATTAGTTATGCATTATCTATGAAATAAGTTTCCCTTGCTAAATTTTGAATGTTTGAAAAAAAAAATTATCAAGTAAATAGTTACAAAATAACTATGCTTTAGCTATGAAATTTAGTTACAATTTTTTTTTATAGCTAATATGTAGTTAATTAGTTACAGATTAACTATGAAATAAATTTTCCTATTTAAATTTTGAATACCTAAAGAAAAAAATAATTATCAAATAAATAACTACAAAATAACTACAATTTAGCTATAAATTTTTTTGTAACAAAATAAAATTTTGTAGCTAACTTAGGAATTTGGTAGCTAAATTTTTTTACCCTAAACCCTAACCTTTCTCAGCACCATTCACCCACACAAACTCAGCACGGTACACCCTCCATTTCTTCTTACAACATATCACACTCTTTCTTCTTTTCTGTGACCTTCTTCTGTGCTGAAATGAAAAACCCACGATTCAACTCGCACCTGCAACAATGTCAATGCTATATCCTCTCTGCCACTACTTCACGATTCTCTCCCTGAACTCCTTGACGCCCTCCACCTCCTTAAGACCAAGAAAAACCCAAAGCGCATCCTCGAAATTTGTCGTGTTACCTTCTCCCTCGCCGTCTCCAAGCTCTCCGCTGCCAACCGACCTTCTCCTCGACGAGCTCAAAACCTGATCCAACCTTCGTAACGAATAGTTCCTCTCCCACGCCATCGTCCTCTATGGCGAAGCCACCATGCTCGACCACGCAATCCCTGTGTTGTATGTTGCTCCTCATTTGCGATTGCGACGAAATCAATGCGTGGTGACTGGTGAGAAAAGTGCTCGTGCCATTGATTGGCTTCTGCTACAGTGCTGCGTCTTCATCTGGTGAGAGCCCTTGTGTAAGTGTATAAGTTTTCTAAAAAATCTTAATATAGAAAACCATCATTCAAACACAAGGATCTTAGAATTCATGATTCCCACAAATAAAAATGTAAGAAAATACTAACTTTTATCTATGAATAGTTGGCAGACTGTATTCCAAGAGCGTTAGAGAGATCCCAAAACTCACTTTCTATTCCTTTGACTTTTCTTTATGCTTCTTTTACTTTAGTGATGGTGAGGCAAGAAGAAACCCTGACGGCCAGGAACAAACTTAAAGTTTTGCGTAGAAACTATTCTTTAAATACTATTAACTTCCATCAAGTTAACAATTATTATAATTATAAAACTGTCCTTTTCCTTTTACCCAATAAGAGTTTAGTCCATTAACTTAATTTAATTATTTATTAAACTAATAAGATAAGTCACAAGCCCATTACATGAGATATTTAATCTAACATTCTCCAACTTGTCTCATATGACATTACATTCTTTATAGTTTGATAAGTCTGTCAAAACATAATATGAATTCATATATACATAGCCAAACTCTTCTTTACATTGGATACATCATTCATCATGGCAGTTGTATATCATTTAATAGACATAATTCGTTCCATGTACCACAAAATTAGTCCTCTCCTTGACATGACCTATAAATGGGAAGCACATAATTGGTCTAACAATAATATCTTTATTAAATACAGAACCTGTTATTATCATTATTATTCAATCATGTATACAAACTAGGAAAATAGGTAAGATAGAAACATAATCATTCATGAGCTCAGAGTGTCAAAGTACATAAAACATCATCATTAACATAATATACAATAATGCCTATACTTTCAACATGTCCACTAAATAAAGTCGATGCTAATGTACTTTATTAGGTGGTAACCCTTTCGTCAAGGGGCCAACGATCATAAAGTCGATGCTAATGTACTTTATTAACACTCTATGTTTCTGAACTTCTTCTTTAACCACAAAGTATTTCAATTCCATAGGTTTAACACCTTCAGAATACTTGTCTTTTTTTTTAGAAAAAAGATTTTTGCAGACAATAAACTTTAGTGACTTATCAATACTGTCGACAATTCTAAGTCCTAAATAAAATTCTGCAATCATAATTCATTAATAATGGCCTCAAAGCATGCCATAACATTAAATTTGTCCCCTTTCTGAATTGGAACCATACTTACTGACCATTTATCCATTTTCTATATCTTTATTGACATAGATTTTTTGAAACAAACCCAACAATCCTTGTGACCTGTCACGAAATATTTATATTCCAATCACATAGCTTACCTCTCTCATATCTTTCATTTCAAAGTTATTTGAGAGAAACTTCTTAGTCTCACTTAGTAGACCAAGATCATTAGTTGCAAGTAAGATGTCATCAACATATAGAACTAGAAAGATAAACTTACTCCTACTAATCTTCAGATATATACATCGATCAATAGTATTTTCCTTAAATCTGAAGGATACAATAGTATCATTGAACTTGAGATACCATTCTTGGGAAACTTGCTTAAGTCTGTATATTGATTTATCAAGTTTACACACCATGTGTTCTTTCACCTCAACTGAAAACCCTATTGGTTGATCCATATAAACATTTTCCTCTAAATTCCCATTTAGAAAGGCGATTTTCACATCCAGTTGATGCAGTTCTAGATCATAATGAGCTACTAATGCCATGATAATTCTAAAAGAATCTTTCTTGGAAACTGGTGAAGAAGTTTCCTTATAGTCAATGCCATCATTTTGAATAAAACCTTAGGCAACAAGATGGACCTTGTAACGTTCAAGGTTGCCATGAGAGTCACGTTTAGTCTTAAAGACTTATTTACACCTAACTCTCTTGCACCCTTTATGTAATTCCACAAGGTCCCATACACCATTATGTTCCATTGGTTTAAGCTCATCTTTCATGGCATCTAACCATTTATTATCATTGTCACTATTAATGGCTTGTGAAAATGATACTGGATCATTGTCATTAATTCCCAAGTCATTTTTTTACTCTTGTAGATACACCACATAGTCATTCGGAATAGCAGATCTACTTTCTCTTTAGGTTATTCTTAATGTTATTTCTTGTGGTTGTTCTATTATAGGTTTATTGTTAACCTCAGGATCATTAATTTGTTGTTCTTCTTTATTATTATTCAATTCAACAACATGAGGAACAACAATTTAATAAGTAGGAGCACGAGTTAAAGGAACTTGTACTCTAACTTCTTTAATCGCCATATTTCATGAAGTTTCACTCCCACTTGTTTCATCATTCTCAATGAACCGGACAATTTCAGTTTCGTCAAATCCTCCATAATACTTACCACCTCTATCTGACCATACGATCTTCATATTTTTGTCCAATTGCCTTTTAATTTCATTTATATAAACTTCCAAGGCATTCACTGCTTCAGATTTCTCATGCAGTAAATAGACATATCCATAACGTAAATAATTGTTAATAAAGGTGATAAAGTACTCTTCTTTACTAAAAGAGTTGACAGCAAAGGGTTCACACATATCGGTGTGTATAATTTCAAGAAGCTGAGTGCTTCTCGTGGCACTTTCTTTGTGTGTTTTTATTTGTTTTTCCTTAATACAATCCACACAAATATTAAGGTCAGTGAAATCCAAATCTAGAAGGGTGTTATTTTTTACCAACCTTTCCATTCTTTCTTTGGAAATGTGACCCAAACATTTATGTCACAAGTAAGCAGAACGATCATTCACTAAATTACGTTTAGTGCCAACATTATGATGCAAGGTCATAAGAGTTTTAACATATAAATTATCAAGATTCAATTTATATAAACCATTACAAAGTATACCAAAACCATTCATATAGGTATGCTTGTATAAACTAAAACATCCATTACCAAACTTAAAAGAGTATCCAGCAACATCAAGTTTAGACAAAGAAACTAAATTTCTAGAAATACTAAGTACATAAAAAGTTTCAAATAAATCTAAATGATGTCCAATGTCTAGGATTAAACGGTAAGTCCTGATATCTTTCACTAGAACTTTCACCCTCTTTCCCATGAAGACGAACTTCTCATTCGGACTTATGTTTTGGATTGTAAGGAATCCTTGCATCGTATTATAAACATGAGTTGTACATTCCGAATCAATCCACCAAGTATTATGGAGAACTTCAATTAAATTTGATTTGAAACATACATAAACTTTCTTTCTGACTCCTTGATAGTTCACATAATTGATAGAGTGATTTCCTTGATTCTTAAGTCTAGTTTCCTCCTGAACTAACATACTATGCAATTCATGCACATTCCATTTACCTTTCATGGTATTATAGTTCATTTGGAATGGACCATACTCAAACGGTAATGAGTTCAGAATGAACTGTACAAGAAAATTCTCATCCACTTCCATTCCCAATGACTTAAGCCTTGCTACAATGTTTGTCACTTTAATGACGTACTCATGCATAGTACGAGAACCATCAAATTTCATGGTGGTTAAAATACTCATTAATGTCCCAGTAAGAGACTTGTCAGTAGTTTGGGAGTGCTATTCTACTAACTCCATCATTTCTTTAGCATTCTCAATTTTAGGAAGAGCTGACTTAATATTGCTAGCTATACTCATCTGCATATACATCGGACTCAATCTATTTGATCTTTCCTAGTTTTTATAATGAACTTTCTCTTCATTAGTGTTTAAAACAGTAATAGCATCTGGTTTATCTACTCGAAAAGCTAAATCCAAATCCATTATCCCAAGGTAAAACTAGATTTGCTCAATCGAATCAGAGAAATTAAGTCCATTAAAATTGGAACAGATGAGAGATGCGAATGCATAACAATAATTACTATAATGATTACATGTTTGACAATAATACTTTGAGTCATAAATTAACATACTATATAGATTCAGACAGCAAATCACTTAAGCATTCAATGTATATTAATATTCTCCTTTGGGTGATCCATCAATATACAATAATAAACATAATGATGCTAATAAAATTTTTGGCAATGATATATGCACTAACTAGAAATATTTATTATCTTTGGATATATAAATAAAACTAATAGTACACTTACACTACTAACAATCATGTCCATTTATTATAAGGGCAGCTAATCAACCTTTGAGCGATCCATAAATGTCTTATAACAATGAACTTCAATTTACCTATACACAAATAATTATCATGTCATTCATAGCATCCATTCTATAGGTAATTGAAAGAATAATGTTCATATAATTTAGAATTAAATCAACTTAAAGATTTGACCACTTTGGTGATTAACAAATCTATCATATATTAATTTCAAATTGACAGCATTATACATAAAAATCAAATACTGCATATTCTTTAAAATAACTTTCATATAATTTGAGATTAAATCAACTTAAAGATTTGACCACTTTGGTGATTAACAAATCTCATATGATATTATCCCAAATTAATGGCATTATACATAAAAAAAATAATATGCTATTAGAATCAATAATATTGATTTACGTTGATTTATTTACGTAATACCATCAAACAGTATTTGATTCATAGTATTTGCTTTAAGTTGAATCATAAAAAAAAACACGTAATACCATCAAACAGTATTTGCTTTCCATTGATTTCATAGATTTACGAGAATAATCATTATAATTGCTATAAACAATTGGTACCATAAAGATGTAATAGCTTTACGATTGTAATAGCATAATAAAATTCATAATTGGTCATTGCCATTGTAACCACTTTGACATTCCATCGTTGATTTACGAACTTTGAAAACAATCATTTGCCTTTTAACAAAATATTTATTAATTTATTACAATCAATATCTCAAATTGATTTATTATTGCAATCATTAAAACAGTAAATCATTGATATAATTATTTGCAACAATCAATTATAAATTATAATATAATATAATAAAACTTACTTTCTCCATACAATAAAAAGGCCCCCACTTAACAATCACTCTAACAATCACGTTCTTTCACCATACAGTACAATTTCATGTGGACAAAAAAGACAATCATGCATATGACTTTACAATCTTTCACAATTCAGGACTTTATCCAATCATTTTACAATTAGGTTTAATAATTCATAATTAGAGTCAATAATAAATCATAAAATTAACTCATACAATGCAGTAGAATATCATAATAAAAATTCCTAATTTTTACAATCAGGATTCATACAAATTGAAAAAAACAGTCATCGTCAACGGAGAATCATAAATTCCGTAATCATGCTCTAATACCACATGTAAGTTTATAAGTTTTCTAAAAAATCTTAATATAGAAAACTATCATTCAAACACAAGCATCTTAGAATTCATGATTTTCAAAAATAAAAGTCTAAGAAAACACTAACATTTATCCATGAATAGTTGGCAGACTGTATTGCAAGAGCGTTAGGGAGATCTCAAAACTCACTTTCTATTCATTTGCCTTTTCTTTATACTTCTTCTACTTTAACGATGGTGAAGTAAGAAGAAACTCTGACGGCCAGGAACAGACCTAGAATTTTGTATAGAAACTATTCATTAAATACTGTTAACTTCCATCAAGTTAACAGTTACTATAATTGTAAAACTGTCCTTTCCCTTTTATCTAATAAGAGTTTAACTCATTAACTTAATTTAATGACTTATTAAACTAATAAGATAAGTCACAAGCTCATCACATGAGACATTTAATCTAACACCCTTGATATATGTTTTCATCGATTTCCTTCTTCAACCTGAACCCTTGATTTTATTTTTTTTTTTAATATCACATTTTCACTTTTGATTTTCATGGTCAGCTTCAACAGAAGCTGTAATTGTTGTTGAAGCTTGGTCTTTATATTATCAGTTCCTAATTCCTACAGATTGTAAGTTGATTATATATATATATATATATATATATATATATATATAGGGAACTTGTGGGGATTGGGTAACCAAATTTTCTTCTTTTGTTTATTTTATTTTTTGATTTTGTAGTCTTGTGAGTATAATGTAAGCATGGTGATATTGTTAGTTGGGTGATAGTTTGAAGTCCTGGGATATATAGTGATATCTGGTAGTAAGGTTTTGGGATGTCATCATTATATCCATTAGGACACACATTATCTATTTGATGGAAGTCCAAAATGGTCTGTGAAGTTAAGCTGATCTGATTTTGTGAAGTTAAGTTGGTCTGTGCTAAAGTTGTAGGATAATTCACTGTTCTAGCTTTCTTGATTGAATAATTAACTTGTTAAGTGCCACCTTTAATATATCTTTTTAGTGAATCCATTCAGCTCTGTTTAAGTATTTAGTAGATATATACGATATCAGCTGCCTTGCTGTAACTTGGTTCAAATCTAGTCCTTAGGTAACTTGTAATATATCTTTTTAGTGAATCCGTGCAGTTTTGTTTTAGTATTGTGTCCTGGTTTTTGCACTCAAACCCCTACCTTGAAGACACTCAAACCTTATGACAGTGATTTATACAGAAACATCCCTAAATTTACATACAGACTAGTACCACATGACAAGTCATAAATGGCATAAATATAGAGATCATGCTAAAGAGCGTAGAGAAGATCAGAATCCTGATTATGAACCAACTGAACTGGCATTTCATGCAGTTGCTCCTCCTGGCATTGTAGATCTACGGTGAGTTTTCTATCACCTTTTATTATATTTGTGCTATCATATAATTAATCTTTTGCTTTGGATTCCAGATTCCCATTAAAGCCCCCCCTCCCAATGAAAAAAAAAAGCTTTTGTAGTCACTGCCACTGCTTAGTCTTATCTAACAATCCATTAATGTCTTGTAGGTCAGCTGATGCACACAAATTATCCATTGAGAAGAGCAAATACCTAGGAGGTTTGTATTGCACTGTTATTTTGTGGAGTTTTTCCTATCTTCTTCTGAAATAAACAAACAATCTAAAGTTTGTTTTCTTCCCCCCTCGCTAAGTATTAAGGTCTCTGTATAATTACACATGTATAAAGCTTGCTAATTATTAAAATATATTTACTTCTAGGAAGGTCTGGTAATCATATTTCAACTTTTCAAGTATATTGGATAAGATATATTGAAATTCATGATTCCCTCTGTTTCAACTTTGTCATCCCTGACATAGGTGACCTGAAATTTCCATATATCTTAAACTAACATCTTGTGAATCGGATTACAAGGTACTTAGAATTTAGGATTCCCAGTGCCAAATGACTCCATAATCTTTTCTTTTTCTGTTAAATGTTTTTTGGTTTTTGATTATATGACTTGCTTGCATTAGCGTAGAGTCCTGGCCTCTATTATTGTTGGCATGACTGTGGAGTCAAAATATGTATGAATAATCTTTGATGTAGCTTGAAAAGCAAACCTTCATTGAACATCTTATGCTTATAACGTAACGTATTGGCTTTCTTGATTCTGGGCAGGTGATGTGGAGCACACGCATTTGGTCAAAGGTTTGGATTATACTTTGCTGAACAAAGTAAGAAGTGAGATTGACAAGAAGCCAGATGCTGGGGATTTTGTTGTACATCTATCAATTAAATCATTTTATGAATTCTTTAATTTTATTCATTAATGAATCAAAGTTTTGTTTATCTGTTTGTGATTTGCTAACAGAGCATCAAAGGAAGACCAACAAGTGTCAATTAGCACAACGACAGCAAAGGTTCTTTTGAAGATTTATATACAATAGGGTCTGGAGCATTTTTTGCAGTTTAAGTGTAAAGATTTGCCCTGCTAATTTTAAAATTAGTGTAGCCCGTTGGTATCAATACATTTCATCATTGTTTCAGTCAGTTTATCAGTGGATAGTGAAGCCTTAGACCATCAATAAGACAAATGAAATGTTCCTTCCTGGTCAAATGACATTTATTTTTAACATGGTGAGAATTTCCATTTCTTCGACATGGTTTTGGTGTTTATATGAGTCTCATGGCTTATTTGTTATTCTCTAAAAGCACTTCTCTGATATAAAATCCCATTTCTAATATGATGATGAGGTACAACTTGGGAAGAAGCTTCGAATATGAGTCAATCCTTGTAATATTTGTAGAATGAGTTGAGAATTGCATTTGTACCTGAAGGCGGTGATGTATTAAAATAAATCTATATTTTTTATTTCCATAGAAATCTTATTTTGGTTTTGTTAATTTCTCATCTTCGATCATAGAATGAAGATAAATGGCACTAAGATCAAACCAAGTCTGTAAAATGATGTTTAATCTAACATCATCTAGACACTTGAAACTAGTGTTTACACCTAGTATTTATTTATAGGAGGATAGAATTGAAGGATAATAATCTGGAATCCAAAGCAAAAGATGAATTATATGATATCTTAGCACAAATATAATAGAAAGTGATAGAAAACTCACCGTAGATCTACAGTGCCAGGAGGAGCAACTGCATGAAATGCCAATTCGGTTAATTCATAATCAAGATTCTGATCTTCTCTACGCTCTTTTGCACGATCTCTTTAGTGATATTGTCTTCCATTCATTGTTCGAGAGTCAACTTTCAAAGGCATAAATGGGTCATTTGAGACATTAAGATTGGATTTGATGGACCAGACAATTACCATGTATCATGATGCTGATATCATAGTCTTCAATACAAGCCCTAGATTAGAATGGTGAGTTCAGTCTGTTTGCTATGTAAACGTTGCCTTCAAATTGTATATGCTTCAAAGTTGTCCTGAAATCCATAGATCAGAATATATTACTGCTTGAAGATGAATAACAACAGAATTTTAGCATAATATTTAATTCAAGTTCCTACATACCATATTATCATATGTTTGCAGTTTTGTAATGTGAGATTGCTCATAAGCATTTGGAAGTAAGGTTTTTGATTTTGTTGTCATCTGATACTGTTACAAAGAAGACTATTATCAAGAAGGCAACCATGTATACCCAAGACTCAAGGTTCTGAATGCATATACAAGGGCTTTGACCACTTGGGCTAGATGGATCGACAACAATACTAAGTATCTGAAAGGAAACAAGTATCGCCGAAAGAGACTCAAAGCAAGCAAATTTGTAGTAGAAGTTGACCTAAGGTGCTTGACATATATTGTTTATTTATATAACAAGTTTAATGTTCTATAGCCTAATCAGAAAAGTTTCTGAAGTAAGCCTTCTGTTTGAGTTAAAAACTTGCCAAAAGGTTCAAATGCGGCGGGTTGCAGTGGGTCGTGCTATGGACTTGACCATGTTGGATCGATATGATCAACTTATAGATGAATTGGAGAAGATGTTTGACATAAAGGGGCAGCTTCAACTTAGGAATAAGTGAGAAATTGTCTTCACTGATGATGAAGGGGATATGATGCTTGTGGGCGATGATCCATGGCCGTAAGTATCTCTTTGTAAACAGTAATACGTATATGCTATTGAGAGAACAAGTTGTGGAAATAAGTATGGAGAAAAATAAGGCAAGAAGTTATTTAGAAATAAATATTTAAATTTTAAGCTTAGAACTATATAGTGAACATACACACTTGTTAGTAAAAGGAAGGAGGATGAGATAGAAAAGTTTTGGAGATAAGGGTGAAGAAATATGAGGAAATTGAAGAGAGAAAGTAGAATATGATGATTAAATAACATCATTTGATTTTATAATTTTATTTATGACCCTATATGTTTCATTGATTTATTTGGCATGCTGCAGTTAAATAAGAATAACTTTAGGACTTTTGGAATGCAAAAGTGGAGAATGCCTTCTTTTCTTTGTTAATAGAATAAATAATATTGTAAATCATTGTTAAACTATCCGGTTTAATAGAATAAATAATATTGTAAATCATTGTTAATCTTTGAGATGCAAAAGTGGAGAATGCCTTCTTTTCTTTGTTTATTATTGTAAATATTGTAAATCATTGTTAACCACATATCAATATCAATATTAATACCATGTTGATTGGTATGATTATGTTCTTGCAGTGAATTCTGTAATATGGTGAGAAGAATCTTCATTTGTTCAAGCCAGGATGTGAAGAAAATGAGCTTAGGGAGCAAACTGCCTATCACTTCAATGGATGATGATGAGACCAACTTGTTTTGAACTATTTGTATTAACTTAAACTTATTGATTAGTCATGCTTTTTTTGTAGAATATGTTTTGAGCTTATTAATACAATTATGATATTTTTTTGTTTTTCACAATTTATTATTTGCTGTGTTTTTTCTATTTAGATTGAAATATTTATACAAGTATAATTTTAAAATATACTAATTATCATTATAAAATTAATTTGAGTTAACCTCAAAATAGCTACGAGAACGAGGTTTTCTGCGTAAATCAATTATTAGTGATTTAATAACACAATAGTTAGGAAATAACTATTAAATTGTTAAGAATTTAGCAACACAATAGTTGAGAAATAGCTACGGAATTGCTAGGGACTTAGCAATACTAATAGTTAGGAAATAGTTAATTGACCTTGCCTAGGTTCGGAGACATAGTTTGATTTTCACATGACACCCCGAATCCAAAATCCATTCTATCTTGTGATATAACACACAATCACGATCGAAACCGACCACACTCAAGCCTCCCGGTTTTCTTTGAAACTTGCATGCATTGCTAGTGTGATGATTTTGATGCCCAGCTTTCCCTCCGCGAGCCGTCTCTTGCTCTCCATATGATTTAGCAACATAATAGTTACAAAATTGTTACAAATTGTTAAAAATTAGCTATGTAAACAAAGGAAATTTTGAACAAAAATTAATTATAAATTAGTTACGAAAATTTATAAATTAGTTACAGATTAGTTTTGGAAATTTTTGGTTGTTAATTAATGACGAAAATTTGACTACGGACCAATCCGTAGCTAAATTGATTAGCTAGGGATTAGCTAAATTTCTTGTAGTGAATCTTGGTCTTTTTTGTTCCTTATTATCCTTTGCTTTTCTCCATAACAAAAAAAAAAAATAGTTATGGTTGGATTATGTTTGTAAGTTGATAACAATAGAATCATCTTACGCATTTTTAATCCCAAGTTGATGTAGAGTGGCTAGTGCTCCTTGCCATCTATTATTGAGATTGAACTCACTCATTAAGCATTGTAAATATGGGGATGTATTTCTGGTGGAGCTTCCTGGGAAAATGTTAATAGGGTTGTTGTGATAAAATGTGCATTTATGCATGTAATGATTGTAGTTAGATAGTTCCAAGTCAAACTCAACGTTTTATTCTATTTGGTTGTAAAGGAACACATCATAATGCTACCAGTTTTTAAATTCACTTTTTGTAGTAATTTTTTTTTTTATAAATCTTGATGCAATATTCACCAACAATTGATATATGGAGTATAAGTTTCATTTTTGCTGAAGTACTAATAGGAAAGCCACTTTTTCCTAGAAAAAATGTTGTCCATTAATTGGATCTGATGACAGATCTGCTTGGGATTCCCTCACTCGATACAATATCACAAGTAAAATTTTTCCCTTTATTGAGGAAAACCATTTATGTTGCTTAACTTAATTTTGAATCAAAAGGTACCAACTTGTGACAACTTTTTGTGTTGGATGAAGGTACAAAATGAGAAAGCAAGGAGATACCTAAACTAGCATTAGGAAAAAGAAACCTATGCCCTCTGCACAAAAATTTCCTTATGCATATCCTTTAACACTACAACTATTGGAAAGGCTGCTCGCTTTTGATCCAAAAGACCTGTCTACGCTAAATAGGTTTGTTAACATTGTGTCCTATTCTTACATATGTGCAGTGAAATGTATTTTAGTTGTACCCTTAACTACTTCTTGAGCTTGTCCTTTTCCTTTGGACAATAGAAGGTATAATGAATCATAGAGTATGTATAGCAATCTATAATATGCTATCTTGACTTTCTTGCTTGAGATTTTTAAAGGCTTTGGTGACTTCATGCATTAATTGATCCTTACTTCAAAGGACTGGAAAAAAGTTGAGAGCGAACCATCTTGTCAGCCTATCACAAAAATGGAGCTTGAACTTGAACGATGAAGAGTCCTAAAGGAAGAAATTCAAGAGCTAATTTTCTGTGAGATTCTAGAGTACCATCCTCAACTTTTGAAAGACAACATGAATGGAAAAAGACATAACAAATCTTCTTTATCCAAGGTTTTTAATTTATTCATTGAATTTCAAATGTTTATGCCATGTTATCTTTCTTCCCTAGATAATTTCCAATTCAGATTTTCAACATCATCATTTTCTCCTTACTCTTTTAGGTGCATTTCTTTACAGTGTTGTTGATCAATTAAAAAAGCAGTTTGCTCATTTAGAGGAAAATGGTAAAAATGGTCCAGTTATGCCACTTGATAGAAAGCATATTTCTCTTCCCAAGGACCAAGGTAATTCTAATCCATAAATGTAGTATCTTATTGAATTGCATTTGGAATTTGTTGATTTGCAATTGTAGCTTTATTGTCGAAAAAGGTTACTTTTGATTAAATTATGCTTATGTTAAGATAGGAATTATACGATTGAATGTTCTAGTTGAAAAGAGACTAAAATACATAGAGAATTAGAAGGGAAAATATTTGAATTATTTGAGTCATAAGCACTCAGCAAGAATGATGTATATATATATTGTGAAATAAATACAACTTTATATTTTTAAGAACATTATTTCCTATATACATGAGTATAATGAATCATCATTAACTACTTCTATTTCTTATAACGTTATTTCCAACACTCTCCCTCAAGTTGGAGCATATAAGTCAAATGCTCCAAAATTACAACAAATATAATGGCTTCGAGGTCCTCTAAGGGATTTTGGAAAGATATCTACTAGTTGATCATTTGAACTAATAGATTCAATAATAATTTTCTTAGAAATGACATTTTTTTGAACAAAGTGACAATCAATTTCAATATATTTAGTTCTGTCATGAAACACAAGATTAGAGGCTATGTGAAGAGCTGCTTGATTATCACAATACAGTTTTATTTGTTGAACATCTCCAAACTTCAATTCCTGAAGAAGTTGTTTGTTCTAAATAAGCTCACAAGTGGTTGTAGTCATAGTTCGGTATTCAGCTTCTGCACTAGACCGTGCAACAACATTTTGCTTTTTACTTTTCCATGAAATAAGACTTCCACTAATAAGGACACAATATTCTGATGTGGAACGTCTATCAATAGGAGAACCTACCCAATCTGCATCACAGTATCTAATTATTTGAGTGTTCCTTTTATCTTCAAAGAGTAATTCTTGTCCAGGAGCCTTCTTGATGTATTTCAGAATTCTTATCATTGCATCCCATTGATTTGTGTGTGGAGTTTGCATGAATTGACTCACTATCCCAACTGCAAAAGAGATGTCTGGTCTTGTTATAGTGAGATAAATAAGTTTTCCAACCAACCTCTGATACCTTTCAAGATCAGAATAGAGCTCACCCTAATTTGGTAACAATTTATAATTTGGATCCATGGGACTGTTAACAAGTCTACAATCTAACATGTCAGTTTCCTTGAGAATATTCAATGCATACTTCCTTTGTGAGATAGCTATGCCATTCCTTGATTGGACAACTTTAATACCCAGGAAATATTTTAATTTTCCTAAATCCTTAGTTTGAAAATGATTGTACAGATGTTTCTTCAACTGAGAAATTTTCTCGTGATCATTTTCTGTGATGACTATAACATCTACATACACCACTAAGTAAACACAAGTGTCTAGAGAAGTATGGCAATAGAAGACTGAATGGTCTGCTTCACTGCGTTTTAGTCCAAATTATTGAATAACAGAACTAAATTTTCCAAACCATGCTCATGGAGACTATTTGAACCCATAGAGAGAACGTCATAGTTTGCAAACTAATCCAGACTCCCCTTGAGCAACCAAGTCTGGCAGTTGCTCCATATAAATTTCCTCTTCTAGCTCTCCATGAAGAAATGCATTTTTAATGTCCAATTGATATAGTGGCCAATGACGAATGGCTATGACAAGAAAGAGACGGATTGAAGTGATTTTTGCAACAAGAGAAAAGGTATCCCCATAGTCAAGGACATAAATTTGTGTATAACCTTTGGCCACTAAACAAGCTTTAAGATGATCAATCTAGTCATCTGGATCAACTTTGATAGTATACATCTACCTACATCCAACAGTTGTTTTGCCTGGAGGAAGGGAAATTAACTCACAGGTACCATTTTGTTTAAGAGCTTGCATTTCATCAATCATGACTTGTTGCCATCCTGGATAATCAAGTGCCTCACGAATATTTTTTGGAATTGAAACAGATGATAAGGATGATACAAAAGAAGAATAGGAAGGAGATAAATGATGATAGCTTAAAAAATTATAAATGGGATGATGATTCTAGGTGGATTGAGTACTTTTTCTAAGGGCAATAGGTAAGTCAGCATTGGGTTCAGAAAGGTCCGTAGTAGAGGTGGCTGGTGGAGTAGGACATGATTCTTCTAGGTCTTCAATTCCCTATAATGTTGGATCAGGAATACGTGGGCGACGCTGATACGTGATAAGAGGAGGTGATGATGACTTAGTGGTTGAATGATGAACTTCTTATTCATTGGCGGCTTCAGGAGAGACTTGTTCCTGCAAAGGAAAAAGAAATGGACAAAAATAGGGAACAAGTAAAACATCAAGGATAATGTTAGACTCAAAAGAAGAAAAATATGGAGTTTCTTCAAAGAAGGTGACATCTGCAGACATGTAATAACGATTATTGGCTGAAGAATAACAACGGCATCCTTTTTATAGTCTAGAATACCCAAGAAAAACACATTTAATTGCTTGAGCTGAGAGTTTATCCAAACCTGGAGAGAGATCATGAACAAAACAAGTACAACAAAAAAATGAGGAGCAACATGAAACAATGGTTCTTTAGGAAATAAAAATGGAATGTGGAACTTTGTTACCAAGAGAAGAAAAAGACATCTGATTTATTAAAAAACATACAGTTAGAACTGCATCACCCCAATAACAAACATGTATTTTTGCATGAAGTAACAATGTCTGAACAGTTTCAACTAAATGTCTATTTTTTCTTTCTGCTATTCCATTTTGTTGGGGTGTATAAGGACAAGTTGACTAGTATAAAATCCCTTTTGAGGTTAGAAAAGAAGAGAAAATAACAGAAAAATATTCTCTTACATTGTCACTTCGAAAAACTTTAATTTTCTTACTAAATTGAGTTTCAACCTCTGTATAAAAGGAGGTAAAAAGTAAAAAATATTTCAGAATGTTCTTTCATTAATAATACCCAAGTACATCTTAAAAATTTGTCAATGAAAGTAATAAAGTATTTAAAACCCAAAGATGTAGTTGCACGATTTGGACCCCATATGTCTAAATGAATAACAGAAAAAGGAGACTTTATTCGACTTTCAACTTGACTTGGAAAAGAAGATCGAATATGTTTTCTTAGTTGACATGACTCACAGTTAAGAGTTTTTATTTTCTCAAGACTTGGAACCAATTTTTGCATTTTTGACAAACTTGAATGACCTAGACATTCATGAAGAAGATTGATAGATGCGACTGTAACACAAGTTTCAAAAGGAGCTAATTGAAGGTAGTGAAGACCCCAAGATTCATGTCCTATACTAATCATCCAACTCGTACCACATTCTTGTATGACAAATGAATCGGCATCAAATGTTACAGAACAATTAAGAGAACAAGTGAGTTGGCTAACAGAGATCAAATTAAAAGGACAACTGGGTATAAATAAAACAGATTTTAAAGACATAGAAGGAGTAGGTGAAGCATAACCTATTCCTTTGGCAACAACTTTGGAACCATCTGCTAGAGTAACAAAATACGAAAATTTAGGTGGAGATATGGTGGAGAATAAAGAACTATTACCAGCAATGTGATCAAAGACACCTGAATCAATAATCCATGGACTTTGAGAATTACCAGACTGAGAAATGCAAGATGTAGAATAATGGGCACCTGTGGCAGTGGAGGACTGAGATTGGTTGGCATCCTTCAATTAAAGATATTCTTGATATTCATTCTCTTTGAACTATCTTTCAGTCTTAGAGACATTCATAAATTTTTCTGGAAATCCACGAAGTGAGTAGCATGTATCCTGAGTATGACCCATTCTTTTGCAATATGAACATTTAGGACGACCATCTCTTCCTCCTCGTCCTCCACGATTAGATACCACTGCAAAAGTTTTAATTGAATCAATTGAATTACCTCCTACTTTTGGTGAAGGGACTCGAAGAAGTCTAGTAATCAGATTCTCCATTGAAGGGACCTCTTAACCAGTTAAAATTTGGTCATGTACATTATCAAAATCTGAATTCATCCCATGAAGGATCAACACCATATATAGATTACCAAGTTTTGTCTTTATACCTGCAAGGATGTCAGCTTCCAAGAACCTTTTTAACTCATCAACTGTAGATTGATCTTTTGAAATGTAGGAAATCATGTCATGGTCTGATTGTTTGAGAGTGGCCAACTTTTGCACTGAATCGTATAGCCTATGTATATCGTTAGCAAAAACACTTTGAGCCTTCTTCTAGAAAGTATGACAAGTTTTAAAGGTTCTAAAGTTTGTCAGAATGGTTGGTTTGATAGATTGCCACAACAAGGCACAAAGTTGATAATCAACTTATGATTAGGTGCTAAATATCGATGATGTCCTAAAAAGTAATTTCTTTTGCCAAACTTCAGCCTTTTAGAGTCGGTGTCAAAATTACAAGTTGGACATGCAAGCAATGTATGTGTATTCCAACCAGACAAATTGTCAAGTCCTGGAAAGTCACTAATAGTCCACATTAATGTTGCACGCATTCAAAACATTTCATTTAAAGAGGCATCATAAGTATCTATACCATTATTCCATAATTGTAATAATTCAGCAACAAGGGGCTGCAAGTAAACATTAATGCTATTTCCAGGCATTTTAGGACTAGGAATTATCATTGACATGATAAGAGAGGTCTGTTTCATACACATCCATAGAGGCAAGTTATAAGTATATAACATGACTGGCCAAATACTATTGCTAGAACTCATAAGTCCAAATGGGTTAAAACCATCAATAGCTAAAGCTAGTCTTACATTTTAAGGATCTGAAGCAAACTCCTCATGCAACAAATCAAACTCCTTCCAAGCTTTTCTATCTCTAAGGTGCCTTAACAGCCCATCTGGGTTCTCATTAGTAGTATGCCACTTCATAAGTTCAATAGTTTTAGATGACATGTACAGCCTTTGCAATCTAGGTATCAGTGGGAAGTAACGCAAAATTTTTGCAGGTTTCCTTTTTTTTTTTCTTTTGATTACCTACACGATCTTCTTTCAACTTAGAAGTATGGAAAATCTTGTATTCATCCCTAGACTTATCTTCATCATTTCCCCAATACAACATGCAATGATTTGGACATGCAAGAATTTTCTCATAGTCAAGACCTAACTTCTTAATAATCATTTTGGCCTCGTACAAAGACGGTGGTAGTCTAGCATGCTCAAATGCATCTTTCAAAAGATCAATAACCATTGAAATTATTTTGTCACTAACACCACACAACACTTTTATGTGATACAAATGGACAATGAAAGATAACTTGCTATATTTTGAGCAGCCATCATATAGTTCTTGATTTCCATCTTTAAGTAACTCTTCAATTTTTTCATATTCTTCATTGTTTACAGCTCTTACACCCCTAGTACCATCATCACCGAGTTGAGATGATGGAATAAGATCTTGAAACCCATGATCCTTAAAGCCACCAAATGCATCATTTAATAATTCCTGCATTGGATATTGTCTAACTAGTTCTGCTTGTGTTTGGGCTACTAGTTCCTCATTAGGTTCATCAAAATTATTGCCATGCATATGCCAAGTAGTGTACCTTCTAGGAAACCCTCTCTCAAGTAAATGACATAACACATCAGCTCTATTTCTCCTAACACGAAATTTGCAAGAAGTACAAGGACATATGATTTTTCTATTCACATATGCATGTGAAAAAGCAAAGTCCAAAAATTGTACTACTCCATCTAAAAATTCTCTTGATTTATTTGACTTCTCAATTCAACTCTTGTCAATCATAATTTGTTATATCTGATTTCATATTTAAAACAAAGTATTAAATCATATATATTAGGATTATAAAGATAAAAATGTCAGCATTCAAATATATAATAAAGATATCATTTGAAAGATATCATTAGCAATTATAATATCAAATAGAAAAATCACATTATTAAGACAATTAGCAATTATATCATTTGAAAGCACTTGCACCCACATCCATGTCTTGTTTTGAGAAATATTGTACTGCAGACATAAGAAACATCATATGAAAATCAAAGCACAAGTTTCTATATAGCAAGCTTACCTTGTTTGTCTTCAACAATGACAATCCTTCAATGCCATAAGTCAACCGTAGTGCACCAAAATTTTTTATTATTGCCTCAACTATATGCTTCTCAGATCCAAGTTTGAAACCTTATACAAATAAAGTCAAAGGACTTGAGGGCTAAAAAGATACAAAATATAGTTTGTAACTGAAAATTCTAAAGAGCTAACTAATTTGATTGGGCTACAATACATATTAGCTCAAAGAAAGAGAAGGAAAATGGAACAATGGCATCAACAATCAAATCAGATCTATTTCACTAAATTCAAATCTTTTAAATATACATTTTTTTACTAAGGCTATTTAAATCATGAAAAACAGAAAAATTATTTTAGATTTGAACAAAGAGAGTGTAACTAAAACTATCTTCAATTATTTCAGATTTTATATAAAGAAACATCAATAGTATCAAACAAAGACAACCTCTACAGAGAGTGAAATATCTACGTGAATCCTTTAAAGCAAGTAACATTGCACAAAGTATAATAATTTGACTAACCATGTTCATGAGGTTGACCATCCACATTAACACGCTCTCATGGTTTTTCCACAATCTTTACAATAGCAGTAGTAACCTACAAAACACCAAGTAAGAATTTCTTTTCTACCAAGTAATGACAAATTAAATGAAAATATGAGAAGAAAGATAATAATTTGAGATAAAAGATTGGTTAAACGAAAATGTATAGGAGGAAAAAGACAAAAGAAAAAGCACAGTGCAAAATAAAAATACATCCAATTTGTGAAAATCCAGCAGTCTTTGATTTTCATTTAAATGCCAACAATAAAGGAGTACGTACAAAAGTAAGAATAATCTCAAGAATGATATTAGATTTTCTGTCACCAACCTGCTTGTAAAATGATGTAAAGTGCTTGGCAAATTCAATAGCAAAGTCCTCCACAGAAAGTATTTCCCAGTATTCATTTGCTTTTGCATATACCTATTTACATATTACTTTAAAATTCAAAACTGAACAAGACTGATGATGGAAGTAGTAAATGACATATTACATTAACACACAATATTTCTTACCACACTCAAACATATTTCTTGTTCTCTATAAATTCATCTTCACAGAAACATATCCCAGAATAAGAAAATTGGATTTAAACTTGGGTATATGACCTAACTTTACAAGTTTTAAACTTAAGCCTATAACTAAGTCTTTGATGCCATAACTGTGTTATGCTAGTTTGAGATATTTTCCCTCAAATAAAATAATGCCCTCACTATTCACTACATCCTCTGATATCTTTGAGTTTGCCACTTCTTGAAAAAATACAAGAGAAAAAAACAAAATAAGATACAAGCCACTGATGAGAGACAAGCACATGTAAAGTGATTTTGCAAATTAGTTATCCCTAGGGTGGTGAAGTATCCATTAACAGCAAGACATGTTTAACTATAAGCTAATCAAATCCTATAAATTATTGTCCGTATTCTACTTCTCTTGTTCCTTCTCCAGAGTCTTAGCATTGTGTACCACATATAGTATCTGAATCTGCCTCTCTAGCCTAGCAAATCAGAACTGATCAAGAGCATAACAAAACCATCAGATTCAACTGATATGACTGACTTTGTTTCTAAATTGGTTCCTATAAATGTAGTTTGCAGGAAAAAGCAATTAAAAGGGACAGCATGGTAATTAAAAAAAAAGTAGAAACCTAATTCAGTAATTAAAAGGGAAAGAAACAAAGGAGAACCAGTGAGCAACTAAATGGCGGTGGCAACATGAAAATGGCGACGGAGACTTACGTCTGATGGGCGACGCGCACGGAGGTGGTGCGCTCCTGGTTCGGTGGTTCCCGATTAGCGGAGGTGAAAGGCTCGGGTGTAGCTCGATAGGCACATAGGTGACTCGATGGAGATTGGTGGTTGGTGCGAGGGGAGGTCGAGCTCGAGTATGAGGTGGTTGCAGGTGGTGGATCTGGGTGGTTGGCTCGGGTGGAGCTTGATTTGCATGCAGGTGGTGAATCTAGGTAGTTTTTCTAGTGGTTTGGGTTTTGGGTGAGGGGAGAGGATGTGTTGGCTCGTGGGTGGCGCAGCTGCTAAGTGCGATTTTCGGTGGGGATTTCGGCAGTGGCGCGATGGCTCTTGTATGGTCGGATGATGGTGGGATGGCGGTTAATGGCAAAAGAGAGAAGAAGTAGGAGAGAGAGAGAGGGGGTGCTGAAGGGGAAAAACGAGGGAGATGAAAATATAATACAAGAAGAAAGTTAGGAAAAAAATGAGGGAGATGAGAAAAGGGTTAGGCGTGAGTGCTGAAGGCTTTGGCGCTTGGCTTTTTTAATAGTTTAGCCATGGTTGTTGAAACTGTAGCAAAAAAATTGTGGCTAAACATCATTTTTTTGTAGTGCATTGACTATGATTTTCTTCTAGAATATCATCAAAGGACTTTTCCAATTGATCATAGAATCCTTGACTAAGAAACCAAAGTTCTATAGATGCAGACGAAGCTAAATAAAATTTTCCATTTAGCTTTTATGAAATTATTGTTGGGGTTCCAAAAATAGAGAAGGAAGGGTTGTATATAGGTATTTGACTTAGTTGAGATTTTGTTGGTATCTGACTTAGTTGGGGATTTTGAGAGGCAGCGCCAGATTCCATCTTGGTTTTTTTTTTATAAAGGTTAACGGGCAACGAAGAGGCACAAGGTATAGTTGGGGAAAGTGATGCCAGGAATGGAAAGAAGAAGAGACGGTGGTTTAGATGGCACTGGTGCGACAGTGATTGGACTCAGGGATGGTGGCGTGTGGGGCTCACGCATCGATAGGCAGAGGAGATTGTGGCGGCGCGTGGGGGCATGTGAGGACTCCGCTGGTGATGGTTCTTGGTGGGTTGGCCGGTCGAAACCTTCTGAGTCATTCGGTGGGGTGCGTGCAGTGCGTCTCCGGTGGTGGACGGTTGGGACAGTGGCTGGGTGCAGGGCTGCTAATTAGAGATGGACAAAAGGTACGCTGCTTGTGACAGAAACAAAACACATGAGTGACAAATGATTTGTTAAGGAATTTTCTTCTAAGACGGTAACTAGAGGCGGGATCAAACCTGCTCTAATACCGAGTTGAAAAGAGACTAAAATACTTAGAGAATTAAAAGGGAAAATATTTGAGTTGCTTGAGTCACAAGCACTCAGCAAGAATAATAAATATATATACTATGAAATAAATACAACTTTACATTTTTAAGAACATTATTCCCTATGTACATGAATCATTTTTCCTATGTACATGAATCTAATGAATCATCATTAACTACTTCTATTTCTTATAATGTTATTTCTAATATTTCTATAATAAAAATCAATAATATTAGATGTAGATGCAAAAAACAAGAAAAAAAGGAAGATTCAAAGCAGTTGATTTTGGTCTGATTTAGCAATAACAATTATGCAAGTCAGCCCTAATTCAATTTATTAGATTTTGTTACAAAGCAGAATAATGTCAAAGAAGCATTTATACACTAGTCAATGGTATTATTGTACATAGATTTCATTGGGCCTCTTTCTTAGATCAAATTACATAAAATGTCAAATGTGGTGTGGATGAGTGGTGTCATATGTAAGAGTTGCATGTCCTTCGTTCAGGCTTGTTAACATTTATTTATTAAGCTGGGGTTTATATTATGGTAACTTGTAGCTATGAAGCACTTTTCCTTGAAGTGACCTCCTAACCATATTATTTAGTTGTTCTTTCAATGTCTTAGCATAGCGTGCAGGGAAATCATAAGTTGGTGGACAAACAGCAACCTCATGCAATCCACATTGCATTTGCTTCCATACTAGTTATGACTGTTTTCATTCATAAGGAGCATAAATCAGATTTTATCATGCTTTGGAATTTTTGAATTATTGATAGGTCAACAATTGTACATTCAAATACGGTACACCCAAAAGAGCAAACAAATACTGCTTCCTACAAAAACCAGCAAATAGTCGAGAATATAATAAGAGCTCCAAAAATGCTGAAATTCCTGTGCCAAGATTGATAATGAACTACAAAGAATTCCACAAGGTGTGGGGTTGTTATTATTATTGTAGTATGTTTAGTTTATGGGCATGATCAATAATCAGTACACTCACATTTTTCTTTTCAGCAAAACCTGGTAAAGTTGTTGGGCCCATTATTCCATACGAGTATGGGAGTGTTGTCAAGGATTCTTATGATCCAAGGACATTTATAAGAGGTTTTGTGCTTCCTTCTCAACTTGTTACCCAGCATATTAAAATTAAATATCTAGCATTAGAAAGAATGGATAGTGTTAGCGTGATTAATTATAATTAAAATTATGATTGATTGTGATTGATTTTAGAAAAGATTGTAATTGATTTAGTACAGAATTATATTTTATTATTTTCCTTTTCTGTATAGCAATCTTCTTATATAAATAGAGGCTAATCTTTCTGTATACATTCATTCAGAAATATATACAAATTTATTAATATTTGTCTCTCAGTTTATGTTTCTAACATGGTATCAGAGTTATGGTATCCACCTTGAGGAGATATTCCTTTTTCGCTATGCAGAGTTAATGGAACTTGTTAGAAAATCGTTACTAATTACCATCAAATCTAGTTTTAGTTTTGTTGTTCTCCTCATCTTTGTCTACTCCGATCCAATCCTTCTGCTCACTGTCACTATTTTTCCGTCACTCTACTCCAGACTCAGTTGCAATAGCCACCGTCCTAGATTTCAGATTTCATTTTGGACTCCGTCCTAGATTCCAAATTTTGTTATGATGCTAGACTTCGTTTCAGACTTCGTCCTAAATTCCACACTCCATTCTGATGCTAGACTCCGTTTCAGATTCCAAACTCCAGATTTCAGACTCCAAACTTTGTCTTGGATTCCAAACTTCGTCTTGGATTCTAGACTTCGTCTTAGATTCTAGACTCTAGACTCCAAATTTCTTCATAGATTCCAGACTCCCTTTGTCTTAGATTCCAGACTCCAGACTCTAGACTTCATCTTAGATTCCAAAGTCCAGACTTCGTCTTAGATTCCAAACGCTAGACTCTAGATTTCGTCTTAGATTCTAAACTCTAGACTTCAGACTCTAGATTTTGTCTTAGATTCTAAACTCTAGACTTCGTCTTAGATTCCAGACTCCAGACTCCATACTTTGTCCTAGATTCTAGACTCTAGACTCTAAACTTTAGATTCCAAACTTCATCATAGATTCTAGATTCCAGATTCCAGATTCCAGATTCTAGACTCTAGACTCAATCATCATCCTGATCAATTCCACATTCTGGTTTTCAAACTCAAATTAGTTTCTTCTATACCCACTTGAGTTTGAGGAGAAATGTTAATTAGCGTAATTAATTATAATTGAGATTATGATTGATCAAGATTAATTTTAAGGATGATTGTAATTGATTTAATACATAATTAGATTGATTTAGTATATAATTATATTTTATTATTTTCATTTTCTATATAGTAGTTTTCTTATATAAATAAAGGTTAATTTTCGGTATATATTCATTCAAAAATATACATAAATTTATTAATATTTATCTCTCTGTTTATGTTTCTAACATATAACAACAAAAGTTGATATGGGTGTGCCTTTGCAAGCAAAACATGCCTAGCAATGTGGAGTTAATTCCAAAATAGGACTAGATATAGCTATTAATATTGATACGAACCCCTTTTTATGACACGGGCAGGAATAAACAAGTTAGAACAGGATGATCAAATAGCCATATAAAGAAACTTGTTGCAATCAAAGGCTTAATATGGTGGAATTAGTGCTGCAGTTGGGGCCACTGCTCATCGAAAGGTTGGGCCTATTCAATATGGTGTGACAATGATATTATAAAAGATGGTGTTCTCATGAATATTTTGGCCAAATGGAGCCATCCCTGTAGAGGAAAGGGCTCTTTGTAGGGAATGAATTGTAGTCTCTGGTGATGGTTTGTATAAAATGAGGGAGAATGAGGGCCATGAGCCAGTGCTTCCCTAGAAAGAGTCATCTTTCTCTTGTCAAAAGCTATAAACTTTGGTTACAATTAATTATCAACAAACTGTAACAATGAAATTGAGTCCTATCTTGCAAGTCAATCCATAAACTCCTTTCTCCCCATTCTCCTTCTCTCTTAAGAGCTACTAATTTATAGGTGTTTGTAGTGATACCTTGAGACCAATCTATTGGATGTTCTACTTTTAATTGGATTAATGAGATTTTATAAATCTAGGAATACAACCTACACCTCAACAAATTCTTACTTGTAATGAGATTCAAAAGAATTATCTAAAGAATTTAAATTTGATCCATGGTTACTATAAGGGCCTGTTTGGTGGCCAGGATAGGGGAGATAGGATAGGATAAGCTATCATATCCTACTTTAATCTATAGTTTGGTGAACCAATAAGATAGGATATGGTTATCCTGTCAGTTTATCCTATCCTACTCACTAGTTAAAATTTTATCCTAGGGTTGAGGTTGGGTTAGAAGCAAGTAGGATAGGATATCATTTTTCTTTTCCACTCCAGCCCTCCATTAACCCACACCCATTAACCAACCTTCATCACCTTCATCCTTCACCCTTTAACCATCTTCCATGTGAAACCTCATCCAAACCATCACAAACACCACCCATCCACCGTCCCAACCGAGAGACCACCACGCAGTTCCATCGCCAACCCTTCACCTCCATAACCAACGTTCAACCTCCACCCAAACAAACCTCTACATCTTAGCCACCAAGCCATCAAAAGAAATTGGAATCATCGACCGCTGTGTATCTTACAATCAAATATGTCACAAAATTTGAAGGGAATATCATATGAGGAATCAAGCGCAAATTTTATTATGGAACCAGATCTTGGTATGATGAGATCCATTTTTGTATCACGATATTACTAACACCAACATCATACCAAGATCTGGTTCCATAAGAATAAAAAAAAATTGTTTTTCACATCTCGATATTCCCTTCAAATTTTGTGACCTCCATGTCGCTAGATCCGAGGCCACCATCATTATCCATGCGCCATTCGTGCCAGGTGGAGACCACTCTCAAGTTCACCGTGAATGAGAATTAACCACCTCTTCACGCATATTAAATGATGTTATGTGAGATCGCAAACACAGGATGAATCATGGAATTCGTTCCTCCTTTATTCTTATACAAGATACGGTAAAAATTTGTCTGGGCGCTAACCCAGGTCGAGTTGTTCTAAACCATGAACTCCTCCTCCAAGTCTTTAGTCACACACAGATAGCTCTATCTCCATTACCTCTTTGTTTATTACTTTCGTTTTTATTCTATCTATTTTGTCCAGTTTTTTTATATAATTTTTATAATTTTAATGTACAAAATGTAAAAAGAAAAGTTGATTTTTTTTAAAAAAATATGTAATTCTGATATAAGGGTACATTTGTCATTTGCATATAATTTATATCATATCTTGATAATACCTGATTTATATCAAACACAAGATAGGATAACATAATGCTATCCTATTGATTATCTGGTGGACATCAAACATCAGATAGGATAACAAGCCCCTTTATCGTAATTATGTGCTCCTACATCAATTGTTTTTTATCTTATCTTACCCTATCCACGCAAATTTGACTCTTACTTCTTATTTCATCAATAAACTTTCTAGTTAATTGATAGTTTTTCTTATTCTCAATATCCCGAGAAAGACCAAACGAGACTCAAAGTTTTTAATATTATTATCCAATCATGTGTTGGTATATTATTAAAAGAAGTTAAGACGTTTTAAATAATGGTAGTCATAGTCAATTTTTTGAATGATTTAATAATACATAATTAGATGATACTATTATGTGTGGATTAAATATTAAATCTTTATCTAAATTATTATATTTAAGATGTTTACTTGAAGTAGAGAATGAGAGTAAGTTGGTACAAGTATGGTGACCTTAATACATCTCTTTTAGCACACGTAGAGAAGACAAAATGATTGAAAAGGAGATTAATCTAATCTTTGAAAACTTTGAATCTACCTGTTAACCAACGAGTAAATAAGGAGCATGATTTCCACTTTTACATGTAAGAAAGCCCTTCATTAAGGAGGATTCTACTATCCTCGTAAAGATGTGAGAGCATGCATGCTCCATTAAAATTGACCAGTAGTAACCGGTTAATCTGCATTTAATGGTTTTTATATTTATTTTATTAGGTAAAAGAAGTTTTTTTGTATTTTTATCTTAACTTTTATGTTTATTGTGTCTTTACCCCTGTTCATCTTCATCCTTCATCCATGGAAGATCTTGCCCGTCACCTTCGCCACTGACGGAGGCCATTTCGAGCCAGAGCAATTGACCGTTGCAGTTCCATCGCCATTTTTGCCACTTTATCAAATCCCCCAATAAAATCCTCCAGATAGCCAAAAAAAACCCAGAATAAAAATCTATTTTTTCCTTCAAATTCCTCTAATTCTCATCATCTACAACATAATTGTACAAACTTAATGACACATCAAAAGAAATTGAAAATATCCAAGAAAAAATGAAAAAAGAAGATCTAGGAATTTGCTGTGTATCTACATACAATCAAATATGTCACAAAAAATTTGAAGGGGAATATCATATGAGGAATCAAGCCAAAAAACAATTTTTGGTATGATGAGTGGATCTAGCATTTTTGTATCAACAAACATAGGATATTACTAACACCAGAAAACGCATCATACCAAGATCTGGTTCCATAAAAATAAAAAAATAAAATTTGTTTTTTCGCTTGATTCCTCATATGATATTCCCCTTCAAATTTTGTGGCATATTTGATTATATGTAGATACACAGCAAATTCCTAGATCGTTTTTTTTTTTTTCATTTTTTCTTGGATATTTTCAATTTCTTTTGATGTGTCATTAAGTTTGTACAATTATGTAGAAGTGAAGGTGGTGAATACTTATAAAAAATATTTTAATGCTCAAGTTAGTAAATATTTAAAGAAAGTAATGTATATTGAGAATTAACTTATACATTTTTTTCTCATCCTTATTTTATTTATATGAACATTTTTAAAATGTACAGTGTCTAAATATTTAGTGCATATTAAATGATGTTATGTGAGATCGCAAACACAGGATGAATCATGGAATTCGTTCCTCCTTTATTCTTATACAAGATACGGTAAAAATTTGTTCTTATCATTATGTCTAAAATTTAAGTTGCTTCATGTGTGCTATATGTCTGAGCGCTAGTTAACAGGTCGAGTTGTTCTAAATTTATGAACTCATAACCCGTTTCAAAACAGAAGGTGTTAAGGGAGTGGGAGGTTGAAAAGGGGTACGGTGTTTCTGAACTGTGAGAGGAGGAGGAAGATGGAAGTGAAGCAAAGAACTGCTTTCCTTGAGTTAGCTCGACGGAAGGCAGCTAACTCACTCAGATTTCTTGTGCACTGGGTTCGTGACTGGTGGGTGGTTCGATGGATCGAGGTTCACGGTGGTGGCGCTGCTCTGCGTTCCACGACGGTTGAGGCGCGGTGAATGCCGTCGTGGGTCTGACCAGTGAGACATAGTAGGGTGCGTAGCCGGAAACTATGGAACATAGAAACGTTTCTGGATATGACAAATTCAACATTTTTTTATTAATATATCGACAAGTTTGATGGCTTACTTTTTTATCTGGATGAAGGATTAGTTTGATGGCTTACTAACAAATACATTTTAAGCACACAAAAAAAACAAATACATTTTTTATCTAGGTGAGTAATTTTCAGTAACTGGAAATTCATAACCTCACCTCACTCACACGTTTGAGGCAAGCCATCACATTCGTTAAATTTTTTATTAATATATCGATGGCTAATTATAAATGGTACATCGATTGACTATGTTTTTTTTTAGGATTCAAGACAAGCCCCTTTATTAGACGTAATTATGTGCTTTTCCAAAAATATTGGCATCAATTGTTTTTTTTTTTTGAATAACTATAGGGCAAAGGCCCAATATTGGCACCAAATTTGACTTTTGTAGTAATAATTATGACTTTTATTTTATAAAAGAATTTAGTTATTTTTTAAATAAGTGGCACTGATTTGAACTTCATTACATGAATTTCATCAATAAACTTTCTAGTTAATTGATAGTTTTTCAGAAATTGAATAATCTTTTACCCAATAATAAACGACGGTTATGTTGTGAGAAAGACTCACATTTTGTTGCCAAGTGACTCACCAATTATTTACTTCAAGGTCTACTAATTTTAAAAAAAAAATATATTTATATATATTTATACACCTATTATTTTATATATATTTACATTTTTTATCATATGATTTTAAATAATTTTATTCCATTTTTTACACATTTACATTTTATCTTACAAACATATGAAGTGATATAGATTTTAGTAATATACACGGAACATTATCCTAAAAAATTGTGTTTCTCTCTCATAACACTATGTAAAATTAATTTTTTATGGTGATAGGAGAAACAATTAATTTAAGACTAATCTATCCTCCCATAAATTTTATGGGATGTTTTTCAGTTCTTATGTGTGTTTTATGTATTGTAATAATATAATTTTAATTCAACATCATATATATCTTAATTTTTAATAATTTTTTATTATAAAATTGTAATTTTAAGACATAATTATTCTTTAAATAAAAATAAAATAAAATAAAATTACTTTTATTAAACAATTATAATTTACTCTTGCATATAACAATATTTTTTATACATCATACAAAATTGTATATGTTTATGTAATAGAATAATTTAATTAATATCCAATGTTGAATAGATATATACTAATAATTATAATTAATAATAAAAAGAATGAATATATTATAAAATTAATGCAATATCTATGTAAAAATAAAATTTCTTTTATCAACCAATATTTTGAAAACTAAACTGGTTCTAAACTAGTAAGGGAGGAAGCTTAAGGTTTTTAATGTTGGATCAAAATTAAACTAGAGTCGAACAGAAGTTTTGTGGATATATTTATATTCCATAAAGTATCTAACAAATATAAAAAAATAGCATGCAGAGTTAAATAAATATACAAGTAAAATTATAAATAAAAAAAATCACACATTGTAAAAAGTATAAAAAGTTTACCTAAGACTTTTATAAATTTACTTTATATTAGACAATTTTGTAATTTTAAAATAAACAAAATATTTGTATAATAAAAAATTATAAAAAGATAAGGGTCAATATTTAAAATATATATATATATATATATATATATATATATATATATTCCATATTTAAAACGTGTAAATTTTTATCATTTTAGTTAAAAGTTTAATTTAAAAAACAGCACCTAATAATGGATTATTTAACAGGATAACGATAGTGATCTTAAATTAAAAAATTAACTAACTCATAAGTGAAATAAATTTAC
The DNA here is from genome assembly GCA_029884595.1 of Ormosia semicastrata. Taxonomy (NCBI): domain Eukaryota; kingdom Viridiplantae; phylum Streptophyta; class Magnoliopsida; order Fabales; family Fabaceae; genus Ormosia; species Ormosia semicastrata. The sequence goes on from JAQQTO010000040.1 coordinate 7,340,311, forward strand.
ATAATAAATAAAACAATAATATAATATAAATTATAATTATGAAGGAGTGAATGTGATTTGATGGTAAAGTACTTAAATGAGAACTATCACAGTACTATTGGAGTTGTCAGTGTCAGGAAAGAAAATGGTAGAAGAAACGAAATTCAAGAGTGAACGAGAAAAAGAAAAACAAACCCGACAGAGAAAAGAAAAAATGGCAGTAATAAGAATCAATCAATCATTAATTAATAAATTGATTAATATAATATAATATAATATAATATATATATATATATATATATATATATATATATATATATATATATATATATATATCTAAAACTTAAAAACCTATCATTTGTTATTTTAATTAACAACTACATCATTTATTTTATTGATGTAACATTTAAATTATTTAATTTTTTATCACATATTATTTGATGTAATAATTTTTGTCTACATATAATTAATATGACACATGCACAAAAATAAATAATAAAATAATAAATTTAAAATTTGTTTTTGTAAAAATAATAATAATAAAATTTTAAAAAACTTAATCAAAATAAAATAAAATAAAATAACCTAAAAAAATTAAGATAATAAATTAATCAATCAATTAATTATAAAAAAAATAAAAATGAATACAAGGCTTAAAAATCTATTATGTGTCATCCTAGCCAACAACTACATACTTTATTTTATTGACATATGGCATCTAAACTATCGAATTTTTTACCACATGTCATTTGATGTAAAACATACACAAAAATTAAATAATAAAATTTAAAATTTGTTTTTGTAAAAAAAAAAAAAAAAAACTAAATCAAAATAAAAAAATAAAAAAATGGAAAAAAAGATAAGAAATAGAAAAAAAGGCATTTCTAAGAACTCAAAGAACTTCTTCCATTCCTATTCTTCTCTTTCTTCAATTCCCATTCTTCGCTTTCTATAATAACTTTTTTCCATGGGATATGCAGGGCTATGTTTCCCATTCCGACGATTGTGGAGTGGTAGATGAATAATAGATGAACTCTCCCCGTGAAACCCCTCGAAACCCCTTTCCTAGAAATGTCCATGTTTCATCAGAGAAGGAACATAAAAAAATAGAGGAAATCCCGATGGCGGTGAATGGGGAACTCTCCCTCTCAACCCCTCTCATGAAAACGCTTATGCAGCATCCCATTGTCCCATTAGGTGACATTGGAGAAGACCACCCCTACGATTCCCACCCTTGCCAAAGACCAAGCAATGGAAGCTCGACTTCGACCACCACCGCAAAAACGGGTTCTATGTTTTGTAGGGATAAAATCATTAAAATTTGAAACTTTCCTGATGGGAAAGATAGGTGTTATTTGTTGAGTTGGACCAAATCTGAGTTTTGGCGGATTTGGAGAAGGATGGGTGCTTTGTGCAAGTGTCAAGATGTAAGCAGAGGTAGGGGTAGGGAACACTATATGAAGGAGTGGGACCCATCATGTCACTTGGTGAGAAAACAAATATGAAGCCCACATGTTGAAGTTCTATCACACGCAATAAACCCATCATGCCACCAACCAATAGGTCATGTTATTGCTGTTAATGCAAAGTACCTACAGGTGGAGACACCGTTTGGTCTGATAAAAGTGATGCTACTATAGACCACTAGTGGCAACACGATTAAAGAAGGTAATTTTTTTTTTTTGGCTTATTGTTAGTTTTTTTTTGCTCTGTGTTAGTTTTTTTTTCCAAATTGTTTAATATAATAAAATATATTAGATAATAATATTGTTAATTAATATTATTATTTGCTTTATGTCATTGGTTGAGCAAATTGGAAAGAATCACCGGTCCCTAAAAGTGGTTGCCACGTATTATAATTGGTAAGTATTTGTAATTCATTATTATTCTTGCCAAAAATATTTTTATGGGGTAACACTTATTTGAATTGACATATAATTGATTATGTTATAATCATAAATCATTGCAATTAGCTCTATTTTATATTGATTTGATTTGAAATTAATTTTCGCTAATATATTTGAACTTTATTTTAAGTTATTTGGTCAACTATGTAAATCAATAAAAATCTTTAGTTAAATTCAAATTAGAATTAAAAGTGGAGGTAGTGAAAAGCAATTGCTTTTCTATATAAAGACTATCATTCTTCTTATTCTTACAATTTGGTTCACAATCTTATCAAGGTATTATCTGCAAAATTTCTTCCTTTGACTTTATTGAGTTGTGTATGCTGGGTGGCGTATTGAAATCTGTAATGACATGATGCTTACATAATTTTCAGGTGATCAAGTAACGAAGGTTTGAAACTTTCCTTCACTTATCTTATCACTACAACATTTCATTCTAGGTAATTTGCATTATGAAACTCTTCTAAACAAGCTTCTTCTCTTTACTGTCATCATATCTCCTTTACAAATAAATGCGTAAATATTATTTCTCTATCAAATCTTTGCACAATTTATTTTCATATTTGCTATTTAGTTTATTATGCTTTTCATCCCATTGTTATGTCTTACCTTCAATGTAGTATAGGCTCTAGACTCAAACTTTAACTCAGTTCACTTAAACATTTTTTGAATGACACAGATTTTTTACATTTAGAATACCATGTGTTCAATAATCACTTAATTCTTTAATAATAAGGCAGTTAGTCTTTCAAGTCAACAAGCATTTCAAATTCAAAGAACAGAAAGACACTTCATACTTCAGCAAACGTAAGAAATAAAATTAAGAAAATAAAACCTGGATATGATTTGGACCAAGTAATCTTTGGTTGCACTTTAAAGCTTTGTGAAGATGTCTGAGAGCAATATGTACATTTCCTAGACCTTCCTCCATCGTAACAACATTAATGTATATTGCAGCAGTGTTTGGATGAGATGGGCCACATCTTAGGGTTTTTTTTTACTAAACTGTCACTGTTGGTAAAACTATTTATCAAAATGTTATTTTTTAAAACTATTTATTAAAATATTACTTTTTTAAAACTATTTACCAAAGTGTCACTCTTTTGAAACTATATACCAAATTGTTACCCTTTTGTCTAACGTGGCATTTTTTAATAATTTTTAGTCCACATGGGATGCGCCAAAGAGGGTGGCGCATCTAGGTAGGATACGCCAACAAGCTTGGCGTATCCTATATGGATGCACCACCCTCTTTGGCACATCCTACGTGGATACGTCACTTAGGATGGCATATTTGCAAAGGATACGCCAACAAGCTTGGTGCAACAAGAGCAATTACGCCATTTGACTTGGAGCAATCCATCCAAACGCAAATAACCCCTTTTACGTAGAAAATGACACCCTAAAGATACTGAAGACTCAATTATTTATAGGCCAATTGTTTGTTTCTGTTATGTAACGTAGTCGATGTGAGACTTTGGTGTTGATAAGATAAAGCAACTAAGTAAGACAATAAGGTACTTTTGTTCGATGTGAGACTTTGGTGTTGGCAAAACAAAGCAACTAAGTAAGACAACAAGGTATCTTTATTCGATGTGGGACTTCAATAAAAGGGCTAAAACTCAAGCCCTGGTCAAGAGTCTAGATAATTTCTATACTTCTTATGTAACAAAAAGAGAAATAGGCATCTTAAATTCAGAATTCTTGGTTAAATGTGTCAAGTTATGAACAGAAAATTCTGCACGAGATTATCACAAAAATTTAGCAAGATGCTTAAAAGAAAATAAGTTTAATTACCGTCGAGTATGACCATTTGAAGTGAATATTCCACCATGCAAGTAAGATTTGACTTGCTTCTTTCGGTAGCTTTTCTTTCTTCTCTTTTTTAAAAAATTCATGCTTCAGACTATTAATATAGCCGCTATATCTACGCAGAAGCTTATCCTTCAGCTCTCGATCTTGATTTATCCTCTTGCACTCAATTGCCTCTTTCTCTTCCCTACTGAAGTCCTCTTCAGATGATCCAGTAGCTTCATCTATCAAATGGAGACAAGAACATTATAAATTATGAAGTTCAACCCGCAAAGTTTATTTGGTAATTACTTGTTCATCTTTCAAGAATGTGTTTGGTGACATCAATTGATGCACGGGCCATGGCCACCCCACCCATATAAAAATAAATGAAACTCACACCTTATGAGTTGTATAAACAAGGAAACAATTTATCATTGAAACAATGCACACTTATACAAATGCATAGGTTATTTAAAAACAAAAGCTGAGAATCTAAGATTCAAGGGACCTCGATTTCATACTTAGAAAATTCTGGTTTTTACCTAGTTAAGTAGCAACCATAGCATCTTTACTATTCCATTTACTTTCCAACTATTGCACTCATGAGTTTTAACCATTTTATTGAAGTCCCACATCGAATAAAGATACATTATTGTCTTATTTAGTTGCTTTGTCTTGCCAACACCAAAGTCTCACATTGAACAAAAGTACCTTATTGTCTTACTTAGTTGCTTTACCTTATCAACATCAAAGTCTCACATCGACTACGTTACGTAACAGAAACAAACACTTGGCCTATAAATAATTGAGTCTTCAGTGTCTTGAGGGTGACATTTTCTACGTAAAAGGGGTTATCTGCATTTGGATGGATTGCTTCAAGTCAAATGGCGTAATTGCCCTTGTTGCGCCAAGCTTATTGGCGTATCCTTTTCAAATACACCATCCTAAGTGGCGTATCCACGTAGGATGCGCCAAAGAGGGTGGTGCATCCACGTAGGATATGCCAAGCTTGTTGGCATATCCTACCTGGATGCGCCACCCTCTTTGGCGCATCCCATGTGGACCAGAAATTATTAAAAAATGTCACGTTGGATAAAAGGGTGGTAGTTTGGTATATAATTTTAAAAGAGTGGCAATTTAGTAAATAGTTTAAAAAAGCAGCATTTTGGTAAATAGTTTTAAAAAAAATAGCATTTTGATAAATAGTTTTGTCAACAGTGGCAGTTTGGTAAAAAAACTCATATCTCACATAAATGGAGCATTAACCATAGGAAATAACAGACTCCCTGATTTCTCCAAACTTAACTGTAATTATGAAGAATCCTTGTACATCTATACATCATCATTACATTACACAAAAAAAAAAACATACTACAAGATCCCCATAACTCTTCATAGTATAAAAATGTGAAACTCTTAACACCTCCCTCCATAGATGTTCAGAAGGAACAGACAAGCCTATCAAAGTAGGTGACAGAGATTGAATATTGACTTTGATACCATGTGAGATTTTAACTTAAAACTAATTGACATTAAGTGAAGTGGTCCAATAGATATATAAACCACACTTAAAATATTGAGACAAACGATGTGAGACTCTTATCAGAGTAAAACAAAAGGAGTAGAGTAGATATTTTGACATAAGTGCATATAACTATAGCTGGTATAAGCAAAAAAGGATAAAATAGAATGATTGTGTGTGCAATATTAAACAAAAAGGAGTAGATTAGATATTTTGACATAAGTGCATATAACTATATATTTTGATTGTGTGTGCTAAGGAGGTGATAAACACTACTTTGGTTTCTAATGCAACAATGTTCCCCCAATACCAAAACAGAAATGACTACAAATAAGAGCTAACTGAAGTCACCAGTATGATATAAAACTACAGCAAGTAAGCTGTAATCAGTATGCTCCCTAATACGGATAAATCAGTTGCAACATTTTTCAATGGTCCAACAACCACCTAACCACCATTCTTGACTTTAAACCACCTAGCCATCATTCTTGACAAATCTCCATCTTTACAACTTGTATTCCCATTTATTTTCAGTTGTTTTACAGCTATTATCAGCTGTAAATTGGCCTCTAAGATTAGTATAAATAGGCCAATCTCTTTTGTATTTATCATTCATGAATTGAAGTAAATTTGAGTATTTGAGAATTTTTCTCTGGCTTCTGAGCCATTTTGGCATCAGAGAAGGTTTTCAGTGGTGAGTTTGGGTGAAGAGAGTGTCCAAAATTGGTCTGAGTTTCGAAATTTCCATAGGTGTTAGTGCAATAACCACTGCCTCCTTCGAAACCACCATTTAGAGTCATTTTCTTGAAAAACTGACACTGTCATTGTGTTCAGAAGGTCCAAAAACCCTTGGATATCAATTTTCACGGCCAACAGAGGTTCCACGCGCCGCCACGCACCACCACCGGAGACCCACGCGCCGGCCACGCGCGCCATTGCAACTCATGCGCCGTCCACGCGCTTGACGAAAATAGGAGACGACCACGTCATCAGCCACAGCAGCCTGACCTGTCCAGTCAGTGACATGTCAGCCATTCAACTCCTGCCACGTGTCCATAGTGCCACATCAGCAACCAAGTCACCAGCAAGTTTCTAAAATTTCAATTCAGTTCCTAAACTTTTCAAAATTTTATATAAGTATTTTTAGTTTTGCCCCTGTACTTTCTTAAATTTTAATTTGGCCCATGATCTAAAAAAATTTCAATTTGGCCCCTAATCTTTCTTATATTTCTATTTGGCCCCTAATCTCTAAAAAAATTACAATTTGACCCTTGATCTTTCCTATATTCATGTTTTCACTTTATATTTACAAAATTACCTCAAAATCTTTTGTAAGGTGCCAGATTCATTAGAAAATTATTAGTATGCTTTGTGGTTGCAATATCATCTGATCTTCCACATCAAAAAAGAATTATTATTATTACTGGAAAGAAATTGTGGTAGTGTAAAAGTGTATGTCTAGGAAAGTTCTGGCTAAGAAAGACTTGGTATTTAAGTGTATCCATTGGTGACACCACCTCTCTTTCCTAGGAATTTACCTGGTGTGGTGTTTACAGACTACAGTCATTGTTTCAGTTGCACAGTACTTTAACAATTTTTAACTCACAAAATGTTCCAAGAAGGCAGCATTTGCAGGGAATTGAAATGGAAGAATTGAGGAGACAAATCCAACAGTTACAGGAAACTGTAAATGCACAGCAAGCCTTATTAGAAGCACAACACATACGATCTGACAATGATGAATCCAGTAGTGATTCATCATCATTTAGAAACGATGACATCAAGGTAGAAATTCCAGATTTTGAAGGGAAGCTCCAACCAGATGAGTTCGTTGATTGGCTTTAAACTATTGAGCGAGTATTCGAGTATAAAGAGATACTAGAAGAAAAGAAGGTAAAGATCATTGCTGTGAAGTTAAAGAAACACGCTTCCATATGGTGGGAGAACCTTAAAAGAAGCGTGAATGTGAAGGGAAAAGCAAGATCAAGACATGGGAGAAAATGCGTCGCAAACTAACCTGTAAATTCTTGCCTTCTCATTATTATCAAGATAATTTTATTCAACTGCAAAATCTTCGACAGAAGAACTTGCCTGTAGAAGAATACACTAGAGAATTTGAGAAGTTGATGATAAAGTGCGACATCCATGAAAGAGAGGAGCAAACAATAGCTCGTTACCTTGGAGGGTTAAACACTGATATTGCTCATCCAGTTCTGTTACATCCCGAAATTTACTAATTTCACGATAAATAATCATTTTATAATATTTTTTATTTTTGTTAATTTTTTTTAGAATTTTTTGAATTGTTTGATTATTGTAATATATTTCTCGATTTGCGTACGCGCAGAACGTGGCCGAAAAAATAAAATATTTTCGTAGAGGCCGAAAAACTTCAAACTGTAAAAACGTCAACGGGGGATCTTACTAAACACGAGGTCGGACATATTTTACGAGGTTTTCATTTTTTGAGATTTTATTTGATAAATAAAATATCATTTCTGCTAACTGTAACATTTGTCCGCTGGATAATAACTCTAGCAGATTATTTCTATCTGGTTACTTTTATGATAGCATCTAAGTGACATCATCACCCTTCACTTTATCGAGAAGCATGCAAAACTTCTCAAGGAAGCTTCCTACCCAACATCACATTCTCTCTCCTCTCAATTTGGCTCCACGGCTGGGATGAGAAAAAGATGACAAAAGTCATCATATTTTCACTTATCATTTCCCATTTTCAAACCCATTTCACCTTTCTCACTCTCACTCTCACATTCTCTCATATCTCTTTCATGCCCTCTCCTCTCTTCCCTATCTTCTCCCACACGGCCACACACACACCACCATTAAAGGCCATCACATTTTCTTGCTCAACCAACCTTGTTTTTTTGCATCCTCTCATCATCTTAAGACTCTTCTCTTTGGGGGCCATCCCCTAAATCTTCCTTTTTTATCTTTCACCATTGAAGCTCAAAGCTTGAAGCTTTTGAGGTAATGTTCTTGATCTTCATTTTCTCTTCTCATTTCTATGGTCCTTGACCACCATTGTGACTAAGGACTCCCTCTTCAAGCTTTGATTTTGGATTTCTTGGGTTTGACCATCTTAGGGTTTTCTTGGTGGTGGTGGAAGAAATTGGTTAGAGACATCAAGGAGCTTGCTTTCTTGGTTGTCTCTTTGAGGTAAGAGGGAGATAATCATCTTCACCCAATCTTGGTGGTGAGGAAATGTATTTGGTATTGATTGTGGAATCCATTGTGGGTTTCTCACTTTGTTGGTGATTTCTAATAATGTTATGATTTGAATGTGTTGTATGATCTTTTATGCTTGATATTGTGAATCTTGATGGATTTGTATGTGTCTAAATGCTCAAATATGTATATGTATTAGTACTAATTTGGTTTGGAAGCTTGGAGAAGCTTATTTTCATAGATTCTAGTGTAGATTCACGGGCTGTGTGGATTTACACGGCCTAGGCCGTGTTCCCTACTGGAAACATAACTCAATACACAAGACAGAGTGTTACACGGCCTAGGTCGTGTAATATTGCACGGCTGTGTAATCGGGCATTTCAATTTGGGCACATTTTCAGGTACTTCTAGAGGAGTACACGGCCTAGACCGTATAATTTGACACAGCCGTGTACTCTAGGCCGTGTAATTTGACACAGTCGTGTACTTTGGATAATGAGAAATGGTTAGATTTTCTAGTTCCTTGGAGGCTCACGACCTCATTGGGCACTCATTATGAGACCTTGTAATAAACTAGAACTTAGCTAATTAAATGAATAGACACTTAATTAGGAGTTCATAATGTGGAAAGAATGAAGAACACAACCTTATCATATAACTTAGAGTGAGGTTTGGATAAAGAAAGAACATGAGTGTGAGGAGGGCTGTGAGGAACCCAAAGTAAATATTCTAAGAGAGTTACCACAAGAACATAATAGAATTGAGGCATAACTTTCATAGCAACTTTGAATAGTATGTGTTCACCTTTGATGTTTTAATATTGACTTGAGGTGGGTCCGTGATTGGGATCAAAGATTTTGGATGAATGATTGGGCTCTATATGGCATATGAATTTGGATAAGTTATGCTATCATTGTGAATCTATATATGTATATATATGTACGCATTGAATCCACATGCATTGAGGCATAATTGAGAAAGTCGAACATGTTGAGCATGCATTAACATTGTGGTTATGGAATCAAAGTACCAGACCAAGAAACATCAGATAGAAGATTTAGTCAGACGTGGTTTGCTTTTATAACTAAAAACATCAGGTAGACAATTTAGTCAGAAAGGACTGGTTATCAGAGGAAACCCAGATATCATTGGTGTTATATAGTCGTATGGACGGTTATGTAATATCATTGATGCAAATGGTATTGAAATAATTGTATGGACGATTGCTTTGATACCATTGGGAATAGTACCACGGAGGGTTGATCCAACTGAATATGCATTTATGCATTATACAATTATGATGTTTTATGCCTAGGAGTGAACGAAAACTTACAAGATAGTGGGGTCTTGAATAGACCAATGGGGGACGTCAGGCCGCGGTGATTCACTCGTGATCATGTTATCACATTGTATACCCTTAGCCGTTAACACTATTGCAATGCACTGGCAACCCGACAAGGTACTATTACTTTTTGTGGCCCGGCGTAGACTGTCTTTTGAGGGAGGACAAATCTTCTGAGACGTTCATCTCTGAAAACTTTGAGTCTAGCTCCATGGAGTAGGAAATGAGTACATCGTACATGAGGATGGTCAGCATACGCATTGTGCATATGTATGGTCATTTCACATATTGTCATGACATGGTCAACAAACACATTGTGGTGGCATAACTATGATTTATATATTTATGGAAGATATCTATTGTTATACTGCTTTTAATGTTTATAATATTGTGAGATATGCCTTCTGATGATGTCTATAAAATTGATAACTTGAATATATCTACAATATCTATATGGATGGAATGACTTTGTCATTCGTATTATTTTCCTTCGCTGCCCTGTTGGTAATGAATGTAGGATATCTCACCTCTTGTTTATACTATTCTTGTTCTATGTGATTTTTGTTAAAGACTGTAAAGGGGACGAGGTTAAATCTCCTAGATTTTTACGTGGTTTGATCTCCTGTGTTCAGTGATGGCGACAAGAAGGGGTTCTATTAGTTTCATCATGATTGTGTTCATCGGGGGGTGCCAATGCTTGGCGAGTCGACTGGGCCGGCAAACATATGCGGTATGTTGGGAATCTGATCTTGACCGTGAGAAGGATCGCGATTGAAGATTCTATCTTGTTTCTCACCACATCAGTGCATCTGGAGCTTGCCTTACCTATTCGGGAACTATGGAGTGATTCGCTTCACACACTTAGAGAGGACAAGGATTCTATGGCATCAGCTACTAGGGTACCTACCCTAGCGATCGCACACTGTTCTGCTTTTGTGTCCTCAAATGAACCGGGGGAGGATCCCGAAGTGGATCCGATGGAGTGCCCAACTCCTTAGTCATGGTGTCATTAAGGGTAGTTTATGTTTCCTCTGCATTACCTGTATAAAGGTTCTTTTGAGTTCTTGTATGTTTTAAGGTAATTATCCAGTCTTTTATGTTGTATCTTGAGTATATATTATTGAACTATATTTTAAAATGACAGCATGTGTAACTATTCATTTGTGGCTCATATTTTCTTTATATGCACAATGATTAAATTTATAAATTTGTTATTTGAGTTGTAGCACGCTTAAAATTTAGTGACCATGGTATAATGACGATTATGCTGTGGTTATTAAATCGAGAGGTGTTACATTAGGTGGTATCAGAGTAGTTCATCCTGTTGAGCCGGGGTATGGACTGATTATGCTTAGATATGTTAGAAGTTTCTTTGTATGTTGTGCACTTCCTTGTCTCTTGATTGAGATGTTTAGGAAAGGAAGGCATGGCTTGCCATAGGTTGAATGTTGGTAGCTATTGTTGCATAGTTACATGATATTGAGTATTGGCCCACTCAATGTGTAATGTTCTGTGTGGACGGGAAACTATGACTTCACCTAGGCGTATTAAGGGAATAAAAGTTCTTTTAGTGAGAAGCTCAGTTGGTATGACTGAACTTGCTTAGGATTTGTTTGCATTTACACCCTTGTTGTGTTACCTTTAAAATTATTTGAGCCAAGGAGTTAGAAAAAGGGTAGTTAAATAGGACTTGTAAGGTTTGTGGACTAAGGCATCTAAGAGGTTTTGGAAAACTAATTTTCTTGGGAAAAGAGTATCTAGCGTAAGTTTGGTTCGAAGAGCTGCATGGGAGTTAAAGACTTACGGGAGATTGCACCACAGAAGGCAGAATGAAGGAGCTTAAGTTAGAGTCTTTTGGGTTTGGTGGTTAGGTTTGTCTTACTGTGTTGTGTGACTCTTTGTGTTTGGTTTCCAAAAGGAGACAATAATGTTTGAATTGATTGCCTTTGATTTTTCTTATGCTTCGATTCGTTTGTCCTTGAAGGGAGGCAATGACTCAGGGTAGACGTAAGCGTGTGAATACGGAGAGTGACAATGATGATACGATTGTGGCAGCGGAAGTAATGCAAAGAGTGGGTGATGTAACAACATACCAGGATCAGAGGGCCGCATAGCAGCAGGAATTAGAAGTCGAGGTTCAGAATTTGATGGAAGAAAGTCAATTTTGGGGAAACTCTGGATTGCCTAAGTTCCAAAGGAGGAATAATAGAAAAGTTAATAAGTTTAAGCAGAAACTGTATTCGCGACAACCAAAGGAGCGACAACAGTAACAAACGCATGAAGGAAGTGCAAGTGGTAATCAATCCAATCCGACCATGGTATCTTTATCAAAATGTAAGAAGTGTGGAAAGAACCACTCAGCGAGGGAGTGTAAGATCAGGGGGGTAATATGCTTTAAGTGCGAAAAGCCCGGACATATTTCTAAAGATTGTACTTCACCAAAGAGGAAATCTTCTGTTAGTGATGTACGTGTTTTAAGACCTCAAGCAGGAGGAAAAGTCAATTCCGCAAGTGGAGCGAAAGTTTCTCAGACTAAAGACCTAAACGAGGGAGTTTGTACTACAATAGATGACACTGTGATTTCACTATATAATTCCGGGGATAACCCATTCCTTTATGACACATGATTGTATGAGTCCATTAGGGTCGTTTGTGTCTTTGTCATCTTTTCACTTATTTCTACTTCGGCTACTAAGAACCTATTGTTGATAGCCAAGTCATTTAAATTATCATATGACCTGTTAAAGACTGAATGTTTTCTGTTGATTGGATTTGTTTACCTTATTCGTAAATTTGATGTGATCTTGAAAAGGGATTGGTTATTTTTCAATCATGTCCTGTTAAATTGTTCCAATCAAACTTTAGTGTTTATTAAGACAAAGATTTCTAGATTTGGATCCATGAAGCTCAGTCCTAAATTTTATTAAACCATATCATGTTCTTCGTCGGATGGCTCCGGTAGTATATCAAATAACTTCACCATCTTTTCCTTCTAACCTTTATAATGTTTCTAGTGTACTTCGATTGAGGAAATGTGTTCCTGAATTCAAACCATATCATAGTGCTGAATGCAGTACAATTAGAAAAGAACATACCCTATAAGACATTTTCTGTTAAGATTGAGGATAGATGGTTTAATGAATCAACTGAAGGAAGCCGCCATTTTCTCCAAGATCAGCTTGTGTTTTGGACTATCATCAAGTTCGCTCAAAGGTAGGAGACTCTTTCAAAATAACTTTTCTAACACGGTATGGCCACTACGGGTATTTAGTAATACTGTTCCATGTAACGAACACTTCGGTAGTATTCATCGAATTTGTGAATAGGATCTCTTTCCCTATTGAGACAGACTCGTCGTTGTCCTTGTTGATGACATTCTGATCTACTCTTGAAGTTCAGAGGAACGTGCCGAACCTCTCGTTATGACTCTTCAAATCCTAAAGAAGGAGAAGAAAATATACGAGAAGTTATCCAAGTACGAATTCTGGTAGGAGGCAATTCAACTTTTGGGTCACGTGATCTCAAGGGAAGGAATTGTTGTGAACCCATCGAAAGTCGAAGCATTTCTTCAATGGGAAAGACCGAAAACCATAATGGAGATTCGTAGCTTTATAGGATTATCTGGTTAATATGGGAGACTAACCGCAGAATTCTCCAAAATGGCAAGACTTCTCATCTAACTCGTATGAGAGAGTCAAGTTTGTAGGGATTGATGCATATAAGGAAAGATTTTCGAGGATTGAAGAGACACTCAACTACTTCGCCAGTGATGATTCTGACCAAATTCTAATGAACCTTTTGAGGTGTCTCGCCATGCTTCATGTTAGGATTTAGAGCATGTGCTTAAACGAATAGAAGGGGTAGTAGCGTATTGCTTCAAGACAACCGATAACACATGAGAATGACTACTCTACACAAACTCGGAATTAGCAATTGTAGTGCGTTGAAAATATAGAGGTATTTTCTGTATAGAGCAACATTTAAAGTCTGTAGAAATCATTAGAGTCGAAAATATCTGGTTGATTAGAGGGAGTTAAATATAAGGCATTACATGGACGGCAATGTAAGACACCTTTGTGTTGGCACCAAGATAGTGAAAGGATTGTGATTGGACCCGAGCTTGTACAATGAGCAACGGATAAAGCTAAGATGACTCAGGAAAGGATGCAAATAATTCAAGGGAAAAAAGAAATTGTGTTAGAATAAGCGATTTGGAATGATGTGTTGGAGGCACAACATTGGAGTTAGTTTCTAAGGTATGACAATTTTGAGGATGAAATTTTTTTTTGAAGGGGAGAGTTGTAACATCCCAAAAATTACTTATTTCATTATAAATAGTCATTTTATAATATTTGTGAATTTTGTGATTTTTTTCTAGAATTTTCTGAATTGTTTGATTATTTTAATATATTTCTTGATTTACGTGTACGCAGAGCGAGGCCAAGAATATAAAATATTTTCCTTGAGGCTGAAAAACTTCAAACTGAATAAACGTCAATGGGGGATCTTACTGAACCTGAGATCGAACACAGTTTACGAGATTTTTATATTTTAAGATTTTATTTGATAAATAAAATTATAGTATATTTTATTATCTGTGGGACAATAAAATATCTGCTGACTGTAACATTTGTCCGCTGAATAATAGCTCTAGCAGATTATTTCTATCTGATTACTTTTATGATAGTATCTAAGTGACATCATCACCCTTCACTTTATCAAGAAGCGCGCGAAGCTTCTCAAGGAAGCTTTAAGGAAGCTTTCTACCCAACATCACATTCTCTCTCCTCTCAATTTGGCACCATGGCTGGGAAGAGAAAAAGATGACAAAAGTCATCATATTTTCACTTCTCATTTCCCATTTTCAAACCCATTTCATCTTTCTCTCTCTCACTATCACGTTCTCCCATCTCTCTCTCACGCCCTCTCTTCTTTTCCCTCTCTTCTCCCACACGGCCACACACACCACCATTGAAGGCCACCACATTTTCTTACTCAACCAACCTTGTTTTTTGCTTCCTCTCATCATCTTAAGACTCTTCTCTTTAGGGGCTATCCCCTAAATCTTCCTTTTTCATTTTCCATCATTGAAGCCCAAAGCTTGAAAATTTTGAAGTAATGTTCTTGATCTTCATTTTCTCTTCTCATTTTCGTGGTCCTTGGCCACCATTGTGACCAAGGACTCCCTCTTTAAGCTTTGATTTTGGATTTCTTGGGTTTGACTATCATAGGGTTTTCTTGGTGGTGGTGGAAGAAATTGCTTAGAGGCATCAAGGAGCTTGCTTTCTCAGTTGTCTCTTTGAGGTAAGAGGGAGATAATCCTCTTCACCCAATCTTGGTGGTGAGGAAATGTCTTTAGTACTGATGGTGAGGAATCCATTGTGGGTTTCTCACTTTGTTGGTGATTTCTAATAATGTTATGATTTGAATGTGTTGCATGATCTTCTATGCTTGATATTGTGAATATTGATGGATTTGTATGTGTCTAAATGCTTCAATATGTATATGGATTGGTACCTATTTGATTTGGAAGCTTGGAGAAGCTCATTTTCATGGATTCTGATGCAGATTCATGGGCTGTGTGGATTTTCATGGCCCAGGCCATGTTCCCCACTGGAAACACAGCTCAACACACAAGACAGAGTGTTACACAGCCGTGTAATCGGATATTTCAATTTGGGCATGTTTTCAGGTACTTCCAGAGGAGTACACGGCCTAGACCGTGTAATTTGACACGACTGTGTACTTTAGGTAACGAGGAATGGTTGGGTTTTCTAGTTCCTTGGAGGCTCACGGCCTCATTGGGCACTTATTATGAGACCTTGTAATAAACTAGAACTTAGCTAATTAAATGAATAGACACTTAATTAGGAGTTCATAATGTGGAAAAAATCAAGAACACAACCTTATCATACAACTTAGAGTGAGGTTTGGATAAAAAAAAGAACATGAGTGTGAGGAGGGCTGTGAGGAACTCAAAGTAAATATTCTAAGAGAGTTAACGCAAGAACATAATGGAATTGAGGCATAACTTTCGTAGCAACTTTGAATAGTATGTCTTCACCTTTGAGGTTTTAATATTGACTTGAGGGTCCGTGATTGGGATCAAAATTTTTGGATGAATGATTAGGCTCTATATGGCATGTGAATTTGGATAAGTTATGCTATCATTGTGAATCTATATATGTATATATATGTACGCATTGAATCCACATACATTGAGGCATGATTGAGAAAGTCGAACATGATGAGCATGCATTGACATTGTGGTTATGGAACTGAAGTATCGGACCAAGAAATATCAGATAGACAATTTAGTCAGATGTGGTTTGCTTTTATAACCAGAAACATCAGGTAGACGATTTAGTCAGAAAGGACTGGTTATCAAAGGAAACTCATATATCATTGGTGTTATGTAGTCGTATGGACAGTTATGTAATATCATTGATGCAAATGGTATTGAAATAATTGTATAGACGATTGCTTTGATACCATTGGGAATGGTACCACAGAGGGTTGATCCCGCTGAATATGCATTTGTGCATTATACAATTTTGGTGTTTTATGCCTAGGAGTGAATGAGAACTTACAGGTTAGTGGGGTCTTGAATAGACCTATGGGGGACGTCAGGGTGTGGTGATTCACTCGTGATCATGTTATCACATTGTATACCCCTGGCCATGAACACTGTTGCAACACACTGGCAGCCCGACAAGGCACTATTGCTTTTCGTGGCCAGACGTAGACTGTCTTTTAAAGGGGGAAAGATCTTCTGGGATGTTCATCTCTGAAAACTTTGAGTCTAGCTCCATGGAGTAGGAAATGAGTAAATCGTAGACGAGGATGGTCAGCATACCCATTGTGCATATACATGGTTATTTCACATATTGTCATGGCATGGTCAACAAATACATTGTGGTGGCATAGCTATGATTTATATATTTATGGAAGATATCTGTTGTTATACTGCTTTTAATGTTTATAATATTATGAGATATGCCTTCTGATGATGTCTATGAAATTGATAACTTGAATATATCTGCAATATATGTATAGATGGAATGACTTCGTCATTCATATTACTTTCCTTCACTGCCCTGTTGGTAATGAATATCGGATATCTCACCTCTTGTTTGTACTATTCTTGTTCTATGTGATTTTTGGTTAAAGACTGTAAAGGGGACGAGGTTAAATCTCCTAGATTTTTACGTGGTTTGATCTTCTGTGTTCGGCAATAGCAACAAGAAGGGGTTCTATTGGTTTTGTTAGGATTGTGTTCACCAGGGGGTGCCAATGCTTGGCGAGTCGATTGGGCCGGCAAGCATATGCGGCATGTTGGGAATTTGATCTTGACCATAAGGAGGACCGCGATTGAAGATTCTATCTTGTTTCTCACCACATCAGTGCATCTGGAGCTTGCCTTACCTATTCGGGAGCTATGGAGTTATCCGCTTCATACACCTAGAAAGGACGAGGATTTTATAGCATCAGCTACTAGGGTACCTGCCCTAGAGATCGCACACTGTTTTGCTTTTGTGTCCTCAGATGAATTAGGGGAAGATCCTGAAGTGGATCCGATGGAGTGCCCAACTCCTTAGTCGTGGTGTCATTAAGGGTAGTTTATGTTTCCTCTGTATTACCTGTATAAAGGTTTTTTTGAGTACCTGTATATTTTAAGGTAATTATCTAGTCTTATATGTTGTATCTTGAGTATATATTGTTGAACTATATTTTAAAATGATAGCTTGTGTAACTATTCATTCGTGGCTCATATTTTCTTTATATGCATAATGATTAAATTTATAAATTTGTTATTTGAGTTGTAACACGCTGAAAATTTAGTGACCACAGTATATTGACGATTGTGCCATAATTATAAAATCGAGGGGTGTTACAAGTTCAGCTCCAATAATACTAGTCCTTAGACGATATCATCCATCTAGCCATTCGAGTGGAGAAACAATTACCCAAAAGGTCTTCTTATCGAACTTTCCCCCCAATGAAAACTCTTCTTATACCTGCAAAACACCAACTAATCAACCCAGTACTTCAAACAAACCTCATTCTTAGACCACCACAGAGAATAAACCTAGAGACCCCAAGTGTTTCAAATGTCAATGATTTGGACATATAGCCTCAAACTGTCCAACCCGAAGAACCATAATCATCATCAAAGGAGAAGTGTATGAAGTATCTGAAGAAAAAGAACCTAAAGAAGAAGAGGAGGTAGAGCCGGTGTATGATGAAGAGCTCACTGCTGCTGATTATGGTGAATCAGTGGTGATTAGGCGAAGGCTACACACAATGTCAGCAAAGGAAGAGCCTTGGCTAAGCCATAATATTTTCCACACCCGTTGTACCACTACAGGAAAGGTTTGTTGTGTTATCTTTGACAGTGGAAGCTTTGAGAATGTGGTGTCAAACTACATGGTGGAGAAATTAGAGTTACCTACACAAAATCATGTACATCCATACAAATTACAGTAGCTCAACAAAGGTAATGAAGTGAGAGTTACTAAACGCTGCCTTGTGACCTATTCCATTTGTCAAAAGTATCAAGATAAAGTATGGTGTGATGTTATTCCCATGGATGCATGTCACCTTCTCCTTGGGAGACCCTGGCAATATAATCGTCACGCCTTATATGACGGTTATGCTAACACCTATTCCTTTGTCAAAGATGGAGTAAAAGTCAAGTTAACTCCTTTACCACTAAGTGAACTAAATGAAAGCAAGAAGGAATCCAGGCCATTGGTATCTTTAGTAACAAAGGAACAATTCAAGGTGACTGCAAAAGAAGTCCAAACCATGAGCTTTGTTCTACTATTTAAATCAAATGAAGAAACTGTTCTTCCAGTAAAAATTGAACAACTGCTCACTGAATTCCCAGATATTGTACCAATAGAAATTTCGCATGGACTGCCACCAATGCGAGACATCCAGCATGCCATTGACTTCATTCTTGGAGCTGTCATTCCCAACAGACCAGCTTACAGAATGAGTCCACAGGAGCATGCTGAAATCCAACGTCAAGTTGAGGAAATGTTGAAAAAAAGGTTGATACAAGAAATCATTAGCCCTTGTGTTGTTCCTACAATTTTAGTACCCAAGAAGGATGGAAGTTGGAGAATGTGTGTTGACAATCGAGCTGTTAACAAGATTATTATCAAGTATTGATTTTTGATACCCAGGCTCAATGATTTGCTAGATCAGCTGCATGGTGCCGCCATCTTTTCCAAGATTGATCTTTGTAGTGGATACCATCAAATCAGGCTTACACCAGGAGATGAATGGAAGACTGCTTTTAAAACCAGAGATGGCCTATATGAATGGACTGTGATGCCCTTTGGGTTATCTAATGCCCCTAGTACATTTATGCGCCTGATGAATCAGGTACTTCGACCCTTCATTGGTAGATTTGTAGTCGTCTACTTTGACGATATCTTGATCTACAACAGAGGCAAAGAGGAACACTTAGAGCACCTTCAACAAGTGCTACAGACTCTTTATGAACAAAAACTCTATGCCAATCTGAAGAAATGCTCTTTCTTAACCAGTGAAGTTATTTTTCTAGGTTATATCATCACTGTTGAAGGTATTCGAGTGACCCAAGCAAGGTCGAAGCCATCAACAGCTAGCCTATCCCAAAATCTATCCATGATGTAAGGAGTTTCCATGGATTAGCTTCATTTTACAGAAGGTTCATAAAAAATTTAAGCTCTGTTGCTGCCTCACTCATAGATTGCATAAAGGGAGACAAGTTCCAATGGACAGAGCAAGCATAGAAAAGTTTTGAGGAACTGAAGAAACGTTTGACTGAAGCACATGTGTTAGCCCTTTCAAACTTTGACCAAGCGTTCGAAGTCAGTTGTGGCGCGTCCAACACTGGCATTGGTGCTGTTTTAAGTCAAGAAGGTTGACGAGTGTAAAATACACTCATCATTTGAGTTTATTTATTAGGATTTTTAATTTATATTTATTTATTTATTATTTTTTTATTTTTTTTAATAATTATCTCTTCACCTAGGATTATTTGAATTTTTAGGATAAATCCTCAGATTTTGTATAAAAATAAGAAATTCCTAAATATAAATATTTGAAGGATTTGAATATTTTGAGAGTAGAATTGTACTATTTATTTATGATATTGAGTGAATTCTGTGCCCACTGAATTAAATGTATTTTTATTGTGTTTTGTAGGAATTTAAGAAAGGATCAAGTTAGATTCTTAATTGAAGCACAAACAATCTCTACTTGATGACTAAGTATCTCTGTGTTTAATGCAAGGATCTCAAGGAGTTTTTTAATTTGAGTGGAATATTTGTTTCCTAATTTATATGGATTCAACAAAAAGGAATAGGAAACAAGAGATTTGGTTAAAGACTAATTAAGATATCAGATTGACGTGCTGTTTGCAGCATTGAAAAGCTAACAGAAAATTCTACAAATTATATGTTGAGATCAAGGGCAGATTCTGCTATCTGGTGGGTGAGAAAAATCGTGCAAAAAAGGATACAAAAAACTATTAATTTTTCTATAAAAAGGAAAAACAAGTTTAGCAAAGTAGCTCTCTTTTAGTTCAGAAAATACATGAAAAATATAGAGTTTTGAGAGGCTCAAAGGCAGCGAGGGGATGATCCTTAGGAGAGGAGAAGGAGCAGTCATGGAGCTCTCATGGAGTTAGAGATTGAATCACCATTGAAGGCACTTTGGTTTCGTCTCTACAGTTCTATCATGATAAATTCTCTTTTCTCTTCCTATCTCTTCTTCTCTTTTGTCATGTGTAGCTAAATTCATGTGTTTCGAGGGTGAAAATGTAACTTGATTCAATCGACATGTATTAAGATTAGATTTTTAATTAATTTCTTTTCTATTCAATTTGAGTGCTTATTATAATTTTTAATGCTTTTATGAATTGTCACTCATAAATTGATCTAATGATATGTGTGTAGAATCGAAAGGTTTACATATAACTTAGACCATAAATAATAAGTGTCATGATTTATAATCATCTAGGAATAGAGGTTATAGGTTGTGTAGGAGAATTGTGGTATTTTCCATGAGAATCCATAGAGTGAAGGTCATGCCTTTAAAAGTTGAGGTTTAGATCAAGGAATTTACTAGGCTTTAATAATTAAAGAGAATTAACACGCCAAGGAATTGAGTTTTAATTAATTAAGGGATTCTTCCCATCAATTGAATGACTAGAAATTAATTAGAATGAAGATCCCAAAACTACTCTATTGTCTATGATAGATTATTGAATTAAGTGAAGTCAGATCCCTAGCATTTTAATTTTGTGTGTTTTTATGTGTTTTTATCTTTTATAATTTTGTGTCTTTAATTATCTTGAATCACAATTATTGGTTGCCTAGATAGTATTAATATTAGAAAAGTGGTAATTGGTAAACTAATTCCTCATGATAACGATATCTTACTCATTATTTATTACTTTTGTCGATTTGGTGTACTTATCAATTCCACATCAAAGGTCATCCTATAGCCCTCTTTAGTGATAAGCTCAACAATGGTAAACTCAAGTACTCTACTTATAACAAGGAGTTCTATGCCATTGTTCGTGCCCTATAACATTGGAGTCATTACTTGTTGAATAAGGAATTTATTCTTTATTCTGATCATGAAGCCCTCAAGCACTTGAACTCTTAACAAAAGATCAGTCACAGACATGCAGCTTGGAGTGAGTTCCTACAGCCTTATCCATTCTTACTTAAGCATAAGGCGGGAGTTCAAAATGTTGTTGTTGATGCCCTCAGTAGGCATCATACGCTACTTTCTACTCTTCAGGTGAAAGTCGTTGGCTTTGAGACTATCAAGGAGCTATATCAAGATGATCCTGATTTCCAAAAGTTTTGGAATGCCATCGAATTACAATCCTCCCAAGACTACTACAAGCATAAGGGATTTTTGTTCAAAGGGGAGGCTTTATGCATTCCTCAATGCTCACTACGAGAAGCCATTATTTGGGAAGCCTACGATGGAGGATTAGCAGGTCATTTTGGATGAGATAAAACTGTGGCTTTAGTGAAAGAGAATTTCTATTGGCCAAGGCTTGAAAGAGATGTTAACAGACATATTCAAAGATGTAGAATCTGCCACTTAGCAAAGACCAAAAGCCAAAACACAGGGTTATATATGCCATTTCCCATTCCAGAAGCACTTTAGGAAGATGTTAGCATGGACTTTGTCCTTAGACTACCTCGAACTCAGCAACAGAAGGATTCCATCATGGTAGTTGTGGACAGGTTTTCAAAGATGACCCATTTCATTCCATGTCAGAAGACTAATGATGCTGTTCAAGTTGCAGACTTATATTTTAAAGAAATTGTTCGTCTTCATGGAATTCCAAAAACCATCACTTCTGATCGAGATGTCAAGTTCTTAAGCCATTTTTGGAGAACCTTGTGGAAAAAGATGGGTACTAAGCTTCAATTCAGTAGTGCCAGTCATCCTTAGACAGATGGACAAACCAAAGCAGTTAATAGACTTTTAGAAAATCTACTTCGGACCTTTATCGGTAAAAACTTGAAACAGTAGGATCTTGTCCTTGCACAGGTTGAATTTGCTTACAATAATTCAACTAATCAAGCTATTAGGAAATGCCCATTTGAGGTGGTATGTGGCACTCGACTGCATAGTCCGCTAGACTTAACCCCTTTATCAGATAGACAACAGTATAGTGTAGATGCAGAACGCAGAGCGAAAGAAATCAAGAAGCTGCATGAACAGGTCCGAGAAAGGATTAAGAAACAGAATTCAATATATAAAGCTTAGTGTGACAAGCACCGAAGACAACAAATTTTTAAAATAGGAGATTTGGTATGGATACATTTACGGAAAGAATGATTTCCAAATCAACCAAATGCTAAGTTATCCCCTAGAGCTGATGGTCCATTCAGAATAGTGCAAAATATCAATGACAATGCTTACAAGGTAGAACTATCGGGAGCCTATGGCGTCTCTGCAACCTTCAACATCACCGATCTTTCACCATACTTGGATGATGAAACAGAACTGAACTCGAGGGCGAGTTCTGTCTAACCCGGGGAAGATGATATGGACAAATCAGTTGCAACATTTTTCAATGGTCCAACAACCACCTAACCACCATTCTTGACTTTAAACCACCTAGCCACCATTCTTGACAAATCTCCATCTTTACAACTTGCATTCCCATTTATTTTCAGTTGTTTTATAACTATTATTAGCTACAAATTGGCCTCTAGAATTAGTATAAATAAGCCAATCTCTCTTGTATTTATCATCCATGAATTGAAGTAAATTTGAGAGTTTTTCTCTGGCTTCTGAGCTACTCCCACTGTCATTCGATGATAGGGACCACAAACCGCTACCAGCTTGGCAAGAGCCTGTCACTAACAAATTATTGAAGCCATCATACAATACCAAAAGGCATTGACTATTGAAGTAAATTGTCAGTAGTTAGATTTTCCAACAAAGGGCTCTGGAGATATATACCTCTGTCCTATAGATACCTTTGTTCATTATAAGAAGCATTTTTTTTTT
This sequence comes from Ormosia semicastrata, assembly GCA_029884595.1. Taxonomy (NCBI): domain Eukaryota; kingdom Viridiplantae; phylum Streptophyta; class Magnoliopsida; order Fabales; family Fabaceae; genus Ormosia; species Ormosia semicastrata. The sequence continues at coordinate 7,363,586 of JAQQTO010000040.1, forward strand.
GGGTTTGATTTTAAGGCTATTGGCATAAAAAAGAGAACGATGAAACTTGCTATCACTGTACTGTTTCTATTGATGTGGATAAACCGATAAAGTACCTTTGATGAAAAGGAGTTGGTGTCTGATTTTATTTTTTAGAAGAATAACATGCAGCATTAAACTCTTGAACTCAATTGAAATGTAATATGATGTGGTCAAGTTGTGATTTTATCCTTTGAAATACTGTTGTATAAATTTGCCAATGTTCTAGCATGTTGTAATTTCTTGAATTTTGTTATAATTGGTATACAGTTGATGTGGTCGAGTTGGTCAACCCTTTTGCATGAATGCTACGTTGCTACACTTTTATTTTATTTCTGTGTCAAGATATAGAAAACTCAAAAAGAAAATTTGCATTAGGCTAATGTACAAGTTTCTCTTATTTTTAATGTAAATTTAACTGGTGGTTTTGAAATCTGAATTGCAATATGAAGCTTTATTTGCTATGTAAATTTGGCTGGTGGTTTTAAAAACTGAACTGCAATATGAAGCTTTCTATGTAGCTTAGACCAATGGATTCTTTAGAATTCGCTTCGTTTTCTTTGCCATTTTTCTTTTTTAAAATAACTGTATTTATCTAACGAGTAACGATATTTAAGTTTATATTCTCTTTTCTTAGGTTAAGGCTTAGGAAGTTCTTGTGGTATTGGTTGTTCTTTAGTACTTTGGTCTGTGAACCTTTTGCATGAATGCTACATTGCTACACTTTTATTTTAAACTCAAAAAGAAAATTTTCATTAGGCTACTATACAAGTATTAGCATGAAGTGGATTCACGAATTATTTTTTGAAACTCCTTATATACTTATATACCCATTATTTTCACTAGACAAGGAAAGTAAAATAATATACCCGTTTATGAATCTCAACTAGAAATTTTTCATTAGGCTACTATACAAGTTATTCTGGACCGTGATCGGGGATCTTATCTAGTAAGACCAACTCGGTACATATATAACTGAACTCCGCCCTAGATGACGTAGCTAAGGCCTTGAAGGCAGTCTGGACCTCGGAACCATGCACACTGATCGACGTTGGGCTATAATATCAAAATTACTAGATACGTGCAGAGGATATATCCCTAAATATCCGTAACTGCCAATCATCTATTTACAATATTATAGGACCTATAACTGTCTCAGATTGATAAGTAGCTCTCGTATAAAGAATTCCTAACTTATAGGGATTCATCCCAATAATAGTGGGAAAGTAATCCTTGCCAGGATACTAATCCTTAATATCTGCATTTAATACAGATTACGTAAAGATTCTATACACGTTCTATAAATACAAGGCTAAGTAGTCGTAATCAGGTATGAGTAAATTACTCAATATACACTGCCTTACTTGTGCACAGCCTGACTTGAGCATCAAAGTGCCTTTGCAAGTACCCACCCCTGCTTCAACACGCTCGACCGCTGCTGCTCAAGGAGGAGATCATCGTTGTGTGCCTATCTCAGGTACCATTTGAATCTACTTCTGAACATTGGTGCCGTCTGTGGGGAACAGTAAACTTCTAATCTCACGCAAACATGGTGAACACACGTCAACACTCAAAGAGGGACACTACACAACCTCCTGTGGATCAAAGACAGAAGTCAATAACGCAGCCCCCTCCCCAATCGGCTCCACCAGTTGCAGCTGAAGCTTCAGCCGTCAGAAACCAAGAACACATCTCAGAACATCTGCGCGATGGACATGAAACTTCACTTTTCGATGAAAGTCCACTCCCATCACACAGAAGGTATGTCTTGGATAAGCTTGCCCTCCCACGAGAGAGGGCAAATAATGCTGCTCAAGTATCTAGGGGCCCAGTGCAGTCACGCCTAGGCCCTTGAAATAATGATACTGCTGATCATGCTTCCAGCCGAGCCCCTGCCCATTCTAAGTTGACCAGAAACTGTCTTCAGGAACTGATAACCTAACAATTGTAGCAGCTGGACGAACAACACCGCCAGTTGGATGACCAACGGCACCGGATCAACGAGCTAGAATGGTCAGTACACGTGGAGAATATCCATGAGAGGCAGAATGTGGCTAATAACCAAAGGAGGCCACCCTGCAATGAAGAGAGCTATGTTGTTGGAAACAACCTTTCGTTTCCTAGCATCCAACAATAGCCCTTTTCTGATTAACTAATGGCATACAGGATCCCCAGAGGCTTCAAGCCCCCCTCCAATATTGAACAATATGACGGTATGACAGGCTCATAGGAACACCTCGATACCTACATCCACTTCATGCAGTTCCACGGGGGGTCCCCAGAATTGCTTTGTCGGGCTTTCCCTCTCTTCTTAAAGAAAGGCGCCCTCCGTTGGTTTTCCACCTTGCAATCGAGGTCTGTCTTTGGATAGGATGACCTCACGCAACGCTTCTTGTCATATTATATCACTGCTAAGGAGCAACCCAAGTCGGTTGACTCTCTTTCCGGGATTCGACAGGGGAGCAATGAGTTCCTTCATAAATATATTAAGAGATTCAATACCGCCCTTACTCGCGTGGCTAACCCGGATGACAGGATCACCCTTCACTACACCTGGAGTGGTATCCGGACTGATTACGACTTATTTCGATCCTTAGCAAAGAGGAAGGCAGAGACTATAATGAGTTCCATGATCGCTCCGTGAAATACATTGAATTGGAGGAAGCCATTAAGGACAAAGAGACTTTGGAAAAAGGTAAGCTTACTCACCAGAAAAATAACCGAAGCTCTAACCAACCTCAGAATTTTGCCAAAGGCGATGCTTACTGGCCCAAATATTTTGACTACACTCCACTGAATGCCTCGCGAGAAACCATTCTCAAAGAAGTATTTCAGACCGAGTTCTAGAATATTAAAAGGCCTCCGCCTCTAAAAAAGGCGAAGGACTACTCCAAGTACTGTAAGTGGCATAAAGGCTATGGCCATGAAATAGAAGAATGTCACTAGCTCCAAGATGTCATCGAGTCTTTTATTAAAGAAGACCGGCTTCAAAAGTATATCATCGAAATCCGGAATAATGATAACCTTGGGTGACAGAGAGAGCAAAGACGTAGTCGTAGCCCTTGGTGAAGTCCAACCCCACAACAAAGGAGGAGGACACGCAGCCCTGTCCAAAAATCCTGGACTTCACCGCGCCGTGACGCTGGTAACCTGCAAGATAGGAACCGGGATAATCAGAATGGGGCCAACAAAATAAATAGATTAGTCAGCACAATCTCTGAAGGATTTGCAGGATGTGGCTCATCTAGTAATTCCCAGAAGAAAGCATTACGAACTGCGGTATTGAGCGTCTCTGGCTCTACGCACAGACCCCATGCTGATGACAGGGAAGAAGCTCCGATATCTTTCACCACTAAGGACTACGATGATATTATCTGAGATCACGATGATCCACTCGTCATCTCCGGAATAATATCCAATGCCGAAGTCTGACGTATCTTTATTGACCAGGGCAGCTCTGCTGATATAATGTTCATGGATGCTTTCCAAAAACTAGCTTTTATTCCCCATGTCCGCCTTAACCCCCTATGAAGGCGATCTTACTGGCTCCTCTGGCAAGAAGATCACTTCGGTGGGCTATTTCAAAACATTCCTAACCCTCGGGGATAACAAAATCTACAGAACCGTCAAGGTCAAATTTCTAGTTGTAGATTGCCCGTCTACTTACAACATTATCCTAGGGTGACCTACTTTGAATGGTATCGCCACTATAGTCTCCACCGCCCACTTGACCATGAAATTCCTTAACAAAAATAATGAGGTGGTTACGGTCAAGGGCGACTAAATTGCGGCACGCAAATATTATAATGAGAGCCTTAAGATTTGTAGGACTCCTAAGAAAGCAAGAGCACGTACGTCTACCCCAGCCTTAGATCAAGTTAATATCCTTATGATCGAGTTAGATGTTAGGGAAGAAATTCGGGGTACCAGACCCCATCCAGAAGGAGAACTACTTCCGCTTCAACTAGGTGACAAGCCTGATCAACTCACCCAACTAGGCACAAATCTGGAAGAGCAGGAGAAATGCCAGCTGATAGAGTTCCATCAACGAAATAAGGACCTATTTGCATAGAAGTCATATGACATGCTTGAGCTTGACCCCGCTTTTATCTGCCATTGTTTATCTATTAAACGGGATGCGAAGTCGGTCTCCGAGAATCTTTGAATTTGAACGGTTCTGATCATCGGCCTCTGTGTGTCTCCAAGAACTTTAAATGGCTAGAAAGAGAGCAGTAAGACTTGAAGAACCAGTTCCAGATGCTGCCCTGGTCCCAGAGAAAGGAAAGCCGAGAGAAAAGGAAGCAGCCATGGAAGATGAGATCCGCATTCGCTGTGGTCCGGGATTGCTATACCCTTGGGTCGTGGATGATGCCTATGACCGGGTATCCCATTTTCAACTAGGGAAAATTCTTGACAAGCTGAAAAGTTATCTAGTGTTGACGAAGAGGAAGAGTAAGAACCATCAATTCCAAGTCCTGTCATTGGGGAACGAAAAAGTGTATTTTACTCGCTAGGTGGGGAAACATTTCACTTATATGTATGAAGACTTCTTCGTTAGGTTTGGACTTCGGCTTCCTTTCACCGACTTCCAGATTGCTGTCCTTTGGACTTTAAATGCTGCTTCAACTCAAATTCATCCCAATGATTGGGCCAACATCATGGCCTTTGAAAGGATATGTCGGTTGGTTGGGTTGCGGTGCTAAAATAAAGCATTTTTCTATTTTCATACTCAGTATTCCATTCACGGCGCCGGGGCCCCTCAAAAAACCTGGCTCTCGGTTCGGTCTTGGAAAGGGCAGAAGGTCTTCTATCTGTACCTTAAGAGTTATAAAGATTTCAAAGAGAAGTTCTGTAAGTTGAAGGTGGCTTGCGGCGTGCAACCTTTTTGGCTAGGCAGCAACGGGGAACCAACATTCAGTCTATACTAGAATCTGGGGGCTTGGAGCATTCCCACTCAGTCATTCGAGAGGGAAGCGAGTCATCTAAATGACGAGGAGCTAGAATGCGTTAACTTCTTCGAAATGTGGGTCAAAGAGGTTAGTTCAATTAGGCCAAAAGACATCTTGGATACCCCGGATGACGAGACTCTTTTGGTTGTATTAGGTTGTTTAAACCACTGTCCAAATGTTAATTCGCATGTTTAGCATTTTTCATAATACTAATACCTCGTAGCAATTTCATAACTTTGGCCCTCCGTTCTTTTTGCAAAAAGTTTGGCCAAAATGTCAACCGGGAATGCCTTGGAAATTCTTGAAGTTGGGGCCAGGAATGCAACTGAGCCGTTGGATCCTCTAGTGGATGTTGTTGCGGCTTCTTTGCCCCCACCAATTGAAGTTCCAAGGATGGACAAGGAGCTTATCGAGGTAGAGGACTCTCCTCGGGCTATCGCGGACCACAAGAGAAAAAGCAGTGGAGGACGGGTCATAGAGTGGCCGAGATAAGAGAGCGGTGGTCGACGAGGTCAGTGGTCTAATCAGTATGTATCTCGAGGAGTCAGACCCAATGGAATTCATTGATTATAATCTTCTGGACGAACGAGTTATAAACCACCTTGCCCTTCGTAGCACGAACGATACTTTTGCGTGGTTTGATACTTTTGGTCTCCACCTTGCTGCCAAGACTTGATATTTAGAACAAGTTTGTGAGGAGCATGAGCGGTAGATGGTGGAGAGGGCGGTGGCCTCTGAGTAGGGTGAAAACTAAGCTCTTAAGGCCATGGACGACGCCGTGAAGGCCAAAAATGATGCCAAGTCCCGGGTTCGAGAGTTGGAGTGGGATATGGTTGCCCTAAAAGATGCTGGGAAGCAAAAAGACTCTAGCTTGGTTGAGTTTAAGAGGTTTGCGATCATACTTTAGGTTGAGAACGAGCGTCTTCATACCAAGGATCAGCGGTCTGATGCCGAGATTAAGTCATTGCGAGATGATGTCCAGAAGCTTGTCACCATTTGCACTGACATTAGTGGAGAGCAATTTTAGAATCTCATTGATCAAGTCCAGCTCTTTAATCCCGAAGTTTCTCTGGTCTTGAGCAGTCTAGATTTTAGAAATGTGGTACGGTTTGGGTAACTTGTGCATCCTAAGGCTAACCCAAGTATTGTTGAAACTTCATCCGTGATGGCCATTGATCAGAGGACCGTCGAGGAGTAAAATGTTTTATTTTGTTTTTTGCTTCTGCCCCCTACGTGGGGTCTGTTGACTTTGTATAGACAATCACCCTCGTTCCCAGGGTTTTTAGTTTATTTTTCTAGTTCATCTTTACTTTGCCTTGCATGCTAGTTTATTTTCGTATCGATCTTTTTGGGTCCAATGCCCATCATGGTGTTCATTTTGTGATTTTTGGGAAATCTGCAGGTATTAAAATTCACAGTTTGAGGGTCCAACGCCCTTTTTGAACTTGTGGTCCCCTTTAGGACTTAGGTTTTATTTGTACATTAGAAACCACAGTCTAGGGTCCAACGCCCTTTTTGGACTTGTGGTCCCCTTTAAGACTTAACTTTTAGGGTAATAAACCTTGCCTGGGGTTCGACGCCTTTCAAAGGATTGGGGATCTCCTTGGGGTTTTGGAATAAAGAAAACTTTATTTGGGGTCAATTACCAATTAATTTAGCTTTCAAGATCCCTCTTGACTTTGGTATAAATAAAGTCTTGTCTGGGGTTCGTCACCAACCATTTGGGTGTTTAGGATCCCTTTTGACCTTGACATAAACAAAGCCTTGTCTGGGGTCCGTCACCAACCATTTGGGTGTTTAGGATCCCTCTTGACCTTGGCATAAATGGTTCTTGTTGGGATCTTTTCTGCGTATGGTTCAGTGTGAGAATTTTCACAGGACTTGAGATTTTTCTACTATACAACCTTTCTAGCACAAGACACTCTCGGGGGGTACCATGGCATATATCTATCTAGAATGACCTCAGAGTAAAGTAAAATATCACTTTGTTTTATTGATTCAAGAGAGGACTAAGGTCCATACAAAGTGTTCCCGTAGTATTTAGGGCAGATTGAACATGAAGTAAATTAAGACTAGGCCTTAAAAGGCACTTAGCTATAGTGCTAGTCACAATGAGGTAGGGGCCTTCACTAGCTTGCCTGTTAGCGTTTCGATGGTGTAAGCTCCTTTGTCGGTGCTGGTCTCAATGCGGTAGGGACCTTCCCAGTTTGGAGCCAACTTCTCTTAGGAGGAATTCTTTCCTTTGACGTCAGCCCTGCGAAGTACAAGGTTGCCTGGCTGGAATCTTCTAGGGATAACTTTCAGATTGTAGGGTGCTGCCATCTTCTGTTTGATGGTGGCATCGCGTATATGAGCGATGCACCTTCTTTCTTCCAAGAGGTCTAGGTCCTCCCTGATCAGCCCAGGGTTGCTGTTTGCTGAGAAATATTGAAAGCATCAGCTTGGTTCTCCTATTTCTATTGGGATCATTACCTCACTCCTGTAAGTGAGTTTGAAGGGAGTCTCACCTGTTGTAGAGTGGGGCGTAGTCCGGTAGGCCCAGAAGACGTCGTCGAGCTGTTTGGCCCAGTTTCCCTTGGCTTCATCTAGCCTCCTTTTGAGTCCACAAATAATAACCCGATTAGTAACTTCAACTTGCCCATTTGTCTGGGGTTTTCTACAACATTATAATGATATTTGATTTTCAAACCAGCGAGTACATCTTCAAACCCCATGTCCTTAAATTCCGTCCCGTTATCTGTCACAATAGACTCCAAGATTCCAAACCTTGTAATGATGTGGCGCCATGTGAACTTTTGGATTTTGGCTGAGGTAATGGTAATTAGAGGTTCGACCTTAATCCATTTAGTAAAGTAGTCCACTGCTACCGCTAGAAACTTCATTTGTCCAGGTGCTTGAGGGAAAGGGCCCAGAATGTCCATACCCCACCTATAAAATGGCCAAGGTACGGATGTCTTGGAGAGTTCCTCGGGTGGAGCGTGGTAATGGTCTGAGTGACGCTGGCACTTGTCATAAACTTGGACGTGTGCTATTACATCAGCCTCCATTGTGGGTCAATAATAACTAGCCCTGAGAGCTTTCAACACTAGGGCTTTGCCTCCCAAATGGTATCCATAACTCCCCTCATGAACCTCTGCTAATACGTACTCTACTTTTTTAGGGGTCAGCATTTAAGAAGAGGTGAAGAGAATCCCCGCCAGTAAAATTTTCCATCGTAGATGGTGTACCAGACTTCAGTTTTGATCAGATTAAAGGCTTCCTTCGGATCCTCAGGTCAGATGCCGGATTGTAGATATTTCATGATAGAAGTTATCCATATGGGCTCTGAATCTTCAATCTGAGAAATGGCTGAAACCATGATTGAAGACAAGGCTAAGGTCTCTTGGACCACCGAACGATTGTTCCCTGGGCTCTTTGTGCTGGCCAACTTGGATAGGAGGTTGGCCTTTGAGTTTTGTTCATGGGGGATATGTTTCACGTTCACCATTCGAAACTCCTTAAGGAGTCCTTGTACCTTAGCTAGATATCTCTGCAAGAGGGGTTCTTTAGTTTGGTAATCACCCTGGATTTGAGATGTCACAAGTTGGGAATCACTGCAAAGTGTGATCCTTATTGTTCCTAGTTCCTTGGCCATCATTAATCCAGCAATGCATGCTTCATATTCTGCCTAGTTGTTCAAAGTGGGGAACTCAAACTTCAAAGAGCTTTCGATCGTTATGCCTTTTGGATTTTCTAAGATTATCTTGGCACCACTTCCCTTAGGGTTAGATGATCTGCCAATAAACACTGTTCACGACACTTCCTCAGGGTCACCGGGGTCCGATGTAAGTTCGGTGAGGAAGTCTGAAAGTGCTTGTGCCTTAACTGCTAGTCTGGGCTCATATGAAATTCTAAACTCAGAGAGTTCGATGGACCAGACAATCATCCTTCTCGCTAGGTCCAGTTTATGCAATATTTGGCGGATTGGTTAATCTGTCCTTACTACAACCGGATGACGCTAGAAGTATTGCCTTAGTTTTCTGGTTGTGATGACTAAGGCAAGTGCAACCTTCTTGATCTTCTTGTAACGGAGCTCGGGGCCTTGCAGCACCTTGCGTGCAAAGTAGACCGACTTCTGACCTTCGATAGTTTCTCGGATAAGAACCGAGCTAACGGCTTCTTCATGAATAGAAAGGTACACGTACAAAGTCTCCTCAAGTTCTGGCCTAGTCAAGATAGAGGGAGATGATAACAGATTCTTGAGAGACGTGAAGGCATCCTCACACTCCTAGGTCCACTCAAAACTCGTCCCCTTTTTCAACAGTTTTAAAAAGGGGAGAGATTTGTGAGCAACTCTAGCAAGGAAGCGTGTGAATGTCGCGATCCGCCTTGTGAGTTGTTGAACTTCCTTTATGTTCCGAGGGCTATGCATGTCGAGCACCGCTTAGTATTTGTCTAGATTTGCCTCAATCCTGCAATGAGTCAACATAAAGCCCAAAAACTTCTAAGCTTGGACCCCGAAAGCGCATTTTTAAGAATTGAGTCTCATATTATGCTTTCTAACTTCTGCAAACATTTCTTTGAGGTCGACAGTGTGGGATTCAGACTCTGGGGTCTTGACAATCATGTCGTCAATGTATACTTCAAGATTGAGTCTCATATTATGCTTTCTAATTTTTGCAAACACTTCTTCGAGGTCGACAGTGTGGGATCCTGACTCTGGGGTCTTGACGATCATGTCATCAATGTATACTTCAAGCATTCTCCCTACTTGACCCTCAAAGACTCTATTTATCATCCACTGGTAGGTAGCTCCCGCATTCTTTAAACCAAAGGGCATAACCTTGTAGCAGTAGCTTGCCTTTGCAGTGATGAAAGCAGTTTTATCTTCATCTCCGAGGTACATTGGAATTTGATTGTACCCACAATAAGCATCCATAAATGATAGTATTCGGAATCTGGATGAGCTGTCAACTAACTTGTCAACGTTGGGGAGAGGGTATGGATCTTTAGGGCATGCCTTATTCAAGTCTGTGTAGTCACACACATCCTCCACTTTTCGTTTGACTTTTTTTTAAGACCACATTGGGGAGCCATGTGGTATAAAAGACTTCCCTGATGAATCCAACATTAAACAGTTCTTTGACTTGCTCTTCAATGATCTATTTTTTTCCGGGCTGATTTTTCTCTTTTTTTAGGAGACTGGCTTCGTGTCCCGTTTAATAGATAAATGATGGCAGACAAAAGTAGGGTCAAGCCCAGGCATGTCAGATGACGTCCATGCAAATAGGTCTTTATTTCGTTGAAGGAACTTTATCAGCTAGCATTTCTCCTGCTCTTCCAGATTTGCACCTATTTGGGTGACTTGATCACAAGTATATAGGAAGTTTCTAAAAGTAAAATGATGTTTATCTTCAAATATTGAATTGTCAAAATCAATTCGTAAATCTTTGCATGAAGTGGAGAATAATTTAAGTTCAAATTTGAGTTGGCAAAAGCAGAATGCAATTACCCAATATGACGAGTATGGTTTAACCATCACATCAAAATCAAAGCTTGAAGTATGTGAGAAGAAATTATTACTTGCACACAATTGTAATACTTTATTCTCGCACATATTCACATAAAAGTAAGATTCATTCACATAATATCAAAATAAAAAATAAAATACTCATATTATATGAGTGAATCCTATTTTTATATGAGTGTGTATAAGAATGAAGTGTTATAATTGTGTGCAAGTAAGAATTTCTTATATATGAGAATATCTTCTACAACTCTATTGCCATTAGGCATTTAATTTAGGGAAACATTGCTTAGCAGCCATATGTAAAGAGTAGAAAATATGCTTAAAGAAGTCCAAAATAAAATATTACAAATATATTTAAAAAATAAATTTTTTATTAGTTATTCAATTTATTAAATCATATTTTATGTTATTCCTTGCATCACACGGAAATAAATAAAATTATTGCAAATTACTATCTAAAAGTGTTTTTTTTTACTTTTTAAAATTTTAAATTAATATAAAAATATAGATGAAAATTAGTAAAAAGAACTAAGTATAGTATATATATATATATAGAAGTCATTACAAGGAAAGTTCTATCAAGTGTCACCTTTTGATAAATTTTTTCTCTCCAAAACTTACAACTTTCTATTCTTAGTAAGCTTTTCAATTTTTATTAAATAAATAAATTAATTTGAAAAAAAATATTTTGAAGATTTATGATATATGTCATTCATTCATTTTCATCTATTCTCTTTTATCTATTTTTTTAACTCCTACTTACACTCATTGTTATTGCCATTCAGTTTCAATTTGAAAACGTCATTTCGTATGAAGTGTTACATTATACCATTTCATTTCATTTCTCCGACCTACCCTCATTGTTATTACCTCTCTCTTTCTGTTTCCTTCCATGGTGACTATGTGTTTCCTTTGCTTATTCCCTCTCTCTTCCATGGCATGCATGATGCTACAACTCCTTCCATTAATCTCTTTCATCTATTCTTTAATTCTCACCTACCTTGATCGTTATTGCAAATTTATGCCCCATTCTCTTTCTTCTATTTTCTTTTCCCCTTTCCCCGATTCTCTCTCTTTCTTTTTTCTCCTGTGGTGACTCTATGTTTCCTTTGCTTATTCCCTAATCGCATACGTATGATATTTGCAGGCTATTTGATGGTGTTCAAGTTGATTGGTTATGATTTTCGTGTTTGTGTTGGTTAGGGTTTAAAGACGACGGCTAGCCATATGAACAAGTTCGAAACCCTAACTTTTTCTCTATAATTATGATACTTGTTTCTTAAGGTTGTGTCTTCTTTCCCTACATTTTTCGGCGTATATTTGATATTCCTTTCTCTGATTTGTTCCTGTTTACTATTCTATGGCTTTGTGTATTGATCCTTTAGAGAAAATCACTCTGGTAAAGGAGTGTTGCAGAGTGAAGGTTCGCGTGGTTCGACTTTGGTATCTTCTGTGAATGCTTATGTCATGAAGAACATGAAATTTTTAATGATAACAAAATCAAGACGAAGACCAGGTCCAAAGGAGGTATATTTGGTATAGTTCATAGGACTTAGAGTTTTTATGTAAGAAACTCAAATTATCTCAAGAATATTTTTAATTAACAAATAGTTTTTTAAGAAATGTGATTTTGAACTTGGACAATGAAAATCAAGTCTATATCTTAAAAAAATCCAAGTTTTCTAAGGTGTAAATATTTTTCAAGCTTAATTGGGCTTAAAAATGGGTTCAATGGTGTTTGTAATCTTATCCTAAAGCTTAGTGATCAATTAACAACTTCTTTGGAGGCTAGTAATCGATTACCAAGGCCTAATAATCAATTACAAGCATGCGGGAAACTATTTTTTCAAAGTCAGAGGCTTTGTAATCGATTGCATGAAGCTTGTAATTGATTATACCTCTGGCAGAGGTCATGTAATTGATTACATCCTGCCCAGAAAACCTAGAATGTGTTCTTAGAGCCATGTAATCGATTACACTACTCATGTAATCGATTACAACAAGCCTGAAAGTGTGCAACGACTCTTTTCTTAACATTTATTGAGGTATTAAATCACCCACAACGACTCTTTTGGACAGGACACTATATATACACATTCTTGGGTCAATTTTTACATAGAACCAACAACCTGAAACACATTTCTATTGCTCTAATTCGTGATTCCATCTTTCAATCCTTTTATGCTCTGTTATTGAGTTTCTTGAGATATTATTGAAGAGCTTCATAGGGCTTCCACTTGTATTATGTACTCTTTGAGAGAGTTTCATCTTTATATACTTTTGATTCCTTGTAACGAGGGTGAGGTATCCCCCAATGAATTTGTAAGGGTGAGGTATCCCTGAAAGTTGAGGCTCAAACACGAGGGTGAAGTATCTCAAGGTATGAAGAGCGCTCCAGATTGTAAACGATAGCAAGTACCTGTTCAAGCTTGCATTGATAGTGGAAAAATCTCGGGTGGTTACTCAAGGACTGGACGTAGCTCACAAGTGGTTAGTGGCCGAATCAGGATAAACTCAGTGTTTGCTCTTCGAACTCAAACTCCTTTATATTTGTATTTTTTTAATTGCATATATCTACTTATATTCTTTCCTTTTGATTTGCACTTTTGTAAGTAGAAATCTCTATCTTCTCAATTCAGTCACTTCAAATGATAAATAGCTTCAAAGAAAATTGTTTTTCAAGTGTTTGACAAAAGTTTTCAAAGAATTTTTATTTACTCAATTCACCCCTCCTCTTAAGTTTTGATGTCACTTGGTAACATTTTCCAAGTTTCAACAACCTTGAGACCATCAATACCATTGAGATGGTTTTCATGGACAAATTTGTAAGTTTTTCCTCCTTCATTATCATCCATTAATTTCTTAAATGTGGGAAATCTAATTCATTTAATTTAAATGCAAGGCTATACCATGCATGCATCTGTGCAAAAAACTTTGATATACAAACTCAAGCCCTTTCTTTCTGAAGGGGAAGTTTATATAATTGCTTACTTTTGATGTTGGTGGTAACATTGGGTACTTCCGAACTACGAGACATGAATATCGTTTAAATTTTCAATTGAGAACTATTGTAAGGCCATATAAAAGTGAAGTGATTCCTCTTTATGGTTGTAAGCTGGTTGCATTTGACAAGATTTTTTAGACTAATAGAGACTTTTCTTTTTTAGTTGGTAATTGTAAGTTCAATAATTTTATAATATTTTCTTAATTATGCTGTGTCCATAATGGTTTTATTTTTTTTTTCACAGTTGTAATGGGCCTGCTAACAGCTGTTGGCACTGAAAAGGAATATGACAAAGATGGAAAGAAGACTAAGATGATAGTCATTGCGCTTGACATTTACAGGTCATGCCCTTTTCTTACCCCTTTTATAAAATTTATATACTTTATACTTTGCTGTATCATTTTTGTTCCTTGCATGTTTCATATATCCTTGACCAGATAATGTTTGATTAACTGAATTTGTATTATCTAATTAGTATACTATGATCTTTTAAGATTTTTTAATGTGATTCTTTTTTCTTATTTTGGAAAATGGCTTGCTTCTTATTGATATGACTTATATGATATTAAATGTAATTTTGACTATCTATTTAAACCAATCTTCATTACTTATTTTTTATACACTACGTTTTTTAAATTTTTCAGTAATTTAGATACTTGATACTTGATAATAGCCTAATTTTAATTATTATTTTTATAAAAATAGATATTATTATATCTTATTATATTTAATTTTAATGATTTTGTGATATTATTAAGTTATTTATTAAAAAAGTCATTAATTTAATTTTATTATGAATTTCAAGTTGTGCAAAGAATGGATAACTGGGCTCACGATTAAGAAAAATAAAATAAAAGTTGGAAGTCATAGAACTAAAAGCTACGGTCAAATACTGTAGAAGTAAAGAAAAGAGATTAGAAAAGATATTATAAGAAGCTGGTCCATGACTTTAATGAAAAAGTGACCTATTTTAACTTGGATAAAAAAAAAAGTTATAAATGGAGGAGAATTGGCAGAAACAGGGGCGCAACGTGAGACGAGATACGAAGCAGAGACGCAAAGACGGAGAGAGACGTAGCGTGGAGAGAAAATTACAAAAAAGTGAAGAAGAAGAGTAATATTAATAGAGGATTTTAATGAGATAATTTTATTATGTTATAATATTTTTATATCTTGTTAAATTATCTATATTAAAAAGTTGATAAAATCTTAATTGTTTTGGCATTGTTATGTTGAATAGTTTTACCTAATTTTAGGATTTAATATTTATTGATTTTATATTTTTATCGATTATATGAAAATTTTTAGATGAGTTTAGTCATATTTTTTTATTATTTATAATTTATTTGTATTATCTCGAATGTTGATGGTAATTGCTGGATATCAATTGTGATTTCTTATTAGAAATACATTTGATGATTTGATAATTTACTATTGATTAAGAAAATTTTATAATACACTTGATTATTATTTTTAATGCTTTATTGATAGATCTTCTGCGATTACATGCTTTGTCGCTTGATGTTTATGAGATAAATTATTTGGGTATAATAATTTGACATAGTTAATATTAAAGTTAATTTTGGTGGATTCTGACATTTAGTCCTTTTACATCTAATAGAAACATCATCCATATATTTGCTTTTTTTTAATTTACTTTTTATTTTAATTATTTATTTAATTTAATTTTTCCATCTTTGACTCATCAATTTGTGCGACTAAATTAAAAAAAAATTTAATACTTAAAATTAACTCTAAGTCTCTGTGGGATCGACCTTGTACTTGCTCAACTATATTGTGATACGACTCGTACACTTACGAGTATTTAAAGACTTTTAAAAAAGTCACAACAATTTTTACGCCGTTGCGAGGGACTTAATTAGTTAAGAGTTAAGTATTTATTAAATTTTCTCTTCTACTAGTTTTTTTTTCTTATTTGCCTTATTTTTATTTTATTTTATTTTATTTTTAATTTAATTGCTCAAGTTTCTTTAATTTTATTTTATTTTATTTTGATTGAGCATTGCATGATAACTTGAGTTTGTGATCATACATATAAATTAGTGAGAGTTGAGATAGAACCTATAATAGAGATGGATGTGACTGTGCAAGGAGTTGGTTTGGTATAGAAACCATAGTAAAGACAGATGTAGTTGTGCAAGGAGATGATGTTAGATTACTTTGGGAACTATTTTGCCCAATATCTATGAATCAACCCTCATGCATTGTTTTGTCTATTATTACTGCTACCCATTTTGAGATTAAACCTCAAGTTATCAATGTGCTTGCAATTTTTCATGACTTAGATCGGGAAGACTCATACTTGCATGTCAACGATTTTTTAGAAATTTGTGAAACATTTAAATTTCAAAATTTTTCTGCAAAATTTGTGTATTTGTGTCTCTTTCCTTTTTCATTAAAAGATAAAGCAAAAATTTGTCTGAATTCTTTACCTTTTAACTCTATTACGTCATGCGAAATGTTAAGTCAAAAGTTTTTATCTAAATTTTTTCTCATGCCCAAAATAAATTCTTTGAGAAAGGAAATTTCATATTTTTGTGAAGAAAACCATGAAAAATTCTTTGAAAGTTGGGAAAGGTTTAAAGATTTGCTTGTGAGGTGCCCTCACCATAGTTTTAAAAAATGACGCATTATGTAGTATTTTTATAATGGGTTGACACAATCTAATAGGGGCTTGATTGAGTCTATGAATGGTGGCACATTTTTTAATTTAAATGCACACGAGGGGTTATCAGTTTTTTGAGGATTTGTTTGAAAATTCTCAACAGTGAAACTTTGCTAATCATAGGGATAGATCAACTCAACCTAAGAAAGGAGATTTATATAAGGTTAGTGATATCAAAGTTAGACTAGATACTATTGCACGTGACATAAAGTTAAATCTTTATCACTCAATAAAGGAGTTGGTCAGGTGTTGTGACTTTTTTTCAAGCCTTAAAATACTCGTAAGTGCACGAGCTGTACCAAAGTACAGTTGAACAAGTACGAGGTCGATCCCACAAAGACTTAGAGTTAATTTTAAGTATTAAAAAATTCTCTCTAATCTAGTCGCAAGGATTGATGAGACAAAGATGCAAAAATTTAATTAAATAAATAACTAAAATAAAAAGCAAACTAAAAGAAAGCAAATATATGGATAAAGTTTCTATTAGATGTAAAAAGACTAAGGGTCAGAATCTACTAAGATTAATTTTAACATTATTTATGTCAAATTATTATATCCAAATAATTTATCTCATAAACATCTAGTGATAAAGCATATGCTCATGAAAAATTTATCAATAAAGTACTAAAAATAATAATCAAGTGTATGATAAAATTTCTCTAATTAATAGTAAATTATTAAATCATCAAATATATCCTTAATAAGAAATTACAATTGATATCCAATAATTATCACCAACAATTAAATAACACAAATAAATTACAAAATATAAAAAAAAAAATATGACTGAATTCATCTAAAAATTCATTCATATAATATGTTAAGAAAATAGAATTAATAAATATTAAATCCTGAAATTAGGTAAAAATAATTTAATATAGCAATATCAAAATAATTAAGGTTTTATTATCCCTTTAGTATAAAGAATTTAGCAAAATATAAAAAATTAAAACATAATAAAATTATCTCACTAAAATTCTCTATTGAAATTGATCTTCTCTTCTCTGTTCCTGTCTCACTGTTCCTCTAATTCTCCACGGTGTTGTGCTTGTGCTTTTTGTTTTTAGCAGTGTTATTTATCTAACTAAAATATTTTAATTTTCATCTAATTTTCTCACAAACTCATTCTGTATCCTGTAAAAAAATTACAGTAATATACAATCTGATTTGATATCTCTCTCCCATAAATCTAGATGTAAATATGATATATGTATTTTAATTGTACAAGAAATATTTTCTTTTTGTTTTTTTCCCTTTTTGTTTTCCTATGCACGGCATTGTACTTCCCTTGAGTGGCGTGCTTTCATTACAAAAGAAAAAATTAATCATATATTTCTTTTAAGGATATATGTACTATTTTTACTCTTTTTAATAGTGTATAATTTAGTGAAAAAAATAAAAAATAAATATTTATGATAAATGGTATTAAAAAGAGTATAAAAAATAATATAAAAAAATGGATAAAAAATCAGAGTTGATATACAAATTTTGCACCGCCTCCTAGTGACTTCACTATTTCACTAAACTTTGTGATCAAAGACCATTAACATTGTTGGACCTTTTCACTTGCTTCAGTTTGCCACGTTTGCACTGAAATAATATAAAATACCACGTAATGGTATTAAACGACCCACCAATCGTGACTGCAGCATTGTAAATAGGAAGTCAAATAAATTTACATATTTAGTTAGGAAATTATCATAATAATTAAATTGATATTTTTTAAATAAATAAATCAATAATATTAAAATATATTAAAATTAAATATAATGAGATATAATAATATCTATTTTTTTAAAAAAATATATATAAAATTAGGCTATTATCATAAGGTTAATAGTTTTTAATAAGAAAATTATATATTTTGTGATAGTAATATGCATGCTTCTTCTATGTACTCCTATTCTATACCCTAATAATGATTGTTTTGCTAAGTAGCAAAATGCAATAGGGAGATCTTTTGCTAATACTTTTTCAAATACTTATAATCCTAATTGGCGAAATCACCATAATTTTTCTTAGAAATAAAATAACTTTTTAGATAACTTAGGTAGTCAACCTATGGAGAGTCAAACTCAGTTCTAGCAGCCTAACCAAGCTTACCAACACTCATCATATTTCTCAAATCAAAGAGCAAATCATTCTAAGCAACAATTATCACTAGAGGAGACTCTTAGTCAATTTATGCAAGATATGAGAAATATAGCTAAGTGACTACCAATGTCATTCAAGAGGATAAAGAATGTTACCCAAGTGCTCACTAATGTTATAGCAAAGTTGGAAGTTCAGATGGGTTAGTTGGTTAGCCTATCCCTAATCCCAAAAGACAGTATACAGTTCATGAAATTGTTAGATTCCAACCTAAAATCAATAGACATTAAGTGAAGTAGCCTAACAGATATTTAAACCACACTCGAAATATTGAGGCACGTAATGTGAGACTCTTACCACCCCCCTCCATAGATGTTTGGACGGAACATGAACGCCTATTGAAGTAGGCGGAAACAAAGTAGGCAAAAACAAGCCTAATGAAGTAGGTAACAAAGATGAGATCTTGACTCTGATACCATGTTAGAATTAGAAAATAAGGAGACAAATATTAATAATTTATGTATATTTCTGAATGAATGAATACAAGAGTGTTAGCCTTTATTTATACAAGAAGGCAACTGTACAAAAAAGAAAAATAATAAATTATAATTACGTACTAAATCAAACTAATTATGTACTACATTAATTACAATCATCCCTAAAAATAATCGTGATCAATCACAATTTATCACGCTAACATCCCCCCTCAAACTCAAGTTGGTATAGAAGAAACCAATTTAAGTTTAGAAATTTGAGTGCGAAAACAGCCAGTATGATGAGTTTTGGTGAACAGATCGGTTGGTTAATCAAGAGTCCCAATGGAAATAAGATGAAGAGCACCATGAAGAATGTGTTGACGGATAAAGTGACAATCGATCTCAATATGCTTGGTGCGTTCATGAAAAACATCATTGTGAGTAATTTGAATAGCACTCCTATTATCATAGTGAAGAGCAGTCAGAGAGGACTGAGAAAATCCCAAGTCTTCAAGAAGCCAACATAACCAAAGTATCTCAGATGTGGTATCAGCTAGTGCCCGATATTTCGCTTCAGTACTAGAACGTGCAGTTAAAGTATGTTTCTTGCTACACCATGAAATAAGTGCATCACCAAGAAAGACACAATAGCCAGTGATGGATTGTCGGTCAATGGGATCTCCACCTGAATCAGCATCAGAATAAGCCTGGAGAACTAAGGAGGAGTTGACTGAAAAATAAAGCCTATGAAACAGAGTTCTTTTTATATACTGTATAATACGTAGAACAATAGCATAATGAGTAGTGCGCGGAGCTAACATAAACTGATTGACTAGATGAACAACATATGAAATGTCCAGACGAGTAACAATGAGATAAATCAAGCTACAAACTAATTGCCGATAGAGAGTAGGATTATCAAGTATAGTACCATCCAGAGGTGTGAATCTGACATTAGGTTCTAGGGGAGTGGACTCGGTGCGACTATTAGAGAGACTGACTCAAGAGATAAGATTTGAGGCATATTTAACTTGAGACAGAGAAATACCATCAGCAGAAGAAATGATTTCAAGCCCCAGAAAGTAAGTGAAAGGTCCAAGATCTTTCATCTCAAAATGCTGACTCAAGAATTATTTAAGCTCAGCAATACCTATAATATCATTACCAGTAATAATCATATCATCAATATAAAGAAGTGACATAACAGTACCTCTATTTGTTTTACGAGTAAACTGGGCAGAATCATGAGCACTGAAGGGAAAACCAAACTGACTGATAGTACTGTGAAACTTGGCAAACCAAGCTCGAGGTGTTTGTTTAAGACCATATAAAGCCTTTCAAAGATGGCAAACCTTATTTAGTGGATAAGTGTAACCAAGAGGTGGACTATATAAACTTTTTCTTCCAAATCACTATTAAAAAAAGCATTATTAATGTCCATTTGATTTAGAGTCCATTTTTGAGTGGCTGCAATAGTAAGAAAAGTATGAACTGAAGTGATACAAGAAACAGGTGCAAAAGTTTCCTCATAATCAATGTTATATTCTTGAGTGAAACATTTGGCAACCAAACGAGCCTTATTTCGCTCAATAGATCCATCAGAACGAGTCTTGATCTTGAACACCAATTTATATCCCACAAGTGTCTTACCAGAAGGAGAATCAACAAGGTCCCAAGTATTACTATTCTCCAAAGCTTGTAACTCTTCTTGCATAGCATGCTACCAATGAAGATCTGTGGTGGCTTCTTGATAGAACTGAGGGTCATGTAAGTGAAGCATGGTAGAAAAATAATGATAATCATGAAGATAGGTAGATTAAGTTCTTACCCTAGTTGGATGCTCAGAAGGAAGAGATGGTGCAATGCCAAATGCAGTGTCATTAATAGACAGGGATGAAAAAGACTGAGATGTGGACGTTATATGATTACAACAAGTAGAGTTAAAGTACCATTTAGTATTACCTGGTGTGATTGATAAAGTAGAAGAGATATTACTAGAATTGGATAGTAGACGCTTAAGGAGGGACACGAGATCATTAGTACAAAAGGTAGCTTAGGGTGTGATTGAAGAACTTGGGGATCCTTTAGCAGCAGCAATAACAAGCACAGACTTAGAAGAACTGGGATGAGATTGAAACCTGTTCTAATAAGACCTTGGAGGACATGTGGGATAATTCTCAATAAAGTGTCTTAGGTTTTTACAATATCTGCAACATCTGGGGGGCAGTAAGCACAACTGAAAGAAACTGAGCAATATCTAGTTTCTCCATTATACTAAGAAGAACGCAAAAAATTGAACTTTTGGAGCAACAGAAGAAGCAGTAGGTAGTGCACAACGCGGATGCTGCAGGTGCTACATGGCAACAAGCAACAAAAAAAGTGTTGCACAGGTGCGAAACGAGGAATGAGGCAATTTCTTGCAATTTGAAACACAACTATAGGAATGAGGCAATAATAAAAGTCAATTGCACAAAGTCTTGCAATTTGCCACACAGGCTATAGGAAGAAGAAAGCAATAAAGGTTAATTGACCAAGATAAGTGCACAAATGTCAAGACACATGAAACAGTGCATAAGACAAAAAAAAAAGAAACTGGAATCTGAAATTTGAAATTTAGGATTAGATCGAGAGTCTAGACTCTCTAATACTATATTAGATTTCAACTTAAAACTAATTGGCATTAAGTGGAATGACCCAATAGATATTTAAACTACACCTAGAATATTGAGACAGGCGATGTGGGACTCTTAACAGAAACATCTAGCTCTAATAGAAAAAAAATGAGTAGGTTCATTCTATCATCACCCTTAGGTCTGATAAGCAAATAGATAATTATGTTGTACGGGCTGTGAGGAATGATATGAAATTAGAAGCCAGTAGTTCTAGGGATAAAAAAAACTTAGATAAGGATAATGTACCCTCAAAGCTTAATGTGTCTACTCTTAAAGTTGTAGAGCCTGAAATTAATGAGTACATGTCTAGGGCCCTTTTTCCTCATAGATTAGTAAATCGCAAGAACACTATACAGTCAAGTGATGTCTTGGATATTTTTAAATAGGTGCAAGTTAACTTGCCTTTTCTTGATGCTATTAGACAGGTGCTTGCGTATGCTAAATTCTTCAAGGATCTTCTCATTATGAATAAGAAGTTTAATGTTCCCAAGAAAGCCTTTTTGATAAAGCAGGTAAGTTCTGTGATTCTCAATAAATATCTTGTTAAGTATCAAAACACTAGATCACCCACTATTGCTTGTAAAATTAGGGATCATCATGTTGAGAGAGCTTTATTAGATCCAGGTGTAAGTGTTAATTTGTTGCCTTATTCTATTTACTTGTAGTTGGGTTTAGGGGAGTTGAAGCCAACTAAGATGACTCTCCAATTAGCTGATAGATCTGTTAAATATCTTAGGAGCATTGTTGATGATATGTTGATAAAAATTAAGAATTTCTACTTTCTCATTGATTTTGTTGTGCTTGATACTGAGCTTATTTGTGATCCCTATCCCCCAATTTATGTTATTTTGGGTCGTCTATTCCTTGCTACATCTAATGCATTAATTAATTGTGGGAGTGGTGTGATGAAACTATCATTTGGGGACATGACTGTTGAGCTTAATGTTTTTCATTTCAGTAAACTAATGCTGATGATAATGATAATGAGGTGCATGAATTGAATTTAGTTGGTAGTTTGGCTCATGACTCATTTATTCATTCTAGTTGTGATGATCCATTATTAGCATGCTTGAATCATTTTAATGCTGATTTTGATATTGATTCAGTCACTAGGGAGACAAATTCTTTGTTAGATTTTGTTCCTCTAATGAATGTGGATAAGTGTCAACCCATAGTCCAACTAATCACCTTGTCTTCATCCCCACCTTTACCATCCATTGTAGAGCCACCAAAGTTAGAAATGAAGCCCTTACTAAGCACCCTCAAGTATGTGTTTTTAGGCATTAATGAGACATTATCTGTCATTATAGCTTCTAATTTAGATGAGTCCCAAGAACATTAGTTAGTTGATGTATTTAAAGAGCATAAAGAAGCTATAAGATGGTTAGTTACAGATATTAATAGTATTAGTCCTTCAGTAGTGATACATAAGATTCATTTAGAGGAGGGTGCTAATGAGTTAGTTCCAACTAGGGTGTAAACGGGGTGGAAAGTGTATATTGATTATAGGAAATTGAATGTTGTAACTAGAAAATATCATTTCCCTCTTCCTTTTATTAATCAAATGTTGGAAAGACTTGCTAGTCACACATATTATTATTTTCTAGATGGATATTTAGGATATAATCAGATTCCCGTTACACTTGAAGATCAAGGAAAGACTACTTTTACATGTCCATATAGTACTTTTGCATATTGTCACATACCTTTTAGGTTATGTAATGCACCTGCTACTTTTCAGAGATGCATGATTAATATTTTTTCTAATATGGTTGGTGAATTTTCGGAAGTATTCATGGATGATTTTTCTATTTTTGGATATACTTTTGATGATTATTTGCATCACTTGTCTTTAGTTTTGGCTAGGTGTAAAGAAAAGAATCTTGTGCTTAATTGGGAAAAATATCATTTCTTGGTTAAAAGGGGTATTGTGCTTAGTCATGTCATATCTAAAGATGGCATTGAGGTTGATATGGCTAAAGTTGACTTGATTTCTAACCTTCCCCCCTAAATTTGTGAAAGAAATTATATCTTTTCTAGGGCATGCAGGTTTCTACAGGAGGTTCATCAAGGATTTCAATAAGGTAGCAAGGCCATTATGCAATCTTCTTGGTAAGGATGTTCCATTTGTTTTTGATGATGCATGCTTGCAATCTTTTAATAAACTGAAACTTGAATTGACTTTTGCTTTGATTATTAAGCCACCTGATTAGAGCTTACCTTTTGAGATTATGTGTGATGCTTCTGATTATGCTATTGGTGCTGTCTTGGGGCAAAGAGTGAATAGGTTGCTTCATGTGATTTGTTATGCTAGTAAGACTTTGAATGCTGCCCAATTGAATTATTCCATCATTGAGAATGAATTGCTAGCTATTGTGTATGCTTTAGACAAATTTAAATCATATGTTATTAGATTAAAAGTTGTGATATATTCTAATCATGCTACATTGAAATATCTGTTTGTTAAAGCTAATGCAGAAGCTAGACTTATTAGATGGATTTTACTTTTGCAAGAATTTGACATTGAAATCAGAAATAAAAAGGGTGTTGAGAATGTGGTTGCTAATCATTTGTCTAGATTGGTGATACTTCTCCTATTGTAGAATCGTTTTCGGATGAGCAGTTATTGCATGTTTCACAAACCCCATGGTATGCTGATATTGTGAATTATTTGGTTACTTTGCAAATGTTATCCCATTGGTTTAAACAGGATAGATTGAAGTTCTTATCTTAGGTAAAGCATTTCTTTTGGGATGATTCATACTTGTTTAAATACTATCCTGATCAGATTATTAGGAGATGCATTTTTGAATGGGAACAACAAAGTATCATATCTTTTTATCATGATCATGTATGTGGTGGACATTTTAACTCCAGGAAAACAACAACCAAGATTTTCTAGTGTGGTTTTTATTGCCCTTTTATTTTTTGTGATTCTCATGCTTATTGTTCTACTTGTGAAAGATGCCAAAAGTTAGGGAGCACTAATAAGAAAAATATAATGGCCTTGAATCTTATTTTGATTATTGATATATTTGATGTTTGAGATATTGATTTTATAAGACCATTTCTTAACTCTTTTGATTATCCTTATATTCTTGTTGGTGTTGACTATTTTTTCAAATGGGTTGAGGCAAAAACATGTAGAACCAGTGACCATAAGGTAGTTATCCAATTTTTAAAAGAAAATATTTTTACACATTTTGGGATGCCACGAGCTATCATTAGTGATAGGGGCAATCATTTTTGCAATAGGTCATTTGAGCATTTAATGAAAAGTATGACATCACTCATAAGGTAGCTACCCCTTATCACCCGCAGACTAGTGGTCAAGTTAAGGTATCTAAAAGGGAGATTAAAAGAATTTTGGAGAAAACTGTAAACCCCTCTAGGAAAGACTGGTCTTTACATCTAGATGATGCATTGTGGGCATACCACATGACGTTTAAGACTCCTATTAAGATGTCTCCATATAGACTTGTTTATGGTATGACTTGTCATCTCCCTGTTGAGTTAGAGCATAGAACATATTGGGCTATCAAGTATCTTAATTTTGGGTTAGATAAGGCTGGTGGTAATCAAAGAAAACTTCATCTCAATGAATTGGAAGAAATTCGTACTGATGCTTATGAGTGTGCAAAGTCTTATAAGGATAGGATGAAGAGAATGCATGATAGTTACATCTTTAAGAAGTCTTTTCAACCTGGACAAAAAGTCCTTTTGTACAACTCTCACTTGCATTTATTTCTAGGTAAATTGAGATCTAAGTGGTCTGACCCAAATGTTGTGAGGACTGTCTACCCTCATGTGCTGTTGAGATAGAGAATCTCAAGGATGATAATATTTTTAAGGTAAATGGTCAGCGATTAAAGTTGTACCTTGAGTTCCTGGATCCAGATGTAAAAAAGACTTTGATAGATGATCCTATCTATAAAATTGAGGTAAGTTTTTAATTTAACTTTTGTTTTTATTGAGTCAGCTTAAGTGTCTCCCAGATTTTGGAACCTTTGTATGGGGATGTAAATAGTATTGGCTATAATTTTTTTTTAATAATTCGAAACCAATTATTTTTTAGTTTGCGTGCTTATTTATTTCATTTTACTTTATTTTGTTTTTGTTATTTTTGTCATTGCTAACCATTGTCAAGGTGTAGTTATCATCTTCTCATCTTCTATTTTTAATTACAAAACATTTCAGATATGTGACTCCTCCCCATTACTATGTTTAGTTTTATCCCAATAATTTCTTTGCTGTATAATGATGATTATTTCTTAAGTCTAGATTTAATTTGAAACATTGAGGACAATGCTTGATTTTGATTGGGGGTGGGAGTTACTTGAATTTTTGCCATGTTATCATTATGCCACTTTTGTGAGGAAAATTTTTTTATCATCTTACTCAACTTGTTTCACATTATTCATAGCTGTTTCTGCATTTCTCTTTGTTGAAAAATTGAAATATTTAGAAAATTTGATGAAAACATATGGATACTATATTTTGAGCCATTCATTTTTATTGTGAGAGTGTTTTCTTAGTCATCTAATGTTTATTGTGGTGTTCATATTTTTTTTTCACTAGATTGTTTCATTATTGTTTTAACTAAAGAGAAGTTTTATATCACACTTGCATTTAATCTGATGTTTTGGAAGTTGGTAGAATTGTGTGTTTCTTTGAGAGATGATATTAGGCCATGTTTCTTATTTTGAGCCTTGAAATAATGTTTTTGTTCTTTCATATATTGACACTAGTCATCTATTTGAGCCTATTTATTAAGCCTTTCTTTCTTAATATTTTCCAAAAATGTTTCATGAAAGAAACAATATTATTGCAATATGAAATGTATAAAGAAGAAAAAAAGAGAAAAATGAAAAAAAAGGCAAAGTGAAAGTGCAAGAGAGAAAAAAAAGAAAAAAAAAGGAAGAAATTTTTTTGAAAAGCTATAAAGTTGGAAAAATTGAGAAAACAAAAGAAAAGTATAGTTTGAGAGTTTGAAAAAAAGTAATTTAATGAAGGTAAAGAAAATTGTGTTGAAAATGTAGAAATCAAGCTTCTAAATATTCTTGAAACACTTTTGATTTTCATTGTTTCTCTTAGCCTTCATATTTTTCCTTTACCCACATTACAAGCATAATAAAGTCCTATTTGTTCGTAAGGGATTGTATAGTTCTTCCAATGTACATGACTAATCTTAAGTTGTGATGTAAAGCCTTTTCTTGACATGTTTTCGTGAAATGATATTTGTTTTATTTTCTCAGCGTTCTTTCTATCATTTTATATGTGAGATATTTGTTTTGATTTGTGCCTATTATTCTACTCACATATACTTGCTATAGGTGACACTATACTTCTGAGTGATTTTCATTGGTGAGTGCAACTCTTGTGAGGATTGTATACGGTTGAAATATATTTTTTGATGAGGATTCTAGTTGTGATATTTAGAGACAATGAGAATATGTCATAGTGACTATATTATTCACACACACTTTGAGTTTGATGATGGTAGAATTTTTGTGGCAATTGTGGTGTTATGATACATGATTGATATTCCTGAAGTTGAGATAAAATAGATTTGATTAAATTTGTTAGAGATATTGATCACTTTGAGATTTGTTTTAAGTCACTTTCATTGCTAAAGATTAACAATAAGCCGATTAGGGTTGTGATAATAGTCTAATTTTATATTTTTTTCTTATAAAAATAGGTATTATTATATCTTATTATATTTGATTATAGTGACTTTGTGACATTTTTAATTTATTTATTAAAAAAAGTCATTAATCTAAATTTTGTGATAAATTTCAGGTTGTGTAAAGAATGGACAGCTGGGCCTAAGATTAAGAAAAATAAAATAAAAGTTGGAAGTCCTACAACTAAAAGCTACGGTCAAGTACTGTAGAAGTAAAGAAAAGAGATTGGAAAATACATTATAAGCTTATACACATTACTAGAAATTTCTGATTTAGAGATAAAATTTAGAGATAGGCAAAATTCTGTCTCTATTAGAGATGAAAACAGAGACGGATTTGATGATTTAAAAATAAAAAATAAATTTTATAATTTAGAGACAGAATTTAGAGATAAAAATTATCCGTCTTAGAATTTTTCGTCTCTATTTCCCTCTCTACACGGTCAATGTTGGATTTTAAAAAAGTCAATTAATTTCCAGACAAAATTTAGAGACGAAATATAATCATATCTAAATTTTTCATCTCTAATGACATTTCAATTCCATCTCTAAATATTTGATATAATTTAATTAATAACTTTTTTTTTCATAAAAGTTAAAGACGGGTTGTTTCCATCTCTAATTCCTTCCAAATTACATATCTTTCTGAAACCGTTTTTCCCATCTTTTTTCATTCCCTCTTTTCCCTCTTTTCCCCCGCTTCACCTTCTTTCTTCCCCATTCACTACGTGAAGCCCTAGCCTCATATCCCCTTCTCTTTCTATCTCCCCATTCTTTCTTAATTGTCATCCCACTGCTCCACCATCGTCAATGACTATTCTCGCCATCCCCGGCCATCAGTCCAACTCCATTGCGCCTCCACCATGTCCTTGCAGCAAGCACATCATTGCCGCCAGGCGCCACCACGCATTCGCAGCCACCACTGTCCGTGCCTCCACCCTATTGTCTTCCATGTCGTTGACCAAGACTCCAGCCACATCGCCGTTCACTGCATTTTCTCAAACCCCAATCTCCCTGTTAGAGGCACTCAGACACGCACCAGCTAGCAATCGATGAAGTCAAGATAGGGGTATTTTCTTCAGTTCAGTGGTTACTGTTTAGGACCTACGCTGTCTTCCCTCATTGGAAGATTCAAGAGAGACCCTCTCACCCATAAGTTTTGCGCCGTCGTGACTCATCGCCGTGAGAGGCTATGACTTTGACGAAGTGGACGGCACTGCGATGGTCGACTGCTACTTGCGGGCTACGATTGGTGAGTCACGTACAACCTCACTCACACTCACTCATTTACTATGTAAAAATGTTGGGTTTTTTTTTATAGCCTTTTAATTATTGTTTGATAGCTCGGTAATTGAATTGGTGTTGCTACTTGAAATTCCAGAATCTATTATAAGAGAAGCATCATCTTGCAAAATAACGAATTTTACACTCTCCACCAAGCAAGGTTCGCTTGAAGAAGAAGAAGAAGAAGAAGAAGAAGAAGAAAAGAAGAACCAAGGCCTGCAAGTGAGCCTCGTTCATGAACCTACTGGTAACTTAAGGATTTCACATTCCTTTTTGTATTCGAATTGAATTATGAAATTTATTTTTTTAGCTTTTTGGCTTATATTAGAATTTTGATTTTGCCTGAATTTGTTTTTGATTCTGTAGTAACGATGATTTGTTACGTTGTGTAATGCAATTCAGGTTATTTAACAAAAATAAATTTGAACAAATCGATTATTGATATAGAGTATAATTATCACGGATACATTAAATTTTTTTACTCATGTTACACTAACCAATCACCCAGGATTCTTGCATAAGGAACCCAAGAAAAAACAACATTCTGTAATGAATTCTATATGAATAGCATATCTATTTCATCCATAATGTTAGTTCCATTTATTTGATATTGCTTTTAATAGGCAGAAAATATTATTGTTGATCTATCTGCTTTGTGCTTCTGTGTCTGTTTGTGTCTGCATGTCTGTGTGGAAAATTGAAAGATCTTATAATTATTTTCAGAATTCAGTCTTGTATGTTACATTTATTGATCTCTAACCTAGCGAATGAAGTGTATGTATCTTTCTGAGAGTGATATTTCTATAATTTCTAGATGAAATTGTTGCCAATACAATGACATACTATAACATAAATTTTCCTTCATTTTAGCAATCCTGGATATAGGAGTTATGAATAGGATTACAGGTGGATGGATTACCCACCTCAAGCAAAAGATTTGAATCACCCTTGTGATTAGTCAGTTGCTACATATAGAGGTCATTCTTACACACTCTTATCCATTGTTATTTCACCCCAGCTTTTAGGTGAGCACTAAGACAGCCTTACTCTGTAATTATTCTTCATTTTCTTTTCATGGTCCCCTTTTGATCTTTTTCTTCCTTAAAGTTCAGCAAATGTTTGTCTAAGCCAATCAAGCTAGCATAGGAAGGCATTAAGCTATGGGTTTGCTTGTAGTTTACTCAGACAAGGAATAAAGCAAATTATAATTAGCTCAGACACTCCAGAAACAAAATCACTGGAGAAAATGGAGGACAAGTCTGCTGCTGCAGCGGTAAACTTCAACTCTTACATTTGTATATACATGCATTGATATTGATATAGGTGGGCTACTTGTAGATGATTGTACTACTTCTCTAATAGGTTTATGATTATTTGTTAATATTGCTACCTGCCACAATCTTCTAGTTTTTTCCACTTTTTTAGTACAATTATGTCTGTGTATAATTTCTAGCATTTTTTGAAACTGCTTTATACCCAATCAAGGTTTATTTGGTCACTTCAAGATGTTTTGTTTTCTTCTCTTTTCCTAGGCAGTGCTCTACAAAGTGGGTGATCTCGATCTTACCATCCCAAAGGTAGAATTGAAAGTCATATATTTCACTTTATGGTTCAGATTACTATAAAATAGCAATTAGAAGCTTGATAGTTGATGATACTAAAATGTGGTTCAGATTGAAGACAAGTTGGTTGAGCTGAACAAAGAGAACCATGCTGGCCATATGGAGGTCCATATCCCTCTTGGCACCTTTGATGTAAAGATTATGAAGAGAAGGACCAACATGTATTATAGATATTTTGGCTCTCTCACTACTCCTCCATGCAAAGAGAAGGTTAACTGGAACATCCTTGGCAAGGTAACTCTTAATTATATACTCTATATCTATCTAGTCTCTACTGGTGGAAAAATATACATGTAGAGATTTACTTGAGAGAAGTCAATCTGGCCTTCTTGGCAGAAATGAAATGACTAATTATTATTTGGGCATGCAGGTGAGATCACTCTCCAAGAAACAACTGGAGCTCCTAAAGGCACCATTGAACCCAGAGTTCAAGCACAATACAAGGCTCGTGCAGCCACTAAATGGGCGCAAAATTGAGATGTACTCAGCCCAAAATGAGGCAGTGAAGTCAATAAGCTCAATTGCAACAACAACTCCCTGATTTATGTAAATATATATTTATTTTATAATATTTATATTTTTGTGAATTTTTCTAAAATTATTTGAATTATTTTATTATTTTAATATATTTCTCGATTTTGCGTACACATTGGCATGGAGCGAGAAAAATAAAATATTTTTCCCGAGGCCGAAAAACCTTGAACTGTGGAAACGATGTGACAGGATCTTACTAAACCCAAGGTCGGATACAGTTTACGAAGTTTTCATTTTTTGAGATTTTATCTAACGGATAAAATTTAGGTACGCCTTATTTTTCATTGGATAATAGATACCGACATTGTTAACTATAACTTTTATCCACTGGGTAATAGTTTACAGTAAAAATTTAGTAGATTATTTCTATCTAGTCACTTTTATGATATCATCTAAGTAGCATCGCCACATCACTACATGACAACATGATTTGACCTTTTTAGGAAACATGCGAAGCTTCTTAAAGAAGCTTTGGGAGAAGCTTGCAAAGGAAGTCTTGCTACTTCTCCCAAGGTGTACACAATTTTGGAGGAGGAGGAAAAAATGACAAGATGTCATCTTTTCACCAAAAGCTACCATGTTTTCATCTTCCAAAATTTTTATCACTTTTGCTCTCTACCCTAAAGCTTCTATCTCATTTTCTCTCTTCCATTTTCTTTCTTCCATTTTCTCTCAACCTCACGGTCACCACACTCCATTTGTATCTTCCATTTTGTTTCCTCCATCCAATCACATTTCTTGGACCTACACATTTCATGGATGATTATCTGTGTTGAGATCATCATCAAGTTCTCTCATCTTCATCATTTTCTTTCAAACCCTAACTTGAAGCTCTTAAGGTGAGACTTTGATTTCTACTTTTTCCTCTCATTTTCTCTACATCCCCACCGCCAAGACCATTTTTGGAGGACCACCCTACACTTAGTTCATCACTTATTCATCCTTTCATCTAAGCAACCAAAGGCTAAACACAAAACTCTCACTTTTCCCATTTGAAGCTCACGGCCAACTTCCAAAATACACCACCAAATCTTCAATAATTCAAGATAACCTTGGATCTTGAGTCTCTACATCATTCTAAGACACTTTTGTGTGGAAATCAATCTCTAGTTCATCCATCTTCAAGTATTGCTTTAAGCTTTACTTCAAATCTCAAGTTCAAGAATCTTAAGGTAAAGTTCTTGAATCTTCTCTCTTACTTCATTTTTACAGAGTGTAAAGCCATACTTTGACCTATGGTGATCTTATTCAAGCCTTAGGTACTAATTCTTGTGTGTTTGCTTTGATTCTAAGAACCTCTTGGTGGAAAAAATTTGCTACACAAGGACTTAGAAGGAGCTAGGAGGCTACACTTAAGGTAAGAAGGAGATTAACCTCATCAACCATGCTATGGTGGTGAGGAACGAATGGTTGTGTTGGGATTGGAGAGTCCACGTGAGGATTCATCTACCTGAATGTGTGATTTTGATTTATGTTTGGTTGATCTTGTATGATTATATGATGTTGTTGTATAAAAAAATGATTATGGTGATTTAATGGATATATGTGATTTTGATAATAAGCATGAATTTAATAAATTGTGATGATTGAAGTATGTGGCGTGCTATAATTATGTTGCAAAGGAATGATTTTTGGGTTCCCTTGATTTCTTGAGGCTCACGGCCACCTTGGCCTAGGGAGAGGTGTCCATGAGAAAAATATTTATTTATTAAGGACTTAAATGATTAGATGACAAAGATATGATTCATGAGGTTACAAGTTGAATGAGGGAAGAAAACAAGTTTTACCATTGTAGAGAATTGATTTTAATCGTGATATTTGATAATTTGGATGAAAGAGTAAATTGGAGACTTGAAATACTTGATAATGAGATAGAAGAGTAATTAGGATAGAAAGAACTTTATGTAGAAGTTGAATAGTGGGAGTTTTAGAAAGAATGTTAAGAAATATTGTTTAGGTGATTTGGAAGACAAATTAGGGTTTAGAGATTTATGAGTAAGATTGAAGATAATTATAATGTCATAATTTGAGGAGTGATTTTCGGTCTTGAGAGGAAAAATAAGTGTGAGAGAGAAATAAAGAAAAGTTGAAAGACTTAGATGAAAAAGGAAAGGAATGGTGAGGTAAGGACATTGTGTTTTTTTTTAGGTTTTCATAAATGATATGAGGATAGGTCATTCGAGGAACTTAGTTAGAAGAAGCTGGTGGTTTGGATTAAATTCTATCTTCATTCTTGAGAGTATGATAATTAAAGACTAAAGAAGACCTAATGTTTCTATATACTAGAGGAATTGTGAAAATGCTCCACGTGATTTGATAATAATGATTCTTGAACTTGCACGACTGAAATCCTTTGTGATAGGATGTGTGACACCCAGGACTGACGAGGGCGGGGAGTGATCGCCGGTGCAAAAGATGAAGCACGAATAAGGAGCGGCTCCTGGTAAGCTTCTAGGCAGAGGGACACATGAATGAACTGAATACACATCGGAATGAGAGGGATCCAGAGACTATGCAGGTATGAGACTGCATAGTTGAGGATGACTTAAAGAAATTGATTAGCACTACCCATATCAACAAGATGCATCTTCTTTTCGGGAGCCAAGAACATAAGTACTCCATAGTTAAGCGTGCTTGACTTGGAGCACTTGTGGGATGGGTGACCTCCTGGGAAGTTTCCTAGGATGCGTGTGAGTAAGGACAAAGCACGCTAAAAAGACCCATGTTGGTTTGTGGGGACACTCATCGATCCTGCAAGCAGTCTCAGGGCATTACAGCATGCATTAACATTGTGCCTTAGGCCGACGTACTGGACCCAAGTGGATTATGAATTTGATATTGTGCCTTGGGCCGACGTACTAGACCCAAATGGATTATGAATTTAGCCTTGTGCTTTTGGGCCGAAGTGCTGGACCCGAGTGGATCATTGATATTATGTAGTTGTATGGGCGGCTATATAATATCATTAATACTAATGGTATTGGACAATCGTATGGGCGGTTACCTTAATACTATTAGGAATGGTACAACGGTGGTTTGATTTCTTGAGCATGCACTTGAGTATTAGACTGTCGGCTTGTGATGCCTACGAGTGAGCGAGAATTTGGATAAGTGTGATCCCGGATAGATCTCAGGGGGCGTTAAGGCGAGGTGATCCACCTACTGACCACTGTCACATTGTATACCCCTGGCCATGGAAAATCGTTGCAACACACGGCGAGGACCTGACAAGCACTATCTTTTTCGTGATCCTACGTAGACTGTCTTTTGAGGGGGGGCAAATCTTCTAGAACGCTCATCTCTGAACCTTAACTCCATGGAGTAGGATTTGGTTGCATTGTGTACAAGGACGGTCAGTATACACATCATGCATATGCATAGTCAGTATATCTGTTATTGTGACATGATCCAGACACACACACACACACACACACACACACACACACACATACACATATATATATATATATATATATATATATATATATATATATATATATATATATTGATGTATCTTCTTGAATTACTTATCAGTTAATAACATGATTATGCTGTTGCTCTATAATAATCCTGTATTGACATGA
Organism: Ormosia semicastrata; assembly: GCA_029884595.1. Classification (NCBI taxonomy): domain Eukaryota; kingdom Viridiplantae; phylum Streptophyta; class Magnoliopsida; order Fabales; family Fabaceae; genus Ormosia; species Ormosia semicastrata. The sequence continues at coordinate 7,397,701 of JAQQTO010000040.1, forward strand.
TTATGTTGATGTTCTATAACATCCCTGTATTGACATGATTATGTTTGCTATTATTCGATGTTGTTATGTATGAAAGGCATTACTGTCTCTCATTTTGTTTCTTGCTACCGTGATGATATTGATGTAGGGGATCTTACCTTTTCTATTGTATTATTCTGTCTATTTCTGTTTCGCATTTATGATGGAAAAGTCTGTGATGGCGGCAAGGCAAGACCCACGAAGTTTCACTAGGCTACAGTTCCACGGAGGCATCGGAGCATGGAGTGTCCAGTGGGACACGGGACGCGTCCAATATGATGGAAATGTCACTTTGAGTTAAAGCAGGACCCGGCATGATGCGGTTACATTTACTATGGACGCTGATGTTTACTTGGAGTTCTACATGCCTCTTGGGGAGCTTTGGAATGATCGGAGAGCTTCTTATAGGGAGGGCTCTGTGGAGTCGACTGCTCGGACTCTTGTCTGCAGTGACATGCCCCAACTGGGGGCTTTGTCTATTGGGGATCTCGAAGGGGTTTTGGACGAAGATCGGGCACATGAACCCGTTCTTCAGGTGTTTAGACTTAGACAAAGCTCAATTTTCATTTGGTAGTCATATGTATAAGTATGTTTATTTTGGAGTACTTAAGTTTTATGTTTTGGGATATGCAAATGATGTACTTAAAGATGTAGTAAACCTTGCTTTATGAAAAGCCTTTTTAGTTCCTATGACTTGAGTCTTTTATTTATTCTATGGTTCTTATGTTTTGTGTTCTCAAAATTTGACCAGTTTATGTTATCCACAAAAAGAAGCTTTTGAAACTCATATCTTATACTATTCACTTTTATAACTTGAGCAAAGAATTATAAAATGTAAGAGTCGGTCTTAAATGTAAAGCCTCCCGGAAGAGGGTGTTATAATTTACACTGTTGGCTGCTAATTCAGTAGCTTGCTCGTGAGTCTGGCTCACTTGTAAAGCATAGAGCCCTCAAGGATTATTTTGGAGATAGAAAGCACGATATTAAAATGAATAGTGTATATTATTGCTTGAAATTTTATACTATATAAATGAATAGTATATATATATATATCGAAATTAAAATTCTAAAAAAAAAATAATCTATAAAATAATTATATATGTATATATTTTATATTTTTTATGTGCATAGGAAATTTTTTTTTATAAAATGAGGGTGTCTAGTTGTGGCAAACTGTAATTAAATGCCTATTTTTTGATATTTTATAAAATATTAGAGACAAATTTAGAAACGAAAAAATCTGTCTCTAATTTAGAGATGAAAATAGAGACAATTTTTTCGTCTCTAATTAAAGTACTAGAGATGAATTTTAATAATTGAATAGCGATCGAATTTTAAAATTTAGAGACAGTAAAATTCTGTCTCTAATTTAGAGATAGAATTAATTTTTCCATCTCTAATAGTCAGAGACACTAGTTTTAGCGATGGATCAATTTCCGTTGCTAATTCCATCTCTAAATATTTAGAGATGGAATTTTGCACATTTAGAGATGAAACTTTTCTGTTTCTAAATCTAAAATTTCTAGTAGTGACATTTGAAGCTTGCCCACAACTTTAATGAAAAAGTGACCTAATCTAACTTGGATAAAAAAAAAAGCTATAAATTGAGAAGAATTGGCAGAAACAAGGGGCCCAACGTGAGATGAGATACGAAGCAGAGAAGTAGAGATGGTGAAAGATGTAGTGTAGAGAGAAAATTGCAGAGAAGAGAAAAAGAAAAACAATATCAATGGAGAGATTTAGTGAGATGATTTTATTGTGTTCTAATCTTCCCATGTTCTACTCATTTGTACTAGGGGGATGATGAAACCTTGATTGTTTTGGCATTGCTATGTTGAATAGCTTTACCCAATTTTAAGATTTAATGTTTATTGATTCTATTTTCCTATCAAATTATATGAATGAATTATTAGATGAGTTCAGTCATATTTTTCTCATGCTTTGCAATTTATTTGTTATCTAAGTGTTAGTAGTAATTGTAGGATATCAATTGTGATTTCTTATTAGGAATACATTTGATGATTTGATAATTTACTATTAATTAGGGAAATTTTATCATACACATGATTATTATTTTTAGTGGTTCATTGATAGATCTTTTGTGATCACATGCTTTGTGATGCACAATTTTTAGTTTCAAACAAGTTTACAAAATTGATGCAGGATTAATTGTTGCTTTGCGAACCTAAGTGCAGGTTGTCTCAAATAATAAATTTCTCGGGAGTTCGAGGTCGATCCACAGGGAATTGTTGAAGATTAATTAAGGTGAAGTAAATATTTTGTTACTATGATAAAAATTATTTACTTGGGTTAAAAGATCCACTCTTGGTAAATAAAGTAAAGGTAAGATTAATTTCTTTTATAACTCAATTAGAATCCTCGCAACATGGAGGTTCCAATCGAAAAATACAACATTAAAAGTCCATTTAAAATAATACACGTAATTATATTATGTTTCCTAAAAATATTACCACCACTTATAAATGGGTTAAAGCATTCATTGTGTCAATATTTTGTCTACAACAAATCAAGAACTCCTCTTTACAAAGATGATTTCTAAATTATAAGAAACAAATTATAATACGTATAATGGTTACTAGAAAATATAAATCATTTAAGCACAAGAGAAGAATAAATCTAATCTTACTTTATTACCAAGAGCTTCACCCTTTCACCCAAGTAAAATGAAACTTAGTTACTTATAGATAAGAAGAAAGAAAGAGAGAAGAAGAAGAAGAAGAACGTGACTTTAATTTAGAATAAAGGAAAATTACTACAAGAAAACCTAGTAACAAAATGACATCATTTTGGTAACTAACACCTAACTCCCCTCAATGATCTGCCAAGGACCCCTTTTATAGAGGATTAGAGATACAAAATGATAAGTGGGCTGAGTCATTAGTGGGTGGATGAGTGGAAAATAAGTGGAAAATGCCAAATGACTTTTGGTGAGTGAAAAATTATGGAGATTCCTTGTCTCCGAAATCATGTAGCTCTGAAGTCATTGCATTCGTCATTTTTGAACCAAATGGTCTTCATGAAAGTTGTAGGCCTAGATCTTACTTTCAAATGGTTTTGGTTTGAGTCCAATATCATTTCTATAACTCCAGATACGTTCAAATTACTGCACACTGCCCAGGCCTAGTCACAGCTCCTATGTTCTGACTTCCAAGCCCAATATCACCTTCAAGGAGTCCGATTCTGGAAAAGTGTTCAACATGAAAGTTGTAGATATGGGTCTTAACAATTCAGAATCCAAATTTCAGCCCATTTGACAACATCTAGCATAAAATTTCAGCCCAAATACAGAAATAATGTAAGACGTAAATTATGCTGAAAAATTCAATTAAGTCTAATTTGAGTCCAAACTTACAAAACATAATCAAAATCAAACAATTAAGTACATGGAGAGTGTAAATGACTAAAAATGAAGGCTTATTAATGTATCAAATATGTGATCATCAAATTCCCCCACACTTGACTTTTTGCACTCCTGGGCAAAACACAAGACCAAAACTAAAAAAAAAAAAAAAACAGACTCAAAAGTTAAACACTCTAAAAGACTTAATTTAAAAATGAAGAGCAACCAATCATTCAAGTAATCAAAACATTCATGAGGTAACATATCTTCACATCTCAAACCAACAAACAAGGAAACTTCAATTGAAAAGCATGAGTCAAGAATGATAGATCTTCACAAGATTCACTCTCAATCCCTCAAGTGTTTAAAAGGTAGGTATTTCACTCAATTCAACCCATGAAAATTGTACTACCATAAGTTTGCTTATCTTCTACTTCTCCACTACTCAGAACACATGCACACACAAATCAGTGAGGACTTTATTTAAGGTTGTAATGGGGTCAAGGTAAAGGAGGAGGCAATATGGATATGACAAGTTAAATACCAGAGAATAAAAGAGCATGAGAGCTGAGTTCAATTAACAAGCATGAAAGTTTATCCCAACTCCACCTAATACAAATTTCATTTACATATTCTTTTCCTTTCCTTTATTACCTTGTTGACCCTCTTCTTTTTACATTTTTTTTGATTGATTTTTTTTGATGAATTTTTTTTATAAAAAGAACATATATATACATTTTTTTAACCATTCTGCACACACACCCACACTTGTTCAAGAACTCATCGAATGACAAAACTAATGTTCTCTTATTCCCTAAGGTCAAGTAAGAACATGGTTTTTCATTTAAGGCACATAATGAGTTCGAAATAAAGAATAGTCAAATAAGCTCAAATGGGTTAAGCAAGGGAAAATAGGTCATTTCTAATGCTTTATGTTGGCAAGAATCAGAGAATTTTCAAGAAGTCATAAGAGTGCTTGATATCATATTGAGACAACATGCTGCTAAACAAGGCTGGCTATTTGATTAAAGTAGCTATTTCAAGAAAAATGTCTCAATCATATTTATGTATGCATATGAAAATGTAGTCTAAAAAAGAATCAAAGCAAGTTCTAGAATAATAATTCCATGAGTGAAATTCACACAAGAAAGAAAAGAATGGTACAAATGTTCAATCCATTCATCAATAGACTCAAAATCTCACAAGGCATAATTCTATCATTCTCAGTCCACCAATTCAACATCCATAATCAAGCATGTGAATTTTAAGAAAGAAGACAATTTACTCAATCATGCAAATTTTCCTGAATTTGAATGGCTACTTCCACACAAACTAGTTACTACCCCAACTAAGATGCGTCTCAAGAGTAAAATTTACTCTTTACTCTGCCATCCTTAACTGGTTTAGTAAATTACTGATAAACATATAAACACAACAAACATATTAATACATACATTTCCTAATTTTTTTTGGTTTTTTTTTACACAACTATCCTTCCCCCCAACTAGATCACAACATTGTCTTCAATGTTAACAATTAAATCCAGACTGAAGAAATAATCATCAATATACATCAAAAAAATTATTGGGACAAAATTAAATAAAGTAATGGGGAGAAGTCACATACCCGAAATGCTTAGATGAGAAGAGAATAACTACATCTTGATAATGGTTAGTAATGACAAAAAAAAATAAAGTAAAATGAAATAAACAAGCATGCAATCATTTTTTTTTGGGTTCTTTTGTTTTATATATTTTTTTTGGCCGACACTATTTACATCTCCATACAAAGGCTCCGAAATTTGGGAGGCACTTAAGACGACTCAATAAAAACATGAAATACTAAAAACTTACCTTAGCTTTGGTAGACAAGATCGTCTACCAAAGTCTCTGCTACATCTGGATCCTTCAACTCAAGTTATAGCTTCAACCGCTGACCATTTACCTTCTTCCAAATTAATTTTATAAGAACAGACCAATGGATAAACACCTTTTTTATCAGCAATGTTCCAACCTTTCTTAGAAAACTCCTTAAACTTTGGTTGCCATACCTGAGTATCATGATCCTGAGTTTTATAAAAAAAAAAATAGAAATATCAACTACATCAGAGGGATTACTGATAGAATCAAACTCAGAATTGACAAGAAAATTCTCAACGGGATCAAAATCATGGGTTGTAGAAACTCTCCTATCCATGATTGAGTCAATCATGTATGTCTGGTGGCCCTCGTTATCATTTTCTGGCTTAACAAGACCTTTTGTCACCTCAGGTTCCTTGGGTAGCTCAACATCACTACTATCTTGATTCTTTTCCACATCCTCTAGCTCATTCACACTCAAGGAGTTTATCACGTTGGACACTTGGCTCTTTATCTCCTTACTTTCTTCAACAACCTTTCCATTCCTAAGGGTTATCACTGACTTGACTTGATCTATTTGTTGATTATCTGAATTACCATCATTTAGACTGTATTGACCCTTGGGATTTAGTTAAAGTTGAGAAGGGAATTTTTCTTTCTCGTGAATGGTGAGTGCAGAAGAAAGTTTAGCAAGAGTATCTTTTATGTCAATCATGACTTGAGTGTTTTGATTAATAATGACATCTTGCTTTTCCATGAATGCATGCAATGTTTCTTCAAGGTTATTCCTGTATGGTAGGACAAAAGGTGCATATCCTTAAAAATTTTGAGAGCCCTGTTGTGCCTGAGGAGGTGGTGGTTGCATGAATTGTGCTTGATTGTTGGTCCTCCAACTGAAGTTCGGGTGATTTCTCCATCCCAGATTGTACGTATCTGAAAAAGAAGAAGTGAATGACTTTTTAAAATTGTTCATTGCATTTACTTGCTCATGTACAACTTCTTTAAAAATAGAAATTTTTGGACATTCATTTGTTGAGTGTCCTAATTCATCACAAATGCCACAAATTTCTTCATTTTCCATATATTTGATTTCTTTTACTTTCTCTGATTCCATAACTTCAATCTTTCTAGTTAAACTAGCAAACCTTGCATTTAAATCTTCTTCTTGACTAAGATGATATTTTCCTTTACTAGCATTTACAAGGTTAAATCTAATTGAATTTTTAGAAGGATTAGTACCATGCTAAGATTGAGAATTTTCAGCCAAATGGTCTAAATAGTCTAAAGCTTCATCAGGTTCTTTATCAAGAAACTCACCATTGCACATTGTTTTCACAAATTGTTTAGTTTCAAGTGTTAACCCTTCATAAAAGAAGCTTATAGTGCGTCATTTTTCAAAACCATGATGTGAGCAAGAGTTCAACAAATCTTTAAAATGTTCCCAACTTTGAAAATATGCTTCATTTGAATTTTGAGAAAAATTTTGGATTTGTCTTTTCAAAGCATTGGTTTTATGTGTTGAAAAAAATTTCTTCAAAAACTCACATTGCATTTCTTGCCATGTGCCAATTGATCTTAGTTTCAAAGTGTTAAGCCAAGTTTTTGCTTTATCTTTCAAAGAAAAAGGAAATAATTTAACCTTAACAACCTCTTCAGTGCAAGTTTGATCATGAAAAGCGGTACATACTTCCTCAAATTCTTTTAGATGTAAATATGGGCTTTCAGATTTTAAACCATGAAAATTAGGAAGTAAAAAAATCATACCTGGCTTGAATCTAAAATTGTTAGCATTGAGTGGAAAGATAAAACATGATAGACTAGAATTTCGAGATGGTTGCAAATACTAACGCATGGTTCGCAACGGTTGATTTTCATGTTCATCATGCACACCTTCGTTTTTAGCCATTGTGCTTAATGTGTGTGATTGTGATTCAAACAATTCAATATGTAAAATACCTGGATTAACTCTAACCAAACGACCAGATTTTAAATCACGATACCAATTAAGCATAAACAAGTAACTTACAGTATAAAATAAAATGTATAAGCTAGCAGTATAAATCTTCCATTAAATATTAACAAAATTGTGGTATAAACCAACCACCAAATAAGTTAAAAAGCATAAAAATTAAAAAGTTAGTATACAGATAAATTAAAATATTAGAAGCAGAAAAAGTAAAAAGTTAGATAGTTGATAAAGTAAAAAGTTAGATAGTTAGCAAGAGAGTTAGTAAGTTAGTAAACAAAAAAAATGAGAGAAAATAAATAACAAAAAAATGACAGAAAATAAATACAAAAAATAAAGTACAGAAAAAAATAAAAGGGAGAGTTATCCCCACTAAGTTAATATGTACAAGAAAATAAAAGGAGAATTACCCATTTGTATTACAGAAATTAAAATGCAGAAAATAAAGTACAAAAAGTAAATTTAAAATATGAAAATTAGAGAATCGGCAAGCTGATTTTTTGCTCCAGCGAGAGAGGAGAGAAGAAGAAAGATTATTTCATTAATGATTGCAAATTAGAGATGGTTAATGGAGAGGTTCTCCCACTAAGTTAGTACGTAAAATAAAAGGGAGAGGTTCCCCCACTAAGTTAGTATGTACAAAAAAAAATAAAAGGGAGAGATTTCCCCCCACAAAGTTAGTAAAGTATAGAAAAAAATAAAAGGGAGAGTTTTCCCCCACTAAGTTAGTATATACAGAAAATAAAAGTGAGAATTTCCCCCACTAAATTAATATGTACAAAGAAAATAAAATGGAGAGGTTCCCCCACTGTTAATAAGTTAGTATGTACAAAAGAAAAAAAAATTAAAAGAGTAGAAAATATATACAAAATATTTACACCAGAAATTTGTTCTTCAAATCAAGTCCCCGGCAACGGCGCCAAAAACTTGATGCACAATTTTTAGTTTCAAACAAGTCTACAAACTTGATGTGGGATTAATTGTTGCTTTGCGAACCCAAGTGCAGGTTGTCTCAAGTAATAAATTTCTCGGGAGTCCGAGGTCGATCCACAGGGAATTGTTGAAGATTAATTAAGGTGAAATAAATATTTTGTTACTATGATAAAAATTATTTACTTGGGTTAAAAGATCCACTCTTGGTAAATAAAGTAAAGGTAAGATTAATTTCTTTTATAACTCAATTAGAATTCTCGCGACATGGAGGTTCCAATTGGAAAATACAATATTAAAAGTCCATTTAAAATAATATACGTAATTATATTATGTTTCCTAAAAATATTACCACCACTTATAAATGGATTAAAGTATTCATTGTGCCAATATTTTGTCTACAACAAATCAAGAACTCCTCTTTACAAAGATGGTTTCTAAATTATAAGAAACAAATTATAATACCTATAATGGTTACTAGAAAATATAAATCATTTAAGCACAAGAGAAGAATAAATCTAACCTTACTTTATTACCAAGAGCTTTACTCTTTTACCCAAGTAAAATGAAACTTAGTTACTCATAGATAAGAAGAAAGAAAGAGAGAAGAAGAAGAAGAAGAACATGACTTTAATTTAGGACAAAGGAAAATTACTACAAGAAAACCTAGTAATAAAATGGTATCATTTTGGTAACTAACACCTAACTCCCCTCAATGATCTGCCAAGGACCCCTTTTATAGAGGATTAGAGATACAAAATGATAAGTGAGCTAAGTCATTAGTGGGTGGATGAGTGGAAAATTCCAAATGACTTTTGGTGAGTGAAAAATTATGGAGATTCCTTATCTCCGAAATCGTCATTGCATTCGTCATTTTTGAACCAAGTGGTCTTCATGAAAGTTGTAGGCCTAGATCTTAGCTTTCAAATGGCTTTGTTTGAGTCCAATATCATTTCTATAACTCCAGATACGTTCAAATTACTGCACATTGCCCAGGCCCAGTCACAACTCCTCTATTCTGACTTCCAAGCCCAATATCACCTTTAAAGAGTCCGATTCTGGAAAAGTGTTCAACATGAAAGTTGTAGATATGGGTCTTAACTATTTAGAATCCAAATTTCAGCCCATTTTACAACCTCTAGCCCAAAAAATATGATCAACAATACACGTAGGTTAAGCTGTCAAGAAAAGCACTCTGGTTCTTGCTTCAACCCCAATTTGAGTTATCTACTCGTGTAATTGGGCCTTTGAGGTCTTCATGAAAGTTATAGAACTCTCTCTTATCTTTCAAATGCCACTAGAATCACCTCCAAATACCACCTACATCCCAAGATATAGCCCAAATACAGAAACAACGTAAGACGTAAATTATGCTGAAAAATTCAATTAAGTCCAATTTGAGTCCAAACTTATAAAACATAATCAAAATTAATCAAGTAAGTACATGGAGAGTGTAAATGACTAAAAATGAAGGCTTATTAATGTATCAATATGTGATCATCACTTTGCCTCTAGATGTTCATGAGATAAATTATTTGGGTAAAATAATTTGACATAGTTAATGTTAAAATTAATCTTGGTGGATTCTGACCTTTAGTCCTTTTAGATCTGGTAGAAACCTTATCCATATACTTGCTTTCTTTTAATTTGCTTTTTATTTTAGATAATTATTTAATTTAATTTTTGCATCTTTGACTCATCAATTTGTGTGACTAGATTAGAAAGAATTTTTCAATACTTAAAATTAGTTCTAAGTTTCTGTGGGATCGATCTCATACTTGCTCAACTGTACTTTGGTACGGCTCATGCACTTGCGAGTATTTAAAGGCTTTTAAAAAAAAGTCACAACAATAACTTCATACTTTGTTGTATCAGTTTTGTTCCTTGCATGTTTCATATATCCTTTACCAAATAATGCCTGATTAACTGGATTTGTGTTATATAATTAGTATACTATGATCTTTTAGGATTTTAAATGTGATTCTTTCTTGTTATTTTGGAAAATGGATTGCTTACTAATTGATATGGCTTATATGATATTGAATGTGATTCTGACTGCTTATTTAAACCAATGTTCGTTACTTATTTTTAGTTGCACTAAGTTTTTTAAGTTTTTTGCAATTTAGATACTTGATACTTTGTTGTTACAGTTTTGTTCCTTGCATGTTTCACATCTCCTGAACCAGATTTGTGTTATCTAATTAATTAATATACTATGATCTTTTAGGATTTTTAAAGTGATTTTTTTCTTATTTTGAAAATTGATATGCTTATTAATTGATATGACTTATATGACATTGAATGTGATTCTGACCGCCTATTTAAACTAATGTTCATTACTTATTTTTAGGAGCACTAAGTTTTTTAAGTTTTCTGCAATTTAGATTCTTGATACTTTGCTGTTACAGTTTTGCTCCTTGCATGTTTCATATATCCTGAAGCAAATTTGTGTTATCTAATTAGTATACTATAATCTTTTAGGATTTTTAATGTGATCCTTTTTTCTAATTTAGGAAAATGACTTGCTTACAAACTGATATGACTTATATGATATTGAATGTGATTTTGATTACCTATTTAAACCAATGTTCATTGCTTATTTTTAGGTGCACTAAATTTTTTAAGTTCTTTGCAAGTTAGATACTTGACATTAACAGGTCATGCCCCTTAGCCTTTTTTTTTTTGCAATTTATATATTTCATACTTTGCTGTATCAGTTTTGTTCCCTATATGTTTCATATAACCTTTACCAAATAATGTTTGATTAACTAGATTTCTGTTATCTATTTAGTATACTATGATCTTTTAGGATTTTTAATGTGATTCTATTTTCTTATTTTGGAAAATGGATTACTTAATAACTGATATGACTTATAGAATCTTCAATGTCATTCTCACTGCCTCTGTTAAACTTTTTCAGACATAAATCTTTAAATTTTAATTAAAGTTCACATATTAGAGTTTGTCTTTAGGCCACGAAGATACCAAGTCCTACAACTACCCCTATTTAAACCATTGTTCATTACTTATTTTTAGGTGAACTAAGTTTTCTAAGTTTTTTGTAATTTAGATACTTGACGTTGATAGGTCATTCCCTTTTCTTACCCTTTTTTTTGCAATTTGTATACTTCATACTTTGTTGTATCAATTTTGTTCCCTGTATGTTTGATATATCCTTTACCAAATAATGTTTGATTAACTAGATTTGTGTTATCTAATTAGTATACTACGATCTTTTAGGATTTTTAATGTGATTCTTTTTTCTTCTTTTTGAAAAATGGCTTGCTTACTAACTGATATGACTTATATGATATTGAATGTGATTCTAACTGCCTATTTAAACTAATGTTCATTACTTATTTTTAGGTGCGCTAAGTTTTTTAAGTTTTCTGCAATTTAGATACTTGATACTTTGTTGTTACTATTATGTTCCTTGCATGTTTCATATATCTTGAACCAGATTTGTGTTATCTAATTAGTATACTATGACCTTTTAGGATTTTTAATGTGATTTTTTTTTCATATTTTGGAAAATGACTTATACAATATTGAATGTGATTCTGACTGCCTATTTAAACCAATGTTCATTACTTATTTTTAGGTGCACTAAGTTTTTTAAGTTTTTTACAATTTAGATACTTTATACTTTGCTGTTAAAGTTTTGTTTCTTGCATGTTTCATATATCCTGAACTAGATATGTGTTATCTAATTAGTATACTATGATCTTTTAGGATTTTTAATGTAATTCTTTTTTCTTATTTTAGAAAATGGCTTGCTTATTAACTGATATGACTTATATGATATTGAATGTGATTCTGCCTACCTATTTAAACCAATGTTCATTACTTTTTTTTAGGTGCACTAAATTTTTTATGTTTTTTGCAATTTAGATACTTGATACTTTGTTGTTACTATTTTGTTCCTTACATGTTTCATATATCTTGAACCAGATTTCTGTTATCTAATTAGTATAGTATGACCCTTTAGGATTTTTAATATGATTCTTTTTTCTTATTTTGGAAAATAGCTTGCTTACTAACTGATATGACTTATATAATATTGAATGTAATTCTGACTACCTATTTAAATCAATGTTCATTACTTATTTTTAGGTGCACTAAGTTTTTTAAGTTTTCTGCAATTTAGATACTTGATACTTTGTTGTTATAGTTTTGTTCCTTGAATGTTTCATATATCCTGAACCACATAATGTTTCATTAACTGAATTTGTTTTATGTAATTAGTATACTATGATCTTTTAGGATTTTTAATGTGATTTTGTTTAGGTCACAAGTATGTTCTGTCTAGATACTTGATACTTTGCTGTAACAATTCTGCTCCTTGCATGTTTTTCCACCTTCATTATGTGGTGTTTGTTTTTAACTTATATGATATTGAATGTCATTCTGACTGTCTATTTAAACAAATTTTCATTACTTATTCTTAGATGCACTAAGATTCTTAAGTTTTTTGCAATTTAGATACTTGATACTTTGCTATTACAGTTTTGTTCCTTGTATATTTCATATATCCTGAACCAAATAATGTTTGATTAACTGGATTTGTGTTATCTGTTTAGTATACTATGGTCTTTTAGGATTTTTAATGTTATTCTATTTTTCTTATTTTGGAAAATGGGTTGCTTAGTAACTGAAATGACTTATAGGATCTTCAATGTCATTCTCATAGCCTCTACCAAACTTTTTTTGACATAAATTTTTAAATTTTCATTAAAGGTCTCATGTTAGAGTTTTGTCTTTAGGCCACAAAGGTACCAAGTCCTCCAACCACCCCTATTTAAACCATTGTCCATTACTTATTTTTAGTTGCACTAAGATTTTTAAGTTTTCTACAATTTAAATACTTGATACATTGCTGTAATTGGATTTGTGTTATCTAATTAGTATACTGTGATCTTTTAGGATTTTTAATGTGATTCTATTTAGGTGACAAGTATGGTTTACTATGGAACCTAAACCAAATTTTCCACTATAGAACCTTTTACTATGGTTTACTATGATTCTATCATTCCATTTGTTTAAGTTTTCTATCTTATGTTTTTTGATTGTCATTCATATATTCTATGAGCAATTTCATAATTTATTTTTTATTGATGCAGTATCAAGTTAGAGGTTGCCATTTTTGGGGATTATGTGAACGAAACCAACAATTTTATTGCTAATGGTGATATCCATCAACCTATCATTGTGGTCCAATTCACAATAGTGAAGACTTTTAGGGGTTTAGTATCCTTTAAATCTTTTACTCTCTGTGGTTACTAGATATTCTGTGTATATTTGTGGTCTTTTTTTATGTTTAGGTTTTTCTAGAATGTTTACTATTCATTGTCTTTAAATATGCACATGGTTGTTGTAATCAATTTATTTGGTTATAGGCAAGATTGTTCTACAGAATGTCATGAATGGTACTAGATTGTTATTCAATCCTAACATTCCTAAGGTCGTTGAGTTCAAATATAGGTAAGTTGTGTGAGTTAACTATTTCTGCTCCTAATAATTTAGATTCTAATTATCCCATCTAATACCTTATTTTATTCCTTACTTTCTCATATCATGCTTATTTTCTTTTATCTAGACTGTTTGTTGCAATTGAAGAAAATTCACAAAGCTTTGCGATTATATATGATATTCCTTGTAACTCCCTTGAGGATGACTTCCTAAAAAGGACTCCTAGGAAGTCCATTTAGGAATTAAAAGAATGTGAAGATGTGTTTTATTTGTTTTTATATTTTGTTCTTAACTTTCTTATTCAATATTCAGTAATCACTTTTATCACTTTAAATTAATTTATTCTTATTAATTTTAATTGCAAGATGGTTTATACGTAGTCTTTGGAATTGTGAAGTGTGTTAATAATGGCTCAGATTGGTGATACGCTACATGTAAATGCAACAGAGCTGTCACCCCAGACTCTGGGATGTGCTACTGTGAATGTTGTTTCTACCATGTTGTGAATGTTGTTCCTAGGTTAGTTTTTTTTAATTTTCTATCTAATTTAAATGCATTATTGATTGCTAAATGGAGTTATTTTTTAATGTTCTTTATTTATATTTAATTAGATATAGAATGAAGCTTACAATCACCGATGAAGTTGATAGTGCTACATTTGTGGTGTGGGATCGCGATGGTTGTATCCTTCTGAAAAAGTCCTATTCCAAGTTGCTCAAATGTATTCAAAAGGTAGATATTTTTCTATGAATTTTAAGTATAATTTTGTGCTCAAGTTTGTCAATAAATGATTTCTGATTTTTTTCTCTTCAAACAGAGGGGAGGTCCTATTAGTCATCCTCCTGAATTTGAGGAAATCTTGATCAAGAAATAATTCCTTTTTAAAGTTGAGGTGAAGACAGTAGTGTCGCGACCGAAAAATCGTGACAAAATAGCAACTTAAATTAAAAAAATAATTTAATTTAGGAGTCGTCACCAATTTTATTTTTTATTAGAAAAAATTAGAAAACCTAAGAAAAATAGTCTTTGAAACCAGATTGAATTCGGGAGTCGGTTATGTGTAGGGAAAGATGGAAACTTAATCCCACAAAGACCCTAACACACCGTCTCCTCGGACATTTTCTTAAGTTAATTATGCAAATTTTTAATAATCCTTGAAAATATTTGTTTTACCCCTTTTGTAAAAAATAAATAAATAAATAAATTATGAAAATTTAATTTTTAACTTGACGAAATAGAGATTTCGCTCCTACGTATCTTCAAGTGCAATGAGGAACTCAAAGTCACTTTGTTCTTTAGAAAATAATTGTGGCTGATTTTAATAATTTTTGAAAATTTGAATTAACGAGTCGTCGCGACTCAATTAATCAAATTAAGGATTGAATAAGTGAAGCTCGCGTCACGCTAGAGACGTCGCCCACTAATTATCAAATTTGTTACAGAATTTTTGTTTAAAATTATCTATAAAAAAAATTAGTTGATTTTATTTTTTTATTTTTAAAAAGAAACGATTTAATTTTTTTTAATTTGAATTAACAGGTCATCGCGACTCTATTAATCAAATTAAGGATTGAATAGGTGAAGCTCGCGTCACACTAGAGACGTCACCCATTGTTCATCAAGTTTGTTACAAAAAAATTTATTTAAAAAAAGTTTTGAACCTTTATCAATTAGCAATTTATTTTATAAATTTTTTTTGACTTTTAGTAATAATAATAATAATAATAATAATAATAATAATGTAAATCATGAAATTTATTGTAACTCAAATGATTACGAAGTTACAAGGGTTAGCAAGCTGTCGCAACTCAGATAATCCATTTTGTTCTTTTAAAAAAAATTCAATTATTTATATTTTTATTTGTTTATTCTTATCATTCTTTTTTATTTCATTTTTTTAATTTTTCTTATTTTTGCCCTTTTTAGCCCAATGAGCCCATTAACCAAAACCCAAAAAAAATAAAAATAAAAACAGAACAGAATGCTTACGGAACCAAAAGGGGGGTTTTCTTATTTGGGATAGTTACAGAGGGGATGGAGAAGCAATTGGAGGCTGGCGGTGGGCTGGTTCAACTGGGTCTGGTACGACGCGAAGGTGATGAACACGGTGGCCGGCGCGAAGCAAAGGTTGTGATTACCATGCGATAATAAAGATGAGTTTTGATGATAACAAACATGGAGATGATGAGAAGACCAAGTCCAAGTTCTTCAAGTTTAGCTTTAGGACTTAGGATCTCTATTGTACAGAGCTTTTATAAGATATCTCAGTATTTGACAGATCTAAGAACATGTTTTCCTACAAACTAAATTAAAATTTTAATATGGCTTTGAAAATCAAAGAGTTTGTAGATTTTCAGAAATCACATGATCTGTTTCTTAAAAGCATTTTTCACAACTTGAAACAGAGGTATTCGAATAGCCTTGAAGGTATTCAAATACAATCCTTCTGAAAAATACTTTTTAGAACGTGTTTTAAATAGTGGTATTCGAATACCTCTTTGTGGTATTCGAATAACCTGCTTCTGAGATGATTTATGAGAAACTGAAAAACAGTGGTATTCGAATACACCCTAGTGGTATTCGAATAACCTACGTCTAAATTGCTTTCTCTGAGAACTGAAACCAGTGGTATTCGAATACCCCTTAATGGTATTCGAATAACCCACGAGATTCTATTTTGGTTTTTGAATTTTATACGTAAACGGATTCGCATTTATTATGATATTAATTTCCTCAACGATCATTTCTGATCAAAGGCTCTATAAATAGAGACCTTGCCTCACGTCTGAAACACACGAAATTTCTGAGATTATTTTTGCTTGTGCTAAAACACTGTTTACATATTTCTCTCTTTTTCTCTGTGCTCTTTTGGTAAAATTTTGAGATATTCTTAGAGAGCTCTATAGTGATTCAATTTGTATAATTTACTCTGAGTGAGAGTTTCTCTTCATCTACTTTCTACTATTCTGTGTCGAGGGTGAGGTATCCCTCAAGGTTTGTATAAGGGTGAGGTATCCCTGCAGGCTGAGACTTTAGCGCAAGGGTAGAGTTTTCCTATGTGTGAAAAGTGCTCTTTTGTGTAACGGTTGCAAGCACCTATTAAAGCTTGTATACATAGTGAAAAATCTCGGCTTTCGAGGACTGGATGTAGACCACAAGTGGGTTAGTGGTCGAACTAGGATAAATACTGCGCCTGCTTCTCTTTTCTTAATCTCTTTAGTTTATGCAATTTTAATTTACTATATATTTATTTTCTGCTATTTTTATTGTTTCTTTTCTTCTTCTCGTTCCTTTTGTGCTTTTATTTATTAAGTTTTAATATTTGTATTTATTTTAAAAGAGGTTTTGCAAAATTTTAATACTCAATTCACCCCCTTCTTGAGTACTGGAAGCCACTTGGTAACAAAGGTGATGAACACGACGTCTGTTCTGGTGTTTGCGTGAAGATGGAGCTGCTACGCGAGGTGGCACGACGCGGTGCAGCTGGGAGCGGTGGTGATGACGGGGTCAGAGTGGTTTCCGGTTGGGTGAAGTGGGGGTTAGCTGGCGGTTTTGATGATGAAATTACGGGTTGTGTGGATCTTTGCAAGTGATGGGTTATTTGGAGGAAGAAATGGTAGGCTCGTGTTTTTTGGTAAGCTAAAATAGGGAGGCTGTGAATGGGATATGGTTTTGGTGACGTTGATGGCAAGAGGGTGGTTTTTGGGGTTTGGAGTGAAGATGGTGAGTTTGGGTGGAAAATGAAGGTTTGGGCAGATTGTGGTAGTGATTCACGGCTGAGTGAAAAAAATATTCAGATGAAAGTTCAAAGTCAGGTTCTCCGTCCCTTTTCTGTGTATGGGTTATGTGGTTTTATAGGAGGAGATTAGGCTGAAGTGTTTTAGTTGAAGTGTGATTAGAATTTGTTTAGGATAAGTGATGAGGTTTGTTTAGGATGAGTGTTGGGTTTAGGATAAGTGATGCATCTATTGAGGATGAGTTATGGTTGGTTTAGGATAGGTTTGCTTAGGATGAGTTATGGTTGATTTCGGATAGGTTTGCTTAGGATAGTTAGGATAAGTGTTTAGGAATTAGGATGGTGATGAAGTTTGTTTAGGATAAGTCTTTGGCATATGGGTTGTGGGTTAATGAGTTGAATCATGGATTATGGGTTAATGGTTGGTTTAGGGGTTAATGGGCCAATGCGTTGAAAGATGAGTCTTTTTATTATTTTTATTTTTTTTTATTTTTTTATTTTCTTACAAAATGTCCCGGACAAAATTAGGTGTTCACAGTTACCCCTCTTTACTTGTTTCTTACTAGATAAAAAAATAATAACCATAGTTTTTCATTTTATCATGGTAAGGAACGAGTAAAGACATGAACTCAAATTTTGTTCAAGAGCGAAAAGAAACAAAACAATGCAAAGAGCGATGCGCTCAATGACAGAAGCTTAAAAGACAGGAGCCGATGCGCTCAAAAGTGAAAGACAAGAGCTGATGCGCTAAAAAATAAATGTCAAGAAATTAAAATACACGAAGCTGATGCGCTAACAAAAATGACAAGAATTTAAAATGCATAGTGCTGATGTGCTCAAAAAAATTAAAAGACAATGGGCAATTGAGTCCCGGAATTTAAATGACAATATGTTACTAAGTCCCAAAATTTAAATGACAATGGGCAATTGAGTCCCGGAATTTAAATGACAATGGGCAACTGAGTTCCGAAATTTAAATGACAATGGGCAACTGAGTCCCAGAATTTAAATGGCAATGGGTAACTGAGTCCCGAAATTTAAATGACAATGGGCAACTGAGTCCCTGAATTTAAATGACAATGGGCAACTGAGTCCCAAAATTTAGATGACAATGGGCAACTGAGTCCCAGAATTTAAATGACAATGGGCAACGGTGTCCCAGAATTTAAATGACAATGGCAACTGAGTCCCGAAATTTAAAAGACAATGGGCAACTGAGTCCCGGAATTTAAAATACAGTGGGCAACTGAGTTCCAAAATTTAAATGACAATGGGCAACTGCGGCCCGAAAGACAGAAATTTTAAAAGGCAATGGGCATCTTGACCCAAAAAGATTTTCTCTTCTTTTTTTCTTTCTTCTTTTTTTCATTTTTTTATTTTCTCCTTTTCCCTTTCATTTTCTTTCTCTCTCTCTCTCTCTTTTCTCTTTTTTCTTTTTTTCATATTTTTATTCTCTCTTTTTCCCTTTCAGACAGGAGCGGATGCGCTAAAAAATAAATGTCAAGAAATTAAAATGCACGAAGCTGATGCGCTAACAAAAATGACAAGAATTTAAAATGCATGGTGCTGATGTGCTCAAAAAAATTAAAAGACAATGGGCAATTGAGTCCCGGAATTTAAATGACAATGGGCAACTGAGTCCTTGAATTTAAATGACAATGGGCAACTGAGTCCCTGAATTTAAATGACAATGGGCAACTGTGTCCCGAAATTTAAATGACAATGGCAATTGAGTCCCGAAATTTAAAAGACAATGGGCAACTGAGTCCCGGAATTTAAAATACAGTGGGCAACTGAGTTCTAGAATTTAAATAACAATGGGCAACTGCGGCCCGAAAGACAGAAATTTTAAAAGGCAATGGGCATCTTGACCCAAAAAGATTTTCTCTTCTTTTTTTCTTTATTCTTTTTTTTTCATTTTTTTTATTTTCTCTTTTTCCCTTTCATTTTCTCTCTCTCTCTCTTTTCTCTTTTTTTTTTTTTCATATTTTTATTCTCTCTTTTTCCTTTTCATTTTTCTCTCTCGCTCTCTCTCTATCTCTTTTCTTTTTTCTTTTCCTTTCTTTTTTTTTTTTCTTTTTTATTTTCCTCTTTTTTCTTTTTTTTTCCTTTTCTTTTTTCTTTTCCTTTCTTTTTTTTTTCTTCTCTTTTTTTATTTTCCTCTTGTTTTCTTTTTCCTTTCTCTTTTTCTAAATTTTATTTTAAAAAAAATCATTTGAACCAATGACGACTTTGGAAAGCTTTGACCAATCAAACCCCTCGTTCACGTGCTTTAGCCCATTGGACCTGATAACTTCGGTCCTCATCCTTTCTTTCCTTTTTCTTCTTCTTTCTCTTTCTTTGTTTGCCACTCTCAACTCTCCTTTTGAGAAATGAAATGATCATCTCTTATCATGAACCTTTGCTTGGCTGAGTCCTTGAGAGAAAATTTTACTCCAGTATTTAACTTTGTCCCTCATCCAATTGATTCCCTGTAACTGCTTGATTACTCAATCATTATCTCTATTGCTACTTCCTTCAACATATCTTCTCTTTAATCCTTTAAAAATTTGCCCCAGTATGGCCAATTGAACAAAATTGCCTCAGTTTGGTGAACTTTTCAAAGGGCTTTAGGCCATCTTCCTATTTATTTGCCCCAACTTTTGCTTAAACCGCCCTTTCGGGTTTTCAGTCTTACGGGCTCTTTTCCCTTTTTGTTTAGGTACCTCTTATTTATGGATTATCCATTGAGATATCATTTTTCCCTTTAATTGGAACTTCTAAGTTCTTTTCGATCTGAATTGTTCATTAGGGGATTGCCATCAGATGGTCAAATCATAATGTTGTACTCATGTTCACATTACCTGAAGCATTACGTAATAGATAGACATGGATTAAAAAATACAACAGAATAATAATTGACTAAGTGAACAACTTCTAGATTGGCCTTAGAAGTTTGACAACACAAAAGGGTAAATATGGAACAAGACACAAACGATGGTATGGGATTCAAAGAAGAGTTGCCTTGATATGGATTGGTTTGATCCTCATGAAAATGATATTTAGTTGCTCACTAGACATTATGACCAAGGATTTCCTTCTACTGAACATCTACATCAAGTCAAATTGAACCAAAGAGAAATTTGCCCCAGTTTAGGATTGAATAGAATAAGGCTAACACTCGCTCTAGTGACCGAAAGATTTATCCCAGTGTTGGTCAATCGAACTAAGAAAAAGAAAAATTGCCCCAGTTTAGAGTCAAATCGAGCAGGGTAGACACTTGTCCTAACGTAAGGCCAAATTGAACCGAAGAGAAATTTGCCCCAGTTTAGGATTGAATTGAATAGAACAAGAACTCACCCTAGTGACCAAAAGATTTACCCCTGTGTAAGATTGGCGAGTACCTCCTCCTCCTCCTTTTCTCTTTTTTTTTTAGGAGCAATAAACTAGATACTTGGATGAGCATAACATTTGTCTCAAAATTAACGTTAATGAAAATGACAATAATCCTTCATTGATCAGAATGGACCTTTTGAGGCTTGTAACGTGGCTAAGGCTAGAGTTTATGAAAGAAAAGATATAAGGCTCAAACAAGTGTTTAGGGGTTGAATGGGACTAAGGATCATTGACCAAAACTAAACTTCATCAACTGCTTTTGCGCTTTTAATCACACCTTTCTTTTATTGTTCTCCATTTCTTCCCCATTTCATTTTATTTTTTTCTTTCTTCTTTCTTTCCCTTCTCTTTTTTTTTTTTTTTTTCTTTTATTTTTTTTTGTTTTTTCATCATTTTTTTTACTTCTTGCCCTTTTCACTTTTTCTTCCTTTTTCATTATACTTCAAAATAGACACCATGACAATCAACCTTTGTCTTGTACTATCTCCTAGTGTAGGGGTGATCCTTATCCAAGGTTTATTGAATAAATTTTCAAGCTCAAAAGGGGTAGCAAGGGATAAAGATAATGAAATTTTGTAAAAGATAGAGAAAAATGGCTAGTTTTCATTTTCAAATCATGATTGTTTATCTTCAAAACTTTAATTTTGAGACAAAAAGATAGTGCACATCAAATGATCACTTCATTGCTCCTTTTTTTTTCTCTTTCTTTTCTTTTTCTTTTCTTTTTTTCAAAAGACACTTGCACTCGAGGACTTTGTTGACGTCTACCAAACTGAGGATTGCCAAGAATTGGATAAAAGGAAGACACTTTGCAGAAATGAAATATCATAAATGTCAAGAAAAATAATGTGATGGAAAAGAAAAGAAACAATATACCCATGCAAATTTATTACATTAATGCTTCAAGAAAGTTAACATAAGTTCAATATCACTGATTACTTTATGGCAATCACTTCAAGAGTTGTTGACAATACTGGGTCCAACTACTTTTTCAATATCAAGCTTCCCATAAGCAATTAGCTTCCTTACTGAAATCTTGAAGGATTCACAATCTTCAATTGAGTGTCCTGGGATGTCCCTGTGGTATTTCCAAGTTAAATTTGGGTTATACCACGTCAGGAATGGTGGTTCTAAGGGACGTACAGGATTTCCAGATATGCGGTGGGCATCAAACAATCTTTGGAATAAGTCTGCGTTTGAGATGGACAGTTTTGGGAAAGAGGTAGGTTTTGGGGACGATAACGACCTTGATTTTGGAAGTTTGGTCGAGGCTGTGGGTGATTTGGGAAATTTGGTGAAGTTACAGGTGGATATTGGGTATAGGTCGGGCGAGTTGGTACATATGGCTATGGAGTGGGGACATTGTTGATTTGGAATTGTGGAGTTGGGGTGATGTTCATGGGAAGAGCAGTTAGGCTAGGTATATGAGAAGGTGCAAATGTCTGATAAAAAGAGTAGGGGTTTGGGTTATATGGAGGGGCTCGATAGGCAGGGTAAGACAGTGGATAGCTAGGTTGTGAAGGTTGTTGGTTTTGCACATAGCTCACCTCAGGCTCCTTTTCCTTTTTTGGCTGGAATCCTTTCTCAGGAGCAGTATCCTCTGTATTGTTATTCAAGGTCCTTCCCACAACAGGCATCTCAGTAGTGATCACAGGGTTAGTCCCCATAGAAAGGATATTTGGCAGGCGCGTATATGTTCCAGTTACTCCTATAGCCCCGACTGTCCCAATCAAGGTGAGGGTCTCCCTCATGGCTGACAACATTTCCTCCATTCTTCTCTGAGATTCTACCATTTTGTTCATCCTCTCTTTCATCTTATATACTTCCATACTCAGATTTCTTTCTTCATTCCTAGCTGTCATCACTGTAAGCTTTGTTCGGGCCCTTGTGTTGTGAACTCGGGTTTGATTGGTGTCTTCTTTCCTTAGTCGCACAATGGTTGCTGAACACAGTAACATCATACAAGGAATTAGATGAAATGAATGAGATTAATGTTAGGCATAAGATGAGATGAATGAAATGAAAACATTTTTTTTTCAAATGCATGGAATGAAAATGCATGATTTTTTTTTTATATTTTTTTTGGAATGCTAAAGATGCCATGAAAATGCATGAATTTTTTTTATGAGAATGCATGATTTATTTTTTTATTTTTTTAAAAAAATACTAAGGATGCCATGAAAATGCATGATTTTTTTTTATTTTTTAAGAATATTAGGAATATCATGAAAATGCATGATTATTTTACTTCTTTTTTTTTAAAGAATGCCAGGAATGCAAGATGATTTTTTTGTTTTAAGAATGCTAGGAATGACATGAAAATGCAAGATAATGTATTTTTTAACTTTTTTTTTAATGCAAGAATGGATGGCATGAGGAAAGAAGAAGTACACTCCCTTTGTGTCCTAATGGGATTGCCTTAAACTTGGGACTCTCTGTCCTAAAGATCTAAGAGTCCTCCTGATCTGCGAGAACGTTCATTGGGTGGCTCTTCTATTCTAAAGGTCTCTAGAGCCAAGTCCCATTTCAGAATGTTGACCACAAACAGTGGGTAAACCACTAGGTGTGGGACATTCGCGAAACAGACACACTCTAGATAAGGTTTTCGTGATAACAAAATAGGATGTACATCCAAAATGGCTACCACTACGCAACCTCTACCTAACCTAGGCTTCACTCAGACCCGGGTATAGGGCCCCACTCGAATGTGTGTGATAAATGTGAAGGTGTGGTGGGTGTAGGGAGCATACAAACATTTACAATCTTAAAGACTACCCATATCCTGCAAAATAAAACAACAAACAAACTTCAAAATTTTTCTATCCTAAAGTTTAGATAATAAAACAATTAACTAAAAAAAAGAAAAAAAAGGTAAAACAAACACATAAAGATCACAATATTTGCATAACCAACTTGTATAGGCTTGACTCTCAAGTGTCCCCAGTGAAGTCGCCATCTGTCGCGATCGAAAAATCGCAGCAAAATAGTAACTTAAATTAAAAAATTTTAATTTAGGAGTCGCCACCAATTTTATTTTTTATTAGAAAAAACTGAAAAACCTAAGAAAAATAGTCTTTGAAACCAGATTGAATTCGGGAGTCGGTTATGTGTAGGGAAAGATGGAAACTTAATCCCACAGCACCCCTAACACACCCGTCCTCAGACGGTACCTTAAGTTAATTATGCAAATTTTTAATAATCCTTGAAAATATTTGTTTTACCCCTTTTGTAAAAATAAATAAATAAATAAATTATGAAAATTTAATTTTTGGCTTGACAAAATAGAGATTTCGCTCCTACGTATCCTCAGGTGCAATGAGGAACTCAAAGTCACTTAGTTCTTTAGAAAATAATTGTGGGTTAGTTGATTTTAATAATTTTTAAAAATTTGAATTAACAAGTCGTCGCGACTCAGTTAATCAAATTAAGGATTGAATAGGTGAAGCTCGCGTCACGCTAGAGACGTCACCCACTAATTATTAAATTTATTACAGAATTTTTGTTTAAAATTATCTATAAAAAATTAGTTGATTTTATTTTTTTATTTTAAAAAAGAAACGATTTAATTTTTTTTTAAATTTGAATTAACAGGTCGTCACGACTCTATTAATCAAATTAAGGATTGAATAGGTGAAGCTCGCATCACGCTAGAGACGTCACCCATTGTTCATTAAGTTTGTTACAAAAAAATTTATATAAAAAAAGTTTTGAACCTTTATCAATTAGTGATTTATTTTATAAAAATTTGAAGACTTTTAGTAATAATAATAATAATAATAATAATAATAATAATAATAATAATAATAATAATAATGTAAATCATCAAGTTGTCGCAACTCAAATGATTATAGAAATTACAAGGGTTATAAGTTGTCATGAACTCAGATAATCCATTTTGTTCTTTTAAAAAAAATTCAATTATTTATATTTTTATTTGTTTATTCTTATCATTCTTTTTTATTTCATTTTTTTTATTTTTCTTATTTTTGCCCTTTTTAGCCCAATGAGCCCATTAACCAAAACCAAAAAAAAATAATAAAAAAAAATAAAATAAAAACAGAACAGAATGCTTACGGAACCAAAATGGGGGTTTTCTTATTTGGGATAGTTGTAGAGGGGATGGAGAAGCAATTGGAGGTTGGCAGTGGGCTGGTTCAACCGGGTCCGGTACGACATAAAGGTGATGAACACGGTGGTCGGCGTGAAGCAAAGGTGATGAACACGACGTCTGTTTTGGTGTTTGCGTGAAGATGGAGCTGCTACGCGAGGTGGCATGACGCGATGCAGTTGGGAGCGATGGTGATGACGGGGTCAGAGTGGTTTCCGGTTGGGTGAAGTGGGGGTTAGCTGGCGGTTTTGATGATGAACGGGTTGTGTGGATCTTTACAAGTGATGGGTTATTTGGAGGAAGAAATGGTAGGGTCGTGTTTTTTGGTAAGCTGAAACAAGGAGGCTGTGAATGGGATATGGTTTTGGTGACAGTGATGGCAGAGGGTGCTTTTTAGGGTTTGGAGTGAAGATGGTGAGTTTGGGTGGAAAATGAAGGTTTGGGCAGATTGTGGTAGTGATTCACAGCTGAGTGAAAAAAATATTCAGATGAAAGTTCAAAGTCAGGTTCTCCGTCCCTTTTCTGTGTATGGGTTATGTGGTTTTATAGGAGGGGATTAGGCTGAAGTGTTTAAGTTGAAGTGTGATTAGAATTTGTTTAGGATAAGTGATGAGGTTTGTTTAGGATGAGTGTTGGGTTTAGGATAAGTGATGTAGTCTATTGAGGATGAGTTATGGTTGGTTTAAGATAGGTTTGCTTAGGATGAGTTATGATTGATTTAGGATAGGTTTGCTTAGGATAGTTAGGATAAGTGTTTAGGAATTAGGATGACTGATGGAGTTTGTTTAGGATAAATGCTGGCATATGGGTTGTGGGTTAATGAGTTGGATCATGGATTATGGGTTAATGGTTGGTTTAGGGGTTAATGGGCTAATGGGTTGAAAGATGAGTCTTATTATTATTATTTTTTCTTTTTTTAATTTTTTTTTAATTTTTTTATTTTCTTACAAAATGTCTCGGACAAAATTAGGTGTTCACAAGTAGTTAGCAGGAATTTTGAACAATCTTTCAAGGTTACAAATATTTGTTTTGATCCTTCCATTATATCCAAATTCAGAGAGAATGAACCTTCTATTTTTCCTATTCAGGTATGCTAATTATTCATGTTCCCTTATTTTGTTTGAATTCTACACTTAGCTTATTAAATTTATTTTCAAATATAACAGATTGGGATTTTAATTATTTTTTTCTTTTTGCCTTTGATTCTGTTTTTAGCATCCCTTTCAATCTAATGCTCCTTATTCTACACTTGCCAATGACTTCCTCAACCTGACTCCTAGCAACTCAATTGAGCAGCTACAAGACTGCAAAGATGTGAGTATTTTCTTTATTGTTTTTGTTTTAAATAATCACATAATATTTGTATCATGATTGTAAATCTTGAATTATAATTTAAGTGTTTTATTCATGTTAATTATAGGATAGATTCTTCATAGTGTTTGCTAATGTAACGTCCTAATATTACTACTAATGACATATCCAGAATTATGCATTAACAATCATATTAGAATACATCACTTAGATCAATATCAAATTTTCAAGAAGGAAAATATATTTAATATACAACATACGAGCCTGAAGTGGAAGTACATAATACATATCAATAGAATGGAGTTTTATACAAAGTGTTTATCAAAATACATCAAGGTACATCATTCGCCATTAAGGCCCAAAAATGGTGTATAACCATCTACATCAGTCAAATCAAAAGGATCAAAAGATCTAAAGATCAGGTTCTCTTTCACCTCTGTAGTTTGTACAAAGATATCCTAGAATCATCATGGAAATCAAAGAAATAGGGTGAGAATCTCACAATTTTTAGTAATAATTTTAAAATCATGACATCATAATCATTCCAGCTGTTTTAGGAAAAATCATTAATATATGTAAGTAGAAAGGTGGCTAAAGCAAAAAAAAAAGAAAGTCTTTTCTCTTCCCGAAACAGAGATTCATTTTATATTATTTATCAAAAATCATTTGAAATCAAGAAAACCATCAAATATCATCATAATCTCAATATCAATCAAGAAATCCATTCATGATAGACTTATTCAATAAACTATCTCATAATGGTCTTCTATCAATCATTATCATCAATCATCAATGAATCATCAATCCTCTTTTTATCAAAATAGTATGGAGGGAATTATCTGTCCTCACAATACCGTTCACTTGGTAGTAGCCTTTACTTTCAAGTTAGTACACTTCAACCTATTTATGACAATCTATTTGCCACACAGAGTAACTCCGAGTAACCCACATCAATCCACAACTTATGAGGGAATTATTCGTCCTCATTCCAGAGTTATGAGTAGTGAGAGAATTATCCGTCCTAAACTACTTTGATAGGGAGGGTATCATCCTTTCTCACACTATCTCTAATCCAAGAATACCTTAAGTAGAGAGGGAATTATCCATCTTCAACTACATTTCATCCAGGGAGAGCTCAAGTAAAGAGGGAGGAAGTTATCCGTTCTCAACCTCAATCACTCAGGTGGTAAGAAAATATTCATCCTTAACCACCATTTCCAAGTCTCACCCTAGGACCAAGGATATCCTAGATAATGGGTTACTCATGAAAATCAATCATCAATTATATCTTGCATGTAATAAAGCATTTCATCATACCATCTCATCTCATAGCATTATGCATCTAATATCATATCTAGCATGCAAGAGATTCATTCATCATATCATTTCATAATTTGAATTTCATAATCCAAGGTAATCAATTCAATTAGCAAATACCCCTACTAGTATATTGACATTCTTTAAAAAGCATATAAAAATAAGTCAAACAAGTAGGAGACTCCATTTTATCAAACTAATCATCTTGGCAAAATTTGTTGTAGGTGCCTAGGCGCTGGGATGGCAGAGAACTGCATATTTCATTCTATCCACTGGCGCCTGGGCGTTGAGCATTGAGCGCCCAAACACTAGAGACGTAGCTATGTTTTTCCTAAGAGCTGGCGCTCAGCCCTGGTGCTCAAGCGCTACACAAGAGCTCAGGTGCTCCATATTGGCACCTAGGCGCCCAATCCCTAGCGTCTAGGCGCCAAGACACCAGAAACCTAGAAACATATTCTTTGTTTCTCTAAACCAAATCCAACCAAAGGCATTCCAAAAACCATCAACAAAATATCAACTTCATCATATTCAAACATCTAAAACACTTGCAAAGGAACAAATCAAATATGGGTTTCATACCCATTTTCAAATCTCAAAGTTTTCATGAATCAAAATCGAAGTTTAAACCTTGAGTTCATAATCACACATAAAAGCATCACTTTCATTTATCAACTCAAATCTCAACAAAAACATTAATCCATCATTCTCAAAAGGAAGAAAAAGATGAGCAAGTGTAGGAAAACCCTACCTCAACTTGTCACCTTCTTCTTTCCTTTATCCTTCTTTCCTCCTTCCTCTACCTTCTTCCTCCCCTTTTGATCCTTGTTCTTCTTGTTGTGTTTTCTCCCTTCCTCTGCTCATGTGAGAACGTGAGAGTGAGGAGAGTGAAAAATGAGTGAATGTGAAGGAAACATGAGAAATGAGAGAAAATGAGAACCTAAGTCAAATGTTAGGTGAAAATACATCAGAGTAGAACAGTAAGAGACGTGGGGGGAAAGCCTTCCAAAAAGACATCCAACTGATAAGTTTTCATATGCTAAGAATACTTTAGTATTTCATAAATGAATTTTTTAACCTTCATAGGTATCGTAGAAAATTCTAAGATTTCATTCTATTTTCTATACTACTAGTCTGCCATTTTTCTTATATTGGCATATTAGTCTCTAATCTTCATTATTCATTCCTGGGTTAAATTAAACCTATGGAATTGAATTAAGAAGCTTTCATATGACCATTTTAATTGTTCATAACATAGAAAAAATCTTCTTTATTTATTTCTATTCCCTTAGTTATTTTCTTAAGAGTCCAAGTTTAAATGAGTTATTTCTCACATTTAGTGGTATAGATTTATCCTCAAACTATGTCAGCTAGTTACCAGAAATAACTAGTATCCTATACTAGTGTTATTAAGCTTCAATAACCCTGATTAAGTCCATTAGGTTAGAGAGAATGTTACAGTTTGCTACTGTGAAGGTTGTCAATAATGATCTAGATTGGTGGTATGATTCATGTACATGCAATGAAGCAGTCACCCTAGACTCTAGAATGTACTACTGTGAAGGTTGTCGGTGCCATGTGGTGAATGTAATACCTAGGTTAGTTCATTATGTTTATATTTAAATTCATAATTGCTTGCTAAGTTGTGTTCTAATCTTATTTCTATATACTTACTCAGATATAAAATCAACCTTAGGGTGATGGATAACATTAATAGTGCTACATTTCAAATGACGGATCGTGATGCATGTTTTATTCTAAAAAAATCATGCTCTCACTTGCTTGAATGCATTCAAAAGGTAAGTATTCGTTTTGTTCAATTTAATTATGGTAATATGTATATGTTTGTAACAAATTCATTTCTGATTTTCTTATTTTGAAGTAGAATGGAGATTCAATTGGTCACCCTCCCAAGTTTCAACAATTCCTAATAGAGAGATCACTCCTTTTTAAAGTACAAGTCAACACAGAAGTTATCAATCATTTTGAACCTTCTTTCAAGGTTTCCAAGATTTATTCTAATCCTTCCATTATTTCTAAATTCAGATAGTTCAATCCTTCATTCTTTGCCAATGAGGCCTAAAAAATTGCCTGGTTCCTTTCTTATTTTTGAATTGTATACTTAGGTTATTATTTTTTGCTTTAATAATTTAACTTCTTAGGAATAAGAATTTAAGAGTTTTTTTTCTGTCTTTGAATCTATTTCTAGCCTGACATTATTGTGGGGTTATCTCTTGGTGATACATCTTCAAGTATTGAGTTTCAAGATGTTCAATCCTCAATTGCTAACGTTTGCAAACTTATTATGCTTTGTTTACAATGTTTATTAATTATTTTTTAATTATCATGATGTGTTAATAAATCTTTGTTTAAATTATGGTTTTGTAGGACTTGATACAACACTTCAGTGATGGAGATATATGCCTTGGTAGTCAAGTTAAAAATATTGTTCCCAATCTCAGTCATGCAAAAAGAGCTTATGAAGAATGTGTTTCACTAATCAATGGTGATATGTTAAGCACCAAGCTAAAAGATGTTAAGATAGAGAAGGATTGAAAATTATATGTAACACGAGTAATTGAAGGTGGAATGAAGCATAGGTGGTCCTTCTTTGTCATTTTTTTTCCAGATATTTATGTTGAACTCTACTTTTGGTTGTGTTTTGATGTAAGGGTCTTTGTGGTGACATTAGGAACGAGATATATAGGTTCCTCTTCTGATGTTAATTGCTCAGCTTTGTGTTTTGCTATAATTTGCTACTATAATGTTTGAGTGTTGCTTTTGTGTTCTACTTTTTAACATGACTATCACACTATGACAATTTTATCGGAATGATTGTCTTTAATTTTGCTATAATTTGTATTTTATATTTTAGTAAGTTTCATGGATGTTTACTTATTTAATTAAGCTTTTCACGGTTGATTAATTTTGTTAGTTACATACTAATGAAGTACTATAAGTTGATGTCAAGCTTTACTATACAATTTTTTGTTATCTTTTGTTTTATATATATTAAACATTACTTCTCATAATTATATATTATAAAATACGTTTTATAACAAATTGTAAATAATTTAATAATTAGTTATATTACAAAATTTAGTTTAATAATATACAAGTCTAAATTTAGTAAATTTCATTACCCCGTGCAACAGGTTAAAAATATTAGTATATATATATATATAATATAATATTATCAATATACATAATTTAGTAATTCTTTAAGAATGGAGATCTCACATGACGAAGGATAAGATTCACATCCCCGTCCCCATATCTCTCTCAGGGGATTTTTATTATTGTTTCTATCCTTGCATTTCTTGAATTCGAGTTCTCGAATGGGGTAATTCTGCAAGGATCTCAAATGTAGGAGATTTTGACATATCTAGATTACTTATCACTTAACTTGTTATTTTTGAGTTATATAAATATAAATTAAATTAATTTATATGTAATTTTCAGTAAAATTAATTTATTAATTTTTTTATAAAAAAATTAATATATTAAATTATACATTTAAAAGACAAAATTTTTGTTTATATTATAAATATTCTTTTCAGGCATCTATGTTAGTTTACAATTCTTATTTTATATTTAAATTCTTTAATATTTATATTAGTGTGAAAAATATAATAAAAATATATTTTATATATTTTAAAACTAAATTTATAAATATTATTTTTTAATAAATTATTCCATATATTTTATTTAATAAAATTATTTTTTAATAATTATATTTATTTTTATCATTTAATTCATAATTTATTCATATATCACTGTTACAAATTTTAATAATATATGAAATTTCGAGCCAAGAATTGGCGTCAAAATAAAAAATTGAAGCAAAATAGTAATGTGAACGCCAACAAGAGTGAATAATTTTTCATGAATTGCAATAAGGAAATGCCTCATGGCACATAAAGGTAGTCCAATTAGACATAAGTAAGAACAAGCACTGCGTATGATAACATCTTGGAGGCAGCAAGGGCATAAATGAAATTAAAGCAGGATTAAGGAAAAATGAGTGGAAGAAATTAATAACTAATTTCAATTTGTCTAGGTCATTTAAGTATGTATTTTTGGATTTAATTTTGAGATTTATATATATAAAATTAATAGTATTAAAATTTTTTTATTTATGCATCTGATCATACTTTATTCTCTTAAATATGGAATACTCTAAAAGAAAAAAAAATTACCATGTGACAAGTCGAGGTAATTCAATTAATAAATAGAAATAGATAATAGATTTGAAGTTGGTAATTAATAATAGTATTCATATATGGGCTTTGTGAAGGCTTGCCATGCGCCCATGGGCCAAACATTTTGGCCTTGTGGGTACTCATTTTTTCAGATCAACGGTCTATAATCGTCCGACAAAGATCAATGGTGGTTGGTTGGGTACCCTTAATCATGCGCGCCACTTAATCATTTTGAATCAAATCTGAGCCGTCCGTTCCCTAATCCCATTATTACTTTTTTTTGTTTTCTCTGAAAAAAGTGAAAATGAGAAAAAAAAGAAGAAAGAAAGAAAGATCATTTTACTAAAAAAAAGTGAAAAACAGAAAGAAACCCTATCGTGCGAAAGCTGGATCTTTCTTTCTCGCTTTTCCCGGAAAATCGTCCTTCATGTGATCTCGTCCTCGATTTTCTGGGAATCTTTTCCACTCCTCACTATACACTCTCTCCGATTTCAGAGAGCGCATTCTCCAGGGTTCCTGTCACTGCATCACTCTCTTTCGAAACTTCAAAACTCTGGTTCACGATCGTTGATCAATAAGCTGAATTTCTTCAATTTCTTTTTTGTCGGCAACCAAACAGCGTGGTCCTTTTCCGATTTCTAACTTTGGGATTGTTGCTTGCTCCTTTTCTTGTAGAATTCATTAGCAATGGCGGAAGACATGGTTGCCAATGGCGTTGCTTCCGTGGGGAAGATCGAGGCGCTGGAACGCGAGATAGACGAATTGGCGAGCGAGAACACAGAGAAGAAGGAGGAGATCAAGAAGCTGAAGATGGAGATTGAGGGCTTGCGAAGCGACGGAGCGGAGATGAGGGAGAAGGTGGACGAAATGGAGAGGGAGGTGGCGCGGTCGTGGGATGCCGGGAAGGCGGTAGAGGCGATCGCGGCGAGGGCGTCAGAGCTCGAGATCGAGGTGGCGAGGCTCCAGCACGATTCGATATCGGAGATGAGCGCCGCCGAGGAAGCAAGGACGGAGGCCGACGAATTGAGGAAGGTCTTGGAAGACAGAAAATCTAGGGTTGAGTTTCTAGAGAGAGAAGTGAAGGGATTGAAGCAGGTGAGAGCTGAGAGTGAGATGAAGGTGAGGGATTTGGAGAGAAAGCTTGGGGTTCTGGAAATGAAGGAAATTGAGGAGAGGAGCAAGAGGATTAGGGTGGAGGAGGAGTTGAGGGATAAAATTGATGAGAAAGAGAGGGAAATTGGAGGGTTCAGTCAGAAGATTGAGCAGTTAGAAAAGGTAGTAATTGCGAAGAAATCCGAGTTGGAGAAGTGGGTTAAGGAGAAAATGATTTTGGAGGAGGCTCTGAGAGTGTCTGAGGAGAAAGCAAGGAGTATGGAATCGAGTATTGTTCGGTTGAGGGAGGAAGCAGGGGAAGCGGAGAAAGTAATCAGGACGATGAAGGAAAAGGCGGTTGCGGCCGTCAATGGCGCCGTGAATGACATACATGGTGAGGTGAAAGGATTGGAGTTGCAGTTGCCAGTGGTGGCAGCAGGATCTGCAGCAGCTATTGCTGCGGCAGCTGCTGTAATCTATCTGTGCTTTGGAAAACGTAGGTGATTTTCTGCGGTCAAAGGATGATCGAGGAAGAAGGGAAATATGAATGGGAAGATGAAGACTAGAGGTTAGGATTTTAACACGCTTTTAGTCACCAATATGCTTCAGTTTTATTAGTCTTAAATCCATAATGCTTTTCTGGCTTTTGTTTTTCCGAGCCTATGAATTTCGATTAATGTCAAAGTTGGCATACTTGTTTTGTTGTTAGTTGGTTGTAAGAATATAAACAATTTTGTTTATCAGAGGAATGTTATGGTTAACTGTAGTTACTAGGATTTTGTTGTACTGATCAAGAGTCTATAATAGTTGCTTTCTATGTTTGGATCAATAAACAATAACTTGCATATTGAGATTACATGGTTCTTTATGTTTTGTATGACCTTTATTAGTGTGAACGATAGCAGCAGCAGTACTGGCAGCTTAAGGCTTACTTTGTATTAATGTCATATTTTGAAGGAAAATGTAGGCTGAAAGTTATCCATGATAGTGTATTACCTCTTGTCAATTTCTTTCCTGAAGTTTTCTTCTGAGATTAGTTTATCGCATGGTGAAATTCACAGCTTATGTCTAGTTGGCATTGTGTTGGTGTTGATGGGTTTGCTTCAATTCTTGGGATGTGCTCAGACACGGATGTTTAACCGTTTTTGCTGGTTTATTTGGATTTCTCTATCCTATAGGCAGTGATTGTATCAGGTAGTGAAAAAGTTTTTGTTCTAAGACTAGTGAATATTTAATGTTTCCAGTATAATAACTGTTTAAGTCTATGCTCAGTTATTAAATGTTGGTAGAAACTTGTGTGTCAGAACAACAATTGAGCAGGTCAATTTTGATGTCATGTCTGTTGCAATCTTAGATTTCTGCTCAATTACTCTGTTAATTATGGCTTGTTTCATTACGGAATTTGATGCACCTTTGTCGGCTTTTTTGTGCACTAACCCAACTTTTAATAATCTTCAGGTCAATACCAAAAAAGAAAATTTTATATAAGAATTTGAGCTACAGGGAGGCAACTCTTTTACTTTTCTATGCCGTTTGGCAGCTTTGGCTCATGCAGGGCTGCACATGGGTCTCGGTAGACCCGACTGCCCGATCAATCTGACCCAAGGTAACTTTATATTTTTGGGTTAATTTGGGTTATCAGATCAGTTCGGGTAAAATCCGATTAACCTGTTCAAAGGTTAGTTCGGATGACGAGTTCAGAAATGCAATCCGTGAACCCGACCCAATTATTTGATGACCCAAAGTAATGCGAGACAGTGAGTCACGGCTAGCAGCGACAAGGTGGTGGCGCAGTTTGGTCATGGGTGATGGACTCTGAGCTATGGGTTTGATTGGCAGGTCGATGAAGACGGGTTTCATAGTGTCGTGGTTCGGGGTGGACGACGTGATGGTTACGAGCTGGGAGGACACCATGAGCGGCGGCTCTGGTGGTGACTCGTGATTCAGGAGGCTTTGACAAAAGGACAAGGTGGGTTTGGTTTGGATCCGGGTGGTTCTGGGTCGTGGGTCGCTGTGGATGGCGACAAAAGCTGGTTGTTAGTTCGCAGTGGCCAGATCTAGGTTTGAGGTTATTCGAGGTGGGGAAATAAGTGGTTCTGATGGTGGCGAGTTGCGTGGTGGTCGCAAATCTGGCGCGGTGGCCACGATGGTTGTGGTGGACAGCGGTTTCAAAGTGGTAGGGTTTTGGCTTTATTGGTGATTCAAGGTGTTCTTTGGTAAGGTGGTCACGGTGGTTCTGACTTGAGTTAGTAGATGATAGGTTCGAGAACGGGTTGTGCTTTGAGTGCTGGGTCTGAGTATCAAGTTTGGTGCCAATTGGAGTGGCAGGTTTGAGGTGGATGGAGGCTAGATTATCATTTTCGGGTAGATGGAGGTGGTTGATGAGTTAAGGGGGAGTTTCTAAGCCAACTACCCTACCTGAACTAACTCATCTACATAACGGGTTGGTTCAATTCGGGTTCTCGAAATTTGTTTCCAAAACCGACTCAGCCTAACTCGATCTCAGCTAATTGGTTTGGATTTTGATTTCTCCTAAACCCGACCCAACCCGACCCATGTGCGGCCTTAGGTTCATGGAATTGATCTTTAAAATTGAAATTGGATCTCCTAATTTTAATTATTTTGTTTGACGTGCACATTAGAATTGGAATTTACCAATTCTATGGAAATTGAAAATAGCTATTTTATACTATTTTTAATTCTTAGGCTACACTCTAAGAATTACCAATTCCAAGCATTATTATTTATTATCATTGTCTCAAACTTCGGCAACAATATTGCCAATGCTAGCCAAGTTGCTGGTTGCATCCTCTGACCATCGTCCTCGACGGTGCCCTCCAACCACCGTAGCTGGTGGCACCCTCTGACCTAGCAACATCCTCCAATTCAATTCAGAATTATAATTTTATACTTTAATTATTTATTTGCTCCAAACATTAAAATTAAGATTCTTAGTCAATTCAAATTCTATTTAAAATTATAATTCTGAACTGTATTTCTAATTCTTTCATCCAAACAAATTCATGTCTTTTAAGTAAATTTCTTGAAGTTTAAGGGTATATTTGCTTTAGTTGTAAAAATTTTGATTATTTTAATAATCAATTATAATATAATCAAATTTATGTTTAGATATATTAGTTGAAAAGTGATTTTAAAATAATTCGTTTCATTTAGATAGTATAAAAAAATTAATTTTATATATTAAATTACCAAAAAAATGTATAAAATGATTAAAAATTTTATTTGATTGAAGACAAAATAATATTTACATCTCAAAGTTTTTGAAATAATTTATAATATAAAATCACAAGCTTCAAGTTTATGAAAAAAATTATTATAATACATTGAATTTTATATAAAAATTAAAATAGGATTATCCAAATATATCATAAACAGTGAAAAAAATTTCTTAACCTAAAAAAAGCTGTTAATTTGATAAATAATTCCAACCAATGCATTAAGTTTATCCATGATGTAGGTTTGATTTTCCTCCCTTTCTCAGTAATATGGAATTAACTGGTGCAGGTGAATATTTTCAATTGTCTATATATAAGAGAGGACCTTCTGATGGGGAATTCGAATATAGCTGAGTGTATTGTTCTTAGACTAGACACTGTGAGGTACGATAGTATAATTAAAAATGAATTATTATTTATAAAAAAAGTGGTAACAAATTATTAGATTGGATGATATTGTAAAAATGTACATTTAATAATGAATAAAACTTAAATTCATTATTTAATCAGTTGACTGGATCACCTCCACTCATACTACTCAATGTTAAATTCACGAATAAACTCTTGGCACGCTAATAAGCTCAGCTTTCTGTTTAGAAAACATATTTTGGTTTCAGTTCCATACATCATTATGTAAGGTTGTGTTTGGAATGAATTAAAATGAGAAATGATTTGATTTGATTTGGTTTGATTTGAATTGAATTGATTTAGAAATCAAATTTTATGTTTGGAACTTTAAAAAAAAATAGGAATTAAATTGATTTAGAAATCAAATTTTGTGTTTAGAATTCATTAAAATGAGAATTGATTTGATTTAGTTTTATTATTTTACACTTTAACCCTTATGAGAGGTGATTAGAGAAAATTATTAAGGGTAAAATAGTCTATTCATTTTAAATCAAATCAAATCTTACCAAATCTTATCAAATTTGATGAAATTTCTAAAACAAAAGGATTGAAATCCATAAGATTTTAAAAATCAAATTATTTTCTATTTTTTAATATTCTAAACACAAGATTTAATTAAATTTGATTTACAAATCAAATCATTTCTTATTATTTTACATTTCAAACACACTCTAAGAAAATACCCTACAGAATTTTGCAATTCATCCCAAAATAGAAATACTTATCATCAAACCGTTGAACAGAAACTTACATTGTTACATGAAACCCTGTCCTGCCCAATAATTGTAGGTATACAACCATAGAGGGATGATAATTGAAACCCAAAACATGTCGGTCATGCCGACAAGAAGAGAAATTGACACACACAACTGCTCCTCAGCTGCCAAACTCCCAAAAAAAAAAAAAACCCCTGAAAGAGTGGAGTGAGTCTGACAGATCCATTACGAAAGAATCAGCATTAAGACAATAGAAGGAAATAAGGCATTAGGCATCGTAAGGTAGAACTGAAGAAACAAAAATTGCAAACAAGATATTACATCAAATCATACAAACAGTAGAGTTATCTCAAGCTTGCTCTGTCCCTATTTCTTTCCTTAGTAGTTCACTTACCAAAAAAATTATATAAATATCAGTAAATTCAAGAAGCTTGGATTTTAATTAAAAAAAATAAAGAGATAATGAGGGCATGGCATGAAGAAAAAAATGTTAGAAAGGGTGAAAATTGTTGGGGGAATACCACATCTCCCTTTCAATCTTTTGGAGTATGCCACATCTCCATCAATCTTATTAGGGAATACCACATCATCTTCTACACAAACATGCAATAAATATTAGTAATTGAGGAAAATATCACACAAATCACGCACAAGATTTAACGTGGTTCGGCTAATATACCTATATCCACGGATGAGAAAAGTCAAATCTACTATCAAAATAAATTTAGCCTGCAGGCCTTACAAGATAATCTCTCTCAGACTCTCATTCTTACTCTCATAATTCTACCAATTCCCAAATACAAGTATTTATAACCCATCATTCCTAGTTTCCTATTGTAAACAAATCTCTCACAAATCTTATACATATCTCACAAATCTCTAACATATTTTTCAAATCTTTTAACAAGTCTTTAACATATCTTGACATATCTTTACTCTCTCACAAATCTTATTCATATCTCACAAATCTTTAACATATCTTTCAAATCTTTTAACCAATCTTTAACATATCTTGACATATCTTTGCATATCTTCACAAATAGAAAACTAGTGATAACAATCTTTAATAGAATTTGGGTCAAACCTAACAATCTCCACCTTGATACAAATTCCATCATTATCTCTAACAAAACAATATTCAAATCTTCAAACCTTCAAATCTATCGTTATCAATGGAACACGCCGCTTGACCTCTATGCCAAGAAGACTTTCAACAATACTTGCCGCCATTCATAACGCTTAATCTTCCAAATCTTCAAATCAAATCTCCGTGCTTGTGCCGTCGTTATATGGAACACGTTGCTTGACCTCAATGTTAAGAAGACTTTCGACACATCTACTACATTTGCCGCCATCATAACAAGACATGCCACCTGACCTTCATTGTCAGGCAAACTTTCAACACAAGGGCCCAAAGGAACCATACCATCGCCTAGATCCTCAAACCATCAGCTCTGATACCACTTGTTGGGGGAATACCACATCCCCCTTTCAATCTTTTGGAGAATACCACATCTTCATCAATCTTATTAGGGAATACCACATCCTCTTCTACACAAACATGCAATAAATATTAGTAATTCAGAAAACATCACACAAATCACGCATAAGATTTAACGTGATTCGACTAATATGCCTACATCCACGGATGAGAAAAGTCAAATCTACTATCAAAACAAATTTAGCCTGCAGGTCTTACAAGATAATCTCTCTCAGACTCTCATTCTTACTCTCATAACTCTACCAATTCCCAAATACAAGTATTTATAACTCATCATTCCTAGTTTCCTATTGTAAACAAATCTCTCACAAATCTTATATATATCTCACAAATTTCTAACATATTTTTCAAATTTTTTAACAAGTCTTTAACATATCTTGACATATCTTTGTCCTCTCACAAATCTTATTCATATCTCACAAATCTTTAACATATCTTTCAAATCTTTTAACCAATCTTTAACATATCTTGACATATCTTTGCATATCTTCACAAATAGGAAACTAGCGATAACAATCTTTAATGGAATTTGGGTCAAACCCAACAAAAATAACAGGGATGATACACAGAAATATAGAAAGTACTTCATATGTACCCAAAAAAAGAAAAAGAAAGGTACTTTATAATTTTAATATTTATAATTTATAACCTCAGCTAACACTTACGTTTGAAAGAAGAAAAATGTTAATACCACATTTTTTTATTATTAAACCACATCACACACCTCTTTTAAAATTATAATTTTTGCCTTTTTTTTAACTATTAGATGGGTTATAGGGTTGAAAAGGTAAGGGTAAAAAAGTTCACAGTTCATCTTCTTCCCTCAATCCCTCATATTCTTCCTTTTCATCAACGGAAGAAGACCCACGGGAGTTATCCTTTGAAAATTATTGTGACAAGTAACTTTATGTGTGGAGATAACTTTGCTAGCAGGAGGTGGAATGTCTATTATATCATAGGATGTCGAACTAATATTTTCAGAGATAACTTGTGAAGCTGTAAAATAAGATGAATCAGAAACATTAAAGTTAGGGGCTATGTACGAAGGAGCAATGCACCCTCCATCGGCAGCCAGACCCAGCCGGTCATTAACCACCTTCACACTGCACTTTCACCTTTTCTGCACAACACTTCCTTCAATGGCAGAAACCAAATAAAAAAAGAGGAGGAACCTGTAAAGCTCGTGGAACAACACTTCCTTCAAAACTGACCATTGGCATTGTGGTTGTATATCTCGTGAATTGTATGTTCTAGAATCTTCCATGTCTTGTCAACGTATTTCGGATCCATCAGCACCCAGTGTTTAAACGCCTCCATGTGAAAATTCCTCTTCTTCTGGTTACTCATCTTCTCCTTCTAAGCCAAATCTCAATACCCACTACCCAAAATCACAGTTTTTCTCTTTTTATCAATTTTGCGGCAGAGATTGATGAAATTTGATTTTGAAATATTAACAGCCAATAAATGGGTTAGGATTAGTTATGAGTAATTTTTGGTTTCGGAGAAGATGATGATTGAGGATGATGAGACTATGTTTCGTTCTTCATATTTCGGTTCTCTTTCCCCACTCTGTTGAAGCCCTGACTAATGAGGTACCATCTATGAAACACATATATGGATACAGATACGAGATACGACGACACGGACACGGATATGAGAACTCATCAAATTTTAAAAATTACAAGACACGACATATATATATAAAAGTAAATTAAAGAATTTAGTTTTATATATATATATATATATATAATTACAAAATTTAAGAAAAAAATTTTATAATTCATTAATATTATTTTTATAAACTTAAAGATTTATAATATTTTAATATATGTCATATGTACCAATATTTATTACTTAGTAAGCCCTTTCTAAATGTTGTGAAAAGAATAACATTTCAAAAGAATAAAGTCTCACATTGGTTGGAAGTAAGACTTTAGAATAGTTTATATATCAACTTGTGATTTAGGCATGGTAAGAAATGAATTATGTGGTGGGCTCCCGGGCACAAAAATGGGTCGAAGGCTTGTGGTTAGTACAAATCATCGATTTGCCCTCCCTGTACGTGATAACATGAGACTCGAATCTTTTTGTAAAAAATTTAATTATTATTTTTGAGCTTACCTGAAAATGAGTATTTTAAAGAGGTTTAAGATTAACTTGGTCTTATACACGTCATGTAAAATATGTTTTGATTTGGTCTTCCAATGTAATGTGCAAATCTATTTCTCTAACGTGCAAATGTTTTTCCTTTATAAAACCGTTCACTTAATTTAGTTTTACAGAACATTATCCTTCTTCATCTTTTCTGTTGCTTTTTCTCTTCTCTTTGATGGGTTACATAATTCTCTTGTAATTCTTAAAACCTTGACATTGTCAAGAAGAGTCTGTTGTACATTGGAGAATTTTTTATTATACCGAAATAATCCTTGAGGCAATGCTTCGTACACCTCAAGCTTCAGCATTTTACTGTTTTATTTCATTGCAAATCACGGGATCCAATAATCTCAAGGATTATGGCCGAACCAGAATACGCCCCTAGCAACGGATTTGACAATCCTAACACGCAACCCCCTCCTTGAGTTGTTGCCACAGTCACCTATGACAAACCTTTCCCTGATGTCTCAAAAATCGAGATGTTCAGAGGCCAAAACTTCAGACGGTAGCAGGAGCTTGTCTACTCTGTTCTTGACATGCATGGCGTCACTCATGCTCTCACAGATCCAAAACCAGACTCATCTGTTGGCTAAAAAAAATTGGACAACTGGACTTATGCCAACAAGGTTTGTAGCCATACAATTCTTAACACATTATTTAATGAATTATTTAATGTCTATAGTTCATACAAGGAAACCAACAAAATCTGGGAGTCTATGCTTCTCAAATACACTGCTGAGGATGCTGGGAGGTAGAAGTTCATCGTTGGAAACTACTACAGGTGGGAGATGACTGATGAAAATGACATCAAGACTCATATCAACGAATACCACAAGTTGTTGGAAGAGTTGAAAGCTGAGAAGATCACACTACTGAATGAGTTTGTTGCAGTATTACTCATTGAGAAATTACCAGAATCTTGGAAGGACTACAAGCAGCAACTCAAACACAAAAACAAGCAGTTGTCTCTTGTCGATTTGATCACCCACATCATCATTGAGGACACGAACAGGAAGGAAATCAAAGCTGCAAGAGCAAAAGCATTGGCTTCAAGGGCAAACATGGTACAGGCCAATAAGAAAAGGTACGATAATAAACCCAACAAAAAGTATGATTACAATAAACCTCACTATGTGCCAAAAGTGAATAATCTCACTTTCAAAAATAGTTGAGGAAATTGTTATGTTTGTAGTAAGCTAGGTCATCGAGCGGCTCAATGCAGACATATGAAGAGAAATGACAATCCTCTTAAGCAAAGGCAAACTTGGTCGAAGGAGATAATATAATTGCTGTGGTCATTTCTCAATCCTTGTTGATGGCCAATGTGAATGATTGGGTGGTAGATTCTGGGGCTACTAAACATATTTGTGCAAATAGAAATATATTTACCTCCTACAATTCTATGAGGGATAGAGAAGAACGTGTGTATCTTAGTGATTATTGAACTGTTGAAGTTCTTAGAAAAGAAAAAGTTCTTCTCAAGCTCACATTTGGCAAGACCCTAACTCTCAATGAAGTGCTTCATGTACCTAGCATAAGGACAAATTTAATTTCTGTGGCCTTGCTAGGAAAGGTTGGGGTTAAGGTGTCTTTTGAGTTTGATAAAATTGTGATGACTAGAAATAATGTACTTGTGGGAAAATGTTATTGTAATCAAGGACTGTTTGTACTCAATGTTGCTCAAATAATTAATGAAAATGCATCTTCTTTTGCGTGTTTGATTGACTCTACGGATATGTGACATGCTAGATTAGGACATGTTAGTGTTTCTTATATTAAGAAAATGTAATATCTTGAATTAATTTATGGTTTTAGTGATACATACTTAAATAAATGTGAAATATGTGCGAAATAAAAAATAATTAAAAAATCTTGTTTCTTCGTAGAAAGAAATACTGAACTACTTGAATTAATTCATTTTGATTTAAGAGACTTAAAACAAACTATGATTAGAGGTGATAAAAAATATTATGTAACTTTTATTGATGATTTTTCTAGGTACACCAAGGTATATTTACTTAGAAATAAAGATGAGGCGTTTGATATGTTTCTTTTATATAAAGCAGAAGTAGAAAATCAATTAAATAAAAGAGTTAGATCAGATAGAGGTGATGAATACATTTTATTTAATGACTTTTGTAAAAAAGAATGAATAATTCATGATATTACACCCCCTTACTCACCTCAATTCAATGGAGTAGCTGAAAGGAGACTTTAAAAGAAATGATGAATGTCATATTAATTAATTCTAATGCACCTGATAACCTTTGGGGTGAAGTCTTATTAACTGAATATCATTTACAAAATAGGATTCCTTATAAAAAAACAGGTAAAACACCATATGAGTTATGGAAGGGTTATAAGCCTAACTTAAAATATTTAAAAGTGTGGAGATGTTTAACTAAAGTAATGCTATTTGAACCTATAAAAGAGGAAAATAGGCTCTAAGACTTCAGATTGTATGTTTATTGGGTATGCTGATCATAGTGCTGCATATAGATTTTTAGTTTTTAAAAAGTAATGTGTTTGATTGAAAATCTATAATTGAGACAAAAGATGCTGAATTTTTTTAACATGTTTT
This sequence comes from Ormosia semicastrata, assembly GCA_029884595.1. Lineage (NCBI taxonomy): Eukaryota > Viridiplantae > Streptophyta > Magnoliopsida > Fabales > Fabaceae > Ormosia > Ormosia semicastrata. The sequence continues at coordinate 7,441,038 of JAQQTO010000040.1, forward strand.
TCTTTAAAATTAGAAAATATTTCTAAAACTCCAGCACAAAATTTATTTGATAATTTACATAAGGATTTGAGAAGAAGTAAAAGATAAAGAAAGGAAACTTCTTTTGGAAATGATTTTTACACACATCTTGTTGATGATGACTCTTTAATTGTTTCTAAAGTCTTTTCCTCAATTGTTGCACCTTTTTGAAAAGAAACCATTAAATCTGGAATTGATTCAATTACAAAATGCAATACTTGAGTTTTAGTATATTTACCTCTTGGAGCAAAACCAATTGGTTGCAAATGAATTTTTAAAAGCAAATATAACCCTGACGGATCAATTGAAAAATATAAGGCTAGATTAGTAGCAAAAGGTTTTACTCAAAAATAAAATATTGACTTTTTTGACCTTTGCTCTTGTAACTAGAATTTATTCTATTCGAGTTTTGATTGCTTTAGTCTTTGCATATAAATTGGTTATTCACCAACTGAATGTTAAAACAACTTTTTTAAATGGTGATTTAGAATAAGAAATTTATATGGCCCAACTTGAGGAGTGTGTAATTCTTGAACAAGAAAATAAAGTATGTAAACTTCTCAAATCTTTATATGGTCTAAAACAAACACCTAAATAGTAACATGAAAAATTTGATCAAACTTTAATTAGTGATCGTTTTTCGAAGTTGATAAATGTGTGTATACAAAATTAGTAAATGGTGAATGTGTGATTATTTGTCTATATGTGGATGACATGCTCATTTTTGGTACTAGCCATGACATAGTGCATCAAACAAAATGTTTTCTTGCATCTAAATTTGACATGAAAGACATGGGTGAAGCTAGTGTAATTCTGGGTGTTAAAGTCATAAGGAAATTTGATAGTATAATACTGTTACAAAAACATTATGTTGAGAAACTTCTAAAGAAGTTTGGACATTTTGATGTCAAACCCATAAGTACCCCTTATGATGTTAACACTTTGTTAAAGAAAAACAGAGGTGATCTTGTTGCTCAATCTCAGTATGCACAGATCATTGGGAGTTTGTTGCATTTGGTGAATTTCACTCGACTTGACATGACATACGTTGTATGCAGATTAAGTACATATATACATAATCCCAATAATGATCACTGGGCCACTTTGGCTAGACTAATGAAATATTTGAGAGGTACCATGGATTATGGTATTGCTTATAGTGAATTTCCCATTGTAATAGAAAGATACAGTGATGCTAATTGGATTTCAGATTCAGATGAGATTAAATCCACTAGTGGCTATGTGTTCATCTTTGGTGGTGGTGCGGTGACTTGGAGATCAGCCAAACAAACAATAATTGAAAAGTTTACCATGGAATCAGAGTTTATTGCTTTGGAGAAGGCTGGTAATGAGGCTGAGTGGTTGAGAAATTTCTTAGAAAATATTCCATTGAAAATAAAACCAACATCTTCTATGTCTGTGCATTGTGATAACAAGGCGACAATATCTATTGCAAATAATAAAATTTTTAATGGAAAGAACAAACACATTAGGTTGAGACATGAGGGGATAAAGTAGTTTCTAAAAGATGGAGTTATATCCATTGATTACGTGAAGTTAGAAGTGAACTTGGCAAATCCTCTGACTAAGCCATTGGGAAAGAACTTAATAAATACCACATCGAGGGGAATGAGACTTAAACCAATTTGAAATCAACAGTGATGGTATCCCAATTTTTATGAGTGGAGATCCCATGAAAAATGTTCATATGGGTAATAACCAGTCACTTGTTAGTTCTGCTAGCACTTTATTTGTCCTTTCCTATGGTGTGAGAAGCATGATAAGTGATAGACTACATTTAATGTGAGGATAAGCTAAATGCTTTTAATGAATTTCATATTCCTTGCGAGTAGTGTATAAAGTGCAGTATACACTTGATGAAATCACCTATATGAATGTGGAGTAGGACCGCTCCTATGAGATGATAGCATAGATGAACAACTAGGAACGCGCATGGCCGAAAAATGGAAAATAACGTTAACAGCAAGAGATAAGTGATGGTGTAAATGTGATCAAGTGTGATTCTAATTTACACGGAAGATGTTTTGGTTTATAGAAGTTTAAACTTCATCAATTACATTGTAAGTTAAAGTCCTATTTATCTATGTCTAGTTCATAGTCCAGAAGACACTAGATTCGAAACATTTACACTCATGATGTAACCCAGAATCTGTATTTTAATTATTGATTTTATTTCACATTCTTTTGAAATATGTGGGGGATTATTGTGAAAAGAGTAACATTTCAAAAGAATAAAAGTCTCACATTGGTTGGAAGGAAGACTTTGGAAGAGTTTATATATCAAATTGTGACTTGGGCTTGGTAAGAAACAAATTAGGTAGCGAGCTCGCGCGCACAAAAATGGGCTGAAGGCTTGTGGCTAGTGCGAATCCTCAATTTGTCCCCCTGCGCGTGATAAAATGAGGCCCAAATCTTTTTTATTAAAAATTTTAATTATTATTTTTGAGCTTACCTAAAAATGAGTATTTTGAAGAGGTTTAAAATTAACTTGGTCTTATACACGTTTTTTACTCTAACATGCAAAATCTGTTTTGATTTGGTCTTCCAACGTAACGTGCAAATCTGTTTCTCTAACGTGCAAATATGTTTGTCTAACGTGCAAATGTTTTTCCTTTATAAAACTGTTCACTTAATTCAGTTTTGCAGAAAGTTCTCCTTCTTCATCTTTTCTGTTGCTCTTCCCTTTTCTTTTTGCTGGGTTACATAATTCTCTTGCAGTTCTTGAAATCCTGACATTGTCAGGAAGAGCTTGCTGTACCCTGAAATTTTTTTGATTATACCGAAATAATCATTGAGACAGTGCTTCGCACGCCTCAGGCTTCAGTATTTTAATGTTTTATTTCATTGCAAGTCACAGGATCCAACACCAAAAAATATGGAATATAATTTTTATTGACGTTTTCTAGAAAATCTCTTAAACTAACTTCTCCCAATAGAACTAATCATGTACAAGTACATGTGCATCCAAAAAAATTAACTAGAGGGAATAATAGTGTGAGACAAGCTTCAGTGACGACGAAGTAAACGACTTAGTACGAGCAGATGAAGAAGGAGCAGATGAAAATAGTAGTATGTGAAAAGATAAAACTTAAAAACCTAATAGTAGCTAATTGGGCATTAGTCATGGAAACAATTTTTTTTTTAAAAAAATATTAATGAGTCGTGTTCAAGTCGTGTCCAAGACGTGTTCAAGCTGAAAAAATAATCTTTTTAATTGGACACATTCAGACACGCAAAACACGTGTGTCGTACGTGTGTCCCAACGTGTCCGATACGGATACGTGTCTGACACACCGACACGTCTCAAAAACAGTGTGTCGTGCGTCATATGGTTCCATCCATTTACTTGATATAATTTAAGATAAAAGCGAGAAACTGAACAATTTCAAGATTAAAAAAAACCATTAATCAATTTTAAAATTAAAATTAATTGATTGATATAATTTACATCTATTATTATTAATTTTTTATGCAAATAATTAAATTTAATATTTTCCACAATAATTAAATTTAATATTATTGTGGAAAGAAAAAGTTGTTTCAATGAAGGAAAATAAGGAAAATGATATTATTACATCATTTTCCTAATCACCACTATTTACACCATTATTTAATAGTTGTGATTAAGTGAAAAAAAAGTGATAAAAAAATGATGTAATCAATGGTATGAGAAATAGTGTAAAAAGTGATCTGAGAAAAAATAATGTAAAAAAATCATGGTTGGAAAAATAATAAATGTGGAATAGTGCTGTCAACTCTTAGCAACAATTATGCAAACTTGTTTGGCTGATAAACAAGTCAAACGTTTGGAAGTGTTTGAGGTGGCCCAATTAAAAAAGAGTATTTGGAATCGAGAGATTAGTCTTACTTATTATATAAGAAAATATTCTTAAAAAAAAATTGTAGAAGAGTGTACTGCTAATATTACTCTTGAAAGAAATTGTAAAATTTACAATCTTTTTCTTTTCCCATTTTTTGTAAACTTATAGTCAAGACAAAAGAATATAAAGAGAAAAGGAGTAGAGAGACTTCACTACCAAACGGTACTTATAATAGCTAGGAACTTGGGATCGGATGCTTATGGGAGCATTCTATCAAGCATTTTGGCGAATCAACCATAAGCTTCTTTATCATGAGATTGGCTTCGCCTTGAGCTATATGCACAAGAGCTTCTTTGAAACGTTTGTCACAATCCTTCCTGCACGCTTTCGCTTCCTTCATGTATTTTTGAAAGCGCTTAAGATATAAGATATGTTCGATGCTTGGAAGTGCAGAAGGAAGTGAGTTAGACGACAACGAAGGATACGGATAGGATTTGAACATAACAATGTTAAGCGTCACCATTATTGCAATGGCGAAGTACAGCACAGATTTCATCATACAACTTTGTGCAGCATTACTTTCTAAGAGGTTGTGCTCTGGTTGATTGCAGCATTGGATTCTAATTATCTATCATAGTAGTTATATTCTCCATCCGTCCACTTTTATGTATCCTTTAAGATTAATGCACAGATTAAAAAAAAAGTTAAATATATTGAATGATAAAAAATATAATTTAATATGAAGGAGATTATTATTTTTTTCATTTAATTAATATTTTACCTCTCTTCCCCTATCTTCATTAATTTTACATTTTCTCTCTTCCTCTCACGTATTCCATGAATTGATTAGAGTAGTTGATTTTAGGAAGTTATAAAAATCAATGAATATGTGTTTATTTAATTTAATGGAAATTATAAAAGATGAGGGTAAAATTAAAAAAAGATTAATGGATACTTTTTAGTTTTCTAAATGAACAAATAATGTTAGATAAATTAAGATTACTAAATAGACAAATAAAAATGGACGGATGAAGTATAATAAAAGAAATCAATGCAGTATTGGACTTCTTTTTATTACTATTTGTATGTTTCAATTTATTTATTTCCATATCTTCTCATGCTTGCTAGAGACACAGACTAATCTACATGGCAATGATAAATTAATTATACACCATTTTTGTAAGACTTTAATTTTAATTTGCTATCATGTAAAACCTTTTTAACTTCACACATTATTTAAAAAGTGTTTCACTACGATAATTTGACAAGAGCTATGAGAAAAGTTATGAATTCTTTTAATGATGTGTGGATATATGATTAAATAATAATGTAAACAAATTTTGAACTGAGTAAAATAAGAAATTAAAATTAAATACTTGTGTATGTGTGTGTTTTTATTTCAATTTGAACTTCTAACATTTTATGGTTTGATAATTTTTAAACTATGATGGCATTGTTTCTAAAGTTATTAATATAAAATTGTTTCTAAAGGTATTGTTTCTAAACTTTTATTAAAAAATAATAGGGGAGAGAGTGCAAGTAAACGGCAAGAGCACCATTTCAAACAAGCATGAGGTATAGGCTACTATTGCTACAAGCATCTAAACGCACTCCCAGAGAAGCTTGGAAGGTTACAATTAGCAACTAACATCACTTCAAAATTCCTGTCATTTGTCATTCCTGCAATTTTTTTTTTTGGCGTCAACTAGAGTCTACACATATGAATTGAAGAAAAGGTGAAGCTGGTTCTTGCAGTTAATGGAGAAGTAAATCAATTTTCTGGTCTGTTGGGATAATGAAGAGCTAACTGAGTCACCGTTTCAACCGCTTCACCACAGAGAAGGTAGCTTGCAACAGACACCTCTATTTTGCAGGTTACACATTCTAATTGGAAAGAAAAAAAAGAACCTTTTTCTATATAATAAGGCTAATGCTTTTCTGGCTTTTGTTTTCCCGAGCCAATGAATCTTGATTCATGTCAAGGTTGGCATACTTGTTGGGTTAATGTTAGCCCAAAGTTTCTAAATTGCATTTTTTTAAGTAATGATTCCAAAGATTTTAATATTTTTAACACTGCATATTTATGCTCGATCTTAATTTAAAGATTATGGTGCATATGTATCAAAGCTTGATTGGAGAATCTCATGTATAGCAAGTGAATTTCAATAATGAGATACAAAGATGAGCTCTCCGGTATTGAAGATATAAGTTGTCTGATCTACATCAGAAAATTGCTCTTATGAGAGAACTATAAAGAATTTGGACATGATAAAGGTTAGAAGATTTAAGTTGAAGACCAAGATAGCTACTGTTCTTATTGGAAGAATTAAAAGAAGCTGTCTTAATCTACATGTTGAAGTCTATTGAAGATACTTGATGAGAAGTCATCCCATTGAAGACTAGAAAACCTTGTGTAGATCAAGATCACTTTTGTGCATGAAGCTACTAGAGGAAGAATTGCTGAGAATGCTTATGAATTGAAGATAGGTTTGCTCAATCCTATTACATCAAGTTGATATCAAACTCTATTAAAGCAACCCTAAGCTTCTTTATCATTTGATTGATTTCGCCTTTAGTTATATGCACAAGAGCTTCTCTGAAACGTTTGTCATAATCCTTCCTGCACGCTTCTGATTCCTTGATGTTTTCTTAAAGCACTTAAGAAGATATGGTCCTTGCTTGGAAGTGCAGAAGGAAGTGAGTTAGACGATAACGAAGAATACTGATAGGATTTGACCATAACAACATTAAGCATCATCACCATTATTGCCATGGCAAAGTACAGCACAGAATTCATCATACTAACTTCGTGCATCATTACTTTCCAAGAGGTTATGCTCTGGCTGATAGCATCTTTGGATTCTAAAGATCCATTTTCGTGCTTGCTTATAATAAAAAGAAATCAATAGTTCAATACAATGCGTTATATTGGACTTCTTTTTATTAATATTTGTATATTTTAGTTTATTTATTTTCATATCTCTTCATGCTTTCTAGAGACGCAGACTAATGTACAATGATAAATTAATTATACACCATTTTTGTAAGAATTTAATTTGGAAAAATTAATATTAAAGACCATTACAGATCCATATTTAAGTTAAAGTCACTATAAAAATTAAAATTATTAAAAATGATTATTCCAATTTTAACTACAAAGAAAGACCAATTAATCTCAGTAAATAAACAATAATACTCTTAAAGAAATCTCTAATCTTTTTTCTCTTGCCATAACTATTTTACGTTTTTAAAACATTCAAGAGAGGCTTATTTAAATTTCTATGGCTGCTCCCTCAAACCAACTTTGCCTTTATGCCGTCATCACTGGTATCGAAATACCATGTATTGCCCCCCGCTAACAATAACATTCTTTCCACCTGATGAAAAGCTGATGTTAAGATGCTAAATATTAAATAAATTGTGGGTCTCAAAGAAGTGATGTTGGCCACAACGCCAACGAGAGCCTCCTTAAAAAATTCAACTTCCCGTTCTTCACCAGCAATAATCTTTAGATCAAGTGTTTTTATTACTAATCTCATTGACTATTGAAGTAAATGAATCTCCCTTAGTTCTAGTATTTTTTTTTATCACACTTTTTTACTCTGTTGATTTTGTTAAGGTTAGTCAATAACATTCATCCATAGGCTGCATAATTTTCAGAGAAGCTCCTAGACTTTTTCATGGCTATGTTTTCATGCAAGGTTTGTAAAAATGATTGAACCAAATACCAGAAAAGTCATCTCTCGAATTACCTATTCTTGATAGAGATCAGTGGTGATTGTTAACTTTTTGACTCACATAAAAATGTTACTGTAGAACAGAACAAAGGGACTACACAGATGAGAAGTTATCGTGGGTTATGTTTCATTCCATTTTTTTTTTTTACAAATAAATTAACTACATATAATGACATGTAAATAAAACTGGCTTGCTACCTTACTTCAATTACTTGCTATTCTGAAGTGGATTTAGAGGGTACCTGTAATAGGCACGCACGTGGTGGTTTCCTCCTTGAGCAACGGCAGCTTAGCATATTGAATAGGGGGTGGGTACCTGCAAAGTGACTCCAACGCTCTAGTCAGGCAATACACAAGTAAGGTTATATAATTGGATTACAGATTACCTTATTATGATGACTTAGCCTTGTATTTATAGAGCGTATGTAGAATCTTAAAAGGATCCTTATTGGATGCAAGTAAATTGAGACTAGTATCTTGATAAAGATCACATTTCCATTATTAACGAGTAAATCCTCATAAATCTGAGATTATAATACGAGAAGTACTTAGCCATCTAGGGTAATTATAAGTCCTATAATATCGTAAGTTGATGATTGACAGTTACGGATATTTAAGGATTTATCCTCTGCATGAATCTATCAATCATGATAATATGGCTCAATACCACTCGACGTGCTAGATTCCCATGTCCGGACTGCCTTATGTGTCTTCCATTATGCTAGCTTGTGAGGAGTCTGACTGTGTGCATGCCGGGTTGATCCCTTGGAGCGGGATCTCGGATCACGGTCCAGAACAGTTGTCCCTAACTTGGCGCTTGAATGGAACAGACGAGGGTCAAGTTTTGAACGGATCAACCGTCGTATGGCCGACATGGTAGTCTGGTGATTGTATGTCAAATTCTGGATGATTACCGGTGTCCATGACCTATCTCGATATGATTAAAGATCATAGCCCCCAAGTAAGAGTACTGGGGATTTTTCGAGATATCTTCAACGCAAATTCTGAACATGATCTCTGAATTGGCTGGTGGTAACAGTCTGAGATTCTCTGGGAAACTAGTATTTTTGACTTTATTGGGAATTAATGATCCTTTGAAGAAAATGCCAGTTTCATACAGATTTTCTCAACTGCCCCCTATCTTTGTGACCAATCAGAAACTTGAAACATTTATTTTAGTTGACTTCATGAGGGCAGATCACCTTTTATGGGACTAATCAGAATGCTTCATGCACCCTATAAGTAGAGAGTGCTTCTTCAGGAGCTAGCATTCCCTTCCTTTGCACTCCTCTCGTTTTACACTTTCATGTAAGAATGGTTTCTTTTGAGAGAATGAGAGTAGCTTTTCCTTCATTTTCCATGTTTGTGAAGAGAACTTCATTTTCTGCAGAGATTATACTCTTATTTTTTCCAAAGTTCTTGAAGATGTTTGATTTCCTTCAAACATTTTCTCCTTTTGATGGGAGCCTTTCTTTATTGGCGTAAAACTAGGTTGCTATGCATTTAGGAAAGCGGGAGCCTTTCTATCCCGGCGTACATGGGAGTGTCTAACCCAACTCATTAGCGTGGAATGATGCATCCATGGTCCAATGCATAGTAAGCTTGTAGAATGCTCTGACCAACCCTTTTAACCTTCTCCAAGGGATTCCCAGTGCTTGACCGGGTTGAAATAATGGAATGTCGTCCTTCTTGGTAGGGAAGACCCTCTAGGAGTAACTTGGGGTGGTCTACTTTCTTGGACTTACTTTCAAGGAAGCACCGGGTATCCACCTCTACTGTCATCTGCTAAGAAGGTAGGGGAGAATAAGTTGGTAGAGTAATTCTGTTTCGGAGTGGCTTTAGTCTATTATGGGGTGAAGAGACTATCGGAGCAGCTCCGCAATTTGAGGTAACTTGGAATGGCTGAGGCTAGTGGAGTGTCCTTCTGTGTGGAAGGTCGTGACCCGCCTAACAAAGGAAAGAGTGTCTCGGTCTTTATTTTCACCGTAGAAGAGGCAATGCCGAAGACTTTGGCATTGGTCCCGGGGTCGTGATTCTGGTTTGCCAATGTTCTTCAAAGTCAATTCACTTTTTCAAGAGACCGGGGTTTGGAAATGTGGACGTGACATGATCTGGGATGCAAGAGATGTTTGCTCCTTCCTCCGGGGTTCTTCAGTTGCTGCTCTTTCTTTTATACATTTCATGTCTTAATATTTTCTTTTTCTTCTTTTCCGAATATATGACAATGTATGGAATGAGAATGAATCAATAAAGATTTTATATTCCACACTTGTCCTGTATTTTCTTATTTCCTGCCAAGATAATATCGTCAGGATAAGTCCAACGCTTATTCTGGCATAACACCATGATGATGTTACCGGGCAAGTCCAATGCTTATCCTGGCAAAACACCATAACTTCGTCTCGGTACTTGTTTTGAAAATCAAGACGGCAAAGCTTGTTACTTTTTCTCAAAAATAAGCGTATTTTATCCTTTACCGTGGTCCGCACTGTCAACCAAACGAGTACCACAGTTTTCAGCCGGGGTCCATCGAAAGAGTCCGGGCACCTATATGATGTTTTGAATTACTGCGCAACTATCTTTTCAACTGCTATTACAGCTGTATGGGCCACGTGGGGCAAGTTTATCGGAGGAATGTGCCTAAAGCCTCGCGCCATGATGGGCACCTTTTGAACTCACAATTGAGAAAACAAAAGTGTCCCCTAACCATTCAGTCCTTATAAATAAGAGTTAAGGGTTCACCATCCTCACCATACTGTTCTTGACTAATTTTACTAAGAATTTCGTACGGCAAAAGCTTGGTTTTTTAGGTGCCTTTCATCCATTTCTAGCACTTTCTATCTTTGCACAGTAAGTAACTCTCTTTCAATTCCTTTTCAAGATGCTGATTGTTGCTGAGAAGTAAAGTAGGAGTGTATTTCTATCCTCTTTGCTTTTCGCAAAATAGGTTTAGAGACTTCTGAGCTTTTCATAAACTTCGTCGCCTCCCTGAAACACCGTCTCCGCCACGCCAAGCATGGTGGAGGAGTCCATCTAGAAATTTAAACTCTGGTGGGAACGGAGGTTGGTAAGGGGGTTTGAATTTCTTCATTCTCCCCTTTCTATGTCTGAATCCATGGCATTATTGATTCTGACAATTACTTACTGACTTCTTTGGGTGTTCTCAGGATTTCCATGGCCAAAGGAAAGAAGAAGGCTAGGGCCCAAACACCACTCCACGAGGTCCGCGATCTGGCTGATGATGACTTGATTCGAATCCAATGAGGTTTTGGATTGGTATGCCCTTGGGTAGTGGATGATGTCTGGAACCGTCAATCTCGGTTTTCAAATGAAGCCGTACTCCGAGAATCGTTATTCGTCTTGGGGTTGACCGTAAACAAAGCACGGGATAACGAATTTCAAGTCATTTGTTTGGACTAGAATGAAAGGGTGTGTTCCTGTTGGGAAACTGGTTCACACTTCATGTTCTTGTATGAGCCCCTTTTCCTTAAGCTGGGGATTCGAATGTTGTTCTCCGACTTCCAAATTGCCATCCTCCGGACTCTACACGTCGCCCCATCCCAGATCCATCCTACTGGTTGGAGTTACATAATCTCATTTGAGAGGTTTTGTAGATTAATGAACCTTAAATACTCCATCAATACTTTCTTTTATTTTTATACTCGAATAAATACCCAAGGTATGATAAGGCAAATGAGTTGGCTTGTCATCCGTTCTAGACCTGGCCAGAAATCCTTTGATGTTTTTGAAGAAAGCTTTAAAGGATTTAAGACTTCATTCTTCAAAATTAAAGTCGCAGAGGGATTTCATCCATTCTTCCTCAAACCTGATGGGGAACCCTAATTTCCTCTTTATTGGACGCAGGATTATTGGGTATCCCCATCAATCTTATTGACAAAGAAGAAGGGGACCTTGACCCTGAGGAGCTTAGGTCGGTCAAGTTCATAACCCAATATGCTGAGCGGCATGGGAACATCAATATCAGAGATGTTCTCTATGTTCCTGGTGATGATCTTCTCCTTGCTTTATTAAGTAGGAATTAGGATGTTATTACCCGTAGTGACCTTAGGTTTTTGCATTTGATCTTCATGCATTCTTATTGTTTTGCTATGCTGACAGTGTACTTGTTTTTTATTTTGCTTCAGTAAACAACATGACTTCTGGATCTTCTATGGTTGCCCTGCAACCTACAAGATCCCAGAGAAAGGGGATGAAAACTGTAGGTTCTTCTTCTACTGTCGCCTCGACATCATTGAGCCGGGGTATTGTTATCGAGGAGAATATTGACCAGCCGAGTTCCCCCACCTAAAATCTGCAAGGGAGAAAAAGGCAAGCTGTCGAAGGATTTCTTGACCAGGATGGGAGGTCGTCGGAGGGCAGTGATAGAGAAATAGAGGAACCTTTGCCAATCATCACAGGGCGCTCTGATGCCGGCCCCTTCATTGCCAGACGGCTTTTGAGCGGTGAAGTCAGGCAGTATATTGCCGAGTAAGGTCTGGCCCAAACCTTGGCTAGACTTCAAAGTCAAGCTCTTTGAGCGACTGCCGAGATCTGCGTAATTGAAGAGACTATTGAGGATACTGACAAGAGGGCATCGGAAGAGCTAAAGACTTTGAAGAAGGAAAAGGAAGAAGTTGGCCAGAAACTGAACATGGCCCTTAAACTGAATGAGGACGCTCGGGCAAGGATCGTTGAGCTGGAGAAGGCGTTGGCCGACTCTGAGTCCACCAGGAAGGCCGAGAACCTTAAAGCCGACAAGACCATTAGCGACCAAGAGGCCCAGATAGTTCAGCTTGAGAAGGACGTGGAGGAGATGGACACAATTTCTGGAAAGATCGGGGGAGAATAGTTCCAGAATGTCGTGGCTCAAATCCAATACTTCAATCTCGGGGTTGCTATTGTCTTGAAGGATGTTACCCTAGATAAAATCTTCTATAATGGCTAACTTGTCTTCGCGAAAGATCTCATCTTGAGTGCTCTTGGCGCCACCTCGGAAGTTGCCCAAAAATTGGAGGGAGAACAGATCGGAGTTTGAGCTTTTTTCCTTTTTCCTGCTTTTTGCCCCCTGCATGGGGTTTTACTTTTTGTAAGGATAATTGTCCCGTGATTAGGGTTTTATATTTAATTACTTTGTTTCGCTATGGGTTTGTTTATTTTGCCATGGTTCGACCTGGGTCCAATGCCCATTTTATAATCTTTTAATAGACTTAGGAAAAAAAATTTAACATAGGAAAACCATGGTCCGGGATCCGACACTCATATTACTGAGTGAATGACATTCCACTTGACTTTGGTAAAAATAATGCCTTAGTCTACACTTCACTGTTCATCATAAGAAGCATTTGGAATGTCAGACATAGGTAAGAGTAATACCTTAGTTCGGGGTATATTATGCAGAAACCCTTTTACCTTAGGCGTATATATTACTTAACCTTACCCAGGGTGCCCTATTAATCATTTAGATTTTGGGATCCCTTCCTGGCTTAGGTATAAAAAAGGAGCGTGTACATATAATCCGTACTGCCTCCTAATTAGTTGACCTTTTAACAGTCAATGGCACGTATTAAGGGTCGGCATTGGCCCTATAACTTATCGCCAATGTTTGGGATGTTATACCTCTTAACATGGGCTTCTTCGGTTGTTTTGGACAGAATTTGATATTTGAATAACTCTGTTTTATTAATAATATTGGGGGGACAGTAGTCCATACAGAGCATATTATTCAAAACTAGGACGAATCAAACATAATTATACTAAAGGGCTAGGCCGTTGCGTGCATCTAGTTATAGTATTTTCTTAGTTTATCCGCATTCTAATAATTCTTGACCAGGGTGCCAGATAGCGTTTCTAGGGTGTAAGCTCCCTTGCCCATATTGACAACGATACGATAGGGGCCTTCCCAGTTAGGGGCTAATTTCCTTTGGGAGGCATTTTTCCCTATCGGCTCTCTTGAGTACTAGGTCTCCTGGTTAGAATTTTCTTGGAACCATTTTCTTGTTGTACTTGGCCATTGTCTTTTATTTAAGAGCGACATCACGTATATGAGCCACAATTCTTCTTTCTTCTAGTAAGTCCAAGTTTTCTCTGATTAGATCGAGGTTATACTTAGGTGAGAACTGTCGGTAGTGCCAGCTTGATTCTCCAATCTCCACCAGGATCATGGCTTCACATCCATAAGTTAATTTGAATGGAGATTCTCCCGTGGTGGAGTGGGGAGTAGTCCAGTATGCCCAAAGAACATGATCAAGCTGCTCAACCCAGTTCCCCTTGGCTTCATCTAACCTCCCTTTTATACCTCACACGATAATCCTATTGGCTACTTCAGCTTGTCCATTTGTCCTGGAGTTCTCCACAGAGTTACAATGGTGCTTTATTTTTAACCCGACTAGTAATTCTTCAAAACTTTTATCTTTGAACTGGGTGACGTTGTCTGTTACAATAGATTCTGGCATGCCAAACCTGGTAATAATGTGGCCCCAGGTAAACTTCTGGACTCGTGCTGAGGTAATAGTGACTAGGGGTTCGGCCTCGATCCATTTTGTAAAATAATCAACCGCTACCACCAACTACTTAAGCTGACCTAGGGCTTAGGGGAAAAGACCCAAATGTCCATACCCCATCTATAAAAAAGCCATGGTACAGAGGTCGTGAATAACTCTTCAGAAGGAGCTCGGTAATGATCTGCATGGCGCTGACATTTATCACAAATCTGAACATATGTTTGAGAGTCAGCCTCCATCGTTGGCCAGTAGTATCCTGCCCTTAATACTTTTTGGGCCAGGGCCTTGCCTCCTAAATGGTGACCGCAGCTTCCCTCATGGACTTCGGCTAGAGTATATTCTGCTTCCTTCGGAGTTAGGCATTTGAGAATGGGGGATGAGAAACCACGATAGTATAACTGACCGTTGTAGATAGTGTTGTGGATAAATAACCCTAATATGTTTTGATTAATGACTAAACTTAATATGATTATTATTTTGAGTCACTAACTACTTGTTAAGCTTAAATTTTTCAATGAGATTTAAAGGAGCAAGTAAAGTCAATGCAAGGATCAAGAAGGATTACTTGAAGAAGAAGCATCATAAAGAAGCAATACAATGAAGATCATTAGGACCATGTTGTAAAGAAAAGACTCAGTTTAATTCTTTGATTAAGCTATCTCAAATAAGTAAAAATGATTTTTCAAAAGAATAAATGGACTAAGAATGAACAAAGTTAATTAATAACTTTGTACATCTATGTGTACATCAATGTACTTTCAGTTAATTAACTAACTTTTGATGAAAACCTGTGTACATCTATGCATAAATGTTGTACATCTATGTATACATCGATTGATTCTGGACTTACTTGATTAATATGCACGTTTGCATATATACATCGATTGGTACATTTATGTATAAGTCAAAACAGAAGCATTTTACTTTAATACATCTATTGATACATCGATGGATAAACAAAAATAGAAGAAAGAACGTTTTAAAATAACTATACAATTAATTAGTTAATCGATGTATAATTTTTTGGGCTAAAATTTAAAGTGTTTTTGAAGAACAACATCGATGTATTCATATGTGTATCTTTCAAGATCAAGAACATCCAAGATAACAATCGATTAGGCAATCGATGTACACATGTTATAAAAGTGAAATCTTGTTAATATATCTATGTACACATCGATTGACCAATAACAGAATTTTTCTGTCAAGTCTGTTATGATCTCAACTGATTTGTAAAGTGTATTCAACTAATCTATTTTGAGATATACCTATATAAGGACATTGGCAAACACTTTTTCAATAACAATTGATTCAATATACAAAATCATACACTCAAAATTCAGAGAGCTTTTCATTGAAGAAAAACAGAGTATTTTTTCTCTAGAAATTCAATTTGTAATATCTGATTTATTGGAATCTGATTCAATCTTTTCATAGTTTGTAAAAGAGAGATAAGAGAGAAAGTTCTCTCGCTGGTTAGATCAAGAGTATAAGGGACTCTTGGTGCTGTGCAAGAATAGAAGAAATTATTGTGGGTTTTGCAAGATTGCTTTGACTGAAAAGCTGTCATTTGGGTAGAAAGAACCAAGAAGTGAAGCTTTTGTAAAGAATCTTGTATATTAATTTTCTATAGTGGATAAATCTCACAGTGGTGTAGGGACTGGATGTAGGTTACCAGAGGAGGTAGCTGAACTAGGATAAATCTCGGTTTGTAATTTTCTCTATCCCTTAACTTTTTATTTGCTTTACTATTGAATGTATGAATTAAGCAATATGTTAGGGATGCTTGTATAATCTGACTTGTTAATGATCATGTTTTAACCTGAAATCAATCTTATTACGAATATTTTATTACGAATATTTCTTTATAAATTTTAATTCTTGATTGCAGTACATTTTACAAAAACACATTTTGGTTTGTTGGTTGATAAAATCTCTTTCTTTGATTAAAGAAAAGAATCATTTTTTGCAAAAAAAGAAAAAGTTTCAAAACCTATAATACTTAATTCAACCCCCCCTTCTTGAGTAATCAGAAGCCATAACCAACAAGTGGTATTAGAGCTTTCACTCTTGTGTAAAGCTTAACAACTTAAGAGGATGGCTTCAAATTATATCTTGGGAGAAGAGGCTTCCTTGGCAAGACCCCCTGTTTTCAATGGCACTGCCTATATGTATTGGAAAGAAAGGATGTTAATATTTCTTGAGGCTAGTGGCATTAATGTCTTAGATGCTGTTGAGAATGGCCTATACATTCCTCACTCTCTTGATGCAAATGGTAACAAGAAAGAAAAACTAAGAAGTGATTGGGATGATGAGGATAAAAAGAAAGTAGGTTATAATGCCAAAGCTAAAAATATTATAACTGCTGCCTTGAGTTATGATGAATTATTCAAGGTTTCAAATTGTAAGACAGCCAAGCAAATATAGGATACGTTGCAAATTACTCATGAAGGAACTAGTGATGTAAAAAGAGCAAGAATGAACTCACTCATGCATGAGTATGAACTATTTCACATGAAGAATGGTGAAGACATCAATGATATGCAAAGAAGGTTCACTCACATTGTGAATAAGCTAAATGGACTTGGAAAGAGCATTTCAGATAAACAACAAATCAACAAGATCATGAGATGTTTGACAAGAGAATGGCAACCAAAGATTACTACTATAGTTGAATCAAAGGACTTGGAAACTATGAATATTGCTACACTATTTGGTAACTCAAAGAACGTGAGATGAAGTTGTATAGATTGAATGATCATGAAGAGAAAGAGAAGAAGAAAAGAGGCTTATTACTTAAAGCAATTGTCTCCAAAGAAAGTCTTGATAGTGATGAAGATGAAGAAGTTGAAGATGAAGATGAATCTGAAGAGGATATGAGACTGCTAGTAAGAAAATTCAAAAGATTCCTCAAAAAGAAGAAAACCTTCAACAAAAGACCCTCAAATTTCTTTTCCAAGAAGAACACTTCAAAAGCTGAAAGTTCAACATCAAATGTGAAGTACTATGAATGTGGCAGACCTGGATATTACAAGAATGAGTGTCCTAAACTTCAAAAGAAGGACAAGCATGACAATCATGAGTCCAAGGACAAGAAGAATAGAAAGCCAAGAAGAACATACATAGCTTGGGAAGAAAATGATATGGATTCCTCTGAACATTCTGAAGAAGAAGAGGCCAATCTTTGTCTCATGACTAACCATCAAAGTGACAATAAAGATAAGGTAAATGAAATCTCCCTACCTATGATGAACTACAAGATACTTTTGATGAATTACATAGTGAATATCTGAAAATTACTAAGCAATTAATGTCATCTAGGAAAGTCATTGCTAATTAATGTAGTGAATATGCATCTTTTCAAATTAAAATTAAAGAATTAGAAGCTAAGAACATTAAGCTAAGTACATCTAGTTCTCTATGTTCTAATTGCAAAATTTTGGAAAAAGAAGTTGAAAAACTGGAAACCACTCTATCTAAATTTGCTATGGGAAAAGATAATCTAAATGCCATGTTAGGACAACAAAAAGGAGTATATGACAAAGTTGGAATAGGCTATAAACCAGCAATGCATGAAAAGGCTTTTAAGAAACTCTTTGTTGCACCTAAATCCTCTACTAGTCCTTTTGTTAAATATTTTTATTGTGCAAGAAAAGGACATACAGCTTCTACATGCTATCTTAGAAATCCTTCAAGGATTAGTGTTAAACAAATTTGGGTTCCCAAGGGAATATATGTTATGACTAACACTACAGGACCCAACAAAATATGGGTACCTAAGAGAAATGCTTAAATCTATTTTATAGGTGTGTTTGAGAGCCAAAAGTTCAAATTGGTATCTTGATAGTGGCTACTTCAAACATATGACTGGAGATATCACTAAGTTCTCATCCTTCACTCCTAAATAAGGTGAAAGTGTCACCTATGGTGATAACAATAAAGGAAGGATCTTAGGAGTTGGAACAATTGGAAGAAGCACAACTACTAAGATAGAAGGTGTACTATATGTGGAAGGGCTCAAGCACAATCTACTAAGCATTAGCCAACTATGTGATAAAGGTTATAAAGTATTCTTTAACTCTCGTAGTTGCATTATAGAAAATATGCATGATAGTAATGCAAAGCTGATAGGTAATAGATTGAATAACATATACATGATAGACTTATAAAGCATTTCTGCTAGTGATGTATGTTGTTTGATATCTAAGGAATAGGAAAATTGGCTATGACATAGAAGAATAGGACATATTCATATGGATCAACTAAACAAACTCATTTATAAAGAATTGGTAATTGAACTTCCTAAAACTAAATTCTCAAAAGATGGTTTATGTGATGCATACCAAAAGGGCAAGCAAACTAAAGTATATTTTAAGGCTAAGAATACAGTTTCAACTAAAAGACCTTTACAACTGCTGCACATGGATTTATTTGGACCCTCTAGGATCAAAAGTTTTGGAGGAAATTTGTATGCATTAGTCATAGTTAATAATTACTCTAGATTTACATGAACCTTCTTCTTAGCACATAAAAATGAAACTTTTACAGCAGTTAAGAAAATGACTAAGTTAGTACAAAATGAAAAAGACATGAAAATAATTGCCATAATGAGTGATCATGGCGGAGAATTTCAAAATGAAGAATTTGATAATTTTTGTGAAGAGTTGAGAATTCAACATAATTTCTCTACTCCAAGAACTCCATAACAAAATGGAGTTGTGGAAAGAAAAAATAGATCCTTAGAAGAAATAGCAAGAACTATGTTGAATGACTCAAATATGCCAAAATATTTTTGGGCAGATACTATAAACACAACTTGGTATTTAATGAATAGAGTCTTGATTAGACCAATTTTGAAAAAGACTCCATATGAACTATATAAAGGTAGAAAACCAAATGTTTCACATTTTCATGTTTTTGGTTGTAAATGTTTTGTACTAAATAATGGAAAGAACAATCTAGGTAAGTTTGATCCTAAAACTGATGAAGGAATCTTTCTAGGCTATTCATCATCTAGTAAAGCTTTTAGAATTTTCAATAAAAGAACACAAACAATTGAAGAATCTGTACATGTTATATTTAATGAAACTAACCCCAAAAGGTTGAGAAAGGAATTTGTTGATGATGTTGCAGAAGTTTTAGAAAAGATTCAACTTGAAGAAAAATAGGACAATGCAAAAGTGGATGAAGCAGTGAAAATTCCAGAAGATTCTCAACATGAAGATCTACCTAAAGAATGAAAAACTGCAAGGAATCACCCTCTGGACAACATAATTGGTGAAATATCCAAAGGGGTAACCACTAGACATTCATTAAGAAATACATGCAATAATATGACTTTTGTATCACAAGTTGAACCTAAAACTATAAATGAAGCAATTATTGATGAAAACTGGATTATGACAATGCAAGAAGAACTTAATCAGTTTGAAAGAAATAAAATTTGGAAACTTGTTCCTAAACCCAAGGATAAATAAATAATTAGTACAAAATAGGTGTTTAGGAATAAACTTGATGAAAATGGTTTAATAATAAGAAATAAAGCAAAATTAGTAGCCAAAGACTATAATCAAGAAGAAGGAATTGACTATGATGAAACATATGCACCTGTGGCTAGATTAGAGGCTATTAGAATGTTGTTAGCATATGCATGTATTATGGATTTGAAATTGTATCAAATGGATGTTAAGAGTGCATTCCTAACTGGATATATATAAGAAGAAGTGTATGTTGGTCAACCCCCTAGATTTGAAATAAATGAATTTCCTAATCATGTGTATAAACTCACTAAAGCCTTGTATGGACTTAAACAAGCTCCAAGAGCTTGGTATGAAAGGCTAAGTAATTTCTTACTTCAAAAGGGATTTACAAGAGGAAAAGTTGACACTACACTTTTCACTAAAAGACAAGCACAAAACATACTACCTGTTTAAATTTATGTTGATGATATTATATTTGGTGCTACTAATGAATCTTTGTGTAAGGAATTTGCTAAATTAATGCAAAATGAGTTTGAAATGTCTATGATAGGAGAGCTTACATTCTTCATTGGACTACAAATCAAACAATGTAATGATGGGACTTTTATAAGCCGAACTAAGTACTGCAAAGAACTATTGAAGAAGTTTGGAATGGAGAATGCAAAGGAAATGGCTACTCCAATGAGTCCATCATGTTACTTGGACAAAGATAAGAAAGGTAAATCAGTAGATGTTTCCAAGTACAGAGGTATGATTGGTTCCTTACTTTATTTAACTGCTAGTAGACCTGATATAATGTTCAGTGTTTGTATGTGTGCTAGATATCAATCTAATCCTAAGGAATCACACTTAACTACTTTAAAAAGAATCATAAAATACTTGTTAGGAACCAAAGAAATGGGATTATGGTATCCTAAAGGATCAACATGTAACTTAGTAGGATATTCTAATTCTGACTTTACTGGATGCAAGTTAGATAGGAAAAGTACTAGTGGAACCTGTCACCTTCTAGGAAACTCATTAGTTTCTTGGTTTAGTAAGAAATAAATAAGTGTGACTTTATCAACTGCTGAAACAGAATATGTTGCAGTAGGAAGTTGTTGTGCACAAATCCTATGGATGAAACAACAATTTATTGATTATGGTGTTCTCTTAGAGAAAGTACTAATTAAATGTGATAATACTAGTGCTATAAATCTCACTAAGAATTTATAATGCATTCCAGAACCAAACACATTGAGATAAGACATCATTTCATAAGGGATCACATTCAAAGTGAAGATATAATCATTGAAAATATTGATACATCTAAACAATTAGCTGATATTTTCACTAAACCATTGGCTAAAGAAAGCTTTTTCTACATAAGAAAAGAGTTAGGAATAATTGATCCTACTTATGCTTGATGTTTTGAATGTTAAATGGGTGACATTTTGATGTTTGATGTTATACAATCGATTGATATAAGTATAAATTGTATACATGACTCTTTGGAAGTCATTATACATCGATTAAATAATCGATTATTGTGATAAAATAAGTACAGGAAATTTTATTAATTGATTGGATAATCGATTACTTTTAATTAAATAGGTCCAGTATATGATAGAAATCGATTTACACATTTATTGAATAGTTAATCTTAAATACACTACTTATTGTAAGAGATTATGCATCGATTGATACATCAATTAGAATGGTTTTAAAACACTGACCCTGTGTATACATTGATTGTAACATCGATTGCATGATAAATCCAAAATTTAGAACTCACAGACTTACTCTATACATCGATTTATACATCGATTGAATGTATGCTGCAATCATTAGACTTTCTGATATTGCTTATACATCAATTCACACATCGATTACGTTGAAGTTTTAAAATTTGGTACTCTCTGACTTAGCTTATACATTGATTGACACATCGATGTATATGATTCAAAATTAAAATCCCGATGCTAAGTCAATTAGCATGTGTATTGGAGGAAAAAACCCCTTAATACATCGATTGGGAAAATCGATTGACTGTTCTGGGTTTATTAATTTCAACTTCCCACCAAAATCTTCACTCGTCTAAACCAAACTTTCAGAAAATCAAAACCCTAGCAGAGCTTGTGAATGTCTCCAATGGCTCGTGTGAAGCAACCTCAACCCTATACTCCTATTCCCTCTAACTCTACATCTTCCTCCTCAACTCAATCCTCCACCCCTCAACGTGTATCACCCACAGCAACCCCTGTTCGTCCTAGAAGAAAAGGGACTGAGAAAGCTTAGCCTTCTCAAAGAATTGACAAGCTTCAAATCAAAATCTTGAAGAAGAAAACACAGGACAAAGGAAAGAAGGTTGTTGAATCTTCAAGACCAACACCTATGAAACAAGAAAAGAAGAAGAAGGTGGTGAAGGACACACCCAAAAAGAAAAATGTCCAAAAGAAAAGAAAGAGGACAGAGGAAGAAGAAGATGATGATGAAAGAGTTACTGAGGTTGAACTTCTCAGGAGGTATTTCTCTTATAAAGAGCACATTATGCTTTATAAGAATAATTTTAAGTACAGAGATACTTATGAAGCTAGAACTGTAGATTTCAATTATTTTGAAGCTCATGAATTTACTTTTCACAAAATTTTAGAAGAGTACAATCTGAGTCGATTTCTGCAAATTAAGAGTGACATTTACCCTACTATATCCTGGATTGGTGGTGTGTCTACTAGAACATTTTGGTGTTTCTCTGGAAAATGAAGAGAAATTTGATGCCACAAAGGTAACTTATAAATTTGGTGAAGGAACAATTAGCAAGATGAAGCTTGCTAAAGTAGATGGAGAATGGGTTAGAATAGCTGGTGAAGAACCAATAAGAGCTACTGAGGAAAATTCAGAGCTGAATAGCAAAATGGACAAGTTAATACAAATGTTTGAAGGCTTTGAGGCTAGGCAAACAAAACATCATATGATGCAAAAACAATCTATTGACTACTTGAGTATTAGACTCAATACTTTGGAAGGCTAAATGGCCACTCTACATCAACATCTAGGCATTTCTATCACTGCACCTCCAGAAGTTCATCCTACTTCTAAAGATGTAGTAAACATAGCAAGAGCTGCTGCTACACCTGAAGAGGAAGTTAATCCTGAAGGGCAAGCAAGTCAAGCTTCACAGCACACAGAAGAACCTAGAATCAATGAATAAATGATGGATATAAATGAATGATTGAGTTTTAAGAATATACTTTGTTTTATATACTTTTGTACTTTGATTCTCCCTTATATATATATATATATATATATATATATATATATATATATATATATATATATATATATATATATATATATATATATATATATATATATATATATATATATATTGACAGAAATAGGTACCATACAAATATACTACATACATACTAAATCAACGTAAACTAATGATCTAAAATATAAAAATAATGATGCAATGATCCTATAAATGTTTACATGTTAAAGAACTGTCAATTAGGCAGGGGGAGTAAATGGCAATATTACTCTGATATACATTTTAATTACTCTGATATATTGAATGTTAAACATGTTATGTATGGTAAGTTTGTCATCAATCAAAAAGGGGGAGTTTGTGGATAAATGACCCTAATATGTTTTGATTAATGACTAAACTTAATATGATTATTATTTTGAGTCACTAACTGCTTTCCAAGCTTGAATTTTTTAATGAGATTTAAAGGAGCAAGTAAAGTCAATGTAAGGATCAAGAAGGATTACTTGAAGAAGAAGCATCATGAAGAAGCAATACAATGAAGATCATTAGGAACATGTTGTAAAGAAAAAACTCTGTTTAATTCTTTGATTAAGCTCTCTCAAATAAGTAAAAATGGTTTTTTAAAAGAATAAATGGATTAAGAATGAATAAGGTTAATTAATAAGTTTGTACATCTATGTGTACATCAATGTACTTTCAGTTACTTAACTAATTTTTGATGAAAACCTATGTGTACATCTATATATAAATGTTATACATCTATGTATACATCGATTGATTCTGGACTTACTTGATCAATATGCACGTTTGCATATATACATCGATTGGTACATTGATGTATAAATAAAACAGAGGCTAGAATGCATTTGATATATATAGAATGTACATCTATGTATTTGACAAATTTTTTTTATATATATACATCGATTCGTACATCTATGTATAAGTCAAGACAGGAACTTTTTATATATATACATCGATTAGTACATCTATGTATAAGTCAAAATAGAAGCATTTTACTTTAAAACATCTATTGATACATCGATGGATAAGCCAAAACAGAAGAAAGAACGTTTTAAAATAACTATACAATTGATTAGTTAATCGATGTATAATCTTCTGGGCTGAAATTTAAAGTGTTTTTGAAGAACAACATCGATGTATTCATGTGTGTATCTTTCAAGATCAAGAACATCCAAGATAACAATCGATTAGGCAATTGATGTACACATGTTATAAAAGTGAAATCTTGTTAATACATTTGTGTACACATTAATTGACCAATAACAGAATTTTTCTATCAAGTCTGTTATGATCTCAACTGATTTGTAAAGTGTATTCAACTAATCTATTTTGAGATATACCTATATAAGGACATTGACAAACATTTTTTCAATAACAATTGATTCAATATACGAAATCATACACTCAAAATTCAAAGAGCTTTTCATTGAAGAAAAACAGAGTATTTTTTCTCTAGAAATTCAATTTGTAATATTTGATTTATTGGAATTTAATTCAATCTTTTCATAGTTTGTAAAAGAGAGATATGAGAGAAGGTTCTCTCGCTGGTTAGATCAAGAGTAGAAAGGACTCTTGGTGCTGTGCAAGAATAGAAGGAATTCTTGTGGGTTTTGAAGATTGCTTTTGTGAAAAAATTTGTCATTTGGGTAGAAGGAACCAAGAAGTGAAGCTTTTGTAAAGAATCTTGTATATTGATTTTCTATAGTGGATAAATCTCACAGTGGTGTGAGGACTGGATGTAGGTTACCAGAGGAGGTAGCTGAACCAGGATAAATCTCGGTTTGTAATTTTCTCTATCCCTTAACTCTTTATTTGCTTTACTATTGAATGTATGAATTAAGCAATATGTTAGGGATGCTTGTATGATCTGACTTGTTAATGATCATGTTTTAATCTGAAATCAATCTTATTGCGAATATTTCTTTATAAATTTCAATTCTTAATTGCAATATATCTTGTAAAAATACATTTTGGTTTGTTGGTTAACAAAATCTCTTTCTTTGATTAAAGAAAAAAAATCAGTTTTTGCAAAAAAGAGAAAAGTTTCAAAAGCCTATACTACTCAATTCAACCCCCCTTCTTGAGTAATCAGAAGCCACAACCAACAAGTGTACTTGACTGCAGTCTTGACCAATTTGGAGGCTTCCTTTGGGTTCGGTGGCAGAGTTCCTTACTGCAAATAGTCCAATATGGGGGTAATCCAAGATGGCTCATTGTCCTCTACTTGGAACATGTCATGATCCGTGATGGAGGGTTGAGAGAGAGTTTCCTGGATTACGGACCGATTGTTACCAGGGCTCTTGGTACTGGCCAGCTTAGACAAAAGATCTGCTCTAGAGTTCTTTTCTCTTGGAATGTGTTCTATCTTGGCCTCCTCAAAGTCTTTGAGGAGTTCTTGTACCTTAATCAAGTATTTTTGTAGGAGAGGCTCCTTGGCTTGATATTTTCCTCGGATTTAGGAAGTTTCCAGCTGGGAATCACTATAGAGCATGATCCGTGTTGCCTCTATATCCTTTGCCATTATCAACCCAATAATACATGCTTCATACTCGGCCTGGTTGTTCGATGTCGGGAACTCAAACTTTAGGGAATGTTCTAGGGTTAGTCCCTCTGAATTTTCCAGTATAACCCCGGCCCTACTTCCCTTGGGATTCGATGACCTGTCAACAAAGATGGTCCAAGAGACTCTCTTAGGGTAGTCTGGGTCAGATATGAGCTCTGCAAGGAAGTCGGACAATGCTTGGGTTTTTATTGCAAGTCATGGTTCATAGATAATCCCAAAATCGAAGAGCTCAATTGACCATGCAATCATTCTTTTGGCCAAGTCTGGTTTATGCAATACTTACCGGATTGGTTGATCTGTACTTACCACCAGTGGGTGGCATGGAAAATATTACTGAAGTCTTCTTACTGTGATAATGAGTGCGAAGGAGACCTTCTCTACCTTTTGGTAACAAAGCTCGGTGCCTTGCGGGACCTTACTTACAAAATAGACCGGCTTTTGTCCTTCGTCAGTTTCCTGGATCAACACTGAGCTTACAGCCTCATCGTGGACGGAAAGAAATAAGTAGAGTGTCTCCCCGATATCCGGCCTTGTCAAAATAGGAATAGAGGACAGGAGATTCTTTAAGGACACGAAGGCATCTTCACATTCTTAAGTCTATTCAAAATCTTTCCTCTTCTTAAGTAGCTTGAGCAAAGGGAGAGACTTGTGGGCGGCCTTAGCCAAAAATCTTATGAGGGCCGCTATGCGCCCTATGAGCTGTTATACTTTTTTGACGTTTCGGGAGCTTCTCATGTTAAGGACCGCCTGACACTTTTCGACATTGGCCTCAATTCCTTGGTGGGTTAACATGAATCCCAAAAACTTTCTGGCCTGGACCCTAATGGTGCACTTATCCAGGTTCAGCCTCATGTTGTGCTTCCGGACTTGTGCGAATACTTCCTCGAGGTCTGCTATATGTGATCTACCCTGTGGGGTTTTCACTATCATATCATCTATATAAACTTTTAGCATCTTCCCCACTTGGTCTTCAAAGACCCTGTTCATCATCCTCTGGTAGGTGGCCCCTGCATTTTTCAGACCAAATGGCATGACCTTATAGCAGTAGCTTGCCCTATCAGTAATGAAGGTGGTTTTGTCTTTGTCTCTGGTGTACATGGGGATCTGATTGTACCCGGAATATGCATCCATAAATGAGAGCCATCTGAAACCCGAGGAGCTATCCACTAGCTTATACACATTGGGAAATGAGTATGGGTCTTTCGGACAGGCTTTATTCAAATCCATATAATCTACGCACATTCTCCACTTCCTATTGGATTTATTTACCAGGACCACATTGGAAAGTCATGTGGTATAGGAGATTTCTCTAATAAAGTTGCCATTTAATAGCTCATTGACTTGTTCTTCAACGACTTGCTACCTCTCAAATCCAACCTTTCTTTTCTTTTGAGCAACCGGCTTGGCGCCCTCTTTGATTGACAAATGGTGGCAGATGAAGGTGGGGTCAAGTCCGGGCATGTCGGAGGACGTCCATGCGAAAAAGTCTCTATTTTTTAACAAGAGCTCTGTCAGTCGCTGTTTTTCTTCTTCATCCAGACGTGCTCCAATCTTGGTAACCTATTCTGGGTTGGCTCCAAGTTGAAAGGGTTGCAATTCACCTTCTGGCTAGGGTCGAGTATCCTGAATTTCTTCTCTAACATCTAACTCAATCATTAGAATGTTGACCTGGTCAAGGACCGGGACGAGGACTGTAGATCTCTCCTTCTGGGGTGCTTTACAAATTTTTAAACTCTCATTATAGCATTTTTTAGCAGCAATTTGATCACCTTTAACAGTGACGATGTCATTATTCTTGTTAAGGAATTTCATCATGAGGTGGGTGGTAGACACCACGGCGCCAAGTGCGTTGAGAGAAGGACGACCCAAGATGATGTTATAAGCCGAAGGACAGTCTACAATCAAGAACTTTACCTTGATCATCCTAAAATATTTAGACAATCCAAGAGTCAGGTGGGTTTCGTAGTGTCCAACCGGGGTGAATTTTTTCCCCGTGAAACCGGTCAATTCTCCAACATAAGGAGTTAAGTCTGATTGCGATAGCTCTAACTTCTGATAGAGATCTAGAAACATAATGTCTGCTGAACTCCCTTGGTCGACAAAAATTCAGTGAACTTTGGCATTGGATATTATCCCCGAGATGACCAGTGGATCGTTGTGATCCAGGATAATTTCGCTATAGTCCTCGTCCGAGAAAGTGATAGGAGGCATCTTTTTCTTCTGCTTGTGTCCTGGGTGTTGAGTGGATTATGCTAAACATAGCCATTCTAAGAGCTTTCTTTCGAGCTCCGTTTGAAGACCCTCCTCTGGTAAAGCCACCGGCGATAGTATGAATTGTCCTATTGGGCTCAGAGCGATGGTCATCGTTATCATCAGGGGGAGCGTCCCTATTCCTATCTTGCCGATCGTTACTGTCTCAGCGAGGTGGAGTCTAGGATCTTTTCCTGGGACTTCTTGTCCTTCTTCTATACTGAGGGGATGAACTTCGTTGTGGACTGGGTTTGTTGTTTTTGCGTCTGTTACCCCCCTCGTTATTTTGGACACGAAGGATATACTGCTGTAAGCATCCGGCCTTGATTAAGAATTCAATGACATCACGTAATTGATAGCAATCCTCCGTATCATAGCCGTAGCCCTTATGCCATGTGCAATGCTTGGAATGATCCTTTTGTTTATGCTTCTTAATAGGAGGCGGTCTCCAGATATTTTGAAACTCCGTATGCATCACTTACCTCAGGATTGTTTCCCGAGGTGTGTTCAGGGGAGTATAGTCAGAATAATTTCTCCGGGGTGGACTACCTTTCGGAGGTCGTGGCCTTGAGGAATTCTGGTTGGACTTCTGGTGGGAAGACTCACCCTTGTCCCATCTCTTGTGGTCTTTTGTTGCCTCCTCCAAGTAGACATACTTCTCAGATCGTTTCTGGAAATTAATCAAATTATCTGGCTTCTTCTTTGCCAAAGACTTAAAGAACTCAGAACCTACTCGGAGACTGCTTCTGGCATAATATAAAGCTATCATCTCTTCAAAATTCTCTATGTTGGTGCATGCTGCCATGAATCGCCTAACATAATCTCGGAGGATTTCATCATTTCCTTGGTGATTTTTGGCTAGGGACTCAATGGATTTAGGTTGCTCCTTGCTGGTGGTGTATTACAGCAAAAAATTCTGTTTAAGATCGACCAGTCTACCACGGACCCTTTGGTTGGCTAGTAAACCACTTGAGGGCTTCATTTTTGAGGGAAAGAGGGAAAGCTAGGCATAGCAACTCCATGGACCCGCCATAGAAATATAAGGACTATTCATAGGCATTTATGTGTTCCTGGGGGTCTGTGATTCCATCATAAATTTCCAAGTTTAGCGAAAACTTGAAGTTCCTAGGAACCTGGTGCTCCATAAGTTGGTCAGAGAAGGGTTGTTCCATTGTTCCATAGTTTTGGTTATTTGTCCTTGTATTGGGAATTCTATTGCCGGTGTGAGCCTTCCTTTGATTAGTTTCCACGTCGGTCCTTCTATCACGACAATGTGGCATGGGTTGATTTTCATGCATGGCGCGCTGCATGTCTTCCAACCTCTAAAATTGGTCGTTCAGCATATCCATATGTTGTTGCAACATGTCTTGGAATTGGCATCGGGAAGCACGAGATTGGTTTATGCGTTCAGAATGAGATGCACGATCATCAACCTCATTGTTTGGCGTTCCCAGACGCTGGTGCACTAGGATCCTACGTTGTTGAATGCTCTGGTCACCTCCTTGAGTTGGGAATTCAATTCTTTCCCTAACAGAAATCCTACGTGAAGGGTTGGGAGACTCATCAGAGGCGGAGGTAGAATGCCCATCACGTTGGTTTTTTGCTTCGGGTGCCTAATTTCTCACAGCGAAGGTTTGAGCCGCAGGTGGAGGCAGCGGGAGTGGTGGACGTTCCACATCAGGATCTTGCCTCTGGTTGACAAAGGTTTTACAGCATCTCTTCTCGAATTTTGCCTCGTGTTCACCATGATTGGGTGGGATTAGAAATTTAAGGTCCCCACAGACGGCGCTAATGTTCTGAAGTGGATTTAGAGGGTACTTGTAATAGGAATGCACGCGGTGGTTTCCTCCTTGAGCAATGGCAGCTAAGCGTATTGAATAGGGGGTGGGTATCTGCAAAGGGACTCCAATGCTCTAGTCAGGCAAAACACAAGTTAGGTTATATAATTGGATTACAGATTACCTTATTATGATGACTTGGACTTGTATTTATAAAGCGTATGTAGAATCCTAATAGGATCCTTATTGGATGCAGGTAATTTGGGACTAGTATCTTGATAAAGATCACCTTCCCATTATTAACAGGTAAATCTTCATAAGTCTGAGATTATGATATGGGAAGTACTTAGCCATCAAGGATAATTATGAGTCCTATAATATCATAAGTTGATGATTAGCAGTTACGGATATTTAGGGATTTATCCTCTGCATGAATCTATCAATCATGATAATATGGCCTAATACCACTCAACGTGCTAGATTCCCATGTCCAGACTGCCTTACGTGTCTTTCGTTATGCCAGCTTGTGAAGAGTCCGGCTGTGTGCATGCCGGGTTGATCCCTTGGAGTGGGATCCTGGATCATGGTCCAGAACACTTGCCAACCATGGTCGGGTAATCGATTCTGTCTGAATAACAAGACTCAAAGAGAAAAGGATAGATCGAGGAAGATGAAGAAGTGTAGTAAAAAGAAAAATAAAGAAGAGAGAAACATTTTATTAAGGATATTATTGTCTATTTGATGAGATTAATTATTTAACTTTTTAATTAAAAATTGAATAATCCTTCTTAATAAGTTTAATTTTTATTGTCCCCTTAACTTGAATATAATTCTTTAATGATCTTTAACATTAATTTTCCCATTTAATTTTGATTCCCTAGTGTGTAAAACCCTTTTAACTACACATTATTAATTAAAAAAGTTTAACTATGATAATTTGATAAGAGCTATAGGAAAAGTTATAAAATCTTTGAATGATGAAACATGATTAAATAATAATGTAAACAAATTTCGCACCAAGAGTAAAATAATAATAAAGTAAAATTAAATCCTTACATATATATGTGTTTTTCGTACATATCAAAGAATCCTTATTATCTAACAATAGTTGGTTGTTGTGGAAGTTGATTACGATTTTAGGTGAACTTTACTTGCATTATTAGAGATTTGAATCATGAAATCGTTATTATAAAGAATGTTTTACTTAACCACCACCCCGACTTAAAATTACGTGAATAATTAGTTAAAAAAAATTCTTATTATAATTCAAACTTATAACTATATTTTGATAATTTTTAAAACTATGATGAGGAGAATCACGGCCTGCTTCTAGTGCATTGGGACAAAGTTACCCTGCCTTAAAAACATGGTGGATTAGACATTTCACTCTGCTTGAGAGATGCATTAGAGCCTAGAACAACCTAAAACACTGGAGAAATATGATATTGATGGACTTAAAAAAGAAACATAATATTGGATTTAACACAACATCTTAACTCAAAACTTTAAGACAGTAGGTTTATGGGTCCATTCTCTTATAAAGTCATATCTTTGTCAATTTCTTAACAATGTGGAACTTCTTTTAGCACATATCCACTTAGAACTCACACTTGAATTCTCAATAATTTCCTCCTCAAGTGTGAGTCCACACACAAGGATACTACACACGGACACTCCTTATCGAGTGGAGTAATAGGTCAATGGACTTACCAAAGTTGACCTTTTCTCTAATGGTAGCAGCAATCATGAGAACGCTAATAACTGTGACAAAGTACTCATCCTAACTAAATCATCAGCTCTGATACTACTTGTTAGAAATAAAGGAGCTGTTAGGAACAAAATGAAATTTTATTATTTAGCACACGCAAAAAGTACACGTCACGTGGAAACACATGAAACACAACAATACTTAGGCTGTTAAAGATGTGCCAAGAAGATAAGAATGGTTTTACTTGACAACAGTGAAGCTGTCAAACAAGGCAATACTGAAGTTACTTGAAATATAAGGAAACAAAGCACACGTTGCAATGGAATTTGTTGCAACCTAAACAAGGCAATACTTAAGTGGAATTTGTCGCAATCGTCCTGAAGGGGACTGAGCTGGCAGAAGGCAACCAAAAAAAATTGGGAGTCACCACTAATCGCTTTATCTATGGAATAATGCGATTGGACACCTTAAAAGAAAATGGTCTATGTTTTATAGTTTATGTTGGGGGTTGATTATGAGTAGGGAAGGTATTATCACCCTACACCATCCATTCAATAAATGGTTACCTATTTAATTTATTGTTAGAGTTTTTTACCAAAATGCCATTAGTGACAAATGTATTTACCAAATTGTCATCTTTTTGAAACTATTTATCAGAATGCCATTGTTTTTGCCACGTATGATGCGCCAAGTCATCCTATGCATCCAAGAGGGATGCACCAACACGCTTGGCGCATCCACTTTGGATGCGCCAGGTGTGTTGGCGCATCCCTCTTGGATGCGCAGGATGACTTGGCACATCATTATTGGATGCGCAGGATGACTTGGCGCATCCAGCACACGGCCCTGCTTCCAATTACCATATAGCCGTGTCTATTTAACGTGAAGCTTCTGACTTTGAGACACGACTGTGTCTACAAAAAATTACATTTTTCATGCTGAAAATGCTATGTAGTGTTCTCATATGGCCGTATGAGCCTTGTGGATGTGAAAAATAAACTGTTTTACCATTAAATCATTTGTAGTATGCTTAAATAATTTTTTTTATATTTTTTTATTTTGTTAAATAAAAGCTTATACAATGTGTCTATTCTTAATTAGGTCAAGTCTCGACCCAATTAAATGTAAGGCCGAGTCTAAGTTTATAAAATTGGGTCAATGAAATAATGAAGCTAAAATTTACCAATTAAATCTAGTCATGAGCAACCATAATCGTTATTAGCGTATTGTAATCAATCAATTTTTACACTTTGGATTGATTTTGGAAATCGAAGTTGATCACACTCTTAATGTCATGACTGGTTCATTGGCAAGAATACTATCCTATAGAACCTAACAAATTCAATTAACCTTAATTGTTTGAACTATTAAGATTTTATGGAAAATTCGATAGAATATCCCCTAAAAATTAGACGTTCTCAAAAGTATATCATCCTGTATAATGAAACATATTTATATATATTATGATTTCCATATCAACAGAACACGTATAAGATGCATAAGCATAACAGAAGCATTTATACATATACACACAGTCATCCCAGTCTAAGAAAATGTAATAAAAGGATAATAAATCCATACATGAAGTGCAATGACTACATCAATGAGAAAGGTCAGGGGCAGAATGTGGTGGTCTGTGAAGGGGATCAGAAGAAGGTCCTGACTGTGATGGGTGAGGATATGGTGGGTAACTCATATACAGTAGATATGGAAATGACGGTGTAAGGGTAAAAGTCAAAGGATATGGTGGATAAGTGTAAGCAGGTGGTGGGTATATTGTAGATGGTGGATAACCTGGATATGGTGGGTAAGATAGAGGTGGTGGCTGAGATGGTGGATAAGTAGCAGTAGTAATGGATAGGGGCTGAGTCCTAGGTACACCCGAAGAATCAGAGTCCTTTGAAGGTCTTAGTCGAGATCGAGTACTCGCTAAACCTCTCCTTCTACGGCGCGACCTCTGCTCATCGGATTGCTCGGATGGTCCTAAGATGTCATCTGTAGGAGGAGTTGGATGAAGTTGATCTAATGTAATGCGATCATGTTCTCTCATCGAAGCTAATATCTCCTCCATAGACTATAGAAGGCTAGCCATACTAAATCCCAAACTAGGGTTCCTAGCCAAAGCATAGACGTTCTCTGCAATGTTAGCCTAAGACACAGATATAACACATGTCATCATCAATACAAAACACATTTAGCAAATAGTATAACATATTGGTAAAAAAACTAACCACAAACCCAATAGATGCACCTGTACGAGAAATCCAACGTCTGGTAATTCTTTTGTACCAGCGCATATACTCAAAATACGCAGTGAGGGGAGTTCTCAACGGCCTTCCAGTAACACATTTTTCCTCCGACTGTCCCAGATGGTTATGTGTGGTAGGTGTGTAACTCGCCAATCATCACCATGTCGTCCTGCCAATGTAATCGAGTGCAACTCGTCAAGTTGGTGTGGTCTTCGCGGTATTAGTTGGTCCAGACCAAACTAACGCATCATTTTGTTTGGCTGGCGCCACTCAACAATGTGGTAAAAGATAAGTGGAACCACTACCAATATAATGTCTCTACCAGTGACACAAAAATATGGTAGTAAAGCCACAACCTCATCCGTATAGGGTTGCCATATTATCTGCAAAATGATATATTCAAAACATTAGAAAGCAAGACAAAATAACGTGTATAAATCAATATAAACAAATACTGACCTTATCACTCTTCAATTGATCAAAGAATCGGTGATAATACGGAAGCACCCCCATTGGGGTTTCATTCAACACCTTGTGTTTATGCCACCTATTTAAATGTCAAAGTAATATGATGTCAATACAAGTATTACATATAACAAACTAATATAAACAAAGGATATTTTGAGAAACTTACTAAAATCCCAGTGGACGTTGGTGACCACGATTGGCAGCATAGGCAGCTAGCAGGATAGGATCAGTATCATCTACAAGTGTAGGGACCAGGGGTAGAAATCTATGCCAAACCCAATGCTGTAACAAAATGCAAGCACCTCCAATCTCGTGTACGCTGTGGTCTGTAGCTTTGTAAAGCTCTCTATACAAGTGCGCCAAGACCGCAGATCCCCAACTGTAATGTCCAATAGCCTCAAAGTCTTCTAACAGTGGAAGGAACATCATGTGCACGTATCTACCGGAATGGTTAGGAAATAGCAATCCCCTAATCAACCGAAGTATATATGCTCGTGTACAGTGCATCACATAACCAGCTTCATCGGCCTTAGTAAGTCGTCTACTAAATGCACTCCAAAGCCATGACATATCAATACGTCCACCTGATACGTGTGACTCAGGTGGCTACGAACCTAACAAGTCCTCACATAGCTGCATCCAATCTCCACGTGATGTATAGCCAGTAACGACATCGCCGTCAATAGGAAGTCCTGAGATAATGCCTATGTCCTCCAATGTGATGGTGCACTCTCCAGTCAGCATATGAAATGTATGTGTCTCGAGACGCCATCTCTCAACCAACGCCGTAATCAATGAGTGATCGATGGTGTAATATCCCATGTGGGCAACCCCCACGAAACCAGCCTGATGTAGATATGCAAGCATCTGCTCATCTGGGTCCATATGTCAGAATTTATAAGCACGTCTAACACGCAGATGACGATCAGGTTGGCCCTGCCATATATGCTGTGAAACATGGAACTCCTTCAACTCCAGTACTGAAGGATCCTCTAGGCTAGGGCACAAGTGGAATGCCATGTCTCACGCTGTAATCAGGCAACGATGGGTAAGTCTTCAAATAATAAGACATACTATAAAACGAATATACATAATAAACATGAGTGTGTCAAATGACATACTATAAAACATAATATACATAATAAGCACAATGAGGAATGATATTAAACAAACATAATCAAATAGAAATTGTCATCATTGAAATCCTTACATTAACTAGATTATCAAATTACACACCGAAAATCCTCAATTACACACTGATAGTTATCAAATATTACACTAATTATCAAATTATGTCCTAATCAAGTAAATGGCTCATCTTAGTCATTCTTCAAGGAAGTCAATCCACCACGACGACAACTACGAGAGTTATGTCCAGATTCACCACATTTTTTATATCTTTGTACCAATCTTGATTCGTGCCAATCCATCTCATTTCTAAGTCGAGTTGATTTGGGTTGACCTTTAGATCTAAGTAACTGACGATCGAGTACCAATGTAATCATCAGAGCTAGTGGCCACCATGGTTCATCCTTAATGATTCCCCAATTAACCTCATAAACCTTGTACAAAGTATGCATTCTGTAAATACTATGCACATATCGAAAAGTGTCAAGTGTCCTAGAAGAACATGTTACTATTGCATGAGAGCATGGGAAATGCAACGCTTGAAACAGGCTACAGTCACACGTGCTTTCTTGAAGGTTTACAGAATATTTAACTCCACCCTGCTGTGTTATAGGGTTGAATGCCTCTTCGACCAAAAATTTGGTGGAATGTATATCAAATCGATGGACTTAGTGAGAGCTTGCCTTGAGCACGTTGACATTTCATCTCTTCATAAAATCATTAGTCCAATCAGCCCCATTAACAAATTTCTCGTTTGCCTCATCCTTTCAATTAACAAAGTACTATGCCAATTTGTAATATGTCATCTGAACCAGTGCAATTATTAATAGGTTTCTGCCATCTTTTAACTTTCCATTCATACACTCAGACAAGTTCATCGTCATATGACCAAATCTGTGGCCACCATCATATGCTAAACTCCATTATTCTTTTGAAATCAAATTAATCCAATTTTTCATTTCGGGAGTAGCAGTCAACTTTTCCAACCTAGCCTCAAATTTGTATGCAATTGGTTCGTACCCTGATATTAAAATTTTGAATGAGTTGGTGTTGGCAACAAAAATTATAGTATGGTAAGTAGTATAGTAAACGCATAGAAATTGAAATGTTTAACTACTTGTGTTAATCAGATATTTCTTTAGGGCCCGATTACGGAAGGCGCTGTTAAAGTTGCTAGCAATATGACGAATATAGAAGACATGATGCACATGCGGTGATTGCCATCCAAGATGTGGATTTGCCACTGATTGTAGGATTCCTTGATGTCGGTCAGATATCAAGCACAAGTCCTGTTATTGTGTGACATGTTTTTGAATCAAGGCTAAGAACCAACTCCAAGCATCCTTTGTTTCTCCTTCAACAATGGCAAATGCAATTGACAGAGGTTTTCTATCCCCATCTTGTGTTATTGCAATCAATAGTTTATGACGATATTTACTATACAAATAAGTGTCATCAATCTGAATAATGGGCTTGTAGTATTGGAATCCAACAACACTTAGTTTGAATGTCCGAAATAAGTGACAAAATACAAGTTTTGAACGGTCAACTCTATTGCACTCGACATAATCAATGGTTTGCAACTCCACCATTGTGCCTGATATGTCTCTTTGCATGACAAGTATCCATCTAGGCAACACCACATAAGATTTATCCTAGTCTCCAAATACCTTCACAATGGTAATTATTTTTGCCTTCCAAGCTTTTTGATAAGATACGTCATATCCAAATTAACATCGAACCCTTTCAATAATCAGGCATACAGGTAAATCGGGTTTTTGCTTAACCATCTCTAGAATGCAAGAACATATCATAACAGAGTCTAACTTTTGATGATCTTACGACAAAGCTGGGTTGACACAAGTGTGAGGTCCATCATATTTTCTAATTTCCCATATGTTTGATTTCTTGCTTTGAATGGCCTTGACCCTCCAATTACGACCATCGACACATCTTGGACACTTAACAGTTAACTGCTGTGTATCAGAATCCTCAACTTTGTAATTCTGATGTCTAATAATTAAATAATGTTTTAGGGCTAACTTGATAGCATCTTTAGAGGGAAATTGCAATCCAATATAAAATTCTTCATTTGGACTCCAAATACCACGAGAATCTAATTCCGGCAAATTATTAGGTGTACTCAATGCATCCCAATTGATTTCAGAAAACTGAGGGCATGGAGGCACAAATGTAGATTCAGGAGCAACTACTAATGGAGAGACTAGCTGTTATATATTTACATCGGGGCCAGATTGATCTTCTTCTAAGTCAGTGTCTGTATCTTCACCTTCAGGCATCTCTTCTTCATCATCGCTTATGTCAGATAATGCATCTGTCATAAGCGGGTTATCGGATTCAAAGTCCAACCTAAATGAGCTCCCTTCAAGCATTACAGATGTACTAACTTCTTGAGATTGTACTAGGACAAGAGCATGTGTCATAGAGAAATGAGTATTGATAGGGTACGATGATTCAGCAAGATTAGAAGGATAAGTTTATAACCCTATTTCAGAAGGAGTTACAACATGCTCATTGTGCTCACTCGTTTCTGTCTTGACATACAACTCCATAGAAGTTAAGTTAGCATGTTGATCAAAGCAATCAATCATGCAAGCAACGTCTTCATCATCTTCTAATGGAAGACCTATCCATTTCAGTACATTACTCCATTGTGGAAATCTATACATAACATTGGACACAACTTGATTTTCTTGGAGCCTTAATTTTAAATGAATTCTCCTTTTCAGAAGCTCAAAAGTTGTATCTTATTGAATCATGATAGACTTAGGATGAGGATCTTCATACATTAGACCATCTTCACCTTCATACATTCTCCCATTGTAGTAAATAAGAGCAACAAGGTATTTGACTAAACTTCTGAATAATAACAACACAAGATGTATGAAATCAATTAACACATTTGACAACTGAAACAAATTTGTTTTATACCCAACTAATTGGCCAACTAATTTCAATTTCAATAAACCAACAATTTTAATCAATTCAAAATAATAATAAAAATTACAAAAACCTTACTAATAATCAAATTATTATTTTTTGTACAAACAAATTTCAAAAACCTACTAGCTAACAATAAAACAAATATACAATACATAATAACATAATAACAATCAATAATCCTACCAATAAAATAAATATACAATACACAATAAATATAAAAACCTAAAAAAATAGACAACACTTCTAACAATTCGACATATTCAGCAATCAATATAACAACAATATAATGATAAAAATACTTACATATATGATCAGCAAATGTCCTTCTCAGAAATTATAGCCAAAGGAGAGTTTAGAGAGATAAAACTTCTAGAGAGAAAGTGAAAATTTAAGAAATGAGGGAAGTGGCCGTAAGAGGGAAAGGAGAGGTGGGGTTAAGGGCATCTGGCTTGAATGCTCCACAATGCCAGGTGTATACACGTGGGATGCGCCACAACGCCAGGCGCATACATGTAAGATGCGCCAACACGCCTGGCGCATCCCACGTGTATGCGCCACCCTCTCTAGCGCATACACGTGAGATGCGCCAGGCGTGTTGGCGCATCTTAAGTGTATGCGCTTGGCGTTGTGGCGCATCCTACGTGGCCCAATAAATAATAAAATATTCCAATGTGTAAAAAACGATGACATTCTGATAAATAGTTTTAAAAGAATAATAATTTGGTAAATAAGTTTGCCACTAAGGGCATTTTTGTCAAAAAGCCAATGTTAGGGTTTTCTACCAAAATGCCATTAGTGTCAAATGTATAATGTTATCTGTTAAATTAATTAAGCTAGTCCTAATTATTTAATTGTCAAAAAAAGGTTTTATTATTTTTATATTTTACATTTCTCATTTTGTCAGCATATTATCAACAATGATAAATGACTATGACAAGAAATGAATGGCTAAAAAGTCATTATTTTATAAAACAAATTTAAATGCTGCAACATGTGGTAAGAATGTGGTGAACTAAAATTTTAACATTCAAAGAAAATATTTTGAAAAATGAATTCTCATGTAAAAATTAATTTAAAAAAATATTCTTAACAAAATATGATTTTTAAATTAAAGAGGACAACTTAATTTAAAAAAAAATATTTTTACAAAATGTGATTTTTAAAAATGGCTTTTCAAAGGTTTTCAAAAAATAATTAATTCACCACAATTAAAAAGTTAGTGATATGTGAACTTATTCACATCAATTTATTATTTTTATTATAAAAAAATTATTTATTTAACTGTTGAGATCGAACCTCGCCAGTGCTTTTAGCAAAATCCAATAAAATGACCTAAAGAGTATTAGGTAGAGTTTTATTGATTGCACTTCGATCTTCTTCCAAAATTTTCATCATCGGCCAAGCTTTAAGGTTTTAGTTTATTGTATAAAATACAAAGCAATGTGTGTAAAAGAATGATAAAAAATTATGCTTGGAATAAGTTTTTTTATTGGAGATCGTCTAAGGTCCTACCAGTGCTTCTGGCAAAACCTAAAGGATGCTCCTCATCTCTAGAAAGCCAAAACTTTGCCATCACTTCGGCTAATTTGGGTATTCCCTCTTTGAAATCTCAATCCATAATAATAAAAAATTAAAAGGATAAATGAGATAAGACAACAAATAACAAAAGCAAGAAAAATTTAGCAAATAAATTAAAAAAAAATAACACAGCACATGATAAAAGAAAAGAAGACTAATTAAAAAAAGAATAGCAGGTTAATGTTGCAATAATCACATAGTCAAAGAAAAAACCAATTATAATAAAAACTAATTTAGAGGAGAAAATAAAGTGTTATAGAGATTCACGAAAACCAAAAATCAATTTCTATCATACAAATCGTGAACGTGAAGCTAAAAATCTCTTAACTTTTTGAAGAGAAAATATTTTCGTTTGCATCAAAACCACACCTAGAATCTTGATTAGAAAACTCTAGGAAGACCACCTTTTGCACCAAAATTTTTCTTGAGCTCTTTCTTTCAGTGAAGCCCCTCTCACAGGTTGTACGTGCTCTCTCACACTCTCTCTTTGGGTTGTTTTCTCAAGAAACTATGTGCTCTTGTGCCTTTAGTGCCTTCTTATTTATAGGCCAAGTGATACCTTAATTACTTGGTGAGAGAGAAATACCAAAATTTTCATAGATTATGTGTCAATTAAAGAGCAATTTTAAGTGATTTGGAATTTGATTTAGTGATACTAAAAATCCCAACATATATTTTACCCCAAAATAATATCATTCCCTATTAGAGTTTTATTTTAAACTTGGATATATTTGAGTTGAAAAATTTCAATATTCTTTCCCTTTTTTACTTTTATATAATCAAAGACTCAATTAAATAATTTCTCAATCAAGTAATTAATTCTCAATCAAATCAATTACACAATTTTTCAATTATTCAACTCTTTAATTCTCAATCAAATCTTTCTCAATTGTACCATTCTCCATTGAGGAACAAGAAACACATGTTTAAAATAAGGTGCAATGAATCTAGACACTCTCATTGAGTTTGTGAATTTTGAGCTCTAACAAAAAAGAAAAGTTTGGACTTCGAGAATTTATTTTGGGCAATTAAACCTTTTCTTTTCAAAGACCAATTTTTATTTAAATGCCTTGACAAAATTGGGTGCTGATAACAAGCCCTCATTTGCTTGCTCTTTTGATTAGAAAGGTCAAGCAAAGTAAAAAATTGACAATTTTGTAAAACAAAAAAAATGAACAAACTATTCAAAATATGAGAATTAATAGGCAATTCAAACTCAAAAATCAACAAGTTCAAACTCCAAGAACAAGCTAAGGGAAATGACTAGCTATTAGAATCTAGAAATCAATATGGTCAAATACCCATACATAAAGAAAATCAATTAGTAGTTTGAATCCAGGAATCAATAGATATATATACCTAGAAAGTAAAAGCAATCAACTGGTTATTTGAACCCAGAAATCAATAGGTTCAAGTACCCAAATTGTAAACAAAATCAATAGATTATTCGAACCCAAGAATCAACAGGTTCATATAACCACAATGTAAAGAAAACTAACAAATTATTTGAATCTAGAAATTAACAAATTCAAATAACAAGAAAATCAATAAATTGTTCGAACTCAGAAATCAACAAGTATGATTATCTAGAGAGAAAAAGGAAATCAATAGGTGATTCGAACCCAATAATCAACAAGTTTAAAAACCAGAAACTATCAAACTAGATAGCTTAAGGCCTAGCAACAATTTCGGGTTAT
The DNA here is from genome assembly GCA_029884595.1 of Ormosia semicastrata. NCBI lineage: Eukaryota > Viridiplantae > Streptophyta > Magnoliopsida > Fabales > Fabaceae > Ormosia > Ormosia semicastrata. Next base: position 7,482,275 of record JAQQTO010000040.1, read on the forward strand.
TCAAAAACTCAAAAATAAACAAACTAGACAACTCAAGGTCTAGTAACAAAATGTTGGATAATTCACAGTCCATAAACGAAAAACTCGACAACTCAAGGCCAAGTAACAAACTCTGGACTATTCAAAAGCCCAGAACAGACAAACTAGACAATTCAAGGTCTAGAAAAACATTGAAAAAACTAGGAGACTCAAGGCCTAGTAACAAACATCAAGTTGTTCAAAAACTCAAAATATGCAAACTAGATTATTCAAAAGTATAGTAAAAGATTGTCGAGTTACTCAAAAAATCAAAATATACAAACTAGATTGTTCAAAAGGCTAGTAATATAATCATTGAATTGTTCAGAAACTTGGAATATGAAAATCATGTTATTCAAAAACATGATAATAATGGACTTCAAGTTGTTCAATAACCTGGAACATGCAAACCAGACTATTAAAAAACCTAGTAACCTATCAAGATCAACATGTTAAGATAATGAAAACTTCTTTGCAAAATTAAAGATTTAAATTATTCAAAACGCTCAAGTTCAAAAACCAATGTATCACACAAATGTAATATTTTAACTAATAAAGAAAGTTATTTCAAATTCAAACAAGGTCGTTCTAAAGCTAGTAGGGAAAGTAATGAATCTTTTTATGAATGCTTATGTCCTTAAAGCATGTCAAATGGTTTTTGATGATAAATAAGTCAAAGATGAATATCAAGTGCAAAAATGAAGATCAAGAGCAAAAGAAAAGACCAAGATCAAAGAAAGGAGTCAAGAGGTTTATTTAGTCATAAGACTTAGAACATTAATGTTAAATGCTCTCAAAATTTCTCAAATGGTTTTTCATATATCATTTCTAAAATAAGTGTGAAAATTCAAAGCTAAACATGTTTTTCAAAGAAACTTTAGATTTAATCTTAGATTTAACACTCATGAAAGGATTTATGTTTAATCAAATGTCTTGAAGTGTTAGAAATGACTTACAAGCTTAATTGGACATGAAAAATGTGTTCAAAGGCCAATGTAATCGATTACATGATGTTTGTAATCGATTACACGGCAAACAGTGGCCTTAAAATTGAATACATGAGCATTATAATCGATTACAAACAAGTCAGAGGCCTTGTAATCGATTATACCAAGTTGGTAATCGATTACAATGTGCTCAGAAAGGCAAAAACACATTCAAGGAGTTATGTAATCGATTACATGAATATTGTAATCGATTACAAAGTAAGTCAAAAGTCATGTAATCGATTACATGGATATTGTAATCGATTACAAAGCAAGTCAGAAGGCTTTTAATCGATTACACTAAGAATGTAATCGATTACACAGAGCCTAGAAAGCCAAGAACACATTGGAACAACAATGTAATCGATTACATTTGTTATGTAATCGATTACAAGCAATCTGATAGAGTCCAACGGCTATATTAATGGCATTTAATGCTTGGCTAAAAGTTCCCAATGGCTCCATTACTCACAAAACTTATAAATACCAATGTTGAGACTTTATTAGAGGTTGACCTTGAACCAAAAAATTGATTACCAATACTTCAATACGAGATTTAATCTTCAAATCCATTCTTACTCTGTTTTTGAGAAAAACTTGAGTTATTCTTTGAGAGCATATTAGAGCTTCAATTTGTAATCATCTACTCTTGTGAGAGTTTCATTCTATCAATCTAAATTGCTTTGTAAAGAAGTGAGGCATCCCTCCAAAAGTGTAAAGGGTGAGGCATCCCTTAGTTGAAGAGACTCAAGCTCCAAGGGTGAGGTATACCAAAGTGTTGAGTGCTCAAGGTTGTAAAGGTTGTCAAGCACCTATTGAAGCTTGAAGATGTAGTGAAAAATCTCGAGTGGTTGCTTGAGGACTGGACGTAGATCACAAGTGGATTGGTGATTGAACCAGGATAAATCATTGTGTTTGTTTTCTCTAAACCCTTCTCTTTACATTGTGCACTATTTTATTGAATTGCTTGAATATTGTTTCCTTTGGCTATTACATTTATAAGTAAAAGTGTTTATCTCATATATCTAATCATCTCTAATCATCCAATAGCTTCAAATAAAATTGTTTATCAAACGTTTTGCGAAAGATTTGTGAACTTGTTTTACATACTCAATTCACCCCCCTTCTTGAGTATTGAGGCCACTTGGTAACAAGTGGTATCAGAGCTAGACTCTTGTATAAAGAGCTTAGCAGTTTCAAGAGAAGTGATGGCTTGAAATAGTTTTTCAAATGAAGGTTCTTCTATAAACTGACCTCCTTATTTCAATGGGGATGGTTATGCCTATTGGAAAGAAATGATGAAAATTTTTATTGAAGCTATTAACTTAGATGTGTGAGATGCTGTTGAAAATGGTACTTTTGTTCCTACAAATACTAAAGATGGTGTGAAAATTAGTATACCTAGAAATGAATGGACTAATAAGGATAAAAAGAAGGTTCAATACAATTTGAGAGCGAAGAACATCATCACCACATCCTTAGGGTATGATGAATTCTTTAGGGTGTCAAATTGTAAGACCGCAAAAGAAATGTGGGATACCTTACAAGTAACTCATGAAGGTACTAGTGAGGTAAAGTGATCTCGAATAAACACTCTTACTCATGAATATGAACTGTTTAGAATGAACCAATGTGAGAGTATTCAAGATATGCAAAAGAGATTTACTCATATTGTTAATCATCTTATTTCATTGGGAAAGACATTTCCTAATAAGGATCTTATTAACAAAGTCTTGAGATGTTTTAGCAGGAATTGGCAACCCAAAGTAACGGCTATTGCGGAATCAAGAGATTTATCAACAGTGTCTCTAGCCACTTTATTTGGAAAGTTTCAAGAACATGAGCTGGAACTAAATAGGTTCAATCAAAATGAAGAGCATGATAAAAAGAAGAAGGGAATTGCACTCAAAGCTACCTCTTCTATAATTGAAGATGATGATGAAGATGGTGAAGAGGATGCAAAAAATGTTGAGCTAAGTGAGGAGAATCTTAGTCTCCTGGTGAGAAAGTTTGGAAGATTCTTAAGGAAAAAGGGATTTCAAAGAAGACCACCCTTTCCTCAAAAGAAATTGTATCACAAAGGAGAAGGATCCTCTACTCCTCCAAAATGCTATGAATGTGAAAAATCGGGGCACATAAAAATGGAGTATCCTATGTATCTCAAGAAGACAGAGAAGTTTAAGAAAAGACTTTCCAAAGAAAAGAAAGGAAGGAGAGCATATATAGCTTGGGAGGACAATGACATAAGCTCTTCTGATAGTTCGGAGAATGAAGAAGCCCATCTTTGTCTCATGGCTCAAGGAGAAGAAAGTGAAGAGAGCAATACCGAGGTAACTTCTTCTAACTCAGAATCTTCACCTTCTTATGATGAATTGCAAGATGCCTTTCAAGAATTGCATGATGAATCTTTGAGGCTCACAAAAATGGTTTTATCTTCTAACAAAACAATCTCCTTATTAGTAAACAAAGTTTCTATTTTAAGCAAGGAGATAAATGAGCTTAAGATTGAAAATGAAACTTTAGGACTCATTGATGCTAATTCATTATGCATGACTTGTTCCTCACATGATAACACATCCATATTATTACCTTATTCATCATGCAAAGCGTTTGAAAAAGAAATTGAAGATTTGAACAACACTCTTGCAAAATTTACTTTTAGAAGAGACAACTTGAATGTGTTGTTAGGAAAACAAAAATGTGTTTTTCAAAAAGTCGATTTGGGATTTAATCCAAATAACCATCAAAAGTCTTATAAGAATTTCTTTGTTTCCTCAAATACTTCAAGTTGCCCTTTTATTAAATGTTTTCATTGTGATAAGAAAGATCATAGTGCATCCACTTGCAATGTTAGAAAGAACATAAACACCAAGGTTAGAATCAAAAGGGTTTGGGTTCCTAAAGGCACCATGCCTAACTTTAACACACAAGGACCCAGGATAATTTGTGTACCAAAAGTTAAAATTTGAATGTGTATTGTAGGTGTGCTTGAAGACTAAAACCTCAAGTTAGTATCTTGATAGTGGTTGCTCCAAGCACATGACCGGTGATGGCTCCAAGTTCTCTTCCCTTGCCCCCAAGAAGCATGGTCATGTCACATATGGTGATAACAACAAAGGGAAGATCCTTGGAATTGGTAAAGTTGGTAAGATTCATTCATCATCAATTGATAACGTTTTACTTGTTGAAAGACTTAAACATAATTTGCTTAGCATTAGTCAATTATGCGACAAAGGCAATAGAGTTATATTTGATTCCTCTTATTGCATAATTGAAGGAAATGATAATAAGCAAGTTAAGTTTGTTGGTCATAGGGTCAATAATATATATATGATTAGTCTTGACGATATCTCCTCAAATGATGCTAAATGCTTTATGAGTAAAGAAAATGATTCATGGTTATGGTATAGAAGAATTGCTCACATTCACATGGATCACTTAAACAAATTGGTTTCTAAAGAACTAGTAATTGGTCTTCCAAAACTCAAATTTGAAAAAGACAAACTTTGTGATGCATGTCAAAAGGGAAAATAAGTAAAGGTCTCTTTTAAAGCTAAAAACATGGTTTCAACTTCTAGACCTTTACAACTTTTGCACATGGATCTTTTTGGTCCTTCTAGAACTATGAGCTTTGGTAGGAATTATTATGCACTAGTGATTGTGGATGATTTTTCTAGATTTACATGGACATTATTCTTGGCCCACAAAAATGATGCTTTTCAATCATTTAAAAAGTTTGCCAAAGTTATCCAAAATGAAAAAAGTTTTTGTATTGCATCCATAAGAAGTGACCATGCTGGTGAATTTGAAAACCATGAATTTGAAACCTTTTGTGATGAACATGGCATTGAACTTAATTTTTCTACCCCTAGAACACCACAACAAAATGGTGTTATAGAAAGGAAAAATCGATCTTTAGAGGAAATGACAAGAACTATGCTCAAAGAGGCCAACCTTCCTAAGTACTTTTGGGCGGATGCGGTTAACACTGCTTGTTATGTTATGAATAGAGCCCTAATAAGGCTAATTTAAAAGAAAGCCACATATGAATTGTACAAAGGAAGGAAGCCAAATGTGTCACATTTTCATATCTTTGGATGTAAATATTTTGTTTTGAATAATGGAAAGGATAACTTGGGGAAGTTTGATGCAAAATCTGATGAGGGAATATTCATTGGCTATTCTATACATAGTAAGGCCTTTAGAGTCTATAATAAATGAACTATGACCATAGAAGAGTCTATACATGTTGCATTTGATGAAACTAACCCAAATGAGCCGAGAAATGAGCTTGTTGATGATGTTGCAGAAATCTTGGCAAAAACGCACTTGGAAAATCAAGAGAAAGAGTCCAAGAAGCAAGAAGAGAGACTCCTTGATCACTCATGGCAAAAGGATTCAGAAATCATGGATCTACCCAAGGAATGGAGGACATCAAGATATTGCCTTCTCGACAAGGTGATAGGTGATGTATCAAAAGGGATAATCACTCGAAACTCACTTAGAGATGCATGTAATCACTTGGCTTTTGTCTCTTAAGTTGAACCTGAAGACATAAATGAGGCCATTAATGATGAACATTGGATCTTGGCCATGCAAGAAGAACTAAACCAATTTGAGAGAAATCAAGTTTGGGAATTAGTTCTAAGGCCCAATGATCATCATATAATTGGCACCAAATGAGTCTTTAGGAACAAACTTGATGAAACGAGCTTAATAATAAGAAACAAAGCTAGGCTTGTAGCTAAGGGCTATAATCAAGAAGAAGGCATAGACTATGAAGAAACTTATGCTCCCGTAGCTAGATTAGAGGCCATTAGAATGTTACTTGCATATGCTTGCATAATGGATTTCAAACTCTATTAAATGGATGTCAAAAGTGCCTTTTTAAATGGTTTTATGCAAGAAGACGTGTATGTAGAACAACCTCCTGGTTTTGAGGATTTTGAATTGCCCAACCATGTTTTTAAATTGAAAAAGGCCTTGTATGGCTTGAAACAAGCTCCTAGAGCTTGATATGAAATGTTAATCAAATTCCTTTTAGAAAAAGGTTTTTCTAGAGACAAAGTTGATACTACCCTTTTCATAAAACATAAAATGCATAACATACTTCTAGTTCAAATCTATGTTGATGACATTATATTTGGAGCTACTAACAACTCTCTTTGTAAAGAATTTTTAAATATTATGCAAAGTGAGTTTGAGATGTCCATGATGGGTGAGCTCAACTTCTTCCTTAATCTCCAAATCAAGCAAACAAGAGAAGGAACTTTCATAAGCCAATCCAAGTATTGCAAGGAGCTGCTCAAGAAGTTTGGAATGGACAATGCCAAGCATATGGCTACTCCTATGGGCACCTCTTGCTATTTGGACAAGGATGAAGGAGGTAAATTAGTAAAAATTACAAAATATAAAGGTATGATTGCCTCACTCCTTTATCTCACTGCAAGTAGGCTTGATATAATGTTTAATGTATGCATGTGTGCCAGATATCAAGCTAATCCTAAAGAATTACACCTAAGTGTTGTTAAAAGAATAATGAAATATCTAATAGGCACATCACAAATAAGTTTGTGGTACCCTAAGGGTGCCTCATATAGCCTTATTGGGTATTTCGATTCTGATTTTACTGGATACAAAATGGATAGAAAGAGCACTAATGGGGAATGCCACTTGCTTGGAAGCTCACTAGTTTCTTAGTATAACAAGAAACAAAATAGTGTGGCATTGTCTACAGCTGAAGTTGAATATGTTGCAGCTGGGAGTTGTTGTGTTCAAATCCTTTGGATGAAACAACAACTCTTAGACTATGGTCTTGAGCTTGATCACATCCCTATAAGATGTGATAATACTAGTGCAAATAATTTGTCCAAAAATTCTATTTTGCATTCTAGGACTAAACACATTGAAATAAGACATCATTTCATTAGAGACCATGTTCAAAAGGGTGATTGTATGCTTGAATTTGTTGAGACCACTAAGCAACTAGCTAACATCTTCACTAAGCCCTTAGCAAAAGAAGCATTTTTCTATATAAGAAATGAACTTGGTATATTGGACCAATCATGCATAAATTGACTATTTGCTGCATAATCCTAAAACTAATGCATAACATGTTGCTTTCTGCATAATCATGCCATTTTGTTGCATAATCTCTGATTTTTTTAATCATATTTGAAACCAATACTAACTTGAGCATCGGAGATTTCCCCTAAGTTGTTTTGCAAGTGCTCCCTCATGTCAAAGACTTCCAAGCAACTCAACAACTTCACAATTTCACCAAAAAAGGGTGTAATTCTTGGTAAAAGTAGTAATTTTTCACAATTATGTGATTTGAATCATAATATGATTAGATTATATGCTTGCATGATGATGTGAATTGATTTAAGATGCTCTGGAACTGATTTGAATGGTTTAAAATTGATTCTATGCTGTTTGGAATGCAAAATCTTAGTTTAAGTATGCTGGTAATCGATTACAATGCCTTTGTAATCGATTACAAAGGTTCTGTCAAGCATGTAATCGATTACACAACTTTTGTAATCGATTATAATCAACTCAAAACTCAGGTAATCGATTACACCAACCATGTAATTAATTACAAGGTTCCCCAGAAGCATGGTAATTGATTACACCCAAATTGTAATCAATTACATGGATAACAGAAGGCTTGTAATCGATTACAATACAAATGTAAGCGATTACACAGGGTTTTAAAAATGTTTTCTGACACGCGTAAGCTTCATTTGTCGAACCTTTCAGTTTCTTCGTCTTCCTCTCTGCTCCCACAAAGACCCAACCTCTAAACCCCTCTTTTCTCACTCAAATCTCACCCAAATCCCTCCATTTTACCTCCCTTTCACTTGAAAATCCCTTCTCTACACAGCCTTTCTCCCAAATCCCATTACATTCCATCACCCAAATCTCCCCATCACCTTCATTTCACGAACACTCCCTCCTTCTCTGCCCTAAACTGTCCTCTTGCTCCTCCCTCACTCATCTCCAAACATTTTCCCTCATCCTACTCTCTTCTTCCTCATCAAATGGCAGAGTCTTCTCACCGTTCAAAGCACCCAAGAACAAGGGTTGTCATTAGAGAGTCCTCACGTGCAGCTCCACGTAACATTTCTAGCCTGAACCTCACTCGTCATTTCTCCACCGTGAAGAAAGCTGAGTTATTCAGGAAAAACTTCCAACTACAGAAGATAATATCCCCCAAGTATCTCCCTATAACCTTCTGTGAGAGTGAACCCCTGGAAAGTTTTAGAACCATTGAAAACTTAGGACTGCTGGGTTTCCTTAGCATTGAGAAGGCCATCTACCTAAACTTAGTAAAAGTCTTTTATGCCAATCTGAAGTATGAGGATAAGTGTTTAATTTCTGAGGTGAAGAAGCAACAAATCATGATCACTATACAAGAATGGTTTAGGCTGACCAAACTCACTCTTAATGAAGCAAATTTCTGTGGAAATGTTAACCTTTGGGGTTATGAATTTGAGCATAAGGCTGCTCTTCTTTCTCTTATAAGGACAGGATACTATCCCCCCAGTGATCCCAAAAAGAGAATCATGGCCACTGGCCTAACCATGGAGAACAGGGTACTCCACTATCTTCTGGTTAGGGGGTTGATTTCTAGGGGAAGGAATTACTCTCAGGTTCTAAAGGATGATATGGTGTCCCTATGGGCAATGACCACTGGGAGGCTAATCAACTGGGGATTTTACATCATTGAGCACATGTTGGATGTAAAGAAAAAGAAAAACTCAGCTCTACCATTTGCTATGCTAGTGACAGCCACCCTAGAACACTGTCGCATTTCCTTGGCTGAGGAGTCCAAGGACACCAGCTCAAAAGGGCTACAGTCCATCGGCTTGCATACCTTGAAAAAGCTTCAGCTCTACAAAGTCGATGATAGATGGCACTACATTGCTCATGGTAGCTTTGGGCATATCCATCATGATCAGGATAGTGATGATGATGATGAAGAAGCTCAACATCCTACTCCTGCTCCAGCTATAGCCACACTAGACCTCTTGCTCCAAGAGATGCGAAACCTGAGCACTACCATGGACACACGCGTGGATGGCATTGAGCAGAAGGTAGATCACCTTGAGCTGTGGATGGACTACTGATGATCACATATTTGATACATTAATAAGCCTTCATTTTTAGTCATTTACACTCTCCATGTACTTCATTGATTGATTTTGATTATATTTTGTAAGTTTGGACTCAAATTGGACTTAATTGAATTTTTCAGCATAATTTACGTCTTATGTTATTTCTGTATTTGAGCTATATCTTAGGATGTAGGTAGTCAAATGAGGTGAATCTAATGGTATTTTAAAGATAAGAGAGAGCTCTATAATTTTCATGAAGACCTCAAAGGCCCAATCACACGAGTAGATAACTCAAATTAGGGTTGAAGCAAGAATGAGAGTGCTGTTCCTGATAGCTTGACCTATGTGTACTGTTCATGCCATTTTTCGGGCTAGAAGTTGTCAAATGGGCTGAAATTTAGATGTTGAATAGTTAAGAACCATATCTACAACTTTAATGTTGAACACTTTTCTAGAATCGGACTCCTTGAAGGTGATATTGGGCTTGGAAGTCAGAATAGAGGAGCTATGACTGGCCTGAGCAGTGTGCAGTAATTTGAACGTATTTAGAGTTATAGAAATGATATTGGACTCAAAATAAAGCCATTTGAAAGCTAAGATCCAGGCCTATAACTTTCATGAAGACTACTTAGTTTAAAAATGACGAATGCAATGACTTCAGAGCTACATGATTTTGGAGACAAGGAATCTCCATAATTTTCCACTCACCAAAAGTCTTTTGGCATTTTCCATTCATCCACCCACTAATGACTCACCCCCTTGTCATTTTGTATCTCTAATCTTCTATAAAAGGGGGCCTTGGCAGATCATTGAAGGTGTTAGGTGTTAGTTACCAAAATGATGCCATTTTGTTACTAGGTTTTCTTGTAGTAATTTTCCTTTGTTCTAAATTAAAGTCATGTTCTTCTTCTTCTTCTTCTTCTTCTCTCTTTCTTTCTTCTTATCTATGAGTAACTAAGTTTCATTTTACTTAGGTGAAAGGGTGAAGCTTTTGGTAATAAAGTAAGGTTAGATTTATTCTTTTCTTGTGCTTAAATGATTTATATTTTCTAGTAACCATTATACGTATTATAATTTGTTTCTTATAATTTAGAAACCATCTTTGTAAAGAGGAGTTCTTGGTTTGTTATAGACAAAATATTGGCACAATGAATACTTTAATCCATTTATAAATGGTGGTAATATTTCTAGGAAACATAATATAATTATGTATATTATTTTAAATGGACTTTTAATGTTGTATTTTTCGATTGGAACCTCCATGTTGCGAGGATTCTAATTGAGTTATAAAAGAAATTAATCTTACCTTTACTTTATTTATCAAGAGTGGATCTTTTAACCCAAGTAACTAATTTTAACCGTAGTAATAAAATATTTACTTCACCTTAATTAATCTTCAACAATTCCCTGTGGATCGACCTCGGACTCCCGAGAAATTTATTACTTGAGACAACCTGCACTTGGGTTCGCAATGCAATAATTAATCCCGCATCAAGTTTGTAGACTTGTTTGAAACTAAAAATTGTGCATCAACTACTCAGATCAGGAGCTTGCCTCCATTAGCTCCCTTCTGTCAAGACCTCATTCTACTCGGAGTGCTACTGCTGCACCTCCCACATCCTTTGCCTCTCCTATTCCCCTGTCCTTTGCTGGTACCTCTGGCGTCCCTGCTGATGATGAGGAGCTCCTCGGTTCTGAGGATGACCTTGAGCTCAGCGATGATAATGTTGATCTAGGCGACATCGCTACAGATGTGAACAGTGATAGCGAGGCTACTGATAGTGATCATGGCCCATTACTCTGATGTTTTTAATTCTATTTTTCTTATGGCTATATTGTACATGTTTTTGGCTCAGTTATATAAACATTAGTATCAGTTTCTATTTTGGATATTGGTTATATTGGATATGTTGAATTACATTGTATATGTTTTTGGTGATATTCTCTCTGATAATGTTGGATATTGAATATTGGTTACAATGAATATTCTCTTGATCTGAATTTCTTGGATTCATTATATTCTCTTTGGATTTCCTGTTTTAGCTATACTTGTTTATTTCCTAGGCAATCATGAAATACAACTGAAATGTTGTCCAATTATTCCTTTTAAATGCTTATATCTTTTTGATAATGCCAACGGGGGAGAGAATAGTGGTGGAAAATGAAATAATGTTATATGTGTATGGGGGAGCTTTTGAGCTCTTGAGCTTTTTACATGAAAAATCTAACTCAATATCATGCATAAACTTTGGGGGAGAGTTGCGCCTAAATCTCAATTATATATAAATGCAAAAACTCTTTCTTTTTCCTATGATCAGTTTGTCATCATCAAAAAGGGGGAGAATGTGAATGCTTATATCCTTAAAGCATGTCAAATTGTTTTTGATAATAACAAAGTCAAAGATGAAGATTAAGTGCAAAAATGAAGATCAAGTGCAAAAGAAAAGATCAAGATCAAAGAAAGGAGTCAAGAGGTTTATTTAGTCATAAGACTTAGAATATTAATGTTAAATGTTCTCAAGATTTCTCAAATGGTTTTTATATATCATTTCCAAAATAAGTGTGAAAATTCAAAGCTAAACATGTTTTTCAAAGAAACTTTAGTTTCAATCTTAGATTTAACACTCATGAAAGGATTTATGTTTAATCAAATGTCTTGAAGTGTTAGAAATGGCTTACAAGCTTAATTGGACTTGAAAAATGTGTTCAAAGGTCAATGTAATCGATTACATGATGTTTGTAATCGATTACACAGCAAACAGAGGCCTTGTAATCGATTTCATAAGCATTGTAATCGATTACAAGTAAGTCAGAGGCCTTGTAATTGATTATACCAAGTTGATAATTGATTACAATGTGTCCAGAAAGGCAAGAACACGTTCAAGGAGTTATGTAATCGATTACAAGAATATTGTAATCAATTACAAAGCAAGTCATAAGTCATGTAATCGATTACATGGATATTGTAATCGATTACATGGATATTGTAATCGATTACATGGATATTGTAATCGATTACAAAGCAAGTCAGAAGCCTTGTAATCGATTACACCAAGAATATAATCGATTATACAGAGCCCAGAAAGCCAAGAACACATTGGAACAACAATGTAATCGATTACATTTGTTGTGTAATCGATTACAAGCAATATGACAGAGTCCAACGACTATATTAATGACATTTAATGCTTGGCTAAAAGTTCCCAACGGCTCCATTACTCACAAAACTTATAAATACCAATGTTGGGACTTCATTAGAAGTTGACCTTGAACCGAAAAACTGATTAGCAATACTTCAATACGAGATTTAATCTTCAAATCATTCTTGCTCTATTTTTGAGAAAAAAAACTTGAGTTATTCTTTGAGAGCATATTAGAGCTTCAATTTGTAATCATCTATTCTTGTGAGAGCTTCATTCTATCAATCTAAATTGCTTTGTAAAGAGGGTGAGGCATCCCTCCAAAAGTGTAAAGGGTGAGGCATCCCTTAGTTGAAGAGACTCAAGCTCCAAGGGTGAAGTATCCCAAAGAGTTGAGTGCTCAAGGTTGTAAAGGTTGTCAAGCACCTATTGAAGCTTAAAAATGTAATGGAAAATCTCGAGTGGTTGCTTAGAATTGGACGTAGATCATAAGTGGATTGGTGATCGAACCAGGATAAATTATTGTGTTTGTTTTCTCTAAACCTTTCTCTTTATATTGTGCACTGTTTTATTGAATTGCTTGAATATTCTTTCCTTTGGCTATTACATTTATAAGTAAAAGTGTTTATCTCATATATCCAATCATCTCTAATCATCCAATAGTTTCAACAAAAATTGTTTATCAAACGTTTTACGAAAGATTTGCGAACTTGTTTTACATACTCAATTCACCCTCCCTCTTGAGTATTGAGGCCACTTGATAACACTTTTTAGGAGGTAAAAATGGAGATTAGGCGACAAGGCCTCAAGTATGCAAGTACCAATCCAAGAAATATAACATTTTTCCAACTCTCTTTAATGTGAGAACTTCAAAAATTACCCCAAAAGTCACAAAACAAACATCCACAATGGTCCTTGAGGTTCAACAACTAGCTCCTTCCAAACATTTGTCACATCGTGTTTCTAGCTTTTAGTGAGTCATCGAAATATCTCTTTCACTAAAAAGGCAATTCAAATGTCTCATCATTTCCAAGAACTTCTCTCAACATTTTTTATTTTTTCATTTTCATCTTTTTTCATTTTTCTTCTTTTCTTTTATTTTTTTGATCATTTTTTTCTTTTCTTCCTTTCTTTTTTCTGGAGCAATGAACTTTCAACTCAAAGGAGTTAGAACATTTTCTCTCAAAATCAAAGTTTTTGAAAATAGAAGCAATCTTTTTCTCCTTTTTTTCTCACATTTTTGTCTTCTTTTTCTTCGTTATAAACTATGCAACGACCAAATATCGATAATTAATCCTTATTAAGCATAAGCTCCCAGTGTAAGGGTAATCCTTGTCCAAAGTTCAATTGAAAAGAGAATTTCAGGCTCAAATGGGGTGACAAATGATATTATTGATTCTTTATTGGGTGGAAAAAGATGGTCAAATCTTATTCCAAATTGTGATTGCTTATTGTCAAAAATTTAGTCATAAGACAAAATTAAGTTGATGAGGCCTTTTGTTCAATTGCTCATGTTCTTTTTCTTTCTTTCTTTTTACTATAAAGCAACAAGGGTACTAGACACTTGATCATATGAATACATTCTCAACAAAAACAAAGTTTATAAAAGAAACCGATTTGATCAACAATGTGCATCTTCAAACTTCCCATCACTACTCTCTTATCTTTCTTCTCAACCCAAAACTTTTGAACTTCGTGAGTTCTATGCAAAGCTTGGGGAAAATGAGGGACAAATGTGGAACAAAGACATCATCCGAAGAAATTTGAATAATGGAGGAATTCTTAGAATCTTTTTTTGGATGGAAAGAAGGAAGCAATATGAACAAATTAGTAGTATTTGGTTCAAGAAGCATATTAAATTCAATGATATTCTCCCAAAATGTGACTATTTCTTTGCAACAAGTTCAAGTTGATTAGGCATTGACAACAGATGAAGAATTAAGTGAAAGTGGGCATAAGAATGAATCTAGATTGCAAACAAACTTGCATCATGACACGATGGTAAAATATGAAAATTTGAAAGCAATTAGTGATGGGAAATGTGAGCTCAAAGTGTGCATTTTACAAGGCTTTTTTATGCTTTTATTTATGAAAAAAATTGCAAGTACTAATGTAAAAATGAAAATAAAAAATGGGAATCAAGAATGCAATTTCAAAAAAAAATTAAATTATGGAAATTACGGGGACAATATGATTTTTATGTCTTATTTATTTTTTGTCTTTTTATGAGAAGAATGAAGGATGCAAAAATGTAGTTTCTCAAAACTTTCTTCAAATTTTTATTTTTTAATTTTTTTGGGGAAAAGAATGCAAAAGAAAATCTTATATAAAAAATTATTTAGGAAAAGAATGATGTAAAAATGTGATTTCAAAAGCAAGTTATTGAATTATTAAGGAAATGTGACCTAACATCAATTTAAGAAACAAATAATAAAAAAATTAATTTAAACTAATGAAATGCGAAAATTCAAAGGTGAAAATAGTTCTCTAATGTATCCTATGAAAGGAAAAACTTAGGCTTAATACTCTACCTTAAAAGGTAGGTTCAAAATACCATGGTAGCTCTAGGATCATTATAATAAGTGATGGTTTCGATTCTATGACCCCTAGTAGATAAAAGGCCCTAACACTACTAGAAATTTGGGTTTTAGAAACCGAAAAATTGGTCTCTAAATCAAGAAAATCGGTTTCTAAAATAATTAGAGACCGATTTAAATCGGTCTTTAAACCCTTCGTCGCTAAATATTAGCGATTGATATTGGTCGGTTTCTAAATTTAGAGACCAATTTAGAGATCAATTATTTTTCAAAACAGTACATTAGAGACTATTTTTTAGAGACAGATTTTTTGGTCTCTATATCAGTCTCTAAATCGGTCTCTAAAAGCATGAATATAATATATATTTTATAAAATCGGTCGCTAACGCAGTCTCTAAACTAGAGACGGATTTATTAGTCTTTAAATCAGTCTCTAAATTAATCTCTAAAACTCTGAATATATTATATATTTTATAACATCAGTCACTAAATTGGTCTCTAAACTAGAGATTGATTTATCAGTCTCTAAATTAGTCTCTAAAAGGTTGAATATATTACAAGATTGATTTATCAGTCTTTAAATCGATCGCTAAATGTCTTTTTTTTTATAAATTTGATCTCTAATTCGATCTTCTAATTTGCTATATGAATTTATAATTATTTTAAAATTTATTAAAATCCAAATTTTTAAAACACCTAATAAACAACAGTCAATAATCTCATATATAACCAAACACATAAATAAAAAATAACGTAAATTAAACTAATTCAGTCTTTAGAATATCTTATTTAAACATCAAAACATTCTAAAATAAACTAAACTAAGCATTGTCTACAATATCTCATTACTACAACATTTCAAATGTAAGAAAGTTGAACACAACATAAACTAAACTGTAATCATAAAAACTCCTCCTCGTCCTTATCGTCGTCCTCCTCCTCTTCTGCTCCATCAATCACGAGAAATGTTTGAGAAGGCTGAAAGTTCATCGTCTGCATTATCTCTCGTACCAGCCGATTTGTCTCCTCAATCTATCTCCTATTATCTGCCACTTGAGCCCGAAGCTCATTTCTCTCACTTCTTAATTCTTTAAGTTCATCTCTTCGCACCCAATCAGATGATGAAAAGCTTGAGCCATGATATTGTGGTCTTCCAACCACTACGGTTGACTCAACTCTAAGACTATATATTTTACCTTTTTTCACTCCAGCCACATTGCGCCACACATCCAACTCATCTGGGGGAGGAGTTCCCTGCTCTAATGCTCTTTGGGTCATTTCATGCATTAAATTTACAAATTTGGTCTGTCAATACCAATATGACACTAATTAATGCAAAAAGTTAAAGCAGCATATAAATGTAACATAATATAAGTTATGACATAAAGTATAAGAATAAACGTGATTTTAATCACATGTTAAAAGCTGCAAGTTTGTTTAATTTCAATTTCAGATGATAGCACAGTATTCCTCTTTGAAAATAGAATAGGGACTTTTGACATTTAATACATAAATATCATAATAAGTCAAAAAATAGGCCAGTATAAGAATAAACATGGTTTCAATCATGTGTTCAAAGTAGGTTCCTATGATTTATCACCAAAAAGACAATCAAAAGGAATTTAAGCATGATATTGCAAGCACACACACAAAAAAAAAAAATATGACTTATATTTAGAGTTCCCTTTAAACATCAAGATAGCAACAAGAATAAAATTATTGAACATCATTATTTCAAACCCAAGAGTTCGAATTAGATAAAACAATTGCTTACAACTATATGCTCTAATCTCCTATCCACCCATGTGTGATCCTTATGTTAATGTGTGTGGTGAAACAATGTTGGTGCTGATGGAACAACACCATTCAACTTAGTCTATAGCAATTATAATAAAACCATATTAGTAAATTTAACCATATTAGATAACTTTGACAATAATGAAAGATGATAGTGAACTTAATCAGATTAGCTCTATGCTGAGATGAGGTAATAGAGCCACTGGTGTGGTATGAAGCTTCATATCTTCCACAATCAGATGCCCGATTGGCTTTTGCAATTGTACTTTTCTTCTTGAAAGTTTCACTTTCCCAATGTGTACACAATGCATCCCATATCTCATCCCCAAGCCAACTTGGTCTCTCCATATTCTTGCGAGCCTTTTCCATAACATTCTTCAACATTGTTGCACCCCGTTTCTCAAAGTTTCTCCGAGCCTAATAATTATTTGATGGAATGATAGTATACTTCCTCTGCAATGAATATGAGTAAGTAAATTGTTTATAACCAAAAAAAGTCTATCAAATTTTAAATTGTAGTAATAAAAATTTAAAAATTACCATAAACTCTGCAAACCATATATCTCTTGTGGTATCACCTATCCTTTTCCATGATGTCCATGGCTCTAAATAATGGCTCCTAAAGATATCATTGATGCCATTTGCCTCCAGATGCGAAGGCAAAAATCTATAAATAATACAGGTGTTTAGTTATAATATATCAAACATAGTAATGTAATTTTAAAAAAATATTACTTATACATACCTATCTCCTTCTAGATATAAAATAGGTTTGCTGCCAGGCATTTGTGCATCTGATGCATCCTGAGTATGACTTGATCCAGGTGCAGATCCTACATCTGTTGGAGGGATAGATGATCCAACATTGAGACGAGACTCCTCTATCGGAGGCACCACACGGTGAGATGGTTGAGTAAGAGGTGGTGAAAGTGCACTTAGGATTGAATAAGTAAATGAGGGTAATATGGGTGATGGAGTAGTAGCAGGAGATGGAGAACTAATAGAGGTTAAAGGTGGGTGAGAAGTAGAATGCCGCACCGGTAGCACCGCTGTTGCTTTTTTGGGTGACCCTTAGAAACTTTTCCTTTACCTCGATCTCTCTCGAACATCTGCAATGAACACAAATGGAATGTAAATTAAAATGCTTATTAAATAAATAATAATTAATTTATGCAAAATACAAAACACAATTAATTTACCTTTTGTTAGCATTTCAAAAAAACAAAGACTAATCATATTCATGATCAGCATCATCATCATCATCATCATCATAGTCATCACCTTCATCACTATCATCGTTATCACGATCACCATCAAGCAATTCATATTGTTGAAGATCTTCATCTTCATTGTCATTTTCAGAATCATTGTCAAAATCAAATTCATCTTCCTCGCTATCCTCTCCCTCATTACTTTCTACCTCATCTTCCTTCTCATCCTCGCCGACATCAGCTTCTACCTCATGATTATCACATTCTTCATCTCTTAAGTTATCAAGAGGGTCATCATTTGTTATAAAATCCACATAGGTTGCAACATCTTGATATGCAACCTCTAATGCATATTGAGCATCAACAGTACCTCTTGGTTTGGTTTTAATGACAACCCACCAATTAGCCTTGTCTTTTATTTTTTTAGGGTAAGATGCATAATATACTTGAATTACATTTTGAGCAAATATGAAGGAGTCATATTTTGGGTACCGTCGAGTATGTCGAACCTCCACGATTCCATATTGTTTATGAACTTTCACACCACGAATAAGTACAGCATCAAAGCATTCACAATTAAACAACACTAACCGTTTCATTGGTTCTCCTAGGTATTCTACTTCCACAATTTCTTTAATGATGCCATAATACTAATTCTCTTCTACTTTGTCATCACCCTTAACATAAACCCCACAATTGATGATTTTTTTACCGATACTCCAATCTTCTGTATGAAGCATATAACCATTGACAAAGTAAATAGGCCATGTATGAACCTTTCTCTTAGGACCCCATGCTAAGTGGTGCAAAAGTTAATTTTGTACCAAGTTATTTTTATTGTGAACCTACCAATGATAATAGTAAAATCAATATAATTTATAACATAACTATCAAGTATTTATATCATTAAAAAAAAGTATTAAGACACTTATGTAACTTCATAACCAGGTTGGAAATTCAGATGCAATCATACCATCAACATCAGTGCAACTGATGTTTGGATTAGCTGCTTTCAAATATTCCTCAAAAAATCTAATAACATGCACAAAGTTACTAAATATGAACCAATTACATATACATACTAAAATGAACAATTCAAGAATGATTCAGTTCACTTACCCAATATATAGTTGAACCTCTTCATAATTAAGTAGGATATGTAAATGTGTAGCATATACTTCCTTATCCATTAAATACTTATTGTTACAAGTTACAACTGAGCGGCCAGGATGATTGAAATTTAATAAAGTGGGTTGGATTGTCTAATATAAACCTCTATCATCATTTCAACTAACTTTATTTCTCATTGATTGCACATGAGATTCAAAATAGTAAGAACAAAAATGAGAAGTCTCTTAGCATAAATATGCCTCACATATGGACCCTTCCACACGTGATTTGTTTTTAACCATTCGTTTCAACCTATTCAAGTACCTAAAAGAAACATGATATCATTAATTAGTAAACTTTGAAATAAAAAGATCACCACATTTAAAACACACTAAAGTAAGTGATTACCTCTCAAATGGATACATCCATCGATATTGAACAGGGCCTCCTACTCTTGCCTCATACAGCAGATGAATAGGTAAATGCTCTATTGAGTTAAAGAATCCAGGTGGAAAGATTCGTTCTAACTTACATGTTGTAATGATAATGTTTTGCTCCATTAGCAACAAATCAGACACACGTAACACTGTTGAGCACAAATCTCTAAAAAATTTACTTAACTCAGCTAAAGGCTTCCGTAATGGATCTGGCAATGCACCAAATGCAATTGGTAGCAACCGCTCCATAAACACATGATAATTTCATCCCAAATAGCTTCCCCTCTCTCATGTTTACACATCTACGCAAATTAGAGGCATATCCATCAAGTATTTTTAATTCACTAACCCATTTACATACAACCCTTTTTTTGCTCCATGGACAATGCAAATTTTGCTTTAGGCTTCAAAAATTTTCCATTAGACAATTATTGCTACTGTAGTTCCCTCCGCTTACAATACTCTTTCATATCCATTCTAGTTTTAACATTATCTTTGGTTTTGTCTTTAATATCCATCATTGTATTAAAGATATTATCAAACACATTTTTCTCAATATGCATCACATCAAGATTGTGTCTGATCATATTAGTTTCCTAATATGGTAACTCCCAAAAAATACTTTGCTTTATCTAATTATGAGTAACCCCAAACCTAACACATGTACATGGACCCACCTCAGTTACTTTTGGAACATCACAAACATCTTCCCATACCTCGGCCCCAAACAACCTAGGTGGAGGTACAGATTTCTCTTATTTATTCTTATAAAATGCATCCTTATTTCTATGGTATGCATGATCCATAGGCAGAAATCGACGATGACAATCAAACCAAGAACATTTGCCACCATGTTTCAAAGTGAAAGCCTTTGTTCGATTCATACAATATGGACATGCCAATCTCCCTATTGTACTCCAACTCGACAACATGTCGTACGTAGGAAAGTCATTTATTGTCCACATTAATGCAACTTTCATTATGAAATTTTCTTTTTTTGAAATATCATAAGTTAGGACACCTTGTTCCCACAGCAATTTTAACTCATCTATCAAAGGTTGCAAATACATATCTAATTTACTTTTCGGATTGTGTGGACTAGGAATAATCAAATTCAAGAACATATATGGAGTTGTCATGCATAGTTCTGGAGGAAGATTGTATGGAGTGACAATTACAGGCCAACAGGAGTAAGGAATAGCTGACTGACTATATGGAGTAAAACCATCAGTACTTAAGCCTAATCTAACATTTCTTGGTTCAACTTTAAATTCAAGATATGTTTCATCAAAATATTTCCAATCTTCTCCATCTGATATATGACATAACACTCTCGATTCTCGTCTATTTTCATAATGTCATCTCATGTGCGGAGCAGAACTCATTGAATTATATAATCTCTTCAGCCTAGGAATGACTGGTAAATAAATTAACCTCCTTATAGGGATCTCCTTGGTTTTTCCTTTACCAATCCCTTTTATTTTATATCGAGCTGCACCATAAAATGTGCATTCTATAACTCCCTCTTCATTGTACAACATACAACCATTCATGCAACAATCAATTCTCCTTACAGTAAGACCTAGTTTAGAAACTATTTTTTTCGCCTTATAAAAATTTTCTGGGATGAGATTTTCTGGAAGATGTGTCTTTTTCATAAGTGGTACTGTTTGATTAAAAGATCATTGGGAAATGTTTCCCTCCAATTTGATATTCAAAAATTCAACAGCAATAAATAATTCAGTTTCATATTCACATCCTGGCCACAAAGGCTTTTGGGCCGCATGAAGCATATCATAGAATTTTTTAGCATCTTTATTTGGAGGCTCCTCTAAGGGTTGATTGTAATGGAACCTAAACTCTGGACTAACGGCATCATAAACCGTGGCCTCAAATCTATTTAAATGGTCATTATTACCCATTTGTGTAGTGGTAGAGGTACTTCAGGTTTTTGCACTTAGAACAAGGGCATCTAATAATTTCATTTGAAAAATGTGCTTATTGGCATACAAAGGAAACAAATTATTCTACCCCCTCTACAAACATGCAAGTCTCTTCCTACCCAGCAAAAGTCTATTATACATCCAACAACGATATTGACGAATGTCCATATTCTATAACATAATCAAAATGAAATATTAAAACTACAAGTAAAATTTAGTCTAACCAAAAGTAACAAATTTCTAAAACTAATCTAAAAATTAGACATTAGTTCATTACTTTTAAAAAAAATTATATAAATTTAAGATACAACAAATGGGTGAGATTTATGAGTTAAATTAAAACAAAGGAAGTAACAAGAGTGAAATTACTTACTGATTTTTTTAACTAGTACATTATCTAATAATAAGATTTAACATGAATTAATTGCGACATCATTACAACTTACAATCATATAAACTAGTACATGAACTTAGGATTAATTTTAGAGACCAGATACTTTGTTTAAACCTTAAACTCATGACCACAAAGCAATGCACAATAAACTAAAAAGCCATTTGACTCCACCCCCATAATTTTGTATTATTCTGATGGAAAGAATGCTAATTTAAGAGGGAAAACAACAATATAAAGATGAAAATAAATAACACATAAGATTAAAATTAAAACAATGTGCAAAATGCCTCGGATAAGATTAAAACAAATAACACATACATAGCAGAACCCCATCAGTCAGAAATGAGCAATTATCACTTAACATATCATCTAATCAAGCCAACTCAAGTTCAAAAAAATAAATTTCCAGCATAGTACAATACCTAAAAAAAGTGTGAATCACGTATAAACCCTAAAATAAATTTCCAGCATAGTAAGCCAAATCCCTTTGTTTTTATTTTTTTCTTTCTTTTCATAATTCAAAAAAAAAATCACAAAATTTGCTTTAGAAAAACATAAAAGAAGCATGCTTCAGAAAACAAAATCACATAGTGAGAAATGAAATGAGAAAAAACTGAAAGTGATGCTCAGACCTCTGGCTTGATGCACGAGGAGGCAACGCAAGGGAGTGGAGGAGTTGGCCATTCGGTGGCGGTTCGGTGTCGTTGGTATAGTTCGAGCGGTGGTCAGAGGTATGGATGGACTGCTGTGTCGGATATGACAGATGCAGTTGGAGCAGATCCGGGGTGGGAGTCAGATGCGATGGATGCTCGCAACATCGTCGGTCTGGTTTGAGCGACTGTTCACAGATCAACAATTGTTTGGTGCTGGAGTAGATCAGGTTGGAGCAGATCTAGTCTCTGGCATGGATCTGACGCCTTTCCAGTTTTTGGTGCATGGCCCGTGGAGCCTTCGACGGTGGACCACACCATGGAGCCTTAACAATGGACCAGAGAATGAGGGGATGGGAGGAGGGGAAATGGGGGGATTGAGTGAGAGAGAGAATCCGAGAATATAGGAAATATTTGTGAAATATTTAGGGAGAAGTATTTTTTAGAGACCGAATTTTTGGTCTCTAATTGTTTATTTTTTTATTTTTTTATTTAGAGACAAAAATAATTGTCTCTAACCCTTTTTTTTTTTTTTTTATTTTTTAGCGACCGAATTTGTGGTCTCTACCAATTTTTTTTATTTTTTTTTGTAAATTTTTTTATTTAGAGACTGAAATATCAGTCTCTAACAATAAGACACATTTTTATTTTTTTAAATTTCTTTTATAACATAATTTCAATCTTTAAAAAATTTAGAGACTAATTTAGAGATCGATTTTATTTCGGTAGCAAATTTGATATATTTTTTAATCGGTCTCTATAGAGATCAAAATAAATCGGTCTCTAAAATGCAAATTTCTAGTAGTGAATTGCCCTCGCTATCACTAATACTTTGACTAGTGGAGGTCCCTAATTCTCGCCCATCATAGGCTACAAACGAAAAATGTTCAATTTGAGTGAGTGGTTTTCATGGGTCTAAACGGAGAGACCGAAGTTGACAAAACTACTTAACCATCTATCTAAGCCTACAAGGTATCTATTCTAAGTATAGAGTATGTGTGTGAAGGTATAGTGCACAATGTGTGGAAAGGAACATACAAACAATTTTAATCACAAAACCCACAAACATATCACATGAAACGTAAAGCACAAACATAACAAAAAGAAGTAGATAACAATAAATTAAATTTAAGGCTTAACCCTCTACTGTCCCCAGTAAAGTCTCCAGTTGTCGTAATTGTCTTGAAGGATGCCGCGCTGAGAGAAGGCAACCAAAAACGTTTAGGAGTCGCCACTAATCATTATATCCATTAAAAATGGAATGGTGCAATTGGACACCTTAAAAGAAAATGGTCTATGTTTTAGAGTTTAGGTTCGGGGGTTAATTGCGAGTAGGAAAAGTATTAACATCCTACACTATCCATTTAATAAACGGTTACCTATTTAATTTAATGTTATCTACTAAATTAATTAAGCTAGTCCTAATTATTTATTTGTAAAAAAAGGTTTTTTTTATTTTTATTTTTTACATTTATCATTTTATCGTCATATTATCAAGAATGATAAATTACTATGACAAAGAATGAGTGGCTAAAAAGTCATTATTTTATGGAATAAATTTGAACCCGCAAAATGTAATAAGAAAGTGGTGAACTAAAATTTTCACATTCAAAGAAGATATTTCAAAAAATGAATTGTCATGTAAAAATTAATTTAAAAAAATATTCTTAATAAAATATGCTTTTTAAATTAAAGATGTCAAAGTAAATTCAATTTTTTTTGACAAAATATGATTGTTAAAATGACTTTTCAAAGGTTTTCAAAAATAATTAATTCACCACAATAAAAAAGTTAGGGATATGTGAAGTTGTTCACATCAGTTTATTAATTTTATTATTAAAAAAATTATTTAATTGTTGAGATTGAACCCCGTTAACATTTCTAATAAAATATAATAAAATGGTCTCAAGAGTATTCAGTAGAGTTTAATTGATCGCACTTCGATTCTCTTTCAATTTTTCCATCATCAGCCAAGTTTTAAGATTTTAGTTTATTGTATAAAATGAAAAATAATGTGTGAAAAAGAATGATAAAAAAATGATGTTTGGAATAAGTTTTTTATTGGAGATTGTCTAAAGCCCCGCCAGTGCTTTTGGCAAAACTTAAGAGATGCTCTTCACCTCTGGAAAGCCAAAACTTCATCGTCACTTCAGCTAGCTTTGGGTATTCCCTAGTCGAAATCTCAATCCATAATAAAAATAATAATTAAAAAGGATAAATGAGATAAGACAACAAATAACAAAAGCAAGAAAAAATTAGCAAATAAATTAAATAAAAAAATCAAAATGAAATAATACAACACATGATAAAGAAAAGAAGACTAAAAAAAAAAGAATAGCAGGTTAGCATTGCAACAATCATATGGTGTAAAACCAATTATAATAATTAAAAAAACTAATTGAGAGAAGAAAATAAAGTGTTATAAAGATTCATAAAAATCAAAACTCAATTTCTATCATATGAATCGTGAATGTGAAGTTAAAAAACTCTTAACTTTTTAGGGAGAAAATATTTTCTTTTGCATCAAAACCACGCCTAGAATTTTGTTTAGAAAACTCTAGAAAGATCACCTCTTGCCCCAAAATTTTTCTTGAGCTTTCTCTGTCAGTGAAGCCCCTTCCCTCTCACAGGGTGTACGTACTCTTTCTCACACCCTCTTTGGGTTGTTTTCTAAAAAAAAATGTGTGCTCTTGTGCCTTTAGCGCGTTCTTATTTATAGGCCAAGTAATGCTTCAATTACTTGGTGAGGAAGAATCACCAGATTCTTCATAGATTATGTGTCATTTAAAGAGTAATCTTAAGTGATTTAGAATTTGATTTAATGATGCTAAAAATCCTAATATATATTTTATCCCAAAATAATATATTTTCTTATTATATTTTTATTTTAAATCTGGATATATTTAAGTTCAAAAATTTCAATATTCTTTCCCCTTTTTACTTTTATATAATCAAAATCACATTTTCTTATTTATTGTCAAAGACTCAATTAAATAATTTTACAATCAATTAATTAGTTCTCAATCAAATTAATTACATAATTTTTCAATCAATCGACCATTTAATTTTCAATCAAATATTTTCCATTTGTATCATTCTCCCTTAAGGAATAAAAAACACATGTTAAAAATAAGGTGCAATGAATCTAAATACTCCCATTGAACCTTGAGAATTTATTTTGGACCATAAAATATTATTTTCAAAGACCATTTATTTAAATTTCTATATAAAATTAGGTGCTGAACGAATTAGAGACAAAAGGTTGGTAATTTATATTAGAGGTCATGTGGGTGGTGTCGAATTTAGGGGCTAGAAAGGTGGAAATTGAATGGAAATTGGTTTAGTTAGGTATTAGATGGTTTTTTTTTCATAGAAAATTTAAACGTTACTATATTCCTAATTAAGGCGTATTATTCTTTTTATATGGAGGCCTCGGTCCTATAGTTTAATTGTAAGTAGAGTCTATCTAATTTACTTGGCAATTTGGGTTTGTTTGGTTCATATGTTATTGATCATGTTTGTTAGTAACGTGAAACTTGATATTGTATATCTATGAATGTTTGGTTTATATGTTATTGATGATGGATGCCTATGTGGTTATTCGATCATATGAGTTCACGAGATAGTGTGCTTGTTCGACCATTATAACAATTGATTGATTGATTTTATGTCATTTAAGTGTGGGAATGGGTTATGAGCCGTGAATGGTTATGAGAAGCGAAAATAATTTATCCCCTCCCTCCAACTTTGGGTGATATGCACTTTAGTCTTCAAACTTAAAAAACATGTAATACGATTCCTAAACTTTTTAGCATTTGCGATTTTGTCTTTCTATTTAATTTTCCGTCAAACTCTAATGGTTGAAATCACATTTTTAAAGTTTTAGACTCAAAGTGCACATGACGTCAAGTTGGAGGGTATAAATTAAACTTTTCTCATAAAAAATTTTGGTACAAAAAATGCTCAGGTGATATTAGCGTGACAATTTCCGTTAGAGTTTGATGGGAAATTAAATGAAAGGACTAAAATACACAAGTTAGGAAGTTTAGGAATTATGTTGCACATCTTTAAAGTTTGAGGGTCATAGTGCTCATGACCCAAAGTTAGATGGAGTAAATTAGACTTTTCCCTTATGAGAATGATGATTTGATCATGGAATGAGTCTTATGAATCCTAGAAGTAAATGTGAAATCTTGCTTTGGTAGTGATGTTATTGTGCAATGGAATTTGCATTGATAAAAGTATAGAAGTTGGTTTACTTGTCATTCAACATTATGTACTTGCTTAGGTTGTGTTTGAAATGAATAAAAATGGGAAATGATTTGATTTAATTTGATTTAATTTGAATTGATTTGATTTGATTTAGAAATCAAATATTATGTTTGGAACTTTAAAAAAAATAAAGATTTGAATTGATTTAGAAATTAAATTTTGGGTTTGGAATTCATTAAAATGAAAATTGATTTAATTTGATTTTATTATTTTACATTTTAACCCTTGTGAAAGGTGGTTAGAAGTAATTAGTAAGAGTAAAATAATCTATTCATTTAAAATCAAATCAAATCCTAACAAATTCTATCAAATTTGATGGAATTTTTAAAACAAAATGAATGAAATCTATGAGATTTTAAAAATCAAATCATTTTCTATTTTTTAACATTCCAAACACAAAATTTAATTAAATTTGATTTATAAATTAAATCATTTCTTATTTTTTTTTACATTCCAAACACATTCTTAGAGAATGGCCAGGAGTTTTAAAGGAAATGATTACGTGAGAAATCACCCTCAGTAAGGGAGGCGATCTCGAGAAATGAAAAACGTGATCTCTAGAAATGAAAAACGTTTTGAGAAAGGATCCTCAATAAGGGAGGTAATCTGTAGATTGAATGATCTTCCCCTTGGAACTTGGTTCCCTCTAGATAAAGAAAGAAAGAAAAAAAGTAGGGAATGTCCTAGCCACCTGAGAGCTCTCAAAGAATAATGTCAGCACATGCAAGTATGTTTCAAAAGGAAAGCTCAATGAATGAAAGTGGCAATTAACTCGTTTACTATGCTTTGTAAAATGCTACTAATGTCATGTATAGCCTATTTGAATACCCTGTAGCCATGAAAAATTATTTTTTTGTAGCTTGACACAATTGGAAGCTGTAACACCCTAGCTCTGATACCAACTCATGTAACACCCTAGCTAGGGCATCACATTTTTGACTTCCGACTCATAATCTGAAAATAAGTTCGCACAAAGTTTGAGTTATAAAAGATGGGTTTCAAAATTTCTTCTTTACTGAAACGTAAATTTACTGAAAATATTAGGTAATATTGAAAATCATATTTCAACTATTCACTATACAATATTTACACCAATTAATATCATAATTTAAAGAGAAATATAAAATTAATAGACTTATATATTTTTTTGACAGACAGTTGCAAACCCCGTGTCGGGTCCTACTTAATAGCACGGTACAACACTAACGAGAAACATTAACATACTTATTCCTTATCTATCCATCTTGATGCATCAAACATCTGTTTCTTTGTCAACACTACACACCTTCGAGTCCTGAATGTCCACTCCTTATTGTTGTCACCAATCTCAGAGTATCCATCACCCGTTATGTCTAAGACAACTCGATCTTTCTATTATTTGATTTTAACAGTACAGACACAACAAAACAATATAACAAAGAGGTGAGATCACCTATACCAATACCAACATGGCAGCACAGAGATAACACACAGCCAACAATATCATACAGATAGATCATACCATAATCATGTTATCAGCATTATCATCATCATCATCCAAGTATTCATAACAATCATTATAACTAATATTCCTCAATTAATATATATCACACAGAGATATAAATGCTCAGTTATGCATATGTACAAAGACTCATTTTATCAAAAATGACTCCATGGAGGTTTTCACAATTTCGAGAAGAATGCTGGTCAATTGTCGGCCTTAGCCCAAAGACAATCTCCCGGTTGTTGAAAAGAATCGTGTTCTTGTCGGGTATCATCAATGCGTTGCAACGGATTTGCATCGCCAAGTGGCATAGGGTACTCACTGGTGTCAGCGGTGATATTGCCAGCGCCTCGACGCCCCAAGATCCATCATAGACCTCACTATCAATTCTCATTCCCTCTTCAACCACAAGGGCCATAATAGCTATTAGCTATCTTTTATACAATGCACGAATTTATCGGTGCAAGTCCAACCCCAATCGGGCCAAATCTTTTCAGTTTCATTTGTACAATGCAGTATATCGGTGCAAGTCCAACTAACAGGCCAAATCTTTTCAATGCATGTATAATGCACCAAATCCAAATACGGGCATCACTTTCCAATGCATATAAAATGCACCAAATACCAATCATAGGCAAAACACATCACTCTCTCATACAGTGTCCATACCTTTGGTTAAGCGATAATTATCTTTGTATTTTCAATACAAAATCATGTTATCATGTTTTCATAGTTATAAAACACTTTCGCAGTATTTTCACAAGATTGCGCAACATTTTCATTATGTTTTCACAATTTCAAAATGTTTACGTTACGTTTTCAAAATATAGTAACACTTCTGTTACGTTTTCAAAATTCTGAAACGTTTCTGTTATATTTTCACAATGCCGTAAAAATATTCTATTACTTTTAAATCACATAGTGACTTTTCAACAGTACGTCAAATATTTAAACTCACGTAAAATATTTAAACATAATTCAAATCACGTAGAAATATTTTAACATATTTTAAATCGCGTAGGAATATTTTACTATATTCTAAATCATTTTTAAGATACGTAAATCATTTTCTACCACAATTCTATTACAAAAAATATTTCTTAACCTTCAAAATTTTCATTTCATCCTTTCTCAAAATATTATGACTTTGTACTTCATTTTTCACATTTTCTTACTCAAGAAAATCTTTTTCCACGTTTCTTTACTCAAGAAATTCTTTTTCAAATATAATCCACAAAATTACCTTTCCATTGATATAAATCAATGTTTCAAATCTTAAAATTTCCAAACGTACTTCAAAACTTGAAAATAAGTTATACTTGAGTAAATTCTCAAAATACCATTATATTCTCCATTTTTCCCCAAATCATTTCCAAATTAACCTACTTCAAAATAAATTGAAGTTTGAAAACATTTTCATTTACAAAACTTAATTTTTCAAGTGAGTAAAATACTCTGATTCCCTTTTCAAATTTCTTGTATTAAATCAATTATATTTTCACTTGGAAAATTACTTTGTTTCATCAAAATCTAAGCATTACTATTTAAAAAATTATCAAAATATTTTTTTTTTAAATTGATATGGTTTTACACAAACAAAATCATTAAAGTTTTATTTTCAAAACCAAAGTACCGATTGGGCATATAACAAACCCATTTGTTCAAATTCATTTTCACTTTCTTTGTAAATCCTTTTTCATTCTTAGTCAAAAATCTTTTAATATATATTTTCTTAAAATCACTTTTTATTAATCTAGTCCTACAAAATCATATTGAGTTGATTTAATTATTGTTTCTTAACTTTAAATTTCCTAACATTTTCCAAAACCCAATAAATAAATTCTCTGTTAGAAATTTTAAGTTACAAACGTTTTCCTTTATATTTCTAAATCACTTCTAAAAATTGATTAATTTGAAGTTCAATACTTTCAATCTTCTTTTTCTTTTATTTATGAAAATTCCACTTCACTTAATTTATAACACTTAATTCCCTTTTCAAAAATCCTTATTTGAAAATTCTTGTATTTCATAGCATCAAAACATTTTTCTAAATTATCAAAACCTTATAGATGGCCATTGGAACCATGAAATATTTTTCTTCTAACTTAAATAAATTCCATTCTTGTTTCTACACAAAATAAATCAATAAAATTTCATTCTAAAATTTGTGTTCATGTTTTCTTAAAAAAAAAACAAACATTTAGTTCATTTTCCATACTCCTCAAATCAATCCAATTTTATTCTTCCATAAACATATTAATTTGTAAACACCTATTTTGAGGTGTCTTGGCCGAAATTCTCATTGTTCTAAGGATCAAAATTTAATTTTCTTGTTCTTGAAAATTTTCAACATTGACCCAAATCAAGGGCATCAAAACCGTAACTCTTCCTTGGCCATTGGAACCAAGATCAATTTTCTTTCCATCCACACATCATGGCATACATATATATATTTCATCATAAATATCACAAACATGTCATATACTCATCATGCATATTATAAGTATACTATCAAAGCCATAAAATCATGCAAAGCATATTAAGCATAGACAAAAATAATCAAAGCACAAGAAAATAAAGCAAAGCTCATAAACACACAATTAATTATTACATAACCATGGATTGGAATTCTCACATGAATTCACAATCCATCAAATATAAGACCATCTGCCACCACCATAATTGGTTGGTGAGATGGATCTCCTTCTTACCTCTTGAAGATCCTCAAAGCTTCTTGATTTTGCTTCTCTTTCCAAGTCCTTCAACACCAAGGGCTTCTCAAATTCAAAACAAAATACATAGAAATTAGTATACTAAGCTTGATTAAGAGGAACCATGGATCAAACATGGTTTAGATCATGAAAAAGAAGAGAAGAAATGAAGTCTTCTTATACTTCACCTCAAAAACCCCATAACTTTGTTCTTGAAGAAAGTCCATGAAGATGAATGATTTAGAGAAAGTCTCCAACATGAAAGTTGCATAGAATAAGGTAAGGATTCAAGAAACTAGGTTGTATGAAATTAAAGAGTGATGGAGGATGGATTTTGGTTGCTTGACCGAATGGCTTCTCTTGAAGCATAAAGATGAAATTTTTGATTTTTGATAGAAACTTGAAGCTTGGATTTGAAGCTCTTAGAGTGTGATTTTGGGAAAACTTTCTAAATGAAAAGTATTTAGAATGGTGTTTAGGTTTAGGAAATGATGTGAGTGAAAACTATAGGTGAACAATGGTGCTTGTGGGTTGCTTGGCCGAATCATAAGGTGAGAAAAGGAAGGAAAATGGTTGTTTTGTGTTCTTGGAACTTTGAGAGAATTTGATGAAGGCTTTTTGGTGAAGTAGAAAAATGAATATGGAGAGTGTAACCAAAGGTGCTGCTGCCGTGGGAGTGAAAGAATGGAGAGATATGAATTCATTTGGCATAATTGAAGGCTATCACATGATGCACAAAGTCTTCCACTTTGTCATCTTTTTCTTTGGCCTAAAAAGGCTATACAAGCATGTCTAAACATGTCTCCTCCTTCCTAACACTCCAAAACCGTCCCCCCCTTCATCATGCACTCCAAAGTTGTCATAATTACTTGCTAATTGATTGGTTAATTCATTATATTAAGTTTCCTAATCAATCTTAACTAATTTTCTAATTACATAACTAATTAATTAGACATATTATTTCATATATTATAATCTCTAATTAAAATTAAGATATCTAATTAAGAATTAGATTATAACAATTTAACATTTAATTTAGTTTACTTGGCTTGTTAATTAGGCCATTATTTGAAGCATTTCTAGCCATTGATTAATTCAATAGTTAGGATTTAGGTAGACTTTTGATTTTTAGAAGACTAAATCTAAGCCATTGGATCCTTCTCCTTTAAATTCTACCCATTAGATGTGTCTCCAAAATAAAGGGTCAAGATTACTTCTTCTTACTTTTAATCCAAGGGTCATAATTAGTCTTTGCTACTTTTTAAGACCAAATCTCCACCCTTGATTAATTCTTCATCCAATGGTCATAAATGGTCTTTGTCACTTTTTAAGACCAAATCTCCACCCTTGATCAATTCTAAATCTAATGGTTATAAATGGTTACTTTATATAATTAATTTTACACCGTTGATTAAATCTACGGTTGATATTGAAGTTGCCTAATTAAGTTTATTCTCACACCATTGATTAAATAAATGATGATTATCTTATGTTTCTTTATTAAATTTATTTCTTAACCATTAATTGAATCAATAGTGGATATCCAAACCACCAATGTTGACTTAAGCAATATAATTTCTATTTTTATCTACTAAAAATCCCACGAAAGAATATATTTACTGTATTTTTATCGTCCGATAATTAAATACAGTACAAAACAAATTTTCTAAAACTGTTTCCAGATTCAGGTTTAGTAAGATCACTGTCTCCGTCTAAACAATATAAATTTTTCTATGCGTAGAAAAATTTTCCACTTTGCGGGACCCACCTGAGCCCACAAACACCTTGTGAGGCCCACAAACAGAAAAAAATTTAAAATCACACATAAAATCACAAAAATTAGAAAACGTATGAAAATCAAGTCAGATTGTTAAAAATAATTAACAGTCAAGAGAAATAAATACAAAAAGATTTTCCCCGGCTCAAAAATTATTATTTTCCTGACACGGAGTAAATCACTCAAAATGATCAAATACGCTGACGGAATAATCAAAATAATTTTACAGTATCCAGAAATTACTAAATAGTAAAATTCTATTAACTGTCAAAATTATTGTTTAAGAAATGGAAAATTTGGGGTGTTACAATACTCCCGCTCTAAAAAGAAATTTCGTCCTCGAAATTTGAGAAACATGATTTTACACCCTTAGAATAAATACGGATATGGTGCTTTCATCTTATTTTTCAATTCCCATGAAGCTTCCTCTCTTACATCTTGCTATACTATTCTAATCCCACAAAATCTCTTTGCTGATGTTCAACTTCTCCTGATCAAACAGATATCTCAGACTCCTATAATAGAGATTTTGTTGGTTATTACTGAAGATGTTGAATGTTACTCCAGAAAGAAAGAATTTTCATATCTCTGATATCAACATAACGACAACCAATCTTCATTCATGCCTAGAATAGTTTTTCTCAGATAACTTCCAACTAATGTAATGTAATGTTTAGCTAATGTAATGTGTTACTTAAAATTTCCTTATCTTCGTATCACTACATATTCTAGATTTTTACTTTTAACAGGAAATGTCTCACTAACTGAGTTCTTCTTTCCACAGCACTATACCAGATACTTCCACAAATTTTTTTTTCTACGGTTTTCCATTACTGTCTTAAATTTTTCCCATAGAAGAATTGTTCCAATCTTTTGAAGAATTCACCATGCTTCTGCTGCGTTACTCAGATACGTTAACATGGATACAAATATAGAAATATCCTTTCTTGCAAGATATTCTTTCAATTGCAGGAGATAAAAGAAAACATCATGGAAGATAACAAAACGAATCGAACTTGTTATCGAATATATCCAGCAAAGAATTGGATGTAACCCGATTTTCAAAAATGAATTTTCTCTGGATTACTCACAGTCTGTTGAAATAATCTCATTGGATATGGTTGGAAAATAACCAATCCATTTTCAAAGACCACGTCTGTTTATGAAACAGATCAAACTAACACAAAATTTTGAACAATAGATCAAACTAATACAAAGATTTGATCTATAACAACAACTTGAATAGCTCGATTAGCTAAGAATAGAAACAGAAGTAAACAAATCAGAGGATAACGAATAACTCTAACATATAATTGATCTACTCAATCGTATGTCATAAGGAATAGGTTATTCACAGAAATATTCAGTATGGTTTATAGGATTAGCTCTAATGACACAATCTCCATTGATTAAATCTTCCGCTCAGAACACTCCCGTTCCATTCAGAGTAACAACTTCCCTTACTATCTAAAATTTTTACTAATAGAAAACTTTATTTTCAAAGAACACATTAGAGATTATACTCTTTGAAAATGTGTCTAATTTTTCCGTAAATTATTTTCTTGACGTACATTCCTTCATTTAAGTACTTTCTTTCACATCACTTACTGCTTTTGGTTTCCTCAATGGTTATAAATTCATCTTCCATCGAAATCAATTACTTTCTCAATATCCTAAAAAAATATCAGGTTCCAAAATTACGAAATCTTATATTCCAAGACTGATTCTTTTCCATCAGATCCTAAACTTCAACTTCCAGTTTCCACTGAACAGCGGTCCTTTGTTCGTGCAGTCGTCTTTCCACATTGCTCCTGTTGCTCCCGTAGCTGCAACTGCATTACTAGTAACATGTTTCACTTCCACACAAGTATAACTATCCCGAGCCATTCCCTTTTTTTTTTCGAGGCGTGCGGATCAAAATACAATGGATCTAATATCCATTATAAACAGCATTATTTCCTTTTGAAAAACAAACACAGAGAGCACAACACAAGCAAAATAGACCTAACAATAAACCCCAAAAGACTCAAACCGTGCTCTGATACCAACTAATGTAACACCCTAGCTCTGATACCAACTCATGTAACACCCTAACTAGGGCATCACATTTCTGACTTCCGACTCATAATCTGAAAATAAGTTCGCACAAAGTTTGAGTTATAAAAGATGGGTTTCAAAATTTCTTCTTTACTGAAACGTAAATTTACTGAAAATATTAGGTAATATTGAAAATCATATTTTAACTATTCACTATACAATATTTACACCAATTAATATCATAATTTAAAGAGAAATATAAAATTAATAGACTTATATATTTTTTTGATAGACAGTAGCAAACCCCGTGTCGGGTCCTACTTAATAGCACGGTACAACACTAACGAGAAACTTTAACATACTTATTCCTTATCTGTCCATCTTGATGCATCAAATATCTGTTTCTTTGTCAACACTGCACACCTTCGAGTCCTGAATGTCCATTCCTTATTGTTGTCACCAATCTCAGAGTATCCATCGCCCGTTATGTCTAAGACAACTCGATTTTTCTATTATTTGATTTTAACAGTACAGACACAGCAAAACAATATAACAAAGAGGTGAGATCACCTACACCAATACCAACATGGCAGCACAGAGATAACACACAGCCAACAATATCATACAGATAGATCATACCATCATCATGTTATCAGCATTATCATCATCATCATCCAAGTATTCATAACAATCATTATAACTAATATTCCTTAATTAATATCTATCACACAGATATAAATACTCAGATTTATGCATATGTACAAAGACTCATTTTATCAAAAACGACTCCATGGAGGTTTTCACAATTTCGAGAAGAATGCTCTGGTCAATTGTCAGCCTTAGCCCAAAGACAATCTCCCAGTTGTTGAAAAGAATCGTGTTCTTGTCGGGTATCGTCAATGCGTTGCAACGGACTGCATCGCCAAGTGGCACAGGTTTCTCGCCAGCTGTCCACTGGTCGACCGCCGCGCCTCGACGCCCCCAAGATCCATCATAGACCTCACTATCAATTCTCATTCCCTCTTCAACCATAAGTGCCATAATAGCTATTAGCTATCTTTTATACAATGCACGAATTTATCAGTGCAAGTCCAACCCCAACGGGCCAAATCTTTTCAGTTTCATTTGTACAATGCACGAGTATATCAGTGCAAGTCCAACCCCAACGGGCCAAATCTTTTCAATGTATGTATAATGCACCAAATCCAAATACAAGCATCTCTTTCCATTGCATATAAAATGCACCAAATACGAATCATAGGCAAAACACGTCACTCTCTCATACAGTGTCCATACACTGGTTAAACAGTAATTATACTGTATTTTCAACACAAAATCATGTTATCATGTTTTCATAGTTATAAAATACTTTCACCGTATATTTACAAGATTGCGCAACATTTTCATTATGTTTTCACAATTCCAAAATGTTTCTGTTATGTTTTCAAAACATCGTAACACTTCTGTTACGTTTTCAAAATTCTGAAACATTTCTGTTATATTTTCACAATACCGTAAAAATATTCTATTACTTTTAAATCACATAGCGACTTTTCAACAGTACATCAAATATTTAAACTCACGTAAAATATTTAAACGTAATTCAAATCACGTAGAAATATTTTAACATATTTTAAATCGCATAGGAATATTTTACTATATTCTAAATCATTTTTAAGATACGTAAATCATTTTTCACCACAATTCTATTACGAAAAATATTTCTTAACCTTCAAAAATTCCATTTCATCCTTTATCAAAATATTATGACTTTGTACTTCATTTTTCACATTTGCTTACTCAAGAAAATCTTTTTCCACGTTTCTTTACTCAAGAAATTCTTTTTCAAATATAATCCACAAAATTACCTTTCCATTGATATAAATCAATGTTTCAAATCTTAAAATTTCCAAACGTACTTCAAAACTTGAAAATAAGTTATACTTGAGTAAATTCTCAAAATACCATTATATTCTCCATTTTTTCCCAAATCATTTCCAAATTAACCTACTTCAAAATAAATTGAAGTTTGAAAACATTTTCGTTTACAAAACTTAATTTTTCAAGTGAGTAAAATACTCTGATTCCCTTTTCAAATTTCTTGTATTAAATCAATTATATTTCCACTTGGAAAATTACTTTGTTTTATCAAAATCTAGGCATTACTATTTGAAAAATTATCAAAACATTTTTCCTTTTAAATTGATATGGTTTTACACAAACAAAACCATTAAAGTTTTATTTTCAAAACCAAAGTACCGATTGGTCATATAACAAACCCATTTGTTCAAATTCATTTTCACTTTCTTTGCAAATCCTTTTTCATTCTTAGTCAAAAATCTTTTAATATATATTTTCTCAAAATCACTTTTTATTAATCTAGTCCTACAAAATCATATTGAGTTGATTTAATTATTGTTTCTTAACTTTAAATTTCCTAACGTTTTCCAAAACCCAATAAATAAATTCTCTGTTAGAAATTTTAAGTTACAAACGTTTTCCTTTATATTTCTAAATCACTTCTAAAAATTGATTAATTTGAAGTTCAATACTTTCAATCTTCTTTTTCTTTAATTTATGAAAATTCCACTTCACTTAATTTATAACACTTAATTCCCTTTTCAAAAATCCTTATTTGAAAATTCTTGTATTTCATAGCATCAAAACATTTTTCTAAATTATCAAAACCTTATAGATGGCCATTGGAACCATGAAATATTTTTCTTCTAACTTAAATAAATTCCATTCTTGTTTCTACACAAAATAAATCAATAAAATTTCATTCTAAAATTTGTGTTCATGTTTTCTTAAAAAAAAAACAAACCTTTAGTTCATTTTCCATACTCCTCAAATCAATCTAATTTTATTCTTCCATAAACATATTAATTTGTAAACACCTATTTTGAGGTGTCTTGGCCGAAATTCTCATTGTTCTAGGGATCAAAATTTAATTTTCTTGTTCTTGAAAATTTTCAACATTGACCCAAATCAAGGGCATCAAAACCGTAACTCTTCCTTGGCCATTGGAACCAAGATCAATTTTCTTTCCATCCACACATCATGGCATATATATATATATATTTCATCATAAATATCACAAACATGCCATATACTCATCATGCATATTATAAGTATACTATCAAAGCCATAAAATCATGCAAAGCATATTAAGCATAGACAAAAATAATCAAAGCACAAGAAAATAAAGCAAAGCTCATAAACACACAATTAATTATTACATAACCATGGATTGGAATTCTCACATGAATTCACAATCCATCAAATATAAGACCATCTCCCACCACCATAATTGGTTGGTGAGATGGATCTCCCTCTTACCTCTTGAAGATCCTCAAAGCTTCTTGATTTTGCTTCTCTTTCCAAGTCCTTCAACACCAAGGGCTTCTCAAATTCAAAACAAAATACATAGAAATTAGTATACTAAGCTTGATTAAGAGGAACCATGGATCAAACATGGTTTAGATCATGAAAAAGAAGAGAAGAAATGAAGTCTTCTTATACTTCACCTCAAAAACCCCATAACTTTGTTCTTGAAGAAAGTCCATGAAGATGAATGATTTAGAGAAAGTCTCCAACATGAAAGTTGCTTAGAATAAGGTAAGGATTCAAGAAATTAGGTTGTATGAAATTAAAGAGTGATGGAGGATGGATTTTGGTTGCTTGACCGAATGGCTTCTCTTGAAGCATAAAGATGGAATTTTTTATTTTTGATAGAAACTTGAAGCTTGGATTTGAAGCTCTTAGAGTGTGATTTTGGGAAAACTTTCTAAATGAAAAGTGTTTAGAATGGTGTTTAGGTTTAGGAAATGATGTGAGTGAAAATTATAGGCGAATAATGGTGCTTGTGGGTTGCTTGGCCGAATCATAAGGTGAGAAAAGGAAGGAAAATGGTTGTTTTGTGTTCTTGGAACTTTGAGAGAATTTGATGAAGGCTTTTTGGTGAAGTAGAAAAATGAATATGGAGAGTGTAACCAAAGGTGCTGCTGCTGTGGGAGTGAAAGAATGGAGAGATATGAATTCATTTGGCATAATTGAAGGCTATCACATGATGCACAAAGTCTTCCACTTTGTCATCTTTTTCTTTGGCCTAAAAAGGCTATACAAGCATGTCTAAACATGTCTCCTCCTTCCTAACACTCCAAAACCGTCCCCCCTTCATCATGCACTCCAAAGTTATCATAATTACTTGCTAATTGATTGGTTAATTCATTATATTAAGTTTCCTAATCAATCTTAACTAATTTTTTAATTACATAACTAATTAATTAGACATATTATTTCATATATTATAATCTCTAATTAAAATTAAGATATCTAATTAAGAATTAGATTATAACAATTTAACATTTAATTTAGTTTACTTGGCTTGTTAATTAGGCCATTATTTGAAGCATTTCTAGCCATTGATTAACTCAATGGTTAGGATTTAGGTAGACTTTTGATTTTTAGAAGACTAAATCTAAGTCATTGGATCCTTCTCCTTTAAATTCTACCCATTAGATGTGTCTCCAAAATAAAGGGTCAAGATTACTTTGTCTTACTTTTAATCCAAGGGTCATAATTAGTCTTTGCTACTTTTTAAGACCAAATCTCCACCCTTGATTAATTCTTCATCCAATGGTCATAAATGGTCTTTGTCACTTTTTAAGACCAAATCTCCATCCTTGATCAATTCTAAATCCAATGGTTGTAAATGGTCACTTTATATAATTAATTTTACACCGTTGATTAAATCTACGGTTGATATTGAAGCTTGCCTAATTAAGTTTATTCTCACACCATTGATTAAATCAATGATGATTATCTTATGTTTCTTTATTAAATTTATTTCTTAACCATTAATTGAATCAATAGTGGATATCCAAACCACCAATGTTGACTTAAGCAATATAATTTCTATTTTTATCTACTAAAAATCCCACGAAAGAATATATTTACTGTATTTTTATCGCCCGATAATTAAATACAGTACAAAACAAATTTTCTAAAACTGTTTCCGGATTCAGATTTAGTAAGATCCCCTGTCTCCGTCTAAACAGTACAAATTTTCTATTCAGTAGAAAAATTTTCCACTTTATGGGACCCACCTGGGCCCACGTATGGTCACCTGGGCCCACAAACACCTCGTGGGGCCAACAAACGGAAAAAAATTCAAAATCACACATAAAATCACAAAAATTAGAAAACGTATGAAAATCAAGCCAGATTGTTAAAAATAATTAACAGTCAAGAGAAATAAATACAAAAAGATTTTTTTCGGCCCGAAAATTATTATTTTCCTGACACAGAGTAAATCACTCAAAATGATCAAATACGCTGACGGAATAATCAAAATAATTTTACAGTATCCAAAAATTACTAAATAATAAAATTCTATTAACTGTCAAAATTACTGTTTAAGAGATGGAAAATTTGGGGTGTTACAATACTCCCCCTCTAAAAAGAAATTTCATCCTCAAAATTTGAGAAACATGATTTCACACCCTTAGAATAAATACGGATATGGTGCTTTCATCTTATTTTTCAATTCTCATAAAGCTTCCTCTCTTACATCTTGCTATACTATTCTAATCCCACAAAATCTCTTTGCTGATGTTCAACTTCTCCTGATCAAACAGATATCTCAGACTCCTATCATAGAGATTTTGTTGGTTATTACTGAAGATGTTGAATGTTACTCCAGAAAGAAAGAATTTTCATATCTCTGATATCAACATAACGACAACCAATCTTCATTCATGCCTAGAATAGTTTTTCTCAGATAACTTCCAACTAATGTAATGTAATGTTAAGCTAATGTAATGTATTACTTAAAATTTCCTTATCTTCGTATCACTACATATTCTAGATTTTTACTTTTAACAGGAAATGTCTCACTAACTGAGTTCTTCTTTCCACAGCACTATACCGGATACTTCCGTAAATTTTTTTTCTACGATTTTCCATTACTGTCTTAAATTTTTCCCATAGAAGAATTGTTCCAATCTTTTGAAGAATTCACCACGCTTCTACTGCGTTACTCAGATACGTTAACATGGATACAAATATAGAAATATCCTTTCTTGCAAGATATTCTTTCAATTGCAGGAGATAAAAGAAAACATCATGGAAGATAACAAAATGAATCGAACTTGTTATCGAATATATCCAGCAAAGAATTGGATGTAACCCGATTTTCAAAAATGAATTTTCTCTGGATTACTCACAGTCTGTTGAAATAATCTCATTGGATATGGTTGGAAAATAACCAATCCATTTTCAAAGACCACGTCTGTTTATGAAACAGATCAAACTAACACAAAATTTTGAACAACAGATCAAACTAATACAAAGATTTGATCTATAACAACAACTTGAATAGCTCGATTAGCTAAGAATAGAAACAGAAGTAAACAAATCAGAGGATAACGAATAACTCTAACATATAATTGATCTACTCAATCATATGTCATAAGGAATAGGTTATTCACAGAAATATTCAGTATGGTTTATAGGATTAGCTCTAATGACACAATCTCCATTGATTAAATCTTCCGCTCAGAACACTCCCGTTCCATTCAGAGTAACAACTTCCCTTACTATCTAAAATTTTTACTAATAGAAAACTCTATTTTCAAAGAACACATCAGAGATTATACTCTTTGAAAATGTGTCCAACTTTTTCGTAAATTATTTTCTTGACGTACATTCCTTCATTTAAGTACTTTCTTTCACAGCACTTACTTCTTTTGGTTTCCTCAATGGTTATAAATTCATTTTCCATCGAAATCAATTACTTTCTCAATATCCTAAAAAAATATCAGGTTCCAAAATTACGAAATCTTATATTCCAAGACTGATTCTTTTCCATCAGATCCTAAACTTCAACTTCCAGTTTCCACTGAACAGCGGTCCTTTGTTCGTGCAGTCATCTTTCCACACTGCTCCTGTTGCTCCCGTAGCTGCAACTGCATTACTAGTAACATGTTTCACTTCCACACAAGTATAACTATCCCGAGCCATTCACTTATTTTTTTTCGAGGCGTGCGGATCAAAATACAATGGATCTAATATCCATTATAAACAGCATTATTTCCTTTCAAAAAACAAACACAGAGAACACAACACAAGCAAAATAGACCTAACAACAAACCCCAAAAGACTCAAACCGTGCTCTGATACCAATGTAACACCCTAACTCTGATACCAACTAATGTAACACCCTAACTAAGGCATCACATTTCTGACTTCCAACTCATAATCTGAAAATAAGTTCGCACAAAGTTTGAGTTATAAAAGATGGGTTTCAAAATTTCTTCTTTACTGAAACGTAAATTTACTGAAAATATTAGGTAATATTGAAAATCATATTTTAACTATTCACTATACAATATTTACACCAATTAATATCATAATTTAAAGAGAAATATAAAATTAATAGACTTATATATTTTTTTGATAGACAAGGTAGCAAACCCCGTGTCGGGTCCTACTTAATAGCACGGTACAACACTAACGAGAAACTTTAACATACTTATTCCTTATCGTCCATCTTGATGCATCAAACATCTGTTTCTTTGTCAACACGCACACCTTCGAGTCCTGAATGTCCACTCCTTATTGTTGTCACCAATCTCGGAGTATCCATCGCCTAGTTATGTCTAAGACAACTTGATCTTTCTATTATTTGATTTTAACGATCTGAGACACAACAAAACAATATAACAAAGAGGTGAGATCACCTACACCAATACCAACATGGCAGCACAGAGATAACACACAGCCAACAATATCATACAGATAGATCATACCATAATCATGTTATCAGCATTATCATCATCATCATCCAAGTATTCATAACAATCATTATAACTAATATTCCTCAATTAATATATATCACACTGAGATATAAATGCTCGATTTATGCATATGTACAAAGACTCATTTTATCAAAAACGACTCCATGGAGGTTTTCACAATTTCGAGAAGAATGCTCTGGTCAATTGTCAGCCTTAGCCCAAAGACAATCTCCCAGTTGTTGAAAAGAATCGTGTTCTTGTCGGGTATCGTCAATGTGTTGCAACGGATTGCATCGCCAAGTGGCACAGGTACTCACCAGCTGTCCACTGATCGACTGCCGCGCCTCGACGCCCCCAAGATCCATCATAGACCTCACTATCAATTCTCATTCCCTCTTCAACCACAAGTGCCATAATTGCTATTAGCTATCTTTTATACAATGCACGAATTTATCAGTGCAAGTCCAACCCCAACGGGCCAAATCTTTTCAGTTTCATTTGTACAATGCACGAGTATATCAGTGCAAGTCCAACCCCAACGGGCCAAATCTTTTCAATGCATGTATAATGCACCAAATCCAAATACGGGCATCTCTTTCTAATGCATATAAAATGCACCAAATACCAATCATAGGCAAAACACGTCACTCTCTCATACAGTGTCCATACACTGGTTAA
This sequence comes from Ormosia semicastrata, assembly GCA_029884595.1. NCBI lineage: Eukaryota > Viridiplantae > Streptophyta > Magnoliopsida > Fabales > Fabaceae > Ormosia > Ormosia semicastrata. The sequence continues at coordinate 7,525,375 of JAQQTO010000040.1, forward strand.
ACAGTAATTATATTGTATTTTCAACACAAAATCATGTTATCATGTTTTCATAGTTATAAAACACTTTCATCGTATTTTTACAAGATTGCGCAATATTTTCATTATGTTTTCACAATTCCGAAATGTTTCTGTTATGTTTTCAAAATATCGTAACACTTCTATTACATTTTCAAAATTCTGAAACGTTCTGTTATATTTTCACAATACCGTAAAAATATTCTATTACTTTTAAATCACATAGTGACTTTTCAACAGTACGTCAAATATTTAAACTCACATAAAATATTTAAACGTAATTCAAATCACGTAGAAATATTTTAACATATTTTAAATCGTGTAGGAATATTTTACTATATTCTAAATCATTTTTAAGATACGTAAATCATTTTTCACCACAATTTTATTACAAAAATATTTCTTAACCTTCAAAAATTTCATTTCATCCTTTCTCAAAATATTATGACTTTGTACTTCATTTTTCACATTTTCTTACTCAAGAAAATCTTTTGTCACGTTTCTTTACTCAAGAAATTCTTTTTCAAATATAATCCACAAAATTACTTTTCCATTGATATAAATCAATGTTTCAAATCTTAAAATTTCCAAACGTACTTCAAAACTTGAAAATAAGTTATAATTGAGTAAAATCTCAAAATACCATTATATTCTCCATTTTTCCCCAAATCATTTCCAAATTAACCTACTTCAAAATAAATTGAAGTTTGAAAACATTTTCATTTACAAAACTTAATTTTTCAAGTGAGTAAAATACTCTGATTCCCTTTTCGAATTTCTTGTATTAAATCAATTATATTTTCACTTGGAAAATTACTTTGTTTCATCAAAATCTAGGCATTACTATTTGAAAAATTATCAAAACATTTTTCCTTTTAAATTGATATGGTTTTACACAAACAAAACCATTAAAGTTTTATTTTCAAAACCAAAGTACCGATTGGTCATATAACAAACCCATTTGTTCAAATTCATTTTCACTTTCTTTGCAAATCCTTTTTCATTCTTAGTCAAAAATCTTTTAATATATATTTTCTCAAAATCACTTTTTATTAATCTAGTACTACAAAATCATATTGAGTTGATTTAATTATTGTTTCTTAACTTTAAATTTCCTAACGTTTTCCAAAACCCAATAAATAAATTCTACGTTAGAAATTTTAAGTTACAAACGTTTTCCTTTATATTTCTAAATCACTTCTAAAAATTGATTAATTTGAAGTTCAATACTTTCAATCTTCTTTTTCTTTTATTTATGAAAATTCCACTTCACTTAATTTATAACACTTAATTCCCTTTTCAAAAATCTTTATTTGAAAATTCTTGTATTTCATAGCATCAAAACATTTTTCTAAATTATCAAAACCTTATAGATGGCCATTGGAACCATGAAATATTTTTCTTCTAATTTAAATAAATTCCATTCTTGTTTCTACACAAAATATATCAATAAAATTTCATTCTAAAATTTGTGTTCATGTTTTCTTAAAAAAAATAAACCTTTAGTTCATTTTTCATACTCCTCAAATCAATCCAATTTTATTCTTCCATAAACATATTAATTTGTAAACACCTATTTTGAGGTGTCTTGGCCGAAATTCTCATTGTTCTAGGGATCAAAATTTAATTTCCTTGTTCTTGAAAAATTTCAACATCGACCCAAATCAAGGGCATCAAAACCGTAACTCTTCCTTGGCCATTGGAACCAAGATCAATTTTCTTTCCATCCACACATCATGGCATACATATATATATTTCATCATAAATATCACAAACATGCCATATACTCATCATACATATTATAAGTATACTATCAAAGCCATAAAATCATGCAAAGCATATTAAGCATGGACAAAAATAATCAAAGCACAAGAAAATAAAGCAAAGCTCATAAATACACAATTAATTATTACATAACCATGGATTGGAATTCTCACATGAATTCACAATCCATCAAATATAAGACCATCTCCCACCACCATAATTGGTTGGTGAGATGGATCTCCCTCTTACCTCTTGAAGATCCTCAAAGCTTCTTGATTTTGCTTCTCTTTCCAAGTCCTTCAACACCAAGGGCTTCTCAAATTCAAAACAAAATACATAGAAATTAGTATACTAAACTTGATTAAGAGGAACCATGGGTCAAACATGGTTTAGATCATGAAAAAGAAGAGAAGAAATGAAGTCTTCTTATACTTCACCTCAAAAACCCCATAACTTTATTCTTGAAGAAAGTCCATGAAGATGAATGATTTAGAGAAAGTCTCCAACATGAAAGTTGCTTAGAATAAGGTAAGGATTCAAGAAACTAGGTTGTATGAAATTAAAGAGTGATGGAGGATGGATTTTGGTTGCTTGACCAAATGGCTTCTCTTAAAGCATAAAGATGGAATTTTTTATTTTTGATAGAAACTTGAAGCTTGGATTTGAAGCTCTTAGAGTGTGATTTTGGGAAAACTTTCTAAATGAAAAGTGTTTAGAATGGTGTTTAGGTTTAGGAAATGATGTGAGTGAAAATTATAGGTGAATAATGGTGCTTGTGGGTTGCTTGGCCGAATCATAAGGTGAGAAAAGGAAGGAAAATGGTTGTTTTGTGTTCTTGGAACTTTGAGAGAATTTGATGAAGGCTTTTTGGTGAAGTAGAAAAATGAATATGGAGAGTGTAACCAAAGGTGCTACTACCGTGGGAGTGAAAGAATGGAGAGATATGAATTCATTTGGCATAATTGAAGGCTATCACATGATGCACAAAGTCTTCCACTTTGTCATCTTTTTCTTTGGCCTAAAAAGGCTATACAAGCATGTCTAAACATGTCTCCTCCTTCCTAACACTCCAAAACCGTCCCCCCTTCCTCATGCATTCCAAAGTTGTCATAATTACTTGTTAATTGATTGGTTAATTCATTATATTATGTTTCCTAATCAATCTTAACTAATTTTCTAATTACATAACTAATTAATTAGACATATTATTTCATATATTATAATCTCTAATTAAAATTAGGATATCTAATTAAGAATTAGATTATAACAATTTAACATTTAATTTAGTTTACTTGGCTTGTTAATTAGGCCATTATTTGAAGCATTTCTAGCCATTGATTAATTCAATGGTTAGGATTTAGGTAGATTTTTGATTTTTAAAAGACTAAATCTAAGCCATTGGATCCTTCTCCTTTAAATTCTAGCCAATAGATGTGTCTCCAAAATAAAGGGTCAAGATTACTTCTTCTTACTTTTAATCCAAGGGTCATAATTAGTCTTTGCTACTTTTTAAGACCAAATCTCCACCCTTGATTAATTCTTCATCTAATGGTCATAAATGGTCTTTGTCACTTTTTAAGACTAAATCTCCACCTTTGATCAATTCTAAATCCAATGGTTGTAAATGGTCACTTTATATAATTAATTTTACACCGTTGATTAAATCTACGGTTGATATTGAAGACTTTTAATTAAGTTTATTCTCACACCATTGATTAAATCAATGATGATTATCTTATGTTTCTTTATTAAATTTATTTCTTAACCGTTAATTGAATCAATAGTGGATATCCAAACCACCAATGTTGACTTAAGCAATATAATTTCTATTTTTATCTACTAAAAATCCCACGAAAGAATATATTTACTGTATTTTTATCGCCCGATAATTAAATACAGTACAAAACAAATTTTCTAAAACTATTTCTGGATTCAAGTTTAGTAAGATCCCCTGTCTCCGTCTAAACAGTACAAATTTTTCTATGCGTAGAAAAATTTTCCACTTTGCGGGACCCACCTGGGCCCACGTATGGTCACCTGGGCCCACAAACACCTAGTGGGGTCCACAAACAGAAAAAATTTAAAATCACACATAAAATCACAAAAATTAGAAAACGTATGAAAATCAAGTCAGATTGTTAAAAATAATTAACAGTTAAGAGAAATAAATACAAAAAGATTTTCCCCAGCCCGAAAATTATTATTTTCCTGACATGGAGTAAATCACTCAAAATGATCAAATACGCTGATGGAATAATCAAAATAATTTTACAGTATCCAGAAATTTCTAAATAGTAAAATTCTATTAACTGTCAAAATTACTTTTTAAGAGATGAAAAATTTGGGGTGTTACAGAAGCACCATGTTATTTTTATATGGTTTTAAATTGATTTTTATACCTACTAAGAATTATTCAATTCTCACCCTGTTGTCATGGTAACTTGTCTGAACAAGGTAAAATTGAATCCGAGCCTTTCTTGTGTAGCTGTCATATATTTAAGTTCATGAAGATAATGGCCTCTAAAAACTCTGATGTTATCACCCTAACCACCCCTCAACCTACCCCTCCACCTGCTACACTCGTTCCTGACCCCGAGGATCTTGTTCATTTCAACATCATTCAACTTCCTATCAAACTTACTGGCAAAAACTACCTTGCTTGGTGCAAACACATTAACTCTCTTCTTGTTGGCCATAATATTGTTGGCTATGTCACCAGAGCTACTCCTTGCCCTCATGCTACCATTGTTAATGGTGCAACAACCACTCCCAATCCTGCACACTCTTATTGGGTGCATCGGGACCAACTTTTGTATCTTACAATTCTTGATTCTTGTGACGCTGAAGCATGCACCGTTATGTCCAACACTTTCGCTGAAGCATGGCTCAAGCTTCGGCGTGCTTATGCTAATCGCTCCCGCTCAAGCATTATGTCTATCAAAGAATGTCTGAGCTCTATCACCAAAGGCCCATCTTCTGTCATTGACTACCTTCATTCCATCCATAGTATTGTAGATGAGTTTGGTTCTTATTGGTCATCCCGTTGATTACCTTGATCTTGTTATCCATTCCCTTAACGGTCTCTGTCCTTCGTTTCTGTGAGTTCTTTACTACCTTGAGAACGTGACACTCCAATCATGTTTGACGAGTTCTTTGATAAACTAGTATATTTTGAGCTCTTTCTCCAATACGAAGAACACTTGAATGCTAGTGTTCTTGGTAATTCCACTGGTCGGGGAAAGTCAACTCTTGGCCTTCCTCTTACTTTTCAACCTCAAGGATCAAAGAAGACTAGTGTTGTTGTATGCCAATTTTGTAAAAAGAGGGGTCACATATATAATACTTATAACCGTGTTATTTGGTATCCTCCAAAACCTACTTCTCTTGTTGACAACATGGTTACCACGGCCACAAGTTTTGCTCCGACATGGCTCTCTAGAGCCTCCTGTTAAGATTAATTCACAAAACCAAACTAGTTCGGTAAGTGCACCGAATCGCAACAAGTAATATAATGATGAGAAAAGAGATATCGTCTTCACAGGGATTGTAATTGTTTATCAAAGCAAAAGAAAAGATTGTTTCTACTTGAACTGAAAATAAACTTTTGGTAACTTGGAATGTATTGGTTTTAAACAAGTATAAGTGAAATGAATTAAAAACTGAACAATTAACAAATTAAAGAATATTTTTAGATTTTTAAGGAGAAGAAAATCTATCGAGTAAAGATGCTAGGGTCTGAATCCTATTGTTTACCCTCTTATGCTACTGATTTACCCTCAATACAAGTGATAAACATGCATTTGAAGTTCCAATCAACATATTAGACTTAGATCAATTCCTTGATTCAAAGCCCATTTAACCCAAAATACAAAACTCAATTCCTTAGGTAATTGTTAATTCAGATTAAGCATTAATAACAATGATTTCTTGGAACACATAATTACATAGATATATTCCTATATTCAATCATAATTATGCCAACTCAACTCAATTCCAGCATTACAACAAATTTTTCAATTAGAAGAAATACCCAAAATCAAATCAATAGTGATCAAGTATTGATTAGCATTAAGCAAATAGTAAGATGACCGAATACATAAAATTAACTTGTATTGAAATAGTAAAACAGATTATATAAGAGTTTTCACAATGTTCACCTAACCCTAACTCAAAGAGATTTAGCTACTCATAATGAAAGGGGAAGAGATAAGAGAAATCAAACAAATAGAAGAAGAAGAAGCCATTGATTCTTCAAGGTGTTGTTCCCAAGCTTGAATCATCAATGGAAGTGGAAGAAGAAGAAACCTTAGCAGAGCTCTGGGTGAAAATCCCCAAAATTATGGAGTTCAGAAAAACAAAACGAAAAGATCCGTAAAAATTATTTTCTCTGGCTATTTTAAAATTGGCTAGAGGCGATGGCCCGCGTGACAGGCAAGCTCCAGCAGCTCCAAAGATCCTTCCAATCAACATCTTGCCTCATGATGAATGTTCCTCGCCTCGCGATGGAATGCATTCTCGCCTAGCGATGGAAAACCTTCGCCTCGCGATGGACGCATGAATGAGATTTTTCTCTTTTTTCCAAATTAAAACCAACTTGTTTCAATCAAATTTTTTCATTCCATTAGCCAATGAACATAAAAAACCTATAATACTCAAAAATAATGAAAACTTATCTAAATTCTACCTAAATTCTTTAATTCAAAAACTAATTTGACCCAAAAACTTACTTGTGCTGGAGATTTAACATAACCCTAAACTTAGAGTTTTGCTTGTCCTCAAGCAAACAACCAATTTCAAATAAGGGTCGGAGATTAAAACCAAGTTTTGATTCATTTTTCAAATAATCCATTCAAACTTAGTCACAAAATTGAACAACCCACCAAAGTTTCATCAATCATTGCACAATCAATTCACTTTTTTGCATTTGTGTTTCCCAATCAACACAGCTTTATGTAACCAGAACCATGGATCCACTAAAAGCAACAAATCCATCCTCACTACTCCTCTCCAAAAAAGGTGTTTCACTCAACTCAAGTGTCTAGAGGTGTTTTTTACACTCAATTCACATCACAAGCAGCACCCTACCATAAGCTTGACAAAATTCTAGAGAAGTAAATGCAATGCAATGCAATGCACACACACATTAAAAGAGGTCTTTTTGGGTTGTAATGGAGTTTAGGTAAATGTAAGAAATCATTTGGACAAGAGGCTTTTTGTACTTGAAATTAGACACAAGTCATTTCATGGCACTCATAAGTCATCCTTCAATTTATTCAGTACCAAATTCCCCAAAACAATTCTTCAAAACAAATGAAATGAGAAACGATAATTTTTTTCTCTTTTTTTTATATTTTATTTTCTCTCTTTTTGTTTTTGCTTTTGTTTTTTGTTTTTTATCAAAACTTTTTTTCTTCTTTTTTTTAAATTAATCTAAATTGGACAAGGAAAAGTCCACAACTACCCCAAACTTAAAACATTGATTGCCCTCAAGCAACCCCAAACTTAAGAATTGGCCAAGAAATGCCATAAAATGACCCATACCTAACTCCAAGTAAATAAGGACAATGGTTTTCCAGTTATAGGCTTGTAATGAGGGGTAAGATCTAAGAAAGGCTAAAAGCTCAAGGGGGCAGCAAAGGATCAAACTATACAGGTGGTTTATTTAAGCTCTAGTTAAGAACAAGAAAAATGCCTCAGTATGTTTGAACAAGCAAGCAAAAACAACTAAGAACAAAGTCAAGTTCTGAAAAATGCCACATGCAATGGAAACACACATGAAAGAAATGATAGTGTTTAGGCCCAAATACTCACAAGTGTTTGTGAGAGTGAGGAAAGACATGTAACAATCAATTTCACCTTGATAAAAGTTACAGTGAGCTGCTGAAAAAGGTACACACCCAAGCAAAATTATACCTCCTTACACAACTCATGTAAAACGAGGTGTCAAGTTCACAATTGTGTGCAATATTTGAAAGTTAAGCAAGGAATGAGTTCAATGCAGACAAAACAGTCAAGAGAATTAATAGTCATCATCCAACAAAACCTAAATAATGAAAAGTCACAAACGAGTTCAATTGGGCAAGATAATAGCAAAATAAAAAATTAAACGCCCCCAATTGACTCATCAGCTAAACCCTATCATTACACTCTGCAACAACATCCTCTGAGTGCCCCACATCCTCAGCAATAGTCTGATCATCCGAATGCTTCTGAGCGCTCTCCACATCACCCTCTAATTGCTCCTCATCATCCATAGCAACCTAATCCGCTTGGATAGGATTGTCGACTGGTTCCTCCTCAACATCTGGTGCAGCAACTCCAGACCCACCAGCACCATGGCTATGCCCCATAAACGGTTGCATCATACTCTGGAAGTATTGCTCAGTGGAAGGATCAAGCGACACATCAGCTAGCAAGGATAAATCAAATCCCCATGCTGGAGCCCGAGATTGCATCATCAGCTCGATATTACTCATAAACTAGAAACACAGAGCATTCAATCTTCCAAGAGACTGAAGGTGCTGACCATGAAGAACCTGCGTAGCCTGAATGATGGAAAGCTGCTATTGTATATCAACCAAAGATAGTGGCTCAGGGGCTCAGGCAGGTACCCTGGGTTCCTCTTCCTGTAGCTCCAGTGTTGGTGCAGCATCAATTGGTCCCGATGGTTGTTTCCTTATCCACTGGGCGAAAATTGGTGCTGTGGGCTTCCCAATGGTATCAGTATCGGATACAGGAACATCCGCTTTAGTATATAACAAGCAAATTAAAGATGGATAAGCTAGAGTGCTAGTATCATCATTCACAATTTGGAGCATCTCCCTAGCAATGATATCACTAAGGTTGATGGATTCACCCTTCATAAGTGCAATAATGAGTTGTGCTCTGTGAATGATGACATCCGAGTTGTTTGAACAAGGAAGGATAGTGTCATGAACAAATGCAGACCACGCCTTGGCGAGTGGTTTCATATCCACACTTTTGAATCTTTGGGGAATATTGTCCTGGGTCTTAAACCACTCCGCACCTGGCCTGCATAGGTACTCCAATAACTCATTATAATCAATCACCCTATCTGTTCTGGTCTTATAAGCGCATTCCCGTGGAATGGGAAGACTCAGAACTTCACTAATGCATTGCCTAGTAAAATTGATGGATTTGCCTCTGACATAGCTAATATAGACACAAGATGTGCCCAGAGCTCTGTAGGCATTAGCATAAAACTCCCGGACAATTTCTAGACAATGATTATTAACAAATCTAGTCAGTTTTCCCCATTTCCTCTGAGCAATTTCAGATTGAATCACTAGTATGGACTCCTGATAGAAGTCAAAGGTTCTGTCAGTGATGATCTTCTTCTTGCTGATGATAGATTTGAACCTTTCTTGATGTTCAACAGAGTAGTACAGATGCTCTATAAACTCAGGTGCTTGCTCTTCAACCTGCTTCCTTTTTTTTTTGCTTTCCTTGTTTGGATGCCATGTTCTGAAAATGAAATTTATCATTCAATCAGTGAAGGTCATGCAATGCCAAAAAGCAAGAAGGTGACTTCTTAACTTAAGTCAAAAGATGCAACAAACACCTTGGAAACAATGTGTTATCATGTCAATTCCATTTATGTACACAAGGCTTCATGCCTAATCAAGAAGTAACAGAACATGTAATTAAAGTACAAGAGAATGCACAACCTCAAAAACATGTTAGGGCAATGGGAAAATTTGAAAACATCAAGAATGTGTGCATAACCTCAAATATCATTGGGAATTTTAGCAAACATATGGTGTGTGAAGTATATGCAATGGGAAAAATTGGGAACAAAGATGCCTGTACATTACCATTCCATAAATTCACAACTTGAACCAAAAGCATAAATCCACAAGGTATTTCAATCACACAATACTATGAAATCGCTTAGTATTATGCACAACCCATGGGCGCAGCATAGCAGCATTATGAGACAATGAACAAAAGAGAACCTTCACAATAATAAACATTGGCACGAACCCTAGAGTGAAGATAGAGGAGAAGGCATACCTGATGTTGAATAGCAGAGAAATAAAGTCTGAAGAGTGGGTTAGAATTAGAGAAATGGAAGAAATGTAGGATAAGGGAAAAACCGAGTGAAAACCCTAGCAGAGAATGTGGAATGTGGGCGTGGGAAAACACTTCAAATGACCAACTATTTAAAGAAATCGACCCATCGCTTGGCGAATACAAAATGTCATGCCACGATGGAACACACTGGACAGATTGAAAGATGGTCATCAATCCATCGCCTGGCGAATTCTACACTATCACCTAGCGAAATAAGTCAGAGAGCTCAAGCTTGAAATTCGCCTCATGATTAAAACTGATCGCCTGGAGACAGTGCTTTGGGAAGTACATAGAAAGTTGGTCTTTTAAATCGCCTCATGATTAAAAATCACCGCCTTGCGATATAAGTCAGTAGCTTTTGGGAAAAATTCACTGCGCGATGGGAGAATTACCGCGAGGCGATGAGCACTGGGAGGAACTTTGAATTTGCACATCGCACATCGCCTTGCAATGGCCTTAGCAATGCCTTGTAATTGAAGTTAGAAACAACTTACCAGAAATTCATTGCGCGATAAGGAGTTATCGCCCCGCGATGCAACCTGATTCAGATGTGGGTTGTTCAAGTCAGCCTCTCACCTGGCGAGATATCCCTTCTCACTTGGCGATGAAAGTTAGAAATAACTTGGAAGAAATTCGCCTCGCGAGAAAGACTCATCGCCTAGCGATGACATGCTGGGAGACACATAGAACACTTTTGCCTTTGAAATCACCTCGTGAAGAAAACTGCTCACCTGGCGATGGTGACTGAAAATTAATATCACTGGGCGAGCAAATACATTCGCCTGGCGAGGGACTGAACTTCTTCTGCTTTAATTCTAACTTTCAACAGCTCATTCCTTGCTTAAACAACAGAATTTCAACATCATCCCTGCAGCAACAAGTACCAAGTCAGATCATAATTAGCATTTCATTTTGACAAAAACAAAACAAAGAAAATAGAAAAAGATAAATGATTAAGAAAGAAAAGTTGCTTGGGTTGCCTCCCAAGAAGCGCTAGTTTAACGTCGTTAGCTCGACGCCTTATGAGTTTTATGGCTCATGCAAAACAAGAGCAGCTTGTGCTCTTTCTATCACCCCACCAAGATAAAGTTTCAACCTCTGACCATTGACTTTGAAAGATCATTTTGAAACTGAATCTTCCACTTCTATTGCTTCACATGGTGTCACTTCTTTGACAGTGAATGGTCCTGACCATTTAGACTTCAATTTTCCTGGAAACAACCTTAGCCGTGAATTAAACAACACCTGTTGTCCAGGATGAAAATGTCTCTGTGAGATGTACTTGTCATGGTAGACCTTCATCTTCTGCTTGTATATCCCCATATTCTCATATGCGTGCACACGCAGTTCATCCAGTTCATGCAGTTGATTAATTCTCTTTTCACCACTCAAGGTAGGATCAAAATTCAAGAATTTTAAAGCCCAATATGCCTTGTGCTCAAGTTCTACTGGTAAATGGCAAGACTTACCATAAACTAGCTATTATGATGACAAGCCTAAAGGTGTTTTCTAGGCTGTCCTATATGCCCATAAGGCATCATCCAATTTATTTGCCCAGTCCTTCCTTGAATTACTAACTGTCTTCTCCAGAATTCTTTTGATTTCTCTATTTGATACCTCTACTTGGCCATTGCATTGAGGATGGTATGGAGTGGCCACTTTGTGTTTAACATCATGCTTGGAAAGAACATTTTGCAGCTGGTTATTACAAAAATAAGTTTTCCCATCACTTATCAACACTCTTGGAACTCCAAATCTAGAAAAAATGTTCTTTTTGACAAATTTGACCACTATTTGAGCATCATTTACAGGAGTGGCCATAGCCTCAACCCATTTTGAGACATAGTCAACAGCCACTAAAATGTACTGATTAGAGTAGGAAGAAGGAAATGGCCCCATGAAGTCAATGCCCCAACAATCAAATAATTCAACTTCTAAAATGGGATTCAAGGGCATTTCACTCTTCCTTGAGATGTTGCATGTTCTTTGGCATTTGTCACAGGCCTTCACATGGTTATATGCATCTTTAAAGATGGATGGCCAATAGAATCTAGACTGTAATACCTTAGCAGCAGTACATTCTCCATTGAAATGCCCTCCACAAGGGGAATCATGACAGTGCCAAAGTATCTTCTACCCTTCATCTTGTGAGACACACCTCCTAAGAAGTCCATCTGGCCAATCTTGAAAAGAAATGAATCATCCTAAATGTAATATTGGGCATCTCGAAAAAATTTTTTTTTCTGTTGCCATGTAAAGTCTTCTAGTATGACAATAGCAGCCTTGAAATTAACCATATTAGCAAACCATGGCCTCTCCTTAATTGTAAACAACTTTTCATCTAGAAACTCCTCAAGGATATCTCTTTCTTTAGCAGTGACTTCTGAGTTTTCTAGCCTGGACAAGTGGTCTACTACCATATTTTTACTTCCCTTATTGTCTTTAATTTCAAGATCAAATTCCTGCAACAATAAAATCCACCTAATCAGTCTAGGTTTTGATTCTCCCTTAGTTAGCAAATATTTAATTGCTACATGATCAGTGAACACAGTAATCTTAGAGCCAATCAAATAGGAATGAAATTTCTCCAAGGCAAATATTATGGCAAGCAATTCCTTTTCAGTTGTGGCATAATGAATTTGGTTCTCATTAAGGACCTTGCTTGCATAATAAATTGCATGAAAAATTTTATCCCTTCTTTGCCCTAATACAGCTCCTACTACATAGTCGCTTGCATCACACATAAATTCAAATGGTAACTCCCAATCAGGGGCTACAATAATAGGAGTAGAAATCAATTTGTTCTTCAAAAGATTAAAAACATGCAAGCACTCATTATCAAAATCAAAAGAAGAATTCTTAATGAGCAGATTGCACAATGGCTTTGCAATTTTTAAAAAATCTTTGATGAATCTTCTATAGAAGCCAGCATCGCCTAGAAAACTTCTCACGCCCTTCACATTCAATGGCGGAGGTAGCTTTGCTATCACTTCAATCTTAGCCTGATCTACCTCCATACCGCTGGCTAAAATATTATGGCCAAGTACAATGCCTTCCTGCACTATGAAGTGACATTTCTCCCAATTTAAGACTAAATTGGTTTCCATGCATCTCTTAAGAACATTAGTGAGGTTAGATAAACAATGATCAAATGAAGTACCAAAAACAGAGAAATCATCCATAAAGACCTCTATATATTTTTCGATCATATCAGCAAAGATAGAAAGCATACACCTCTGAAAAGTAGCGGGAGCATTGCAAAGACCGAAAGGCATCCATCTATATGTAAAAACTCCATAGGGACGGGTGAATGTTGTCTTTTCTTAGTCTTCAAGATTGACTATAATTTGATTATAACCAGAATAGCCATCAAGGAATCAATAATAGGCTTGTCCAGATAATCTTTCAAGCATCTGGTCCATGAATGGAAGAGGAAAATGATCCTTCCGGGTAGCTTGGTTAAGCTTTCGGTAGTCGATGCACATACGCCAACCCGTGACTGTTCTAGTGGGAATTAATTCATTCTTTTCGTTCCTCACCACAGTCATACCTCCCTTTTTAGGGACAACCTGAACCGGACTCACCCAAGCACTATCGAAATAGGATAAATCATTAAAAGGCTTCAAGGAGTTTCAAAGACTCTCCTTCTCACTACTTCTTTCATTGTGGGATTTAACTTTCTTTGTGGCTGAACCACTGGCTTGAATTCCTCCTCGAGTTTGATCTTGTGCATACAGAAAGCTGGACTAATCCCTTTTAAGTCAGAGATAGTCCATCCAATTGCAGTTTAGTGCTCTCGGAGTACCCTTACAAGCTTCTCTTCTTCAAGTTTTGATAAAGAACTGCTGATTATCACTGGATTTGCATCTTGATTACCAAGAAAAACATATTTCAAATGAGATGGCAAGGGTTTCAACTCTAGTTTTGCTTTTTCCTCCACCTTGTCATTACTCAGCTCTTCTTTCATCTTATTAATAGCACTATTTGCTTGATTTGCTTCTAGATACTGCAAACATTCCTCAATGATTTCATCATCTACCTCACCAGGATTATCAATAGCATTCACAAACACTCTTTCAAGAGGTGTAGTTGGAGTATTATGCTGAATAGATTCTACAACTGTAGTATCAATCAAATCCACCTGATAAGAAGTTTCTTTATCATCCGGGTGTTGCATCGCTTCAAAAACAGTAAGGGTGACTTTCTCATCCTGCACTCACAGCATTAACTGCCTTTGCTAAACATCAATGAGGGCTCTTCCAGTAGCTAAAAATGGTCTTCCAAGAATCAAAGGTACCTCTGCATCCTCATCCATGTCCAATACGACAAAATCAGCTGGAAATATAAATTTATCAACTCTTACTAGCACATCTTCCATGACTCCATAGGGGTGTTTAATTGACCTATCTGCAAGTTACAAAGTCATTCTTGTTTGCTTGACCTCACCTCCCCCAAGCTTTTTAAGCATAGATAATGGCATCAAATTTATGCTTGCTCCTAAGTCATAGAGAGCTTTTCCAATGGTCATGTTACCAATAGTGCATGGAATTGTAAAACTCCCCGGATCTTTCAATTTTCGGGGAAGCTTCCTTTGAAGTATTGCACTGCACTCTTCTGTCAATGCGACCATTTCATCTTCCTTGAACTTCCTCTTCTTAGTCAACAATTCCTTCATAAATTTAGCATATGTAGGCATTTGTTCCAATGCCTCTGCAAAAGGAATGTTGATTTGGAGACATTTGAAAATGTCCAAGAACCTTGCAAACTGCTTCTCTTTCTCCTTTTTCTTGCTCAAGTGAGGATATGGTAACTTCACATATAGTGGTATCACTTGAGGCTTATCCCCTTCTTGCAAAATCTGACGCTTTGTTCTCCTCAAGATGGAGTCTTCATCTACTAAGTTAGAATTCTTTTTATCCTCCTTTTTTTGATTTTCAACCTCCACTTCTTTTTCTGCTTTTTCATTTTCTTCTATATTCATAATGTCACTCTTTTTATTTGACTCTTCATCCAACATCCCCCTCATATTTGTCTCAGCAGATCCTGAAACTAATGGCTCCACCACATCCAGTGTGACAGTTTTCCCACTTCTTAAAGTTATAGCTTTGCATGATTCATTTTTGGGATTATCCACTGTATTTCCAGAAAATTATCCCCTGGATTGTTCATCAAGTTGCTTTGAGAGTTGTCCAATTTGATTCTCAAGGTTTTTGATGGATGCTTCTTGGTTTTTGAAATGAGCCTCATGATTTTGGAAATTGGTTTAGGTCATATGCATGAATTGAGTCAATGCTTCTTCTAAAGCAGAAAGTTTCTCTTTAGGTTGTTGTGGTTGAAGAAGTTTGCTTGATTGAGGAGTTTCATGTTATTTCCAAGAAAAGTTGGGATGATTCCTCCACCCTGCATTATAGGTGTTAGAATAAAGGTTCCCTCTTTACCCCTGAAAATTTCCCATATAGTTGGCTTGCTCATTTGAATCACTTTGAGCTTCACAATTACCATTCTCATGTCCTCCCCCACAAAAATCACACCTCATACATTGCATCACAGCCTTGGAATGATGAGAGTGAGAGGAACTTGTTTGTAATGCTTCAAGCTATTTGGTGAGAACCTCCAATTGTTGAGAAACTAATTTGTTTTGGGCTAATAGAGTATTATGTGCATCTAGCTCTAAAACACCCCTCCTTGATTGTACTCCTCTATCATGATGAATGAGATACTTATTTGAAGCCATCGCTTCCACTAACTCTCTTGCTTCTTCAGTTGTCTTGTTATTCATTGTACCCCCTGTCGAAGCATCTAGCATCATCTTTGTATTTGGTCTCAACCCATGGCAAAATGTTTGCATTTGTATTAAGTCATCATAGGCATGATCGGGACACCTTTTCAAAAGCCCTTTGAACCGTTCCCATGCTTCATAAAAATTTTCTATCTTTTTGCTCAAAACTAGTGATTTCAGCCCTTTTTTTGATGAACTTAGAAGTAAGAAAAAATCGGTCCATAAATTTGTCCTCCAATTTATTCCAAGTAGTAATACTTCCTTGAGGAAATGATTGTAACCAATCCTTTGCCCTGTCTCTCAAAGTAAAAGGGAACAATCTCATCCTCTTAGCTTCTTCAGAAACACCATTCAGCTTCAAATTACCACAAATCTCAAAGAAATTCACCAAGTGCAAGTTAGGATCTTCATTATCCACTCCAGAAAATTGATTCTGCTTGAGAACATTCAATAAAGAAGTTCTGATCTCAAATGCATTAGCCTCCACTAGTTGATACTCAATAGCCAACCTTTGACGGTTATTCCTCTAGCCAAAATCTCCCAAAGTCCGCCTAGGTGGTGGTTGTGCAGCCATAACCTCTACTGTGAGAGTATTAGAAGAAGAAGTAGATTATTGTTTTTCTTGAGTTATTTTCTATTGCTTTGCTTTCTTTGCTTGCTTCCTATTTGCTTTTTCTGTTTTCACAATCTCAAGATCAAGCAAAAATTCAGCTACCTTTTTCCCTCGCATAAACAGAAAATAAGAGAATAACAAGTAGCAAATTAACAATATTTAAGAATGAAGGAAATTAATGCAATTAAATTGTAAACAAAACACAAAAGAAAATAGAAACCATTGTCCAAAGTAGTAACTCATTTGCCTTGCTGATAATCAAATCAACAATCCCCGGTAACGACACCAAAAACTTGTTAAGATTGATTCACAAAACCAAACTAGTTCGGTAAGTGCACCGAATCACAACAAGTAATATAATGATGAGAAAAGAGATATCGTCTCCACAGGGATTATAATTGTTTATCAAAGCAAAAGAAAAGATTGTTTCTACTTGAACTGAAAATAAACTTTTAGTAACTTGGAATGTATTGGTTTTAAACAAGTATAAGTGGAATGAATTAAAAACAGAACAATTAACAAATTAAAGAATATTTTTAGATTTTTAAGGAGAAGAAAATCTATCGAGAAAAGTGGTTAGGGTCTGAATCCCATTGTTTACCCTCTTATGCTACTGATTTACCCTCAATACAAGTGATAAGCATGCATTTGAAGTTCCAATCAACATATTAGACTTAGATCAATTCCTTGATTCAAAGCCCCTTTAACCCAAAATACAAAACCTAATTCCTTAGGTAATTGTTAATTCAGATTAAGCATTAATAACAATGATTTCTTAGAACACATAATTATAAAGATATATTCCTATATTCAATCATAATTATGCCAACCCAACTCAATTCCAGCATTACAACCAATTTTCCAATTAGAAGAAATACCCAAAATTAAATCAATAGTGATCAAGTATTGATTAGCATTAAGCAAAGAATAAGATGATCGAATACATGAAATTAACTTGTATTGAAATAGTAAAACATATTACATAAGAGTTTTCACAATGTTTATCTGACCCTAGCTCAAAGTGATTTAGCTACTCATAATGAAAGGGGTAGAGATAAGAGAAATCAAACAAATGGAAGAAGAAGAAGTCATTGATTCTTCAAGGTGTTGTTCCCAAGCTTGAATCATCAATGGAAGTGGAAGAAGAAGAAACCCTAGCAGAGTTCTGGGTGAAAACCCCCAAAATTATGGAGTTCAGAAAAACAAAACGAAAAGATCTGTAAAAAATGTTTTCTTTGTCTATTTAAAATTGGTTGGATAACAGCCATCGCCTCGCGATGGCCCCTCATCGCCTCGTGATGGCCCGCATGACAGGCAAGCTCCAATAGCTCCAAAGATCCTTCCAATCAGCATCTCGCCTCACGATGAATGTTTCTCGCCTCGCGATGGAACGCACTCTCACCTAGCAATGGAAAACCTTCGCCTCGCGATGGACGCATGAATGAGATTTTTCTCTTTCTTCCAAATTAAAACCAACCTGTTTCAATCAAAATTTTTCATTCCATTAGCCAATGAACATCAAAAACCTATAATACTCAAAAATAATGAAAACTTATCTAAATTCTACTTAAATTCTTTAATTCTAAAACTAATTTGACCCAAAAACTTACTTGTGCTAGAGATTCAATACCTCCCATCACATCACCAATGATATGAATAATTTGTCTATCAAAGGCGATTATACCAGGTCTAACCAACTCATGGTAACTAATTGTAAGGGCCTTCCTATTACACATTAGGGTTCCACCACCATTCCCACCTCCTCTCAACCTCTTCAACTTTCTAATATTTTATGTGTTCTTTCTGTTACTCAAAATTTGCTTACTGTTTCTCAATTGTGTCAAGCTAATTATGTCTCTGTTGATTTTTTTTCCACGGCATTTTGAGGTTAAGCCTTTGAGCATGGGTGATGCTACTGTGCAGTCTGAATGAAGACAATGTGTACAAGCTCTCAACCAAACAACCACCACCTCAAACAATCTATTTCCATTCTCCACCATCTCTTCATCTCTGGCATAATCGTCTTAGTCACCCCACTCATCGCACTCTTGATCATGTCCTCAAGTCATGTCAACTGCTATTTTTTCCTTCAGCCAATAAATGTTATGATTGTCTTTCTAATAAGATCCATAAGTTACCTTTCTCTAGTTCTAGCTTAATTAGTGCTCACCCTCTTGACATTGTGTACTCTAGTGTTTAGGGCCTTGCTCCATCACCTTCAATTGATGGCTTTCATTAATTCTTATGTCATTTTTAATGATTAATTTTCTAAATATGTTTGGTTGTACCCTCTTATATTAAAATCTGATGTCTCTACTGTCTTTCCAATATTTAAGTCATTAGTTGAAAATCAATTCAATTATAAAATTAACACCTATACATTAAATGATGGCGAGTTCATCAAATTACATTCTTTTCTTCAAACTTATGGTATCTTTTACTTTACCACACCACCTCACACCCCAGAACATTATGGCTTATCAAAAAGAAAACTCAGACACTTAATTGAAACTACCTATTGCCTCCTAAATCATGCATGATAATACTGTATTTTATATATTTTGTAATCCTCTCACTAGGTTTCTTAAGGTTCAATTAGGCTTAATTAAGTTGGTTTTGACACATTTCATGATTTTGAGCCGAATTGGACAATTAAATAAATTATTGCATAAATTAACCGTAATTATCTCTTTAGCAATGTTTAGTAAACTAGCTATAACTTGAGTTACAAATATCTAATTGATGTGATTTTGGTCTTGTAAGAAAGCTTAGACAATTCCCTACAACTTTGATGTTGAACACTTTTCCAGAATCGGACTCCTTGGAGGTGATATTGGGCTTTGAAGTCAAAATAGAGGAGCTGAAACTGGGTCTAAACACTCTGCAATAATTGGACCATACCTTGAGTTCTACGCATGATTTTGGACTCAAACTAAAGTCATTTTAAAGTAAATATCCAGGCCTATAACTTTCATGAAGACCACTTCTCTCAAAAATGAAAAAATGACTGGACGCACGGCTGTGCATTTACTCAATTATTATTTTTTTTAAAAAAAAGGTCATGGATGACGTTTAAGATTTAATTGTTAAGTTTGATAATTATGGCTCCTGTAGCCACAGTGGAAACAAATTGCCTATAAAAAGGCAATCAATTGCATTTGAAGAGAGACATTCAGGGGAGGGGGAAACTCTGGGCATATTTCCAGAGGAGGAGAGGAGGAATTCTCCTCAGTCTCCCTTCACTTTTCTTTTCTCTCTCTTTTTCTCTTTTTCTCTCTTTTAGTCTATATGTAAATAAGTTTTCGTCTACTTGGGTCAAAGTGTGAAGCTCTTGGTAATAAAATAAGGTTAGATTTATTCCTCTCTTGTGCTTTAATGATTTATCTTTTTAGTAATTATTATACGTGTTATATTTTGTTTCTGATAATTTAGAAACTACCCTTGTAAAGAGGAGTTCTTGATTTATTGTAGACAAAATATTGGCACAGTGAATGCTTTAACCCATTTACAAGTGGTGGTGCTAGAAACTCTCCTTATAAAGTGGAGATCTTGATTTATTGTAGACAAAATATTGGTACAAGACTGTGATGAATGCTTGATTCCATTTATGAGTGATGATATTAATGATTAAAGGAAACATAATATAATTACGTATATTATTTTAATAGACTTTTAACGTTATATTTTTCGATTGGAACCTCCATGTTGCGAGGATTCTAATTGAGTTATAAAAGGAATTAATTTTACTTTTACTTTATTTACCAAGAATGGATCTTTTTACCCAAGTAAATAATTTTTACCGTAGTAATAAAATATTTACCTTACCTTAAATAATCTTCATCAATTCCCTGTGGATCGACCTCAGACTCACCGAGAAATTTATTACTTGGCATAACCTGTGACTTGGGTTTCTGAATGCAACAATTAAAAAGTGTCAGATCAAGTTTTTAGCACTATCAGCAGGATTTGATTTGAAGAATAAATTTTTAGTATAAATATTTTTGTACATAGTAAAAAGTGAATAGTGTGTGAATAGTGTATAAATAGTATGTAAATAGTAACGTGAATAGTTTGAATAGTAAAAATAAAAAAATAAAAAAATTTTGGGTAAATAGTATAAATAGGGTAAATAATATGTGAATAGTATAAGTAGTAAAAAAAAAAAAAAAAAATTATAATAATAATATAAAAAAAATAATAATAAAATTAAAAAAAAAAAAGATGTGTGAATAGTGTGAATAGTAAAAAGTAAAAAAAGTAAAAAATAAAAAAGTTTATATATTTAAAAAAATGAAAATTAAAAAACACCAAAAAAAAAAAGAGAGAGAAGGTGGTCACACCCGTGACCACCCAAAAAAAAACCAAAAATAATAAAAAAAATGAAAAAAAAGTTAAGCCTTTTATTTTTTTCTATACATATTAACTTAGTGGAGAAAACTCTCCTTTTTATTTTCTGTACATACTAACTTTGTGAGGAAAAATCTCCCTTTTAATTTTTTGTATATATTAACAGTGGAGGTAATTCTTCCTTTTAATTTCTGTACAGTGGGGGTACCTCTCCCTTTTAATTTTTGTATATACTAATTTTGTGGGGAAAATCTCTTCCTTTTTATTCTTGTACATATTAACAGTGGGGAAAATTCTCCCTTTTATTACTAACGTACTAACTTAGTGGGGAAAACTCTCCCTAATTTCTCTATAATCTTTAATCATTAATGAAATAATTTTTCTTCCTCTTTTCTCTCTCACTGGAGCAAAAATCGAACTTGCCGATTCTCTAGTTTTCATATTTTAAATTTACTTTTTTACTTTATTTTTGTATTTTATTTTCTGCACTTTTTTTTGTTATTTATTTTCTATCATTTATTTTCTGTCATTTATTTTTGTTATTTTTTGTCATTTATTTTTGTTTACTAACTTACTAACTTTCTTACTAACTATCTAACTTTTTACTTTTTCTACTTCTAACATTTTAATTTATCTGCATACTAACTTTTTATTTATTTTTTGCTTATTAACTTATTTGGTGATTAGTTTATATCACACTTTTGTTAATATTTATTTACTAAGTGTTAATATATATATTTGGTGGTTAGTTTATTACCACACCTTTGTTATTTTTTTTTTTTATTTGGTGGTTGGTTTCTACCACACTATTTTTAATTTTTTATTTGGTGATTGGTTTATTCCACACCTTTGTAAAATTTATTTGGTGGCTGGTTTATACCACATCTTTGTATATATTTTTATTTTTCTTATTTATTTTCTTTTCTTTTGTCTTGTGTGTTTTTAGGGTGAAAACGTAACTTGATTCAATTGACATGTATTAAGATTGAAATTTTAATCAATTTCTTTTCTACTCAATTTGAGTGCCTATTATGGTTCATAATGCTTTTATGAATTGACCACTCATAAATTGATTTAGTGGGTATATGTGTAACCCGAAATGTTTGCATATGACCTAGACCATAAATAATAAAGTGCCATGATTTATAATCACCTAGGAATGGAGGTTATAGGTTGTGTGGGAGAACTGTGGTATTTTTCTATGAGAATCCATAGAGTAAAAATCATGTCTTTAAATGTTTTTAATTACTGATTCTCCCCATCAATTGAATGATTACAAATTGATTAGAAGGAAGGTCCCAAAGCTACTCTATTGTCTATGATAGATTATTGAATCAAGTGAAGTCTGATCCCTAGTATTCTAATTTCATGTGTTTTCATTTCAAAATAAAAATACAAAAAAAAATACAAAAAACTAAATAAAAAAAACTTTGTTTTCTCTTTTTCTTCTAATTTCGTGTGTCTTAGTGTTTGTTTTTCTTTTCTTTTTAAATAGTCAACTTTATTTTGACCTTTTGGTCATTCGTCGATTTTCTCAATAAGTTTTTGTAAACCTAAGTTGATACGGTGGATTTTGTTGCTTCAAGAATTCAAAATGAGCCAAAAATATTTTGTCCATACTTACAATAGGCTCACTTTTTTTTTTAAATTACACCTATCAATGATTTTTTTTTCTCTGATGAATTTTTAATTTCATGTCTTGGTTTGCCAAAATTGTCAATTTTTCTTGTAACAAGTGAAATTGTTCTTTGTGGATGGTTTCTGCAAATAAAAAAAAAGATAAAATATTTTTCATTAAAGAATGGCCTAAGTAAGGAGTCATTAGGTGAAATCTTTTTTACTCTTGAGATGCATTCTTGTGAATTTGTGCAGTGTGAATTTTTTTAATTTGTGAATTCTCTTCAAAGGCAAGTAAGCGCATTACAGTCTTGGGAATCTGACTCAAAAAGACCCTGTTTGTCAATTTATAAGAAAATTGGATGGGAAGCTTATCCTCGACTCATAGAAGGCGTTTAAGCCGTTACTGGACGTAAAATCAGAGGAAGATGTGAGACACAATTACAACTACATGTATATATTTTCTTGTATAGAACTAAAAAAAAAAAAAGAGAGCAAGAAGTGGTCCGAAGAAAATGTTGCGTGAAGCAATAAGAAAAGCAAGCCAGTTCAGATACTCCAATTATTTAAATAATTACAAGCTTTGGTTTTGTTCATCATATTTTGTTTCTGTTTATATTTGTGTGAGGTTTCTCTTTTCATTAATTGCAGTAACAGGTACTATCTTCTATCTTTTTTCTTTCTATTTTTTAACATTGAGGACAATATTATGATCTGGTTAAGGGGAAGGATAGTTGTGTGACTAGTTGTGTAAAAAAATGTATAAAAAAAAATTAGTAAGTGTGTTTATGTTTGTTGTGTTTATATGTTTGTTAGCAATTTTCTAACCTAAACCAGTTAAGGATGGCAGAGTAAGGAGTAAATTTTGCTGTGGCGGTAATTTTACTCTTGAGACGCATCTAGATTGGGGTAGATATCTAGTTTGTGTGGAAGTAGTAAAATGGATTCAGGGAAATTTACATGATTGAGTTAATTGTCTTCTTTCTTAAATATCACATGCTTGGTTATGGATGTTGAATTTTTTTGGACTGAGAATGATGGATATATGCCTTGTGAGATTTTGAGCCTATCGATGAATGGATTAAACATCTGTACTATTCTCTTCTTTCTTGTGTGATTTTTTTTCACTCATGGAATTGTTACTCTAGAACTTGCTTTGATTCTTTTTTAGGCTACATTTTCACATGCATACATAAACATGATTGAGGTATTTTCTTGAATTAACTACTTTGACCAAATTGCCAACCTTGCATATTTTCCTTTGCTTAACCCCTTTGAGTTTATTTGACCATTCTTTGTTTCTAACTCATACGTACCTTAAATGAAAAATCATGTTCTAACCCAACCTTAGGGAATAAGAGAGCATTGACTTTATTATTTGATGAGTTCTTGAACAAGTGTGGGGGTGCATGTACAGATTGGTTATATAAAAAAGAAAAAAAAAGGAAACAAATGTTTCTATATATATATATATATAAAAAGAGTGATTATTGCTACAATCAAAAGAATGCACCGTGTGTTATATTCATACATAGAATGAGGGTGGATGATTGGAAATAACAGGAATAGAAGGAGAATGTTCAAGCCTAACAATGAATTCAACCTACCAATTGATCTTCAACAAAACATTAGTTAGATATTGGTCATTGTCCTGTATGAGGAAGAACTAAGAAATTCTTGAGAAATTTAGACTGAATGTTCTCAAACATCTTCTCCATTTTAACTGTATCATAATGCTCTTTTATTCTCTTTGGTATTTAACTTGTCTTATCTATATTACTTTCACCTTTACCTTGACCCCATTATAATTTTGAATAAAGTCCTCATGATTTGTGTATATATGTTGTTTTTGAGGAGCGGAGAAGTAGAAGATAAGCAAGCTTATGGTAGTGCAATTATTCATGAGTTGAATAGAGTGAAATACTTACATTTTTAAACACTTGAGAGATTAAGAGTGAATTCTGTGAGGATCCATCATTCTTGATTCATTCTTTTCAACTGAAGTTTCTTTACTTGATGGTTTGAGATGTGAAGACATGTTATCTCATGAATGTTTTGATCCCTTGATTGTCTAGTTGCTCTTCTTAAATCGTTAAATTCTTTGGAATTTTTAGTTTTTGAGTTTGTGTTATTTTTCTTTATTCCTTGGTTTTTGTCTTTTGTGTTTTGCCCAGGAGTGCAAAAGTTAAGTGTGGGGGAATTTGATAACACTATATTTTATACATTTTGTAATCCTCTCACTAAGTTTCTTAAGGTTCAATTAGGCTTAATTAAGTTGGTTTTGACACATTTTATGATTTTGAGCCGAATTGGACAATTAAATAAATTATTGCATAAATTAACCATAATTATCTCTTTGGCAATGTTTAGTAAACTAGCTATAACTTGAGTTACAAATATCTGATTGATGTGATTTTGATCTTTAGGAAAGCTTAGACAATTTCCTACAACTTTAATGTTGAACACTTTTCCAGAATCGGACTCCTTGGAGGTGATATTAGGCTTTGAAGTCAAAATAGAGGAGCTGAAATCGGGTCTAAACACTCTGCAGTAATTGGACCATATCTTGAGTTCTAGGCATGATTTTGGACTCAAATTAAAGTCATTTTAAAGCAAATATCCAGGCCTATAACTTTCATGAAGACCACTTCTCTCAAAAATGAAAAAAATGACTGGACGCATGGCTGTGCATTTACTCAATTATTATTTTAAAAAAAAAAGAAAAAGAAAATAAAAAAACGTCATGGATGACGTTTAAGACTTAATTGTTAAGTTTGATAATTATGGCTCCTGTAGCCACAGTGGAAACAAATTGCCTATAAAAAGGCAATCAATTGCATTTGAAGAGAGACATTCGGGGGAGAGGGAAACTCTGGGCATATTTCCAGAAAAGGAGAGGAGGAATTCTCCTCAGTCTCCCTTCATTTTTCTTTTCTCTCTCTTTTTCTCTTTTTCTCTCTTTTAGTCTGTGTGTAAATAAGTTTTCGTCTACTTGAGTCAAAGTGTGAAGCTCTTAGTAATAAAATAAGGTTAGATTTATTCATCTTTTGTGCTTTAATGATTTATCTTTTTAGTAATTATTATACGTGTTATATTTTATTTCTAATAATTTAGAAACTACCCTTGTAAAGAGGAGTTCTTGATTTATTGTAGACAAAATATTGGCACAGTGAATGCTTTAACTCATTTACAAGTGGTGGTGTTAGAAACTCTCCTTATAAAGTAGAGATCTTGATTTATTGTAGACAGAATATTGACACAGTGAATGCTTGATCCCATTTATGAGTGATGATATTAATGATTAAAGGACACATAATATAATTACGTATATTATTTTAATGGACTTTTAACGTTGTATTTTCCGATTGGAACCTCCATGTTGCGAGGATTCTAATTGAATTATAAAAGGAATTAATTTTAGTTTTACTTTATTTACCAAGAGTGGATCTTTTTACCCAAGTAAATAATTTTTACCGTAGTAATAAAATATTTACCTTACCTTAAATAATTTTCATCAATTCCCTGTGGATCGACCTCGGACTCACTGAGAAATTTATTACTTGAGACAACCTGCACTTGCATTTGTAATGCAACAATTAAAAAGTATGCATCAATGCATCCTTACCCCCCACACCTTTTGGAGTTATGCTTTGCAAACTGCTGCTTACCTAATCAATAGATTACCCATCCCTGTCTTAAACATGAAAACACCATTTGAGATTTTATTTAAAGCCAAACCCAACTACACCAAACTAAGGACCTTCGGTTGCCTTTGTTTTCCTTGGTTAAGACCTATGTCGACAACAAACTAGAACCATATTCACATCCCTGTGTTTTTGTTGGTTATAGTCTCACTCAAAGTGCTTACCTTTGTCTTAATCCCCACACCCAAAAGTTGCATGTGTTCACATCATGTGGAGTTTGTTGAAACAATCTTTCTATTTTCAAAATTTAATCCTACCAACTCTACCCTCATCAACAAGGTCAGCATGACTACAAGCTGAAGGATGATTGTGAAGGCCACCTCATCTGGAGTTAGCCCTTCCAAGTTCCATCTGTATCCTGTTAAAGAGATTCACGGCCTTTTCCCCACACCCATGAATTGACGACCCTTGTATCATTGATCAATACAAGACTAGATCTCATTTAGGCATTTCTTCAAACAATTTTATAATGCCCTTTCCGTGTTTCCGCACTTTGCATTCATATCTAGAAGTGCTGGAATTACTTGGTCATGTTGAAGATCAATAGAACTCTTGATTACATAAGAATCAACCCATTAAGCTAGTTCTAAACTTCCAAACTCAGGAGAAGCCGACATTAAGTTAACTAATATAAACTCATCGTGTTTCACATTGTTTGATTCCATCTAAGAAAATGATTTTGAATTTTGTTAAAAAAAATTAAATAAGGGTAAATTTGAAAAGTACAAGAAAAATACTAAGGAGTGTAGATAGACATATTGAAGTGTAAATAACCCTATCTCTGATTCAGAAAGAGTTGCGATGTGATTTTGGGTAACAATTTTTAAGTTTCGATGAAATTAATGTTATTCTATTATGTACCGAATGTATTTATTGTTATTGGATTTAAATTTGTGAAGTTTTCACCGAAAAAAGCTTTGTAAATTGTAATGGAAATGTTGTCTTTAGAAGATGAGTTTTTGGCCATCGTTAACTTTTGGAAAACGTTTTGGCTCTTTTTATTATGAGCAATGTGTTTTTCTAGCTTTCTTTTTGCCTATTCCCATCCGTTTTTATTGCAAGGTTTCAGGATAAGAAATAAGTGCAACACCATGTCAAATTGCCTTATTTGCATAACTAATACCATAAATTTCAACTAGCAGCAGATTTCAGTCTTTGCATCTTTTTCACGATAGAGTGATTTTCTCATTGTGTGTGGTTTTAAGGATTTTCATTATGCTTT
The DNA here is from genome assembly GCA_029884595.1 of Ormosia semicastrata. Taxonomy (NCBI): domain Eukaryota; kingdom Viridiplantae; phylum Streptophyta; class Magnoliopsida; order Fabales; family Fabaceae; genus Ormosia; species Ormosia semicastrata. The sequence continues at coordinate 7,552,530 of JAQQTO010000040.1, forward strand.
CTTTTTAGATTCTATCAGAAAAATATAATTATCAATTCAAAGCTATTCAAAGGAACCGTCAATAACTTATAGATTGGACTGATTTACAGGTTCATGGATTAATTTGATGAAACTCATTTAGCTGGTGATGAAATTTAAAAGAGAAAACATTGATAAAACAAAGAATGTCCAGAGTCTAACAAAATTTTCTTATTTTTATGAACATATGAAACATTCTTTCAAATTAGAGTAAAAATATAAAACATTAATGCTTTAAAGGTATAACCACTTCCAAAGACATCTATCAAAAGGGTTAGGCCAAGAAGTTTAAATTCATTCCCTTTAATAGAATAACAACCTTTCATGTCATCAACTCAATCATATTATAAAAAAGAACATTTTCTTCAGGATATATTATCCTCTCGCATGGTATGGGCCCATTAAACAATATTAATGGTGTAGCATGATTACAAACTCTATAAGGATTGTAATAGATTATCCTTGCGGCATTCATATGGAAGACCATGAGCATAACGTCTGAGATCGCGGCAATAGTCATAAACTACCCATTTTGATTGGACCTTTTTCAATTTTTTCTTGCTTTCACTATCAAGACCTCTATTTTTTCCACCATTGAAATCCTTGCAATCTACTCCTGGCTTTGCAATGCAAGCATTAGCATTGAAGTTTTTGAAACCTGCTATGAATGGAGCATTTGACCAATCGAGCTTCACCTCCCCCCATCTTGTTGCCCATGAGTCTCCATTCCAAAGAGTTGTGTAAACCCTCATGGGTTGTTTTGTAGGGAATGGAACACCAATGCTTTGCCTGTTGTGCATCACTCTGATGGGAATGTTATCCACCAAGATTCTGCAAACACAGAAAACATAGATAAATATGATATCTAATATACACTATTTTGAATATGTAGTTGCACACATAGAATTATACATATTTTGTTACTTACATTATGCGCTCAGCGTTCCAATCAATAGAATAGGTGTGGTAGTCCTCTGTGGGATCAAACCAAAGATAGAACTGCACCTCACGACCCCCATCACCGTTGGCATATACATTGGTTGAGAGCAGATATGGATCACCAGACAAGTTTCCCAAGAACTCTATATCAATCTCATCATGGTGTGATCCTTGAGAGCTTAGCTACACATGAAATACTTATCAATAAATATGCAATCCAAATTTTATATATATATATGCAGTTCCATTATGAGTTTGGAACAAGACATACATAATATGCAGTGACAGTTCCTGCAGAGTTCCCAGGTACAAGCTTGATTTGCATGTCAAATCGTCCAAACAAATACTCATTCTTGGATACGATCCCTGAACCAGAATATTTGTCCATTGTGAGGGACATGCTGTTGCCTTCATCTTTTATGCCAACCCTGTTATCTCCAAAGAGAAGGTCAAAATCTGTGTCGAAATTCCCACCCAAAGCAAATGTGCTGAAGGCTAAGAAGAGAGAAAGCAGAAGAAAAAGGGAACCACAATATGAAGAAGCCATTTCCAGTCTTGGTAATGGATCAGAATTAACAATTTAAATTGCAGTTTCGTTCAGAACATGATTACGACAATTACGGCAAAATGAAATTGATTCAGATCAATGTAGCTGTCAAACACAGGTTGTGATGACTGCCTTAACCGCAATATTACTGTCGCAATTGCAGTTCCGAAACTGCAATTCAAGACAACGCAGAAAACATGTTTTTTTAAGGAGAGGAGAGGGATACGAGGAGAGTTGGTTTAACTTTTTTAGAACTTTGCATGGCTGTCTGTTGAAATTTGATGTTGGACGAAAAGTCAAAGCTCAAAATGGGTATTACTTAAGATAGAAATGCTAAACGTGGAGGGATATGATATGTAAGAAAAATCTAGCTTTTCCATAGATTGCCCATTTTTTGTTTTTAGATGCATGAAAGGAAAAAATTCAACTAGGATTAGTTAAAGTTTTTATTAACATGGCTGAGTTTGGGTAAGCAATATAACCCTTGTGTTTTCACAAATCTAATAAAATTAATCCTATAAACGATTTAAATGGATTAACCTTGTAAAAATATCTTGTGTTTAAAATAAGAATTAAAGTTTTTATTATTATAATTTTATTTTTTCCCCATAATTTTGGTTTCTTTATACTAATTACTTCAATGCTATTTGGGTGACGCTCAGCTCAAGCATAGAACGCTAAAGATGTTCATTGGTTATCAGCTATATAATAACAAATTTAAATTTCAAAACATGTGAACGGTGAACCCCCCACATAAAATTCAGGAATGCCAAGCAAAAGTTGATACAGTAAAACCCATGGATTTTCTCTTTAAATTGGATTTGAATTCTCTCTTTTTCCTCAAGAACAATAGATGATTTAAAGGACAGTGACATGAATTACACTCTTATAATCATTAAATAAATAACTTTTTACAAGTGCGTAACTGCGTATTGTAATAATTAAAGAATGAAAAAAAAAAAAACTCACAAACTTGCAGCAGTACAATGGAGACTCGATTACTTGAACAGTCGAGCTCTCCATTCTAATGCCCAACGCTTTTAAAAGTATTAGTTGTTTTGAATTGGGTTATGGGTTAATGATTGAAGAGTAACCCGATCTACTAGAATAGTATCAAGATATTTATACGCGTTATTAAATAAGTAATTTTACTTATTTACGAGGAACAAATCTTTTACAGAATTCCTAATAGATATAAACACTAATTACATTCTACGCAAATAGAAAAATTAATTATAAAAGATAACAATCTCATGAATTCTAATCTTAAATAACAGCATTAAATTCATATTGAATTACGATTCTTAACACTCAAGGTGCTCCTATAAATACCTTGTAAGGTTTCAAAGGTATGCATCCAATCCAATTATACATACTACCATCCTTGTGCACGATCTAACTTGAGTTTCGGAGTACTTTTTGCAAGTACCCATCCCCTCGTACCATCGTTGTTGCTACCGTGCCACTAAGGTTTCCACCTTCAACTACCTATTTAAGTATCCCCCTGAACCTTGTTTAGACAATGGTTCCGTTTGTGGGAAAAGAAAAACTTTTATTCCCATCATCATCATCATGGTTAACACAAGGAGAAGGCAAGCCTCTACCAATTAGAATCGTGCCTCTGCTGCGCAGAACCCACCGTCTCCAAACCACCATCCGACGTTTGCTCTTGCGCATAAGCCAATCCCAGAACCATTCGCTACCTAACCGGAACCCAGGCAGGACAAGGTAGAAACTTCTTTCACTGGAGAGAATCTCCCCTCTTCACTCCTACAAGTTCCGGTGAGGTAACGTCTCGGTCCACAAAAAGCTTTTTTTTAGAGATGCTGGACAGCGAGTATCAGCGCTACAACGCCTTGGAGCTTGTGTGGAGAATGAAGAAGTTTGGTCTCGCCATGCTGAAATTGGTCATCCGAAGCTATCCAGAGTAGAACTCTCTCTGGTTAGACTTTAGGATAAACAAATCCATGACCTATAGAGAGTTGTTAACCAGGAGTATGGAGGCGAGAACCGATCTCTAAGAAGTAATCGAGAAAATCGAAAGGACAAAGCTCAAAACGAAGTTCGTCTTCCAGAAAAATTTTGGATCGCAAACCCCGATCATAGTGTTGAAATCCCTATTCAGGTAAAAAGAGAGCAGGAACGTGGAGTAAGGAGCTCGGTTTCACAAAACCAACCATTCTCTGACAAGCTAATGGCCTACGAGATCACTAGGCGTTTCAAATATCCCATAAATATTGAAGTCAATCATGGGACCACGGACCCTCAAGAACACTTTGATGCTTATGTTTCTGCACTCCTATTTGTTGTAAGTGATGACTCACTCATGTGCCGCACTTTCCCTCTGTCTCTGAAGAAAGCTGCCTTGAGATGGTTCACCACCTTAACTCCTAAATCTATTGTTAATTGGGAGGGTCTGTCCTCGAGATTTTTGCTGCAATTCACTACTAGTAAGGTGCAGCCTAAATCCATTTCATACCTCTCCCAGATCAAACAAGGAAAAAGAGGAGTCTCTCTAAGACTTTATATCCCGATTCAACAAGGATATAGTGAATATATGTGACTAAGATGAAAGGCTTGGACTATACTACATAAGAGAAGGGCTCCAACCTGGACCAATTTTCTTTTCTCTTGCCAAGAAGGAGCCCAAGACCATGGACGAGTTTTGCGCCCTAGCTGACAAATACATCAATGCTGAAAATGTTCTCCGGACTAAGAAGCATCTTGAGAAATGAGAAGATGCTAAACCTAAGTCCAGACAATCCAATTAACAAGGCCAAAATTCAAAGCAACCTTTTAAGGGAAAGTATGATGACTACACTCCTTTCAACATACCTTGGGCTCAGATCTATCAGGAAGTTATGAACATTGAGTTCCAGGATGTGCAAAAACCTCCCCCATTGAAGAAACATTCGCAAATGGACAAGTCCAAGCATTGTGCTTGGCACGATGGCCATGGGCATAACACATAGGATTGCATTAACCTCCAATATCAACCAAAGGGGAGGACAGAACTACAAGAAGCGGAGCGACAGCCCACGGAGAAGCCTATCTTTGCCATACCAGAGAAGACACTCTCCTTCCAAGAATGTAAACCCCGGCGCAAGCTCATCTCGGGGTAATGCCCAAAACTAAGAAAGGGCACAACCCCGGGATGATAATCAAGACAACGACTGTCGTCATACTGAAGTAACCAAGACAATCAACACCATCTTGGGGGACTTTGTGCGTGGCGGTGAGTCAGGAAACGTCAAGAAGAAAGCACTCCTGGCTGTATTGAGTGTAACCTCCCTCTCAGGAACCAAATTAGATAATAGCACGAGAAAATCCCTGCCGATTTTGCTTACTAACGAGGACTATGGGAACACAATCCCAGATCACGATGATCCTATGGTAATCTCTGGGATAATCATAAATGCTGAAGTCCTCCAAATATTTGTTGATTAGGGTAGCTCGACTGACATCATGTTCTTAAACTTCTTCAAGAAGTTGGGATTGTCAAAGAAAGAACTTATCCTATACATCGGTGAGCTGATCGGATTTACTAGCGACAAGATCACCTTAATGGGATACATTGAGACATACTTGGCCTTAGGAAAACACTCTCTATTCAAAACCCTCAAAGTCAAGTTCTTTGTAGTTGACTGCCTTTCAGCCTACAATGTCATACTAGGTCCTCCTTCACTCAATGCCCTTTTAGGTCATGATCTCTACACCCCACTTTGTCATGAAGTTCCTAGACCAGCAGGATAGGGTTGTCATAGTCAGAGGAGACCAAGCCACAGATAGAAAATGCTACAATGAAACTCTGAAGATAGCCAAGAAACCTCGGACCATAGACCAACACAACAACTTTGCTTCATTCATTACGGACCCCGTCAACGTCCTCTTAACTAAATTAGATGTTCATAAGGAGATTCGTGGTATACACTCTCAACCTAATGGAGAATTGCAACCCCTCCAACTTGGTGCCGAACCAAACCAAGTGACTGATAAACATGATTTTCATACATTAGCTAACCATCATATTTAGTCTCTTGGACTTCTTATATGCTTAATTGATTAGTTTTGGTCATAATTTATAAGTTTGGGCTCAAATTAGGCTTAATTGATTTTTCAGCATTATTAGGATTTTATATTGTTTCTGTATTTTGGTCATATCTTGAGTTCTAGATATCTAATAATTATGAATTTACCTTGTAGGAAATCTAAGAGAAAGCTCTACAACTTTGATGAAGAGAATAAAGTCTGAATCAGATGTCTAGTGGGTCAGATTGAGCCATGAAATTAGAAAATGGTGCTGCTGCTGGAACCTGAGCAGCGTGCACTAATTGGTTCATACCTTGGGTTGTAGGTGTGATATGGACTTGAAACTGGTGACATTGTAAATATTACACACAACGCTCAAACTGTTATGAAGACCACGAATTGAAAATACAACATTTTGATAGCATTTTACTCCTGTGAAGTCGGATGACGGGATCAGAGACTTGTTAAGAGTGAATTGGGCATAACTCTCTCATTTAAAGCCCAAATCAAGTGATTTCGGTGGCCAAGGAAAGCTAAGAGGCCAAAAATTAACTTTAACTTAGGTAAAAATTAGTATTCTTAATTTTTAAGTTAGATATGTTATTATAAAGAGGGGATCCGAGATAGATAAAAACCCTAGCCGTTTTACCTGATTCTTATTCCTAGAGTTTTCTCCCTTCTCTTTAGGTTTTCATCTTGTTCTCTTCTTTTTCTGAGTTCTTCCCTCCCATTCATGGAGGGGTAGATCCTTTAATTAATCCAAGGGATTGACATTCTTGATGATTAATCTTAAGATTCTATTTTAATCGTTTACATTCAATTTTTAATCAAGTTTCTCTTCTTCTTCTTCTTGTTTGATTCTGATTGAATGCTTAATTTGATTGAGATTTTTATATGTTAATTGCGTAATTATCATGTGCTAAGAGAGGATTTCAGAGACTAAACAAGGCATCAAAGGTGTTTGATGCAATGTTTAGCTTGGTTGAATCTTGATTTTTAAGTTAATTCAGATTTTGGATGGATGCTTAATTTGTCTAACCTTAATTAATTGAATTCTGGATGCGTATGTAGTAGAATATCCATAGATCATTTTGAGGCATCTTGATGTGATCTAAGACCAAGGATTTGGTTGATAATTGAATGGATTTATAGTAATCAAGGATGGATTAAAATCAAGATCGGTTAATTCCCTTGGAATGGTTATTTCGTAATTCTGTTTTCTCCATTTAATTACTCTCTATTTCTGTTATTTGATCTTACAAACCCCTTTTCCCCTATTTACAAATATCTTAATTTGATTTCGTGATCATAATCAGAATGATCTGTGAATTCGACCCAGTGTTACCTTATATTTACAAGTTATTTTGGTAAACTGGTTATAAATTGATTTAAATTTGGTAGTCTCGGTAGTTATCAAATTTAGTAAACAAGGAATATTTGATTACTAATCCTTTGCTAACTCCTTTTGTTGCTGTGTTTTGGTGGTTTTTAGGCGAAAATAGGTTATTTTAAGTCACTTTTCTGATTTTTGTATGGATAAACGTGCCTAGAATGAGCTGAAACTTAGTCAATTGAAGGAAAATAACCTAATAAACAAGGCTCACAGGTCTTTCCATGAGCTCACCCCTGGTTCTCCCAAATTCCATCATTTAGACCACTTTTTTCAATTTTTTAAGATTTTTATTACATTTTTTAGTTTTATTTTTGTGTAGTTTCCATGCTGTGGTGGCCCCATAATTTTTAAAAATCATTTGATAAGTCAATTAGATTTATTTTGGTGCATTTTTAGTGTTGTGTAGTGCATTTTGCTTGTTTGGTGTTTTTGTTTTTGTTTTTTTTTTAAGCTGTGAATGATGCATGACTAAGTCTCAAACTAGTTCTTTACTTGATCTTGATCCTGAGATTAATAGAACCTTGTATACATTGATTAGAGCTCATAGACTTAGTGAAAAAATTGCATCTGAACTTGATTTTGACATTGAATTCACAAGTGAACTTGAAAGTTTAAGTAATTTTGTAACTATGGCTGATAACACTGCTAATAACACCACTGATAACACTACTGATAGCACCACTGATAACACTACTAATAACAGCAAAATAGGACCTTAAAGGAACTAGCTGCACCTGATGTGAACTATCAACCATGCATTCAATATCTTGATTTGGATGCTGAATTTGAACTTAAATCTGATTTAATTCACCTGCTACCTAAGTTTCATGGCCTTGCAGGAGAGAACCCTCATAAGCACTTAAAGAAGTTCCATGTGGTATGCTCCACCATGAAACCACAAGGAATTGTAGAGGAACGCATCAAGCTGAGAGCTTTTCCCTGTTCATTAGATGGTATAACCAAGGATTGGTTATACTACTTGTAGTCAGCTGCCATAATAAGTTGGAATGATATGAAGAAACTGTTTCTGGAGAAATTTTTCCCTGCCTCAAGAGCTGCTGTAATCATAAAGGATATATGTGGGATCAGAAAGATTAGTGGTGAGACCTTGTATAAATACTAGGAGAGATTCAAGAAATTATGCGCTAGCTGCCTATACCACTAGATTAGTGATCAGCTGTAGATCCAGTACTTTTATGAAGGTTTGCAGCCAATGGACAGAAGCATGGTAGATACTGCGAGTGAAGGTGCCCTAGTTGACAAAACCCTAATAACTGCCAAAGACTTGATTGCAAACATGGCTTCCAACTCACAGCAATTTGGTACTAGAATGATAACTCATACCAAAGGAGTCAATGAAGTCTAGGTTTCTAATGCTGATCAACAGAGAATGGAGCATAGACTTGATGAGCTGACTTCCTTGGTGAAACAATTGGCACTAGGACAACAATTGTCTGTGCAAGGACTTGCGAGCTTGTGTGGCATTTGTTCTTGTCTTTCACATACCACAAATGCATACCCTACACTTCAAGATGGCGGTTCTATTTTTCTAAATCAATTTGTTGCTACAATAGGTATCTTTCTTGGTAAACCATAATATCAGCAGCAGCAATAGGCTAAATATGATCCATTCTCTAGTACATATAATTCTGGATGGAGAGACCATCCAAATCTGAGATATGGCAATACAGCCTCACAACAACAGCAACTATTGCAGTACAAGCAACCCTTCCAACAACCAATAAGACAGTAGCAGTTTCAACATCAAGCTAGACCAAGTAAACAGTAATTTCAGTAGCATATGCAACTACCAAGTCCAACAGCCACAAAACCTAAGCCTTTATTTGAGGATTTTGCGAAGCAGATGGCCACTAACAATATTCAGTTCTAACAGAGGACAAAGGCCACCATACATAATTTAGAAACCCAGATTGGACAATTGGCCTCTTCATTGAGTCAGTTGCAGGCGCAAGGTTCTGGCCAACTTTTATGGTAAACAATTCCTAATCCAAAGGGGAATGTGAGTGTCATTATGTTGAGGTCTGGAAAATCTATACAAGCAACAACTGAATATCAACCAGCAAGCAAGCATTAACCAGCAGAAGAAATAATTTCTGTTAAACTAGCCCAAAAGTCTAAGGGTCAGAAGAAATTAGTTGTTGCCGATGAGCAACAGTAGCCTGCAGTGGCTCTTCCCTTTTCAAAGAAAGCCATTGAGACCAAAAAGATACTTGAGGCTGAGAAGGACAGAGAGCTCCTTAAAGAGCATTTTGTCTTTCATATTGATTTAATTGATGATTTGGTTGATAATTCATATATTGACTTGTGTGAGGAGTTTCTTGAGATGGCTGATTTTGATGACTTTGTGTGTGGTGATTTGTGTGCTTGTTGTGATGGTGATAAGTTGTGTTTTGTGTGTTCTAAAATTTTTGTATTTTTGGGATATGATGAATCTGTTCTTGTGTTAGCAGATTGTGCAATAGGTGATATATATATAGAGGTTCAAGCAGTAGAAGCAGAATCATTGCAGCCTCCTAAATTACTACCTTTTGTAGTGCAGCCATCAAAGTTGGAGTTGAAGTAATTACCTGAACACCTTAAGTATGCATACTTGGCAGATAAAGAGCAGCTTCCTGTGATCGTGGCCAAAAACCTCCTTGCTGAACAGGAGGAGAGACTACTACAAATTCTGAGAGAGCTTAAGAATGCCATCTTATGGACTCCAAGCCATGGATAACAAGAGTTTGGCTTTGCAGATAATGTTTGTAATGGTCCTAACTCATACATAATAACCACAGAATGTCTTTGGGATCCCGATCGAAGCCCTTGTGCTTCAACCATAACTTGTTCATCATGCTTCAAGCAATGGGACCTCGATGCGAGTTTCTTGTCAGCTGTAACAGGACCTTAATGAATCTTCACCTTGATAAGGATGTTTCTTTTCTCTCTCTCTTTTATTTTACTTGTCCTAGATTAATTGATAATAATTGTGGAATGTTGTTTTCTTTTGAGCTTTATATTGAGGACAATGTAGAATTTAAGTGTGGGGAAGAATTTACATTTTGTTTTCTATTTTATTTCTATTTTTCATTTTCTACTTTTAATGTTATTTTTGTTTTTAATTCTTTTTTTCTATTTTTGAAAAGAAAATGTGTGTTTTTAATTACTTTCCAATGATGTTTTGAGATTTGTGAAGTTTATGAGCTTGAAACAATTGAAATTCAAGGTTCATAGCATGATTCAATAAATTATCTTCTTTTTTGAATTTGACATGCTTGGTTTTGGATGTTTGATTGGTGGATTGAGTTTGATAGACTTATACCTTGCGAGATTTTGAGTCTATTGATGAATGGATTTAGCATTTGTGTCATTCTCTTCTTTCTTGTGTGATTTTCACTCATCGCAATTGATCACTCTAGAACTTGCTTTGATTCTTTTTCAAGTTACATTTTCACTTGCATACATAAACATGATTGAGGCATTCTTTCTTGAATTAGCTACTTTGGCCAAATAACCAACATTGCATCATTTCCCTTTGATTAACCCATTGGAGCCTATTTACCTATCCTTTGTCTTAGCTTATTATATGCCTTATGTGAAAAATCATGTTTTTACCTTATTTTAGGGAACGGGAGAGCATTGATTCATTTTCATTGGAGAAGCTCTTTTGCTTGTAGGCAATTTATAATACAAGTGTGGGGGTTGTGCAATTTGATGTGCAATATGCAAAGTGTTTGGTGGAAGAAAAAAAAAGAAAAAGAGCCAATTAAAAAAAAGAAAAAAGAATAAATGCAAGAAGGTTGTGAAAGAAAAGAAATAAAAAAAAAGAAAGGAAAGGAATATGTAAAGAGAATGCGTACTATATGGAATTGAGGGTAAAATTTCATGCTTATTAATTGAGTTTCTTCCCAATGCTCTTTTATTCTCTTAGGTATTTAGCTTGTCATATCCATATTATTTCCTTCCCTTACCTTGACCCCATTACAATCTTGAATAAAGTCTTCTTGATTTGTGTGTGCATGTGTTTAAGTAATGGAGAAGTAGAAGATAAGCAAACTTATGGTAATACAATTTTCATGAGTTGAATGAGTGAAATACCTACCTTTTAAACACTTAAGGGATTGAGAGTGTATTTTGTAAGGATCTATCATTCTTGATTCATGTTTTTCAATTTGAAGCTACCTTGCTTGTTAGTTTGAGATGTGAAGAAATATTACTTTATGAATATTTTGATTCCTTGAATCTTTTCTTACACTTCTTACTTGTAAACTTTTACATTCTTGAAGGTCACTGGAGAGTGAATCTCTTTGAGTTTTAGTTTTTGAGTTTTTATGTTTCTTATCCCTTAGTTTGAATCTTTACTTTGTCCAGGATGTGCAAAAGCTAAGTGTGGAAAAATTTAATAAACATGATTTTCATACATTAGTTAACCCTCATATTTAGTCTCTTAGATTTCTTATATGCTTAATTGATTAGTTTTGGTTACAATTTATAAGTTTAGGCTCAAATTGGGTTTAATTGATTTTTCTAGCATTATTAGGATTTTACACTGTTTCTTTATTTCGGCCATATCTTGAACTCTAGATATCTAATAGTTATGAATTTTACCTTGTAGGGAAATTGAGAGAAAACTCTACAACTTTTATGAAGAGAACGGAGTCTGAATTAGATGTTTAGTAGGTCAGATTGGCCCACGAAGTTAGAACATAGTGTTGTTGCTGGAACCCAAGCAGCGTGCACTAATTGGTTCATAACTTGGGCTGTAGGTGTGATATGGACCTGAAACTATAGAATTAGAAAGCTTACACACAAAACTCAAACTCTTATGAAGACCACGAATTGAAACTACAATGTTTTGATCGCGTTTTACCCCTGTGAAGTCGTCTGATGAGATCAGAGACCTGTTAAGAGTGAATTGAGCATAACTCTCTTATCTAAAGCCCAAATCAAGTGATTTTGGTGGCCAAGGAAAGCAAAGAGATCGAAAATTAACTTTAACTTGGGAGAAAATTAGTATTCTTAATTTTTAGGTCAGTTATTTTGTTATAAAGAGGGGATCTGAGATAGATAAAAACCCTAGCCGTTTTACCTAATTCTTATTCCTAGAGTTTTCTCCCTTCTCTTTAGGTTTTCATCTTGTTTTCTTCTTTTTCTGAGTTCTTCCCTCCCATTCATGGAGGGGTAGAGCCTTTAATCAATCCAAGGAATTGACATTCTTGATGATTAATCTTGAGATTATATTTTAATCATTTACATTCAATTTTTAATCAAGTTTCTCTTCTTCTTCTTCTCTTTGTTTGATTCTGATTGAATGCTTAATTTGATTGGAATTTTTATATGTTAATTGCGTAATTATCATGTGCTTAGAGAGGATTTCAGAGACTAAACAATGCATTAAAGGTGTTTGATGCAATGTTTAGCTTGGTTAGATCTTGGTTTTTAAGTTAATTTGGGTTTTGGATGGATGCTTAATTTCTCTAACCATAATTAATTGAATTCTGGATGCGTATCTAGTAGAAGATCTATGGATCATTTTAAGGCGTCTTGATGTGATCTAAGACCAAGGATTTGGTTGATAATTGAATGGATCTATAGTAATCGAGGATGGATTAAAATCAAGATCGGTTAATTCCCTTGGATTGGTTATTTCGTAATTCTGTTTTCTCCATTTAATTACTCTCTGTTTCTATTATTTGATCTTATAAACCACTTTCCCCCTGTTTACTAACATCTTAATTTGATTTCGTGATTGTAATCAGAGTAATCTATGGGTTTGACCTGGTGTTACCTTATATTACAAGTTATTTTAGTAAACTGGTTATATATTGATTTAAATTTGGTAGCCTCGGTAGTTATCGGTGACCAAGATTGGAGGACATCTCAATCAGGAAGAGAGCCAGGCAAATCGAGTTTCTAGTGAGGAACAAAGATCTATTCGCTTGGACCTCCGTAGACATGTCAGGGCTAGACCCAGAATTCATCTACCACCGACTCTCTATTTCAAAGGATGCGAAGCCGGTGGCTCAGCGAAAAAGGAAGTTGGACCCGAGAGGCAAGAGGTGATCCAGAAGCAGGTGAAGGGGCTTTTAGACGTTAGATTCATCAAGGAAGTGTCCTACACCACATAGCTCTCTAATGTGGTCTTGGTGAAAAATGCCAGTGGAAAGTGGCGTATGTTCGTTTATCACGATCGAGATCTACAACTGGAGCGACGAACAAATAAGATTTTTAAAAAAATTATATAAAATATTAAAAAACCAGATGTGCAAATAGGAGTTGTCACCAATTTTATTTGAATTAAGAAATATTAAAAAACCTTTCTTAGAAAATAGTCTTTGAAACCATATTGGATTCGGGAGTTGATTATGTTTAGGGAAGTATGGAAACTTAATTCCACAGCACCCCTAATACTTCCATCCAGAGACGATTACCCTAAGTCAGTTGTGCAAATTTTTTATAACTCTTGAAAATATTTGTTGTACTCCTTTTGTTAAAAGATAAACTAAATAAATAAATAAATTATGAAAATTTAATTTTGGTTTGACAGAATAGGAATTCCGCTCCTACGTATTCCCGGGTGCAATGAGAAACTCAAAACCATGTTGTTCTCTAGAAAACGATTGTAGGTTGGTTAATTTTAATTAATTTAAAAAAGAAGCTTAAAACATTCCAAAACAAATGGATTAAATCAAGCAACATATCAACTGACATAACAATGAGGTAACAAACTAAACCAAATCAAGAAATTGACAAAGATAAGCAACATTCAACCCCAATCAACCCACAATTTTAAATTTATCATTTTTTATACATTTTTCATTTTTATCTTTTTTTTAATTTATTTTTTTAATTTTTGGCTTCCCATTAATCACAAGACACAACATACAACATACCATTAAATAAAGTAAATAATATCAAACAAGAACTAATCCTAAATAACACAAACAATTAAACTTAAAATGTTTTTTTCTAATTTTTTTAATTTTTTTTGGCATTTTCGTTTTTTTTTTTGTTAACAAAAAGGGACAACTATAACTTTCAATTTTTTTAGAAAAAAAAAACATATTTGTCATAGCCTAAATTATTTTTCTTTACATTTTTTCTTTTTTTAAAACATTTTCCCCTCTTTTTTTTATACATTAATAGGCCCAAATCCTTATATAGTAACACAAAAACAACAAACACAATGTGTCTCAACCCGAGCCCAACCTACATTCAATATAAGGAGCAGAAAAAAAAAAGAACAGACAAAGATAAGAAAGACAAAAGAGTGTTCTGGAAGCAGAAAACACAAACGTAGAGGAAAGGGAGATTAGAGCGCGTGAGGTGGTGCAACTATTGTGGGGTGGTGCATGGCTGTTGAGAGGGTGGTGCACGACTACTACAAGGGTGACGGCAGGGCGCTGCAGATCTGCATTGCTGGGTGCTGGTGCTGGCCCAAAAATGGGTCGTTTGGGTGGCTTGGTGGTGAAGTTTTAGGTTTTGTTTCAGGTAGGGTGTGGCTGCGTGTAGGATTCATACGGGTGGTCTTGTTTTCGGTTCCAGCGGCACGTGGGTGGTTGGCGTGGATCCTTGGGTTCAGGAGAGAGGGCGTGGGTGGCGAGTGGGTGGCGTGGTGGTGATGCCAGCATATGGTTTGGATGGTTAATGGTGAGGTTGGTTCTATGTAGGGTCCCATCCAATTGGTAGTGAGTGAGAATGATGGTTGTAGCTTAGTGTGGGGGAAGATGGTTCCATGGTGGAGGTCCTTGATGGTCTCATACTAGAAGCAGTGACTTGTGGTTGGTCCTTAAAAGCATAGGGATGGTGTTTGGTGCTTAGAGGTTCATGACAGTGGGGTATAGTGAATAGAAATGGGAGTGAGGTTCTTGTGTGTGAGTGTGAAAGCTAAAGCAACATTCCAATCACACTCATGATGCGAATTCAAAGTTGTAAACTCAAGTACAGGTTGTTTCAAATAACAAATTCTCGAGAGTCCGAGGCCGATCCGCAGGGAATTGATGAAGAAAAATTCTTTGATGTAAGGAAAATATTTTGTCACAACAATAAAAGTGATAAAACTTAGTCACAAATAAAAAGGATTTACTTGGGTTAGGAAATCCACTCTTGGTAAGTAAATTAAGGACAATATTAATTTTTTTAAACTCAATTAGAATCCACGCATAATGGTGGTTCCAATAAGAAAATACAACATTCAAAGTTTATTTAAGATTATATACGTAATTATATTATAGTTCCTTTAATTATTTATTAACACCACCACTTATAAATGAGCTCAAGCATTCTTTGTGGCAACATCTTGTCTACAATGAATCAAGATCTTCACTTTACAATAATGGTTTCTAAATTGATTAAAAACAAAATACAACATGTATAATGACCACTTGATAATATATCATTTAAGGTCAAGAAAGAAATTATCAAACCTTAATTTATTACCAAAAGCTTCACCCTTTCACTTAAGTAAAATAAAAATTAGTTACTCAAGAAGAAGAAGAAGAAGAAGAAGAAGAAGAAAACTTTAATTTAGAACAAAAGAAAACTACAACAAGATAAACAAACTATACAATAGCATGATCTTGATATTTAACACCAAGATTCCTAAATGATCAGCCAATGGTGCCTTTTATTTATATGATGGGGGGTTAAGTTGATGATGAAAAACTTTTGATGAGTGAAAAAAAATGTCTCTGAAATCATTCAGTGCTGAACTTATTGCATCCGTCATTTGTTGGCTTTTGTCTTAGTTTTCAAACGGCGTTAGTTTCAGCCCAAAACCATTCATACAGCTCAAGATATGGTCCAATCACTGCACACTGCTCAGGCCTAACTATAGCTCCTCTATTCTGACTTATAAGTCCAATATGACCTCTAAGCAATTCAAACTGAGTCTTGTGTTCTTATGAAAGTTGTAGATATGGGTCTTAACTTGCAAATGTCAAAATTGCAGCTCAATTCAATTCTTACAGCACGAGTTATGCTCTGATTACTGCACATTGTTCAGGTTCTAATCATAAAACCCATGTTTTGACTTTCAAGCCCAATTAGTTCCACTAGATGTCCGATTTTGACTAGAACTCTTCATGAAAGTTGTAGAGCTCTCTCTTATCTTTCCTACAAGGTAAAATATATAATTTTTAGACATCTAGAACTCAAGATATGACTGAAATACAGAAACAGTGTAAGACGAAAATCATGCTAGAAAAAATCAATTAAGCCCAATTTGAGTCCAAATATACAAAACATAACCAAGCTCAATCAATTAAGTACATGAAAAGTGTAAATGACTAAAAATGAAGGTTTATTAATGTATAAAATATATGATCATCAACTCACAACAAGTTAATCAAATAGATGATAAAGGACTACATTTAGGTAAGCTGAGGAAACTAAAGAATAGAGAAACTTACATTGTAGGAGCTTGTAGAAAACTTAAAGCAAAGATTTCCTCTTCTCCTCACTTCCAAAAGACTCTACTTTTGACTCACTTTTTTTCTCTCAAATTTTTTTTGTGTCTATTGCATAACACCCCTCTCCCTCTCTGTTATGTGATTTTTTTCTGTTTGTATGGATGATGGTGAATTGGATTGTTGTGTTGTTGATTTGACTTGAGTGCGATAAAGTTTTACTACTGGTGAATATGGTTCAAGGTTGGGCATTCTAGTGGTTCTGGAAATTGCTGAGCGCTGCCACTAGGATTTGCAAAGGCTAAAGGGCTGACGACTGGTTGTAGGTCGCCTGAGGGAGTGCAGGTCAGCTTGTAGGTAGGTTAAGGATGAGAGGTGGCTAGGGTTCTCAGAGGGTGAGAGGGCTGTTTGAGAATTGATGGCACTAAAGGTGAGGGAAGATGATGGTGGCTGCTATAGGGTGGAGAAAAGAAGGGACAAAGATTGCTAGGGTATTTTTCGTGTGATTGTTGTGGGTGTTACTTGCCTTGGGTTATGGGTTTTTATAGGAGGAAATTAGGGTTTGGAGGGTGATGATGGCTAGGGTTTGGGTGAGAAAGGAGATGACTTGCGTGAAAGTGATGGATCCGGGTTGACCTATATTTGATGGGTCACAAATTAGTTTGGGCTTCAGGTGAGTAGCTTGAGAAAAATTAGGTTAGGTTTATGCACACAAGAAAAGTAGGTCATTTTTTTATTTTTTATTTTTTTATTTTTTTATTATTTTTTATTTTTTAAAAAATGTTTTAATGACCCATACAAAATTAGGTGTTCACGGCAGCGATTACACCGATCTAAATAAGGCGTATGCAAAAGACCCCTACCCACTTCCCAACATTGATAAGTTGGTAGACAACTCTTCTGGATTTTATCTACTTTCCTTCATGGACTCTTATTCCAAATACAATCAAATTCCCATAAACCTAGAAGATGAAGACAAGATTGCCTTCATAATCGAGATAGGAAGTTACTATTATTGCGTTATGCCATTCGGATTGAAGAACACAGAGGTAACTTGCCAACGAATGATGAACAAGGTCTTTAAAGGTCAGATTAGTAAGATGCTCAAAGTTTACATTGATGATATGATTATCAAGACAATGGAGACCCGTGACCACATTAAGGATCTAGAAGAATTTGTTTACCCAGATTTGAAAGCACAACATGAAGTTGAACCCCGAGAAATGCACTTTTCGAGTACAAACTGGAAAATTTCTAGGTTTTCTATTGACAAACTGAGGCATTACAGCTAACCCATAAAAATGCCAAACAATCCTCGATATGTGCAGCCCGCGGTTTGTAAAAGAAGTGCAACAACTAATAGGCCGGATAGCGGCCCTCACATATTTCCTTACTAAGGCTACTCAAAAGTCTTTCTCCTTATTCAAAACTTTAAAAAAGATAAAGAACTTTGAGTGGACCCCAGAGTGTGAAGTCATATTTCAAGAACTAAAGAATATGCTATCTGTACCACTAGTCTTAACAAGACCGGATCCTAGTGAAGAACTAAAGAATATGCTATCAGCAATGAGGCGATCAACTTGATTCTGATAAGTGAAACTAAAGAAGGCCAGAGACCAATTTACTTTGTCAGTAAAGTCCTACAAGGACTTGAGATCCGCTATCAGAATATTGAGAAGATGGCTCTAGCACCACTGATTACCACACGAAGGTTGAGGCAATACTTCCAATGTCATTATGTGATAGTAAGGACAGACCAGCCAATCAGGCAAGTACTGCATAACTTGGATCTCGCTAGGAGAATGATTTCTTGGTCAGTGGAACTCTCCGAGTTTGATATTACTTATGAGCCAAGACTAGCCATAAAGGCTCAAGTATTATTTGATTTCTTGGTCGAGCTCACACCAGACTTCAGTCATTCTAGAGCGCATTCTTGGACTATCTACGTTAATGGATCCTTGAATCCCATAGGGAGCGGTGCCAAAGTAATGTTGGAAAACGAAGTTGGCCTCGTGTTGGAGCATTATTTAAGGTTCGAGTTTCCCACTTCAAACAACAAAGTTGAATATGAAGCATGCATCGCGGGCATTAACATGGCAAAGGAGATAGGAGCCATAAATATAATCTTATGTAGTGATTCACAGCTGGTGACATTCCAAATCTGAGGTGTATATCGGGCTAAGGAGCCCCTATTATAGAAGTACTTAGCCAGAGCTGACATCTTGTCAAAACTTGCCAGTACTACGAGCCCAAGTGATCACAGGTCCGTGATCCAAGATACTTTACTTACTCCCAGTATTACGGACAATGAAGTCCTTCTATTGGAAGATGACAAAACCTAGATGACACCAGTAGTTCCCTACGTCTGTAGTGGTTCACTACCTGAAGATTAGAAGGAAGCCCAGAAGGTAGTACAAATAGCATCCTGGTACACCATCCTAGACAACTAACTATATTGTCACAGGTTTTCTTCTCCCCTTCTTAAGTGCCTTGGTCCCAATGAGGCAGAATACGTTTTAACTGAGATTCATAAAGGAAACTTTGACCATCATCTCAGTTGAAAATCCTTAGCATAGATAGCACTAAGGGCTGGATATTATTGGCCGACTATGGAAGCTAACAATAAAGAACACGTATAAAAATGTGACCAATGCCAGCACCATTCAGACATCTATCCAGCACCACTAGAAGAGTTATCCACGATGTCTGTCCCTTGGCCATTCTACCAATGGGGGATGGATCTCCTATGCCTCTTCCCCCAAGCACCAGGATAAGTCAAATACCTAGTGGTGACTGTTGACTACTTCACCAAGTGGATTACAGCAGAACTATTACCCACCATCACCTCTACGTGAATCCAAAAGTTCACTTACAATAATATCATCAACAGATTTGGAATCCTAGAGTCAATTGTCACGGATAATGGAACTCAATTCATAAATCTGAAATTCAATGATCTCTTGGTCGGTCTCACGATCAAGTAGTATTTCACCTCCATGGAGCATCCAAAAACCAACTAGAAAGCTAAAGCCGCTAATAAGGTTATACTTAGAGAGATAAAAAAGAGACTTAACGATGCAAAAGGCAAGTGGTCGTCCTTCGTAGGGCAGATATCGAAGGAAAAAATATGAAGGATAGGAAGTTAGTTTCTAATTGGGAAGGTCCATATAGGATCATATCCAAAACCAACACAGAAGCCTATACTCTAGAAACCCTTTCTGGCAAGTTGGTCAAAAATTTCTGGAATGCGGACAAGCAAAGGAAATATTATAATTAAATATCTTTTTTGTTATTATTATCATGAATAAATCAGATGTTTTTTCTTTAAACACTTGTTTACTTTATTCATCCATGATCACTACAACCCACAAGGTTACCACACCTTGGAAAGGTCTAAGGAATACAAATTTTAAAGAGGATCAATTATTCTAATATTCGTACATGATAGCCAAACAGGGGAATCCACTTGACTAGTATCCAATGTCAAGGAGTGCATTCAAGGGTTTTTACCCGTACCTAATGAGCCTGACCTTAACCCATAAACCGACTAGGTTTATAGTGATTAAGAGTAGCCGCTCGTAACCCAAGATAGTGGACTCCACACTAAGAGGCTTCTATGTCAATTATACTCCACAATTCTAAGACTAGAGTTAACCCATAAACCTAAAAAAGGTTTAATGTGGTTACAACACTAAACCTAACCTATAAGCCTAGCAAAGGTTTAACGAGGTTATGCACTTTAGACTATTACCCGGATAATGGACATCACTCCAAAAGGCTTCCATGACACAATACACCTAGAATTTGACTAAGTGTCAAATATTTCTAAGCGAACCTGACCATCAAGATTGAGCTTTGGACTCATCTCAATTGGAAAAAAATGAGTGTTTGTTAAGTCTGAACGACTTTTGAGATAAAGCATTGGACCCATTTCGGTTGAACAGACACGAGCAATTGCTAAATGTGAGATAAATACCAAGATCGAGTGTCGGACACATCTCGGCATTACAAAGACAAAATATGCCAACTATAAAACAGAATCATCGAGATCGAGCGTTGGACTCATTTCGATGAAGAAAAGGAAAAAACAACAATATGGAGAAAAACAAATAAGTATTTAAATATAAAAAAAAAGCTCTTAAGGTCAGGACTTGTCCATATACAATTATGAAACCCCACGTAGGGGAAATAAAATGAAAAGCAAGAAAAATAAAGTGTCGTCAAGCATCCTTCGAGGTCACCTCCTCCACCTCGGCCTTCGCAGTTCTCTCATCTTCCTGCCTTCCCTTCGAAGTCGCATCCTCTTCTTCTCCATCATCAACCCTTTGAGTAACTTAGTCGATAGAAGCAGTCGCGAGAACAATAACATCAACAATTCAGCCATTTTGGACAAGCTTCATCGAACCAATCCCTTCTTCATTAAGGTCCGGGTTCAAGAGGCGGAGTTGGTAAGGGCGTTTGCAAATGATTCATCCATAGACTTCGTGTAACATCCCAGAAAATCATGTTGGGCTTGTATAAAGTTACATAGGTAGTCTGATACTTGTTTAGCATGTCAGTTAAGTTTTGTGATAAACTGAGTTAGTTTAGGCACTTTTCTGCGATACAAAATGTGGTAAATAGCCTAAAATAACTCAGAAAATAACATAAACTGCTATATGGGGGAAACATGTGTGGATAACTTGTTTCTAGGTCACAAATGAGCTAAGTAAGGTGTGGTTAAAGTTTCAGGACAATCGGAGTTAATTTTGTATTTTTAGATATACTGGTTGTGCTTTTAATGTTGGATTGACCTCCAACAGATATGGAACAATAGAGAAAAAGTATAATATGATTTTTAATAAATCTTAGGATTTATTTTGAGTCTGTTGGAGGTTTGGAACCTTGATTTGGAAGAATCTAAGTGTTCATAGTAGATCAGGATTTTCAGTACCACATTAGTGGTAATCCTTTAAGAAGCCAAAAGAGGCTTCCTTTCCTCATTCCCACGGCAGAGACCAAAAACAGAGGAGAAAAAGTGAGAAAAGAAGGAAACCAAGGGAAGAAAGAAGGGAAAGAGGAGAGGAAAGGAATGAGACCATGGTGAGAGATCCAAGAGCAAGTTTAAGGCTTCAAGATCATCATCCAAGCAAGAGGTAGGGGTGTTTTCTAACTTTGATTATCCATCTTTTCTATGTTTTGGTTTTAGGCCTTTAGATGGAGAAGTTGGGTTTTAAAGAGGGAAAACTAGTTTCTTTAGTTAGATTCTTATTTTATTTGATTGGAATTGATTGTTTCATCCTGATGGAAACAAGATAGATGGATTTATCCATAGTTTGAGCTAGTTGGTGTGAATGCTTATGTCTTAAAGTATATCAAATGAGTTTTTGATGATAATAAAGTCAATATGAAGATCAAGATCAAAAGAGAAGACCAAGATCAAAAGAGGTATATTGGATATAGATCCTAGATTATCAATATGAAATGCTCTCTAAGTGTCTCAAAGATCTTCAAATGGTTTTTCAAGATCCTTTGAAATCAACTTGTTATTCAACTTGTTATTAAAAGCTCATATTTTAAGAAAATGTTGATTTTAATCTTAGATTGTGTAAAACACATGTCAATATTGTTCAATCCAAGTTTCTCAAAGTTAAAAATGGCTTACATCTCAATTGGACTTGAAAAATGTGTTCAAAGGCTAAGGTAATCGATTACAAGATGTTTGTAATCGATTACATAGCAAACAGAGGCCTTGTAATCGATTACATGTGCATTGTAATTGATTACAAGCAAGTCAGAGGCCTTGTAATCGATTACACTAAGCTGGTAATCGATTACAATGAGCCCAGAAATGCAAGAACACATTCAAGAAGCTCTATAATTAATTATATAGAAATGGTAATCGATTATAAGAAAGTCAGAGGCCTTGTAATCGATTACACCAAGTTGGTAATCGATTACCAAGTGCCCAGAAAGCCAAGAACATGTTGGAACAGCTATGTAATTGATTACATAGATTGTGTAATCGATTATTAGTGGTCTGACAGTGCCCAACGGCTACATTAAGTGCATTAAATGCTTGGCTTTAATATCCCCAACGACTCCATTGTTCATAATTCTTATAAATACTTTTGTTGGGGCTTCATTAGAGGTTGACCTTGAACCACAAACTAATTTCTAACACTTTAATACGAGATTCAATCCTTGAAATCCATTCTTGCTCTGTTTTTGTGAAAATCTTGAGATATATTTTGAGAGCATATTAGAGCTTCAATTTGTATTAATTACTCTTGTGAGAGTTTCATTCTATCAATCTGAATTGCTTGGTAAAGAGGGTGAGACATCCCTCATAAATCGTAAAAGGTGAGGCATCCCTTAGTTGAAGAGGCTTAAGCTCAAAGAGTGAGGTATCCCAAAGTGTTGAGTGCTCAAGTTTGTAAAGGTTTTCAAGCACCTATTGAAGCTTGAAGATATAGTGAAAAATCTTATGTGTTTACTTGAGGACTGGACGTAGGTCACAATTGGATTGGTGATCGAATCAGTATAAACTATTGTGTTTGTTTCTCTAAATCCTTCTCTTTACATTTGTGCACCGTTTTATTGAACTTGAATATTGTCTTCTTTGACTAGTATATTTATAAGTGAAAGTGTTCATTTTATTTATCCAATCACCTTTATCCATTTAATAGCTTCAACGAAAATTAATTATCAAACATTTTGTGAAAGATTTGAGAACTTGTTTTACAAACTCAATTCACCCTCCCTCTTGTATAAAGAGCTTAGCAACTTCAAGAGAAGAAATGACTTCAAATGGTTTTTCTAATGAAAGTTTTTCTATAAATAGACCTCCTTTTTTCAATGGGGATGGTTATGATATTGGAAAGAAAGGATGAAAACTTTTATTGAAGTTATTGACTTAGATGTGTGGGATGCCATTGAAAATGATGCTCTTGTTCCCACACATACTAAAGATGGTGTGAAAATTAATACACCTAGAAATGAATAGACCAATGAGGACAAAAAGAAAGTTTAATACAATTTGAGAGCCAAGAACATCATCACCACATCCTTAGGGTATGATGAATTCTTTAGGGTATCAAATTGTAAAACCACTAAAGAAATATGGGATACTTTACAAGTAACTCATGAAGGTACAAGTGAGGTAAAGCGATCTAAAATAAACACTCTCAATCATGAATATGAATTGTTTAGAGTGAATCAAGGTGAAAGTATTCAAGAGATGCAAAAGAGATTCACACATATTATTAATCATCTTATCTCATTGGGAAAGATATTTCCTAATGAAGATCTTATTAATAAAGTCTTGAGATGTTTGAGTAGGAATTGGCAACCCAAAGTAATAACTATTACGAAATTAAGAGATTTATCAACAATATCTCTAGCCACCTTATTTGGGAAGCTTCAAGAACATGAGTTGCAGCTAAATATGCTCAATCAAAATGAAGAGCATGATAAGAGGAAAAAGGGAATTGCACTCAAAGCCACCTCTTCTACAATTAAAGATGATGATGAAGATGGTGAAGAAGATGCAGAAAATCTTGAGTTAAGTGAAGAGAATCTTAGTCTCCTTGTGAGGAAGTTTGGAAGATTCTTGAAGAAGAAGGGATTCCAAATAAGGCCACCATTCCCTCAAAAGAAAGCCTACCACAAAGGAGAAGGATCCTCAACTCCTCCAAAATGTTATGAATGTGAAAAATCGGGGCATATGAAAATGGAGTGTCCTGTGTATCATAAAAAGACAGAGAAGTTTGAGAAAAGGCCTTCCAAGGAAAAGAAAGGAAGAAGAGCATATATAGCATAGGAAGACAATGACAAGAGCTCCTTCGATAGTTCAGAAAATGAAGAAGCTCATCTTTGTCTCATGGCTCAAAGAGAAGAAAGCGAAGAGAATGACACTGAGGTATGCTTGAAGACCAAAAGCTGAAGTTGGTATCTTGATAGTGGTTGCTCCAAACACATGACCGGTGATGACTCCAAGTTTTCCTTCCTTGTCCCCAAGAAGAATAGTCACATGACATATGGTGACAACAACAAAAGGAAGATCTTTGGAGTTGGTAAAGTTAGTAAGAACCATTCTTCATCTATTGATAATGTTTTGCTTGTTGAAGGACTCAAACATAATTTGCTTAGCATTAGTTAACTATGTGATAAGGGGAATAGAGTAATATTTGATTCTAATTATTGTATAATTGAGGATTGATCTGTTGATTATTCCTATATTTTAATTGCCTTGTAATTGATTCTTTGAACTCCATTTGTGCTTAATTGTCATCATTTAGCTTAGTTTCTGATATCAAACTCTAATTGGAATATTATTGTGAAACTTTGTTTAAATGTACTCTCAGATGCTAATACTTGAATTTTTCAGGAAACTTTTGAATGGCAGAATTCATTTAACCTAAATCAGGCTTGACATCCACCTGAAGAAGGGCTATGGATTCATGAAGATCAATTTTTCCCTTTGAAGCAATGAAAGAAGAAGAATCCAGGCTGAAAAATAAAGAAGTCACAAGACAGGGCCTGCGTCAAAATACAAGGCCTAGGCTGCGTAAAAATACACGGTAGTGTGAGAGTACACAGCCTAGGCCATGTACTCCTCTGACTTTGCAATTGAAATAGTAAAATTTTGCTCCTCTAACACAGAATCATACATGGCCTAGGTCGTGTATGCATACACGGCCGTGTATTTCTCCAAACAGGAATCAAACATAAACTTCTGCGAGAAGTTTATGTTGGGGGCCTATATATTCACACCCTTAGCACGTTTTGAGGGGAGTTCTGACCGAGGAGAGCAGCTGCAACTCCTTGGAGAAGGAGAGGGGAGTCTTGGATTAAAGATTGGAGTCTCGGGTTCGAGCAATCGGAGATCCATCATCCTCAATCCTCAGAAACTCGTTTGCTATTTAGTTTTTCTTCTGCACTTTGTTTCTTATGATGTTCTTTCTCAGTTTTTCTTGTGATTTTGTTCTAGTTATGTGTAACTAAACCTCCCTTGGTTAAGGGGGTGATGAAACCACTAGTATTGATGTTGTGAATCTTGCATATTTGATTATTTCAATACAGTTATGTTTTTATTCATATATTTCTGAATCTATTGTTGGTATGAAGGTTTTGGTACTTGTTCCCACTTTAAAAGTGGTAGATCTTTGTTTGTTATGCGCGGTTGCGGTAGTAGATCTAGCGGAATATAAGATGTTCATTTGGGTATAATTATCTTTGTGCTATTTTCCAGTTATAAAAGTGGTAGATCTGGGTTTATTATGCGTGGTTGCGATAATAGATCTAGAGAAATATATGTTCTAAGTAATTTAATCCCAGTGTGTGATTAGATCTTAGTGTAATTGATTTTCTAAAACTTAATGCAATTATTGGATAGTTGTAAGAGCGGTTGCTTTATGACTAATCAATGATCAAGAGTTAATTTGAGCGGTTGCTGAATTGGCCAACACGTAAGGAAAACAGAGATTTACTCTCACAATTGCATAAAAACATAATTCAGCATATTGGAATAAAAGGATGTGTGGATTTACATTATCATATAAATCTAGTGGTGGATTCAATCTCTTAACCAATTTTCTTATATTGTTGATTTCAGTTCATTTATTGTTATTGTCTTTGAAGCTGTTCATTGTTCATCAAAACTCCAAAACCCCCCTATTTACTGTTTATTATTAATCAGAGTTTAAATTGGAAATTATTTGATAGTGTTAATTGAATTGGTTCTCTGTGGATCGACCCTTACTAACTACAACTAATTGTAAGGTTTTTATTTTCTAGTGGGCGACGATAACCGATTTTTATCGAATTTTAATCACTATATCCTCACGCATCGTAATTTTGGCGCCATTCTTGTGGGAGCCAATTTTTTAATTACACTATTAATTTATTTCCTATTTTTACTCTATTTTTGTTTTTATTTTTTATGTTTGATTCTTTCTTTCTTAGTGTCTTGTAGATGTTGATGTCCATTAATCATGGATGCTTGTGGGATTTGCTTATCACCTGGAAATATCACTGATTTGTGTCCCATTTTCCTAGTGGACACAAATGAGGAAGTAGAGGCAATATGGGGATATTCTGAACCTTCCGACAACTACAACCCCTACTCCAATACATATTATCCAGAGTGGTGGGACTATCCTAACTTGAGTTATGGACAGCAACCTCAGAATCAATCTCCAGCTTATGAACTTCCAGAATTTCAACAGAGGCAAACACATTTCCTTCCAGGACAGCAGCAAGTTCAAAATCCTTGGCAACCTGAACCTTCATTGGAGGAACTAATAAGACAATTTGCCATTAATACTATGCAGTTCCAACAAGAAACAATGGCCAATATACAGAGTTTCCAGCAAGAAACAAGGGCCGCAATCAATAACATGCAAAACTCTTTGGAGTAGTTAGCCATAGAACTCAGCAATATGCAGAGCCTAAATTCTAAAGGATTTCCCTCACAACCCGAGGAGGATGTGAAGGAAGATCCTAGTGATGTCAAATTACAAAGTGGGAAGACGTTGGATAAACCCACCTCTCCTCCACAAACCACTACAAAGAAAGACCAAGAGCCTAAACAGGTAAATGAGGAAGGGAAAAACTCTAAAGCCCCCAAGTTTAGTAATCTTGAACCCCTTCTTAATGTAGTAGAAGAGCAACATGATGAGTTGTGTGATGAATTTCCTGATTTTATTAGTTTCAATAATTATATTCATTGCCACTCATGTACTGATATCATATATGCTAGTCGTGCTGAGATTTCTGCAGAGTTGAAAGTTGATGATTCTGTTTACAAAGCAGAATGTAAGACCCAAAGGGAGGTGAAATTACAGGCCATGGAAGAATTTTTAGAAAAGGAAGAAGAGCACCCGATGACGGTCACTACTGAAGTGGACTTTGTTTTTGGGCCATCGTTTAGTAGAAACAATGCACATAAAGCTGATAAAGTGCACATATTACTTTTCAGTGGTGAAGCCAAGGAAAATAAGGGCCAATGGGACCCTGGTGGAAGCCCTTATGCTACAAGCTTAATTTGGTCATCACACTTTAACCAATGGGATCCTGGTGAAAGCTCTCATATTGTTTCAACTACAGCTTGGTCATCATACTTCAACCAATGGGACCCCGGTGAAAGCTATCATGTTGTCTTAACTATAGCTTGTTCGTCATGTTTCAACCAATGGGATCCTAGTGGAGTCTTTTCACCTACCTCACTTGATAAGGCCAATAAACATCGTCTCAAGTCTTTCTATGAGCTTCCGGAAAGTGTGGAAGTGAAAGTATTGACCTTTTACCACCCACATTATAAAGATCAATGAGGGTCACAACGTCAGGCTAAGGACAATAAACTAAGCGCTCATTGGGAGGTAACCCAACCAGATTTGCTTTCTTTATCCTTTTTATTTTGTGTTTTTATTAGTTTCTTAGATTATGTCTTTATCTATTTGTTGATTGTGAGCATGCAAATCTTTGGAAAACCTTGTGTTTTGGATTGATTAAATGTGTATTTGAATGCATTGATTGTTTGATTAATATTTGTGTGGACAAAGTATAATGGAAACCAAGCGAAACTGTAGGAATTACTTCTTTTGTGGTGTTGTTGTTTTGTTCTTCTGAATGCTGAATCATGTTCTTTGGGAATGATTTCCTTCAATTGAATGTTAAATTGTATTTCATAATGAATGGACTGAGTAAAGAGCCAATCTCTTGAGACACATTCTTATGAATTGGTGCCTTATGAACTTCGTCGATTTTTGAGAGTCCCCTCAAGCATGGTGAGTTTTAGTCTTGGGAATCTGACTTTAAAAGACCCTGACCTATGTTTTTGATTATTCTTCAAAGAACAACATTGCATGAGAGTTTCCAATCTATTTCATAGTGAAATAAGCCAATTTGGGGAGGCATTTTTCATGAGTTTATGAGCAGGGGAGGTCATGTAGTTAAGTTTAAAAAAAAAAGTTGTAAAACAGTGAGGTACATGGCCTAGGCAGTGTACCCTCACACTGCCGTGTGAGCATGCGCAGCAGAAACCATTAGGGAGACAGAATCATACACGGCTGTGTATGTTCACTAAGAAGCCATTTTAGGGCTATTCTTCCCCCTTTTTGCTATTTCTCTCTCCTCACCCACGAAACCACTGTCCCCTTCCCTCTCTCTCTCCTCCAAATCTTCCATTTCTGCCACTCCAATCCATCATTCAAACCCATTTTCTTCACTAATTCCTTAAATCATTTACATTTCTTCCATTATTTTCATATCTTACCCACAAATCTTTCTAATTTTCACTCACTCACTCTCCTCCAATACCCACACGAACCCACCATCCTCCATAACCACCACCTTCATTTTTCTTCATCTTTCTACCTTAAAATCACCACCCAAATCTTCTTTTCTTCATCCATTTTCACTAAATAAACTCCATTTCTTCATACATTCCTTACAAACCCCCATTTCCTTCCCTGTATCCACCACCACCATGACCCCCCTCTTTGTGAACAGTAACCATTTGTTATAATTACTCAATAATGCCTCCAAAGAAGCGCGTGAAGCAAAATACAAGTAGTGGTCGAGGATTTGATAGTTCTCTTGTTCGACCTCAATCTCCTCCACGCGCACCATCTCCACCACCTAAGGTAAATGTCCATCCCGCATTCATTAAGGATGTTGTTCCAACTAAATTCTTAGATGAGGATACATTGCGTCAAATAGGATTGTATGATGAGGTTTTTGAACTGTTAGATGGAATAGGTTGGGGCACATTTGCTAGAATGCGTGCACCAACTTAAGACATTTTGACTAGGGAATTCATTATGAGTTTTGACAGAAAGTTGTATCCTCTTTGTGATCAACAAGAATGGCCTAGTAAAATTGATTTCGACATCTTTGACATTCCCCATAAGTTGGACATCCATTAGTTTAATGCCATTTTTAGCTTCCCCATAGGCCACAACTAACTCCCCTGTGATTTTAGGCCTGATAGAGTTTGGAATGCATTAACTGTAGCTGATTCTAATGATTATGATCCTTGCAAATCCAAAGCTTCCAAACTTAGGTCTCCAGCACATAGATATATTAAAAAATGGTTAGCAAATACTATTTGTGCTAGGGGTGAGAGTCAAGGTACTATTAGTCGAGCTGAATTGTTCTTTTTGAATTGCATGATTAATAGGGAGCCTGTTAATGGATCATACTGGTTGTGTAACTTATTTAAACATTTAGGGACTGCTTTAACTAGCCGTATTTTAGTGGGGGGATTTGTTACCCTTATTGCTCAGTACTTTGGGTTGGATTCTGATGTTATTATTGAGGATCCTGTATCGAGCTCTTCTGCCATTGATAGCTCTACTCTAATTCACATGGGGTTATGTGAGAAATGGAATGGGGGGCTATTTTTGGTAGGAGGTGGTAACCAGGATATTCCGAGGGGAGTTCCACCACAGCCTGATGATGATGATTCAATGCCTCCAGAGTCTGCTTCTCATTTTACTACTGAGGCTGGTCCGTCTTCTAGGGCTCGACCCACTACTCTTGACGATGTCATAGCATATGTTGATGCCCTAAGGATAGACCATACTGCACGCCTTCAGAGACTTGATGATAGATTTCACGCATGGGAGGAGCGTAACACCCAGAGTGTGGCATCCCTTCACAGCAAGATGGATGACATTCTCTGGCACATGCAGTAGATTTCCCCTCATTTCCCCATTAATGTACCCCCTTAGTTTCCATTGTATTTTCATTCTCTTGTATTGTGTATAATTGGGATTTAATTTACACTATTGATTTGCTGGTTTCATTCATAGTTGATTTATTTTTGCTTTCGGTTGTGGTATAGCTGTTTTTGCTTATCTTCCTTTTCTGGATGTGTGTAGCATTCTCTTTGTCGTTATTTTTCCTTTTCTGGATATGTGTAGCATTCTCTTTGTCGTTATTTTTCCTTTTCTGGATGTGTGTAGCATTGAGGACAATGCTTGTTTTAAGTGTGGGGGTGTGGATACTTTAATGCTCTATTGTGAATACTGTTGATATTTTGAATTGTTCTCCTAGGGTTTGAATAACTGATTGAACTGTATTGGGGTGAGTATATTTGATCTTGATGGTGCTGTTCTTCTTGTGATACTTCTTCATTAGCCTTGTAAAGTTTCTGATAAGCTTTCAAGAGATGTGATTAGTGAGCAATTGACCTAAAAAAAAAGGCTGAGCATGATTGAATGAACTTTCTGGTTATCAATTTTGTAGGGTGAAATTCTAAAAATTAAAAGGTTTAATTGAAATTGATGAATCGAAACCTAGTGAGTTTTTGGGCCTTGTTGTAAATGGCTAATTTTAGGCCATTTTGGATCCTTGATTGTGTGATTCCACTCATGATTATTGTGCTTTTCAGAACTTGTCTTGGTTCTCTTTTAAGCTGCTAATGACCACTGCATGCATTTGAAATGATAAAGGCATTTTTCTTTTAAACAACTACTGGCCAAATAGCCATCCTTGTATTTTATCCATTAATTAACCCCTTTGAGCCTAATCGACCTCATTTCCTTCTATCTAAGCTCAATTTAAATCTTAAAAAAAAATCATTTTACTACCCTACCTTAGGGAGTAGAAGAGCTTAAGGATTGCATTGCAAAGTGGCTTTTGAATAAGTGTGGAGGTGTGATTCATGATGTTTTTGCCTAGTTATGTCTGTGTATAAAATATCTCATATTAGCAAAATGTCAGGTTGAATTGAATGCAAGGTGTATATATATATATTAAAAAAAGAAAAAAAGAAGAAGTCAGAACAAGGATAAGGTACATAATAGGAATTTGAATTTGAAGACTATTGGGAAATTCTATGTAATGATTGAATATCTTCCCATTTTGCTCTTCTAGTTCCTATGGTCTAGCTTTGTCTATCTTTGATGTAATCCTACCTTAACCCTGACCCCATTACAACCTGAATAAAGTCCTTTTGATCTCTGTTTGCATGTGGTCTGAGTAGTGGAGAAGTAGAGGCTTGACAAGCTTATGGTAAAGCATATTCTCATGAGTTGGTTGAGTGAAAACACAAGCCTGAAACACTTGAGTGAGAGAGCATTTCAGTGAGGATTTATCATGCTGATTGAACCCTGAAATTTAATTGATTTTACTTGTCAACTTGGATTGCTAAGAAAGGGAATTCTTGATTGTTTAAATTTTTTTTTGAAAACTAAATGCATAAAGGTCTTTGCTCATTATTCTGCATTTGTTTGGCTTGTTGTGAAACTGTGTTGAACTGTATATTTTTGCCTAGGAGTACAAAAGGCTAAGTGTGGGACTAATTGATCTGTTAATTATTCCTATATTTTAATTGCCTTGTAATTGATTTTTTGAACTCCATTTGTGCTTAATTGTCATCATTTAGCTTAGTTTCTGATATCAAACTCTAATTGGAATATTATTGTGAAACTTTGCTTAAATGTATTCTCAGATGCTAATACTTGAACTTTTCAAGAAACTTTTGAATGGCGGAGTTCATTTAACCTAAATCAGGCTTGACATCCACCTGAAGAAGGGCTATGGATTCATGAAGATCAATTTATCCCTTTGAAGCAATGAAAGAAGAAGAATCCAGGCTGAAAAATGAAGAAGTCAAAATACAGGGCCTGCATCAAAATACAGGGCCTGTGTCAAAATATAGGGCCTACGTCAGAATACAGGGCCTAGGCTGCGTAAAAATACATGGCCGTGTGAGAGTACACGGCCTAGGCCGTGTACTCCTCTGACTTTGCAATTGAAATAGTAAAATTTTGCTCCTCTAACACAGAATCATACACGGGCGTGTATTTTTCCAGACAGGAATCAAACATAAACTTCTGTGAGAAGTTTATGTTGGGGGCCTATATATTCACACCCTTAGCACGTTTTGAGGGGAGTTCTGACCGAGGAGAGCAGCTGCAACTCCTTGGAGAAGGAGAGGGGAGTCTTGGATCAAAGATTGGAGTCTCGGGTTCGAGCAATCGGAGATCCATCATCCTCAATCCTCAGAAACTCGTTTGCTATTTAGTTTTTCTTCTGCACTTTATTTCTTATGATGTTTTTTCTCAGTTTTTCTTGTGATTTTGTTCTAGTTATGTGTAACTAAACCTCCCTTGGTTAAGGGGGTGATGAAATCACTAGTATTGATGTTGTGAATCTTGCATATTTGATTATTTCAATACAGTTATATTTTTATTCATATATTTCTGAATCTATTGTTAGTATGAAGGTTTTTGTACTTGTTCCCACTTTAAAAGTGGTAGATCTGAGTTTATTATGCGCGGTTGCGGTAGTAGATCTAGCGGAATATATGATGTTCATGTGAGTATAATTATCTTTGTGCTATTTGCCAGTTATAAAAGTAGTAGATTTGGGTTTATTATACGCGGTTGCGGTAATAGATCTAGAGAAATATATGTTCTAAGTAATTTAATCCTAGTGTGTGAATAGATCTTATGTAATTGGTTTTCTAAAACTTAATGCAAGTATTGGATAGTTGTAAGAGTGGTTGCTTTATGACTAATCAATGATCAAGAGTTAATTTGAGCGGTTGTTGAATTGGCCAACACGTAAGGAAAACAGAGATTTACTCTCACAATTGCATAAAAACATAATTCAGCATATTGGAATAAAAGGATATGTGGATTTACATTATCATATAAATCTAGTGGTGGATTCAATCTCTTAACCAATTTTCTTATATTGTTGATTTCAGTTCATTTATTGTTATTATCTTTAAAGTTGTTCATTGTTCATCAAAACTCCAAAACCCCCTATTTACTGTTTATTATTAATCAGAGTTTAAATTGAGAATTATTTGATAGTGTTAATTGAATTAGTTCTCTATGGATCGACCCTTACTAACTACAACTGGTTATAAGGTTTTGCTATGCTATTATATAATTCAACATATGTTAGATGTTAAGAAGAAGAAAAATTCTGCATTTCTATTTGCTATGCTAGTGACAGCAATCTTGGAACATTGTCACATTTCCTTGACTGAGGAGTCAAAGGACACAAGCTCCAAAGGGCCACAATCTATAGGCTTGCATACATTGAAGAAGCTTCAGTTGAATAAGGTAGATGGACGATGGTACTACCTCACCCATGGGAGTTATGGACATATGCCTCACGAGGCTGAGGATGAGGATGAGGATGTGGCTGAGGCCCAACCACAGCTTGCTCCAGCAACCTTGGAACTATTGCTTCATGAAGTACGTAACCTGAAGGCAGTAATTGATCACGTCGAGCAGAAGGTTAATCATCAAGGACTAGAGATAGCTTATCTTCGCTCTTTGCTGGAGGGACAAGGTGCTCCTTCCTCCTCCGCTGCACCCCCTGCTCCTCTATCATTTGCTGCTCCATTGGGTCCTACAGCTGGTGCTCCTGATGACGAGGCGAGTCTTGATTTAGACGATGACGATGGCGTTGATCCTGCTGGTGTTGGCATGGCTGTTGATGTGGCTGGTGATGACGACGATGGTGACAGCGACAGCAAGGCTACACAGTGACTTAGGATTTAGTCAAATGTCCTTTTGTTTTGTTTAGCTAAAATCAGTAGTTTCACACTTTAATTACTGTACATGACTGGTTTACATTTGTCTTTGGACCATTATGGGTTTTGATTTTGCTAATGATATAATATATCTCTTTATGACTCTTAATGATCTTATTATTTCTGTTGGCTTCTTTGATTGATTGTTTTTGGGCTAATCACGAGGTTATGCGAAAATGCTGATGAAATTTCATTTAAAATGCTTATGTCTTTTTTATAATGCCAATGGGGGAGAGATTAGTGAAAAATAAAATCTGATTAATGTTGCATGTGTACGGGGGAGCTTTAAACTTTTATATAAAAAATATTATCCTGTATCATGCATAAATTACGGGAGAGAGTTGCGCCTAAATCTCTAATATACACAAATGCAAAAACTCTTTCTTTTTCTTATGATTAGTTTGTCATCATAAAAAAAGATGAGAATGTGAATGCTTATGTCTTAAAGCATATCAAATGAGTTTTTGATGACAACAAAGTCAAGATGAAGATCAAGATCAAAAGAGAAGACCAAGATCAAAAGAGGTATATTGGATATAGATCCTAGATTATCAATGTGAAATGCTCTCTAAGTGTCTCAAAGATCTTCAAATGATTTTTCAAGATCCTTTGAAATCAACTTATTATTCAACTTGTTATTGAAAGCTCATATTTTAAGAAAATATTGATTTTAATCTTGGATTGTGTAAAACACATGTCAATATTGTTCAATCCAAGTTTCTCAAAGTTAAAAATGGCTTACATCTCAATTGGACTTGAAAAATGTATTCAAAGGCCAAGATAATTGATTACAAGATGTTTGTAATCGATTATATAGCAAACAGAGGCCTTGTAATCGATTACATGTTCATTGTAATCGATTACAAGCAAGTCAGAGGCCTTGTAATCGATTACACCAAGCTGGTAATCGATTATAATGAGCCCGGAAAGGTAAGAACACGTTCAAGAAGTCCTGTAATCAATTACATAGAAATGGTAATCGATTACAAGCAAGTCAGAGGCCTTGTAATCGATTACACCAAGCTGGTAATCGATTACCAAGTGCCCAGAAAGCTAAGAACACGTTGGAACAGCCATGTAATTAATTACATAGATTGTGTAATCGATTACCAGTGGTCTAACAGTGCTCAATGCCTACATTAAGTGCATTAAATGCTTAGCTTTAATATCCCCAACGGCTCTATTGTTCATAATTCTTATAAATACTTTTGTTGGGGCTTCATTAGAAGTTGACCTTGAACCACAAATTGATTTCTAACATTTTAATACGAGATTCAATCCTTGAAATCCATTCTTGCTCTGTTTTTGTGAAAATATTGAGATATCTTTTGAGAGCATATTAGAGCTTCAATTTGTATCAATTACTCTTGTGAGTGTTTCATTCTATCAATCTGAATTGCTTTGTAAAGAGGGTGAGGCATCCCTCCTAAATTGTAAAGGGTGAGGCATCCCTTAGTTGAAGAGGCTCAAGCTCAAAGGGTGAGGTATCTCAAAGTATTGAGTGCTCAAGTTTGTAAAGGTTGTTAAGCACCTATTGAAGGTTGAAGATATAGTGGAAAATCTCAAGTATTTGCTTGAGAACTGGACATATGTCACAAGTGAATTGGTGATCGAACCAAGATAAACTATTGTGTTTGTTTCTCTAAACCTTTCTCTTTACATTTATGCATTGTTTTATTGAATTGCTTGAATATTGTCTTTTTTGGCTATTATATTTATAAGTGAAAGTGTTCATCTCATTTATCCAATTAACTCTATCCATTTAATAGCTTCAACGAAAATTGATTATCAAACGTTTTGCGAAAGATTTACGAACTTGTTTTACAAACTCAATTCACCACCCCTCTTGAGTATTGAGGTCACTTGGTAACAATTGGTTCTTGAATTGGAACTTAGGGTTTTGATGGACCAAGAGAGTGATTTTTTGTGTTTGATCCAAATTTAGTGAATTAATAGGTTATAATGATGTTACAATATGTTTAGAAGTTGTTAGTGGTGTTAGAAACCAACTAGAAACTAATTTTAGATTATTGGAAGCTGAGATGGTTCAATGGAACAATGCAGAACTGAGGGTTTTCTACAGAATTCTGCAGAAAACCAGTAAGCGCCACGACTTGAGAAGCATCGTGCCATGGCGTGAAGATAAATTGGCTTCGAGTGTCGCGGCGTGAAGAGGAATGCCATGGCGTGAGATGTTTATCCTTGGCACCCGAGAGTAGGGCGCTGCAGCGTGAAAAAGGAGTACTGTGGCGTGAGGGTTTAAAACTCACCAAAATACTGATTTTGACTGTTTGAGTTCCCTAGTTGCTAGAATTATGTGTTTATGCCTAGTAAAGAGTGTTGAGGCACTAGAGAGGGTATTTCGTAGAGAGAAAGACCTAGTGGCATGCAAGGGAAAGTAGAGAAAAGTGTGTGCATCCATTGGATATGGATTGTCATAGACCAAGAGTTAGTTTCTTAAGCAACCTAGTGTTGCATAGATATCATAAGAGAGGTGATTAAAGAGTTAAGGAACTAGATGGCAAGAGTTCAGTGCCATGGACTTTAGTTGGCAAGGGTGAATGCCATAGTGCGTGAAAACTCTTAAAGAGTAAAATAGAGTTAGTAATGCAAAGTTAGAAAGTGTACTAAGTCTAATTAGCATTTGGATAAGTATCGTAGTGCATGAACTGCTCTTATAGAGAAGAGGTAGTCTTAGTAGTTCAAGATGGACTTAGTATAGAGTTATGTGGTAATTATGTTAGAGTTAGGACATAACTCCGCATTTTCACACATTTCACTTCACATATGCTTGCTATCCCTAGAGATCAGATAGTGGAGGTATCCACTCAGTTTGGTGGCGATATCCACCTAATTTACGGTAGACTACTTGGTAGGCTACTTAGTAGTAGAAGGAGAATACTTGTTATAGTAACAGACTTTGCCCCTACTAGGTAAGCTATAAGAGGTCACACGTTATTATGGCAAAGTATCTCCTTGAGCAGGGGGAATAGTTAAGTATCACGACACTACACCTACACTGCACATACTTTTCTTTGAGTATACATCATCTCACCAGTTCATAATTTAATTTTTGTTTAGTTCGGAATTTGAGTTCTTGTTATGTATGTTTGGTTATTGCATTGTGCCTTTGGTGACAACTGTATAGGCGATTGTCTGGTCGATGATTTCTAAATGATTATATGAGCAGTTATTTGTTATCATCATGGTTTCGGATATTAGATCAGAAGTATAGATTGCTTAGAAATATTACATAGTGATAGGAGGTTTTGTAATGGTTCTTATGCAAAGAGTTTTAGTATGTTTATCAGTTTAAGTTGGGTTTATTCATTTTCAGATGTTTAGACTGGTAGTTTTGGTTACTTATACTGAGAAATTTAGTTTCTCACCCCATTTGTTTCCATTTAAATCCAAGTGGAAGTTCATCTCAGGGCAAGAAGAAAAAGTATGAAGACTAGGACAATTTTTATGCTTAGTAATTTAAAACTTTGTATTTATTTACTTTACTTTTAGTTTGTATAAATTTTATATATACAATGAGCTATGTATGTATATGACTTTTAGTTTCCGCAAGGCTCTCCATTATTATTTGCTTAAATGATATGGATTAGTATGATGTTAAGTTAGAAGTAGCATAACTAATACTGTTTATCCCAGAGTATGCTTAATATACTAGGTTATCGGTATTAGGGTGTTACACTTCGACCAGTCATCTTCAAGTTCTATAATTTCTTCATTTAACTTGACCTCGGTTAGACGGAGGAATTCATTCTCAGCTTGTATGCCGACGAGGGTAGCCTTGATGGAAGCTAAGTGTTCTCTCAATGTATTCTCCCGAGCTACCCTTTCCGCAAGCTGGGTCCAGAGGGCATTGATCTCAGTAACTTGAGCCTGGAGATTGACTACCTCAGCGGCCTCTTCAGAAAGGCGACTAACCCTAGCCTGGAGACTGGGGATCTCGACCCCACACAACTCAAGCTCTTTATTTACTTGAGCCAACTGTCCATCCTTTTGGGCAATAGTTAGCTCAAGATTTTGTTTCTCACCCCGAAGGGCATTGAACTATCTCTTCAAGCCTCGACCCTCTCCGGACTCAAAGGTCCCCTCTAGAAATCGGAGGATGGAGACGTTGCATAGACACCAGATATGAGCATCCTGGAGGAGCTCCACCATATTATGCTTAATGAGCACATCGACATCAACAGGAGACAATACGGTGTTGTTAATGATCTTTGTAGGATCAACCTTATTGGTCCACACTAAGCCAAAGGAGAAGTGTAGTGAAGCATCCTCCAGAAGTGCCAACCTCGGACTAGTTAGAACTTCAGGAGCAGCCTCAACAGCCGGCCTCTTGCTCCTTTGTTCCCTCTTGTTTTCAGCCTTCCTCTTTTGAGGCAGAAATGATTGTGCAGGAGAACCAAGACCTACCTCTTGGACTTCATGAGGAGGAAGAGGAGCCACTATCGTCACCCTAAGAGTAGTCGCCAGGGCCCAGGATCTAGTTGCTCCAACCCTCCTAGTTGCCAAATGTTGGGCGAGACATTCAAGTCCAACTTGGGGTGCCATGCTTTCTACAAAAAGAAAACAAAGGTTACAACTCTTAGAAAAATTGGAAATACAAATAGAAGATATGCATGCAGGGTGAGATACTTGATAAAGCTTTTACAGAGTTGGCGGGCTCGTCTAAGATATCTTTACAATAAATGGTCCCTTTTGTATCGACCCACTCCACAAGAAAATAAAGGACCTCAGCCTTGTCCTCTAGGAGCTCAGATATTAGAGTTTTGTTTTCTTCAATCCTTTGCTCCCAGACGGCTTGGGTCCAGTACAAGTATAGATGTAGTTGGCTGTCTGGGGTAACAAAAAAAGGAGTTGACCCCGAAGCCCTTTCTATTATGAAGAAGTCATTTTTAAAGTTTCTAAAGGACTCTTGGTATAGCTTGAACACTCTGGGTCCAACTTGTGCTCACAGAGTGATTCACCCTTTCTATTAGTTATTCATGTTAGGTGAGAACCAGGTTAAGAGGAAGAAGAAGGATCTAACTAAGTAGGGCCACTCAAAAACCTGACATACGACTTCGAATGCTCAAACAAAACCCCATATGTTTGGGTGAAGTTGAGTTAGTGCCACGTGTAGATAGTTTAGGATATCAATCTTGAAATTGGGGAATGTAAGCCGAACCCTGATCCTTATGAAGAGCGCCTCGTACATATAGATGAAGTGTCCTCCTTCAATCCATACATAGCACACTCTTTCTTCTTAGAGTGGATGGCGGATAGCGTACTCCCTATCCCTTAGTCCATTCGTGGTCAATTACAGATATTGTTGCTTTTCGTAAACGTCCTTAGCGCTTATCACGAGAGAATAAGTGCCTAAGACCTCCTGATCAACCCATTGATATAGGCTGACATCGCAGGGGAAGATAAGCTCCCTTTGTTCTGAATGTGCCGCCCTCCAAGTTAGGGCCATGACGTCACCTATAAAGGATGCACCTGTATTAGATTCAAAAGATTCACTTAAGTTTCCTAATGCTATCATAAGCTCGGAGAGCGGATGGGCTGGCCCTTGTCTTGCCAGCTCTCTGTCATGATCCGCTCTATGGATCACCTCTAGGATCCTCATCCAAGTCAAGGATCTCGAACCATCATCAAAGTCCCCACCATGGGCTTGAAGCTTTCGCCATGGCTGAGAAGGTGGGGATGACGGAGAACTCAGAATCTCCACTAATAGACCATTATTCTATATTGTCTCCTCACTCCGTGACATTTTTCTCTCACTAAATGGTGTTTTCAGAAAGAAAAAATGGTGGAGTAGGAGAATACCTTGAGTTTGAAGGGTGAAAAAAGCTTGAAAAAAGCTAGAAACCATCAACAAATGTCGTAGATACTCGTCGAAAATCGCCTAGTTCGCCAAAGAAAGAAGTTAAAAATATGAGAGAATGTGAAAAGTGAGAAGGGAAAACCCCCACTCCTATTTATAAGCGAGGAAAACATCCCCAACCATTTTGAAACTTGAAAATGGCGAATCATGACGCTTTCGTTTTGAAATTTGAAAACAACTAATCATGACGTTATGAATCC
This sequence comes from Ormosia semicastrata, assembly GCA_029884595.1. Lineage (NCBI taxonomy): Eukaryota > Viridiplantae > Streptophyta > Magnoliopsida > Fabales > Fabaceae > Ormosia > Ormosia semicastrata. The sequence continues at coordinate 7,592,486 of JAQQTO010000040.1, forward strand.
CAAACGGTGCCTTCCACTGTTCTTCAACCACGTGACGTACAATTTCTGAACAAAAGCAGCTGAAATGACAATGTTCAGAATGTTCAGAATTAAAACGACGTGTGACGTTTCAAAAGGACACTCAACCCATACTGTGGACCATCATCAGGATATCATGGTAAAACCATAATACGGATCTCAGTTCCAAACCTGATTACACAAGTTGGATGGGCCCCAACAAATCTATATAGGGGCAACCTACTACGTATCCCAGATAACAGTATGATGACTTAAGCAGAATGAATCATTTCAGATCCCTACCTTACTCATTAACACCGGGGGCATTCTATGACACATCTTAGACCTTGACCCTTTGGAAAAAATATCGCGAGATCCGACATTTTTTACATAACTTGGATCCATTTGTCCTCTAGGTGCTGTGTGCTCCTGTTGAACTCAAATATCTTGACACTTAATTGTTACATCTAAGCGTCAAGTTGGAGGCAACTGTTCTGGACTGAGTTATGAGTTAGCAATTTAGGAGTAACCTAACCCACCAGAATAGTATATAGGTATTTATATGCGCTATTAGATAAGTACATCTACCTATTTATAAGGAGCAAATCTCTCACAGAATCCCTTATAGATATAAACACTAATTACATTTCACATAAATAGGGAAATTAATTATAAGATATAACAATCTCATAGATCCTAATCCTAAATAACATCATTCAATTCATATTGAATTACGATTCTTAACACTCAAGGCGCTCCTATAAATACCCTGTAAGGTCTCAAAGGTATGCATTCAATTCAATTCTACATATTACCATCCTTGTACACAGTTTAACTTGAACGTTGGAGTGTCTTTCACATGTACCCACCCTCTTGCACCATCTCTGTTGCTATTGTGTCACGTAGGTTTCCACCTTCAACTACCTACTCAAGTATCCCTTTGAACCTTGTTCAGAATACTAGCCTAATACACAACAATTTTTTTAGAAAAATATATAATAATAAAATCATTATTTAAGACCCACATAGAAGAATGAATGTTTGTGTTTTATTTTGAAGTCCCACATCAGAAAAATAGTAAAACTCTTTCTTTAGAAATAGTTTATGTTTTATTTTATTTTATATAGTAGCACATTTTAATTATTATTTTTTAGAAACAATTCCTTTAGAAATTATTTGACTTCTTGTCAAAATGTGATTATTGAATCTTGATGATTATTGAAATTTTTCTTTTGATTTTGAAATCTTTATTTATGTGATATATTTGTTTAAATATTTTGACAAATTTTAACTCTTGTGGACTTGTTGAGTTTGATGAAAATTTCGAAATCAATTATGGTTTTGGATTAAATATTGAGAAGAAACTATTTTTTTTAAAAAATGTTATGAGAATTTCATATTTTATATTGGGGAAACATTTGTTAGAAGTTCGTAACCATTAACGGGAGTAACGGTTTTAGTGAACCTTGTTTTGGTTGATATGTTGGAATTCTTGTATTAAGTACAGATTAGTATGTCACTAATTTTTTAAAATTTGTATTTATTAAATGTTATGAAATATTTATTTATTTAGTCTAAATTGTGATCAATTTTGTCATTTGACCCTTATAAGCAATTAAGCCTATGTGAATAATATTGTTTTAGATTTGTAAGTTTTGTGTATAAGTTTTTTATGATAAATATGTTAATCTATATTGTAAACATAATGAGAGATCCCATATATATATATATATATATATATATATATATATATATATTATGATTGTCTTATCGAGACCACAAAAATTTTACACATAGAAGGAATGAAAATAGTCTCTTTTCTAAAGAACAATGATTTTTTAATACTTTTTTTTTTATAGTGTTTCTTTGAAATGTAGTTTTTTTTAATATAAAGTAATTTTATGCTCTGAATCTTAATTATTATTTATTTATATACATGTATATTAAAGTTAAAAATGCAACCATTAATTTTATTAATATAAGTATAAAATATTTTCAACATGACATAGGAGGAAATGTCTGCTCGTTAGATGGAGTCGCACTTAGGCAGTTAGGCCATCCTATGCAGAAAGGGTTATCAACGTAATAGAACCGCCTTAGATTTTAATTCTCTCGATATGTAACCTCTAGGAAAAGCTTTATATATAATTTATTTCTCTAATGAATCACTTACTTATTTATTTAATTATTTAAGGCTTTTTACGTTAGCGTTATGAAATTATTATCTTTTGACTTGTAAACTTTTGAAAAGGAACTATTTGTCCGTATTTCTAACTTTTTCTTCTTATTCATTATGCATTTTATTCCTTCATTGGGTCGATGGAATCATCCCATTATTTTTTTTCGCTAGATTTGTTGGTAGCTAATTGAGATTTTGGTCTTCTTGTTCACTCCTATCGTTCCTGATTCCAGTTTGCAGCTGTGGGTTAGTTTTTGGGTTATTAAATAAAGTTTGGGATTTTGTTATTATTTTTTTTTATGGATTTTTAAATTGTACTGAGGATTTGGTTATATTTTAAAATTTTTTATAGTTGTTGTATATTTTAAGAAAAAAGATCATTATATATATTTTTAGGAATATATACATTATAGATATTTTTTTAAAAATATTAAATTTAATAAAAAATAAATAATACAATAAATAATATTAAAAAATATATATATATATATATATATATATAATATTAATAATAAAAATATCGTAATTGATTTAAGAAACCTTTTATATTAGACTTTCCTTGCTAATATGGAAAACTAACCTTTGCATCCGTCACCATAACACGACTTTTGAATAAATTTTTTTTTTCCACGTTCAATTCGTGGAATTTCATTCAGAAGAAGGTGCAGCAAGTACATCAAGTAGCATCAAATTACTAATCTCACTAGGGACATCCTCTATGCAAACCATGTCCCCACTACTTTAGCCAACCCATGTGCTACCCTGTTACCTACTCTGCCAACATGAGAAAAAGACACACACTGAAAACGATTATGTGTGCGTTTAGAATTAAATTGATAAACTTAGATTTTGAAAATATTTTTATAAATTTAAATTTAATTAAAAATAAATTTATAATAATGTAATTTATATTTAAAAAAATTTGTTTTAAAATTAAATTTAATAAAATAAATATTAAAAAAATGAATTTCAATAAACAAAATTAATACTTTGCTCAAACTTATGTTTGAACCAAAAAAATAATGATAATCTTAGATGTCTTTTGAGGGATGTATTATTTATATTTATTTTAAAATTATATTAAATAAAAAAATAAGTATGATAAATAATATTAAAAAATATAAAATATATATATATATTATTTGTGATAAAAATATTATTATTAAACCAAAAAATATATTAAAATAATAAACTAATAAATAACTAAACATAGTTTTACATCATTCAATAAACCTAAATTTTGTATTTGAAATGTTAAAAAATAGGAAATGATTTGATTTTTAAAATCTATGAATTTATTTTTTTATTTTTTATTCTATCAAATTTGATAATTTGTTAAATTTGATTATTTGAAATATTAAATTAAAAAATATAAGAATTAAAATATAAAAAATAAAATCTAATAAATCAATTCTCATTTTAATGAATTCCAAAAACAAAATTTGAAACATATTTTTTTAAAAACAAACCATTTAAAAAAATCTCAAAAATTATTTTTATTCATTCCAAACACATTCAAAATTACATTTCGAGCCTCCAATTAGTTTCCAAACATACACTAGATAAAACAATGCAGTCAGCTATAATAATATCAAAATAGGTGCAACGGTTGTCTTGTTTCATGAAAGGAAAACGTTTTTTCAACAATCAAATATGTTTAACTTTTTTTCTATCATATTTTTGTGCGTAAAAATATATTAAATTAAATTATATATGATTATAATATAATATTTTTTTAAAATATAATATTTTAAAAAAAAAAAATATTTTTAATGAACGAATAACGAAACGTTCTTCAAAACTTAATGACGTCCAAGCAATCTGTTGCAACTTCCAAGTTCCAAAGGCAGAGATCGCAGCAAAAATCAATCTCATCTCAAGCTTCAGCAACCTTAGCTGCAAACATTCAAGAAATGGTCCAAGTTACTGCTGTCATTGCATTGTCTTCCCCATCTCTGATAATCACACCTATTCCCCATCTGTTCTCACCCAATTCAGCTGCATCGGTGTTTAAACTATACGCATCTCCAGTTGGTGGGATCCAGCCTTTTGAACTCAAGTTTCTGGGTGGTTCATACACATGGATTTGAGATGAAGCTTTTTTTACATCTTCAAATTCCCTTAAAGCTGTAATGGCCTTAGAGATAACAACCTCTATTGGTGAATCGATCCCATCAAAAGCAAGTTTATTTCTTGATAACCAGATTCCATGATCCTCCAAACTCCACAGATTAATTATATCTTGAATCTACTTTTCAACTGGAATATCAACATATCTGGAAAACAGATATTCAAAGGAAAAGTAGCCCAGAAATTTCTCACCCATTGACAATCACGAAAAGCGTGATCCATGGATTCCTCATCCAAACCGCATTTGGGGCATAAAGTAATTATGTTTAGACCTCTAGCCTCCAATTTATTTCTAACTGGTAATGATCCTGAGTACAACCCCTACAGAAAATGTTTGGACTTAGGGAGATTATGAAGCTTCCATAATTTTGTCCACATTTCCTTATTCCCCTCTATTCCCGAACTGCTAGCTAATACTGGGTTGGGTTCACTCCTTCAAAAAAGTGATAAGTTGTTTTGACAGTGTACCTTCCATCTATGGATTCTCCCCAAATAAATTTATCCTGTTGATGATGAAGAGAAATCGGAATGTTGAGAATTTGATCAACTTCAAACTGCAGGAAAATGGACCGGATTAGTTGACTATTCCACTGACCCAACTGACTATAAAAAAGATAGGCTACTACAGCATCTTCAGGGGTATCTCCTCTAGGAGACCAGATTCGATGTCCATTTTGAAGAGGAAGCCACCCATCATTCCAAATCTGAATTTTACACCCATCTCCAACCCTCCAGTAACCACCTTTTTCCAGTACCAACAACGAACTGCGAATGCTTCTCCATGTGTAACTTGGTTGATGACCCAAGCTGGAATTTAGAATGTCTTTCCTAGGGAAATATTTTGCTCTCAGAACTCTGGCCATTAGACAATCTGGATTGCTAAGAATATGCCAATTTTGCTTTGCTAAAAGGGCCAGATTAAAAGAAGAAAAGAATCTGAAACCCAAACCACCATTACTTTTATTATCACAGCATTTGGACCATTTAACCCAATGAATTTTTCTTTCTCATGCTTTATTACCTAACCAAAAATTACTCATCATTGACTTAATTTTGTGACTACGCTCCTGAGGTAACAGAAAGCAACCCATAATATAATTTAGAATAGGTTGAGCTACAACCTTAATCAACACTTTTTTACTTGCTTCTGATAAGACCCTCTCATTCCAACCTTTGAGCTTCTTCCAACCCCTCTCTTGGAAAAAATTAAATACTTGTTTTTTAGACCAACCCACAAAAGTAGGCAACCCCAGATACTTGGAATAACTCTTCACTGCATTAATATTAACGGTGTGTCGTTATTTGTTTACAAAAAATATTCTAACTTTTTTTCACTTTATTCATAAATTTATATTATATCTTATAAAAATATTACAATAACGTATAATTTAATTTAATATTCTTTTTAAACAAAAATACAGGAAAGAAAAAATTTAATGTATTTAGTTGTAATAAAAACGTTTTCCTAATATTAATCCATCCTTGGATTCACTACTAGCAACCAGTCATTTTCAGACAAAAATTTCGGATATATTAGTTTCCGTCCAAAACTTCACTCAAAGTTTGGATGGATTAGGGATGGATATAAACGGTCTATATAATGGATTACAAGAAAGAAAGTCTATCCCCAATCCATTCGTATTTTGTCTCAACATTTTGTCCTTTGTTGACACCAAAAAATTTCAGACAGATTAGCAACAAATTAGGGACAAAATAATTATTTTTAAGTTTTTTTTGTTTGAAATCTGTGTGAACCTTCAGACAGACTTTTGACGAACCTTCATGCTTGTGTCAATTTTTATTTTTGTGACTAAATCCTTCCAAAATCTGTCCAAAAATCTGAGACCGATTTCAGATGAATTATAATTTTTGTGCAAGTTTTCTTTTTGTGACTAATTTGTCCAAAAAAACTGTCTAAAGATCTGAGACAGATTTCGAATGGCTCGTAATTTTGTTTCAATTTTTTTTTAGACTAAATCTATTCGAAATTCGTCTGAATTGAGTTGAGACAGAGTTCGAACAACTCATAATTTTGTTTTAATTTTTTTTGTTTCTAACTGAATTAGTCTGAAATTCGTGAGACAGACTATCTGTTTAAACTTTTCTAACTGCTCGAATCATAATTATGTTTAAACTCTTTTTTGTGTGACTAAATCTATCTGAAAACCATCTGAAGATTTGAGACAGATTTCGAATGACTCGTAATTTTGTTTTGGATTATCTTTTTTTAACTAAATTCAGCCGAAAATTGTCTAAAAATTTGAGATAGAGTTTAGACTAATCATAACTTTATTTCAATTTTTGTTCAGATAAATGAATTAATCTGAAATCTGTGTGAAGAGTTGGAATATATTTCAGACGGTTGATACTTTTGTATTAACTTTAGTTTTGATAAATAAATCAGATGGATTTCGGATGGAATGCGTTGTCACATGAAATTTGTTTTTTTATGTGTTATTTTATGCGTAATCTTTCTGAGTTTGGGACGCATTTTTTATGAGGTATAATGGTATTTGAAATTATTCGCTCTTATATAAAAATTAGAATACATTCTCTTGAGAGCGCCTTAATCTCTTAAGCTAATCTCTCATTAACGTAATGCTCAACTCTTTTTTTTAATTTCAAATTGAAATTATTTTTTAATTAATTATACATATTTCTTTTATAATTTTACTAATTTTAAATATCTTTTCTCTTTTAATTTATATTTGTTGAGATTTTGTCTTAATAAATTAATTATGCATATTTTTTTATAATTTAAAATTTTTTATTTTTAATGTATATTTATTTAGATTCTATCTAAATTTAAAAAAATTCATGCATTACATGAAATACTTACTAATTTTACTATATATTTATTCTATTTGAAGTCTGTCTTAAATTTTAGACAAATTTCACTCAATATATAACGTCGCAATTTATGTTGTAATATTATACATAGGGTGTAGGAATAAGTTAGACAATTGGTCATGAGCCTACAACTTAGCCTGTATTAAGCTTGATCTAACATAAATTGTTTAATAAATAAGTTAAATTAATTTTTTTTTAAAAGCCTATTAAACTAAAACATAAATTGTTTAATAAACAAGTTAAATTAATTTTTTTTAAAAGCCTATTAAACTAAAAAAGATCAAGCTTTAAAATTTCAAAAAGGCTAGGCTTCAAATTTTCAAAAAAAAAAATTAGCCTTAACGGGCTAGTCTATTTAACTAATAATAATAATAATAATAATAATAATAATAATAATAATAATAATAATAATAATAATTATTATTATTATTATTATTATTATTATTATTATTATGTATTATTATTATTATTATTATTATTATTATTATATGTGACTTAATATTCATTTTAATTTAAAATAAACACCAGTATCAACCTTCACAATTAACCGCCCACGACACTTCACGTTGTTGTTGATGCAACAGCCACTCAAGCAGCTCAAATGACCATCACGCAGTTGCTAAGATGCCAAATGACCAACGCTCACTTCCAATTGTCCTAGTGCTGGAAAATGCACCCATTTATCCCTGACCCAGCCAGCCCATCCACATGCAAATTCAACCTAGTCCACCCATTTATAAAAATAAAGTTAAATAAATTGGATTGGTTGGATTGTTTTTTACTAATGGATGGTTACTGATCCAACTAATTTTTTTTTATCCATTAGATCAAATTAAATTGGACCATTTGTGATCCAAGCCAAAAACGTAATTTCAAATTAACAATAATTACTTAAATGATTAATGGATGGGTCAGATGGGTTTTTATTAAATGAGTCATAGATGAATTGAATTTTTACAATACTTTTTTAACGGATCATAAATAGATTAGTAGTTTATTTTTGACTCATTCATTATAATCCAATTCAAAGTATATCCTAATCATCCATTTTACAACTCTAGTTGTCCACTGCTTACAAAAAAAAGCCATGTTAAGTAAATGGACTAGATTCAGCCACTTTATGTGAGAAACATGTAACACCTATTCAAGCCAAAGTTTGGCTTTGCTTTACTGTTTCCATCCCTAATTATACACTCATAAGGGTTGCCTCGAGTGGTTTCGCAAGTCTGAGCTTTACGATTGAGAGACTAGTTCTAATCTTATACCTAAATTGTGAAAAATCTATAATAATAAGATTATGATTTTATATATGTGTGTCTTATGTGTCAAAAAATTTTATTATCAACTTTTTATTTTGGTAATTATTTAATACCAAAAATAAATACCTAAATATTTATGAAACTAATTATTTTTATTATGAAATTAACTTTTTTAGTTTCTTTGAGAATAATAAAATAAAAAAGATAAAGATTTAGTTCATAAATCATATTATTAAATAAAAAATATTTTCTGTCTGTAGCCACATTTCAGGTAAATGAAAGCTCTTATTTATTCAGATTAAGGAGTTGGCTTGATGCTCGCCCGTAGGAATCAAGAATTTTATTAATTTCATCAACCTCTGGTTTAGATGCTCTAGCAAAAATAATACTATTATTTGCAAAAAAACAAATGGGATATTTCAAGAACATATCCAGTAATTTTAATCCCATGAATAACTTTCCTCTCTTGAGCTCTGAGTATCAATCTTGATAATACCTCTGCACACATAATAAACAGGTAGTGAGATAACAGATCACCTTGTCTATTTGGTTTGAAAGATTCACATGGACACCCATTCAATAGAACTGAAAAACAGACAGAAGAGACATACCTCATAATTAAAGAGACCCAGTGAAAGGAGAATCCCACAGATATGAGAACCTGTTCAAGAAAATCCCATTCAACTATGTCATATGCTTTTACCATATCCAATTTAACTCCCATAAACCTATTTTTCCTTTTGTCTTCTTCCTCATAAAATGGAAAGTGTCAAAATCAATCAGTGCATTATCGGTAATTATCTACCTGGAACAAACACACTCTGATAATCACCAATAATGTTGGGAAGAACCAATTTCAATCTATTTGCAAGTCTTTGTTACAATCTTCATAATAACATTACAGTGCGAAATTGGACGAAATTATTTTATGTGAACAGGCTTTTTAACTTTTGGAATCAAACAAATAAATGTATCATTAATAGCACTGGGGTTTGCACCATTATTCAAAATATTTAGAACAGAATGAGTAACATCCTCACCAACAATTCTCCAAAGTTTTTGGTAGAAAATTGCTGATAACCCTTCCGGACCTTGTGCTTTTGTTGGATGCATCAGGAAAAGTGCTTGTGTCACTTCATTTCTAGTAAAAATTGATTTCACGTAAAGGTGTCAAAACGCATTTATCTCATATTGAGTTATTTTTGAGTCGAGTTATATCGGGACATATAAATTTTAAGTTAATATTTTTTAAATTTAATTTACCTGTTTTTAATATAAATGGATTAGTTAATCTAATTTATTATGAGTTGGTTCATTCGAGTTGATCAATTTAAATTATTTTTAATTTTAAATTAATATTTGTTAAGTTAATTCATTTATTTTATTAAATTATTTAAATTAATTAATTAAATTTTACTCATTTTAATAGTTCTAATTCCAAAATATTTTTAAGGTCCACTGATAATCTTTCACCCCTTCCAAGGTTTCTTCCACCTCAAATATCTGACAAAGTTTTCAACAACTCCTAAAAATACTGATAAAAAACAACTCCTAAAAATAAAGCATTATTACTTTAGCAATATCCTCCTCCTCATAAAAAGTTGAGCCCTGGTCATCTTTTACTTTTGAAACCTAATTTCTCTCTCTGTGTTGGGAAGCCTTCCAATGAAAGAAGTGAGCATTTTTATCCCCGTACTTCAACCAAGAGACTCTAGATCTCTGGGCCCACCGAATTTCTTCTTTTACTAAAAGCTCATCAAGTTATCTTTTCACCTGTTGTACTCCTGCGATATTATTGTATTGATACAGATTTATTATATTAAATATATATATAAGAAATAAAATATTAAAATTAAAAAATAATTTTTTTGTAATAAATAAATTTAATAAAATTTATTTTTTCTTTAATATTTTATTTTTTATGTATAAATTTAATATAATAAATTTATATATATATAAATATCTCTTTTTCTATATTTCTATTTCTTTTTAACTTTTTTAGATTAATTTTGATTTTTTATATTATTTTTTATATCATTAATTACATTAATTTCTCTTTATTATTTTTTTATTTAATCATAATAAAAAATATTAAAAAATAATGTATGTAAAAAAAATTAATATATAAAATCATTTTTCTTTCTAGATCTTGCATCCTTTTTGCAACTTTTTTATTTTCTCTTTCATATCCACAAAAACAGAATCACCCCACGTATCTAACCCTTCCATGCAGCCATGCAATTTCGACACTATCAACACCCCCTCTCCCAACATCTAGTTGCCACTTGCTCGCATTTTGGATCTTTAAACCATAATTCCTTAAACCTTAGAATTCTCCTCTTCTTGAAGAATCTGCCTGGACGATACTTAAGTACCAATTGTAACTGCACCATCAAGGAAAACGTCTCACCAAAAGTAGTAGTTGCTACACTAACAGTCTAACCTTGCTTGGATGTTATCTCCATCTCTTTGATTGTTAGTCCATGTGAAGCGGTTGCTAGTAAAGCCAATATCAAGGAGCTCACAGTAATGTAAAACATCACGAAATCCATGCATTTGAGAAAAAACAGGAATATTACCATCAAACTTCTCTTCTTGTGATACCACTTGATTGAAGTCCCCCATACATGCCCATGGCAAAGAGGAAACTGTGCACAGATCATGAATTAGCTGCATAAATCAAATATTTGTTCTCTGTTTCCAGAAAGCCATACAACCCCGTAAACCTCTAGTCACCAACATCAATGTCTCTAACAACTATGTCTATGTGGTTTAAGGACATCGAAATGACTTTCACCTCCATTTCATTCTTCCAAAAACATGCCAGACCTCCACCTCTATCTCTCCGCTCACCCCTACAATCCACCGCAACCACATTCTGAAAACCACCCATATTCCTCATATTTTTTTATTTCATGAGACTTTTTCCTCGTCTCCATGAGGAAAATAAGTATGGGATCTTTTTGATTCATGAGCTTCTTCAAGCTCTAACTGTGCGTGGGTTCCCAAGTCCACGACAGTTCCAACAACTTATGCAACTCATGGTTCCCGGTAGGGCTGCAATGCAGCACCTGCCAGTTGAGTGTGCACATATCCAGCTCCCTACTATGTTTCACCACCCCTTCCGAACTATCAATCTCCATATTCACCTAATCATGTCCCTTTTTCCTAGCCATGTTCGACTTTGAGTGACAGTTCTCCTTCTTACTAGAACCCTTCTTCAACCTTCTCCACCTCAACCTTCCTAGCCACGTTGTTCTGCACAAGAACTGTTGATTAAAAATAATAATTTGAAGTTAATGAATTTTGGTGGTTATGTGACCTTTGATGTGGTAGCTATTGAGAGTTATGAGAGTTATTCCATGAATAATGAAGAATTATGGTGTGTCATTAGAGAGATTTATTTCATTGGAGTTATGTAGTTATAAGATGGTTTATTTCATGAGTTAAATAAAAATTAATATTGTTAATTAGGGAGAGTTATAGAATATGTAAAGTATCTTTTACTTATATAAATATTCTATGTACTTTGGAGTTTGGTTAAGAAGAAATAAAAAATTTACAAAGAGTCTCTTCTATCATTCTTCTACACTAACAAAGTGGTATCAGAGCTAGTGAGATTTGAGTGATGGCAAATAATGGAATGGTTCCATTTCAATTTCCTTGTCTTACAAAGGATAACTATGAAGCGTGGTCTCGTCGTATGAAGGCATTGCTTGGATCACAAGATGTTTGGGAGATTGTAGAGAGTGGCTACACTAAGCCACAAAACGAGGCCACTTTATCTCAAAATGAGAAGGAAGCATTGACAAAGTTAAAGAAAAAGGACCAACAAGCCTTGTCCCTCATCCATCAAGGTTTGGATGATTTAATGTTCGAGAAGGTGAGCAATGTGTCCACCGCGAAAGAAACTTGGGAAATTTTACAAAAGTCTCTCCAAGATGCAGACAATGTGAAGAAGGTGCGTCTTCAAATTTTACGACGTGAGTTTGAAGCTTTGCACATGATGGAATCCGAAACTTTTTCGGATTATAGTTCAAAGGTGTTGGCCAATGTTAATTAAATGAAAATGTATGGTGAAAACATTGAAGATGATCGTGTGAAAGATAAGATCCTTCGTTCTTTGACTCCAAAGTTTGATTATGTGACTTGTGTTTTTGAGAATTCAAATGATTTAGACACCATGACTATTGATGAGTTGTTTGGAGCTATATTAGCCGAAGAAGAAAAATTGTTAAAAAGGCAAAATGAGCCTTTGGAGTAAGCTCTCAAAGCCAAGGTTTCATTGCAAGATGATGGAGGAGACAAGAGTCAAAGAGGACGTGGACGTGGACGAGGAAAATGGCATGGCCATGGCCAAGGTGGAAGAGGAAGAGGCAACCGTGACAATTCCAACAATCAAGAGACAAGTCATCATTCAACTTGGGGCCGTGGAAGAGGAGTGACTAGAGGAAGAGGCAATTATCCTAGAACAAATGGAGGAGGTATGACAAGTCCAATATTGAATGTTTCAATTGTCATAAATTTGGGCATTATGCATCAGAATGTCGTTATGGTAATAATGGTGTTGAAGAAAAAGCCAACCTTATTGACAAAGAAGAGGTTGAAGAGCCAACCTTATTGTTAGCACTCAAAGATGAAGAAAAGGATGACAAGAGCTCATGGTATCTTGACAATGGTGCAAGCAATCATATGTGTGGCTATAAAGAACAATTTGTGGAGCTCGATGAGAAGGTGAAAGGTAATGTTTCATTTGGCGACACCTCAAAAGTCCAAATTCAAGGCAAAGGTACCATTTTAATTTCTCTTAAAGATGGTGGTCACAAGTTAGTTACCAATGTTTACTATGTACCTAAATTAAAAAATAATATTTTGAGTTTGGGACAACTTGTTGAGAAGGGATATGAAATTCATATGAAAGATCGTTATATTTGGCTTAAGGATCATAATGCTAACTTGGTTGCTAAGGTGTCTATGACAAAAAATAGAATGTTCATGTTGAATCTCAATACAATTGAAGCAAAATGTTTAAAGGCTAATGTTGAAGATGAAGCATGGTGTTGGCATATGCGATTTGGTCACTTGAATTTTGAAGCACTCAAAGCCTAAGGAGAAAAGAAGATGGCGAAAGGGATGCCCTCAATTAATCATCCCAATCAATTATGTGAAGCATGTCTCCTTGGCAAACATGCAAGAAAAAGCTTTCCAAAGGAGGCAACTACAAGAGCAACCAAGTCATTGCAACTTGTTCACACCAATGTATGTGGCCCAATCAATCCTTCCTCATTTGGTAAAAATAAATATTTTTTACTTTTTATTGATGATTATAGTAGGAAGACTTGAGTTTATTTTATAAAACAAAAATCTGAAGTATTTATAGCATTTAAAAATTTCAAATCTCTTGTAGAAAAATAGAGTGGTTATGTAATCAAGACTCTAAGATCCGATAGAGGAGGCGAATTTACATCTAAAGAATTTAATGAATTTTGTGAAACAAATGGAATTCGCCTCTAACGGTTCCTAGATCACCACAACAAAATGGTATAGCAGAGAGAAAAAATAGAACTGTTCTTAATATGGCTAGATGTATGTTGAAAGCTAAAAATATGCCTAAGGAATTTTGGGCCGAAGCTGTTTCTTGTGCAGTTTATTTGCTCAACCGCTCTCCAACAAAAAATGTGAAGGATCAAACACCACAAGAAGCATGGAGTGGGACCAAACCTAGTGTCAATCATTTGTGGATTTTTGGAAGTATTGCTTATGTTCATGTACCCGACCAAAGGAGATCCAAGCTAGATGATCGAAGTGAGAAACATGTTTTTATTGGTTACGATCCAAATTCCAAAGGCTACAAGTTGTATAACCCAAGCAATGGCAAGATTGTTGTGAGTCGAGATGTGAAGTTTAATGAAAAAACCACTTGGAGATGGGAAGCACAAGAAGAAGGAAGTTATGATTTCTTTCCATACTTTGAAGATGAAGAGCAAGAGACTATGATGCCTATCCAAGAAGAGACTCCACCACCATCTCCCATTCATGAAGCATCCTCATCTTCCGAAGAAAGTTCTAGTGAAAGGTCAAGAAAAATGAGAAATATTGAAGAATTATATGATGTAACTGAGCCTTTTGATTTGTTTTTTTTTCTTGTTGACAGTGAACCTTTAGTTTTTTATGAAGCTTTCAAAGACAAAAGGTGGAGACGAGCCATGCAAGAGGAAATTGAAGCCATTGAAAAGAATAACACTTGGGAATTATCATCTCTTCCCAAGGGTCATGAGGCAATTGGAGTCAAATGGGTGTTCAAGATAAAGAAGAATGCCAAAGGAGATGTAGAGAGATATAAAGCAAGGCTCGTTGTAAAAGGCTACAAGCAAAAGCATGGAGTTGATTATGAAGAAGTGTTTGCACCCGTTGCCCGCATGGAGATAATTCGTTTGATCATTGCTTTGGCGGCTCAAATGAAGTGGAGGATTTATCAACTTGATGTAAAGTCCGCTTTCCTTAATGGCTATCTAGAAGAGAAGGTATATGTTGAGCAACCAATTGGCTTTGTGGTAGAAGGGCATGAAGATAAAGTCTTGAGATTGAAGAAGACATTATATGGGTTGAAGCAAGCACCAAGAGCATGGAATAGCCGTATCGACAAGTATTTTCAAGATAATGGCTTTGTTCGATGTATTCATGAATATGCTCTTTATGTTAAAGCATATGACAATGGAGATATTTTGCTTATTTGTCTTTATGTTGATGATCTTATTTTCACCAAAACTAATCCTATTTTGTTTGAAGGATTCAAGAAGGCTTTGGCACATGAATTTGAGATGATCGATATTGGGCTCATGTCATACTATTTAGGCCTAGAGGTGAAGCAAAAGGATGATGAAATTTTTATTTCTCAAGAAGCCTATGCAAAGGAGATTTTGAAGAAGTTCAATATGTTTGATTGTAACTCCATGAACACACCCATGGAATGTGGAGTTAAATTGTCAAAGTTTGATGATGGAGTGAAAGAAGATCCCACCATTTTCAAAAGCCTTGTGGGAAGCTTGAGATACTTGACTTCGACAAGACCTGACATTCTTTTTGCGGCTGGAGTAGTGAGTCACTACATGGAATCACCTACTTCTACCCATATGAAAGTTGCTCGGAGGATTCTTCGTTACCTAAAAGGTACAATTGATTTTAGGTTATTTTATTCATTTTCTAATGATTTCAAGCTTGTGGGATATTATGATAGTGATTTTGCGGGAGATGTTGATGATAGAAAGAGTACTACCGATTTTGTATTCTTTATGGAAGATTGTGCTATTTCATGGAGTTCTAAAAAATAATCTATTGTCACACTTTCAACTTGTGAGTCCGAGTACGTGGCAGCAACTTCTTGCACTTGTCATGCTATATGGCTTAGAAGGTTGTTGAAAGAAATTTATTTTTCACACAAGAGGAAGCAAAAAAGATTTGTATTGATAACAAGTTCGCACTATCTCTTGCTAAAAATCTGGTGTACCATGATCGAAGCAAGCACATAGACACAAGGTTTCATTTTATTAGAGAGTATGTTGAGAACAAGGTGATTGAGCCCAAATATGTGAAGACACAAAATCAAATTACTGATATTTTTACTAAGCCCCTCAAGTTTGAAGAATTTCAAAATTTGCGAGCAAGACTTGGAATGAAGAAGAAAACTTCAAATTAAGGGGGAGTGTTGATTAAAAATAATAATTTGAAGTTAATGAATTTTGGTGGTTATGTGACCTTTGATGTGGTATCTATTGAGAGTTATGAGAGTTATTCCATGAATAATGAAGAATTATGGTGTGTCATTAGAGAGAATTATTTCATTGGAGTTATGTAGTTATAAGATAGTTTATTTTATGAGTTAAATAAAAAATAATATTGTTAATTAGGGAGAGTTATAGAATGTGTAAGGTATCTTTTACTTATATAAATATTCTATGTATTTGGAGTTTGGTTAAGAAGAAATAAAAAATTTAAAAAGAGTCCTTTCTATTATTCTTCTACACTAACAAGAACAACGCCTTCATCTACCAACTTCAATATGTTATCGTTCCTGTTCTCTGTCAGCTTGCATGGTGGTTTAAATTTTTGTACATTTCCTTTCTTCTTGTCATTTTTTCCTTTTCTTTCTTTAGAGTATCATCCACCACAAGCACTAGGACACCCCCACCTCTTTTCTATCACCTTTCTCTCTGATCCCTTCAGTCACTGAAAGCTTGTCAAGTTTTGATAACAGGGAATCAGAGTTTACATGTTGTGTACCATATTGAAATTTTTTTCCTTTGAGCTTCCTTACCATTCTCCTTATATGAGTCTTTAGATCTATGAACTCTCCACCCCACATAAAAGGCTTTGAGCCATGCACCATGATTCTTCTATTGCTGCTTTACAGAACCTTTCTTTATAACCGACCATTTTGCAATAATAGCATATCTGTGGAAGACGTTCGTACCTAAAGTCCACCCTAAAGATATCATTCTTCTTGCTCCTGGAATTGATCCATGCTTTCAATGGGATCGACGTATCAATCTATATAAGAGCCTTGACCACTAAACTTTGGGCACCTGGAATCTGAAATAGATCAGTCTCTACCACCACCCCTAGAGTTTTGCCAATTTTGAACCCTATTTGTTTCATTGTACAATGAGTAGGTAAGCCCTAAAACTGCACCCAAATCTTCACTTTTGAGAAATCAATTCTTCCTAGCTCAACATCACGCTGCCACCGTTTTAGGATTAACCAGGAATTTCTATGAACCCATGGACTCCCTCTCAGTGTATACTGTACATCCACCTCCTTATCACAGAAAATATGATACAGTTTCTCGCTATTTCTTCCACCCTAAAACCTTGAGGGTTCTTTCATATATTAGTAAGAGCCTACTGAAGAGTGATCTTAATGGATGAAGATCACATGTCTCCATTTCTTGTCTTTTTTTTTATCTCTCCACTTACATTCTATTAAGTGAAAAATAAATTAAAATGAAAATAGAAAGAAATGTGACATGTAATTAAGTTTAGAACACTTGATAGAGTTTAAGTAGAGAGAATTTAAGTAAAGAGACAAGGAAGAGGACAGGAAATGTGGACGGTTATTCCTCATCCGATCTTAATAATTGGCTTTTCTAATGGGATACGCCCCACCTGGCTTGTTTCACAGTCCTTGATTCCTTCTGCAACATCCTCTTCATTAAAAATCAATAAGTTATCTTTACCTTCGACCTCAAAGAAACCTTCATCCTCCATACCACCTTTCTCACTCTCCTTTCTCTCTTCCATCACCAGGTTAGACACACCTTAGCGATGGGAGAACTCTACACTCAAGCGATTACACTGGTTCACATGAATGGGAAAAGCACCCAATCTTTACTATTAGAAATTTTTTATTTAGAGACAGAATTTAGAGACGAAAAAAATTTCGTCTCTATTAGAGATGGAAACAGAGATGGAATTGATGAATTAGAGAGGGAAAATAAAATTTAAAATTTAGAGACGGAAATAATCCGTTTCAGAATTTTTTGTCTCTAATTCATCTCTATTTGGTCAATTTAAAGTCAAATATACTTAGAGACGGAGTTTAGAGACAGAATTTATCCGTTTCAGATTTTTCTGTCTCTAATTCCGTTTCTATTCGGTCAATGTGATATTTTAAAAAGTCAAATATATGTAGAGACAAAATTTATCCGTCTCTAAATTTTTCATCTCTAATTTCGTCTCTATTTAATCAAATAAGTGTTTTAAAAAATTAAAATATATTAGAGACGGATGTATTCCGTCTCTAAAATATATATATATATATATTATTTATATATATATTATTTATATATATATTATTTAATTAATAATTTTTAAAAAAAATAGAGATGGAGTGATGTTTTCATCTCTAATATTTCTACCTAAACCCTTAGTTACAACTCAGATCTCTCATCTTTCATCTCTCAGCTCCATCTCTCATTTCTACCTAAATCTCTGCTAACCCTCGATCTCTCATCTCTATCTCTCATCTCCATCTCTCAGCCCACAAACCCCTCTATCTCTCATCTCCATCTCTCAACAGCAACAACGTGCAATGGCGCCGAAGCAGAGAGTCCTTAGGGTTAGCAGAAACTGTGAATTGATCAGGGGAATAAAAAAATATTCAAGGTCAAAGATGTACCACAAGAGGGGTCTGTGGGCCATCGAGGCTAAGAACAGTGGTGCTTTCCCTCTCCACGATCCTAAATCTAAGCCCCAAACTTCGGTCAAGAAGCCCCCCAAGTTCTACCCTGCTGATGATGTGAAGAAGCCGCTTCTTAACAAGCATAAGCCCAAAACCAATAAGCTCAAGTCACTGCCTTTCATTATTATCAATCCCTATTTGTAGGAGTTTCCATGCTTTTTTTTTATTTGATTTGATTTTATGGTTAGAAAATGTGAAAAACAGGTGGTGGTTTTGAATGTGTGTTTTTGTGTTAACTTGGGATCTGGTATAAGGTCTAGGTTGGGATGAGGCATTGAGGCATATGATGTCAGTGGTAGATGGTAAATAATGAATTGATAAACTCTTATCCATCTAATTGGGCTCTTTTATTTTAGTAATAACATTTTTTTCTTAATAAAATTGTGTGTTTCTTGTTAAGATAGAGCTTCTATGGCTCAAATGATTTGATATGGTGCCTGTTTTTATTTTCGGGGCTAGCATTACTCCCGGGACAATGTTGATTCTTCTTGCTGACAGATTTAAGGAAAATAGAGTAGTGTTTCTAAAGCAACTTCCTTCTGGGTTGCTTCTTGTAAATGGTATCTGTTGTCATTCTATTTGTTGGCTCAAAATCACAAGGCCTCCCATAAAATCTTAGATTTTGGAGTCTCTGGATGCAGTGGTCGATGTTGGAGGCGTGTATGACCCTTGGCTCCTCAAGGTAATTTATGACTTTATTTCCTTCTACTTTGTAATCTACTTTGTCTTAAAATGTCATAGAATAAGCATGCTAGCCTTCTTGTTATTGTTGTTGACTCAAGTGGGTTTTCGAAAGCCTTGAGCTATCTGCATTTCTTTTTTACTTTAAGTTTCAATTTGTCTTTTCCTTCGTAATTCAGCTATGCTACTTTTGATATCAATCACACTGATACCAATAACAGAAGTGAGATAATACAATATACATTCCTTTCTTGTGTGATCTGGTCTTGTTTTTAGCCATTATGTAGAATAAAATTTAGGATTTCAGTTTGAGATGGAGAGTGAACCTGTATATTAACAATAAGGAGGGAAGGTACTTTCTCATGTTCTTTGACAGACAGAAGTTCAAGATGCTGAGCAATGTGATTTTCTGTGGATAGACAAATAAATCAACACCTATAGGTATATAAGGTCTGTAATCTGGAGCAGGACATTTTTGCTTAACCCTGCATAGTTAATTATTATCATATATAATATAATATCAAGCTTTTAGATGAAACAAAAGGAAATCAATGGATATCGATGTGCATGACAAAAGATTGACAGATACAATTTGCTGACATGCCTGAAAAAAATTTCTCCACAGAGGTTGAACACTGAAGGTGAAACTGCAGACCAAGAACCAGGGCATGGCTCTTCTTGAGTTGTACTTAGAATCTGAAACCTTGCTCTAGGACGATAAAGAAATATCTCAAATGCACCTGCCCATCACTCATTTAGTATCATAACTCCAACTCCGATAAGTCTTGATATATGTACTATTAATTAACATGAACTTTTAATGTTTTACTACTTTGATCAGTTCAAATAATATAGAAAACTAACTCAGAATCAAGAAAAAATGTAACAAATAGTGCAACAGAAAAAAGATTATTGATTTCTATTAAATACAGATTACATTCTCATGGTTGGACAAGGAAAGGTCCAAACCTTAAGGCATGAATTATTTTACATTTGAAGACTTTTAAATGATAAAATCTATATAGTAAAATATTCCAACAAAAACCAAAAATTTAATAGAAACAAAGGAAAAATCTTATACATTATGTACTTACATAATTCAGTCTTCTACTTACATTATGTCTTCTCATAACTCAGTTTATATAAGTTGGCTGCAATAGGCTTTATGGATTATGTTTTACATCCTTATTGATTGTATTTATTGTCTGACAGCATGCATGTTAGTTAGTTAAGATCTTGGATCCTCTTATTGGTATAGCTCGGTTGTTCTGTATGGGAGTGCACATAAAAGCCTTCATACCCTTTTTGTTTTGGGTCGCCATTTGGCAAGCTAGTGACAAGTTGGATAGCTTGTGAACCTTTAATCATACAAGTTCATTTACAATCTCAATTAATAATGGGAACCAGGTAGTCCATGGGAAGACTATACTGACTGGAGTTTCAGACAACATTATGCTAACTCAAAGCAAGTTTATACAAATGGTAATTTGTTGGCTCAACAATTCACAGACGGAGGAAAAGGGCCTTGTGACTGGTGCATTTATTGGTGCCATAGCGTCCAACAGCAAAAGCCTCCATGTCTTTCCCATGGATGTCTTAAAGTAAGTTCTTTTAGCATTTACAACTTTACTTGCCATTCTTATTTGTCATCTTCTGTTCACTAAAATGGGTGCTTTGAAAAGCATTATGACAAGGACCACTGAGCATAATAAATTACAGTGGGTTATTGTCCAAGTTATATGTTTTTAAACTTCTAAATCCAGTTTACTTAAATTTCCTCCTTCTTCAATTAGTATTTCTTTTCTTTATGCACAAGAGGCCTTATAGCATCAACCATTATGTTTTGGGTTGAAGAGAATCGTGGCTAGAAATTGAGCTTTATGATATCAGCTATATAGTCTTAAGTTGTGCACTCTGCATTTTTCCTGTAGGTTTTCCATTATACAGATACAAACGTCCTGCTAGAAGTCCTTTATCAAGGATCATTAAGGTGATGCATATGTTTGCAATTTGCAAAAGCCAAAAAAGATCACAATTCTATCCATTGATGGTTTAGGTACTATTAAATCTAAATTTCTTCAATTTTCTATTTCAAGGTATTTGCTTCCTCGGCTCGGAATGCAAAAGCCTCCTTAGTAAGAAGTGTGAATCATAGTGCAATAGCACAATTAGATTCAAGACAACAATCTCATGATAAGTTCAAGTAAGATTTTTCACCTTCATCTTAATTATACGATTGGGATAACAATTTTTTAAGGATTTCATTATACATTTATCATATCCAACACCATGAGTCATTTCAACATTTCAATCAGGTGTTGTAGCCATGAGTTTGTATCTTCTTAATGCCATCCTGTCTAATTGCAGAAAATATAAGATAGGAAAATGGGTAGATAGGATATGAGAATGACATCTTTTTATCAAGTTCATATGCACACGCCCTCCATATAAATATGAAAATGACATGAAAAGGACAAAAGAAAGTTGTTAGACTAGCAACTAATCTCAACAAGCTTGGTTGGATTGTTTCAAAGTGATTATTGTGTATTCTCATTCTACAAAATGGTAAAATTTTGTAGGTTCCTAAACAAAGCTTTGATTGATGGCACAATTGATGTAGCTCAGGTTGAGGAAACAAAATCTTTCCTTGGCCTTCTTCCTATATTTGCAACCACAATTATGATGAATTATTGCCTAGAATAACTTCAAACATTCTCAGTCCAGCAAGGGAGCATCATGAATAGAAAACTCCATAATTTCATAATCCCTACTCAATTAACAGTTTTCCCCTTCGTTTTCATGTTTGCTTCCATACCCTTGTTTGAACAATTTAAATGCATTTATAGACACAAACTGTCAATGAAGAGTAAAATTATAATTTTGGGAACAGAATAACTCTTACAATTATAATTTGAATCACTAGTCCTCAATGAGTTGTCTGCAACTTGCAGAATCCTTAATAATATAGTACCACCTAGCATCTTTGCATTGATTATCTCAATATTGTCTACATCCAGCATTGTAACTTCTTTCTTTTATTTTTTTATAGAAATAATGAAAACTATAACCCTGATGGTCATGGAAGTCCAAATGAGAGTGATAGGAAGAGGATGCAACGCCCCTATCGTGCCAAGACATTTAAAGTTGAGATTAGTTTTGCTGCAAAGATTTCAATGTAGGCTATTTCCAATGCTTTACGTGGGTAGGAATCGGAGAATTTCCAAGACGCCATAAGAGTGCTTGATATCATATTGAGGTAACATGCTGTTAAGCAGTTTGTAAATCACTATTTCTTTTTGTTCCTCTGTTTTTGTTTAACTTTGAGTTATATTACTTGTAATTGTATAAGTTAGAGAGAAGTCTACTTGCAAAATGTAATAGCAATTAATGGTATGCATAAGATATTGTAACTACTTCATATACTTTCAACTATTTTGATATCTTTTATAGTTACTTGGATAATTATAATGATTAATGATTTATTGTGATTTTTGGTAAATTTTGATTTTGGATAATTATATGTATAGGAAAATATAATTTTTTAATAAAATGAAGGCGTCTAATTATGGCAAATCCCAATTAGATGCCTATTTTTTTAAATAGTTTTTAA
Organism: Ormosia semicastrata; assembly: GCA_029884595.1. Classification (NCBI taxonomy): domain Eukaryota; kingdom Viridiplantae; phylum Streptophyta; class Magnoliopsida; order Fabales; family Fabaceae; genus Ormosia; species Ormosia semicastrata. Next base: position 7,615,428 of record JAQQTO010000040.1, read on the forward strand.
AATATTAGAGACGGATTTAGAGATGAAAAAATTTGTCTCTAATTTTAGAGATGAAAATAGAGACGGAACAGGTTCGTCTCTACTTTTTTTTTAAAATTTTTTTGATAACTTGATTTTGTATTATTTGAAGACGGAATAGTGTCGTCTCTAATTTTAGAGATGGAAGTAGAGATGAAACAGTGTCATCTCTAATTTAATCATTATTATATTTTAAAAAATTGACAATATTCGTCTCTAATTAGAGACAAAAATTTTTTATTTAGAGACAGACTTTTTCCATCTCTAAATTAGAGACGGAACCCATTTTTCCTTCTCTAACAATTAGAGACGCCAGTTTTAGAAATGGATCAATTTCCGTCTCTAAATATTTAGAGACAAATTTTTTTCGTCTCTAAATCTGAAATTTCTAGTAGTGCTTCTACATGCCGCCAAACCCTAGCAGAGGGGCTTAGAGACGTAGGGACCTAAGGCATACGATAATATGTCTTGAATTTTATTTTTGAATAAAATTGATGAAATCTTGCATAAGTAATTATAGATATCTCCATAATAAAATTTATGGCTCTTTTTCATATTATGATCAAGAAAATCCAAATCCTCTTTAATTGTTAATTACATTGCTCTAGTTCTTTTTTTTCCTTATTATGTAAATACTTTCCTACATCTTATTTGAACATCAATAAATAGAGATATAGATGTGATATATCAGTAAATTACCTAAAAAGAATGTCTTTTGCGCAACAATTTAACAACATAACTTGAGCTTGGGATTGTTGGAATTAATGTGTCGCAACCATCCCGAAGGGTGCCACGAAATTAAAAAGAAGAAAGAGGAAATGACATCAGGGTGTTAGGAGTTGTCACCAATCGCTTTATCCATTAAATAGAATGGTGCAATTGGACACCTAAAAGATAGTCTACGTTTCAAAGTTCGAGGTTCGGGGTTGATTACGGATAGGGGAGGTATTAACACCCTATGTCGTCCGTTCTAAAAACGGTTACCTATTTAATTTAATGTTATTTGCAAGATTAATTAAATTGGTCCTCAAAAAGAAAAGAATTGTTTTTGTTTTTGTTTTTATTTTGACATGTCCTATTTTATCAAATATAATATTAAGAATGATAAATGACTAAGATAAGAAATGAGTGACTAAATAGCTATTATTTTAGAACAAATTCTAAGCCTGTAATATATTATATAAAAGTGGTGAATTAAAATTGTGTTAATTTTGCAAAGAAATGTATCTTCAAAATATTTATTTTTGATGAGAAATTTTAAATAAAATGATTTAAAAAGAATTTTGCAAAGAAAATTTTATTTTTTGAAAAGTGACAAAAGAGATTTTGAATTCATCACAATCATTCGCTTTTATTTGAGAATTTTTTATTTTATAAAAATGATTTTATTTTGACTTATAAAAAAATTTTGTATTTTAGTTTGTAAAAATATTTTAATTTTAATATAGGATTAGACTTCATCAGCATTTCCAGCAAGATGTAATATAAAGTCTCAAGAGTATTAGGAAGAGTGTATTTAATCAGTATTCCAATCATCTCTCAATTTTTTCATTATCGACCAATTTTGAATTGTTTGATTAACATATTAATACAAAAATGAGCTAGTTAAATTAAAATACAAGTAATATAAACCCCAAATTAATAAATACATATCAAACCAAAAAAATAAATAAATAAAAATAAAAATAAAATAAAAAATATCTAATGACTCAAGCCCAAACAAGTAAAAAATATAACGCAAAAAGAAATAGGGCCAAACTTTTCACTCAAGCCGAAATGAAAGAGGAATGCTCCAAGAATGCAGCAGCCATATTAAAAATGAAATAAATAAAAAAGATAAAAATAAAAATAAAGCAAAAGGCAACAACGAAAGAATCAAGTTTCTGGTTTTGGCAGAAACGTAATGAACGTTCACAAGGGAGTGAGAAGCGCGTGTTCGGTGGTGCATGGCTGGGCTGACGACAGACCATGATGGTTCTGGGCGGCTCCGTGTGGAACTGGCTGGATGGTTCGCGCGAGGGGGATGACGAGCTCGGGTTCGGGGTGGTAGCAAATGGCAGATCTGGGTGGTTTCAGGCGAGGTTCAACCGATCGTGGGCCTACGGAGGAGGACAGCGGCGCGCGAGATCTGGGCAGAGCTGCAGCGCAGGCAGTCTGAGGCTGCTATCTGGGCGACTGGGATAGCGGCTTGGTGAGTGGAGGTGGCTCGCGTGGTGGTGCGCGCCTGGCTTGGAGCTTCTGCGTTGCGCACGGAATGGTGTTGAGGGCTGGTTTTGGAGGGTGGTCGTACAGTGGGTGTTGGAGTATGAAGAACAATGGCTATTTGGTGTTGATAGCAAAGGAACGGTGGCTGGGTGTTCTGATTTCGAGATGGGTAGTTGTGGAGTGAATTTATTTTTCGGGTATTAGTGTTACAATTTTATGTGTGGGACCTAGGTTGTGTTGCCTAGCATAACTTCAAACATTCTCAGTCCAGCAAGGGAGCATCATGAATAGAAAACTCCATAATTTCATAATCCCTACTCAATTAACAGTTTCGCCCCTCGTTTCCATGCTTGCTTCCATACCCTTGTTTGAACAATGTAAACGCATTTATAGACACAAACAGTCAATGAAGAGTAAAATTATAATTTTGGGAATAGAATAACTCTTACAATTATAATTTGAATCACTAGTCCTCAATAAGTTGTCTGCAACTTGCAGAATCCTTAATAATATAGTACCACCTAGCATCTTTGCATTGATTATCTCAACATTGATTATCTCAATATTGTCTACATCTAGCATTGTAACTTCTTTCTTTTATTTTTTATAGAAATAATAGAAATTGCAGCCCTGATGGTCATGAAAGTCCAAATGAGAGTGATAGAAAGAGGATGCGACGCCCCTATTGTGCCAAGACATTTAAAGTTGAGATTAGTTTTGTTGCAAAGATTCTAATGCAGGTCATTTCCAATGCTTTACGTGGGCAGGAATCAGAGAATTATTTCCAAGAAGTCATAAAAGTGCTTGATATCATATTAAGGCAACATGCTACTAAGCAGTTCGTAAATTACTATTTCTTTTTGTTCCTCTGTTTTTGTTTAACTTTGAGTTGCATTACTTGTAATTGTATAAGTTAGAAAGAAGTCTACTTACAAAATGTAATAGCAATTAATGATATGCATAAATATTGTAACTACTTCATATACTTTCAACTATTTTGATATTTTTATAGTTACTTGGATAATTATAATGATTGATGATTTATTGTGATTTTTGGTAAATTTTGATTTTGGATAATTATATGTAGAGGAAAATATAACTTTTTTTTAATAAAATGAAGACGTCTAGTTGTGGCAAATCCTAATTAGATGCCTATTTTTTAAATATTTTTAAAATATTAGAGACGGATTTAGAGACGAAAAAATTCGTCTCTAATTTTAGAGACAAAAATAGAGACAGAACAGGTTTGTCTCTACTTTTTTTTTAAATCTTTTGATAACTCGATTTTATATTATTTGGAGATGGAATAGTACCGTCTCTAAAATTAGAGACGGAATAGTGTCATCTCAAATTTAATCATTATTATATTTTTTAAAAAAATTGACAATATCCGTCTCTAATTAGAGATGAAATTTTTTATTTAAAGACAGACTTTTTCCGTCTCTAAATTAGAGATGGAACTCAATTTTTCGTCTCTAATAATCAGAGATGCCAGTTTTAGAGATGAATCAAATTCTGTCTCTAATTCCGTCTCTAAATATTTAGAGATGAAATTTTTTCGTCTCTAAATCTGAAATTTCTAGTAGTGCTTCTACATGCCACCAAACCCTAGTAGAGGGGCTTAGAGACGCAGGGACCTAAGGCATACGATAATATGTCTTGAATTTTATTTTTGAATAAAATTGATGAAATCTTGCATAAGTAATTATAGATATCTCCATAATAAAATTTATGGCTCTTTTTCATATTATGATCAAGAAAATCCAAACCCTCTTTAATTGTTAATTACATTGCTCTGGTTCTTTTTTTCTTATTATGTAAATACTTTTCTATATGTTATTTGAACATCAATAAATAGAGATATAGATGTGATATATCTGTAAATTACCTAAAGAGAATGTCTTTTGCACAACAATTTAACAACATAACTTGAGCTTGGGATTGTTAGAATTAATGTGTCGCAATCATCTTGAAGGGCACCGTAAAATTAAAAAGAAGAAGAGGAAAGGACATCGGGGTGTTAGGAGTCGTCACCAATCGTTTTATCCATTAAATAGAATGGTACAACTGGATACCTAAAAGATGGTCTATGTTTCAGAGTTCAAGGTTCAGGGGTTGATTACGGATAATGAAGGTATTAATACCCTATGTCGTCCGTTCTAAGAACGGTTACCTATTTAATCTAATGTTATTTGCAAGATTAATTAAATTGGTCCTTAAAATGAAAATAATTGTTTTTATTTTTATTTTGACATGTCCTATTTTGTCAAGCATAATATTAAAAATGATAAATGATTAAGACAAGAAATGAGTAGCTAAATAGCTATTATTTTGGAACAAATTCTAAGCCTACAACATATTATATAAAAGTGGTGAATTGAAATTGTGTTAATTTTGTAAAGAAAAGAATCTTCAAAATATTTATTTTTGATGAGAAATTTTGAATAAAATGGTTTAAAAGGAATTTTGCAAAGAAAAATTTATTTTTTGAAAAGTGACAAAAGGGTTTTTGAATTCATTACAATCATTCGTTTTTATTTGAGAATTTTTTTATTTTATAAAAATGATTTTATTTTGGTTTATAAAAAAAGGTTGTATTTTAATTTGTAAAAATATTTTAATTTTAATGTAGGGATTAGACCTCACCAGCACTCCTAGCAAGATCTAATATAAAGTTTCAAGAGTATTAAGAAGAGTGTATTTAATCAGTACTCCAATCTTCTCCTAATTTTTTCGTCGTCGACTAATTTTGAATTGTTTGATTAACACATTAATGTAAAAATGAGTGAGTTAAATTAAAATACAATTAAATATAAACCCCAAATTAGTAAATACACATCAATCTAAAAGAATAAATAAATAAATAAATAAAAATAAAAATAAAATAAAAAATTGTCTAATAACTCAAGCCCAAACAAGTAAAAAACATAGTGCAAAAAGAAATAGGTCCAAACTTTTCACTTAAGCCCAAATGAAAGAGGAATGGTCCAATAATGCAGCAGCCATATTAAAAATGAAATAAATAAATAAAAAGATAAAAATAAAAATAAACCAAAACGCAACAACAAAAGAATCAAGTTTCTGGTTTTGGCAGAAACATAATGAACGTTCACAAAGGAGTAAAAAGCGCGTGTTCGGTGGTGCATGGCTGGGCTGACGACAGCCGAGGATGGTTCTGGGCGGCTCCGTGTGGTGCTGGCTGGATGGTTCGCGCGAGGGGGCTGAAGAGCTCGGGTCCGGGGTGGTAGCAGATGGCAGATCTGAGTGGTTTCAGGCGAGGTTCAACTGATCGTGGGCTTGCGGTGGAGGACGGCGGTGCGCGAGATCTGGGTGGAGGCCCAGCGCAGGTAGTCCGAGGCTGCGATCTGGGCGGCTGGGATAGTGGCTTGGTGAGCGGAGGTGGCTCGCGCGGTGGTGCGCGTCTGGCTTGGAGCTTCTGCGTTGCGCACGGAATGGTGTTGAGGGCTGGTTTTGGAGGGTGGTCGTACAGTGGGTGTTGGAGTATGAAGAACAATGGCTATTTGGTGTTGATAGCAAAGGAACGGTGGCTGGGTGTTCTGATTTCGAGATGGGTAGTTGTGGAGTGAATTTATTTTTCGGGTATTAGTGTTACAATTTTATGTGTGGGACCTAGGTTGTGAAGGATTGGGGTTGTAAAATACAGGGATGTTCTTCAGGTTTGGGGCTTTATCTTACGCTAGTAGGGGCTTGGTTGTGGGTTTGAAACAGAGGCCGGTGGTTGACAGTTCTAGTTTTGCAGGTGAGGCGAGCATGGAGCAGTGGTGGTGACGAGGTCAGGGTGGTATATGGTAGGGCGTGGATTCTGTTTGTTCAGGTTGCAGGGAGGTCGTGGTGAAAGTTGTAGAATGGTTGATGGTGAAGGTTTGTAGGAGAATGGACAAATCGTTGCTGAGTTGGTTGTAAGGGAGTGGGCTGTTTGAGAGTTGTCGGTTGTTAATGTGGGTGATGCTTCTTCTTTGTTTGGAATGAGGGTTTTGAAGGTGGCTACTGGAGTTGGTTTTAGGCAAAGGCAGAAGGTTGCTGAAGGTGAATGTTGGAGGTAGAGGGTTTTAGGCCGTAAGTGTGTATGTTGAATGCGTATGTGTGTATCTGAGTAGGTGAGCGAATTTTCGTGTGATGAATCTCTGTTTTTTCCTTCTCCGCTACTTGGGATTTATAGGGTTAAGTCTATAAAATTTTCTCCCAATTTTATGATGATTGAAAGGTAAATTAAGGAAGAGATCCCATCACAGATTTCAATCAAAATCGAAAAGGGAAAGGTTGCCATTTCAATTGGTCTAGGGTTTGGAGGGTGATTGATGGTGACTAAGGTTTTGGGGTGCAACAGAAAGAATGGGAAGGAGATTGAATCATGGGTTGACCCGCAACTCCTTTTTATTTTTTTTAATTTTTTTTAAAAACAAATTCATCCTCTATTTTTTCTTTTTTTTGAAATCTAGACTATGGTGAGTCATATGATTAGGCCTAAGGAAAATTTGAATCAAAGCAAAGGATTGAGCAAAATAAAATGCATTTTAACAAAAAAAAGTTTTAATGACTCGAACACCTTGATAAAAATAATTAAAAATAAAATAATAAAAAATTTATGGACAAAATTGGATATCAATATAATGTGTAAAAAAAAATTTAGTAATAAAGGAAGGAGTTGTTTTTGGTCAAAGAAAGTTAAAGGGGAGAGGAGCTGACTTATTTCAAAGTAGAGATATGTCACAAGCCTAAATAAAAGGCTTACAAATAATACTTACAAATGACTTATCATTCTAAATAAAAGGCTTACAAATAATACTTACAAATGACCTATCATTAAAAGTTCATTGTTATTCAATCATACCAATTGAGTCACCCTCATTTCTTAAAAGAAGGGGGTTTAAAGGGACTATATTAAACAATGAGAATCACATGTATATATATATATCCTAAAACACATGAATAACAAAGTTTATGTATTCATGCAAGAGGATGCTATGATGCACTTATATAAGTTTTGATGCATCAATACACCAAGATTATAACCCATTTCACTGGTTACTTTAGTATTATTATTAATCCAATTTTGTGTGAATTTATAGGTTAGTCCTTTTTATTCCTGCTTGGTAGCTCCCAAAACCATTACCCAAAATGCGTACACGTTGGTCTTTTGCCTGGCCACGCTGGTGACCTGAAACTTCGGTACCATGCACACCTTGTCCCCTTGAACTTTGCCGTCGGGCTACCAAACCTTAATTTCCTACTAAAATTTGATCCTGATGCGTTACTGGCACCAACGACGACCATGCCACACAGCTCTGACATGCCAAAATGGCAGACTTTTTGCGCCTGAAATTCTTTTGCACGATAAAGATGATGGAGCTATTGATTTGGTTGTGGACAAAACTCGAATCCAAACTCGAGAAATTATGGATGTAATCAAGACCATGGAAGAGATCGGCAACCATCTATATCATATCTGGGAAATCCAAACACGGGAAATCTGAACCCACACCTGGCAACTCATGAACGTTCCATTAGGGTTGAATCTGTCTTCACCTTTCCATTCTAAAACTTTTTTTTTATGCAGCCCCAATTCCTTCAGTTGTGCGTCCCATCTTTCACTTTCACTTAAAAAATAAGACAAAAGTAATGTAATAAAGAACAAATTTAGGTGTGGGTTCATATGTAATATGACAGATCCCTTCGATGATGGCACACCCCTTTTCACTCTCTCCATTTAAGGTGAAAAAAAGGTGTGAAATTTCTGCCATCCTTGTTCGTCGATGCTGGAACCCCTTCCACGACGGTGAACTCCCTCCTCACACAAGGACGAACCTTGTGATTTTAATTAGTTTACCATTATCTATTTACCCATTTCCACGTTTGTATTTTAAACTATCAGTTTTTTAAATTAATAAATCGACTACTATTTATCCGTTGTGCATCGATGCACCACCAAGCTAAGGGTGCATCATAGATGAATCCATTCATGCATTCATCATATTGATTTCCCGTACCCATCTTCCCTTCTTGAATTAGCTTCCTTCATTTGTTAACTTAACTTCCAAAACTTCTTACTTAGATTATTAATAGATATTGTAAGTATTTATCCCTTATGACATATTAGTAAATTATAATAATATTAAAGTAAAAAAATATTAGCATATTTAAAATATTTTAATAAATTCTGCCTGTGATGAATGTAATTTGATGCATTAACATCCTGATGTAGAACCAAAGGAGAAGGAGGCACTCGGTGCCAAGACACTCAGTCTCAAAAAATAGAAATATATTTCAATGAATTCAAATGATAAGTTTTGAATAATATAGATGCTTGAAGGATATTTATAACCCAAAGGTAATCAATTCCTAATTAAATTCAAAATCCTAATAAGATAATATTTTCTTGAAAACAAATATCCCTAAAGGATAAAATTCCTAAAAATACGGAAAGATAAAATATTTAAATAACATAATTATCCTAAATCAATATAACATAATATTAATAATTAATAATGCATCATCCCCCCCCCACCACAGTGGATTCCCCTTCGAATAAGTAGAAAGCTGGTACTCCTCCAAAAGAGAAGGGTCTAAGAGGCGGAGATCATCGTCGAAAATTCAAGTAGCATCAATGGGAGGTTGGTTCTTCCACTTCACAAGATAGCGATGGAAAGAAGCAGAATAAGAACCCACAAACTCATCATCCAAGATATGATCGACAACATCATCATCAGTCATGGCTTCAATCTCATCATATTGCGGCCGAATAACATAAACTATAAGAATTCGAGGAAATATGCGACCTGCAGAAATAGTAGGAGACAACAAAGGAGGCTCAAAGGTGCCTCGGTAAGGTACCAATCTTCCACATTAAAAATAGGATTAATAGTCAAATCAGCAAGTAAATCAAGTAGATATGCATTAGGCCTAAGCTTACGCAGAATTTGGTAAGGTCCATTGGCTCGAGCCTTGTGAAGGTGTGTTTTGAGTAACGCTCAAGACAAAAGTGTACCATAACATAGTCACCTACATTAAAATTATGAATTCAATGATGCACATCAACAACAAGTTTAAAAATAGCACTTCTCAATGCAAGATTACGCTTAATGTCAGCATGTACATCATGAATGTGGGAGGCAAAAGCCTCAGCTGTATCGAAAGGTCTGACATTAATAGGCAAAGGCAAAAGATCAATGGGTTGGCAAGGGGACAAACCATAGACAATCTCAAATGGGCTCTTACCGGTAGACCTATTAATAGAACTATTGTAGACAAACTCAACAATAGGCAACACTATGTCCCAAGTACCAAGTTTATCTCCAACAAGACACTTAAGTTAATTACCTCAGTCTGACCATCTGTTTGTGGATGAAAAGCATAAAAGAATTTTTGGTTAGTGCCAAATAATTTCCACAAGGATTTTAAAAAATAACTAGTAAACTTCACATCCTAGTAAAAAATAATAGAAGAAGGAAACCCATACAATAGTACAACCTCCCTAAAAAATAACTTAGCAACGTGGGATTTAAGCATCAGCAATTTTATTACAGGGAATAAAATGAGTCATTTTAGAAAACTGGTCAAAGACAATTATAACAGAATCATGTGCCTTAGCAGTATGGAATAAACCAAGAACAAAGTTCATACTTAAATCTTTCCATGGCTTGTGAGGAATAGACAGTGGGGTATACAAACCAATGTTTTATTTTCTAGCCTTAGCAATTTGACACGTACGACATTGAGAAACTATTCTTGTAACATCGCGCTTCAAAAAAAGCCAATAAAACTTATCCTCAACTAAGACAATCAGAGAAAAAGGCACATAATGCATCATATAAAATTATCCCAACTCAAAATAACATAAAATTAATAACTAATAATTCATAACATCCACTTATTTTGTTTAGGTACAATGCCAGCTTTTTTCCCTATAATATAAGTGTGTTTTAGTCTTTTTTCTTTCCCTTTAATTTTGTTTGTGTATCGTTTGATGTATTTATTTACAAGAATTCATCCTTAACTACTATCCTCTTATCATTTTTTTGAAGTCTGTTGAATTAGTTCAGGTCAATTAAGCAACGAAGGGATGATTTTACAAGCTTCAAAAGAGAAGAAATGTTACTTTCACATAACACTTTTTTTAAGTTTTTTTTTACTCAAACCAATAAAGAATGAAAGAGGAGACGTGCTCCTAAAAAATAAAAATAAAAAAACCCATTGTGACTAACTGCTGTATATGCAAGTAACATAGCTCCCGAAAGAGAATCTCAGAAATAGTTATGGTGTGTTTGGTATGCTATTTTATAAGGGAAAGGAAAGATAAGTGGTTGTTGATTAGAGATATTTGGTATGCTAATGAGGGCGGAAAGGAAGGGATTTGCATGGATAATGAATCCTTGAATCCCCAATTTTTTATCTCTCCTTTTTCGGAGAGAAATTCTAAGATACTCTTAGAATAATACTTTGGGTAATTTTTCAGCCATTTAAATATGATTTAATAATATTTTATATTTGATCTAAAAGTCTGTATGATTATATAATGACATATGTTATATTTTTATTAGACAAGTGTAATACTCTCAAAGTATATAATAATCTCAATTTTTTGGAAAGATTGAGAAAGAAAGGAAGAAAGTGAGTAGATCCCATATCTTTTTTATCCATCGCAACATTATTAATATGTATTTCTACTCTTTTCTTTAATGAAACCAAATAATTCCTCCTTTTTCATTAGATGATTTTATAAAAATAATAATTAATTCTTCCATTTTTTTTTCTTTTCTTTTTTTATTATATTCATTATTTTTATTTATTTTACTTCTTACCAAACAAAGCATATCGAAGCACCTTTCACAAAACAGTCACAATCCATGGATGCATGTAGAGGAAAGTTCACAGTAACAGTAGTGACCAGTGAGTGGCTTCCTGCTAGCTAGTTCCTACTTGGACTACCATCTCATAAATAAACTTCTGGCCTGTCACTCATAACAGTGGTGTCTTGCCTCTTTGCAACAGCTCATAGCCAAACAATTTTCTTCGTAGTACACAAAGTCATTTATTTATATTAATGAAAAATTGAATCTGAACCGATATCTCTTTCTCTAATAAAAGCCCAAGACAACGGAAAGTTTGACAGAGATTAAATAGAGTCCATATAGTGGCACCAAATTTCCTACCGCTATTCACTCCTCTCCCAACATTTTTGTGCAATTTCACCTACTCTTCTGTCAATGACATTTATTTCGGAATAACTCAGTCACTTGTAATTTTAGTGTTTTCGGTCCCTCTTTTACATTGTTTTGCCAAATGTCTCATTTTTAACTGTTTGGACACTTCTTTTAGATGAAATAAAGATAAATATTAATTTTTTTAAATTTTTAATACATTTAATGCTTTATTTTCATATAAAAAAAATTTATTTTAATTTTTTTAATAAGTATTATAAGAGCAGTACTTATTAGCAAAACTCTTACTTAAATATATAAAAAATTATAGATGCGTAGGAAAAGAGTTTAAATTAGGGGTGTTAGTTAGTTTAAATAATTTGATCAATCCGATCAATTCAAACTGAACTAGTTAGATTAATTTAGTTTAGTTGGGATATGTTGATTGGTTTAGACAAAATCTGAACCAAATAAGACTTAATTGATTTGATTTTCGAATTAAAAATTTCAAACTTAAGAATCAAACTAAACCAAATCATATATATAATACCCTTTTAACACAATGCATTAGAACAACAAATGAGAGTGTATGACATCTAATTTAACTAACCAATTTATATAAATATGATAATTAAACTAATTGTAGAAGCAAAAAAGAAAAAAAGATTAAAGAGAGTGCAATGTGATTTATTCCATGTCATAAGTCAAGAGCTTTTAAGCTTTGATTACAAAATATTAACATGATAACTTAACCCAAAAAAGCCTTATAATACATAACAAATAACAAGTCTAGAAGCATAAGGAAAAAAGTTCATTCAACTTGAAACTAACTTTATAAAAATTATATTACATGCAAGTTGTTATTGTGAAGCAACTTAATACAAAAAAATTTTATAATACATTACAAACAATAAGTCCAAAAACATATATCATAATCTACCATTAAAACTATACAAATCAACTAACTTATGCCCTTATTTATATAAAGACTAAACACTCGGCAGAAGATTTCAAAATAAATAGAGTACCATACATCAAAGGCACTAACTGAGTGTATTATCAATACAATATGACAATGTACTGAACATATAATTTTGGAATTTGTACTTTATAGTGTGTTTATTGAGATAAATAGGTTTGATTCCATTTCTAAATTTTTTTTCATAGGTTTATTATACATTTTTTTTGCAATGAAAAATTAATTGTTTAGTTAATTTTTGTGTAAAAAAATAAAATGATCAATCCGACTACCCGAATCAAACCAATCTGTAAATGTTCGATTCAATTTAGTTCGAGTTTAATTATAAAAAAATAAGAAAATTGAACCAAATCGAGTCAATTGATTTTGATTAGTTCGAATTTATTTTACCCCAAGAACTAAACCAAACCGACCTGATTACCCCCTTAGTTTAAATACTATTTTCGTCCCTTTATAATTATCTTTTAAGGTTTTTTACGAAAATTAATGATAAAATTAAATAAGTTCAAATATAAGAAAATGTGATATAACGTGACTAAACTATTATTTCTCTCACTCTATTAATTCTTTTCATTTATTTCATTGATGGTTGGTTGGTATTTAGTGTAAATCCAATAAGTGCTTGAGAGATTTTAAAAAATAATAAAAGCTAATTAGTATATATATATATATATATATATATATATATATATATATATATATATATATATATATATATATAAAGAAAATGTGCAAAGAATTTTAAGTTTGATATAATAATTATTTAGTGAATAAAAAAGTTATGACGAGTATGTAAAATATTTATATATATCACAGTATATTAATATTTTGCTGCAAGAGTGTAATACACAAGTATTCAACTGTTCACTATACTTCAGACTTGCCATTAGAAAGAAAATAATGTAGGCCAGTTGCAATTAATGTAGGGCTCAAAATCTATGACAGAAGAGCCGAACAACAGATACAAACTAACGGTAGAGAGAAAAATTATTGGATGCGGAGCAAGAAAAAATTCTATGAATAATTTTTTTATTTAAGTTGTTACGTATCTATAAAGCACGAACATGTTATTTTTAAGAATATTTGTGTCTTGAACACATAAGGACACACATATATATGATATACATGTCTTGTGTATTTGAATATAATCGATTAAAAAAATTATTTTTTTAAGCTTAGATATAATTCGGACATATTTAAACACGTCTAAGATATAATTTGGACATGACTTATTAATATATATATATATATATATATATATATATATATATATATTAAAAATTAGTTTATAAGATTAACGTTCAATTAATAAGTCAGTAATCTACCTAAATCCAATCATATGACGGACGTTCCAAGCTACTATTTTTACATAACAATATTTTAATTTTATCTTTTCATATGTCACTATTACATTTTTAAGTTTTATCTTTTCACACACTACTATTTTTATCTATTCCTTCTACCTCTGTTCATACCAAGTCGTCCACTTCATCGTCATCAAAGCTTACCTCACACCACTAATCTTTCTAGTTAATTTTTTTGGATGCATATGTACTTGTACATGATTAATTCTATTAGGAGAAATTAGTTTAAAAGATTTTTTAAAAAATGTCAATAAAAATTATACTCTATATTTTTTAGAAGGGACTTACTAGGTAGTAAATATTTACACATATAACATATATTAAAATATTATAAATTTTCAAATTTATAAAAATAATATTAATTAATTATAATTTTTTTCTTAAATTTTATAATTATATATATATATAAATCAAATTATTTAATTTACTTTGATATTAATTTAATATTATATATATACCGTGTTTATATCTTATATTTTTTAAATTTGATGTATCTTCATATCCTATGTCCATATTCATATTTATGCTTCATAGTTATGTATTATTTAATGTATATTATACCAATTATATGAACGTTACTGTTTTTTAATAGTATTTTTAATATTATATAGTTGAAGTGTACACAATGAGTAGAATAAAGCAATAATTTTTTTATTATTCTAAGAATAAATAAGAATTTGGTTTAGGGGACGAATATTGACCATTGTGGCCTACTCTACTGAAAGGCAACCTATGAACTCGCTGTTTATGGACCATGGCAGAGTTTTCCCCTTTTCCTTGCTGATTAATTAAATTGTTGAGGTTTTCTTCCAAATATATAGGAACTAAAGTGATAATAAGAAAATAATTATGTAATTTAAATACTTAGAATATGATATTTAGTTATATATCTTCACACTCCCCTATACTCACATCGATAATGCAGCTGTTCAAAAAACACTTTCCATAAGATATATAAAATGAAGAAAAGACTGGGATGGAAATTGATAAATCAGATTAAATTTAATTTCTATCAGGTGCAGCCAATCTTGGGTTTTATATCAGGTACAGCCAATCTTCTATATTTGATATTCTATATAGAATATCAAATAACAGGTGTTCAAAAAACACTTTCCATAAGATATATAAAATGAAGAAAAGACTGGGATGGAAATTGATAAATCAGATTTAATTTAATTTCTATCAGGTACAGCCAATCTTGGGTTTTATATCATGTATTGATGGCTACAGCCTGTTTAAATCAACCATACCTGTTTTTGAGATTATCATATTATGCATATTGATATTCTTTAGGGTATGTCTCCATCAGCTCCCATAAATGTGGGGGTGTTTAAGATTTCACTGTCAAGTGATTGATATTATGTTCAAGCGGACTTTCCTAATTCTATTGAAGGAGAGAGATGTAACTCTATAAAAGAAATGTGCGTATACCTGCAATTAGCACCGTATATACCACATGGGAAACTCAAGTTTAAAGAGTCATTTGGGCTTTTGCCCCTTTTGTTTACCAAAAGAAGGAGTCATTTTCACACAATTCAGCTTAAGCTTATGATATTTACCAAAAAAAAAAGGCTTAAGCTTGTGATCAATAGGAAACAAGAGGCCTGGTTTAGGACTTAGGAGAGAGAGGATATGCTAGACACGTTCAACCGAATTCTAGTAATATGCTCTTAAGCTTTTTCAGAAAAATGTCAGGCATTATTATAGGAAGAAGTAGTAAATACTATGAGTAAATGCACCCTGCAACACATCAACTAACCAGTTACTCCTCCCAACTGCTAATATTTACTTCAGTCTGTGAACCATTTTATATTCACTGCAAGCTCCCTACTCCAAAGCACTTCAAATCTTCAAACCTCCTTTCTCTCTACAATCTCTTCGTGTTCTAAGCAGCTAGAGGTAATGGAGAGGAAAAGAAGTCATGTCTCTCTTACCATGTTTGCAGTGCTCGCTGGATTGCTTTCTCAGAACCTTGTAATTCCTGTAATATCCAGCACTGTTGAAGATCAGAAGAACTACTACTCTCCAAACCCACATGCAGGAAGCCCTACCACAGGTTTCTCTAATTCTCTGTGTAATTCTCTAACCGATGTATCTATATTAGTCCAATATTTATCGAAAGCATAGATAGTATTGCTAACTACTTTGGGTGGAGAAAATTTATCTTAACAATATAACATTATTAGTTATTCTAACGATGCATGAAGTTGAATGATCAAAAGTTGATAGAGTAAGAGTTTGATGTTTCCTTTCTCATCTGATAATATACATTGTCTTCACTTCTGCAGGCTCACACAGGAGTCCTCCATCTCATGGCTCTGGAGGTGGCCATGGAAGTACACCACCCTCTCATGGAACCCCATCACATGGAGGTGGTGGAAGTTATAATCCAACCCCATCAACACCCTCAGGTGGCAACTGTGGATCACCCCCACATGAACCTTCTACTCCAACACCCTCAACCCCATCAACCCCATCAAACCCTCCCTCAGGAGGAGGTGGGTACTATAACTCACCACCATCTTATGGAGGTGATAGCCCCCCAACACCAATCACTGTGAGCCCACCAACCACCCCAATCGACCCAGGCACCCCCAATATCCCCTCACCCCCTTTCCTTCCTTCCCCATCTCCCTTCACTGGCACATGCAAGTAAGTTACTTTCACAACACAATACGTTGTTAATGTTAACTACTATATAATATATTGTAAACTACTATATAATATATAGTAAACAACTATATAGTATATTGTTAACTACTATATAATATATTGTAAACTGCTATATAATATATAGTAAACTACTATATAGTATATTGTGAACTACTATATAATATATATTACCACTGTTATATAACCTGATGGATCTTTTCTTCTAATCTTCAGCTACTGGAGTACTCATCCAGGATTCATTTGGGGATTGCTTGGCTGGTGGGGAACCTTAGGGAGTGCATTTGGTGTCACTAGTGTTCCAGGGTTCAGTTCTGGCCTCACCTTGCCACAAGCACTTTCCAACACAAGAACTGATGGGCTAGGAGCACTCTACAGAGAAGGGACAGCATCCTATCTCAACTCCTTGGTGAACAACAAGTTCCCTTACACAACCAACCAAGTCAGGGACAGATTTGTGGCATCACTTAATTCAAACAAGGCCGCAGCAGCACAAGCCCACCTGTTCAAGATGGCCAACGAAGGGCGAATTAAGCCTCGCGCCTGAAATAGATTAATTTGTTTGGTGTGTCAGTTTATTGAGTTGAGAGCATTTTATCTTAAGATTTCTGCTAGTTTGTGTTATTTAAGGCTCTTTATGTGTTAATTTATCATGAGATGGATATCATGTTTCTTTACAATTTAATGCAAGCTTTGTCGTTTTAGTTTTGAATAAAGTTCATTTATTGTTACAATTGATGGTTCAAGACCTTCATTCAGAAGATTCAAGTATATTTTCCCTCAATGTGAAGCTGTGTCAGAATGAAGTGGCTTTCCCAGACAGGGTAATACAGAAGTAGCCTTAGTCTAGAAGTGTCAATTGGGCTTTACTACGTGAATTGCATTTAAGTAATAAACATGATAGGTGAGACTTGCAGACAAGAGCAAAGTCCACACCGTTAAATGTTGAAAGTTATCTAGTATTGTTTCCAAGTGAAAATATATGGTTCAGTTGTCTATACATATATAAATATATGTGTATAGACTAAAAGACAAACATAGAGGGCTAAATGATAGAGGGGGTACCATTTATGTTGGTATCCAACATACACTCTCTAAAATAGGGTGTAAGGTATACTACTTAATCTAAATTATTGATTTATTTATAAAAAAAGTTAATAACTTAGATCAATTATAAGAAACATACTTAGTAGGTTTTTTTTTTTTTAGGTTTTTCTTTTTTAGGGTTTTTTAATTTATATTTTTTTACATACTACCATCACCACTATCGTCGGTTAGTAGGCCATTGTCACTGTTTTGCCGGCCCAGTAAGCCATAGGTCGGCAACCATTCGCCACCACTTAGGTCACTTTCAATTTTTTTAGGTTGTATAATCGTATAAATATTATCGTTAAAATTTATAAAATTTTTTAACAAACACAGTTATAGTTTTAAGAAAAAAATATTTTTTTAAATATTATCTTGTGTAAATATTACTAGTGAACATTGATAATATTTTTTATACTAGTTAAAATTTGATAATATTATCAATTAAAAAATATTTTTTAAAAAACTCCTTACACACTTACATAGAAAAAATTATATTATTATATATAAATATTACTAGTTAAAATTTATAAAATTTTTAGTATGGATAGTTATTTATTAAAAAAAATATAAAAATTGATATAATTTTAACTAGAATTATTTATACAATTGTGTAATTTTAAAAAAGTAAATAGTAGTTAGTGGCGATGGTGGAGGTGGCCGGCCGACCGTGAGTAGTGGGTAATAGTAGCCTAAAAAATATAAAATAAAAAAGTAATATATAAAAAAAATAACCTGTATAAAAAAAAATTCCACTGTTACAAGTAAAATGAAGAGTGTACTGTACACCATAATATGGCAGGGTGCATAATAGCACCCGCCTACCATTTCTTATCGATGAATTGGGTGTCATTGTCCATTAGGATGGACTTCGGGATCCAAATTGGGATCCAAAACTGATTTATGATATTTTTATAGGTGAACCTTTGAACTCGGGCTGAAGTGATGGTGGACAGTGGCTTAGTTTCGATATACTTAGTAAAGTAGTTGATGGCCATAATCATATATTTAAGTTGTCCAAGTGCCACTTGGAACAATCCCGGGATATCCATCCCCCACTTGTAAAATGGCTAAGGAATCAAGATTGTGTTCAGTTCTTCGGATGGGGTGGAGTAGATATCCATGAAACGCTGGCATTTGTCACATTCCTTGACGTGTTCGATAGCATCCATTTCCATTGTGGGCCAGTAGAAGCTGACTTTTAGTGCTTTTGTGCAAGAGATTTTCCTTCGAGGTGATGCCCATAACTTTCTTCGTGGATCTCGACCAAAACATAAAAGGCTTTGCCGAGCCCAAGACACTTGAGAAGGGGAGAGGAAAACCCTCTACAATATAGTTAGTTATCGTATATGGTGTAATGGGCCGAGGTCCAAATTAGCTTCTTGGCTTCTTTGGGATCAGTAAGCAGGATCTATTCATAAAGGTAATTGATGATAAGCTTAATTCAGTCCTCTTTCTCATTGACCAACATGATGATTTCTTTGTCTATTATACTTTGTGCCATGAAGGTTTCCTAGATAACAAATCTATTGTTTCTGGGACTCTTGTGAATCGCTACAAAGAATGATCTCAGTTTCTCCTAGGTCCTTTACCATCGTAAATCCATCAATACATGATTCATACCTAGCCTGGTTGTTTGAGATAGGGAACTCAAATTGCAGGGAGTATTCAATAGTCACACCTTCGTCGTTTTCTAAGATGATCCCAACATTACTACCCTTAGGGTTTGATGAACCATCAATGTAGATAGTCCATGTATTTCCCTTAAGAGGGTCAAGGTCCTATGTCAGTTCAACAACGAAGTTAGATAAAGTTTGAGCTTTGATAGCTTACCGAGTTTCATATGTAATACTAAACTCGAAAAGTTCTATTGACCATGCGATCATGCATCCGATGAGGTTCGGCTTATGTAGTACTTGCCGGATAGGCTGGTCCGTTGTCACAACGACTAGATGTCTTTGGAAGTATTGTTAGAGTCTATGAGCCATTACAAGGAGTGTTAAAGCTATATTCTCAATCTTCTAATAGCGGATCTCAAGACCTTGGAAGACTTTGCCCATGTAGTAAACTAGCCTTTGTCCCTTTTTCGTTTCTCAAATCATCACGAAACTTACAGCTTCCTTGTTAACTGAGAGTATACATAAAGAGTCTCGACGGGTTCCAGTCTAGTGAGAATGGAGGGAGAAGCCAAGTAGATCTTTAAGTTTGTGAAAGCTACTTCACATTTTAGGGTCCACTTAAAATCTGTCCTTTTCTTGAATAGTCTTAAAAAGGGAAGATATTTAAGAGTGGTTTTTGCTATGAATCTATTAAGGGCAATGATCCATCTTGTTAGTTGTTGGACTTCTTTAATAGTTTGAGGGATATGCATGTTAATGACTTCCTGGCATTTATTCAGGTTTGCCTCTATGTCACAATGTGTTAACATGAAGCTCAAAAACTTGCTTACTTGTATGCCAAAGGTGCATCTTTTCTAGTTGAGATGTATATTACATTTTCGGACTTACTGGAAGACTTCATCGAGGTCCTAGATGTGGTTGCCTGTGGTAGGGGTTTTGACGATCATGTCGTCAATATAGACCTCCAATATTCTACCTAGGTGATTCTAGAAAGCTTTATTCACCATACGTTGATATGTTGCCTTAGCATTTTTTAGGCCAAAAGGCGTGACACAATAGCAATAAATAGCTTCCTCTATTATGAAAGCCATTTTTCTTCATCATCCGGATGCATCAGGATCTAGTTATATCCCAGATAGGTATTTATGAAGGAAAGAAGCCAAAATCTGAAGGAGTTGTCCACTAACTTGTTGATGTTAGGAAGTGGGTAGGGGTCCTTAAGACACTTTGTTAAGGTTCATGTAGTCACGCACATACGCTACTTCCTGTTTGCCCTTTTAACAAGGACTACATTTCATAACCAGGTGGTATATGTCACCTCTCTAATAAAACCAACATCCAGGAACTCTTTGACTTGAGCCTCAATGACCTTTTGCCTTTCTAGACTGGCTTTCCTTTTTTTTTTCTTCTGAAATACTGATTTGGCATCGAGATGGATGGAAAGCCAATGAGCAATAAAGTGTGGATCCAAGACTGGCATGTCAACTAAGGTCTAGGTTAAAAGATCTTTATTTCTTTTTAGGAATGTAGTTAATTGGTCTATTTCTTCTACTGTGAGATGTTCGCCAACCTTGGTGATTTGGTCTGGCTTATGGCCAAGTTGTAGGAGAATAAGTTCTCCTTTTGGTTGGGGTCTTGTATCTCAAATTTCTTCCTGCACATCTAACTTGGCCAAGAGGACATTTGGGCAGTCCATAGTGGTCTAGTTTAGGGTACGTGGTGTACTTTTTAATGGAGCTTTTTGCTATTTTTAGGCTGCCAATGTAACAACTTATTGTCGCTGCCTGATCCCCTTTGACCATAATAATCTCATTATCCTTGTTCAAGAACTTCATAGCCAAGTGTGTAGTTTACACCACGACTCCAAATACATTTAGGGAATTGCGGATCAGGATTATATTGTAGGTGGAAGTGTAGTCTACCGCTGAGAATCTCACTTTTACTGTCTTGACATTTGGTTTAACTCCCAAGGTCAAGTGTAGCTCAACGTAACCTTTTGGGGTGATCTTATCACAAGTGAAGCCGATGAGTTCACCTTTGTGGGGGGGGTGAGATCCTGCTTTGGGAGCTCTAGCTTCTTAAATAAGTCCATGAACATAATTTCGGCCAAGCTACCTTGGTCCATGAAAATACATTTCACCTTAACATTGGCCAAGATCCCAAATATGACCACGGGATCATCATGGTTTGGGATAACTCCTCTATAATCTTTGTCTGAAAAAGATATTGGTGGCTTGTCCCGCAATCCTAATCCCGTTTTAGAGATTAGGTGGGAAGCCACACTCAGGACAACTCTCAAGTGTCACTTTCTGGCAGTGTTCGACTCGTCGTCTTCAGCGAAGCCACCCAACAAGGTGTTAATAGTTCAAGTGACTTCTATATGGCAGTGATCTTCTTCATTTGGGGGACTGGTTATGTGGGGGTCTACTTTCCCAATTTTTCCTTATGTCCTGTGAGAATTCTCTCTTCTTTGATCGTTTCTGAGAAGAGCTCGTCTTCTCTGGTACAGAGATGAGCTCTAACATGGGCTAAGACTCCTATTTTTGTAGTTTTGTGATCCGCATTGATTGTTCTCGTTGCGGGATTGGTGGATGTATTATTCGAGACGCCCTTCCTAAATAAGTGACTTAATAGCGTTGCGCAGCCAAACACAATCCTCTGTAGTGTGTTCATAGCCGCCTTGATAGTCACAGGGCTTAGACTTGTCTTCTGAGCATGTTTCTTTAATGGAGGTGGCCTAGTGATGTGTGGGTAAAATACACACATCTTTTGCTTGGTTTATTATGAATTCAAATGAATTTTATAGGGATTTAGGTTATTCTTTATTAAATTATCCTTGATAATTTATGCTTGGCCTTTCTCTTTATTTTTAGGTTAAAAGAGGTGTTTTGATATGGTTTTTTAAAGGTTTGATCGAGTTCATTGCAAAGGAGTTGAGTTTGGAATTAACATCGTCATGATTCATGGATTTCTTGACCTTTGTGCAGTAAAACAAACTTAACTTGAGATACAGAGGTCAAAACGATGGTATTTCAGTGGCATTGAAAGATAAGAAATAAAGCTACAACTTTCTTAAAGACTTTGAAGCCTAGTTCTCGCGTTTGGAGAGTCTAAAGTTCCACGCAAGTCAAAAAATGTGATTTTGGGTAACAACCAGGGCCATTGCTTGCTAGCTAAGTAATAGGAATTTAGGGACCAATTAATCAAGTTTCCTAAATTTATCCACCACATTTTCATTACTTGGAGACAAATTAAGGCATTACTTGGGGATCAAGTAAGGAGATTAAGTTTCTCAAAATTAGTTTCCTAAATTGAATCAAGATCTTTTCATTACTTAGCGAACAATTAAGGAGAGTGAGTTTCCTAAATCCATATCTTTTCATTATTTGGGAGCCAATTAAGATTAATTGGGAGCCAATTAAGATTAATTGGGAGCCAATCAAGATTAATTGGGAACCAATTAAGATTACTTGAAGACCAAGTAAGGAGATTTAATGCATTATTAAGTTAAATCTCCTATAAATAGAGCAAGGATAAAGAGATTGAGCATTTTTTTCACCAAGGATTAAAGGCAAAGGCTTGAAGACAAGTTCAAGGAGAAAGGGGACAATTTTTGAAGACATCTAATTTCTTGTCTGACAATTTTTGAAGATATTTTTTGTTTCCTACTTTCTTAGATAGAATCATAATTGTCTCTTCATCTATTGATCTTGTTTGTGCTTTAATTACCATGT
Source organism: Ormosia semicastrata (assembly GCA_029884595.1). Taxonomy (NCBI): domain Eukaryota; kingdom Viridiplantae; phylum Streptophyta; class Magnoliopsida; order Fabales; family Fabaceae; genus Ormosia; species Ormosia semicastrata. The sequence continues at coordinate 7,638,261 of JAQQTO010000040.1, forward strand.
TTGGCTAAATCCTCTTTTTCTGATGTTAGGATGAAACTCTTTACTTTATTAGGTTGAATATTTGATTTTTTTTCTCTTTGTTAATGAGATAATTACAGTTTTTGATTCTTTCCTAGTGTTCTTAATGCTTGGGGTATGTTGCCGGCCATACTTGCGTGATCTTAGGTGTTAGGTGAATAATCAAGAGATGAAATCTAATGCTTGATAATCTAGGAATTGAACTTGGGAATTAAGACTTAGAGATAGGCTTAATCCTTCAAGGGTTAGGGAGATATCATAAAACTTAATAAGTTTTAATTAATTTAATTGCTATGAGAATGAGATTGATTTATTTTTAACATGTTTTTAGTGCCAAGAGATTAAGCTTTAAATAATTTAAGATAGGCCGCCTTCAAAACATAATTAATCATTAATAAAGAAGAATCAATGTTCATCATGATGGGTAATTGTAGTGGATTCCTAATCCTAGGTCTTTAATGCTTGGTTGAACTTTATTCGCTCTATATTTGTTATTTGTGTTAGTTATTATACTATTTTTATTTAATTTCACTTTATTCTTGCTTTAGATTGCCTAGATAATTAAAATTACCGTAGTTTGGTATTCACATGATCCTTGTGGGAATGATACTTTATTCATCACATTACTTGTTAACGACCTGTGCACTTACAAATTTAGCATAACACTTGGGTATATCATGGAACTCGACATGGTATGCTTCTTGATAGATTTGGCTCATGGGAACCTTAAGGGGAGTGTATTCTTCATATTTTCCCCTTGGCATAGGTTTGGATGAGGTCCGAGGCAGACATTGTTCCTAAGCCTTCTTTGGTTGGGAGTCCTCGTTCTTATCGAGTTCCTTCTAAGCTTTGTTCATCTCTTCCATGTTGATATACTTTTTGGATAGGCTTTTGAGCTTATCCAGGTCCTTTGGATTCCTTTTGGCAATGGAAGAGGTAAAAGGTCTAAGACGGAGGGCGGGTATGATAGCATGCATAGTGACCACTTTGTCAAGATCCTTTATCATCAAAGATTCTTTGTTGAATCTTTCCATGAAGTACTTGAGAGGATTGTCTTGTCCCTCCCTAAAATTAATGATGCTACATGAAGTTTTTGGCTGCACTTTGCTTATTGTAAAGTGCAACAAAAATTTCAAAGACAATTCGCTAAAGCGGTTAATGGATCTCGGAGGCAGGGTGGAGAACCATCTCAAGGTAGCCTTTTTCAAGGTTGAAGGGAAGGAATGACACAGTGCGAGATCCGTGGCTCTATGAAATAGCATAGTCGTCCTAAAAGTATCTAAGTGTTCCTGAGGGTTTGGTATTACATCATACGAATCAATATTCGTTGGAAACTTGAATCCCCTAGGAATTTGGATCCCCCATGATGAAATCTAAGAATGGGTGATTGAATTAGTTTTTATCATCAAATTGGTTTATGGGTTTCGCCCCGCAGAAGGTTGCCAATTGATGAGTTCCAATCCTTCTTCACAGACAGTGGTAGGGTGTTAATCCCTTTGGAGATCCATGATCTGTCGTGCTTGTTCCTCCAATTTCTCATTCTGTCGTCAGATGATGTCCATAAGATCCTGGTTGGAGGGTTCTTGTTGAGAAGGGGCCTCCCTACAAGATGATGCCTCTAATGATAGAAGACGTTCTTTGATCTGGAGGTGGTCCTCTTGCTGCCACAGATCCCTAATGACGGAACACAACATGCTTCAAGGATTTTGTGATGCAGGACAGTTGGCTTGGCTTTGCAGCTGCCTTCTAAGGTTTTGGGGTGATGGAGAAGGGGCCTCGTTTTGGTGGGTGATGGAGGCCTCCGTTCCATCCCGTCGTGCCTCCTAGTTCTTAGACCAATTTTGGTTAATAATAACTTGCTTTTTGGTGTTAACCATGGTAGAGATAGGAGTAATAATTTAGTGTTCCACAAACGACGCTAATATTCATAGCCAAGATTAGAGGTGTGTACCTGATCTTGCTTCTAAGGGGTGGTAGAAGGTGGTTTCCTCTTTGGTGCAGTGGCGACAGCGGCAAAGTAAGGGGGTGATGTACCTATAAGACACTAATATTCAAGTTAGAGCAATACACTAGGAGAGAAAAATATATGAGAATATATCTAAAGAGATAATATTTAGATGTGATTGTGATTAGTAGTTAATCCGAAAATCTCCTAGTCTGTTAAGGATTAGCTATGATAAGATGGCAGTCTATTCAATGAGTAAGTAGTTGCTCACGAGGACTCTTATAACTTGAGGCTGCTATTAGACTAGTCGCGTTAGGTTACTAATGTTGAACCTGGATTTGAGATATCAGTTCAAAACAATATTAATTATTTTTTTAACTTTATCTTGATATTTATAAGTAGGAGATAAAATTAATAGAGTGAAAATAATATTTTAAATATTTTAACAAAAGATGATTTAATTAAATAAAATTATTTTTTTATAATCAAGATTATTTAATAAATTCAATATTTTGTAACTACTTTAAATGATCGATAAAAAATAAAAAAAGTATAATTTAATATGTGTCATTTTATTATGTTAATTATTATTATCTTCCATTAATTACATATTATGATTAATGTTAAAAAAGTTAAATACAATAATTAAACTTAAATATAATAATTGTTCACATTATTGATATAACAGATGATAAGTGATGTGACATAAACATATTTTTACTCTTGAATTTATAAATATGTTGTAGGATATATAGTAGGGGTGTAAGTGAGTAGTTTGGTTTAGTTTTTTAAGAAAAATAAATTCAAACTAATCAAAATTAATTGGTTTGGTTTGATTTGGTTTTTGTATTTTTTGATAGTCAAATCCGAACTGAACCGAATATCTACGGATTGGTTTGATTTGAGTGATCGGGTTGGCCAATTTTTTAACACAAAAACCAGCTAAATAATTTGTTTTCCATAGCGAAAAAAATACATAATAAACCTATGAAAAAATTTCTAAAAATAGAATCAAACTTATTAATTTAAATACTAATAATTATTTCACGTTTCAGAATGTGTATTAAAAGGTTCATAAAAAGAGAATAAATAAATATATTGATATTTGTATTAAGAAATTATATTTGAATAAGTTAAAAGATTCTTCAAGAGAGATTTAAATTGGCAAGTTGCATACTACTACTATTCAATTAAAGAGGAAGTTATGAAACTACTAACTTGAAGGTATATATGTAACCAATTGAACTCCTAAGGGCATGAGTGGAGCTAATGGAGACTTAATTAGTTGAACTTTGAATCAGTAACCTAGCGAATCCAAAGTTTCTAACCTTTTTACAGTTATATCTTCATCTAGGAGAATGTTGTTGAGTTTCAAATCATAATGCACAATAGTAACTTCACTATCATTGTGCAAGTAATCTAATGCACAAGCAGCATCAATATCTATATTCAATCCCTCCATAAGGTTCAACCCATTTTTGTTTTTCATGCTTTCTCTTTCCATTAATCTAATCTTTCAAGCTCCCATTACTTAAGTACTCATGAACTAGAGCCAGAAATTCATTATTTTTAAAGTCAATACTAAAACATTTAAAGTCAATTCATCGTTTCCAAGCTTCAAAGTTCAGATGATGTTGTTGCTGTTACCTTCACTTTTATGATCTTTATGTATAGTAGTAAGCAAATTGTCAGACATAGTATAAATGTTACCACTGTGGCTATGATAATGTAATCTCTAACATGCCTTCTTCCATGGCTATGAGGCATACATACAAAATGCAAGCAAAGTTTTTTATTGCCTTCTAAATGGACAGCAGAGAGATTTTGAAAAACTCCACCACTAGAAATGATTCCTTTTAAATCATTATAAGAGATGTTCAAAAGCTGAAGAACATATAGATTTTGAAGCTCAATAGAAATGGATCTAGAGAGTTGGTTGGAGAAAAAAATCCAAAGTTTCCAAACCTCTCACCTCTCCAAGAGTTTTTGGAATAGCACCTGATAGCATATTCTTGGCCAAAAACAAAATTTCTAAGCTTAGACAATTGCTGAACGAACTCAGGAAGTCACCAAACAATTGTTAAATTTTTAATTTTTCAATATATGCTATGTCTAATATTGATTAGAGTTAATTTTATAATCCAACTAACTTATTTAAGAAACTGATGATGAAATAAGTTAAAAAATTAGTAATTATGCAGACTATGACTAATTATTATTAATAGAATTAAAATACTAGTGCCTCTTTCTGTGTTGGACGAATGATGCGGCTCGAGCTGTGGCAGAGTAGATCTGGCCTGAGCTGTGGTAGAGTAGAACCTATGATGAGATGCGGTGCCAATGAGCAGAACTAAACATTTTGATAGAGGAGTTTTCTGACCTTTTGCATTGGACGAAGACGACGTTTTAGGGGTTGAAAACTGAGAAAGTATTACAAAAAGTCAAAATAATAAGTAATAGTTAAAAAAAGTTGTAGCATAAATTAAAATAATAATAATAATAAAATATATAAATATATGGTTTGATTTGGTTCAATTTTAAAATTTCAAATTCGAGAACTGAATCAATTAAGTTTTAATTAAATTGAATTTTACTCGAACCAATTAATATATCCAAATCAAACCAAACTAATTTAATTAGTTCAGTTTGAATTGATCTGATTGGTTAAGTTATCTGAACCAATTTATACCCCTAATATAGAGTAGTCACTCTCCCTTCATACTTACCACGTGTCATTTTCTTCTAAAAGTAGGATCGCCATATAATAATAGGACCCAAGTTTTGATATTTGAATATATAAAATATGATATTTGAATATTATGATATATAATGAGTTATACCATATCCAACACAATGTCTTAGGTAGCTATTATATTTTAGAAGCTAAAAAATAAAAAAATATTTTTGATAGAGTCCATGTTGATTGTTGATAAGGATTGTTGCAGAAATTTTGTGCCTCACACCAAAATAAAAATAAAAAGACAAAACGTGGCAAGAATAAAAAAAAATGACTCGCGTTCCATGAGGCATATTTATAAATTATAAATACAGCGCGCTAACAACACTCGCTAATAATACATAATACATTCCTTACATTTTCAGATTGCCTCTCCTTCCATCCTTCAATTTTGATTTTCTTTTCTACTGGGGCTGTGGATCTCATGTAAGTTATTTCTCAGTTCAAATTTATTGCTATTGTGGAGTTTGTATGACTTCACTTACTAGTTACTATAGTATAGTTATATTTCTCTGCTTCAATGTGTTTCTGGTTGGTTTTTGATGATGAATAGAAGTTACTTATGGTGTTGATTTGAGTGTTTAAATTGTTCAAAGCTAAGGTGTTAGTTGATAAGGGTGTGAGATCAACTTGGCTCAATTAAGTGTGGATTGCTCCCTGCACCAGTTCTTTTTGGACTCCTAGTAGTTTCTCTAGAAAATGGTAGTAGAAAAAGATATTCTTTTCTTTTTTTTATTTGGTTGACGTGTTTCGTTTATTTAACTTTATTGTTTTTTTTTTTCTTTTGGCGTTGAATTGTTTCAAAAGATATATTTAAAGGGGGGAAAAAAGGTTTTAAAGTTCATACAAAATTTTCTCTGAAGGTCTACCTGGGAAAAGTATAATTATCATGTGAAACCATTTAAATTTGTTTTATATCTCATATTAAGGTCCCCCTTTGTCTTGTTTTAAATTTAAGTTCAAACCTAAGTTAAAAATGTTCATCTTGATAGATTTTTATCTTATTTTCTTCCTCTTCTTTCTTCTTAGTACATTTTCAAACCAAGTTTAATTCAGTTCCCTGTGTTTCTGGACATTATTCAACATTTTGTGCAAAACTTTTGATATATTTACTTGATATATAACATCTGACTAGAAGTTCTGTCCCTTTATGCAAAAGTTGTGCAGATATGGCTACCTCCTACAAGCCAAAAAACATTCTTATTACTGGAGCAGCTGGCTTCATTGCATCCCATGTATGCAACAGGCTTGTCCGTAACTACCCAGATTACAAGATCGTTGTCCTAGACAAGCTTGATTACTGTTCAAATCTTAAGAACCTCATTCCCTCCCGTTCATCTCCCAATTTCAAGTTCATCAAGGGAGATATTGGCAGTGCTGACTTAGTTAACTACATCCTTCTCACTGAGTCCATTGATACCATAATGCACTTTGCAGCCCAAACACATGTTGATAACTCTTTTGGCAACAGCTTTGAGTTCACCAAAAACAACATTTATGGAACCCATGTCCTTCTTGAAGCCTGCAAAGTCTCTGGTGGTCAAATAAAAAGGTTTATCCATGTCAGCACAGATGAAGTCTATGGGGAGACAGATGAGGATGCAGTGGTGGGAAACCATGAAGCTTCTCAGCTCCTCCCTACCAACCCATATTCTGCAACAAAAGCAGGTGCTGAAATGCTTGTCATGGCATATGGTAGATCATATGGATTGCCGGTTATAACCACTAGAGGGAACAATGTTTATGGGCCTAATCAGTTCCCTGAAAAGTTGATTCCAAAGTTTTTGCTCCTGGCCATGAAAGGAAGAACTCTTCCAATTCATGGGGATGGGTCTAATGTTAGGAGTTATCTCTATTGTGAAGATGTTGCAGAAGCTTTTGAGATCATTCTCCATAGAGGTGAGGTAGGACATGTTTATAACATTGGGACAAAGAAAGAAAGGAGAGTGATTGAAGTGGCCAGGGACATATGCAGGCTTTTCTCTTTGGATCCAGATACACATGTTAGGTTTTTGGAGAATAGGCCTTTCAATGACCAGAGATACTTCTTGGATGATGAAAAACTGAAGATTTTGGGATGGTTTGAGCGTACTACTTGGGAGGAGGGTCTAAGGAAGACCATGGATTGGTATGTGAAGAATTCTGATTGGTGGGGAGATGTTTCTGGAGCTTTGCTTCCTCATCCAAGAATGCTCACCATGCCAGGAGTTGAGAAATACTATGATGCCCCAGATGTGACCAAAACTGCTTCCACTGTTGCTGTAAACAATTCTAACCAGAATAGAATGGTTGTCCCAGGTACAAGGAACAATCTGTTTACTCAGAAGCCATCTCTGAAGTTCTTGATATATGGTGGTGCAGGATGGATTGGGGGCCTACTAGGAAATATTTGTGAGAAGCAAGGGATACCCTTTGAGTATGGAACAGGACGTTTAGATGATCGATCACAGCTCTTGGTTGACATTAGGACCATTAAACCAACTCATGTTTTCAATGCTTCTGGTGTGACTGGTGCACTAAATGTGAAATGGTTTGAAGCTCATAAACCAGAAACCATACGTGCCATTGTTGTTAGTGTGTTAACATTGGCAGATGTCTGCAGAGAGCATGGTCTCCCCATGATGAATTATGCATTTGGTGGTAATTTTGAAGACAGACCAAATTCTACTGATTCTTTTTATTTTAAAACCCAAGCCAAGGTATGTTCCCAAAAATTTGCATTTTGCTTTTTCTGTTGCACAATTTTTACATGAGGATTTTATACAGCCACTGATTTTGTATCTATCACAATATGGTGTCAGGTTGAAGAGTTTTTAAAGGAATATGAAATTGTGTGCACCCTCAGAATCCAGCTGCCAGTATCCTCTGATCTCAGCAATCCACACAACTTCATCACTAAGATAACAAGGTCTGATAAAGTGGCTAACATTCCAAACAGCATCACTGTTTTGGATGAACTTCTGCCTATTTCAGTTGAGATGGCCAAGGGAAATTGCAGGGGCATTTGGAACTTCACAAATCCTGGTATTGTGACCTGCAATGAGATTCTTGAGATGTACAAGAATTATGTTGACCCTAGTTTTAAATGGGTTAATTTTACACTTGAACAACAGGCTCATTTCCCTTCTCCAAGCATTAATGAAATGGATGCATCAAAACTGAAGAAGGAATTTCCTGAGCTGTTGCCTGTCAAGGACTCAATGATTAAATATGTCTTTGAACCAAAAAAGAAAAGCTTGGGTTATTGAGAAGCACAATCAAGCATGTATAAATATATACATGATGGTCTATCTATTCATTTTCCCCTTTTTGGTACTATGGTCTGGATTAGTTTGATAATTTTCTACACCTAGTTTTGATTCTCAGGTTTTAGTTTGTCAATCATAATGTCCTATAAGTTGATGTATCCGATAGAGCATTGTATTGTTCTTTTTTGTTTATGGAAATAACATCCGAATGGTTTCAGTGTGTTCAATTATTGTGAGCAAGATCTTGTTATATTTGACGTTTCTGTGGCCCCTTTTTTTCTTTTACCATTTGTATTTGTCTCTGTTTTTGTAGAAGCAAATTCACATCTCAATTCGTTGTAAGACTTAAAAAAGCTTTAGTCACATTAGACAACAGTGAATTCATCATAAGTTCGTAAGATTAATCTTCTCATCTTGAATAATTTGACTAAACAATTACTTGAATAAATCTTAAGTTATCAAGTAACTATATCATTATTTATTTTTTCTTAGAATATCTTCTCACTTGATATGTGAGAGATTAATATCTCAAAATATCAAAATATAATTAGATATTTAAGTAGGAACCTCTCTTAACCGTATTTTTTTTTTATAAATGAATCCCGAGATTGAACTGTATCTTCATTTATAATATAGACCAAGGATGCATGCACCATGTTGCTTGGGCAAACTATTTAAGTTCTAAGTTCTTTGTAACAGAACTACTTTGGTTCAAAGCAAAAGAAGTGCCAACACTAGTTGCTGAATTAGTGGGGAACGTATGAATATATCTAATTACATTTTGCACCATTTGGTACGCTGTATGCATGATGTAAATACCAAAATTCATCCATCAATTTTGTATTTATTAATTAATGACCTTATACTAATAAATTTGGAAGCCCAAATCCAATGCTGTAAAAATGATAAAATAATAACAAGGAGAAATCTGACAAAAATAAATAAAAATAAAAGGAAAGTGACAAATACAGAGACGTCACATGTTTTTATTCAACAAAAACAAATAATTGGAACAAATCAATCCCAATAAATCCTTTATACCATGTGGTCCTTTGACCTTGTGATGAATTAGGAGGGTACTAATCAAGGAATTAAAAATGTTTATATCAAATATTTGATTTACGGTGATTTCATTTGGCATCGCCAAGGATCAATGAAAGACCAATTAAGGATCTATTTTGGGAGACGTTTATCATACACCTCAAATATGGTGGATTTACACATACATCAAGTGGGTTTACCCACTACAACAAGTTATTCGGTTCTTTTGTTTTTTTTTTAAATGTCATAATTATTTTTTAAACCTAAAACTCTTGTCTATAGAATTGGTGTATATAAATATTATTACTTAAAATTTATAATTTTTTTTTGTATATACAATTAATTATCTATGGTAAAAAAAAGTGTGTGTAAATATTATTAGTTAAAATTTATAAAGTTTTACGTATGTACAACTATCTATGATAAAAAAAAAGGAGTGGCTCAAGTTTCCTATGTATGAGTCCAGGTGTATGCAAATATTATCAATTGAAATTTGTAAACTTTCTTATATATTTATAATTAAAAGGAAAAACTTCAAAAAAAAAATCATTGCACTATACGTGATGTGTACTTCGGTCATGTTACTTTAAAAATGTGCAAAATAGACTCGTTACTTTACGAATTGTGCACGGTGCTACAAAATGATAACAAACTATAAGTTTTGAATAAAAATGTGCATGTACAACGCACGTGCACGTCTCAAGCTTTGAGTACCAAATGTTGTCCAATTTTTGCTGAGAATAATTAAGGGATAAAAGGTTGCGCATGATGTGCACGTGGAATTTTTTGAATTCTTTGAAATTTCAGGATTTAGGGGTTGAAAAATCTCAGTTCTTAGATCGAATAATAATGATTTGACTTGGTAGCAAAAGTTGGGGTTTGAATGCATTTTCGCATCGGTGTATTTTCAAACTAGTATTTTTTGCACTGATAAGAACACATAGAATAGAGGTTTCAATTTTGCAGTGATGCTGGATATGCCCTTTTTTGGTTTGCTTGAATCTTCTGGGTTAAAATCGCGCACAAACCAAGGACGAAGGGGTTGGATTACTGTGAAGCTTGGTCATTCGCCATTAAATGGTAGATCTGCCTCTCCCGGGTGGCTGCAAATCGCCATGAAAGTGACAAAATTTTTCCCTCAAATCATCATGGGCTTCCTCTATTCGTGTTTCCGGTTCATTTTCGTATGAAATCTAGCAAGATTGGTGGTTGTTTCAGCGACAGCAATAAAAACCTACAAGGTGTTTCCTCCATGGCTATGTTGCAGCATCATAAGGAAGAAGAAGGAACTCATCTTCTTGCTTGTGTACTACAGATCGCAATAGAGGTTTTGATCAGATCTACACATGTTAAATTTTTGGTGAAGATGATGACGTTGCTCATTGTCACTCAAATAGTTCAGTTATGGAGTTCTAAGGTTTAGAATTGGGTGAGAGGAAGAAGAAGAACTCCCCCACGTGCACATCATGTGTAACCTATTATGCCCTAATTACCCTCAACAAAAATTGAATAGCATTTAACACTCAAAGTTTGAGACGTGCACGTGCGTTGCACATGCGCATTTCTATCCAAAATTTAACGTCTATTACCATTTTGTAACACCATGCATAATTCGTAAAGTAACAAGTCTATTTTACATATTTTTAAAATTACATGACCAACGTACACATTGCGTATAATACAAAAGAATTTTTTAAAGTTTTTCTTAATAAAAATAAATAAATAAAATATATTATATACTACAAATTACATGTCATTAATATCAACCGTTAATTTGGTTTTATGTGAAATCAACAATTTGGACGTTTGTTACAATGCATGCACCCACCATGTTAAACGTTTCTGATAGGGGTCACAATTCCGACAAGGGAAGAATGTCATCACAACAGGTTACACCCTTGAACCAAATCCTCTTTGCTTCTTTTCCAACCATCCCCAAGTTTTAGGTAAAAACCCTCTTCTATCTCCACTTATTTTCCCCTTGCTGTCATTCATTCGTTCCCTTTCATTTTGGCATTATAAAAATACTAGTATATCCTCCCGTGAAATTTATGGGATTTTTAGCTTTTTTAATTTATTTTATGTTGTATATTTTATTTTATTGTATTCTTCTTCTTTCACACCTTTTAATAATATAATTTTAATTTAATATTTTATACATATTTTAATTAAATACATGCCAACATAAGTTTTATGAAATATCTTTTGTTTTGTATTTTTATATTATATTATTTTTTACACTTCTAACTATATGATCTTAACTTACCATTATATATATATATATACACACACACACACATCTACATTTATAATTATTATATATTTATAATTTTACTTAATTTAAAAATTTTCAAATTATTAAATTTTTCTAAATAATTTTTTATTAAACTTATATTTAATTTAATAATCTAAATCATAATATTAAAAGTTATAACAATAAGAAAAATAGAAAAGTAGATGTTTTGGATCGTGATTCGGAACACATCTAGTGGACCAGACTGGCACGCGTACCACCGAAGTCCACCATGGACATCCCAGCTAAGCACTAGTGACATATTGTCAAGATCTCGGTACTACGTATATCGGACCGCAACATTGGGCAATTGCATCAGGATCACGAGATTTGTGCAGCGAATAAATCTCAAATTTTTTGTAATTGTCAATCATGATCTTGCAAAATTATAGCGTTCATAACTGCCTCAAACTACTCATAATTGTAGTATCAGTATTCTGATCTTATAGGTATTTTCTGCTAAAATTAAAGGAGACTAAACCCTAATTGTACTCTATAAATATTAGACTTAATCACATTCTACAAGTAACTTATTGCTTATAGCATAACCTTTCTTATGCATAGCCTAACTTGAGTGTTGAAGTCCCTTCGTAGGTACCAACCCCCTCATTTTAACACGCTTTGCTGCTGCTGCGCAAGGAGGAAACCACCAGAACGTGTCTATCCATGTACAGCTTAGTATCTATGACTGAACATTAGCATCGTCTTTGGGAAACTATAAATTTTTATTCCCACTTAATTATGGTGAACATGAGACAGAACTCAAAGAGAAGAGAGGCTACGCAAATCTTCACAGACCAAAGGCGAGGTCCAGCAGCGCGCCATCCTCCCCACCCTATTCCACCACTAGTTACTGAAACATCCGCTACGAGGAACCAGGCACCCAACACTAAACCTCTACACGATGGGCATGAAACTTCATTTTTTGATGAAAGCCCACACCCATCATGCAGGGTCTCTACGAGGGATAGACTTATTCCCTGCATGCATGGATCTAATCTTGATGTTCAAGGGCCAAGAATCCCAGTGCACTAGCGCTTGGGACCTAGGAATGACGATGCAGAAGATCGCGTGTCCTGTCCAGAAGGCACGATCAAACCTAATATATCTAGAAATCATCTCTTGGACTTAGTGCAACGACAAACGACAATACTTGAAGAGCAGTGTTGTAGATTGAAAAATCTAGAGTGATCTATGCATGAGGCCAGGTACGCGTAAAATACACTAAGAGCAAGTGTACTTTATCGCAAAGTAATATAGGACTCGAGTCCCAGTTGTCGATCCCACGAAGAATAAGAAGTAATTACTAGATTTGTTAAACCCTTAGTTATTTAGACAATTGAAAGTGTAAAGAGAAAAATCACTTAAACAAATAAAGAAGAATAATGGTCAATTAAACAATGTAGAGATAATCAATTAGAGAGAGACTAGGTCAAAAGGTTCACTTGAATCCAATTAATCAGATTTTCATTCATTTATGATGTAAGGTAATTCTCTTGTCAATATTCTCTTAATTGTTATTGAATCCCAATGGTCGTAGATAAACAATATTCTATTCCTAAATTATACACCTATTTGGTCTTTTAGTTGAATTAATTAAGAATGCATTAAGCCTCAATTCAAGAGATGAACTAACATATCGTCAATTTGATTAATAAAATAAATTGATATTTGGTTATTCATAATCTAATCCTAGGTTTATTATATAGGTCCAGTCATTAGATGCGATGGTCACTGGTCAAACAATGAATTAAAACATGCCAAAAGTGCTCAAGTTCTGAATGGAATACAAGCAATATAATAAACCCAAAAGAAATTACCTTAATAAAAGTTGAATTCAAAACCAATTAATTAGGAAAACAAGATCCTCGATAGGCCAAGCTATGGGATTAGTTACTCATGTTCAATAACAAACCCATATCGTAATATAAATCCATGGGTATAAATAACTATAGGCCCTGTCTAACTTTAGATGTTAAAAACCCTATCAAAACATCACAGTTTGGATAAGTGGTCTCATGAAAGTTGAAGGGTTTTGTCTTAACTTTCCAATGCCACTAGTTTCAGCCCATTATGACTCTTACAGCCCAAGATACGGCCCAATCTTTGCAAACTACTCAGGTTCCAGTGGCAACACCTCTGTTCTGACTTCCAGGCCTAATATGACCCACTAGACATCTGATTCAGCTCTAGAGCTCTTCATCAAAGTTGTAGAGCTTCAATCTTATTTTTCTTACAAGGTAAAGTTCATAATTTTTAGATGTCTATAACTCAAGTTATACCTGAAATACATAAATAGTGTAAAATTGCCACATTGCTGAAAAATACAATTAAACTCAATTTGAACCCAAACTTATAAATGGTGGTCAAAATCAATCAATTAAGCACAAAAGAGATCTAAAATTATGAATATAAGGGTTAACTAATATATAAAAATGATGTTTATCATCCGTGTCTAGGCTTGACACGACTGTGTCTAAGCCAAAATAGTCCTATTTTGCTCTAAAAATGCGGTGTCTTCATCTGCTTTCACTCTAAATGTGATAAATCTCTTTAATCTTAAAAAACGAAGACAATGATAAGAATCCATCTAAAATTCATTAATAAATAAAAGCAAATCACCACAATTAATCTATTTTAAGAATATAAAACATAGGCTTATCAACTCATCCACAGTTGAGCTTTGTTTGTCCTCAAGCAAAGAATAAGCATAAAAAACAAGATTAAATTTAACATTTAGAAACACAAATCAAGAAAAATTCCATAATGAAAGAATTCAATCAAGTTCGACAATCAAATCCAACACAGCAAGATCATTTCGCACTTAATACAATTAGAGGTTTGGGTTTAGTTTACATCTCTTCTCTTTGCCAACCAATTGAGGTCACTCATCTTTCTATCGCTTAAATGTGTAAGGACAAGGAGATCACTCTAGTTTTTCTTGATAAATACATTACCATAGGCTTGATTATTAATCTCATCTCCACTTCTAAGTTCACATACACTACAAGAATCAAAAGGGCTTCCTTTGGTTATAACGGGGTCAAGGGGAATAATGAAAGGTAGGAAAAAGATAAATAAATGTAAAGAATGTTCATAAATAAATCGATACAAAATAGAATCAGGTTGAAAAGATGATCAATAAAACATAAACACAAATGTATAACAGATTTTCACTTCCAACCCAATATTTTCATTATTCTTCACCAATAATATTTTTTCTTTCTTCTTCATTTTCCATTTTTTTCTTTTTTTTTCTTTTTTTTTTCTTTTACCCTTGAAGATAAAAACCCTTAATGACTTTTCAATTAACACATTAGTTGCTCTAAGGAATCCAACCTAATTATTCAATTAGGTATACAAAGAAATCAATTTCATGCTCAAATGGGGTAATTAAGGGATTATTTTATCAATGCAACTCTGGAAGTCAAGAAAGAATTAAGTCTAATTACCTTAATCATATTCAAGTTTGTATGTGAATCATTAAAGTCTCAATAAGATATTAAAGCAAGTTCTAGCGCACATCAATCAAGAGAAAACTCGCTCTAGAAAAAAATAGGATTTTGTTTATGAAAAAAAATTCAATCAATAAAACTCAAAACTCGCTTTCTGGCTAAGTTAATAGAGAGAACAGATGCAAGCAGACATGTCTAATTTTTAACTTGGATGCTAAATTTCACTTTACTTAATTGAACAAGATTGCTTACACAATATCAGCTCATGATCAATGGATTCCCCTCTTAAACATATTTCCATCAGCTCATTATTAATTCAAGAAATTAACGCACAATTTTGCTTAATTACTAGCAATACTCAAGTGGTCATTGATTTCACAAAAATTTTAAGAGTACCCCCCACACTTAAGATAAATATTGTCCTTAATGTGGAAAATAAAATAAAAATAACAGAACAGAGGATAACGAAACTTCCTTGAAAGTTAAACATAAGATCACAAAGTGGTCGAGAAGGTGGAGCCTAGGGAAGGCGTGTAGCCATGAGGTCAAACATCGATCTAACTAAGTGGTGACATGTTGTCGAAAACTGCACAAGAAAAACAAAAGGGTCAATTTTTTTATATATATAGTAAAAACAAAGCAAAAACTAAAAAATCAAATACAAGGATAGAAACACAAGTTGTTTCCTATGAAGTGCTAAGTTATAGTCATTAGCTTGACTATGGGCCGATGCCATGCTTAGGTGATGTCGATGGAGTGGTGCTTAGTCCCCACTCCTTCTTCATAGTGCTTCACTCTCTGGCCATTAATTAGGAATGTCTTATGGCCTTATTTCTTCACCTCAAGCACATCGTACAATAAGACACGAACAATCTCATATGGTCCACACCCTTTTGACCAAAACTTACCAGGAAGAAGATAAATACATAAGTTATAGACAAGAATTTTATCCTTAATCTTAAAATCATGTTGCTTAATACATTTGTCCCGCTTCTTTGGTCTCTTCTTGTAGAGCTTGGCATTCTCAAAGTTGGTGGTAGCCTTGGAAAAAATCTTTTTTGGTATATCATCAGTTACAGATTCCTGTATATATAAAAACACAGCACTATCCGCAGCATCAATAGCATCTATGCGATTACATGAATCAAAGAAACTAGGATTTTTGACAGAATTAAAAACATTAAAAACTACTTCCCCATCATCTAATCATAATGTTAACTTCTTTTGACGAACATCAATCATGGTATTGCCAGTGGCAAAGAATGAGCACCTAAGTATGATTGGGATCTTTGAGTCCTCCTCCATATCCAACACAATGAAATCAGCTAAAAAAATAAATTTATACAACTTCACCAAAACATCCTCCAATACACCGCGAGGGTAAGTGATGGATCTATCAACCAGTTTTAGTGAACTGTTAGTGAGCTTGGGTTCCTGCATTCCCAATTTCTTAAAAATAGATAAAGGCATCAAATTTATACTAGCACCTCACATAATGCTTTCTCAAAATAAGAATTACCAATAGAGTAAGGAATAGTAAAACTCCCTGGATCTTTTAATTTCGATGGTAGCTTCTTCAAGAGAATGGCAGAGCACTCCTCATTCAGCCTTACCGTATCAAATTCCTTAAGTTTGCACTTATTTACAAGTATTTCATTTAAGAACTTCGCATACTTGGGCATCTGAGAGATGACTTCAACAAACAGAATGTTAATTTGTAACTTCTTGAATATCACTAAGAATTTAGCAAATTACTTCTCTAGCTGATTGTTCTTGAGCCTTTGAGGGAATGGAATAAAGGGCTTCTATGGCTCACCTACCTATACCACAGAAAATGAAAAGAAAGAAAAAGAAGATGAAATATGAGAAGAAGGAAAAGAAGAAATAGAAGAAAAAGAAGGATGTTGAGAAGGCATATGAGAATGATGCTGAGAAGGCTACAGAAACTGAACTTTCTCACCATGAGGAACCTTCTCACTATGTTGAAGAACTCCCTCTAAGTCTAAAGGAACCCTCTCAGCTCTATGAGAAAGAGCTAATTATTTAAGAACAACATGGTGCAAAAGTATACCACTTTATCACTTGAGCCTGAAGTTGCCGCCATATAGAAGCCAGAAGTAGATCCTGCATTGCAATACTCAATTGTGGACCCATGAGTCATAGTTGCAAGGATTCTTACCCAACTTTCTCAAGAAGGCCATCTAGAGCCAACAAAACCACCAACCTCATGTGATCAAGTATAACTCATGTTGAAGAAGGAGAAAAAGAAGAAAAAGAACAAGGAAGAGAAGAAGGAGGACAATAAAGAGAAGAAGGAGAACAAGAGCAAGTGGCTGAAGAA
This sequence comes from Ormosia semicastrata, assembly GCA_029884595.1. Taxonomy (NCBI): domain Eukaryota; kingdom Viridiplantae; phylum Streptophyta; class Magnoliopsida; order Fabales; family Fabaceae; genus Ormosia; species Ormosia semicastrata. The sequence continues at coordinate 7,655,339 of JAQQTO010000040.1, forward strand.
AATGTTGAGTCATAGCACACTGAGAAGGTTGATGATGAACCTTCTCAACACACTGAGAAGCTTTGATCCTCTCAACCTTCTCTCAGGGAAGATGATGAAGTTGTGTCTCAGCCTGCAAGCATTGAACAACCTGCAGACCATCACTCTCTAATAGTCACTTCACCATAATTTTCTTCCCCTATTAATAATGCAACTGCTCTAAGAATGGAAAGGGAAGCAAGTCCGAAAACACCCCTTATTCTTTAGGCACCTGCTAAAACCTTGGAGTCCTTAGGAAGATTAGTCTCCTTGGGTTCTTATCTAAATGTATTAGGAGAAGAACAAGCAGGAATCAAAGCTAATCTAACATAAGGAGTTTGTGGAAATAAGTTTACCCTAAATAGTTTAATATGTTAAGTTTTAATGATGACAAATATAAGATAAAAAGAACACTTTGTTTATGTTCTTTGTTGCATCCTATATAGAGCATATCCATTAATAATTAATAAATATCTTATTTGAATGTGTCTATGAAAATCTTATATGCATGTTAAACTAACTAGAGTTATACATTTATGAATCATGCATATGAAGATATTGAATTATGGATTTGGACTAACTATGCTTGTTTAAGTGAGCAATACTTTGTAGGATAGTCCAAGTACTAAGAGTGAGCATTGCAACAAGAAAGCAAAAGATCTCTATTAAGCTCAACACAAGGAGAATGTGAATGCCTATTTCATGAAGGTATTAATAACATCAAAGTCTTGTCAAAGACCAAGTCTAAAGGAAGATTAAATGGTATAGCTTATAGGACTTAGGGTCTTTATGTAAGAAACCTTATGGATATCTCAAATATGTTTTTTAAATCTTTAAAAATGATTTTCACATGATAAAATATCCAACAAACAAGTTTTGAAAAGTTATTCATGTTGGTAGTTCAAATTTATGAAAAATAACCAAGTTTGAGTTTTGCAAAACTGATCTTTGGTTACTTTTTTAATCATATCTTTTCAAATACTTTGAGTTTTGTTTTGAAACTTATTTCATTTAAAAATAGACTCAAAGATCTTTCCAATGAGTGGTTATTTGCTTTAAACGGATATGAAATGAAGAAGTTATGACTATTTAAAGTCAGTTTTCAAAACCAGAATGGTTTATTCGAATAATGGATGTGTTATTCGAATAACACACCCCAGAAAATGTTCTTGAATGAGTTTTTAAAGATTTATTCGAATAACCAAAGGGCTATTCGAATAACACAGCCTAGAAGATGTTCCAAAATGTGTTTATGAAGATTTATTCGAATAACCAAAGTGTTATTCGAATAAACATGGTCAGAATCACGTAATGACTATTTTTCTATGCTTTTAATGTGATATTAATTAATACCCAACGACTCTTTTTCGTATAACACTATAAATATATATTTTTGGGTCATCTTTTAGTAACACCCAATTATCTGAAATAACTCTTTCTTGCTTTATTTTGTGATACATATTTTACCAAATTTCTGTGCTCTTTTTTACCAAAATTTGAAATATCCTTAGAGAGCTTCAAATTGTATCATCTACTCTAGTGAGAGTTTCTCTTCTTCTATATTCTGTTTTATTGTAAAGAGGGTGAGGTATCCCTAACCGTCGAGGCTCATGCACAAAGGGTGAGGTATCCCAAGGTGTGGTGAATGCTCTATTGTGTAAAGATTTCAAGCACTTGTTCAAGCTTGAAGTGATAGTGAAAAATCTCGAGTGATTTACTTGAAGACTGAACGTAGGCCACAAGTGGTTGATGGCTGAACCAGGATAAATTCTGTGTTTGCTCTTCTAAACTCAAACTCCTTTATATTTATGTTTTAATTTCATATATTTGCTTAAATACTTTCTGTGTGGGTTGTTCATTTACAAGTGCATTTTTTTATCTTATCTATTCATTTTTTTAATCAATAAATAGCTTTAAAGAAAATTGTTTTTCAAGTATTTTAATTATATATGTTTGAGTTAAATTTGATATTTAATTTATTTGCTTAATTTATCCTATAACCCAAGTTATTTTTTGAGTAATCTACAATAGTTAGACTTATTCTGCTGCATGTGTTGATTAAAAATATTAAAATGCATAATTTATTAATGTTGTTTTAAAATTTTGTAATCACCCAATTCACCCCCTCTTGGGTGATGGTTGCCATGACTAACAAGTGATATCAGAGTTTCGTGCTCTGGTGAAAACTTAATCGCTTAGAGTTAAAGATCCTTGTTTGTCGGCAACCTTAAAAGGTTTTCAAAATGGAAGGTTTTGAAATTGATAAACTACCATTCTTTGATGGTGTGCATTTTGTTTATTGGAAAGCTAGAATAGAGTTTTATATGTAATTTATTAATTTGGATTTATGGGATGTTGTGCTAAATGGATTTATTTGTAAACCAAAACAAACTTGGAATGCCTATGACAAGAAATGCTTTTCTTTGAATATTAGAGCTATGCAAATTTTGAGAAGTAGTTTGAATGATGATGCTTATGGTAAAATTAAAAGTTGTTCTAGTGCCAAAGAAATTTTGGACACTCTTGATGCTATTTATCTTACTAACAAAGATTTTGTGTATAAAGTTGTATATAGAAAGCAAGAAGAGTAAAAGCTATTGAAGGAAGTTTATCATGAAAAATATCCTCAAAGAGATGCTCAAACTATTGAAGGGAGTCAAATGTCTCTTGGTGACGATGGTGCTTAATTTGAAAAAGAGGCAAAGTAAAACAAAATAGATAAGGAAGACGGTGATTCCCTTAAAGAGCCAAGTGTGCTAGAAATTGAAACTACTTCCTATATGGCTAAAAAGGACTTTGAGGTAAATAATTCTAAATTAGATTATAGTCCTTCCTATGATGAGTTACAATATGCATATTATGAACTGTATGATGGTTTATTGAATTTAGAAAAGAAAAACTTATTATGTTTGGAAAACATTTCCTTTATTGAAAATGAAATTGAAACTTTGAAAAATGAATATGCTTTTCTTGATGAGGAAATGTCTTTAAAATGTGAAACCTCAACTTCTTGTGAAAAATGCATTGATTTAGAAAATCAAGTTGGGGACCTATATTCCAAATTCGCCAAAGCTAATAATTCTAATTGCTTACATTCCATGCTTGTTAATGAGAATAAAATTAGTGTTATTCCATGTGAAAATTCAAGCAAGGCTTATGGCAAAAATAATTTAGAATATAAAAACAACAAAATGCTTAAGTTTTTCAAAAATGATATTCAAAGGATCAAGCCATCATTAAATTCAATTGTTTGCAATTTTTGTGGTTATCTAGGACATATTTCTCATTTATGCAATTATAGAAGAAATCCTTATATAAGAAATTGTATGGTATGGGTTCCTAAAAATCCTAAAGGCCTTAATATTAACATTCAAGGACCCAAAATGAAGTGGATACCAAAATGTCCTTCTAGTATTTTGATTTTGCAGAAAATTTCTCAAAAGGATGGACAAATTAGTCAAAGGAAAGATGAGTCATCAAGGAGAATGCTTCTAAAACCCAATGGTAGACATCTTGGTCATGAAGACAAAGATTCTTCAACTGAAACTTCTCACATGCATAATGTAGAACTTGCAAAGTTCAAGACTCCAAAAAATAAACAATGGATAAGAAAAAAGTATTGCCTTGATTACCAAGGCCAAGGTATCAAAAGCTTTTGCCTCTTATGCACACTCACATGCAAAGTCAATAAATTTGAGGTATATTCCTTGTAGGCCTTAAGTGATTAATAGAATCATGTATACTTGATAAAATTTGAATATTATGTTTAACACACGATTATGTTCATTCTTATTATATCATGATTCATTAATTTGTTATATATCTTGGTACATAAGGGTCTATAATGCCTATGTATGCTTTATATGCTTTAAAATTGTCTATATATCATGAAAGCAAGCATGTTATCGGCTATGTGCTAAATGGTAATTGGTTATTTAACTTGTTGTGCTCAGTTTACATATTATGGAAAAATTGATCTTTATGAGCGCATAATGAATTAATAGCCAAAAACTAACATACAAGGACCCAAGAAAATTTGGGTACCAAAAGTCAAAAAAAAAATTGAAGTGTGTTGTAAGTATGCTTGAAGGCCAAGAGTTGACTTTGGCATCTTGAAAGTGGTTGCTACAAGTACAAAGACTAGAAATAATTCCAAGCTCTATTCCTTGTCTCCGTAAAGTTTGGACTTACAATTTTTTTTGGATAAGTGAAAACTTTTATTATGCTTTTCTAGCCTTATAATCTAAAATATCTCTACATGTTAATATGATAGATAAGTATGCTCCTTGCTTGAACTGACATGTCTAATGATAATATCCTTGAGCTTGAGTTCTTGATCAATCATACATATAATTAAATATTTGAATTTATTGCTTAAACATGATTTTTATCTCTCTTGAATTATCACTGACTTGAGCGTTGGAGATATCCCAAATCTTGTCTTGCAAGTACTTTATAATTGGGTAAGATATTCTCCTTTAAAATTCAATTCTGAACATGTGCTTTACTGTGATTCTGATAGTTTTATTCTAATAAAATTAGGTTTATTCTAATAAAGCTCAATCAGCTGCTCAAAAAGGTGTTGCATATCAGTATTATTCGAATAACACTACATTTATTCAAATAAACTGACCCTTAGCAACTACAGTTTTTATTTTTGGTCTCTGCCTATTCGAATAAAGCTAAGCTTATTCGAATAAACTGACTTCCATGTCAGTTCTGCTTTTGCTGTGGTCTCTGTCTATTCGAATAAAGTTTAGTTTATTTGAATAACCTGAGATTTGTTCTATCAGTCTTGATCGGTTGCTCTCTGTCTATTCGAATAACCCATAGGTTATTCGAATAAAATTTGTTAAAGGCCACAACGCTCGGCTTTCCCTGCTCATCTATTCGAATAAAACCCATTTTATTCAAATACACATAAATTATTTGAAAGGTTCTGCTGCATTTGTTGTTGTATATGTTGCATAGCATTAATAATCAATATATGCTAAATTCTTTGCTTGTTTTGTCTGAAAATATGCACTTAATGATATGTAGGTAAAATGCAAATGCTTAACCAAATGTAATTAGCTATTCTTTTAATATTTATATGTACTTAGCTAAATTGATTAATAAAATGAAATATCTTTTGCCCTTGTGAACTCATTTGTTGTTTTATTATTTTGAACGCTTATTTGCTTATGAGTTTGACATAATGACTAATCTCTATGGATCCAAAATTGATGGATACCAAAGAAAGTACTTTGAATTGTAGGGTGATAACTTCCTCAAGTAAACATTTAAATAGAATAAGTTTATTCAACTTGAGGATAGTAAAAGGATTCAACTTTTGAAATGGGTGCAAAGAATCTCTATTCCCTCATGAAAACTTGAAACTTGAAAGTTGGAGTCACCTACAAAAACTCAAAGAGTACACTTTTGGTGACATTAATCTCTTATCCTTATTTATACTTTTAATTTAATATCATGTTATATTTGGAGAAATAAAGAGTTGTTTTTATGCTTTTACATGTCTTACATGATCATTATTTGCCTAAAAATACCTAAATAAGTTTTGATGATGATAATATGTTTCTTGATAAACTTGAATCATGCCTTAAAATGCTTAAACTTTTTTTTTTGGATTCAAGTGCATATGTACTTCATGCATTCTTGTTAGAACTAACATTGCATGATTGATAATGTGATACATGCTTTAAATTATTTATCAACCTGAATTATGCTTATAAATGAGCTTACATGATATTTGATGCTAACCTATGTTTTAGAGGACTTTTAAAGTTAGCTTTGCAAGTCTCTCTATGTATTTCCAATATAGCCATCAGATTTTTTACATACAAGCATATGTGAATAAATGAGAAAAGTTAGATGGAATTCAAATGAAGAGGAAGATAAAGAAGACTTTCTTCTAGTGTAATGGAATGGAGAATTCAAAGGAAGAAAGCTCAAAGTTAAAGGACCAATAAAGAAGGATCATTACTCTTTATCTATCTCAATAAGTATCTCTATCCCTAAGCTATTGTGGTATTTTGATATGATATGGATTGTATGATACTTGTTGATAAATTAATCTTAAATGACTAGATGTTTTCCAAAGAATATATGGCTTTTTATATAAAACATCTCTACCTTTCTAAAATGCTTTTAAAAATATAATGTGCTCTTATAAAATTCTTTTTGAAAGGGAGAGAAGTCTTAAAATTATTTTTAGATTAAGAATAAATATCTTTGTCCTTACTTTATTTTATAATAATGTGCTTACATGATCTTGATATATCCTAGCTCTTTAATTGTTGTTTGATTACATAAAGTATTTTAATATTGTCATATGCTAAATGTTGATATACAAAAATATGACAAATATTGCATGAATAATCTTCTATATCTTGAAAGCATGTTTATTTTATCTCTCTATTTTTGAATCATATGTAGAATTTATAAGGGGGAGAAAATTTTATTTTTTTGGTCCTTTCTAAGCCTTTTTGTTGATGTCAAATAGGGGGAGTAAAAATTAGAAAAAAAATATGTTCTTATACTTATTATTTGATATGCTTACATGAATATTCATTCTTGTATATTACTCAATATATTTTTCTTTGGTGATTTGTCATCATCAAAAAGGGGGAGATTGTGGAAATAAGTTTATCCTAAATGGTTTAATATGTTAAGTTTTGATGATGACAAATATAAGATAAAAGGAACACTTTGCTTATGTTCTTTGTTGTATCCTATATAGAGCATATCCATTAATAATTAATAAATATCTTATTTGGATGTGTCTATGAAAGTCTTATATGCATGTTAAACTAATTAGAGTTATACATTTATGAATCATGCATATGAAAATATTGAATTATGGATTCGGACTAACTATGCTTGTTTAAGTGAGTAATACTTTGTAGGATAGTCAAAGTACTAAGAGTGAGCATTGCAACAAGAAAGCAAAAGATCTCTATTAAGCTCAACACAAGGAGAATGTGAATGCCTATTTCATGAAGGTATTAATAACATCAAAGTCATGTCAAAGACCAAGTCCAAAGGAAGATTAAATGGTATAGCTTCTAAGACTTAGGGTCTTTATGTAAGAAGCCTTATGGATATCTCAAATATGGTTTTTAAATCTTTAAAAATGATTTTCACATGCTAAAATACCCAACAAACAAGTTTTGAAAAGTTATTCATGTTGGTAGTTCAAATTTATGAAAAATAGTCAAGTTTGAGTTTTGCAAAACTGACCTTTGGTTACTCTTTTAATCATACCTTTCCAAATATTTTGAGTTTTGTTTTGAAATTATTTCTTTGAAAATAGACTCAAAGATCTTTCCAATGAGTGGTCATTTGCTTTAAACGGATATGAAATGAAGAAGTTATGACCATTTAAAGTCAGTTTTCGAAATCAGAGTGGTTTAATCGAATAAGGGATGTGTTATTCGAATAACACACCCCAGAAAATGTTCCTGAACGAGTTTTTAAAGATTTATTCGAATAACCAAAGGGTTATTCGAATAACACAGTCCAAAAAATGTTCCAGAACATGTTTCTGAAGATTTATTCGAATAACCAAAGGGTTATTCGAATAAAGATGGCTAGAATCACGTAACGGCTATTTTTCTATGCTTTTAATGTGATATTAATTAACACCCAACGACTCTTTTTCTTAGAACACTATAAATATATGTTTTTGGGTCATCTTTTAGTAACACCCAATTATCTGAAACAACTCTTTCTTGCTTTATTTTGTGATACATATTTTATCAAATTTCTGTGCTCTTTTTTGCCAAAATTTGACATATCCTTAGAGAGCTTCATAGAGCTTCAAATTGTATCATCTAATCTAGTGAGAGTTTCTCTTCTTCTATATTTTGTTTTATTGTAAAGAGGGTGAGGTATCCCTCCAAGAAATTGTAAGGGTGAGGTATCCCTAACCGTCGAGGCTCAAGCACAAAGGGTGAGGTATCCCAAAATGTGGTGAGTGCTCTATTGTATAAAGGTTTCAAACACTTGTTCAAGCTTGAAGCGATAGTGGAAAATCTCTGGTGATTTACTTGAGGACTGGACGTAGGCCACAAGTGGTTGGTGGCTGAACCAGGATAAATTCTATGTTTGCTCTTCTAAACTCAAATTCCTTTATATTTATGTTTTACTTTCATATATTTGCTTAAATACTTTCTGTGTGAGTTATTCATTTACAAGTGTATTTTTTTTTATCTTCTCTATTCATTTTTTTAATCAATAAATAACTTTAAAGAAAATTACTTTTCAAGTATTTTAATTATATATGTTTGAGTTAAATTTGATATTTAATTTATTTGCTTAATTTATCCTATAACCCAAGTTATTTTTTGAGTAATCTACAATAGTTAGACTTATTCCGCTGCATGTGTTAATTAAAAATATTAAAATGCATAATTTATTGATGTTGTTTTAAAATTTTGTAATCACCAAATTCACCCCTCCTCTTGGGTGATGGTTGCCATGACTAACAGAGTTAGGATGGAAGGGAGTGAAACTCACCATGGTTCTACTCAAGCTAAACCAACTCCTTCTAAGCTTATTGTGAAGAAGACATATAGGTCTACAAAAGAAGAAATCAAGCAATTGAGGGCTGACAATAAGAAATTGAAAAGAATGGTGAGAAAGTTGAATACTGATTAGAAGGAAATGCATTCAAATTTACATGCATTTATGGATAGATTCCTGATGTTCGAGAAGTGGATGGTGCATACAATGGAGAATAAGGTCATCTTTGGTACTACATGGAAGGAACACTACTCTTATCCTCTCCACACCAAGATTCCTGATTTTATTTCTTCCTCATCATCTTCTGGTCACTCTACCCATTCTGGTTCCTAATAAGCCTGAACTCGATAATGGCCTATTAGTTCCCCCAATTTTTTGTTGATGATAAAAGAGGGAGATAGGAAAATGAAAATTTTATTGCTCTTTTGTAATTCTATTGAATAGTTGTATGTATTTAGGGGGAGTTTGTAATGAATATACAATTTTTATATACAAGTACTGTTAAATGAATATATGAGCATGAACTTTCATGTTAATAATATGTCTATACTCTATCTTTTGACTTGCAATACTTAGAATATTATTGGTATTACAATTTCTGCTAACCATTTGAAATGACTGTTATGTTAAGGGGGAGTTATCAGAACCTTCTCACCAAGATATGCAGAAATGGTAATGATTCTCAAATCTTACAAGTTCACTCTTAAAGTTTTTAAAATAATTTGTCATCATCAAAAAGGAAGGAGAATGTAAGCTCTAGAGCCCTTTTGAGCTTTATATTGCATATATTATATTTTGATGATAACAACTATATTAAAAATTATATTTGAATATTCCTAATGTTTTAATCAACATAACATGATCCTTGTGGAGTATTTCTTTGCATTATTAAGTCTTACAAGACTAAACAAGTTTTAAGGAAGCTTCTAGGTAATCAGAGAAGGCTAAGATGAACAATTTCTGACTTGAGAAATTCAAGTGCAACTTAAGAGAGTTCCTGAAGAACATGAGAAAGTTCAGTGAAGGTCCTAAGAAGACTGCGAAGAAGTTCAATAAAATGAAGAACTCCCACGAAGGTTGAACTCAAGAAGAATTCAAACATACAAGTGAAGCTTTTACCATCATAATCATCAAGAAGAATTAGAAAGAAGATGGTGGAATTAAAAGATGAGAAGATTAAAGATAATCAAGCTTGAGAAGGTTGGATAAGAAAGTTAGCTGAGAACATTCATGAGAAGGTTGCTCGTGAGAAAGTTCTAATAAACCATCTCACTTAAAGACTAGCACGCCGACTCATCAAGAAAAGACAAAATAACGGTCACTAGCAACTTGCAAGTACAATTACTATCTGAAACATCCAATGGTCATATTTTCGAAGCCTAAAAAAGCATCCAAGCTTGAAGAAAAGAAGGTCATGAACTTTGATGCCAATTTGCTACTGAACTTGAAGAACTGAACATTCTCATCTCTATCTACTCATTTTGAAATCTTTTAAATCTATAGTAGGTGTATTGTTAGTCTTGTTTAAGTGTGTGTATCCATTCTTTGAGTGTTTTTGTGAGCTACACAATTGAAACAAACACTTTTTTTTAATCTCTTGATTCTTGTACTATGAGAGTGAATTTGTGGGTTATACAAGCCACTTCAAACTTGTTGAGAGTGAGCTTGAAGAAGCTGTGAGAAAGAATACTTGGTTTTAGCCTAAAAAGACTGTATCAAAGAATAATTGTGGCTGATCCAGAAGAGGATGTGGTTAAACAATACTTGTATTGAAGCCTGCAGAGGCTTGGTTGTTAAAGAATAGTCGTGATAGTGAAAATCCTAGTGGTTGATATATGCTAGACATAGCCCCACGTGGTTTTGGAGTGAACCAGTATAAATCCTGATGCAAAGCTTCTCTTCCCTTACTCATTACTTTTCTTTATTAGTTTAGTTGATTTATCAAAGTTAAAACTAAAATTTGAAACAAACTGAATTTTTTAAGGAAGCATTTTCAAAGAACTCATTCTGATACAATTGAGATCTAAGTTTAAATCCTATTTTTCTAAATTTCCTATTGTAAGGGTTAATTTTAAAAAGAAGTTGTAGACTTAAATGTAACATATAAATTCATTTTTTAGTAGTGAGAAAGTTCTTTATACTCAGTCATCAAACCTTCTCAATGTAAAAGTTCAAATGAATATTAAATAGTTATCTCAAATTTAAATAAGTTTCAACTTTGGTGCAAATAATTCAAAAATTTTATTAAATGACTACTTTGGCATCAAATGATATTAAATAGTTTTTCTAATAAATATATTACTTCAAATGACTATTTGAATTTTTTATATTTCAGCACGTGAATGAAATGAATGAAATAAAGATTAATTTTATTATTATTATTATTATTATTATTATCATAAACTAATTGTCAAATTCTTTCCATAATTTGAATTAGTCATAAATTAAATTGCTAATTTCAGCTAAGTTAATAAAATTGATTACGTGAGGATGGCTTGCAAAATATGTGGACATGGCATTTAAAGATGCAACACGTGAGGCATCTTCTGAGCCTCATCAAAAAATAATAGAAAAGAATTAAATAGTTGTCAATTATTCCACAAAGAATTGAAAAAAAGTATAAATTAGTCTTCTATAATAAAAAGAAAGAATTGGAAATAATTCTATAATAAATTCAAAAAATTACCAACTACAAAGATCGGCAATTGGTAGTCTGTGACAAAAATAACAAAACTACTTCGGCGAATGCCCTAACCTCTCAACTACTCTCATTCCCAACCTGGAGGTTTCAAGGTCCGCCACCACCGATCCACGGCTCATACGCTTTCAAAGAATCGCTATTCGTAGGTACAGTTCCTCTTATGTTCTTATTCTTCTTTCTTAACTCCCCTCTTTGTCTCTATATTTACATACATAACTTTGATTTTCTCGCAAGGTCATAAACCTATTGCATTGTTTGCTAGTATAGTTCGTAAGACTCGCAATGTTGCACCCATGAGAAGACTAAGTAACCACGACAAAGAAGAAGGCAGATCTGTATTTTTGGACTTCAACATAGTCTTCTATTTCATTAGAAGTTATGGATTTCAACATGTTCTTCTATTCTATTCAAAGAATGAGTCTTTATAGACTTCATCATGCTTTTGTATTTCGTTCAAAGAAGCATAATTTCTTCTTTTTTTAAGATTTTACGAGAAATTGATTCATTTGGAAAATGTAATTTTCCTTTTCCACATAGGATTAGATGGTGTAGATATGGCATACATGTGTATTGATAGGTCAGTAACTTGACTATTAATACAAAAAAGTATGACATGCGGCTAGAAAATAAAGGGGCGAGTTGACGCATGACATAAATTTAGAATATGTAGTGACAACTATAATTGACACATGACAGAATTCTAAGTCATGTATCTTTCTTTTATATGTTATATTAGATTATATTATGTACATTACATGATTTTTTTTAAAATTTATTTAGAATTATATATATATATATATATATATATATATATATAGAGAGAGAGAGAGAGAGAGAGAGAGAGAGAGAATGTTTAAACTAAAAAGGATTTTTTAAAAAAATATTAGCTAGAATTTGAAAAGTATAGATTAAAAGAGAAAGTGTTTAAAATTAAAAATGGAGATATACATAATTAGATTAAAAGAGAATTTGAATTTGAATTGTCTCTTTTTTTTAAAAGATTAAAAGTGAATTTAAATTTGAATTTCCTTTTCTTAAAAAAAGAAAAAAGAATGACACGTGTCATTAAAAAGGGAGATATACATAATTAAGAATGACATATATCATTATTTGAGGGAGAGTAACATAAGTCGATTAAGCCACTCTCAAGTAATAATACTTTAGTTTTTTTTTTGTCAAAGATATTTAATATTCCTTATTGAAAATAAAGAGGGAAGCAAAGTCCCAAGAACAATAGAAACGGGCATTTCTCCAACCTTCTAACAAGCTTGGAAGCATAGCGGAAATGTGCCAAGGCGCAATCAAATCAAATACTATACAATTGTTTTTTGCTATCTCATCTTCTCAATTGTTTGAATCTTCCACATCAATAATCCACTGATCAAAGCCATTATCCTAGACTTCATTGTTAATGTTGACTTGAATTTGACCCTTTTGGTTATTCTTGCCATTGACTAATTAGGTATTGTTTCTGGTGTTTTGAATTTAAGGGTTCAACTCGACATATATTAGATGCCCTTCTTCTAGAGCAGTGGTTAGACTAGCAATGATAGTTCCCAACTCGGCATTATAGAGAGATGACAATCCACTGCCTAATCCCTATTTTATTCTCTATGAAGTAGAAATAGTAGAATGTTAGTTCGATCCACTTGTAGCCAATTATATTGAGATTAGGCCTCAAGGAAGACGCAACAGCGTCCATGGGGGCTTCCCCTTGGTGATGGACCAAACAAAACTCACCAACTAGATCTGGACGAACTACTTCCATTTGGGAAGCAATGTGTGCTGGACTTGAGAAGGTCATAACCAAATGGTAAGCACCATGTAACATCCTCAATAACATGTTAGGCTTGTATATAATTACAGAGGTAACATAATACTAGCTTAGCATGCTTGTAAAGTTTTGTGACAATCTGAGCTGGTTTAAGCACATTGTTACAATATAAAAGGTGAACAATAACTTAAAATGACTCAGATATTATCATAAATGGCTTAGCTGATGGAAATAAATATAGAGAATTTATTTCTAAGTCACAAATGTGTGGAATGCGATGTGGTTAATTTTTTAGAGTTAACTGAGGTCATTTGGTATTTTTAAGCATACTATAAGTGTGTTTTAATACTGGGTTGGCTAGTCACAGATATGAAAAAAAATAGGGAATTGGTGAAACAAGACTTTTGATGAATCTTATGATTTATTTTAAACTTGTCAGAAGTTAGGAAACTTGATTTGGAGAAATTTAAGTGTTCTTAACAGATACATCAATTTCAGTGAAATATCTTGAATGGTTTTGGACCACACGTTTTCACCCTTTTGTTGACTTTCCTTATTAGCTTTCATCCCATTCTTTTCACTTATTTTTGTCTCTCTTTGTCTCACGGAAGCAACACCTCAAGGGGGGAGAAAACGAAAATGAAAAGGGGAAAAGGGAGAAGGAGGAGGAGGAAAGAAAGAGGAAAATCAAAGGGAAATAAAAAACTTGAACTTCATCCTTGCTTCAGGAGGTAGGGGAAACTTTCCTTCACTTATCACTCCTCTTTCCTTCATCTTGTTTATTGAATCGAAAAATGGGTTTGCTATAAGTTTGAATTTTTCTTGAACATTCTTTAAGTTTTTAAGGTTGGATATGGTTTGTTCTTGATCTTTGAATCATGGTTGTGAAGTGGAAGTCTTTGTTCTTCCATAAATCATTGTGTTTCCAAAAATGGATTTTTCCTCTAGGATTATGAATGATGTTTGACCTGAATTTAATGGCTTAGGAGTGTGTTTAGAGCTTATTAAGTGATTGAGGTGCAGGAAATTAGTTGGAAACATGATTGAATGGGATAAAATTGGTTGAAAGTTGGTTTTGGTTGAGTAAAAACAAGGAAGACCCTGTTTTTGGTCACTCCATTTCCAAATTCTTCCACGGGAGGCCATGGAACTCTTAGGAAAAACGACCATTTGTTCTCTTCAGAATACACAGCCCCGTGGGATTTTCCACGGGAAGGGGTGGTTCCTTCTAGAATAAGAATCAATTCTTATGGTCTGCATGAAAGTTGTAGCTTTTTTTCTTAGCTTTTCAATGCCACTAGAATTACCTTGTTTCAACCTTTGTAGATTAAGTTATGCTCATTTTATGGTGCCAAGGTCAAAACTCTGTGAATAAAACAAAAACTTGCCCAGGATGTGTTTTTGGTTAGGAAATGCATGATGTTTTGGTATTTTACAAGGCTGGGAGCCTTAGAGGATCCTATTTACTTCCTCAAAGGTTGAGATTGAGCTTGAATGGTTGGTGAGCCGTGTTTGCTCTCTTTTTGGTTAAGGTTGGACTAGGATCTTGTGATAAAAGGGTGTTAGTTCTTCCATGAGATGGAGTGAGCTAATAGTAATTGACTAGGTTCTAGAATGTTCTTTCATGAGTGAAGTTGAACTAAGAGGCATGTGTGGGACAATTACTCCTTGATTTTCTAAGGTTGAGTTATGGGAAGTTCTAGGAACATGATCTTGTCCCTTATGAGATAAGAGTTAACATAGTTTGTAAGTTTGCTAGATTTCTATCTCCTTTTTTGGTTGGTGAAACCTTAGGCATTCATGGTGTGTTAGAATGTCATAAGGTAGTGTTGTGGAACCTTAGGCATCCTTTGAGAGGTGGAATGCCATAGGTGAGAGTACCTAGGACCTTAATCAACATAAGGTTGCTTTCAGTATCACTTGGGAAGTGATAAAGAGGTGTGCTAAAAACAACTAGTGTGGGTTGTTTGGCATAGTATGCCTTCCTATATGTATAAGTAGTTCTTTTAAAGTTAAAGTTGAGCTTGAGATGCATAAGTGGTGTATGCTTCCTTGTTTATCAACGTTAAGCGTTGTGGATTGCTAGGGACATGGGTTGGTTCTTTTATGTCATAGAGTTGAGGCAAGAATGCATGTTTTCTAGTTATAGTTCCTTCACTTGGTTAGAGTGAACCTTGTGATAAGACCTTGGGCATCCAAGTGTTGTGGAATGCTATAAGGTAATATCTAGAACCTTGAACGACTTAAGGTTGCCTTGAAATCACTTGCGAAGTGATGGTGTAAGGTGCTAGATATAAGAATGCTAGTGACATGGGATTTTGCTGCTTATGGGTTAAGTTGGGAAAAGCCTTGAGTCACTAGTATTACTTTTCACTTGGTTGATGTGAACCTTGTGATAAGTGTATATGTTTTGACACAAAACCTGCATATGTAGTTTTCAAACTTGTTATTTGCTTTATTCCTATGTATTGCAACCTTAGATGGTGTGCACAACCATGTGACTGGAGAATGAGGTGTTTGATCCAAATTCTCATAGCGGAGGCTCATTGGGGTCAGGGTTACCGGTGTATGGGATTGGTAGTAGTACCCTTACCTTTGTGAGGGGAACGAGTCCACACATCACCAGGTAGTGTGAGGGCTTTCATGCCTATCCTACTCAGTATATACAAGGGAATGCGATTCCTAGGAATGAGTAAGTAACATGTGTTTTCAAAAACTAAAAACCTGCATTTGCATTGCATAATCATATTATTAGGACATTGTGTAAGCATAATCATACATTATCACATAAAGCATTACGTTTGTGGGTTGTTGTCTTGCTTGCTTATTGATGATATCTTACAATTGTATGAGCGGTTGTTTGATATCATTGATTGTCATATAGTTGTGAGTTAAGATTATAGCTTGTCATGTGAATGTTATATAGAGTGTATGTATATTCTGATAATGTTGAGCGGTGACTTATTTATCTGTTGCAGACATAATCTTATATTTATAATGTGGTTTACTCATTGCGTATGATTAAACTCTAGTTTTGGAATGCTTATATTGAGAAATTATGTTTTCTTACTCCATTTATATTTCCATGTAAATGTAGGTCTAGGAAAAGGGAAGCAAAAGAAGTAGAAGAATTAGCTTAGATTATTTTGTTTCTTTTGAGAGTTTTTTTTTCTTTGGTAACTATGGTTGGCTTTTCTAATTGCTGACTACTTTAGCTATCCAGGGCTTTAAACAGGTAGACTAATCGATGTTATCCAGGGCTTTAAACAGGTAGACTAATCGATTGTGAAGATAATTAGATGCTAATAATAAGCTTTAACCACCTCAGATGATATATAGCATCAATTTTACAATATATTTTAACTAAAATACTTGAATTAACATTTTTCTTGGAGTTCATATATGTAGTTTACAAACTCAAATTGGGCTTCTAGGATCGAACTTGTAGGTGGAGACCGAACACAACTCGAAACGCCAACAATCCCTCACTAGAACAAAGTCGCTAAACTAGATCTAGGTAGGAGGCACATTTTACCCCCCACTAGCAAGTCACAAGCTGGATGGTGGAGCCAACAGTGAACTTTGGATTGGGAGCATAGGTGAGTGGTGATGGGCGTAACAAGACCTTAACAGTTGCGAACCTAAACCAAAGTGAGCACGAAACGGGGTGATTCAGATCGAATATGAGTCAGTGACAAGATGGCAATGGTAGCAAGCCACCAGAGATAAGGCACAAAAGCTAGGATTGGTGTCTCCACAAACCACCCTTAGAAGCAATTGGTGGGGTAAGATGAGAGTTGTCAGAGCCGCCTTGTTTTTGTAAGGTTGGGGCACGACTCTGACCACCATTTGGAGTCAAGGGGGAGAACAACAAAGGTCAGATCTCACAATCTAGAAGAGGCCCTCAAAGGTATGGGTGTAATCAAGTCGGTTTGGTTTGGTTCTTAGGGAAAAATAAATCCGAACTAATCAAAATCAATTGGTTCGATTTGGTTCGATTTTCTTGCTTTTTAATAACTAAACCTGAACCAAACCAAACCGAATATTTACAGATTGGTTCGGTCCGGGTGGTTGGGTTGACCATTTTTTTTACACAAAAATTAGCTAAATAATTAACTTTTCATAGTAAAAAAAAAATGCATAATAAACTTATGAAAAAAAAATTAGAAATGATATCAAATCTACTTATCTCGATAAACAAACTACAAAGTACAAACTCCAAAATTATATGTTTAGCACGTTGTCCTAATCTACTGTAATACACTTAGTCAGTGCCTTTGATGTATAGTACTCTGTTTATTTTGAAATCTTTAGCTAAGTGATTAGTCTCTATATAAATAAGGGCATAAGTTGATTAATTTGTATGGCATTAATGGTGGATTATGATATATGCTTCTAGACTTCCTGTTTGTAATATATTACAAAGTTTCTTTGTGTTAAGTTACTTCACAGTAACAACCTGCATGTAATACAGCTTTTAGAAGATTAGTTTCAAGTTGAATGTACTTTTTTCTTATACTTCTAAACTTGTTGTTTGTTACGTATTATAAAGTTCTTTTAGGTTAAGTTGTCATGTTAATATTTTGTGGTCAATGCTTCAAAGCTTTTGACTTATGACATGGAATAAATCAGGTTACACTCTCTTTAATTTTTTTTTTTGTTTTGCTTCTACACTTAGTTTAGTCATTATATTTATATAAATTGGTTAGTTAAATTGAACGTCATGCACTCTGATTTGTTGTTTTGATGCATATATATATATATATATATATATATATATATATATATATATATATATATGATTTGGTTTGGTTATTGGATTTGAAATTTTTAATCTGAGAATCAAATCAATTAAGTCTCATTTGATTCATATTTTACTCGAGCTAATCAATATACTCAAAACAAAGCAAACTAATCTAATTAGTTTAGTTCAGATTTATCGAGTTAGTCGAATTATTCAAACCAATTTACACTCTTACTCAAAGGAGTTAGTAGTCGCCTAGCACGAATAGAGCTGCATAGGTGGGGCAATGTTAAGAAACCCTAGCAGAGCAACCCTTAATGGTAGAAGGCTTTTTTTATAAAGTAAGAATAGTTTAATTTAACATATTACATATTATATATTATAGGTGGATTGGGTAACATGTTAGTCTTATTATAACTTTTTTTCAAATGATCCAAATGAGGTAAACGGGTCGTGACCCGCATGCTGATCTATTTAACCCACAACCCGTGAATGTTGCGACCACCCATATTACTAGTTCGTTTACATGCAATTCTACACAACTTAGTCGGTTTAATCTACGAGTAAGTGAGTTGGACCAGGCCAACCTGCAGGCTGGCTCAAAACTTGGTAACAAAGCTTTCTAGATGTGAGTCTACACAAGCTCATTCTCTTAACAATGACTTACCCAAACTCAATGTAAGGTATAATATACAAATTTAATATATATATATATATATAGGTTAATAGGCAAAGCTGTTATTAAAGCAGATTTGGCACAATTTGCATAAATGATTACCCGTTTATTAAATGGGCCATGTTATCCGTTTAAGGCTTGTAGTGGTCGGTCGGGGTTGGGCTTATCATATACTCAATTTACAAAATAAAAATGATCATCATATACTCTTTTTAAGAGTGTATCAAATTTAATAAGAAAAAGTGATAAAAAAAAGTAAATATGATAAATAATATTAAGAAAAATGTGAAAAAAGTATATGCACTGTTCATGATAAGAATATCATAACTATTTACAAAATGTGTATACCTGAAGGATAGCTTGGATTCAATTTTGTTTTCCAGGGCGAAGGAGGAAGACGCTTACCAACTTATAAATATTTTCAACACTTTTTCTTGGGCTTCTGGTCAATGAATTAACATTGATAAGTCAGGAATCATTTTTGGTAGGTATGTACAACATTTAGTGAAAGAGAAAATATCAGCCATTCTTAATATTCGAATTTGGGAGAGCCCGGGCAAGTACTTTGGTCTACCAGCTGATTGGGGAAGGTCAAAAGGGTCCACTCTTACTTGGATAAAAGAAAGAGTATTGAGCAAGTTCGATGGGTGGAAGGAGAAGTTGCTTAATCAGGCAGGGTAAAAGGCTCTGATAAAAGCAGTAATTCAAGCTATTCCAGCTTATGCGATGTCAGTTGTCAAGTTCCCAAAAAACTTTTGTGCCTCTATCTGTGCAAAAGTTGCAAGATTTTGGTGGAGACAACTAGGGAAATCTAGAGGAATTCATTAGAGAAGCTGGGAGAAACTCACATGGAGCAAGAGGGATGGAGGGATGGAGGAATGGGATTCAAAGACTTTAACTATCTCAACATAGCACTTCTAGCTAAACAAGCCTGGAGGGCTTTAAAATTTCCTAACTCTTTGTGGGTCCAGATGTTAAAAGGATTGTATTATCCAGATAAAGAATTCTTAGAAGCTCCTGTTGAGAGGAATCCATCTTGGGTCTAGAGAAGCTTTATACTGGGTAGAGAGCTGCTCAAAAAGAAAGGAAGATGGGTTGTAGGGGATGGACAGAATATAAATGTATAGACTGATAGTTGGTGTGATGAAAGGATTTTGGTGAATCAATGTAATCCAGCTGATATGAAACTTGGTGCACTGATGGACCCTGTAAACAAAAAGTGGGACTTTGAGGAAATTGAAAGATTTGCTCCCACCTCAAATGGCTATCAGTGCCATTAAAACACCAATTAGTAGGAATGGAAAAAGGGATGTCCTAGTATGGCTAAAGATGGTGACTATACGAAAAAAACAGGGTATTATGCAGCTAAACAGGAGCAGTGTAAAGGGATAAATGTTACCTCATCATCTCTGGCCACCCCTGCAGAAGTATGGAGTGTCCTATGGCAACTTTTCATCCCTCAAAAAATTAAGCTATTCTTGTGGAAAGCGTGTCACAATGCTATTCCTGTGAGAGCTGATTTGTTCAAAAAGAGAATCATCACAGACCAGTTATGCCCCCACTGCCAGGCTGAGGCTGAAACTATAGAGCATGCCCTCTTATTATGTGAGTGGACTAGACCAGTTTGGTTTTGATCTCAGGCTCAATGTGCACCCACAGTCCATAGTGTAATCAGATTGGGGTTTTATGATAGAATTCAGGAAGCAAGATGTAACAGCAAACTGTATGCTAATAGACTCGCTTTCATTTGCTGCCTAACTTGGGCAATATGGAAAGGAAGAAATGGGGCTTTGTTTGATCACAAAAGTCCTAATCCTTTATTTACAATTAGTAGGGCTACTGCTATGTTAGAAGATTACAGAATTTCATAGGATGATGATTCAAAGGGGAATATACATAATCATGAGCAAATCGCAGGGGCAAACCAGTTACAAATTCAGTTTGGAGACCCCCTCCCCAAGGTATTATTAAATGTAATATTGTCACGTCAAGATCGCGACATAATTGGCAAAAAAGATTAAAAAGAATTGAAAATTTAAAATTGCCATCAACTTTTATTTTAGTTAGGAAAATATTTAAAAAAATTCATTTTTATTGGAAAATCAGGATAGATTTAAGAGTCTATTTATACAAAAAAATGCAAGAACTTACTCTTATTATAATCCTAACGCCCTAAAACGATTATCTTATGTTAATTGTTCAAATTTAATAATCTTAAAAATATTTGTTTTTTCTTTTGAAATAAAAAAATATTATTTATTAAAAAAATGTTTATTGATTGATTTTTTTATTTTTTTATTTTTTAAATTTTAAGTAAATAAAAAAATTGGAAAGAACTTGAAAACATTATGCTTTTGAATTAGTTTAAAAAGAAAATTATTTTTACACAAGATCTAAGATAATGCTAGACTATATAATAAATTTTTATGACTTTAAATAATAATAAAGATAACATAGAATTGTTCAATTATCATTGTTAGTGATTGAGCAAATTATTTATAAATTATTTATTATTTATTATTTTCATTTTTATTATTTTATTCATTTACTTATTTTTTTCTATAAAATAATTATAACAAAATGATACTCATTAATCCTAACTTAAAATCCCTTTTGTTTTCACACAAAATTTAAGATAACATTAAACTATACAATAAATCTTTATAACTTGAGGACACTAAAGATAACATAAAGCAATAGATCATTATCACTAACCATTGCATGAATTAAATAATCAGACAATTGTTTTTATTACTAAAAAAACAATATAATTTATAAGTTTTAGAAGCACATGAGTTTAAAAATAATTTTATTATTTTTAATTATTTTTATAAAATTCAAGATAATATTAAACTATACAATAAATCCTCATATCTTGAAGGATAACGAAGATAGCATATAACTACACAACCATTATAGCTAGCCATTGCATAGACTATTTATTGAAAGATTTTGCTAGTTATTTAACTCTTAAGCAAATGTGGCGTTGAACCACCGAGTAACCCCAAAAACTGAAATCTGACTGCCATATCAGGCGAATCACAGGTTATTGAATTTTTAATGTGCCTTTATTTATTCATTTACTATTTGTCACAAAAAACTTTTATTATTATTATTATTATTATTATTTATTTTAAAAAGTGTAAAACATTGATAAATAGATAAAAGGAAAAGGTGGATCACAAAATAGGAGGGTTGCATATAGGAAGACATGGAATAAACAAGACGCAATACAATGGAAAACATAAATATAACAAAAGTAAGAAACATAATGATAAAACGATGATAAAGGCAAAAGAGTGATGGTAAGATCTATGGTCACTCGGTCACTCTTTCGTTACCAGTATAAATTGTCTAAAGAAGAAAACTATACAAATGCATATGTATGCTACAAGTTACCTGAAACAAGAAATATGCAGCAATACAAAAAGAAGAATGACGGTCTTATACCCTTTTTTAGGAGTGTATTATTATTTACACTCTTTTTAAGAGTTGTGATTAAGTGAAAAAAAGTAATAAGAAAAAGAAAATATGATGAATGGTATTAAAAAGAGTGTGAAAAGAAGTATATATACTGTTTGTGATAAGAATATTAAAGTTAATAAAAAATTGATATACACAGGTAAAAGAGATGGGTGGCTAACCAACTTTTACTAGAGTTCAGACGTTATATAGCGAGATCAAAACTAAGATACCACCATACAAAACCCACCATTTCCCACCATTATGAATGTCTTCAGTGTTCCAAATATGCTATCACGTTATTCCACCACTAACTCCTATTCTCCCTTTTATTATCACCAAATCAGTTATAACCAGACAATATAAGATATCACGAAAAGTAGTGACTTGGGCCTTTAGACACTTATTTGGATTGAAAATGTATTTACCAATAGATACTACCACAAAATAAACTCCAGCCACAACGGAAAAGCCTGGACAAAGACTACAAATACATTTGGAACCACTCAAACTTGCAAAATTAAACCAAAGACACAATCCTGTAGAGTCCACATATTACAAGAATCACGATTCTCCTTTCAGACAAACATAACTGATGTCGAATAAAAGTGAAAATGAATATTAAACAACCAGACAAATCAAAATGAAGTGATGTGTTAACTCTCTATGCAACATTACTAACATTTAACAAATCATGGCCGACACCACCATGCACGGATCACAAGTTTGAGAAACCAAACTTTAAACCAACACTCCACGCTGATAGATCCTTTACACAAACTAATGTATTTGCATATCATTAAAGCATAATGAGCAGGGTAATGAAGAGAAAATAAATTAAATGCACTTCTTTGAAACCATGAGTCTTGACAATATCTTCCTTAAAGAACAACAAATTCCACAAAGTATCAATTCACAAACTTATTTCCAATAACAGATCACCCTCCCTTAACCACCTTCAATGACTTTTTTTCACAGAAAAACAAATGACCGATAGGTACAGCAGCAAGGAAATAGTGGCATAATTCTCCATCAAATGTATGAGCATACAGGTTTTTCTTAATCAACAGATAGCATATATATAAAGACCAACCAGATTTCATTCTCAAGAGCTTGTATTTGCTTATCAAGTGCTACTATACAAAAAGCATAACTCAACATGGCACAAAGTGAAGCTTTAAACCAGATTTTAATTCTTTTGGGTTTGCCCAACACCTATACGCTTGTCCCATTCATAATTCCAACCATACAGAATTATTTCAATCCAAAACGAAAAGAAGTGATGGAAAAGAGAAGTGACCATTCATTCATGTTAGTATTGCGCAGACAGCATCCGAATTTAGTTAATCTCATTCAATCAGGAGTTTCATTAAACAGATTGCATGCCAATGCCTTTTAAAATCCACACGCCACTTAATTCTGAAGCAGAATGACCAACCAGAAAGCACAGATTAGTCACCAAACATACAAGGTCTCAAGGCTTCAATATAGTCATTCAACACCTGAATTCATGGTAAGTAGGCTTGGCATTTTTAGAAATAATTAGGATGCAATAAAACAGAACATTAAATTAATTAAATCCATGTGGACCAAACACAGTTTCAAAATCCACTTTTATCATCAAAATGGTTTACAAATTCTAAGACTCAAACCTATACAAATAATTACAAACAGGGGTTAAACCATAGGTATATTATCCTTTAGTCAAACAGCACTTGCTTCTACAGACACCTCAAATTACCATCAAGTAATTCATGTGCACCCAAGTGAAAGCATCAATCTACCACAAAATGTGAAACTCTAAAATGTTACTCCAAAAGACCTCAGTGCAGAAAATCAAACAAGCCAGCCACCGATTCCTATTCTTTTCTTCAGGTTCAAAATTTTTGAGCTTTCTCTTCTCCCCTATGAAATCTATTTCAGTTCCATGAAGGCCCTTGAGGAACTGATTTTAGTAACCACAGTAATCAACCCATCTCCAAAACAGATACACACCAAAAATCATTCCAATTCATAGTGAAACATTATGAACTAAGAACAATCTATGAGAATCAAACCACATAATTTCCTGGTCAAGACGCCCAACCATACCCATTCTTCCAATTTTGAAAATAAATCTACACACTATAATAAAATACCATGGTTCCAATTTTTCAGCAAACAATATATAATAACTTAACACCATATAACTATGTCCAACAGGAAAAAAAAGTAAGCAACAAAATATCAAAATTGATTCCTCTCACTTATTCAGGAATTTCATCAAACAAGTTTCGTACAGTCCAATGACAAGAGAATATCTGTCATCATACCTAAGGATTTATACCAAATCAGCTCACTATCCCCAGCTAAGACAAGATTACATCTTCAATAAAAATACAAATTACCTCTAAGGTCAGAATCAGAACTAATGAGGATAACTTTATCACTTCATTTTCCACGAACTTGAACACCTTTTGACCTCTCAAGACCAGAAGCGACAACCTCACTCTGCCAGAACCGAAAATCCCACCTTTCCTTCAAATCTTGGTTTCACAAACACAGATTTCGTCCTTCCTCTCAAGTCCGATCTCTCTCTCTTTTCCTTGTACTCAGCTCTAGCTCTTTCTGAAAATTTCATTTACCCTTTTCTTCTCTTCGAAATTTCTGAACCCTCCAAGACCAAGCTCTGGTATTTATAGAGCTCCTTCCCGATTTTCAGGGCCTGCCACCCTTCCCTCTTGCGTGCTAAGTGAGATTGCCGCGTGTAGGTGAAGAAGAGTACAGCGAAGTGAGTGGAGCCTGTGTGTGTGCAGCAAGAGGTGACGAAAATGGCGTACGGTGAAGGTGATGAAGAGATGAGAAAACGTGCGTGCAGAGGGAAGTGTTGTACGGTATTGAGTGTGGGAGTTAGGCGCTGGTTTTTTCTTTTTTCTCCTTTTTTTTCATTTTTTTATATTTGGGATTAAAAGCTAGGGGGTAGAAATGGGTCCTATTCATTTAATAATTATCATCTTACCTCAAATATTATTTATATTTATTTTAATATTATATAAAAATTAATTAATAAAATATAAATTATTAGTTAATAAATATATAAAAATATATATCTTTTTTAATCTGATCTTATTAACTAATTTATATATGTTATTAATTATTTTTTTATTTTTTATTAATTAACTTTTTACATACTCATTAACCAATTTCTATACATTATTAATCACAAATTTATATTTTATTAATCAACTTTATGTTATGTAAAAAATGGTGCTGTAAAAAATGAGTAAAATTATCGGGATTGATTCATGTATTAAAGATAACAACCCCGATAATTTTACCCATTTTTAACAATACTTTTCACACCACATAAAGTTGGTTAATGAAGTACAAATTCGTGGTTGATGACGTATAGAAGTTGGTTAATAAGTATGTAAAAAGTTAGTTAACGAAGAACAAAAAAGTGGTTAATGACGTATATAAGTTGGTTAACAGGGTTAGACCGGAAAGGTTACATATTTGTACATACTCATTAACCAATAATTTATACTTCATTAACCAACTTTCATATGATGTTAAAATAGGTGTGGACACTATTTGGACTAAGATGATCATTATTCTAAAGATAATAGCTGCGATATTGTCACAACAAAAATACTCTTAACTATTTTTCACTGTATCTCAAAGTAGGTGTATTGTATTGGTGAGTCACGTATTTGATGAGTCACTCATTTTCCACGTTGGCTTTGCACATTTTTTTTCCTCCTAAACTCTCGTATCTTCCATTTTCACTCACCATTTGTTGCGAAATTTGAAGGAGAAAAACCTCTGGTGCTTTTACTGCTCTGTATGCTCCCACCACTCACACCCTATTCTCATGCTTTTTTTTTTTTTTGCCACAACCTGAAGGCTCCTTGTTCTAGTGGACCGCTGCATTGTGACATAGTGATGGAAAGCAGTTCCAATGGGAGGGTTAAGTTCTGCATGGTGAACGTTAATCCCACCAATAATGTGTCATTCATCTCGAATTAAAATTTTTGTTGTGTGATTTGTGATTGTTGGATGAGCAATTAGTTTTTAGATTTGTGTTTTTTTGGTTACTGAAATAAAGGGGATTTTGTGGAGATGAGTTTTCTTCTTATATGTAAATGGTAGCACTCAATTAGTCATGGGACATTCTTGATAAATTTCAGTTAGTACTTTTTTCTTTCCTCTTGGGTGTGTAGCATTTTCTTCCTATGAACTTCCAACAAAGCTATGTCTTTTGCAAAGAGTGCAATGTTGAGTGCTACTTGTTGGTGATGTGTGTGAAATAACATCACATTTTGTTCTTATTTTGCATACATTTTTATGCATTTTAGACATTTTAGTTTCCATTTTTATTTGTTTTTCCTTTAGTTCGGATAACTGCGGTGTTTGTAGTGTTGTTGTGCAGGATTGGTGCTAGATTGGCTTAGAAATGGATGGAAAGCTTGCATAATTGCAGTTAGAGCTTTGCGGATAGCAAATTGGGGAAAAAGACTCATTCTAGAGAGTTCTACGGCCTGCCCGTGGAATTCCCCACAGCCATGGATCGAGCAGTTACGTGAAGAAGAAAAAATGATTTTTCAGAGAATTCCACGACCTGGCCTTTGAATGATCCACAACCGTGGAATTCAGTCAGCAAGATCCACGGCCTAGCCGTGGAATTTCCCACGGCTGTGGATCGCAGTCCGAGTCAGTTTTTAAGTTTCGTTTTTATTTCTTTTGATGGGTTGGGGACCAGTTGAAACCCTAAAGGTATAAATAGATACTCTGAATGTAATATTGGGGGTTCCAATTTGGTTTAAAAGAGGCACACTTGGAGGCTCTGGAATCTTGATCTTTCTTCCCTCTTCTCTCTTTGATTACGGGTTTGGATGTTCATGAATATGTTTTCTTGTTTCTTCTTCTCCATGTCTGAGTAGTTCTCTTTGTTTCTAAGATTGGATAATGTCCTTTGATACATTGATGATGATTAATTGACTTTGTTTACCCTTTTATTAATCTTGAATGTTCTTTGATTCAATCCTTATTGCAATTATTCATGTGAATTTGCTGGCCACATATTTGCATCTCATAGATATCTAGGGACGTACTGAGAGGTGAACCTAGGTGTTGGAACCATAAGAATTGAACTTAAGGCCTAAATCAGGAGAGTAGGTTTAGCCTTTCGAGGATTCAATGAATTACCATAAAGCGTAATAGGTTTAATTTAAATTCAATTACCACGAGAGTAGGAATTGGTTTAATTGGGCACGGTTCTTGTCTCTTGAGAAAGAACATTAACTAATTTAGGGTAATTCACCTTCAATTGAATTTTAATTTTAATAAAAGGGTTGTCAATTAGGACTTGTCTTATATCATTGTGGTTACCCTCAATCCTGGAAGTTTTCTTGAATCTGAAAAATCTTTGTTAATAACTTGCTATCTTTGTTCTTAATTTGTACTTTTATATTTATTTGTTTAATTGCCTAGTTACTACGTTCTCACCAATCAACAATTTTATCCCATTTGTTTATTGAATTAATTAATTAATTGGTATTCATAGACACTGTCCCTGTGGATTCGATCTTTTTATTACTTGATGACAAAATCGTACACTTGCGGATTTCATACATCAAGTTTTTGGCGCCTTTGCCAGAGACTGTGTTTTTCTTGAATATCAATTTAATTTTTAATTTAATTATTTTAAACCT
Organism: Ormosia semicastrata; assembly: GCA_029884595.1. Classification (NCBI taxonomy): domain Eukaryota; kingdom Viridiplantae; phylum Streptophyta; class Magnoliopsida; order Fabales; family Fabaceae; genus Ormosia; species Ormosia semicastrata. The sequence goes on from JAQQTO010000040.1 coordinate 7,682,930, forward strand.
TTTTCTTTATATCATATTCTTACGTTCTTGTTTTCTCTTTGACTCTCTACAGGTAACTTCTCTTGTTTATGCGAAGTACTAAATGTTCCGGGCTCTTATTGAAGCAGATCTTGAAATTGAAAGAACTCTTCGTAGAAGGAGAAGACAACAAAGTCAAAGAGTAGGAGAAATACCTGAAACAACACTTGTCATGGCTGAAGTTGAGGATAATAGACCGCTAAAAGAGTATGCAGCCCCTAATGCTCGGGGTTTGCGATCTGGAATTGCTCGGCCAGATATTGAAGCTAGGCACTTCACCATACCTCTGCCTTACTTTCTATGATAATGTATAACCAGTTTAGATGATTGCCATCAGAGGACCCGAATGATCATGTGGATATGTTCTTGGAGTTCTGTGAGACCCTCAAGATTGAAAACGCCTATGTTGATGCTATTCATCTCCGCCTGTTTCCATTCTCATTAAGAGATAGAGCTAGAGCTTGGTTGAAGTCTGTTCCCGCTGAGACGATAACTACTTGGGACCAATTGGAGCAAGCTTTCTTGGACAAATTCTTTCCACCTTCCAAGACTGCTCATCTTAGGATCTAAATCACAAGCTTTGTTGAGAAAAATGGAGAGTCATTGTCAGAAGCTTGGGATAGATATAAGGCTTTGCTGGAAGCCTGCCCACACCACGGGTTAGAGAAATAGTTGATCGTCCACACCTTCTACAATGGTTTAGAATATTCTTCGAAGGTGTCTCTTGACTCTGCAGCTGGTGGAGCTTTGATGAATAGAAGGCTCACAAAAGCTATGTCTTTTGCAAAGAGTGCAATGTTGAGTGTTACTTGTTGGCTCATAAGAAACACATTCACAGCTTAAGAACCAAATTCTAATTTATTTATTTTTTACTTTGAATTTCTTCTTGATTGAATTAAATTTCTATTTCTTCTAAGATGCAGCAGACTTCGATTTTTGATTTGTTTGGTTTTCAAAAATAGTTGGGGATGGACCAGTTTTAATCTAAGCTTCCTAAGTATTTGGAATGTAAAATTTTCTAAAAAAAAGGGAGAAAAAGAGATTGATAGTTATGGTGGGTCTATTGTGGACTTTTTGTTACCTCAAACACTACCAAATCCAACCCAACAGAGAGAAAAAAAACTTTGGTATATGTGATTGTAACAGGCACAACTATGTCCAAATAGTAGAAACATGCTAACAAGTTTCCCCCTTTTAACTATTTGAAACATACTAATTGAATTTTGATAAAATGTTCAAAGATGACCTCACCACTATTTCTATTTTTATGGGAAGTTTCTATTGAGCTCATTTTTATGCCTTTTGGGTATTTGTCACTAACTTATTAATCATTATATTGTTTCTAGCTTATAAGCATGATAGGATTTTTATTAGCCTACATATGTATAAGATTTTTAGTATCAATATGCACATAGCCACATACATGGTGCTGACAGATGGACAAGCTTATTGATTATACCAACACAGTAACTTTCTCACAAGGCAGCAAAATATGACATATTGTCTCCTTCAAATACTTAGGATTTAGTTTTCATGACTATTATTATTGATATTATTTTTTTGAATCCTGGGTGAATGTATGATTTTATACTAGTAGGTATTTTTCATTGGGTTATGGTGTCTGTTACCACTTTATTTGAATTTAATACATACCAACTCTTTCTTTGTTCATCAAAATATCTGAACCATAGGAAATTGTGACTGGTCAATACTGATATTGAGCTAAAATAATACTGGATCGTTGCTATGTAATTTTCTTTTTCTGGATAAAACATTGCTTTGTAAATTCTATACAGTTGGTGCATACCTGCACATTGTGTCTGAGTGTGTTGATATTATTGATAATCTCATCGTTTCTTTCACGGTATTTTCTCACACATTCTTATGGCATGGAGTTTCAGTTATCTATTCAAAGCCTTACGAATTTTTTGTATTTAATTCAGATAGGTTCTCCAACTTTAAGCTTTATAAAATTGAAGGATAAGAGTACTGTAAATTGATTGCAAAAAATGTTGCTAATTTAGTTTTATTTGACAAGTCTGCACTCATTCATTACTCATGGATTTTTGTGCTCATGCTATTCTTCGGGGAAAGAATTTTGTATTAATTTCTTTCCCTATTTTTTGGTTTCACTCAAAACCTAAAGTGAATGATAGCTTATTATTACAACCAACCCTATGCCTATTACTTTACAATGACAACTTGTTCAAGTGAATGCAAGATAATGAAATTCTCGATTGCTTTACTATTGAAAGAATTTGGGATTTCTTGTTATTGACATTTTTCTGCCATCATATTATATAATGTTATTATATAATTTAGTTGCAAAAAATACTATTTATGTGGGTTCTGATTGTTTCCTTATCTTTTTTCTTATACTTTGCCCATGCAGACATTTTAGAACAACTTATTCTTAAGTTAGAACACTTTGGGCTTATTCTTGAGTTAGAGCATTTTGGGAGGTAAGGTATACTTGTTAATTTGTGTTGTAGTTCATGAATTGAGTAAATGCTCATATGGTGCAAATGTCATTTTGGAACTCTCTTGGTTAACATTTTAATGAAGAAAAAGAGGAAAACTATAAGCCAAAACAAATCTGTCCAAATTAAATGACACTTAGCTCAATGGATTGGGCTGGTTAAGAATTTTTGTGGCACACATAACTTTAAATACTTGTATTACCAATATGACATTTTAAATGAATCTAAGATGAGCTATCACTCCACCTCGTATTAGTGACTACGAAGCATTAGTAATAGTGATTGTCACTATATCATTATAACAACATTCTTTGGATTCTTCTATAAGACCAACTTTACCTGATCATATCCAATCAGATCATAAAAAGCAAAAAAAAATAAACTTAATGATTTTCTTCTGTGTTGTTGCTTGTTTGGTTTCTTACGTCTGATGAGTCTTAGTTAACTTAGTCCAAAAATATGCTTGGCATTCATCTGAAGTTTGGGATGGCTACTTCAGCTCAGGTGTTGTTATTGTACCCAAGCCAAGGAAATAGGTAATTCTAAGCACTTTGTGATGGTTGACTGTTTATTTATTTCCTTAGTTAATTACTCTTTAAGATCAAATAATGTAGACTAAACTGGTAACATAAAGGATAGCATGTCCTAGAGCAAATCAAGGATAGAAAGCTAAGGCAATGAGTTAGGTACAATTCATTAATCACTAAAGAAATAAAATTGCTCTGCCCGAGAAAAGTGCAAAAGAAAATTTATGCAGAATGTGTTGTTATATTCTGAATAGTCTGCACTAAATGGTGTATAATTTGAGTTATAGGACTCCTAATGACATGAGATTAGTCTCATTTGAAAGCTAAGAAGTGGTATTATATTATGTTAAAATTTCATAATTTTTACTCATCCGGTTCACTACCAGTTTTATTTTGAAAATAGGTCAGATTCTACACAATTTGGCTTTTGATAGCTAGTAGTTAAGGGTTGCATAACTTGAGTTATAGAGGCTCATTTGACCTGGTTCTAAGGATATATAAAAGTTAAGATAAAATTCTTTTAAGAGTAAAAAGATTAGTAACTTTTAAGAGGTTGTTAGAAAACTAAATCATATAAAAAAACATATTGTATGTAGCAGCATAATGGGTTCTGTCAACATAACTGCATAAGGAATTCTTTATGAGTCATGGTTGATTTCTATAAATCTGTTGATAGCTTGATAACAACACTTGTGGTTTTGACCTTTTTTTTCTCTTGGATTATTGTTCTTTGCTTCTCTATATGTGTTTCTTGTTTTTGGGTTTCATTTTTTGGAGTGAGAAATTGAAATTCAATTAGATTTCTAGGACTTCTATGAATTTTTATTAACAACTCCTAATAGATTGAGTTATAAAGTCATTTAAGGGTCCTATTTAGTAGGTAGAAACTCAGAGTTATATTTAATTCATTGGTTTTCGGTGCTTTTTCTTGTTAAGTATTATATACATGCATATTTCAAAAGGTTTAGGTGGTAGATTTTTAATGAAAAGCTTTTTTTACTTCTAAATTGGTTATGTAAATTCGTCTAATCCGATAATGATTCAATAGTAGGATGTCCAAGTCCTTTGAAGCAGTTAAAAGCTTGGGTTAGGCCAAATTGTCTCAGAACTATGAAGAGAAGCCAAATGCCTTCAACTAAACCTGCAGGTATGTACAACCTAAACGTTTTGGTTCATGTTGATTTATTTGAGAAGAGTACAAAATATTTCATTCTATCAGGTTGTTAATCATATATATGTACATTCATTATCTAATGAATGGATAAAGTCACACGGCAAAAAAGTTCGTACAATCCCACAGGAGGATGATGATTTTGATCCTCAACAAATAACTCAAGGTCAAAATGTTATGACATTATAAATTTTTATTTCGTCCGTTCTCTATACATTATGCTTATTAACATCTAGCATTGTACAATTTGCTAATTTATGTTGGTGTGTTGCTAGACGAACCAAGTAGTGATGAACGAAGCACCGATTGTGAAGAAAGTGATCCTCGTAGTGCGTCACAGTATGATAAAAGGTTTACCATGCTTATAGCAATTCTTGTATAGTAATTTATTCACCATTAAATGGTTTATGTTTATTACTAATTATGAATCAGTTATGTAGGAAAAGGAAGTATGGTGGACATACAAAGATGTCTTCAAATAATAATGTGGGTGAGGTGTGTATATGTTGAATAATAACATGAATTTTGGCATGAATACTGTTTGAAATTATCATCTCATTTGCTTATGTGTGTTTCTTTGGGCTTAGAACCAGAAGCATGTTTGGAAAACTTTGAGAATGGGATCATAGTCGGCTGTAGGTGTACTTAAGTCAAACGCGATAACACAGAGTGCTGCAGATTGCAAAAGTGATGTCAGTGCAAAATCTAGAGCTATAAGTTTCGCAGTTTCGTAGTCATTGATTAATAAAAAATCATATAATTTTTTTTCTAATTTTTCATTATCCATTATTTTGTGGCATATATGTGAATGTCTATTTGGTTTGTTCTGAATATGCAGCCAACCTTCCAAACAAGGTGCTCTCCCAAGCATTTTCGGGAAGGATGTGTAACCTTAACAGAAGGTCAAGTCCAGTCCGTTAATGAGATGGTGCATTGTTGGACTTGGATTGCACTATAATGGATAGGGTTCTATGGTTGGAGCTGGTAAAGAATTTTGACCTACATCGGCATGCATTATGTGTTATGTGGTTCTTGTTATATATGTAGAAGCTTTGCAAAATATTACAGCTAAAGAACAATAGGTTGTAGGTTGCAACATTGACTGTAAAATAGAAAGCAAATGTATATGGGAGTGTATATGCTTCATGGTGAACGATGATTAATACAATTTACTTTTAATATTACAATGGCAAGTCATTCCAAATACACTACTTTCCATACATTAACATATATGTTGCACAATGGACACCTGTTGACTGATTGAACATTCAATGGCAACAATAAAGTATTTTATTTATATAGATCCAAACATTACCTTTCATGATCCCTAAACAAAAATCCTAGACCATATATATGCCTTGATGAAACTTGTGGTTCAGTATAAGGGCAGTTCCACAAAAGGTCAGCCACAACAAGAAAAACATTACAATTCATGCATATATTTATACAATTTATACAACACTAACGCATTGTCTTCTTCTTGTTTTACACGTTGATGTAAGGAGTTCGGGTGCATTTGCCTTTCCCGCGCTTCCTGAGTTGAACTCGAGTGTAAAGGTTGGAGTTGGGGTTATCTATAACTAGGTTCGGGTGTGTATCATAGGAGCCAACAGTTGCACCTGTAAACCCCCCAATCCCATGTAAGAGTTTTTGAGGAATAACTCATAGAATGGAATAACTTGTTGGCACAATAAAATCTATTATTAGTGATTATGAGTAAGTAAAATCTACTTAAATAAAAATTTAACAATTATAAAATTGTGATATAATAAAATAGGAAAAAGAAATGGCTTAGTGGTAAGAGAGAGGAAAAACAATACTAATTTAATCTACCTAGGACACACATGTCTCACCAATCAATCTTATTACTTCTTTTTTTTTGGTATAAGTGTTTGGATATGTGACTTCTCACTTTTTAGTTCCATTGATTCCCCACCATCCAACCATGTGCTATGACCAACGACGAAGCTACATCCCACGAATGGCACAGAAAGGCTACCACATGCAGGTGGTTGTTGACCACTACGCTCATCACCTTGACTGACTCCATAGAAAAGTGTGCAACCTGCATTCAATGGTTGAGCACTTTGATCATACACTGTGTAACACCCTCAAAAACATATTAGGCTTGTAACCTAATACTTGCTTGATATGCTAGTGAAGTTTTGTGGCAAACCGAGTTAGTTTAGGCACTTTGTTGCAACACAGATAGTGAAAAGTAGCCTAAAATAACTTAGAAAATAGCTTTAAGGGCTAAGTTAAGGGAAACAGGTATAGATATTTTCTAGGTCACAAATGAGCTAAGTAAGATGCAGTTAAAATTTAAGAACAATCAGAATCAGATTGCTATTTTTAAGCATATTAGTTGTGTGTTTTAATATCAGATTGACTAGTAACAGATATAGAAAAATAGAATAAAGGTGAAACAATAATTTAGATGAATCCTAGTATTTATTCTAAAGTTGTTGGAAGTTAGGAAACTTGATTTAGCATAATTCAAGTATCCTTAGCATATATAAATTTCAGTATAGAAACTTAAGTTACCGAGTTTAGCTTTTTCTTCTTATTTTATCTCCTTTCTCACGAGCCCTAAGCAGAAAACAAAGAAAGAAAGAAATGAAGGAAGAAAAGAGAGAAACGGAAGAAAAGAGAAAAGATGAAGAAAGAAAGAAGGAGAAGGAGAAGAAGGGAATATCAAGATCAAGGATCAAGCTTGAAGATCTTTAACCACACCACAAGAGGTAGGGGAGCTTCTTTCTTATCTTTTCCTTTGTCTCATTTTGTATGAAAGTAGGTTGTATGAGAAGAAAGAAATGAATTTGAGAAGCAAATCTATTTTCTTCGATTGATTCTTGGTTTCAAGGATTGAGTTTGAGTTTAGTTTTGGTTTCCTAGAACCCATAGTTTCGTTTGAGATGAAAGTTAAGAAAAATGGGGTTTTAGTTTGAAACTTGAGTTTTGATCCATGGTTGGTTGGATCAAGAGATAGTTTGAGGTTTATAGGGTGATTTGAGACTTTTTGAGATGTCGAAAATCACCTAAAAATTGTTTTTGAGGGAGAAATCTTGGTTGGAAACCAAGAATTTTGCAGAACACATTCTACAGAATTCAATCTGATCCACGAGTGCTCATGCACCATACTTGGGTGCCTAGGCGCCCAGCGATCCGAAAAGAATCATTGGGCGTTACCCAGTGAGCGCCCAGGCACTGAAGAATGGGCCCCTAGATCAGCAGAATGTAGAACAGGGGAATATCCTGACAGCCTATAGTGTTTGATGCATAACTCGAGCTGTAGTCATCATATTAACTTGCTTCTTATTGCATTTGAAAGCTAAGATACAAGCTTCATGTGGTAAAATTTTCAAAGTTTTGATACAACCTAGTTAGGCCTAGTTCAGGTTTGATTTTGGGTCAGATTCTACAGAAACAGGTAGGCTGACACGTGTTAAACCAGATTGCATAACTTCCTGCTCCCAGGTTGTTTTTACATGAGAACAGTGACATTTTAAAGTTAACATGTAAGATTATGAGTGCTAAAAATTTCAAGAATTTATCACTCTTTATGCTTTTCCAATTTATATTTAAAGTACGGTCAGAATCTGGTAAGTTAGCTAATTGCCCTGTTTCAGTTGCTACATTTTGTGGCATATCTTTAGCTACACTAAGTCAAATGACGTGAGATTTATCTCATTAGAAAAATATGAGAAAAGGCTATTTGTTTATAAAATTTCAGAATTTTAGAAGTTAGGATGTACATTTGGCGCATTCATGAAAAACAGCCTTTCTAAGCACTCAAAGTTGGTTCTTTTATGCAATAAGGTTGAACCATAGCAAGAGTTGGTTCCCTTATGCAATAAAGTTGAACCATAGCAAGTGTGGTTCCTTTGTTTATCAAAGTTGAACCATAACAAGAGTTAGTTCCCTTATACAATAAGGTTGAACCCTGGTATATTGGCTCCCTTATACAATAAGGTTGAACCCTAGTAAATTGGATCCCTTATGCAATAAGGTTGAACCATAGAGAGATTGAACCCTTATGCAATGAGGTTGAACCATAAAGAAATGGATACCTTATGTAATAAGGTTGAACCCTAGTAAATTGGATCCCTTATGCAATAAGGTTGAACCACAGAGAGATGGATTCCTTATGCAATGAGGTTGAACCATAAAGAAATGGATCCCTTATGTAATAAGGTTAAACCCTAGCAAATTGGCTTCATTATGCAATAAAGTTGAACCCTAGCAAATTGGCTCCCTTATGTATGTGAACACCCAATTTTGTCCAGAGCATTTTGTAAAAAAAAAAAAAACAAAAGAAGAAAAGGGGAAAAAAAGGGAAATAAAAGAAAAGACTTAATTTTCAACCCATGACCTAATTTTCATCCTACTTATGACCCATTAACCCATAACCTGACCCTTTGACCCATTATCCATTTTATAACCCATATGTCATTAAACTTATCCTGACCAAACTCACTCTAGAACAAACCTATCCTAAAATAAACTCATCCATAAACCATAACTTATCATGAACCTCATCCTAAATTAACCATAACTCCTCTTAAACTAACCATAATTCATCCTAAACAGATTACAACTTATTATCCTAAACAAATCCTAATCACACTTCAACTTAAACACTTCAGTCTAGTCTTTCCTATAAAAACACATAACCCACTTCAACTTAAAATCACTTTTCAGCCTTGAGACTTGAGCCTAAAAAGACTTGAGCTTTAACACTCCTCTGCCTACCACCATATTTGTATTTCTCTTCATCACATTGAAATAACATCCTCTTTACCCCCATTATCATCATTTTCAACCTCCCATCACCCACATAACCAACACTCTATCTTCATCTTCACCCCTGTTCCACACACCAAAACAGAGCACAACTCAACCAACCACACCCACCGTACAACACCGTGAACTATAGTCTTCGCTCGGTCATCCCAAACTCACCACCCAAACACCATAAACCTACACCACACCCAAACAACTCCATTGCCATGTAACCTTCATTGTTCCCTCACCATTATCAATAAGCCAAAACAGAGCCCACCATTATCATCATTTTGCAACTCGAAGCTTGCAACTACAAGAACACCCACATCTCGACTCAACTATTAAACCATCACCAATTAACCGGGAACCACCTAACTAGATACCACCCAACTTGTAACCTGTTAGCCATGGCAACCATAACCCAAGAGGGGGTGAATTGGGTGATTACAAATTTTCAAAGCAACTTTGAGAAATTATGCATTTTGATATTTTCAATTAACACATGCAGCAGAATAAGTCTAACAAAGATACAACTATTGTAGATTACACAAATACAACTTTGGTTATGGGATAAATCAAGCAAATAAGCTAAATATTAAGTTCTTAGAATTAAAACATCAAGATGACAAGATATGCAATAGATAAATATACTACACTAAATACCGAAATTAAAGAGCGTAGGGAAGAGAGAATCAAACTCAAGAATTTATCCTTATTCAACCACCAACTGCATGTGGCCTACATCTAGTCTCCAAGCTTAACTTGAGATTTTCTTCACTATCTCCTAGACTTCACAGGTGCTAGGAAAACCTTTGTACAAACAAGAACACTCCTCACGCCTTGGGATACGTCATCCTTGTGCTAGAGCCTTCAACTCTTCAAGCTTCATAGGTGCTTGAAAAAACCTTTACATTCAAGAGCAGTGACGAATCCAGAAATTTTAAGTAATGGGGACAAACACAATACTATCAAAATAGAAACATAGAAAAAGGTTTCAATAATTATATTTATATATCAAAAAATATATTAATACAAAATTATGAAAGATCAATTTACAATTGTTCTCTTCGCATTTTCATATTTTGAAAACGCTGAATGATCTTTTCATTATCAATACTATCAAACATTTCACTCTCTATATATGTAACTAAACAATCATTCAACCATTCATCTCCCATACGATTGCGTAGCCGATTCTTTATGATATTCATAGCAGAGAAAGTTCTCTCAACTGATGTAGTTGCTATTGGCAAGATCAAAGCTAACTTCAAAAGAAGAAATACCAATGGATAAACAATATGCTTTCTAGTCTCAACCAACTTCTGAGAAAGACCACTAATCCCATTCACATTTGAGAATTGATCATCAAAACACACATCCAATATAAAATTCTCAAGTTGACTATCAAGTCCCAAAAAATCAGCAGAAGAAAATTCAAATGGATAAAATTGAGCTAAACGAATTAGCTTCTCCTTGTCAAAAGCAGAAAATGAATCTCTTGGGTTTAAGCAAGCAACACAAAGAAGTAGCTCAGTGTTTACTTCTGTAAAACGATTGTTAAGTTCTTGAAGTTGTCTATCAATCACTTGATAAAATAGGTCAACTTGAAAATGATGCTGATTTGAGATCTTTCCAACTTTACGCCTTGATCTTCCTTGTGTCACAAATATATCATTCATATTTGGAATAATAATATTGTGCTTGTTACAAAATAATGAAACTTCATTGAGCAAAGGATGCCAACCATCATTTCTCATACTCTGCAATCGTTGCTTGCACACTTTAACCAATGCCATGGCATTTACAATGTCTTGATCACTTCTTTGTAGTACTTGTGATAACTCAGCAGTGACTCCCAATATATTTTTCATCAAGTGCAAGTTGAAAATAAACTCAAAAGATTGAACAATATTCAACAAATGGCATGCTTCAGCTCTTTGTTCTAAATTTATCCCATCTTCCTCAATAATTTCAAGAACATCAATCACTGAAGAAAACATAGAAATCAAGCTAAGTATTGTACCATAATGTGAGCCCCATCTAGTATCTCCTACCCTTTTTAATGTTGTTTCTTGATTCAAGCCACGTCCACTAGAAATTTTTCCGCTTTGTAATGCTTCAATTGTCTTAAGCATTTGACTTTCACGGAGCATGTCTCTACGCTTACAAGAAGCTCCTACAACATTACACAAATTAGTAACCAAATTAAAAAGTAAAGCAATTTCAACTTGTTTCTTTGCAACTGTCACAAGTGCTAACTGAAGTTGGTGGGCAAAGCAATGAACATAGAATGCACAATAATTTTCTTTCAAGATCAAACTTTTTAGGCCATTGAATTCTCCTTGCATGTTACTAGCTCCATCATATCCTTGTCCATGTATTCTTGCCTGGTTTAAATTATATGTTGCCAATAATGACTCCAAAGCTGATTTTAGTGATAAAGCACTTGTATTAGAAACATGAACAATGCCAAGAAAACGCTCTACAACATGTCCTTCTCTATTCACATAACGTAAACAAACAGCCATTTGCTCCTTAATAGAAATATCTCTAGCTTCATCAATCAAAACAACAAACATATCTTCTCCAAGATCATCAATAACAGGTTTAGTAGTTTCACTAGCAGCTGTTCTTACAATATCTTTTTGAATCTGAGGTGCTACTAATTTTAGATTTCCACGAGCATTTTTTAAAACATGATCAATCTCTTCATTATGTTGGGCAAGAAACTTTAGAAGCTCCAAGAAATTACCTTGATTACTTGAGTGCTCTGATTCATCATTACCACGGAAAGCCAGTCCTTGTCGTAATAGAAATCTAATGCAATCAACTGTAGCTGTCAAGTGAATTCGATAATCCTTTTTAAGTTGCTCAGATTGCTTGCAAATAGCTACTTCAATATGTAGCTTTTGGTTCATGAGTGCCTGACATTTTCTCCAAGCTTGATTATGAGCACTATCATGATTTCCAACATGAATTTGTAGTCTCTCCTTCTTTCTCCAATTTGAAAAGCCCTCTATTATAAATGCATCATTACCTCCAATCTCAGGTTTCATGAGATAACAACAAAGACAAAAGACAGCATCTTTTGATATACTATACTCCAACCAATTGCCAAAGTCGTCAAACCACTTAGGATTAAATCTACGAAAAGAAGACCCACGATTGGTTTTTGGGAAATCATGGTCTCTTGGTTGACAAGGACCTTTTTGCAAATAGGCCCTTCAAGTTTCATCTCGGTCATTTGGATGATAATCTGAAATTTTATGTCGCTGTCCAGGATCTATAGGAAGACTTTCCACATTGAATTCAATAAACCTCTTCTTACTAGATGAGGCCAATAGGGTACTTTGACCAAGTGTTTGCAACTCCAATGGTGATTTTCTTTTGAGAAATTTATCCATTGCTAAATGTTAATAAAATACAAAATTTATGAGCACAATTAGTAATCGGTTAATAATAATACTAATACTACATTACTAAATTCATAATTTTTCAAAAAACTTAACAAAGCACACACTTCTTAAAAAACACCAAATTTTACAATATACATAATAGTTATAACAGTATAAGTAACAATAGTAAACATATAAAAGGCAAGTTTTTCATAAAAAATTAATGAATAAAAACAAAAATCTAAACCTGAGATTTGCGTTTTGTGCTTATAAAGTATATTAGATGCTCACAAAAATGAACTGACTAAATGCAACTAAGAAGAATGATAAAAGCTAATAAGACTAAAAACGAAAGTAAGCTTATCATCATTAAATAAATGCCACAATTATGAACCAAAATATAAATCCCACCAATATAGTATTTACCTCTAAAAGTCTGAAACCACGGTTGCAAATTTTGCCCCTTTTGTACTGCCTACGCCAAGCCCAAGCTCGTTTGCTATAAGCACGGACGGCACCCCGAGTAGAAGAATGTTAAACGAGTTAAAGAATGTTAAATGATTAAAAGGGAGAAAAATTAATTGGCTTTTTATTTCTACTGAGGCAGAGTTGAGAGTTCAGAGTATGAATATTCTCAAGTTTTCGCTGAGTGAACAAAGTGTGGTCGTGGGAGAAATTTTAGACTTTAGAGTGTAGGAGAAGCTTTTTTCTTTGGGAACTATTCCCAAGTATTTCCATACAGCTATTGAATGCAGAGTATGCCAAAAGTTTTAGAAATTTGAAAAAGTAAAACGTGTAGGAGGAGATTTGATCAGAAACACTTACTCAAATCACATGATACGTAAGATATTTTATAAAATAATATTAAACAAATAAATTTTATTTTTTATTATTATAAATTTATTAATTTATCTATACATAAAAATAAAAGTTATACATATAAAAGAATAAAAAAAAATAAATATATGTGGGGGCAAAAATTATACATACAATGATAAAAAATAAATATATATATAAAATTAAAAAAAAATTATTTTTTTAAGTTGAGTGGGGGCATGTGTCCCCACTCTATTGTATGTAAATCCGTCCCTGTTCAAGAGCACTCACAACACCTTTGGGATACCTCACCCTTTGTATTTGAGTCTCACTACAAGGGATACCTCACCATTTTCTCTCTTGAGGGATACCGCACCCTTTTATAATGATTTCAAGATGAAGAGAAAGATTCGAAACTCTCACAAGAGTAGATATACAACTTGAAGAACAAAGGAATAGAAGAATTTTGTAATAAAGAGCTCAAAATATGATTTTGATGATTCAAGGAACAAATCAAGTGTTCAAGAGTTGTAAAAGCTTCAAATATCACTTATATATAGAGCCCAAGTGATAAAGTAGCCATTAGTAATGTTTAGAAGTGATTTTTTATGAAAACTAATTGTTTATAGCCGTTCAGAACATTTCTGGGCAGGGTGTAATTGATTGCAAGTCTCATGTAATCAATTACAAAGCCTCTGCCAGAGTTGTAATCAATTACAATGATTGTGTAATCAATTACAACATTTTGGTTTCGAAAGCTAACTTTAAATTATCATAACTTCTTCAGTTTTTATCCATTTTAAGCAAATGACCACTTATTGGAAATATATTTGAGTCTATTTTCATATGAAATAAGTTTCATAACAAAAACTCAAAGTATTTTGAAAGTTATGATCAAAATAGTAACCAAATGTCATAACTGACTTTAAATGGTCATAACTTCTTCATTTCTTATCCGTTTAAAGCAAATAACTACTCATTGGAAAGATCTTTTAGTTTATTTGCATACGCAATACGTATCACAACAAAAATCAAAGTAATTTAAAAGTTATGATCAAAATAGTAACCAAAAGTCAGTTTTTTAAAACTCAAACTTGACTATTTTTCATAGTTTTGAAGTACTACCATGACTGACTTTTCAAAACATGTTTCTTGGGCATTTTAGCATATAAGAACCATTTGTAAAGATTTAAAAACATATTTGAGCTCTTTTCTTGTAAACCCTCTATCTTTACATAGGAGAAAGCCTAAAAGGAAAATATATCAATTCTAGTCCTTAGGCTTCTTGATGTAATCCAAGCTTCCAAAAATTTCTTCTCTTCAAATCTTGTAAATGCTTGGAACATCTTATCATTCTCATTCTTCTTGAGTTGAACATACTTGTGATCTTTTACTTTTTTATTGCAATGCTCACTCTTCATACTTGGACTATTCTATAAAATATTACTCACTTAAAATAAATATAGTTAGTCCAAATTCATAATTCAATATATTTATATGCATGATTCATAAATGTATAACTCTAGTTAATCTAACATGCATATAAGAATTTCATAGACACATTCAAATAAGACATTTATCAATTACTAATAGATATGCTTTATATAGGATGCAACAAAGAACACTTTGCACATTTTCATTCAAATAGAGTCAAATCCAATATTAATTTAATACAACTCATATAACATATTATTGGATATATTCTATAAAAGATTCTATAAAGAATATGCATGATTCTTATATGAAATATAATAAGATGAAGTACATGATCATGCATGATCCAATATAATCTATTAAGTACATCTATGTAGCATGATCAATATCCTTTTGTAATGCATTTGTCATCATCAAAACTTAACACATTAAATCATTAGGGCAAAGACATTTCTATAATCTCCCCCTTTTTTATGCTGACAAATTACTAAAGAAAAATATGTTGAGCAATATAGAAGAATAAATATTCATGTAAGCATATCAAATAATAAGTACAAGAACATATTTTTCTTTTCAATTTTTACTCTCTCTATTTGACAACAACAAAAAGGCATAGGAAGGAAAGATAATATTTTCTCTCCCCGTATAGGTAAAATTCATGTTGCCAAAAAGAGTAGGATCATCAAAATCAAAAACTTTTTCAAGTTATTCAGAACATAACTATCTCCCCCTATTTGATTCTACATATGAATCAAGAATAGAGATATGAAACAAGCGTGCTTTCAATATATAACATATTATTCATGCAATGCTTGTCATATTTTGGCACATCAATATTTAACATATGATAGCAATAAAACACTTTATGTAATCAAACAAGAATGTTAACCAAGAGATTTAAACAACTTAAGAGTTAGACTCCCCCTCATTGAAGTACAAGATGGATAAAGTGAAATATGTATGCCAAGACCATTTAACCATATTACCATAAACTAAAGTAAGGTAAAAGATACTTATTCTTAATCCATCAAACAAAAACCATTTTTAAACTTCTCCCCCTTTCAAAAAGAATTTTATAAGAACACGTTCCATTTTCAAAAGCATTTTAGAAGGGTAAAGAGGTTTTATATTAAAATCACATATTCCTTGAGAGTGATCAAACCCAAGTCAAAAGAACATTTGAAAGTACATCTCCTCTCTTTCTCATTAAACAAGAGTCTTGAGAAAATAAAACACTTTAAAGAACAAGGCTTATCTTTTGAAGTATTAAGATGGTCTCTATAGAATATTTCAAAAGATTTATTTAGAAACTTTCTTAAGCATTCTTTCAAGATTTAATAAAACTTTTCAGAGCAATGAAGATAGTACTATATTTATAGCACATATCCAATGATTTCCAAATTTTCAAGACAATTAGGAGGTGAAAATACTTTCAAAGTTTTAAGACAAGTTTAAAAGATTCTCAAGGATATGAAACTTGAAAAGCTTCTTTCAAATATAATAAGAGATTTTGCTTTAAAAATCTTTTTAATCAACCAAGAAACTTTTTTCAAAAGAAGAGCATGATTCTCATAGGTGTTATACCACTAAGAAATCATAGATCAAGAGAATCATAGATATCAATCACTCACCTTGATGAAATATGCTATAGGGATCAAAGTATGTATAGGACTAACATCAATCACCCTATATGGAATGACAAAATTAGCAAGTTAATATCCAATTAGACTTTTTTTAATGCTAAGCATACTTTTCATATAAGGAAATCATTTAATCATTTAAGATCAATTTATCAACAAGTATCATACAATTCATAGCATATAAAATACCACAATAGCTTGAGGATAGAGATACCTATTAAGAGAGTGATGCTTCTTTAGAATGTTCTTCGTTTATTGGTCCTTTGAGTTTGAGCTTTCTTCCATTGCGTATTCCATTCCATTGTACTTGAAGAAAGTCTCCTCATGTCCCTCTCCATTTAATTTTTCTTTTTATCCATTTATGCTTGACATTTCAACATTTGATGATTATATTTGAAACACATAGAAACACTTGCAAAGTTAACTCTAAAAGTTCTCTAAAACATAGGTTAGTATCAAATATCATTTAAGCTCATTTACAAGCATAATTAAGATTAATATATAATGTAAAACATGTATCATATTATCAACCATGCAAAGTTAGTTCTAACGAGAACAAAAGGACATATGCACTTGAATCCAAAAATATGATTTAAGCAATTTAAGGCATGATTCTAGTTTATCAAGAAACACATTATCAACATCAAAACTTATACAAGCATTTTAGCAAAAACAATGATCATGTAAGACATGTAATATCAAGTAAGGAATTCTAGTATGCCCACATGTCAATCAGAAATAAAAAGTCCCTTATTGTAATGAAAGAATTGAAAAACCATGGAACTATTTTGAACATTTATGATTCATTTCAAGATATACTTCATTGTAAAAACCATTGAAGTTCAAAGACAAGTTCAAGACACAAAATGAATCATTTACTTCTTATTTTCAAGATATGAACATATCAAATAATTTCAAACAAGAAGACAAATAACTTTTAACTTTCTAATCTTCAAATAAGTATATAAGACAATTAAGCATCAAAGAAAAAGGATTAAAACAACTTTTGAGCATGTAAATTTCCATATTTAAACAAAGAAAATTAGTCACAAGCTCAAGAACAAAGATATTATCATAAAACATTTTATTCCAAATAAGGTGTGTACTTATCTAGCATGTTGGCATATGTAAAGACACTTTCAAGACACATTGATAGAGAAACACAACTTAAGGCATAAGACAAGCCTCTAGCTCTCCAAATATCACATGATATTCAATTTAAAACATAAATAGGGATAATAGATTGATATCACTAAAAGTGTACTCTTTGAGTTTTTGTAGGTGACTTCAACTTCCATACCTCAAGGCCCATTGAGAATGTTGTGGTTCTCCATGTCATTCTTTTTATGTTTTCATCACTCTTGGAGAACTTGGACCATTTCAAATTTTTTGAATCTCAAGTAGCATAATTGTATTTCACTTTAATGCATGCTTGAGCTAATAGTCACCCTTGGCCTTGGTAATCAAGGAAACTCTTTTCTTCACCAATTGCTTCTTTTTAGGTGTTTTGAACTTTGCAAGTTTCACATTATACATATGAAAAGTTTTAGTTGAAGGATCCTTGTCTTCATGACTAAGAAGTCTACCATTGGGTTTTGTAAGCATTCTTGTTGATGATTCCTCTTTCCTTTAACCAATTAGTCCATCCTTTTGAGAAGTTTTCTGTATAATTGAAACACTAGGAGGATGTTTTGGTACTCACTTCATATTGGGTCCTTGAATGTTAATACTAAAGCCTTTAAGACTTTTACCACACCATGTTATTTCTCATATAATGATTTCTTCTATAATTGCACAAATGAGAAATATGTCTAAAATGATCATAAAAATTACAAACAATTGAATTCAATGATGGCTTGATCCTTTGAAGGTCATCTTTGGAAAACTTAAGTCTTTTGTTATTTTTACATTCTAAACTATTTTTGCCATAAGCCTTGCTTGAATTTTCATATGGAATAATATTAATTTTATTCTCATTAACAAGCATAAAATGTAAGCAATTAGAATAATTAGCTTTGGAAAATTCGAAAGATAAGTCCCCAACTTGATTTTCTAAATCAATGCACTTTTCATAAGAAGTTGAGATTTCACATTTTAAAGGCATTTCCTCGTCAAGAAAGATATATTCATTTTTCAAAGTCTCAATTTCATTTTTAATGGAGGAAATGTTTTCTAAAAAAGATAAGTTTTACTTTTCTAACTTTAAAAATCATCATATAATTCATCATATGCACATTGTAGCTAACAATAGGAAGGACTATATTCTAGTTTAGAATTATTTACCTCAAAGTCCTTTTTAGCCATATAGGAAGTAGTCTCAATTTCTAGCATACTTGGCTCTTTAAGAGAATCAACATTTTCCTCATTGTAGTCCATCAAGGATTCAAGAATATCCTCCTTCTCAATTTTGTTTTACTTTGCCTTTTTTTCAAATTGAGCACCATCATCATCAAGAGGCATTTGACTCCCTTCAATAGTTTGAACATCTTTTTGAAGATGTTTTTCATGACAAGCTTCCTTCAATGACTTCTACTCTTATTACTTTCTCTATATATAACTTTATACACAAAATCATTGTTAGTAACATAAAGAGTATCAAGTGTGTCCAAAATTTCTTTGGCACTAGAGTAATTCTTAATTTTAGCATAAGTTTCATTATTCAAATCACTTCTCAAAATTTGCATAGCTCTAATGTTCAAAGAAAATAATTTCTTGTCATAAGCATTCCAAGTTTGTTTTGATTTACAAGTAAATCTATTAAGCACAATATCCCACAAATCAAGATCAATAGATTGCATATAAAATTTCATTTTAGATTTTCAATAAACAAAATGTACACCATCAAAGAACAGTGGTTTATCAATTTCAAAAATTTTCATTTTGAAAAGCTTTCAATGATTGTCAACAAACAAGGATCTTTAACTTTAAGCGGTTAAGCTTTCAACAGAGCACGAAGCTCTGATACCACTTGTTAGCTGTGACAACCATCACCCAAGAGGGAGGTGAATTGGGTGATTACAAATTTTCAAAGCAACTTTGAAAAATTATGTATTTTGATATTTTCAATCAATACATGCAGCGGAATAAGTCTAACAAAGATACAATTATTGTAAATTACTCATATACAACCTGGGTTATGGGATAAATTAAGCAAATAAGCTAAATATCAAGTTCTTAGAATTAAAACATCAAGTTGACAAGATATACAATAGATAAATATACTACACCAAATACTGAAATTAAAGAGTGTAGGGAAGAGAGAATCAAACTCAAGAATTTATCCTTATTCAACCACCAACCACTTGTGGCCTGTACAAACAAGAGCACTCCTCACACCTTGAGATACCTCACCCTTGTGCTAGAGCCTCCAATTCTTCAAGCTTCACAGGTGCTTGAAAAAACCTTTACATTCAAGAGCACTCACAACACCTTTGAGATACCTCACCCTTTGTATTTGAGCCTCACTACAAGGGATACCTCACCATCTAACAATGATTTCAAGATGAAGAGAAAGATTAGAAACTCTCACAAGAGTAGATATACAACTTAAAGAACAAAGGAATAGAAGAATTTTACAATAAAGAGCTCAAAATATGATTTTGATGATTCAAGGATTAAATCAAGTGTTCAAGAGTTGTAAAAACTTCAAATATCACTTATATATAGAGTCTAAGTGATAAAATAGTCATTGGTAGTGCTTATAAATGATTTTTTTTATGAAAACTAGTCGTTTATAGCCGTTGGAAACATTTCTGGGCAGGTTGTAATCGAATACAAGCCTCATGTAATTGATTACAAAGCCTCTGCCAGAGTTGTAATCGATTGCAAGGATTGTGTAATCGATTACAACATTCTGGTTTCTAAAGCTAACTTTAAATGGTCATAACTTCTTCATTTCTTATCCGTTTTAAGCAAATGACACCTCATTGGAAAGATCTTTGAGTCTATTTTCATATGAAACAAGTTCATAACAAAACTCAAAGTATTTTGAAAGTTATAATCAAAATAATAACTAAAGGTCATAACTGACTTTAAATGGTCATAACTTCTTCATTTCTTATGCGTTTAAAGCAAATGATCACTCATTGGAAACATCTTTTAGTCTATTTTCATATGCAATACGTTTCACAACTAAAATCAAAGTAGTTTGAAAGTTATGATCAAAATAGTAACTAAAGGTCAGCTTTTTAAAATTTAAACTTGACTATTTTTCATAGTTTTGAAGTACTACCATGACTAGCTTTTCAAAACATATTTCTTGGGCATTTTAGCATGTAAGAACCATTTGTAAAGATTTAAAAACATATTTAAGCTCTTTTCTTGTAAACCCTCTATCTTTACATAGGAGAAAGCCTAAAAGGAAAATATACTAATTCTAGTCCTTAGGCTTCTTGATGTAATCCAAGCTTCCATAAATTTCATCTCTTCAAATCTTACAAATGCTTGGAACATCTTATCATTCTCATTCTTCTTGAGTTAAACATAATTGTGATCTTTTACTTTCTTATTTCAATGCTCACTCTTGGTACTTAGACTATCCTACAAAGTATTAATCACTTAAAACAAACATAGTTAGTCCAAATTCATAATTCAATATCGTCATATGCATGATTTATAAATGTATAACTCTAGTTAGTCTAACATACATATAAGAATTTCATAGACACATCCACATAATATATTTATCAATTACTAATAGATATGCTCTATATAAGATGTAATAAAAAATATTTTGCACATTTTCATTCAAATAGAGCCAAATCCAATATTAATTTAATACAACTCATATAACAAATTATTGGATATATTCTATAAAAGATTCTATAAAGAATATGCATGATTCTTATATGAAATATAATAAGATGGAGTACATGATCATGCATAATCCAATATAATCTATTAAGTACATCTATGTAGCATGATCAATATCATTTTGTAATGCATTTGTCATCATCAAATCTTAACACATTAAATAATTAGGGCAAAGACAATTCTACATAACCTCCACACACAGTAACCTTCAAACAACATCATCTCCCCCTCTACTTGCATCATCCTTAACTTGCTTCACTGAACGGACCCAACCAATGAACCCAGCAAACGCACATTTCCAAACCCGGCAATAACAACACGGGAACCACTTAGTTCAATCGTTCCTCACCACGGAATCACCTTCCTTGTAACAACCTTGACACTTCTTTGCCAACATCGAAACAACCACCTTGTCTGTTCTATAATAGACCCATCGTCACTCTTATCTCTACTATCTTCAACCCAGATTTATGAACTAACCGCATCCACCATTCTCTTCCACGCCATACCATACTATCCTTCACCACGATCCATCGTAACCAAGCACCCAGCCCATCAACCCAGCATCCACCGTGAAGGTCCCTGTTGTGACCCACGTCGCAGTCCTTGCCAGCGCCCAACTAGCTGTTTTGTTCTTCACCATACCACTGGACACAGCCGCGCTACCCAGACCAGTCACTCCCGAATCGCCATGCTTCGTCGCTCTCCTTCCCTGACTCTCCTTCCTTACCTACAACCATTTCAAAAAAAGCGAGAATCCCCCCTTCTTTTTCCTTCTTTTTTCGTAAGTGCTGCATTTTTTTTTTGCTAGTTTTTTTTAATGGTTTAGATTAATTGATTTATTGGTTTTGAAAAAATAAAATAAATAAAAAATATAAAAAATGATATTTAAAATAAATGAAAATAAAAAATATAAAATAACTGAATCCTATTTTTAAGAGAATAAAACAAGGTTATCTGAGTTGTGATAGTTCGCTAATCCTGTAACCATTATAATCATCTGAGTTGTGACAACTTGATAATTCAAATATATTTTTTTTGTTGTTTTTTCTTCAAATTTTTATTTTTATTTTAAAATAAAATAAATCACTAATTCATAAAGATTCAAAACTTTTTTTTTCTTCTTCCCCTTAAAAATTTTGCAATAAACTTAAAAATTAATGGATGACGTCTCTAGCGTGATAGTTTCACCTATTCAAACCTTAATGAGATTAACTGAGTCGCGACGACTTGTTAATTCAAATTTTTCAAAAATATAAAAATTAAAGTAAATGGTAAATATGAAAAAATAAAAAATAACAAAACTTTATTTTTTTTAAGAAAAATAAAACAAGATTATCTGAGTTGTGACAACTTGTTAATCCTGTAACTTTTATAATCATTTGAGTTGTGACAGCTCGATGGTTTAAATTATTATTATTATTATTGTTGTTGTTGTTGTTGTAGTTGTTGTTGTTTTGTCTTCTATTTTTTTATAAAACAAATCACTAATAAAATAATTGAACCTTTTTAGAAGAATAAAACAGGATTATCTGAGTTGTGACAACTTACTAATCTTATAACTTTTATAATCATCGAGTTGTAACAACTTGATAATTTAAATTTTTACGATTATTATTATTATTATTATTATTATTATTATTATTATTATTATTATTATTATTAATTAATTAATTAATTAAAGTCAACTAACACACACTTATTTTCTAAAGAACTATGTGACTTTAATTTCTCATTGTCGGGGATACATAGAGGATATTCTATCAAGCCAATTTCAAGATATCTATCAAGCCTTTTATAAATTTTTTAGAAGAATAAAACATTTTTACGATTATTATTGTTGTTGTTGTTGTTGTTATTATTATTATTATTATTATTATTATTATTATTATTATTATTATTATTATTATTATTATTATTATTATTTTGTCTTCAAACTTTTATAAAATAAATCACTAATTGATAAAGGCTCAAAACCTTTTTTTAAATAATTTTTTTCAATAAACTTGATGAGCAATGGGTGACGTCTCTAGCGTGATGTCAAACTTTATCCATTCAAACCATAGTATCATTAACTGAGTCGCGACGACTTGTTAATTCATATTTTTAAATTTTTTTAATTAAAGTCAACTAACCCACACTTATTTTCTAAAGAATTATGTGACTTTGATTTCCTCATTGCAGTCGGGAATACGTAGGAGCAGAATCTCTATTCTGTCAAGTCAAAAATTAAAATTTCACAAATTATTTATTTTTTAGTGTTTTTTTAATAAAATGGATGAAACAAATATTTTCAAGGATTATTAAGAATTTGCACAATTAACTTAAGGTACCGTCTCAAGACTAGTGTATTACGGATGCTATGGGATTAAGTTTCTACCCTTCCCTACACATAACCGACTCCCGAATTCAATCTGATTTCAAAGACTATTTTTCTTGAGTTTTTCTAATTTTTCCTGATGAGAAAAATAAAATTGGTGGCGCCTCCTAATTAATTAATATTTTTTAATTTAAGTTGCTAATCTGCTGCGATCACAATTGCGATAATGCAATAAGGTTGAACCCTAGTAAATTGGATCCCATGTGTAATAAGGTTGAACCATAGAGAGATGGATCCCTTATGCAATAAGGTTGAACCATAAAGAAATGGATCTCTTATGTAATAAGGTTGAACCCTAGCAAATTGGCTTCTTTATGCAATAAGGTTAAACCCTAGCAAATTGGCTCCCTTATGCAATAAGGTTGAACCCTAGTAAATTGGATTCCTTATGCAATAAGGTTGAACCATAAAGAGATGGATCCCTTATGCAATAAGGTTGAACCATAGAGAGATAGATCCCTTATGCAATAAGGTTGAACCATAAAGAAATGGATACCTTATGTAATAAGGTTGAACCTTAGTAAATTGGATCCCTTATGCAATATGGTTGAACCATAGTTGATCACGATTCCTAGCTAAGGAAGCAAGGCAAGCCCCTTGACCTTGCAAAGAAGTGAGAATAGCACTTTGCTAAAGGTGGAGTTGTGAGGAGTTAAATCTTAAGCTAGGCTAAGGATGAGCATATCCTGTGCTAGGCTAAGGATGAGCATATCTTGTGCTAGGCTAAGGATGAGTATATCCTAAGCTAGGTTAAGAATGAGTTAAGTAATATGTCAGATGAAGCAATGCAATTCTTGAGAATAATTAAGCTATATGTATATGTTTAGTGTTAGATTATAAGGTTGCTAGATGAATGTTCACATAGAGACTGAACGTGAACATTCTAGTGTTAGTGAGTAGAGACTCATTTATTTATTGCGACTGTTAATCTAATACTAGTAGTGTTATTCATTGTGTGTTGATATTCGTGTTGTACTTATATCATGTAAATGAATAACTAGATCAGAGATATTAGTTTAGCATGCCCACTTTAATAAGTAAAGATGAGGCATGAGAGGACTTTTGATATTTTACAATTGTGTAAACATTTGTTTAATATCGATAGTGAGTTCAATTTCAGAGTTTATTTATTCAGTATAAATGTTTAAATGCTGGTATTGGTTACTCATACTGAGAATTGTGATTTCTTACCCCACTGTGTTTCTATGTAAATCCAGGTTAAGACCCTCCAAAGGATAATAAGATGAAGAAAAGAGAAGAGCTAGATTAGTTTAGTTTTAATGTTTTCAGTTCAAAGCTTATGTGTTAATTTATATTTGCTTTGAGGATGTAAAAGTTGTATATTTGTATGACTTTTTAGATATGACTCTCCATAATTATTTGTTTAAATGTTATGGATTAGTTGATCTTTAAGTTAGAAGTAGTATGACTGATTTGCTTATCCAAGTATATATAAGATATACTAGGATACTGGTATTAGACTGTTATACACTGGACTGCTACTAGGACAACTTGAAGGTGGAGGCACTGAATGGTGTAATAATAACTATTTCAGTGTGCTCACTTTCGTCTCCAGAATAGAAATCCTATTGTTCATTTGTATGTTTTCAGCAACCACCCGAGAAATATCACTCACAAGGCCTTCCACATCAAATTGCTTCAGCTGCTGATGTCCAAAACCATGTTGCTGCTCCTTTGCCATTGCATCCCTAACTATGTCAATCTCATACTCTTCCCTCGATGGAACTAGATCTTCAGTTACCTAGATGTCAATAACCAACAAATATGTACTTAACGAGTATTGTGAAGGTGAATTACTATGGTTATATACCATAAAGTTTTGTTATACAAAATTATTTTCATTCAAATGTCTCAACTGTATACACACCATTTAAATACATATGTTACCTTGTTTTTGTCAATTGCAATGCTCACTTTCTCCTCCTTCACCCTAAACACATGTCATTTCAAGTAACATGGGAAAGAATAAGTACTTATAATAGTTTATGTGGGGTGCAATGACAAGTGATCAAAAGCTCAAACCTTGGTGAAAAGCACATGTTCACTATCAAAATGATGCAATAAGAAAAGAAAAGAAAAAGCTGCAGGAGTACATGAAACAATTATAACAACTAGGAAGCATAGTAAATTATAAAACATATAGCTGCAGAACTGTTGCACATCTCATTAAATGGATTTGGTGCGTATTCTTACCCTCATTCACTGCACACGCAACTCGGGTCAGGTCATCCACTAAGAAATCATACACCGCTAAACCCCAGTTATAATTATCTAGAGAGTCCAAGTCATCTAACAGATGAATGAAGGCAGAATGCACATTGACACTTATGACGGAAAAATAAAACTCCCCAAAAGCAAGTAAGATATAAAGTCGACAAAAATTATCCACGTCTTCATTCCCTAGATGCTGATAAAGCTTATGATAAATCGTGGCAATGGTTACATCTCCCCCCCTGAAACAAGGACAAAGTACGACCTACTCTATTGTCACGTGCATTCACTATTTGCCTACAATCCGTAATCCAAGTGCCAAGCATACATCTAAAGGACTAAATGAGATAACCTTACTCTTAACTTTAAATCCCCTACTTCTTTCAACTCATCTACATGCTAACTCCCACAATAGGACACAGTTGATTTCTAAATTCTTGGGTATATATAACATTGACTTGAATGGGGTGGACTCAATTCGAGACTTCTGCACATCAGTCAAAGTGTTATTCACATCAATCAATAACTTTGGTTTGCAAACATGTCTCAATCTCAACTTCTGCATTATGAGAACCAATTGTTCAACATATTTGCAAAGTCAGCCATTATAACAGTTTTTTCTATATTAACCACATTGGTTACTTGATTAGTGTTGGACAAATTAGACCTTTGTCTTGGTCATGAGCTGTCCATGGAAGTAATCTGCATATACGCAAGACTAATTCTAAATTGCACAAGTACAGCAAGATTAAAGTACAAATGAAGAATAAATTAATCAACCGTATTAGTCACAACTATAATATTGGAAGATATTTTTAGAACAGAAAACTCCCTAATGTTAAATTCCAACAAACCCTAACCCCAACACATAACAACCCAACCAAATTCAATAGTAAACTCCCACCTTCACCCAAACAAAAACTTAAATTGAACACACAACCTCGAGCTTCCATTGCTGCGCATTTAACAAAATAATTAAAAAATCACCTGAAGAATGACGTAACAGAGTACAACGTACCTTATGGAGGTCAACACCAGGTAGATGAGCTTGTCAAAGTATCAGTTTTGTTAGTATACAATTGAGAACAAGTTGAACTTTTGGCCCTGCAATGGAGAACAAGTCGGAGTAGAAGGCAGAAAACGTGCGAGGGAAAATGGCAACAATGGAATGAGATGAAAAAGAGGGAAGATATCCGTTTGGAATAAGGGTACGATAGGTATTTAGGAAATAAGTAGGGGTATTTAGGGGAATTTTAATTTTTGTCTCCATACTTACAATATAAACTAATTAAATTTAGTTTGAGTTGAAACAATTCAATTTTTTTATCCTTGTAGTTGAATAAATTCAATAATTTTAATAATTTTAATTAAATGATTTATATGCTGATGATGATATTATGTGTGTTAGTGTATTGATAATCTATACGTGAGAGTTAATTTGCAAATTTTTTATTTTGTATAAATAAGAAAATAATGAAGGATATTCGTTTATTCAAATTGTATATTAATTTTTAAATATTAAAATTAGTACTAAAATGGGTTGTTGGTAAACAATATGGTGTTCAAATCCAATCTAAAATGACAACAACATCGAAAACCAATCAAAAAATTGAAATCAAATCAAAATCGAATATGATTGGATATTTTTAGATTGATTTTTGATAGTCCGATTGGATTGGATCAGTTATAGATTTAATTTTCAAAATTGATCAAATATAATCCAAACTAATTAATATAATATGATATATTTCTTTAATATTGAATTTATATTTTAACTTATACTAACTCTAATTTATTAGACACTTTTTTCACTTGATGTGATAAAACATTAATTATGCATGTGAAATGAGATATTATTATTTTTATTTTCTTTGATTTCTTGTATTTTCTTTTTAATAGGATAAAAATGCATTTAGCTCACAAAATTGTGGACTTAAAACATTTTTTTTATCAAAAACCGATTAAACAGATCCAAAATGGTTAGATTTCAAACCTTGAAAAAAAACACAAAATTACTAAAACATAAAGTGAATGGGTATACGTAACAACATTATCAATATTGACCGAAAACAAAGAACTTAAAAATTTTAAGCTACAAAGATTAATAGCAAAAACCTTCGTATCAAACAAACCTTCATATGCAAATTACCGGGTTAATACATTTAGAAAAAGTGGTTAATCGCTATCTTTTTTTGTGAAACTAAAAAGGAGTTCCCACGCGAGCGAAAATTAGAGTAGGTATAAAATAATAGTCAGAATTAAGATTTTAAATTCCGTGGCTAATACGTTAGTAAAAAATGGTCACACGATATGCTTTTGTGGTGAATCTAAATGTGTTCCTAGCCATTTAGTGTTGATAACTCTGCCCAAGAAGCAGATAACATGTTACACAATAGTTGGTAACTTGAATAACACTAGAGAAGCTTTTTTTGTGATATGCAAATTAACTGGTTAAAGGATTAGGAACAAGGGGTCAATCTCTATATGTTTCTGGTTAATCCAAAAATGAGTTCCCAATAGTGGGGGGAACTTGTTACAAATAAATTACTAGTTAAAGTTGAGATGTGTAATTTTATGGTTAATGCGTTAGGAATAAATGATCAATATCCATGGTTTTGTGGTGAATCCCATTACTTGGTGAATGCAAATTAACTAGTTAATGCATGAGGAAAAAAGTGATTAATATCTATGAGTTTGTGGTTAATCCAACTATGTGTTCCCAAGAGTGGGGGGAAACTTGTTACAAATAAATTACTAGTTGGAGTTAAAATATGTAATTTTCTAGTTAACACGTTATGAATAAATGGTCAATATCCATCATTTTGTGGTGAATCTCATTACTTAGTGAATGCAAATTAACTAGTTAATGCATTAGGAAAAAATGGTTAATCTATAAGTTTATGGTTAATCCAAAAATGAGTTCCCAATAATGGGGATAAACTTGTTACAAATAAATTACTAGTTTGAGTTGAGATGTGTAATTTTATGGCTAACACGTTAGGAATAAATGGTCAATATCCTTAGTTTTGTGGTGAATCTCATTATTTGGTGAATGCAAATTAATTGGTTAATAAATTAGGAAAAAGTGGTTAATCTATATGAATTTTTGGTTAATCCAAAAATGAGTTTCCAATAGTGAGTGTAAACTTGTTACAAATAAATTACTAGTTAGAGTTGAGATATGTAATGTTCTGGTTAATACGTTACGAATAAATGGTCAATATCCATGATTTTGTGGTGAATCTCATTACTTGGTGAATGCAAATTAACTGATTAATAAATTGGGAAAGAGTGGTTAATATACATGAATTTATGGTTAATCCAAAAATATGTTCCCAAGAGTGGGGGGAACTTGTTACAAATTCAGACTAGGTTGAGTTGAGAAGTGTAAATAACATTGTTTGGATCATATGGCTTTTCCCCTAAACCCTAAACTAACCCAAATCGGACTGCCAACACTCCTAATAAATAGTGCTAACATGGATTTATAGTCTTATAATGTTTACATTAAATTTTAGATGTAACAAATTATAACATAACACAAGCTATCTTAAGAAAACAACACTAGTAGCTGCTCCCATTAACAGAACCTCCAAACTAGGTGGTTGCTGATCCCACAAGACCAAATATTCATCATTGGATGCTCGTGATTTTTCAGAGAAATCAACTAGAGCATTCCCATCCCTCACAACATGGTGGATATGACAATCCCAATATCTTCCAATGAGATTATGAATGGGCATAACAAATTTTTTTATTGAAGTCCAAGGAATCAGCCATCAACCCAACAAGACCCTGCACCACATCCTGATATTGTTTTAATTAAATCAAAGATGCATTCATATGCTTTTTAGTGATATTTCTACACCTAATCATGAAACAATTTATCTTAATTATGCCTACAAGGAAATTCTTACACTTTCGTTGTTAAGAACAAGTATATAATCATTAATAAAAGGATGATATTTCTTTCAACTTCAATTATTCTTAAGGCTGCAGGTAAAAATATATAAATAAAGTAAATAAAAAAAATACACTTGGTTTACAAAAAAAAAATCAATTATCACTTATGTCTCACATTATGTATCCCTTTACAATATCAATATTGTGGCATTGCAATAATACATTCTTACCATTTACCCTAAAAAAATATATACCTCCTTCTCCTCTACATCGAATTACATGCATTCTATACACATTACATGTTATAAATAACTACAGCACACTAACAACCCACTTAAAAAGACAAAAAAAAAAACAAAAAAAAAACTACTTAAGCGGGTTCCTGATGATACATGATGATCTATTTTCAAGGTTGTCACAAAAAATAATTTAGACCAAATCACAGTGTAAGTGCACTTTCACCAATTTGCACCTAAGCCATTGTCAACACACTTTGCCCATATAAAAAAAGGTGCATTGTGCTATCATTATCCTCTATACCAAAAAAAGGAAATCAACCTACAAAACAACAGTGGATTGGATTAGTGTTGAAGTATACCTTTGAAGCGTGTATATAGCGCTATCCTATATAATTTATACAAATTCAGATTTGTACTATGTCATTGATTCCCAGCCCGTGTATCTTCAAATTGGCTTGCATTATCGCTAACCAACAATTTGGTGTATGACGTTTAACTAGGACAACCTTGGACAAAGACACATAAGCATGTCAAATTCAATTACTATAATGAAATTAATGAGCATATGTTGGACATGCCTGTGGCCTTTGACTGACATCATGACCAGTTCCTTCTAATAATGATAAAAAATCAGCTGATGGATTATGTGATAGTTGCAAAATCCAATAAGTACCGTCACACATTGGTACGGCAATATTTGTACTTAGCTCAACAGCCGTGGGCTGTTAAGCAATAATATACCAAACATGAATTTCTAAATTATTCATTAAAATAAACAATTTAAGTAGCTTAAAACTTAACAAGCATTTGAACAATGATTACAAATGAAACATAGTTTTGGTGCATACACATACCATAGTACAATCATCACAACATTCTCCATAGCTATTCATTTCTATAGATGACTCTATGCGTAACTTCTTTCCATTCATCTGCCCTTGACCTTCCATCAATGCACTCCTACATAATCAAATTAAAATAACTTAATACACTAATAAAAGTGGATAATAATCAGTTTAAATAAAAAATCTACACAATCAAAGCATCCCATACAATAATAAATACAAATTCATATCTACATACCTCAATTGTCAAAGTTTGATAACACTGGTCCTTTCTTGTTATCAATTTGCGAACTACTTAATCAACTTTAGATAATTTTCTATTGCCTGGGGGCTATCCTTTACGTGGTACATGTAATGGACATAGAATGTCAATTTTAGCAGTTTCAATGCCCTCATTCAACTTTCTTTGAAGGTCATCACCCTTACAACTTGTTATAATGGCTTGTTTTTAGCAGTCATCGACTACATCTTGCTTTTATATTCACATAGTCCATGGTGGAGAGCATATGTGAGATCCTCAAACTTAGCAGCAACTTCATCCACCTTATAGAAATGCTTGCATAATTTATCAAACCTTTGCATTTGTGGCTTCAACAAAGTCACATCATAACTGCTCTTTATGTATGTATGTCTCTATTTTATGTTTTTGCTCCATCTTCGTAAAATATATTTTGACGGCACTTCTTGAACCATTTTATTACCAAGGACACAAAGTGAATGTCTACACATAATTCCTCTAAACTCAAACAACAACCAGTTGCAACTATCATCGTGATTGTCACGATTAAATACCACATCAAAAATAGTATTCTTTGCTAACCCTCCAACTACCATATCCGCCCTCACATGGTAAGTACAAAGCATTCCCTCCACACGCTTAAGGGACGCAAAACAATCCATTCTTCCTCTAAATTCAGATTGGACCTCAACAAACTTTGCATGGGTGTACTCGAATTGGAATTATCTTTCAATGGGTGAGTTTGACCCACATTGAATTATTGAGTCCATTGATTTAAAATTTGCCGAAAATTCCTTTTCTGCTATGCTTCTCAGAGCATTATCATACTGCTTCACAAATTGATACAAGCTTGTCTTTAAGTTGATATATCCGTCAAAGAAAGCATGTATGCTCTCACTGCATTGTGTTGTTGACATCCCTGCCTAGAAATATTTCTTTAAAAAAATTGGCACCCATCTATGCTGCTCCATGTACAAACCACTCAACCAATTAATCTTCTAGTTCAAATTCTTTGATGAATGCAGACCACTTTTCTTCAAAATCATCCTTTGTTAGGGTATCATAAATAACTACTTTCATTGCATTCTTAATATTGTTATATTCAATGCAACCTTTCAGCTTCTTAGGTATTTTTTCCATTATATGCCATAGGCACCACCTATGTCGAGTAGTTGGAAAGACCGAAAGACTATCTCAATATCATTTTGCATGGCCCTGCATTGGTCTGTGATAATACCAACAGGTGACTTACCTGACATACAATGAAGTCAGGATTCAAATAGCCACACAAATGACTCTGTGTCTTCAGCTGAAATTAGACCACATTCAAGCAAAATTGATTGGCTGTGATGATTCACACCGACAAAAGCAGCAAATGACATGTCATATTTATTTGTCAAATATGTTGTGTCAAAAGTCACAACATCTCCAAATGACTTATAGGTAGCAATATCTCCAAAATACATTTTGCACATGAAAATCATCATCAACATTTATATCGTAGAAAAAATTACTATTCTCCTCTTCAATTCTTGCAAAATAATTCTTCAAAGTGCTAGTCATGACAACCATCACCCAAGAGGGAGGGTGAATTGGGTGATTACAAATTTTTAAAACATCTTTGAGAAATCATACATTTTGACATTTTCAATCAACACTTGCAGCGGAATAAGTTTAACAAAGGTACAACTATTAGATATTTCACAAATACCACTTAGGTTATAGGATAAATCAAGCATATAAATTAGATATCAAATTTTACTCAAGTATATATAATTAAGGTACAAATGTAAAGAGATAGAGTTGAGAAAAATAAACACAAGGATTTATCCTAATTCAGCAACCAACCACTTGTGGCCTACATCCAGTCCCCAAGCTTAACTTGAGATTTTTTTCACTATCTCCTAGACTTCACGGGTGCTAGGAAAACCTTTGTACATATAAGAGCGCTCCTCACACCTTGTGATACCACACCTTTGTGCTTAAGCCTCAAAATAGGGATACCTCACCCTTTACAACTTAAGGGGGATACCTCACCTTCTTTACAAACAAGGGATACCTCACCCTTTTATCTCTAGAAGGATACCTCACCCTCTTTTACAGGAAACACAAAGTATAGATGAATAGAAACTCTCACAAGAGTGGATAATGCAAATTGAAGCTCAATGGGTATAAAAGATTCACACATTTAAAGCTCAAAACAGAGGTTTATGAGAAAAGAGAGTTAAAACTCATTTTCAATACTCAAGAATGATTTTCAGATTGTTTCCCCAACCATTCTTTGATGCCCAAACACTTTCATTTATAATCCAAAGAATTTTAGAGCTGTTGGGATGGTTGAGGAGCATTAAATGCATCATTATAGCCGTTACTTTCTGTTTCTGGAAAACCTTGTTATTCGAATAACACGATGGTTATTCAAATAAATCTTTAAATAACATGTTGGGAAAAGCTTTTTGGAATGCGTTATTCGAATAACACTCATGTTATTCGAATAATCCACTTAAAACGATGAAGCGCCTTTGTTCATTTTGAATGTTTATTTAAATAAAACACGGCTTTATTCAAATAAATCCTGATCAGTTGAAATACTTGGGTTCTCTGATTTTTGCTATTCGAATAAGAGGAGCCTTATTTGAATAAATCTTGATTGATCTTAATTTTAGTCTTTACTGACTTTTGTTATTCGAATAAAGTGACCTTTATTCGAATAAACTATGTAAAACACGTTTTGTCAGCAATGAGACAATGCCAAGTGATTCCAAGTGGTCTTATATATTTTTAGTACTTTAAAATTTGTTTCTTTGGAAATCAAAAACCATTTTAAAACTTGTAAAACAAGTGTGTTATTCATGTTCTTTGAAAAACAAGTTGCAGAGCATTTGTGTGAATCACATTATACCTTTACATATTGATCTAAGTCCTATAATCTATTCTTGAAGGACCTTCGGACTTGATCTTTTGTCATCATCAATTCTTGATATAATCCAAGCTTCCAAAAAAAAAATCTTCTTCTTTAAATCTTACAAATGCTTGGAACATCTTTTCATTCTCATTTTTCTTGAGTTGAACATAGATGTGATCGTTTGTTTTCTTGTTACAATGCTCACTCTTAGACTATCCTACAAAGTATTGCTCACTTAAACAAATATAGTTAGTCCGAATTCATAATTTAATATCTTCATATGCATGATTCATAAATGTATAACTTTAGTTAGTCTAACATGCATATAAGACTTTCATAGACACATCCAAATAAGATATTTATCAATTATTAATGGATATTCTCTATATAGGATGCAACAAAGAACACTTTGCATATTTTCATTTAAATCGAGTTAAATCCAATATTAATTCATTATAACTCACATAAAACATTATTGGATATATTATATGAAGAATGTTACACATGACTCATTGCATGATTATTAAGTGAAATATAACTAGATAAAGTACATAATCATGCATGATACAATATATCTCATTAAGCGCATCTATGTAACATGATCATTAATCTTTTGTAATGCATTTGTCATTTATCAAGCACATCTATCAAGCATAAGCATCATTCTTTTTGTCTTGTATTTGTCATCATCAAAACTTATCATATTAAACTATTGGGGCAAACTTATTTCTACACAAAGCCTTCCCATCGCCTTCCTTACCAATTTTATGTCTTTCCCTGTGAACATAATTTCTAACATCTTGTTAATTAAATGATAAGTTCTCGTACCATCCCGCCTCATAAGCAAGAGACCGGACTGTCATGTGTATTCTCACCCCCATGTCATCATTCACTTGGATTGTTCTCTTCACGTGCATGCTAAGATTCTTGTTAACTTTCAACATTCTCGCCTTCATCGAGCTAAGTTCATGAGAGTGTTCAAGTATAGCAGTCCTGATGTACCATCATCCATCCCGCATCAACTTGACTGTAATTTTTGATTCACAATTAGTCCTTCTAGTTAGAAGGTCTTCAAAGTATTTGGTATTGTTGACACATGTTTTCCCTATTGTGAACATGCTAGCATAATGTCATTGACCTTACCATCATCTCCTTTTTTTGAAGTTCTATTTATGATACCAAACCTCTTTTTGTAAGCATATTTCCTATAAAATTCCTTAACATCATCCTTTGATGGAAACGACATCCCTTGTGTTGGCTCATAACTTTCAAATTTGCCATCGAAGGCATCACTCATAATGAAGTCACCTTCACATGCTTCTTCCACATTATCAACAGCCTCAGTTGTATTGAGATTGTTTGAACTCTCCATCAACTTCGATTTTGGGTTGCTACACACACTTGCAAATTATCAACTATATACTATCATGTTACAAGCATATTTCATTTGTTATCAAGTAATGCACAGTAATTATCAACATTGTCAACATTGTTACAAGCACGTACCAGAAAATGTCACTCCAATCACTAATCCTAATCCTACTACAATACTAGAGTCAATGGAAGGGAAACAACACCCACCAACCAAAAAAAATGTCACAAGCTACTAAATGCTTTATTTAATATGATAATTGTCATGTTCCCACCATATGTCTGATGTTATCAACTACTGCAATATTAATTATCAACTACATCACCTTTGTTATAATCTACTAATAGAACATCCTACCAAACTGGGAGCATGATTATTTAAAACCTCAAACTCCTCACAAACAGGAACTAGAAAATAATATCATTCAAGAAAGTTATTTGTATGCTAAACTTTTACAATCAAGAGTTTGAGAGAAACTTGCATGCTTCCATTAAAAACTCACAAGCAATGTATGAAAGTGAACCGCAAACTCTGTAATGAATTTGAAATTAATATGTCTTACTTCTATAAAGGGTTAAGTTTTATAGGAAAAAGTAGGGATGACAATGGGGTGGGACGGGACGGGACGGGGTGAGGCCCGTCACGGGTACCCATTTGTGATCCCTACGGGTAGGCGGGAGTATCCACGGATATCCGCGGGTAGTTAATAATTTAAATAAAATCTTAAAAATTACAAAAAAAAACATAAAAAAAAATAAATTTTAACACCACATACTACAACTTTATTCAACAATATAATATTCTTACAAAATTAAAAGAATATTATAAATAACAAACTAAATTCAATTATATTTTGTAATAATCAGTTTACATAAATACTATATATTTTTTCAACAAGTTTTATCATTATGGGTTCTTTCAATAAAAAATCCATTTTAAAATAATAAAAATATATGTATTTTCATCTCATCTCAAAGTAAAAAAAAAAAAAATCATAATAAATGATATATATTAAATGAAAAAATATACTTGACGGGTTTACAGGTACCCGCGAGACGGGTACTATAATCCTCGCCCCCACCCTTATTTATTAAATGGGTACCCATCCTCTGCCCCATCACGGGTAATCCCCACGGATCCCCAAAGGTATAAATAATTTTGCCATCTCTAGGGAAAAGCCTCAATGTACTAGTCTATTAAATAACTCATTAAATAGCTTCCATTAAACAATTTACAAAATTTTAGAACATATACATTGCAATAGTATATTGAAATTGTAGTGATATATCATACTACTTTCTAAATAACACTTTTGGAAGCTAAATGATATGGAAAATTAGTTACCAGTGCCTCATAGTACTAGATATGCATAAATACATGTCCAATCCAATAGGTAGTAGCAATTATAACTCTAAATCACTCTTAATTAGAAAATATAGGGATTACTACTGAAAGCATGTAGTAAATAAAATTTTTGAGAACATAACCTTAATTACTGTGAAACCAAGCAACAGGCCTTACCCTCACAAAGATGACTCAGAGATGGACAAACTGGACACACTCAATTATGATGAACCTTTTGAAGACCTTTGCCTACAATTATCACAAAGATTATGCATCAAAAAATATTTACCCAATAAAGGAGAATTATAGTAGAAATGACACAGAAAAAGAAATACAACAGTAATCCTGTATCAACAGTAGAAACCATCATAGTTTCCACTTACACTAGCAAAACTCTTGAGAATGAGTACTTACAGCAAGTGTATTTTGAAGTTTGTACAAGCAGAAGTAGTGCAAATTAAATGAGCATGGAACAGGAAAGTCAAAGCAACAAACAAAAGAAAGCTATCATGAGCATCTGAGAAAGCAAACACTAAATAATATACCTACAAGGGTTTGCAAAGTTTTGTTTGTTTCCTCACTCATTATATATGTTTTCCTTGTTTTAGAAAGAACTAGTATATATAACTAATACAAAGAATAAAATCATTAGATGAGAGCAATGGACCCATCTTCACCAACATCTAGGTTTTATTATGGAAAATTAAGAAAGAGCAATGGAAAGTAAACAAACAAATGACAATAGATAATGAGGATAGAGACCCATTCGAATAGGTCTATTCTATAAAAGTCACACTTAGACATAGAGATAAAATTAAGCTTAAAAAAGGAGTCTGGAACCATCTAGTCCAACAAAACAACTTATAATTGTAGTCATATTAATTTTTTTCACATGTGCTCAAATAAGTCTCAAATGGCTCAGTGACAATCTTAAAGGGTATAAAAACATCATTCAAAACATGTCATTACTCTTTCTCTTCTAAAACAGAATATGTTTTACCTCTACAGCAAAGCTTAGGTAAGAAACTAAGGATGCAAAGAGAACTATCTATAATTATTTCATTTCCACACTCTAAGAGGTAAGAGCCTTTCATGATCTCTCATTTTCTGCCACCAACTCAATTTAAATACTTAATGGGTGCTTTTTTTCTATACAAAAATGGATAAAAAATAATTGTGTTTACAATTCTGTCAAGATTGAAGAACATATCTTCTCAGTTGCTCTGACTACATGTACACATTTGAACCAACAAACATTGCATAAGTGCAAAAACTTAATTGTTTTAGTTAATTCCACAAACCTACGATGTTAACACCAAGAACATGACTAACTATACAGTAATTTGATGAATTTTTTTAACAAATGTATGAATCTAACATTAACAACAGACATAATCAAATGAACCAGAATAAACATATGAACAACGAAGAAAGAGAGATTTTTACCTAGCGTATAAATTTGACCATACGAACTAGAAGGGAAGAGTCACAGAGAAGACAACGGCCACGGAGAAGACAATGGCAGGATTGAGTTTTATTTTGAGAGTGATAGCTATGAGAAAGAAGCAAAATTTGTACGAATGAGATGAGAAAGAGGACGAGAGCAACTGCGTTTGAGACACTGAGAAAGACAATGATAAGGAGGATGGTGAAACTGAAAGCAAATAAATGATACCAGCGTTTGAGGGCCAGAGACGAAAATTAGGAGACTAAATTGGGAAGGAATATTGAGTGAGAATACTGATGTGAGTGAGAACGCTACTGTGAGTTACGTTCTCGGATGAGTCAACAAATTGCTCCCACGTAACATACGTTGGATGAAAATTGTACATATTTAGTTGGACGCAAAACATTTTCGTAAAGACAAAGATGGAAAAATGATCAATTCAAATTGATACCTAGAAATTGGTTTAATATGATTTTGGGTGAAAGCACAAAAATTTGATGCTTTTGTCAATTTATAATTTTATACCTTTTTTTAATTTATTTTTTTATTAATTAAACTTTTATTGTTTTTCTTCTTTTCACTTTATTTTATTATTATTATTATTAAAATAAAATAAAAGATGAGCAGAGAAAATTAGCTGTTCACAAATACAGATGCAGCTTTTAACAAAAAAAAAGGGGGGGTACGCATCAGTTGCCATTCTTTGGAGGGACGATTCTAGGCACGTTGTTGCTGGGTTAGCTAAACCAATTCACGCGTCTTATGCTGTAATGGCTGAATCACTGGCTTCGAGGGAGGCTGTGACAATGGCGTCCAATTTTGGGTGGCAGAGAATTTTTATTGTCTTGAGGTAATTGAAGCTTATAGAGGTGGAAATCAGATGTGGGAGGTAATGACAGTGGTTAATGATATTAAGGAGATTAAAGAGAATTTTCAAATTTGTGGCTTTCTCTGGGCAAACAGAGAGTGAAACTCAGCTGCCCATGAATTAGCAAGGCTTACCCTTCTCCATCAATAGCCATCGGACTGGTTGCTCAATCTCCGACCATAGGTCGCAGCTGTTGTGAAAAGGGAGCGGCGCGGATTGGGCCTGCTATGATTGTGGTTTGGTTGGATAGAGTAGAAAGTTGGTTGCTTGCTAAAGCTTTGCTTCTGTAGTGGCTGTTTCAAGTGTGACTGTGGTTCTAAGGAATTGCAGGTGGGGCGGGGTTCTTGCAGCTTCAGTAGTGGCTGTTGCCAGATTGCATGCGGTTGTCGAGTCTTTTCATTTGCGTTGTTGTAAATCTAGTTGGGCTGCGTTGTTTCAAGTGTTGGATCTAGTGTTGGCTGGGATTTGAGCTGTTGTGCTCTCTTAGATTTTTGCATTGGTAACTCGACCCTTAAGACACACAAAAAAAAAAAAAAAAGAGGATAAGTGGATGACAAAAACCAAAAATTATGTGAAAATATTATTTTCCACCATTTAATAATTTTAATTGAAAGTTCAGATAAAAAAAATATTTTTAATTCAGAGTTCATACGAAGTGAAGTGACAGCCAAGCAGGGGCAAAATTGGAATGGAAAGGTACCAGTGGTGTTGTAGCGTAGAAATTATAACAGAAGCCCATTTCTTCTGTAAAGTTACAGAAGAGAAGGTAAAGTGAAATGAAGGTAGCTGCCAAGGTGGTGGTTGTGTTCAGAGAAAGAGAGGGCTTTGCCTCTGCCATATTAGATGCTCTCCACCCTTACCCTTCCTACTCCTTCACCCGCCTGTAACTTCTCTATTTCTTCTTCTTCTTCTTCTTCTTCTTCTTTCATTGGTGTGAAATTTTGCTTAACTGAAGGGTCTTAATTGATGGGGTGGGTGTTTTTTTATTTATTATTATTTTGGTTACAGAAAGGACATCTTTGAGCTCTCCTTGGAGGGTTATGGAATCAAGGACCACAAAGCATCTGGGAACGTTTTTCACTATGTTGATGATCAGGGCATTTACCAGGTCCCCTTTTAACTCAAACACCTTTTTAAAAAAAAAAAATTGTTGTTGGGGATGTTTTCTCTAATCTTATCGGATATCTTTATGTGATAATTGTAATTAGTTCAAGAAATGGAGTTTATATGAGCAAACAAAAAAAGATACCCATTTGGCAGCAATGGAATTGATAGTTAGCAGAAGAAGATACCTATTTGGCTTCACTATTGACCTATACTTAAATTATAGAATCTCATTCAGTATTGATTCATTTGAAAAGCATAGTAAAGAGGTAGTTGAAACCTTGGAAAAATGTCTTTTGTTATTCTGGCTATTAGAAATTAGAATTACTTTTAGAAAAGGCTGCTGAAGAGTGGAGATTGAAGACCAAGAAAAAAGCAGGCCCCCCTGTAGGTTTTATTTGATATGCATTGTCGGAAATTGCATCAGTACCTGCCATTTATAATCACGTTTCAATCAGGAGGGGCTACAAATGGAACCTAGCCGGTTGTCCACCTTCCTGCTCCCCTCCCCCAACCATAAACGGGGAAATCTCTAAATTTGATCCTAATGGGACCTAATTGGTTATCCTAATTCTTTTGAAAATGTGATTGAAATAATTTACTTTGTCAACTATGAAGTATATAATTCATTGTATTGGTTTGGTTAAATTAAATAGAGGCATAAGGAAATATTTTTATTTTAGTTTTTCATGGTTTGTAATGGGAATTTAATTCTGGGATATCAAGAGAATGCAACATAATTACAAAGAAAAGCATGGAATAGTGTTAGTAACTACTGCAAGAATATAGGATCAAACATACAAATTAAACCAAGTTTAAAATTTCTGAAGAAGGTTAATATAACAGCCCTAGAAAATAAGACAGGAAAGATTGCTCGTTATGGAAGAGATAGCTATTGCCTTTCTTTACCCGAGTTTTTGATAAAAAGAATAATTTCTTGAAGGGAAGAGAAATACAAAGCAGGAGGATCAGGAATCCTCCTTTTGGAAACAAAAAGGGACATGGTGATTCCACGAAAATAAGGATTTCTTTGTTTGGTAATTGTAATCACCATTCCCTTATGAGAAGGTGGGATTTGTGATTCGAAGCTGCTAGAAATGAGCTGATGCTTATTTTTGTTCCTTTATTACAATTTAGTAGTGATAATTATGATCATAGTTGTTTGAATCAAACGATTCGATATGATTCGGCAAGCCAGCGATTCGTATCATGTGGTGAATCGCAGATGGCTTTGAATTGTGCATGTATCGTATGAATCGGTGTGATTCTGTATCACCAATACGATTCACACGATTCTATGATTCGGTGATATTTGCTTGTTTTGCTTTGTTTTCACCAAGATTCTCATCAATGAATTCAAAGGGACTTAGAGGATTAAAAAAAGAACTAAACGGGTGACTGGGCATTCACGCAAATGAGTTTTCATGCAGAGGCAGTTACTCTATTTTAGTTCTTTTCGTGTAGAGTGTTCTTGCAGTCACTTTGTTTTTTTTCTTCTGGTATAGAGTGTTCATATAGTCACTTTGTATGGCTCCAAAGGCTAAGAAGAAGGGGAAGAAGGGTGTGGAATCATGTATATTTATGTTTTTATTGATGTGTTTCTGAATCGTACGATATGTTACAATTCACAATTCAAAAATTGAACAAATGATTCACGATTTGATAACTATGATTATGATTCCATTCCATGTACCTGACATAAAAAAGGGCCATTATGTTCTTGACAAAGCCAAACACTGTGTCCGGAATAGGAATGGTCATGTAGCACATGTACACATATGAATATCATACCCAGTACAATATGGATATGGGATAAAACGTGCTAAATATTTTCTGCCATTTTGGTGTACAAGTGTGGTACTCTATTTTGAATTTCTTAGGTCATTCAATTTCCATTCTGAAAAACTTGATTCCTTGTACCAAACATGCTTTAAATCTTGATTATTGAAAATATAATATTTTTCCTCCTATTGTGTTGTTCCATGATGCCAATGCAATTGAGTCTCGAGATTGTACCACTTCTCATAGACCATTAAAATGAGAGAAGTTCTCTTTTGAATGCTCCAAACACCATAAGAATTTAGTCATAAGTAGAGGTGGTTGGCTGTTATTTGGTTGCAAAATAGTTCTAAAGTGGCTGGACTATACTTCTATGATACCACTCACTGTTGGATAAAATAATGAATACAAATACCAATGCTTAATAACAGGAGATTGTGTGAATGAGATTTACTTTTTCTCCTGAACAACAAGTTTTGCTTTTTCCTCTCTAAAGATAGAGTTTAACACTTGTAGCTGATTTTTTCACCAGTCTAAAATCATCTGGTTTTATTTGATAGTCTCTTACTTGAGGACATAATTTTTCAGATCTTTGTTCAAGATGTTTCTATGTTAAAACATTTAACAATTCAACTTAGACAACTATGAACTCTAGTATTTTCTTTAAATTTTCTGAAAACATTTGTATGCCACTCTTTCATTTTGTAAAATTATTATTTGTTACTCAATTTCTCCTTTTGTCCATG
This sequence comes from Ormosia semicastrata, assembly GCA_029884595.1. NCBI lineage: Eukaryota > Viridiplantae > Streptophyta > Magnoliopsida > Fabales > Fabaceae > Ormosia > Ormosia semicastrata. The sequence continues at coordinate 7,725,410 of JAQQTO010000040.1, forward strand.
AGCCCTCGAATGAAATGATATCAAATTTCACTTTTCTTTTTTGTGGCTTTGGGGCATCATTATTTTGACCATCTTGCATTCTAAGGCAGGAGTGGAAGCAATAGGCTAAATACCCTGTCCTTTCTCTAATTCTCATATTGTAAAGAACTAGCTTTGCATTTCATTTCAAAATTAAGAATACCAAATGCCAAGAGTGGTGGACTTGTTTTCACAGACCAATGGCTAGTTACTATTACTTATTAGAATGTATGCTTATTTATTTGTTACTATTATCTATAAATTTTGGTGCCAATGATTTGCTACTTGCAGTTCCGCTTTTCTACTAATTTTGTATTACTTTAAAGCTCCTACTTTGAGCAAGTAGATATGCAATTGCAAAAATGTTAATGGTTAAACTTTACAGATTAACATTATATATAATTTCTTATCCTTGCTTTTTAGTCTTCCTTCTAGACATACATCTGACTCTGTTAAACTCTGATTCTGTAAAGAACTAGCATTACATTTCATTTCGAAATTAAGAATACCAGATGCCAAGAATGGTGAATCATTCTTTCAGAGAACTATAACTATTTGCTATTCCTTATTAGCATGTATACTTATTTATTTGTTACTAATTATCAATTAATTTTGGATTTTTGGTGCCAATGATTTGCTGCTAGTATTGCAGTTCCACTTTTCTAATAATTTTGTCTTTGGAGTTCCTACCCTGAGCAATTAGTTTTAAAAACATGTTCATGGTTAAACCTTACAAATTAACTTCCAAGATAATTTGTTATCCTTGCACTTTAATCTTGCTTCTAGACATACATCTGATTCTGTTAAACTCTTCATATCCAGGTGTCAGTCTTGGTTATGCAGCATTATGAGCCACCAGTACTTGCATGTGCTCTTAATGAGGTCCTTAATAAAATTGTCGGAGATAACACATCCATGATGCCTACACTTTTGGTACCATTTTTGGTGGCATCATCCAAGGTTAAAGGGCAAAGTAAATCCCTAAGATCAGTTGAAAGCAAAGCTTTAGTTTATGGTATACAGATAGGTCAAAATACAGACATAATGCAGGCTGTACTCAACAAAACCCAGGAGCCACCATCTTCATTGCGGATTCAGCATGAAACTTTGGCATGTTTTCTTCACTTTGTTCGTGTAATGAAGTTACCAACCTTTTTTCTAATTGGACAAACTGGTCAACATTCGGACAATAAATCTCACAAAGAGCTTGAGGTATTCATTTTTCTTATCACTTTTAAAGCACATGATTTTATTTAATTTCCTTGAAAAACTGTCCATTATTTGGAGAATGGTTGGCCTCAATGGATAGTGTGCCATCTGGCAACCTTACTTTAAAATAAACAGGGGACTGTTGAATTAACTGTACTATTTTCATTGTGCAACACAGCAACAACAAAAAATTCTTCCTTTTTCTTCTACAATAAATGGGTGTATGTTCAAGTTTCAACAGCTAATTATTGGTGGTTTGTGCCAGATAATTTATGTAATAGGTGAGATTTTGGCTAGCTGTACTGGTCTGCAGTTTTCAGAAGGCAGAGTAATATGGAATCTAAAAAAGGCATCAAGGGAGAGCAAGGAGCCATGGCGTGCATTATATGGTTGAATCATGGGTCATTTACATGCTGACATGCAGAGTGATTTGGTCGGTCTGATTCATAGAACCATTGGTCTTTCTGTATTAACTGTTTTCCTTAAACATTTTTATAAGAGAATTTTTTTCCTTATTTTCTTGGTACCTCCTCGAAATATCTTGTAAGGTCTTTGTCAGTGGGGTGAATGCTGCCATAGCATCTAGCTGCATGTTCTTTGTAGACATGTGGGTTTTTCTTGTATTCATCCAAGTAGTATACTCATTGTGCTGCTTTGATGCCTAAAAGAGATCAAGATGGGAGCCACGAGTTTTATATTTTGTTTTTTGTATTAGAAATACATTATAATCTCTCTCTCTCTCTCTCTCTCTCTCTCTCTTAAGAATCTCTGTTGATTAGTCACAACATGGATCTATAATATTATCAATAATGCTTTTGAATGATCTCTACAGCAGAAGATGATCTGAAAAGCTTTACTTTGGTACCCTTTGGCCTGAGTAGGCTACACTATGTAAAGTGTTCTGAAACATCTTTTAAAGTATGTTTCCAATTGCTAATTTTAGGAATTTACTTGATTTATAAATTAAATTTTTTGTTTAAATTTTTTTAAAATATGATTTGATTTGATTTAATTTTTTTAAAAAAATTTAAGTTGTGTGTGTTAGAAATCTACTCAAATTTGGTTGGATTTGAGTGAATTTGACTTTAATTTTAATTATTTAAATTCACAATCATGCTCATTTTTATTTATCCATTTTATTTATTCTAATTAAGGGTAAGAAAGTAAAATTATTAAAACAAAGGAAAAATTTATTCAGTTTTAAGGTGTTTCAAAGGAAAAAAAAGACTTAGCAGTTAGTCTCTGTCTTCCATTCTTCTCTTTTTCTTCTTTTTGAACTCTATTTTTTTCGTGGCTTCTTTAGAGTGGTAGAGGTATTGTCTTTCTCTTGTAACAATAACTCTTACCATCATTCTTTTTATGTTTTTATACTTTTCATTTTAATAACTCGTTCAAATATGTTAGATTAAGTTGTTTCTATTGTCTTTTTTATTTTTTTTGTCTCTTTTTAGGTATTTTTTGTTCCCAATGTTTTGGTAGTTTATATAAGTTTTTTTGTGATTTTTTTATTTTCACAGTCTTACAAGTAGATGAGATATTTAGATCTATTTTGAGAAAGGGAGGAGATACAATCTTTAAACTATAGCACTCTTCGTGTTGGACTTCATTGGAAAAGATATTTAGTTATCGATAATCTTTGAATGAGTCGCATAATTTTCTTCCAAATTTTAATTCAGAGTGTAAATTGTATTTGTTTCTTTCTCTTAATAAATATGATATTTCTTGTTCAATTTGTAAGCGCTTATGGGCTTTTATTAAAACAATAATTCATCTTATTTGTTAAAAGAATGGATTTGTAAATCAATTTGAATCTTATTTTTACTGGATTTGCTATCATAATAGATATTGTATGAGCATGAGTTGTTAAACATTTATTAATTTTTATTTTTCAATAAATATATAAAAATTCATTAAATATAATTAATAATTAATAAATATTTGACAACTCACGCTAAATACCGATATGCTTAAAAAGGATTTGGTTCCTCTAAATAAATTTCATTTCTAAGTATCAAAGTCATTTCTATTTTTTACATTAAGTTTCAAACATTAAAATTAAAATTAATTCAATTCAAATCAAATTAATTTTAATATGGGTCTTTGTAACCAATATCGTTAAGACAAGTAATTAAGAAGCATTTAATATTTTTCATTGAATCATCCTAATTATTTAAAGAATAAAGTATTAAATATTTTTGAATTCTCAAAATATTAAATAGTTGTATTTTTTTAATAGTTTTAGATTTTATTTTCTTAACTAGTGTCTTTAGGGTATAGTTGTTTAACTCGGACCAGCCCAAGCAATTAAAGCGTGAAACTCGTAACATGGTTTCTAGACCAGCCCGGTTCTTGCACATTACAAGTTAGCTTGCACATTACAAGTTAGCATAGTGACTTGGTCAAACTCGGATGACCCAAATTTTTACATATATAAAATTTTAAAATGATTACTTGTAGGATTTGAACTTGGTACATAAAGAACCTTTGTAATTAAATGTATTATGTCATTAGATCATATGTTTTTATTGAATTATATTCTTAGTTTTTTAATTTATATTATTATCCAATTAATCTAATTTTCAAACATGATGCTAAACTATTATCATTGTTAGTTTGGTTACATTATATAACTATTTTTCATATTGTTTATTTTATTATATTATTTTTTCATAGTGTTTTTTATATGAGGTATTTTTTATATAATATTTTTTTTTATCTGAGTTTTCTAGTTTGACCGCTTGACCTGTGGTCGGACTGCTGACCCAGTGACCCGGCCTTCTGACGACTGGGTCAACCTCCTGTCTAGATTATACAACTATGCTTTAAGTCACTACTTAGCAAAAAAAATTTAGTATTAAGAATGCCACAAAACATTGTATGTCAAGTGATTTGTAAGTATAAAAGTGTAAAATTTAATTTAAAAAGTTATGTTAATCTCTAAAAGAAAAAAGAATAGTATTAATATAGATTTGAGTTCATGGAGAAACCCTTATCTCTATATGTGAAAACATATCAACCATTCAAAACATGGTTTGAATATTTAAATATGTGCACATTATAAAAAATTTTGGTGGATATGTTATAGTATATAGAGTTTATCGCGACCTTGAATCTATATTATCATAATTCAAAAAAAAAAAATAAACCTCATCCAATTATTGAAACTATTTAGCATTGGTAGTTTGGTAGGAAGATTCGTTTAACATTTCAAGTTTCCAACACACTACTAGAAAACAAAAAGTTTAGGGCGACTCTCCCTATTTTTAAGTAAGGATCAACAAGAATATATTGGAATTAGAAATTGAATACCAATGGACATTCTAAATTTGAAATCGTGTCCCCAATTGGTCACAACACAACATAACACTAAAATTTTAGGTGTATGTATACTAGAATTGAAACATTTGATGATGAGAACCTCAACAAAAAAAAAAAGTGAAGAAAGAAATTAATGCTTCATAACAATCCTGCTCCCCAAAACCCAAAACCCACTCCCAAAAAAAATAAACCCTCCACCACTTAAATCAAATCAAGTTTCCTTCTCCATGGCATAGAAACAATAACCCAATGATCATGAGGATGAATCTTCTTCGCAATAAGAATAACAAGTTTCATTTTCTTTTTCATTTCTAGGAAACGAGGAAGAAATTGCACCCTCATCTGCTGCCACCCAACAAAAAATCTATTTCCAAAATCCCTCCACCACCTTCTTCAAAAGAAGACTCATCTTCTAAAGACAAAGAACCCACTCCCTAAAACCCTCCACCAAGTCTGAACCCCCACCTTCAACTTATGAGAATATGAGATTGTTGTTGAAGTGTGCCCTCGAGAACTAGCAAGTGAAGGACACTAAGAAGGCAAAGAAGGAAAAGACTCCAATGACTATAGGCGGTGGTCGTGGCGGGAAAAAACCTTCATTTGAGAGGGTTTGGAATGAGGAAGATGAGATAAAGATTTTAAAGGGTTTGATTGACTTTAGTTTTAAGATTGGTCTGGACCCTTGCATGACGACGAATGCTTTCCATGATTTCCTGAAGAAATTGAAATCCTTGTACACAATGACTTCCACCTTCCAACTGAAAGAGAATATTCAAAGGTTGAAAAAGAAGTTTGAGAAGAATGACGACAGAGGGACCAAGTTCAAGAAAGACCACCAAGAGATAGCTTTTCAATTAGTGAAGAAGGTTTGGGCAAATAGAGTTTTATAAGATTGATGACATTACTCAATTGAGAATGGAGTACTTGGGAAATTCCACCTTTAACATGGAAGTTTAATTCCAAGATAATAGAGAGGTAGTGTTCAGAACTAGATTCTGAGGTTTACCTGAAGAGGTGATAGGTGGTTAATTCCCCCATGGCGCAACTCCTTCAATGGTGGAGTGAGGAGGTAGACACCTGCAAAAGGCACTCTGACACTCAAATCAGTAGTTGTGTAAGAAGGGTAGAGTGCAATGGAAATTGAGTGTTATCTTTCTTGCTTACTGTATTTATATGAGCGTGTGGGGGGGTTTAGCGTTTGAGCATTCAATGTGTGTCGAATGCTACTACTTGGGATCGTGGTGACAGGATCATGGGAGACAAGATCACGGGGTCAGGGTCGCAAGGCCACTACCCTTCTATTTTTACTTACTTGCTCGTACGGGATATGATCAAGATTTGTTCCTGCCGTTATGCTTGGCATTTTGGCTTCTTCATGCGCACTATACGCTTGGGTGCCAACTTGGAGGGTCGGGTCGCTCTAGTTCTTTGGGCCCATAATCCGGTCCAGAATAGTTGCCCCCAGCTCGGTGCTTTGGTTGTATAGTAAAGTGTCGAGGTACAAACTCAAATGGAGCACACAACGCCTAATAGGTAAAGGGATTCGAGTTGCAACGTTGATGTCGGGTTTCATGATACTTTTCCCAAAGGGTAGAGGTCCGTGATGTATGGTGATAGGTTGCTGGGTCAATGAGCAAATCTGGGATCCGAGTTGGATCGCTCAATTTGCATTATTGTTCCATTATCCGAGGTCTTAACGAGTTGTCCCCATGTAGTATACTCATTGTGCTTGCTTTGATGCCTAAAAGAGATCAAGATGGGAGCCACGAGTTTTATATTTTGTTTTTTGTATTAGAAATACATTATAATCTCTCTCTCTCTCTCTCTCTCTCTCTCTCTCTCTCTCTCTTGAGAATCTCTGTTGATTAGTCACAACATGGAACTATAATATTATCAATAATGCTTTTGAATGACCTCTACAGCAGAAGATGATCTGAAAAGCTTTACTTTGGTACCTTTTGGCATGAGTAGGCTACACTATGTAAAGTGTTCTGAAACATCTTTTAGAGTATGTTTCCAATTGCTAATTTTAGGAATTTACTTGATTTATAAATTAAATTTTTTGTTTAAATTTTTTTAAAATATGATTTGATTTGATTTAATTTTTTTAAAAAAAATTAAGTTGTGTGTGTTAGAAATCTACTCAAATTTGGTTGGATTTGAGTGACTTTGACTTTAATTTTAATTATTTAAATTCACAATCATACTCATTTTTATTTATCCATTTTACTTATTCCAATTAAGGGTAAGAAAGTAAAATTATTAAAACAAAGGAAAATTTTATTTAGTTTTAAGGTGTTTCAAAGGAAAAAAAGACTTAGCAGTTACTCTCTCTCTTCCGTTCCCCTCTTTTTCTTTTTGAACTCTATTTTTTCCATGGCTTCTTTAGAGTGGTAAAGGTGTTGTCTTTCTCTTGTAACAATAACTCTTACCATCATTCTTTTTATGTTTTTATACTTTTCATTTTAATAACTCGTTCAAATATGTTAGATTTATGTTGTTTCTATTGTCTTTTTTATTTTTTTGTCTCTTTTTAGGTATTTTTGTTCCCAATGTTTTGGTAGTTTATATAAGTTTTTTTTGCGACTTTTTCTGTTTTCATAGTCTTGCATGTAGATGAGATATTTAGATCTATTTTGAGAAAGGGAGGAGATACAATCTTCAAACTATAGCACTCTTCGTGTTGGACTTCATTGGGAAAGATATTTAGTTATCGATAGTCTTTGGATGAGTCGCATAACTTTCTTCCAATTTAGAGTGTAGATTGTATTTGTTTCTTTCTCTTGATAAATATGATATGTCTTGTTCATAACTTGAGAACTCCAGCTCTAACTACCTCTTTCATATGTGAATTTAATCTTTTTTGAGGTTGTTGAGATGTTTTAACATTATTCACTAAATGTATTTTATGTGTACAAATTAATATACTAATACCTTTTATATCCTTTAATGTTCATCCAATTGCATTTTTATGCCTTTTAAGTACTTCTATTAACATACCTTATTATTCTCTAATAAGAGTCGAAGAAATTATCACAGGAAAACTTTGCTCTTCTCCCAAAAATGTGTACTTCAACTCAGCAAGTAATGACTTTAGTTCCAGTGTGGAAACTTCTTCATGGGTATTATCATTTATGGGTTTTTACTCTTCGAATCTCGACTTCCATCTTTTGTATTCCATTACCTGTGTACAGTCAAGTAAATAGCATACTTTAGAAATATTATCATCTAATTGCATTCCTAAATCAAATGAATTGATTAAACAAATTTCTATTGGGTAAGAAGAACTCTTGGTTTGAAGATGATCATCTATGATGGCCTCAATCCCTTCAACTTCCTCCTTTTTGTCATAGACTTCCTGTGGTTGCTTGCACATGTTGAAAACATTATGCTCCAGTGTCATATTTCCAAATGTTAGCTTCACCACTCAATTTTTGCAATTTATCAAAGCATTAGATGTTTCTAAAAATGGGCGACCTAAAATAACAGGAATTGACTTGCAACTATTAACCATAGGTTCAGTTTCCAAGACAATAAAATTCATAGGATATATGAATTTATTAACTTGTACTAACACATCTTTCACTATTCCTTTTGAAATTTTAACTGATCTATTAGCAAGTAAAAGAGTTATAGAAGTTGGTTTTAACTCACTCAAGTTGAGTTGCTGATAAACTGAATATGGAAGCAAATTAACACTAACACCAAGATCAAGTAAAGCTCGTTCAATTTTATGTTCTCCAATAATGCATGAAACTATAGGACAACCAATATCTTTATATTTCAACGCATTATTGTTTTGAAGAATGAAGCTTACCTGTTCAGCCAAAAAGGCTTTCTTTTTCACATTTAGTTTCATTTTAACAGTGCATAAGTCCTTCAAAAATTTGGCATAAGAGGGAACCTATTTGATAACATCTAATAGAGGAATATTGACCTTTACTTGTTTAAAAATTTCAAAAATTTCAGTGTTGTGGTTCAATTTACTTGAAGTATTTAATGCTTAAGAATATGGGGGTGAATGCGAGAGTTTGATCTCCTTTTGGCCAGTTGGCTTATTAACTTGTCCTCAAGCAAAAATTAAAGTCAAACCAAGATGTGGGATCAAAAGACAATAAAGAATAAGGAACCCGAGAAAATAATATCCAAGCAATAGGCTAAGGCAAGCAAAGAATCTGAGAGGTAATCAAAATCAAGTCCAATTAGAGGCGAAGTTCTCAAAAATCATGCATCATCACTGATTGTATTAAGTTCACTCTATTAACCACACTCAGAGTGTTTAAGGGTGAAGACAATGCGCTCAAAATCCATCAAAGAAAATGCACTTCCATATGCTTGATAAGAAACCAAATTTCCACTAATAATCAGCATGCATGCAAGAATCAAAAGGTCTTTTAAGGGTTGTAATGGGGCCATGGGAATGATGTTAGGTAAGGAAAGGAAAGGAAGATATGCACAAAGGGCTCATCAAAATTTTCAATAAGCACAAGTAATCCAATAGAACTTAAATGGAGCAAAGACAATTTTTCAATCAAAAGCATAACTCCACATTTCAAAGAATTTTCTTCCTTACTTTTCCTTTTCCTCTTTCTTCTCTTTTTCAAGCTTTCAACTTATGATTTTCTTTGATTTTTTTTTTTAGAAAGAAGAACCTCAAATACATATAATTCCCAACACAACCTTCAAACAACTTTCAAGCCCAATTCGCTCCATTTAATATTCTAAATGATAACCAACAATGTTTCAGCATAGGTATCAAGAAAACAAGTATGCAGTAGGCTCAAAATGGGCAACTAAAGGATGAAAGTGTAACAAATTCAGAAGGCCAGAAAAATACCTAAGATGCCTTAATCATATTCAAGCATGCAACCAAAAATTTCGCCTCAAAATGGTTTCAAATCAAGTTCTAGAGCACAAGATCAATGAGGAATATCACTCAACACAAAGAATGGGAACAAAAATCATGTATTGCATATATCCTATATAGGCTCAAAACTCACATTTAGAGGTTTAAAAATTCAATGAGAAGCACAAATTCAGAGAACATATGCTAATTATCAACTATCAAAAGATCACCTCTACTATCAAATTAAAACAATGCCTATAGCCAATCACAAGAATCAACAAATTGGGTTCCAAATCAATATATCATCTCAAAATCCTCAAAAGAGAGGGGCACAAGTTCAACCAAAAACCCAAGAGATATGATGGTGTGAAAATGCAACATGAAAATGCAATGCAAAATAAGACATGAGAATGCATGAGACTAATGAAAATGAAAATATGAAAATGAAAATGAAAATACCCGAATCCCCCCCAAGCTTAGAACTTACATTGTCCCCAATGTAAAAATCTTAAACTAGAGAAGGGATAAAAGAAAAGAACTCACTGCGGTGGTGGAAAATCGTCTGGTGTTCAATCCATGGGTTTGGTGTGGGAACCTTCTGACTTCACTTCTTCTTCTAAATTTAACTTCAAAAAGGGTCAAACCTAAACAAAATCCAAAAGACAAACATCAAAACAACAATCTAACATACAAAATTAAAAGAAAAAGATGAAATTAAAATAGAAAAATAAGAAAACTTGGGTTGCCTCCCAAGAAGCGCTTGTTTAAAGTCATTAGCTTGACTTTGGTCTAGTTTTTGTACTCAGATGATGTCAATGGAGTAATTACCTGCAGAGAGTCAAAGAGAAATCAAGAACGTAAGAACCAAATAAAAGAAAAATATTTAAAATAATTAAATTAAAAATTAAATTAGTATTCTAGTTTTTTTTTAAGGGGAAAACAACGTCAATTAATCATTATCAATGTATCAAAGGGCATTGCCCAATCCTAGAAACAAGGAAACTACTCAGACATAGAGAAAAAGGAATCAGAAAACATTGTTTAAGAACATCCAAACCCGTAATCCAAGAGAGAAGAGGGAAGAAAGATCATGAACAAAAGCCAAAGCCTCCAATGTGCCTCTCCTAAAACCCAGCTCCCCCCATTGTATTCAGAACCCCCATTTATAAACCTAGGGTTTTCGTGGGCCAAAAGCCCCCAAAAGAAATAAAAACAGAAAAATAAAATCTGTTGCGCGCCCCGAACCACGGCCGTGGTGGCCACCACGGCCAGGTCGTGGTTGGTTCTGAGTTGGAGATTTCATTGCTGCTGTCTTCAAACCACGGCCGTGGTGTAGACCACGTCCAGGCCGTGGTTGGTTCTGGAATGGCCTTCCAAGCTCAATATGACCCATTAGACCTTCGAATCTGGAAAAGTGCTCAACATGAAAGTTGTAGATTTGGATCTTAGCTATCAACCATCAAAATTTCAGCTCATTTGACAACTTGTAGCTCGATATATGTCATGAATAGTATACAAAGGTCAAGCTGTCAGGATCAGCACCCTAGTTCTTGCTTCAACTCCAATTTGAGTTATCCAAACGTGTGATCGGGCCGTTGAGGTCTTCATGAAAGTTGTAGATAATTGTCTTATCTTTCCCTAAATTAGTTCCATAAAGCTCCAACTTCAATCATGCAAGCTTCCATTCATTCCAAGGCCAATTCAACATTAATCCTGCACAAGAACACCAAAAACACCGCAGTTATCCGAACTAAGGGAAAAACAAACCAAAAGGGAAACTAAAATGCCTAAAATGCTCAAGAATGCATGCAAAACAAGAACAAAATATGATGTTGTTTCACACACATCACAACTCCTTCCTTATCTTGGGGAATTGATTCATCATCTTTCTCACAAGATTCAGGAATTTGTTTTTCAATAACTTTTTCACTACTAAGAGTTATTACTGACTTGACTTGATCTATATGTTGACTTTCTAAACTACCCTCATTTAGACTATACTGACCCTTGGGATTCAGTTGAGGTTAATAAAGAAATATTCCTTTCTCGTGAATATTGAGTGCAAAAGAAAGTTTAGTAAAAGTATCTTTTATGTCAATTATGGCTTGAGTGTTTTGATTATTAATGGCCTCTTGCTTTTCCATGAATACGTACAATGTTCCTTCAAGGTTTTTCTTATATGGTGGGACATAAGATGTATACCCTTGAGAAATTTGAGAGTGCTATTGTTCTTGAGGAGGTGATGGTTGCATGAATTATGCATGATTATTGTTCCTCCAACTGAAATTTGTGTGATTTCTCCATCACAGATTGTATGTATCTAAAAAAGAAAAGGTAAATGACTTTTTAAAATTATTCATTACATTTAATTACTCATGTACAACTTCTTTAAAAATAGGAATCCTTGGGCATTCATTTGTTGAGTGTCCTAAGTCATCACAAATGCCATAAATTTCTTCATTTTGCACATATTTAATTTTTTTTACTTTCCCTGATTCTATAGCTTCAATCTTTCTAGCCAAACTGGCGAACCTAGCATTTAGATCTTATTCTTGACTAAGGTGATATTTTCCTTTACTAGCACTTGCAAGATTAGATCTAATTGAATTTTTAGAAGGATTAGTATCATGCCAAGATTGAGAATTCTCAACCAAATTATCTAAATATTCTAAAGCTTCTTCAAGTTCTTTATCAAGAAACTCTACACTGCATATTGTTTCCACAAATTATTTAGTTTCAAGTGTTAACTCTTCATAAAAGAAGCTAATAGTGTGTCATTTTTCAAAACCATGATGTGGGTAAGAATTTAACAAATCTCTAAAACGTTCCCAACATTAAAAATATGATTCATTTGAAGTTTGGGAAAAATTTTGGATTTGTCTTTTCAAAGCACTAGTTTTATGTGTTGAAAAAAATTTCTTTAAGAACGCACTTTGCATTTCTTGCCATGTGCCAATTGATATTAGTTTCAAAGCGTTAAGCTAAGTTTTTGCTTTATCTTTCAAAGAAAAAGGAAACAACTTAAGCTTAACAATTTCTTCAGTGCAATTTTGATCATTGAAAATGATACATACTTCCTCAAAGTCTTTTAGATGTAAATATGGGCTTTCAGATTCTAAACCATAGAAGTTAGGAAGTAATGAAATCATACCTGACTTAAATCTAAAATTGTTAGCATTGAATGGAAAGATAAAACATGATGGACTAGAATTTCGAGGTAGTTGCAAACATTCACGCATGGTTTGTAACAGTTGATTTTCATGTTCATCATGTACACTTTGATTTTCAGCCATTGTGTCAATTATATGTCGTTGTTATTCAAACATATCAGTATATAAAGTACTAGAATTAATTTTAACCAAACGACCAGAATTTGAATCACGATACTAGTTAAGCATAAATAAGTGACTTAAAATAGAAAAGAATATGTACAAGTAGGTGGCGTAAACTAGCCATCAAATATGATAAAACTATAAAATTAAAAGAGTAGGGAAATAATATACCAGATGGTGAAGTTTACTTAAAGAAAGAAAACCCCAATAACTTTATTCTTCAAATCAAGTCCCCGACAACGGCGCCAAAAACTTGATGCGAAATTTGTATTGTTACAAACTCAAGTGCAGGTTGTCTCAAGTAATAAATTCTCGGGAGTCCGAGGTCGATCCACAGGGAATTGATGAAGAAAATTCTTTGAGGTAAGGAAAAGATTAGTCACAACAATAAAGGTGATAAAAATTGTTCACAAATGAAAATGATTTGTTTGGGTTAGGACATCCACTCTTGGTAAATAAATTAATGACAAAATTAATTCTATAACTCAATTAGAATCCATGCATAAAAGAGGTTTCAATCAGAAAATATAGCATTCAAAGTTCATTAAAGATTATATATGTAATTATATTATGGTTCTTTTAATTATCTATTAACGCCAACACTTGTAAATGGGTGTCGCAACCGTCCCGAAGGGCGTCGCGAAAATAAGAAAAGAAAGAGGAAGAAATGACCTCGGGGTGTTGGGAGTCGCCACCAATCGCTTTATCCATTAAATGGAATAGTGCAATTGGACACCTAAAAAATGGTCTACGTTTCAGAGTTTGAGGTTCGGGGGTTGATTACGGGTAGGGAAGGTGTTAGCACCCTACACCGTCCGTTCTAAGAACGGTTACCTATTTAATCTAATGTTATTTGTAATATTAATTAAATTAGTCCTTCAAAAAAAGAAAGAAATATTTTTTTTGTTTTTACTTTAACATGTCCCATTTTGTCAAGCATAATATCAAGAATGATAAATGACTAAGACCAGAAATGGGTGGCTAAATAGCCATTATTTTGAAACAAATTCTAAGTTTACAACATATTGTATAAAAGTGGTGAATCAAAATTTTATTTTTTGAAGAGAAGTAATTTTCAAAATAAAATGACCAAATAAAATCTCATTTATAATAATAATAATAAAAATTTAGGCACAATGAGATTTTTGTAGTAATTTAAAAAAAAAGTCTTCATAAAAAATAAAACTTTAATTCACCACAATCATAATGTTGAAACTGTATGAAATTGTTCACTTTTATTTGAATATTTTATTTTACAAAAAAAAGTTTTATTTTGGTTTATAAAAAAAAAATTGTATTTTAGTTTACATAATTATTTTAATTTTGATGTGGGGATTAGACCTACAAATTCTCGACAAAATCCAATATAAAACCTCAAGATTATCGGGAAGAGTGTAATCTGATCGGCGCTCCGATCCTCTCCCAAATTTTCCATCATAGGTGAGTTTTAAATCACTTAATTTACAATAATTAAATTAAAGTTACATATCAACCTCATAAAAAAATTTAATTAATGAAAAAAGTGTATTAAATTAAATACAAATAATGTAAATTCCAAATTAATAACTACAAATCAATCCAAATAATAGATGAACAAGATAAAAAAACAAACAAAACAGAGGCCCAAACCAAGAAAACGAAAGGGCCCAAATGAGAAAAAAAAAAGTCCAAACTTATTCAACAGCCCACAAAGAAAAAAAAAGGAAGCAGCAAATACAAAAAAGCTTCAGACATAGATTATGAATCAGAAAAAGAAATAAGAAAAATGGGAGGGGAAGAAGAAACTCACGATCGGTGGAGGACAAGGGAGCAGGGCGGCGCAACGCGAAGACGGCAGCAACGTGGTGGAATGCCGGCGTCGAGGCGAGAGGTGGCACAGACAGGAGCGGAACTTCGATTTTTCGACGGCTTCCCGGATCTGGCGCGCGGAGCAGGGGCGTGTCGTGGTGGAGCCGGCGACGGATCTGTGCTGGTCGGACTGGCGCGGTGCGGGCAACGGTGGAGAGAGAAGGGAACGACGCGTGGGTTGCAGGGGGGCTGGCGAGGTTCGCGGCTGGGCAGTGCTCGGATCCGAGCGGGGCGGCGACGCGTTGCAGGGACGGTGGGTTGTGGCCGGCGACACGGTGGAGTAGTTCCTGGGTTGTTTTGCTTGGTTTAAATGTGGATTTCTGGTGATGGTTTTTGGTTGAAAGATGGATGTTGTGGAGGATGATGGTGGGTGGCGAAGGGGTGAGAAGAGGTTATGGTTTGATGAAGGGATGGTGGCTGTGAAAAAAGATTGTGAAAATAATGGAAATTTGGGTGTGGCAGAGGATGGTTTTGGTGGTTGAAGGAAATTGGAATGGCTTGATTGTTGAAGATGAAGATGAATTGTGGGAGGGGATTTTCGTATCTGTGGGAATTTTTTCCTCCTTTTCGTATGAATTTTTAAGTCTGTAATTGCTTTCTCTTTTTTTGTTTCTGAATGATTGCCTCTGAACGATTGAATCCCCCCTCTTGTATTCTTCTTCTCCTTTTTATTCTGCTTGAGATGCCATTACCAATTGATTTGCACTAATTTTCATTCAATTTGCAACGATTGGAATACCAATGGGAAAGAAAACTGACAAAAGTTTTTAATCCAATTTAGTGTAGTGTTTATGGAGGCTAGAGTGCAGCACTGGAAGGGAAGGGAAGGGTTGAGATGGAAAATGGGTTATGGGTTAAAAACGAAAATGGGTTACGGGTTGAGATGGGAATTGGGTTGGGTTGACCCGTAGTGACAATTTTTTCTCTTTTTTTCTTTTTTTTTGTTTTGTAAAGAAAGAAATTAAATTAAATAAAATGAAAATGAAAATAAATAAATAAATAAATAATGGATAAAATTGGGTATCAACAATGGGTTTAAGCATTCATTGTGCCAATTCTTTGTCTACAACAAATCAATATCTTCACTTTACAAGGAGAGTTTCTAAGTTGATTGGAAACAAAATACAACACATAATATCCACTTGATAATATAATATTCTAGCACAAGAAAGAAATTAATCTAACATTATTTCATTACCAATAGTTTCACCCTTTCGCCCAAGGAAAATGAAAATTAATTACTCATGAACAAGAAGAAATAAAGAGAGAAGAAGAAGAAGATGAACATAATTTCTATTTAGAACAAAAGAAAACTACAACAAATAATACAAGAATAAGATCTTGATCTCTAAACCAAGATGCCTCTAATGAGCAACTGATGCAGCATTTTATAGAGCATGAAAAGTACAAGATGACAATGAAGTTGTTGAATGAGTGGGTGGATGATTGGTGGATGAGTAGAAGATGACAATGAAGTTGTTTAATGAGTGAGTGGATTATGGGTTGAGTGAAAGATGACAATGGAGTTGTTTAATGAGTGAGTAGATGATGGAAAAATTATTGTCATGCTAGTCTTTCCACCTGCACCAACCAATTCAGCTGTCTTCACATAACTATAACTTTGTCATAACGTCATTATCTTGAGAAGTGGTCTTTATGAGAGTTAAAGGGTTTTGTCTTAGCTTTCAATGCCACTGGTTTCAATCTAAGCCAACTCCTACAGCCTAACTTATGGTCCAATCTGTGCACATTATTCAGGTTCCAGTAACAGCACCTTTGTTCTGACTTCTAATCCTAATCTAACTGAATAGACATCCGAATCTACTCTTATATTCTTCCTGAAAGTTATAGATTTGGGTCTTAGCTTTCATTTGGATTTAGTTTGATGTCAATTGAACTCATATAGCTCAAGAAATGGGTTGATAAGTACGCAGAGGTCAAGCTGCCAGATCAACATTCTGGCTCTTGCTTCCACTTCAATTTAAATTATCCAAATGTGTGATTATGCTCTTGAGGTCTCATGAAAGTTGTAGAGAATTATCTTAACTTTCTTACAAGATCAGAATCATATCAATTAAATATTTATAAATCAGATTATAGCTAATTTATTGAACGCTACTAAATAGACAAATTAAGATCAATTTATGCAATAATTCATTCAATGATCCAATTAAACTTAATATCATAAAATGTCATAAAACTAACTTAATTAAGCTCAATTAAATCTTAAGAAGCCTAGTAAGAGGATAATTAAATAAACAAAATATATTGCTATCACTAGGCTCGGATATAGAGCCTAAAAGTGTGTGAGATGAAATATATATGTGTTAAGAATCTAATATACAAACCAACAAACTACCCATCCAATTACGAAACAAAGCAAAGAAACATAATATAAAAAAAAATCCTTTAACCTAAGGTTCAAGAATACACATTAACAAATTACATAAATAACATTAAAAAGCAGCTACAACATTAATAAAAAAAAATACAAGACAATGGCATAAAAGAAAATATAAAGGTTATAAAATTCGCACAAATCACTTTAAAAAGGCTTGACTCTCTAAGCATCCCAAGTGGAGTCGTTATCTGTCGCGACCGGGACAACGATGAAAGGCAACAAAAAAAATTAAAAACCAAATAATCAAAGGAGTCGTCACCAACTTTATTGGGTTAGGAAAAAGTTTAAAACGCTTAAAAATTTTAGAAAACAAGTCTTCACAAACCTTATTAGGTTCGGGGGGTCGGTTATGTACAATGAAGGATAGAAACTTAATCTCATAAAACCCCCATACATTCGTCCTTATACGATTACAATAAAGTAAATTTTGTGAATTAAATAACCTAAAAATATGTAATTTACCCCAAGAAAATAACAAA
Organism: Ormosia semicastrata; assembly: GCA_029884595.1. Taxonomy (NCBI): domain Eukaryota; kingdom Viridiplantae; phylum Streptophyta; class Magnoliopsida; order Fabales; family Fabaceae; genus Ormosia; species Ormosia semicastrata. The sequence continues at coordinate 7,742,861 of JAQQTO010000040.1, forward strand.
TAATCACTAATAACAAAGAACTAAAATACAATATTTACAAGAGAAAATAAAAAGAGAATTAAAATAAAAAATTTATAATTAAAAATCAATGACTGTTAAGTTACTTACAAGCAAAGTAAAATAAAGAAAGAATTAAGATACATTCACAAGATCAAATTAAAAAAAATAAACATAAAAAAGACTAATTTATAAAAATTTACAATTTGGAATAAAATGAAGTCAAAGATTGAAAAAAAGATTTACAAGTAAGATGGAAAAAGTGTTACCAAGTGGCCTCAAACTTAAGAGGGGGTGAATTAAGTTTATAAAATATTTTTGAAAATCTTTCGTAAAATATTTATTTATCAATTTTTTATTGAAGCTATTGGATGATTGAAGTGAATAGATAAATGACATTGAATACTTCATTCACAAATTAAACAAGCTAAGATAAATAACATTCAAGCAAGCATACAAAATAAATGCACAAATGTAAAGAGATAAGTTTAGAAGATCAAACACAAGGTTTATCCTGGTTCAGCTATCAAACCACTTGTGACCTACGTCCAGTCCTTAAGCAACCGCTAGAGATTTTTCACCATATCTTCAAGCTTCAACAGGTGCTTGACAACCTTAACAATTAAGAGCATTCAACACACCTTGGGATACCTCACCCTTGTGCTTGAGTCTCAAACAGGGATACTTCACCCTTTACAAGTTATGAGGGATGCCTCACCCTCAAGGGATACCTCACCCTTTTCCAACTTTGAGAGATACCTCACTCTCTAAAGGATACCTCACCCTCTCTTTTTCAGATTACACAAAGTGTAGAAGATAGAAACTCTCTTAAAGAGTAGATAATACAACTTAAAGCTTATGGGTATCAAGGATTTACACACTTAGCTCAAAACAGAGATTTGGAGAAAAAGATGATGAAATTCGTTTTCAATGCTCAAGAATAATTTTCAGAATGTTCTCCAACCTTTCATGAATGCCCAAACACTTTCATTTATAGCCCTAAGCAAATTATAGCCGTTGGTGGTGATTTGGAAGGATTTATTATGAAATATAGCCGTTTATATCCATTGGGAAATGTTTCTGCATTTCCAAATAACCGGTTAGGACATTGTCCTAATCGGTTAGGGCCTTTAGATTTTGGCCTCTGTGAAACTCAATAACCGGTTAGGCATAAGCCCTAATCGGTTAGGCCATTCAAAATGGCCAAATCCTGTTTTATTAAAACCATGAGCTAACCGGTTAGGCAATAGGCCTAATCGGTTAGGCTCTCTGTAGAGGAGCCTGTTCACGTGTTATAAAACACTCCTAACCGGTTAGGGAATGAGCCCTAATCAGTTAGGGCCTTTTATGAGCAGAGAGGCAATGCCTCTGACGTGCAAAATAACCGGTTAGGAATACATCCTAATCGGTTAGACCCTTAGAAAAGAAACTTCTGACTATAAAAGCTCATAACTCCTTGGTTCTTTATCCGTTTTAAGCAAATGATTATTCATTGAAAAGATCTTTGAGTCTATTTTCATATGAAATAAGTTTCAAAGCAAAACTCAAAGTATTTTGAAATATATGATCAAAAGAGTAACCAAAGGTCAATTTTGCAAAACACAAACTTGGCTATTTTTCATAGATTTGAACTACCACCAAGACTAGCTTTTCAAAACATGTTTATTGGGCATTTTAGCATGTAAAAAACATTTGTAATATTTTAAAACAGATTTGAGTTTAGTATGATTCCTTTTTACCTTTACACATGATCTAGACCCTATATGCTAATCTTGAATATTCTTGGAGTTTGATCAATGCATTGCCATTCATTTCTTATTTGTTATCATCAAAATCATTCCTTTAGTCAATGCCAATCACATTCTCCCCCTTTTCGATGATGACAAACATTCATGGAGAAAAGAGTTAGTTCAAATAAATTAGAATTCACAAAAGGTGTATTAGAGACTTACTCCCCCTCTATTTTTCAAGAGGTGATTAGATCAGAGATTGCACAACTCCCCCTTAATTTTGGAATCCCAAGATCATTAAATTTGTACCTTGTTATTTACCTTTTCTCAATGACTCATAAACTTCTCCCCATTTTGTCATGATCAAAAAGATATACAATATATATATTTTGACAAAGAGAGAAGTTATTTGCAATAATACCATGTTTATAGTAAATGCAAATATTCTAAACAAATATTAAACATGCATTGCCATATCATATCAAAAGTAATATTGAATTTAAAACAATTGTTCACCATAATATACATTTTATAGTAAAAAGTATGAATTATGTAGTAAAAAGACCAATTTATGCAGCAAGTGATGCAGCAAAGCTATTTAAATGCATGATTGATCTATTTTTTAAAAAAAGCAGAGACAGATTAGTTGAAGGAGGACACGACAGGGAGAGTTTTCTGAAGACTCCTAACTGGTTAGGAGGTATTGGGTAACTGGTTAGGTGAAATTAAAAAGAAGTCATAATCGGTTAGGTGAAAAATAAAAATGGTCTCTAACTGGTTATTGGGCTTTGGTAGAGAGCATTTTTCCTTGACAGAACAGTTCCAAAAACCAAATAACAGATTGTTTTCTCCTTCTAGATGATTATTGCACTCCCAAGATTGGAAAATCTTCAAGAAAACAGAAACTCATCTAGAGAATCATCATGACATTGCCTTATTTTCAAACCACCATAAATGCAACTCAACATCACATTATGCAATATCATGACAAATTATGCAGTAAATGACAGATTATGCATGATTAATCCAATATGCCAAGTTCAAAGATATTTTTATCAAATATGCTATTTCAAACAAGAAGCAAACTAATCTAGCATATTCAATACATGCAAAGATATTTTCAAGAAATTAAGCTAGAGAAGCATAAACCAAATTTCCAGTTTACCAATGGCTGTAAGTCCAAGCTTCTTGGAGATAAGGAAGAGAACTTGAAGTATTTTCTAATCTTGTACTTAGAGCAGCCAGTTTTGAGATTCCAAAGTCAGTTCTTGGCCTTCAAGCACACCTACAACAAACTTCAATTTTTGGCTTTTGGTACCCAACTTTTCTTGGGTCCTTGTGTGTTAGTTTTAGGTAAGGTGCCTTTGAGGACCCAAGTCATTTTAGTCTCAATCTTGGTGTTCAAGTTCTTCCTAACATTGCATGTAGAGGCACTATGCCCTTTTCCCCCACAATAAAAACATTTAATGAAGGAGCTACTTGATGTACTTGAGGAAATAAAGAAATTTTTGAGAAATTTTTGTTGGTTATTTGGATTATACCCTAAACCAGCCTTTTGAAAAACATATCTTTGTTTCCCTAGTAACATATTCAAATTGTCTCTTCCAATGGTAAAGTTTGCAAGCGTATTCTTTAAATCTTCAATTTCACTTTCAAATGCTTTGCATGATGAGCAAGATGAGGGTGTGGGTGCATTATCATGTGAAGAGCATGTTATGCATGAAGAATTTGCATTTATCAATCCAAAAGTTTCATTTTTTAATTTCAATTCCTCAATTTCTTTGTTTAAAGCAGAAATTTGATTTTCAAATGAGAAAATTGTTTTCTTTGAACATGAAATCATTTTTGCAAGCCTCATAAATTCATTATGCAATTCTTCAAATGCATCTTGCAATTCATCATAGGAAGGGGAATAGTTTGATTCAGAATTTAAGGATGTTACCTCCATGTCATCTTCATCTTCCTCTTCTCCTTTAGCCATGAAACATAGATTGACTTTCTCATTGTCCGAGCTATCGGTTGAATCCATGTCATTGTTATCCCAAGCTATGTAGGCTCTTCTTTCTTTCTTCTCCCTTGAGGATCTTTTGTGATATTTTTCTACTTTACTTTTATAAATTGGACACTCCATCTTCATGTGACCCAATTCTCCACATTCATAGCATTTAGGAATGGATGAGGTTCCTTCCCCTTTGTGATAGACATTCTTTGAGAGAAAGGAAGATCTTCTTTGATCTTCATTCTTTTTAAAGAATCTTCCAAACTTCTTTACAAGAAGGTTGAGATTCTTCTCATTAATCTCCAAGTCATCTCCATCATCATCATTAATTATGGAGGAGGTGGCTTTGAGAGCAATCCCCTTCTTATTGTTATCAAAATCTTCATTTTGTTTGAGTCTATTCAACTCCAATTCGTGTTCTTGGAGCTTGCCAAAAAGTGTGGCTAAGGTCATTGTTGCAAGATTTCTTGATTCCGAGATAGCCGTCACCTTAGGTTGTCAATCCCTGCTTAAACATCTTAAAACCTTGTTAATAAGATCTTCATTAGAAAATGTCTTTCCTAATGAAGCTAAATGATTAACAATATGTGTAAAATATTTTTGCATTTCTTGAATACTTTCAATGTGGTTCATCCTAAAGAGTTCATACTCATGAGTGAGAGTATTTATCCTTGATCTTTTCACTTCACTAGTACCATCATGGGTTACTTGTAAAGTGTCCCACATTTCTTGGGCAGATTTACAATTTGAGACTCTAAAGAACTCATCATGCCCTAAAGCTATGGTAATGATGATTTTGGCTCTCAAATTATATTAGACCTTTTTTCTTATCATCATCGGTCCATTCATTTCTTGGTGTGTTAACTCTTACACCATTTACAACTTGTGTGGGAACAAAATGACCATTTTCAACAGCATTCCACACATCTAAGTCAATAGCTTCAATAAAAATTTTCATTCTTTCTTTCCAATAAGGATATCCATCCCTATTGAAAAAAGGAGGTCTATAGAGAGAAGAGCTTTCTGAAAAATCATTTAAAGAGGTCATTACTTTCTCTTGAAGCTGCTAAGCTCTTTACACAAGAGTCTGGCTCTGATACCACTGTTACCAAGTGGCCTCAAACTCAAGAGGGGGTGAATTGAGTTTATAAAATATTTTCGCAAATCTTTCGTAAAACGTTTGTTTATCAATTTTTTGTTGAAGCTATTGGATGATTGAAGTGAATAGATAAATGAGATTGAATACTTCACTCACAAATTAAACAAGCTAAGATAAATAACATTCAAGCAAGCATACAAAATAAATGCACAAATGTAAAGAGATGAGTTTAGAAGATCAAATACAAGGTTTATCCTGGTTTAGCCACCAATTCACTTGTGACCTACGTCTAGTCCTCAAGCAACCGTTAGAGATTTTCCACTATATCTTCAAGCTTCAACAGGTGTTTGACAACCTTTACAATTAAGAGCACTCAACACACCTTGGGATACCTCACCCTTGTGCTTGAGCCTCAAACAGGGATACCTCACCCTTTACAACTTATGAGGGATGTCTCACCCTCAAAGGATATCTCACCATTTTCCAACTTTAAGAGATACCTCACTCTCTAAATGATACCTCACTTTTTACTCTAGAGGGATACCTTACCCTCTCCTTTTCAGATTACACACAGTGTAGAAAATAGAAACTCTCTTAAAGAGTAGATAATACAACTTGAAGCTTATGGGTATCAAGGATTTACACACTTAGCTCAAAACAGAGATTTAGAGAAAAAGATGATGAAATTCGTTTTCAATGCTCAAGAATAATTTTCACTATGTTCTCCAACCTTTCATGAATGCCCAAACACTTTCATTTATAACCCAAAACAAATTATAGCAGTTGGTGGTGATTTGGAAGGATTTATTATGAAATATAGTCGTTTATATCCGTTGGGAAATGCTTCTGCATTTCCAAATAACCGGTTAGGACATTGTCCTAATCGGTTAGGGCCTTTAGATTTTGGCCTCTGTGAAACTCAATAACCGGTTAGGCATAAGCCCTAATCGGTTAGGCCATTCAAAATGGCCAAATCCTGTTTTTTTAAAACCATGAGCTAACCGGTTAGGCAATAGGCCTAATCGGTTCGGCTCTCTGTAGAGGAGCCTGTTCACGTGTTATAAAACACTCCTAACCGGTTAGGGAATGAGCCCTAATCAGTTAGGGCCTTTTATGAGCAGAGAGGCAATGCCTCTGACGTGCAAAATAACCGGTTAGGAATACATCCTAATCGGTTAGACCCTTAGAAAAGAAACTTCTGACTATAAAAGCTCATAACTCCTTGGTTCTTTATTTGTTTTAAGCAAATGATCATTCATTGGAAAGATCTTTGAGTCTATTTTTATATGAAATAAGTTTCAAAGCAAAACTCAAAGTATTTTGAAAGATATGATCAAAAGAGTAACCAAAGGTCAATTTTACAAAACACAAACTTGGCTATTTTTCATAGATTTGAACTACCACCAAGACTAGCTTTTCAAAACATGTTTATTGGGCATTTTAGCATGTGAAAAATATTTGTAAATATTTTAAAACAGATTTGAGTTTAATATGATTCCTTTTTACCTTTACACATGATCTAGACCCTATATGCTAATCTTGAATATTCTTGGAGCTTGATCAATGCATTGCCATTCCTTTCTTGTTTGTTATCATCAAAACCATTCATTTAGTCAATGTCAATTACAAAAAGATAACAAATAAAAATAAAGATAAATCAAAGACAAAATTACAAAAATTTACAGTTTGACTTGACTTTCGGCTTATGTATCTCTTAAATGTAATGAAGAGTTTAAAGCTGACATAATTCTTTAAAAAATAAGTATGAGTTGATTAATTTTAATTAAGAAAAAATGGTTCAAGAAGAAAAAAGAAAAAAATATATTTTGCAATAGGTTCTTTTTTAAAAAGAAGTAACATGCCAACAAAAACACAAAATAAACACAGTCAACCAAAAGAGTAAATAAGCACAAACCAAACGAGCAATCAAAGAAAAAAAATCAACCATGAGCTCAAAAATTGTTTATCTTATTTTTTTTATTGTTGATATTTTTATATTTTTTTATGTTATTTTATTTTACCAATCCACTATCATAAATAAGAAAAAGGCCCTACCATTTTTTTTTTAAAATAAACTAATTTAAGACATATAGACCTTGAACCCAACCTAGAGAATTAAGAAATAAACTAAGCTAACAAATAAATAAACTAAATGAACATCACAAGTATATGAAAAAAAAAGTAAAGAAAAAAAGGGATGTGCTTAGCCCACTGAAAAAGAAATTTTACTAAAGTCCTCATGCTTTATAGTTAGTATTAAAATCAAGTGTGAAATTTTTTTGATGACTTAAACACTTGAGAAACAACTCTATATATAGGAGGGGGAAAGGGAGATGGAACAGGATTTTTTTGATGTGAGACTTAGTGATACAATAAATCTAAACACCTTATTAAGTTAGGAAATTTTGGGTTAAACAAGACAATGAGCTGAATTGAATTTTGCCAAAAAATATGCCCATAACAATTTTTTTGAAATCAATTTTTATTATTCTTCTTTTATATAAAAAAGGCCATCAAAATTAGGTGCTGACACTATATCTAGGAAAAAAATTTGAGAACCAGTCCAAACTGGTAATCCACCGGTTTTTTTGTTTTTGGTCTGAATGGACTAGGCTTATAGTCATTTCATCATTGCACATAATCAAATAAAATGTAATTAAACATGACATTTCATTCTTTGATTGTTTAATAAATTTGGTAAGGGATTAGATTGAAATTCATGTCATTCCCTTTTTAATCCCACAATTTGATAGAACAAAAATTTGATACTTTAAGTTACAAGGGAGTGATTAGAGTTTTAAATAATTCTTAAACACTTTGAATAAGTTTTATTATTTTATTCCGTACGACTCCATCCCTTATTATCTTTCTAAACATAGTGAAGGAGAGAAAAAGGAAACAATCTACAGATAGGAGTAGGACTAAAAGATTTTTTTTTTTTTAATGAAAGAAAATCTGAATCTCCCGTAAAGCTATCATCCTTGTCCATCGCAATGCAAAGTACCAAAGTAGTGAATGGCATGCATTGGGTGGATGTTATCCTGTGTCAATATTCCCATAAAATAACATTATCATATAATGGGTACTATGCATATTTCAAGAATGATGACAAACATATATAATAATAATTTTTTTTAGGATAGTACAGTATATTGTTATTAAAATTTTGGACCAGATTCGTATATATGTTAACATTTTGGGCAATTTTATGGTTCATTTTTCAAATTGGATATATTTATCATTGAGAAATGATATTTACACGTTCACGTCTTACTTGTTTGGAAAAGAAGAAACAGATATAATGTGTGATGAAATGCGTATTTTTTATTATTATTTAAAATAGAAATAATGTAAATAAAATGATGTGTAAATATCATTGCTCATTAGATGATTGTCATTTATATATGTTGATACCTAATTTTGTCTATTTTTTTTATTTTAATTTTTGTTTTTTAATTTGTTTTATTTATTTCAAAAGTAAAATAAAAAATAAAATAAAAAATGAATTTGATTTTAAGAAAAAGAAAGAAAAAGAAAATAAAAAAATTAAAAAATCACTAACTTTGTTCTATACAGGCCAACCCATAATCCAATTTTCATCTCAACCCATAACTCAATTCTCTTCTCAACCCATAACTCAACTTCCTCATTCCTGCAACCTTCAAACCCTAGCCTCCACAAACAGTTACATTAAATTGAATTAAAAACTTCTGACATATTTCTTTTCCATTTGCTTTCTAATCATCATTGAGAAACATAAATTTCTAACAGTTTTTCTTCTTGGCCTTCTAATCATTATTCAAAAATGTTAACAAAGGTTTGACTAATTTAATCCTATAAATCCTAAGCAATCACAGAGAAATTCGGAGGGAAGGAAAAAAAATCCACACACACAGAGATCAATTATGGAGATTAGAAACACAACTTCCTAATGATCCACTTCATCACCTTCGCTCTCATCATCTTCCATCTACGTCAACCACTCACCCACATCCACCCAAACTTTCATAGCCACCATAAACCACCACCCTTCACCCACCTTTAACCCAACCAAATACAGCAACCTTCACCCAACTTCTCTTCCAAACCATTTTCAATCAACAACCTGTGAACCACCCACCATTTCCCCTCACCCAAAAATCGAGCCACACTATTTTTTCAACCTCCAACAGCTCCTCCATCCCACCATAACCATCATCATCATCATACTCAACCACCCACAAACCCAAAACCACCGTCACCCCAAAGACGAGAACCCCAAATCCGGCCGTCGCACGCACCAGATCTGGTTACCGCGCCTCCACCCGAGCGTAGCTAACCTAACCGCGACTCAGCCGCGCCATCCACCGTCGCACAGCTGCACCGTCCAACTAGCGACCACCACTGCGCACCTCCGCCCAGAAACGCCGCACCGCCCATGCGAGAACGGACCGAAACTTCAACTTCGCGCCGCCGTCGAACCCAAACCGACAACCATCTCTGACCGGAGCTTCACTGCATCCCGGATCTACCACTGCACGAGACCCGACCCCTCAACCCGCAGAAAAGCCGCACACGTCCCGTCGCCGGAGCCCCACCATGCTGCCCTGCTATCCTCACGCCGCGTCTCTGCCACGCGGTCTTGCGCCGTCCACCGCGTCACGCAACCCACCCTAGATCCGGCCACCAAGCATCATGAAACTTTTCCCTGACACGTGAGCTTCCCCCTTTTTTTTCTCTTTTCTCTCCCTATTTTGTTTGCAGCAGAGACTAGAAGTCTCTTCCTTTTTTGTTTTACAATTTTTTTCTACCTTTTTGGTTCTTTTTTTTTTTAACCTTTTTTTTTTATTTTATTTTTAATTTGGTTTCTGCTTTTTTTTCATTTAAGCTTAAGTAAAAAATAAAGTTTGTTTTTTTTTTTACTTATTTGAGTTTAAGTTATTAGGCATCTTTTATTTTTTATTTTATTTCGGGGTTTATATTACTTGAATATTAATTTAATACACTTTTTTCTATTAATTTATTAACTGAACAATTCAAAATTGACCGACGACCAAAAAATTGGGAGAAGATTGGAGCACCGATCAAATACACTCTTTTCGATAATCTTGAAGCTTTATATTAGATCTTTCTAGAAGCGCTGGTAAGGTCTAATCCCTACATAAAATTAAAATAATTATGTAAATTAAAATACAATCTTTTTTTATAAACCAAAATAAAACTTTTTTTTGTAAAATAAAATATTCAAATAAAAGTGAACAATTTCATACAGTTTCAACATCATGATTGTGCTGAATTAAAGTTTTATTTTTCATGAAGACATTTTTTTGGAAATTAGTACAAAAATCTCATTGTGCCTAAAAATATTTTTTCTTGATTATAAATGAGATTTTATTTGGCCATTTACTCTTAAAAAAACATTCTCTTACCTTAAACAAATTTTTTGAATTAAAATTTATTCATTGAAATAATATTTTATTTAGCCATTTTATTTTAAAAATTACTTCTCTTCAAAAAATAAAATTTTGATTCACCACTTTTATATAATATATTGTAGACTTAGAATTTGTTCCAAAATAATGGCTATTTAGCCACCCATTTCTGGTATTAGTCATTTATCATTCTTGATATTATGCTTGACAAAATAGGACATGTTAAAGTAAAAACCAAAAAAAAATATTACTTTTCTTTTTTAAAGGACTAATTTAATTAATCTTGCAAATAACATTAGATTAAATAGGTACCCGTTCTTAGAACGGACGGTGTAGGGTGCTAATACCTTCTCTACTCATAATCAACCCTCGAACCATGAATTCTGAAACGTAAACCATCTCTCAGGTGTCCATTTGCACCATTCCATTTAATGGATAAAGCGATTGGTGGCGACTCCCAACACCCCGAGGTCTTTTCCTCCTTGTTCTTAATTTTTTTCGCGGCGCCCTTCGAGACTGTTGCGACAGCTGGGGACTGCACTGGGGACATTAGATGGTTAAGCCTTGATTTAATCTGATGTTATTTGCTCTTTGATTATGTTGGTCCATTTTTGTTTCGTTTGTTTATTTGTTTCATATTGTTGTACATTTTGTTTGCATTACATGCATTGTACTTCTGCATTGTGAATAAATTTGCTTGCATGTTCCCTCATGTACACTTGCACACACAACCTCTATACCCGAGCTCGGTACCTTGTAGGCTTAGATAGAGGGCGAAGTAGTGTTGCTTTGAGAGACCTTTGGTCTCCGAATAAGCAAATGAAAACCTTTCACTCAAATTGAACTCTTTTCGCTTGTAACCTTTCATGGGTGAGGATGGAGGACCCTTGCTAGCCAAAGTATTGGTGACAGCAAGGGGTAATTTAAGGACCTTTTGTCTGATAGAGGTCTAGAACTAAAACTATCACTTACTGAAATAATCTTAGAGCTACCATGGTACATAGAACCCATCTTTTAGGACAGGTACCAAGCTTAAGACCATGTCTCCACATGCATAATTTTACTCTTATTTTAGTGTACTTATGTTTGTATTTTTTTATCATATGCATAATAATACAAAAAAATTTGTCTCTATGACACCCGTATAGGAGCTCGCTCCCAATCAAAAGTCATGGATGAACTGGGGCAGTCACAGGAAGAGCTGAGGAATGAAGTAAGCCAATTAAAGGAACAACTGGCCAAGGTCTTAGAAGTTCTACAAGCTTTGGAAAGAACAAAAAACACAAAGGGGACTCCTTCAAGAGCAAATGATGATCCTTCGGCCACACCTGCTCACCCATATGGCTTTGCATCAATTCCTTGGCAATATCCTGGCGTCACTTCTCAAGGGGCCATGATGCCACTCACTTTCTACCCAAATAACCCTGCACAAAACCCTATTACCAATCATCGAGAAACACATGCATCTCTATTCCCACCATATGGCATTCCACTTGGTTATGTTCCACCATTAGCCACTAATACCCCTGAAGGCAATGCACCGGTAGTCACAACAACTTCAAACCCTCCAAACACTACCCAAACACAAGGATCTCAGTCAAATGCCAACGAGATTCCTCAATTCCCTATTTTCATTCCCCTATATGGTCTTCCCCCAGGTTTCACGTCATCACAAATTACCAACCCTCCTGAGAGCGACACACCATTAGTAATGGCCATAAAACTCGACTCCAGACCAACCTCCTTACTTTGGTATTAATGGGACCTCATCGATGTAACATTCAAACCCTTTTTGCATGCCATAATTTTTCCCTCATAAGATTGCTGGTGCTTCTCTGCTAAACCCTTCAACCGAAGGCCTTCAATCCAAGGAAAAACTAGAAGTTCTTGAAGAGAGACTACAAGCTATAGAAGGAGCAAGTAGCTATGGTCTTCTAAATGTCTCAGAACTCTGCCTTGTCCTGAATGTGGTGATTCCCCCAAAGTTTAAAGTCCCAGATTTTGACAAATATAAGGGAACCACTTGCCCAAAGAACCATCTGACCATTTACATCTGCAAGATGGCTTCGCATGCTTATGATGACAAGCTGTTGATCCATTTCTTCCAAGACAGCTTAGCTGGGGTAGCGTCTAACTGGTATACACACCTTGAGCGTACCCATATTCGATGTTTCAAGGACTTGGCTGATGCTTTCTTGAGACAATATAAATACAACATCGATATGGCACCAGATAGACTGCAGTTGCAGAATATGGTTAAAAAGGAAGTTGAAACCTTGAAGGAATATGCTCAACGGTGGAGAGAAATAATTACTCAGGTTGAACCCTCATTGACAGAAAAAGAAATGGTGGCTACATTCATCGATACTCTCCAATCTCCCTTCTATGACAAGATGATAAGGAGTGTGTCATCAAATTTCTCAGACATGGTCATCAGTGGAGAAAGAGTTGAGGGAGGAATGAGAAGTCGGAAGATCGCTGAAAGTTCAATAGGGATGATTAGTGCCAAGAAGCTCCCAACAGGGAAGAAAAGAGAAGAAGAAGCAACACATGTTGTTACTTCCGATCAGAGAAGTTTTGCTCAAGGAAAACCTAACTAAGCACCTATTAACCCTCAACCATGCTTCCAACCTCCCTATATACCTTACAATTCATACAGTGCTAATGTTTCTCAAGCTCTATACCCTCAACCTTATCACTCAATGATCCATTATCATACACAACCTCTCATCTCAAACCAAATACTCCTTACCATACCATCTCAATTAACCCAACCATGGACCCAAAACCTAAATACAAACCAACCAAGGCCGACAAAAGAGGATAATAGAAAAGAAAAAAGAGAAGTGGCTAACCCAATTGAAAAATCGAGAACCTAAAGCTGAGGGGATCCCCATCTGTGACATTCGACAAAGCTTTTGAAGTGCAGTGACCGCTATTAAGGATGATCAATCCATCAGTTATGGTGTCAATCTGGTGTGCCCTTGTTCCCCAGATGTAGAACTCAATAATTGGGAGATCATTAGTTTTCCCATGACCTTTGAGATTGATGTAAAGTAATTCTGTAATCATATAGCTTTGCCCAAGGCTTTAGGAAGTTATGTTGAGAAAATGGGCTCACATATTTCCTTTTCAATATTTACTATCAATAAATACATTTTCTTGCCATTATTTTAGTTTTTGTCCAACCATTACATTAATATTCATTCATTACCTTTTTACTTGTGTGGATCTAAAAGGGATTCTCTTGAAAATGACAGTGCTATGACCCCATTATATGATTTTGACCATCCTGTTAAAAGGATAATGATGACAATTGGAACCTTCTCCCGAGCTAATGAGATTAATGGAACAAGAGGCTAAAGAAATTCAACCCCATGAAGAATCGACTGAAGTGATTAATTTGGGGGTGGATGATAAAAAGGCACTCTCATGAAAGAAGATGAGCGAAGCAAGTTGGAACCGAGCATGGCTTTCCACAAAATTTCGCTATACCCCAATACTGAGGCGAAGAAGCAGAAATTGAGGAGAATGTACCCTGAAATAAAAGGAGGAAGTCACCAAGAAATTAGAAGCAAGATTTTTGAAAAAGAACAAATAAGTAATAACTTGTGCATTAACTTTTGGTCTCAAAATTAAAGTTTTAAAAATAAACAGTCATGATTTGAAAATGAAGATTGATCATCTTTCTCTATCCTTCACAATCTATAATATCCCTTGTTACCCCCTTTTGAGCTTGAAAATTTTCTTTAAAGAACCTCAGGCAAGGATCACCCTACACTAGGGTTTAGTAAAAAGAAAAAAGGAAAAAAAAAAGAAGAAAAATGAAAAAAAGAAGATAGGCAAATGATGAAAATAAAAGGGAAAGAATACAAAAGTAAATGAAAATTTTTAGTACTCTTGACAATGTCAAAAGCAATTGACAACGTTTGCTAAAGATCTGGTGCGCCTAAAATACACTAAGAGCAAGTGCACTCTATCGCCAAGTAATATAGGACTTGAGTCCCAGTTATCGATTCCACGAGGAATAATTAGTAATTACTAGATTCGCTAAACTCTTTGTTATTCAGACAATCGAAAGTGTATAAAGAAATTCAAGTTAAAATCAAAATAAACAAATAAAAATAATAATGAACAATTAAACAAAGAAAAGATAATCAATGAAAGAGAGATTAGGGCGCAAGGTTCACTTGAATCCAATTATTCAGATTTTCTTTCAATTATGATCAAGGTAATTCTTTTGCCAATATTCTTTTATTTGCTATTAAATCCCAATGGTCATGGATGAAACAATATTCTATTCCTAATTTAATTCACCTATTTAGTCATGTAGTTGAATTAATCAAGAATGCATTGAGCTTCAATTCAAGAGATGAACTAACATACCGTCAATTTCATTAGTAGGAAAAATTAATGTTTGGTCATTCACTAATCTAATCATAGGCTTACCATATAGATCCACTCATTGAATGTGAATGGTCATCGGTCAAACAATAAATTAACATATGCCAAAAGTGATCAAATTCTGACAAGAATACAAGCAATATGATAAACCTAAAAAGACATTACCATAATCAAATTAGAAATCAAACTCAAGTAATAAGGAAAACAAGATCCCCCATAGCCCTAGCTATGGGTTTAACTACTTATGTTCAATACAATCAAACCCATATCAGAATACAAACTCATATCAGAATACAAACCCATAGAAAGAAAACCCAAAGAAAAGGGAAAACTAAAAAGAAAGAGAAATCAAAACCCCTTTAATGGAAATTATGATCTCTAAGCCTTCAAGAATCGATTCCTCCTTCAAGCCTTCCTCCAAGGTCTGCTATCGCAAAACAACTCTCTCAAGATTAGGGATTTTCTGCGTAATGTGCTCAATGTGTTATTTTTTGCGTAACTTTTCCTATTTAATAAAAATTGTGTGTTCTATTACGCCACCAGCGCCTAGGCGCTCAGTTCTGAGTGCTCAAGTGCTTAGACACTTAAGTCAATATGCGCGCTGCAACCTCCTGCGCGCTCAGGCGCTCCTCACCCAATGCTCAAGCGTTGGGTCACTAGATCAACGCT
The DNA here is from genome assembly GCA_029884595.1 of Ormosia semicastrata. NCBI lineage: Eukaryota > Viridiplantae > Streptophyta > Magnoliopsida > Fabales > Fabaceae > Ormosia > Ormosia semicastrata. Next base: position 7,758,170 of record JAQQTO010000040.1, read on the forward strand.
GCTACATACGCTTTGAGCGCTCAAGCGCTCCACTCTCAGCGCTTGAGCGCTGAACATTGCTACAAAATTCTTCTTTTCTTGCTCCTTTGAACATCCACTTTTCTTCATGAAAAATTACTTGACAAAAATATACAAAACTTTTAGTAAAAACACATTTAAACAATAATAAAAATATAACAAAACTTATGAACAAAATTCAATAAAAAAAAATAAAAAAAATATGAAAACCAAGGATTTGAACCGTAAAAATATGACATGTTGACGGTTCATCAACTCCCCCACACTTGAGCATTGCTTGTCTTCAAGCAAAGAATATGAATCAACAACAAGATCAAACACAACATCAAGAAACATGAATTAAAGGGAAATTCCACAATTTTAAAGAAATACAAGTTCAATAATCAAATCCAATCAAGTAAGATCATTTAACACTTAAACAATTAGAGGCATGAGTCTAGCTTGCAACTGTTCTCTTCATCCAACATCTGAGATCACTCATCTTTCCATCGCTCAAGTGTTTAAAGGACAAAGAGATCACTCAAATTTCTCTTGAAAAATGTAATACCATAGGCTTGCTTATCAATCTCATCTCCACTTTCAAGTTCACATACAACACAAGAATCAAAAGGACTTTCCTTTGGTTGTAACGGGGCTAAGTGTATAATAGAAGGTAGGAAGAAATGATAAAATAAGGATAAAGAATGCTCATGAATAAATCAATATAAAGTAGAATCAGGCTGAAAAGATGACAGATAGAGCATGATGCACAAGAATATAACAACTTCTCATTTTCAACCCAATATTTTCATTATTCTTCACCAACAATTCTTTTCTTTTCTTTCTCTTTTTTTTCTTTTTATTTTTCACTTTCAAACTTTTCTCTTTTTTTTCTTTTTTTTTCACTTTCAAACTTTTCTCTATTTTTTTTTCTTTTTTTTTTTTAACCCTTGAAGACAACAACTTTGTATGACTTCTAAATTAACACAACAGATGCTGCAAAGAATCTAACCTGATTATTCAATTGGGTATTCAGAGAAATCAATTCAGGCTCAAAGGGGGCAACTAAAGGATTATTTAATCAATGCAACTCTAGAAGTTAAGAAGAAATTAAGCCTAATTACCTTAATCATATTCAAGTATGCATGTGAATCATTAAAGCCTCAACAAGATATCAAAGCAAGTTCTAGCGCACATCAATCAAGAGAAAACTCACTCCAGAAGAAAAATAGGATTTTATTTTTGAAAAATCCAATCATTAAGGCTCAAAACTCACTTTCTGGCTAAGTTGATAAAGAGAACAAAAGCAAGCAGACATGACTAATTTCCAAATAAGATGCTAAATTCACTTTGCTTTATTGAAAAAGATTACTTCACACAAAATCAGCTCATGATCAATGGAATCCCCTTTAAAACATATTTCTATCAGCTCAGAATAAATCAAGAAATCAATACAATTCTAGCTTAATTACTAGCAATACTCAAGTGCTCAATCTGACTCGACACCACTTTCACGAGAAAATAAGTACAAAAACAAAAATAAAAATAACGAAGCTATCCCCCTCCCCAAACTTAAAAGAAACAGTGTTCCCCCACTAAACAAACAATAAAATGCAAATAAAAGACATGACAAAGAAAATAAGTGAAATAAAAGTGAAAAGCAAGAAAAGCTTATTGTGGTGTCGTGAAATCAATCTTGCTCTTCGTCATCGGGATCCTCCTCTTCATCAACTTCACCCCAGTCATTACAGTTAATGCTCGCCATGATTTCTTCATCAGTTATAGGAAGATCTCCTCAAGGTGCAGTATCGAGGTTCAAGTGCTCCGCTATGTCACACAACAATTGGATAGTGTAGTTGAATTTCCTCTGGTTTTGGCGCTGCACACGCTCTAATCTATCCAATCGTTAGGCAGTGGTGAGAATCCGGCGAGGTTGCCTGGTTGCTGGACCGGGAGGTTGAAATACTGGGGCTAATGGAGCTGCTGCATCTTCTAAAAAATACCTGTCAATTGCTGATACAGTAATTAAAGGTGCAGGTCAGATAAGTTGATCTCCAGTAATATTAATGTCCTTCGCCGAGCACAGACTAGTGATGAGAGATGGATATGGTAGGCTTCCAAAAGTCTCCTGTGCCATGCACATGTGAAAAGCTATCACCCTCCCAATATCAACCACAGCACCAGTCACAATAGCGAAGACAAGCAACGCTCTCTTGACTAGTACTTCTGAGGTGTTGGAGCACGGAAGGATGTTGGATTGAATAAAGGTGCACCAAACCCTTGGGATCAATTTAAAATCTGTTTTCTTCAAAAATTTAGGTGCATCCTTCATGTCCAACACCCATTCAGCACCTTCCTTGCAAAGCACACTAAGCACAAGGTCGGGATCCAGCTGTCTCCTAAGTAAATCATGGTAGCCACATTGCCCAGGATAATCATACTTGAGACCAAAATATGTGTTCAACATATCCTTTCCGAAATCCATGGGCGTCCCCCTCACCATAGTCTGATAATGGTTCACTTCATTAAAATCAACAAAAGCATTGGCGTAGAACTCATGAACCAATGTCTGAGACCCCGGATCTAGGAGTTGGCACAGTCTGCCCCATTGTCTCTCTGTAATTTGTGAGCTAATCTCTGAATATTCATTCTCCTATAAAATGAGCCCACGCTCCCAAATAAAGTTCCTCTTAATCAGCACATCATTAAACCGCTTCTCATAGACAGTAGAACAAAAATGGCTAGCATCAAAGGAAGAGCTAGAGACTTCTCCTGCAACTCCCTTTCTTTTCTTTAGCGACATGATGATTATCCTGAAAAAGAAAAGCACAACAACTCAGTCAACAATATTATCCAACAACTCAGTGACGAGAAACATTTAACTAATATAGATTGCAATAAACTAATTGTTGAGTCCAAGTTGAGTGATAAAAATTCAGATTGCACAGATTGCTCAGAAAAGTTAGTCAACAATGTTTTCCATCAACTTCTGTAACACAAATTACTCAAGCATTTTGACTAACACTAAACAAACATGATGAACATAGTAAAAATAGTAAATGCAATAAACCAATTAACACGAAAAATTTCTAAAATAGCAAGCAATGAACACCTCAGTCAATAGCTCTATAATGATCACCACATTCCACAAAAATCACCATGCAAACTAATCATCCACGACAGCCAGAACGTTCCTCAAAACTGTGCAATATCAAAATCAACAATTTCACCCACTAAATTCTTCCAATCATCAGTTTTTTTCACAAAGTAATTCAATGGGTAACAAGAATTTCACTAAATCTGCCCAATCTCATGTTTTCCCCAAAATCCCTAATTCAAGAACCCTAAATCCCCAATTCACACAATCCATGAAATTAACATAAAAGGAACACGAAATTGAGATAAAAGATGGATGAACATACCTTAATGAGTGAAAAATTGAAGCAAGAAGGTGAGAAAAGTGGGTGAGTGCTAGAAGAGAAGCTTGACGCGTCAATGGCAGGAGTGAAGGGACAGAGGAGACGAAGCACAGCACTTGTTAATGGAGGATGAAAGAATACAAATGGTGAATGGGGGAAGAAAAGAAACTAACTTTTAAGGCCTAAAGAAATGTGTGGGAACAAATTTGGAAGAGAACACAGAGAGGAGAAGACGAGGAACAGTGGCAGAACGAAAAAGATGAAGCAGAGCGCTTGAGTGTGCTCTGTTCGTTCTGAGTTTAACCAATCTTCCAGACTAGCGCTTGAGTGCTCTATCTTTGAGCGCTTTAGCACACTCATTAATTTTTCCCTCTATAGTGGTTGAGCGCTATGTCTTTTAGTTCTTGAACGCGCTCTTATCAAAAGAATTTTTTTTAAAAAAAAAACTTCTATTTTTTTTTACGCACAAAAAATGTAAAAGTACCCAATACCCCCACACTTAAGAGAAACATTGTCCTCAATGTGAAAGAAGAAAAAAAATAATAAAATAAAATAAAGGTAGTGAAGAAAAGAACAACACAACTTGATGAACAATGACACAATATCAGGCAAAGGAGAAATACAAGAGTCAGCGTAGCAATAAAATCTGAAAAATAAAATCCCAAACACATTAGTAGCATCTAAAAGAAAAACAAAAATAACAAAAACAATTAAAATAAAATAAAGAAAGAAGAAACACAGGTTGCCTCCTGTGAAGCGCTTGTTTAACGTCATTAGCTCAACGTTGGGCTAGTGTCATGCCTAGGTGAGGCGGATAGAGTGGTGCTTAGTCTCCACTCCTTTTTCATAGTGTTTTGCTCTTTGCCCATTTATCTTGAAAGGTTGTTGGCCATCTTTCATCACTTCAAGAACACCATACGGTAAAACTTGAACAACCTCATATAGTCTATACCATTTCGACTCAGCTTACCTGGAAATAAACGAAGACGTGAGTTATAAACAAGAATTTGATCCCTATTCTTGAACTCACGCTGTTTAATACGCATGTCATGCCACTTCTTTGTTCTCTCCTTATAGAGCTTGGCATTCTCATATGCCTCAAGACAAAGTTCATCTAGCTTATTGAGCTGGTTAAGTCTCTGCGCACCTGTAGCATTCATATCAAAATTCAAAAAGTTAATTGCCCAATAAGCTCTATGCTCCAATTCCATAGGTAAGTGACAAGCTTTATCAAACACAAGTCTATAAGGGGACATGCCAATGAGAGTTTTAAATGCAATCCTATAGGCCCACAATGCATCATCTAACTTTGAAGACCAATCTTTATGGGATGCATTAACTGTTCTTTCCAAAATCTTTTTCAATTCACGATTTGAAACCTCCTCTTGGCCACTTGTTTGTGGATGGTAGGGGGTGGCAACTTTATGGGTGACACCATATTTGCTCAAAAGATTATCAAATTGTTTATTGCAAAAATGAGTGCCACCATCACTTATGATAGCTCAGGGTGTACCAAATCAAATAAAAATATTTCTTTTCAAAAATCGTACCACCACCTGAGCATCATTAGTAGGCAACACCACAGCCTTAACCCATTTAGAAACATAATCTACAGCAACAAGTATGTATTGATTAGAAAAAGATTTTAGGAAGGGGCCCATAAAATCAATGCCCAAAATATCAAAAATTTCACAAATCAAGATGTTATTCAAAGGCATATCATGTCTTCTAGAGATGTTACCACTGCGCTGGCATTTATCACAAGATCTAACAAATTCAAATGCATCCTTAAACAAAGTTGGCCAATAAAACCCACATTGTAAAACCTTTTATGCAGTTCTGGTGGGACCAAAGTGACCACTAGTTTCTTTAGCATGACAATGTTCAAGAATGGAATGACTCTCACTACCATGAATGCATCTCCTAATAATATTATCAGCACAAACTCTAAACAAGTATGGATCCTCCCACAAATAATGCTTAACATCAGATAAGAATTTCTTCTTTTGTTGATAACTGAGATCCAATGGAAAGATATTACCTGCGAGGAAATTTACAAAATCAACATACCATGGTAAAGAGGAGACTGCAAAGAAGTGCTCATCAGGAAATGATTATTTATGGCACGCTCAGTAGCGAGCTCCAACACCTCCTCATCCAATCAAGATAGGTGGTCAGCTACAAGATTCTCTATCCCCTTCTTATCACGTATTCCAATATCAAACTCTTGTAGCAGAAGAATCCATCAAATCAGCCTGGGCTTAGCACCCTGTTTAGCAAGTAAATACTTAATAGCAGAGTGGTCAGTATAACAAATAACCTTCGAGAAAATGAGGTAAGGGTGAAATTTATCAAAAGCAAATACTACCGCTAGCAACTCCTTTTCAGTAGTGGTGTAGTTCTTTTGTACCTCATTCAAAGCACGGCTAGCGTAGTAAATAGTTTGGAACATTTTACCTTTCCTTTAGCCCAACACGGCCCCACCTGCTGTATCGCTTGCATCACACATAAGTTCAAAAGGTAAGGACCAATCAGGGGCAACAATGATGGGTGCACTAGTTAACTTTTCCTTCAAAGCCAAAAATGCATTTAAACAAGAGTTAGAAAAGTCAAATGGTGCATCCTTCACTAGGAGGTCTGTTAAAGGTTTAGCAATTTTAGAAAAATCCTTGATGAACCTCCGATAAAAACCTGCATGCCCTAAAAATCTTCGAATGGCCTTAACAGATTTAGGTGGAGGCAATTTCACAATTACTTCCACCTTTGTCAGATCAACCTTCATACCTTTGGGCGAAACCTTATGCCCCAAAACAATGCACTCTTGTACCATAAATTGGCACTTCTCCCAATTCAAAACAAGATTAGTGTTCCTGCATCGCTCCAAAACCAAACTGAGATTATGTAAACATTTATCAAAAGAAGAACCAAACACAGAAAAATCATCCATGAAAATTTCAATACAATCTTCTATCAAGTCAGAAAAAATAGCCATCATACACCGCTGAAAAGTAGTCAGTGCATTACACAATCCAAAGGGCATCCGTCTATATGTAAATGTACCATACGGACATGTGAAATTAGTTTTCTCTTGATCCTCAGGTGCCACAGGTATTTGCATATAACCAAAATATCCATCTAAGCAATAGAAAAATGCATGACCTTAAAGTTTCTCTAACATTTGATCAATAAAGGGTAAGGGAAAATGATCTTTCTGAGTAGCATCATTTAATTTCCTATAATCAATGCACATACGCCACCCAGTCACATTTCTAACAGTTATAAGTTCTTTCTTTTCATTTTCCATGACTGTGGTGCCCCCCTTTTTAGGCACCACTTGCACCGGACTTACCCAAGGACTATCAGAAATGGGGTAGATAATACCTGCATCGAGTAGCTTGATTACCTCTTTCTTTACAACCTCTTTCATGTTGGGGTTGAGACACCTCTGTGGTTGCACAAGAGGCTTGTTCTGTGCCTCCATGTAAATTCTATGGGTGCATATGGTAGGACTGATGCCCATAATGTCATGAATGGTCCACCCAAATGCCTTCTTGTTCTTCTTTAACACTCTCATGAGTTTCTCCTCCATTAGACCTGAAAGCAAAGCAGAAATAATTACAAGTAAAGATGATGGAGGATCCAGAAAATCATACTTTAAATTAGACGGAAGAGGCTTGAGTTCAAGTTCGGGAGGCTCTTCGATTGAGGGTTTTGGGGTAGGGATGTTCTTCTTATCCAAATCCTCATAATGTCCCCAAGTTCTTCTTCTGTCCACAGACATGCCCCACTTTTAACTGCATTAACATTCCCATGACCTCTTCATCATCCTCAAGGTCAGTGGCGACCATGGTTAAGACCCTCTCAAGAACATCATCAGTCATAGATTCCTAAAAATATGAATTCATAACATTATCCAAAACATCAGTAGAATCAATGCAATTACATGAATCAAAGGAACTAGGATGTTTAACAGAATTAAAAACATTAAAAACTACTTCCTCATTATTAAATCGTAAGGTTAACTTCCTTTGATGGACATCAATCATAGTCTTTCTAGTAGCAAGGAATGGATGCCCAAGAATGATTGGGACCTCAGAGTCCTCCTCCATGTCTAATACAATAAAATCAGTTGGAAAACGAACGTATCCACCTTTACCAAAACATCTTCTAATACTCCACGAGGATAAATGATGGATCTATCAGTCAACTACAGCGAAATGTTGATAGGCTTTGGGTCCTGCATTCCTAATTTTTTAAACACAGAGAAAGGCATAAAATTTATACCGGCACCTAAATCACATAATGCTTTCTCAAAATAAAAATTACCAATAGAGTAAGGAATAGTAAAACTCCCTGGATCTTTTAATTTCGGTGGTAACTTTTTTCAAAAGAATGGCAGAACACTCCTCACTTAGTCTGACTGTCTCATATTCCTCAAGTTTACGTTTGTTTGAAAGTATCTCCTTCAAGAACTTTGTATATTTTGGCATTTGGGAGATAGCTTCCACAAACGGAATATTAATTTACAATTTCTTAAACATTTCTACGAATTTTTCAAATTGCTTGTCCTGTTGAGTGTTCTTGAGCCTCTGAGGGAATGAAATGGATAACTTCTATGGCTCACTTACCTGTACCATGGAGGGTGCTTCACTTGCCTTCTCTTTTCCTGCAATGACTAGCTCATCAAGAGTATCTTCATACTCTTACAATTTCTCCTCCTTATTCTTGGGAAGATTCTCAAGCTCCTTACCACTTCTCAAGGTAATTGCCTTCACATGTTCCTTTTGGATTAGGCTCGGTAGTACCAGGCAAAGACCCCAGTGCTTTTTTTGACATCAAAGTGGCCAACTGACTGATCTGAGTCTCCATGCTTTTCATTCTGGCTTCTGAATTCTGTATGTACTTCATCATGAGACTTTCAAAATTTTGCTTCTCTGTAGCTACCTGAAATCCTGGAGGTGGCTGTGGCACTCTTTGCTGACTCTACTGATTACCCTGTTGATTACGCCATTTGAAATTAGGGTGGTCCATCCAACCGGGATTGTACGTATTGGCATAAAGATTATACTGTTGCCGATTGGAATTACCAACAAAATTTACTCATTCAGGCTCGAGGGCAAATGGACTACTAACTTGACAGTTTGCACTTGTATGACCCTGTCCTCCACATGCCTCACAAATGATTGGTGGGACTACACTATTTGTTACCATCAGTGTCTCAACCTTCTTCGTCAAAGCTTCCAATTGACTCAGAATGGCTGTAGAAGAATCAATAGCATGCACGCCTTCTTGTTTCTTAAGAACTTGGCGCTCATTTTGCTATTGATAACTGTTCAGTGCCATTTCTTCAATCAATGCTTGGCTCTCAGTAGGTGTTTTCCTCCATATTGTATCTCCCACAGCAGCATCAATAAGTGAACGGTTTGCAGGTAACAAACCATTATAAAAAGTCTGAACCTACTATCATACGGGAAATCCATGATGTGGACATCTTCTCAACAACTTTTGAAAGCGCTCCCAAGCTTCATAAAGAGTGTCCATTTCAAACTGCACAAAAGAAGATATATCATTCCTTAACTTAGCAGATTTAGAAGGAGGAAAATACTTAGCCAAAAACTGCTGTGTCAGTTGATCTCATGTAGTGATGGAACCCCTTGGTAGTGACATTAACCATTGGCTTGCTCTGTCCCTAAGAGAGAAAGGAAAGAGTCGCAATCAGATTACATCATCTGTCACCCCATTATACTTGATAGTATCACACAACTGCAAGAACCTGGCCAAATGTTGATTTGGATCATCCGAAGGCAATCCACCAAACTGAACTGAATTCTGAATCATGGAGATCAATGCTAGTTTGATCTCGAAGTTATTAGCAGCCACAACTGGTCTTATAATACTCCCTCCTTACCCTTCAGCAGTGGGCATAGAGTACTCAAGCATGGTTCGCTCTGTTGGAATAGCTTTTTCTTCACGATTCGCCAACTATTGGTTGTCTTTCCATCCTGCTTATGTCTTTTGTCACAACTATAATAAAAAATTGTTTCCTTAACCGACGAGCTGTTTTCTCAATTTCTGGATCAAAAGCCAAATCAGGAAACTGAAATCGAGTAAGCATAAATAAGAAATAAGAAGTGAAAAATTAAATAAAAATAAATAAATAAATAAAAATAAAATGAAATAAAATAAAATAAAAAATAAAAAAAATAAAAATATAAAAATAAAAATAAAAATAAAATAAAATAAAAAAAAACGTATAAATTAACTAGAGTTTTTCGCTTATAATATTACCAAACTTAATCCCCGGTAACGGCGCCAAAAATTTAGTGCGCGTAAAATACACTAAGAGCAAGTGCACTTTATCACCAAGTAATATAGAACTTGAGTCCCAGTTATAGTTCCCACGAGGAATAATTAGTAATTACTAGATTCACTAAACTCTTTGTTATTCAAACAATCAAAAGTGTATGAAGAAATTCAAGTTAAAATCAAAATAAACAAATAAAGAAAAACAATGAACAATTAAACAAAGAAAAGATAATCAATGAAAGAGAGATTAGGGCGCAACGTTCACTTGAATCCAATTATTCAGATTTTCTTTCAATTATAATCAAGGTAATTCTTTTGCCAATATTCTCTTATTTGCTATTGAATCCCAATGGTCATGGATGAAATAATATTTTATTCCTAATTTAATTCACCTATTTAGTCATGTAGTTGAATTAATCAAGAATGTATTAAGCTTCAATTCAAGAGATGAACTAACATACCGTCAATTCCATTAGTAGGAAAAATTGATGTTTGGTCATTCACCAATCTAATCCTAGGCTTACCATATAGATCCACTCATTGAATGTGGATGGCCACGGGTCAAACAATGAATTAACATATGTCAAAAGTGATCAAATTCTGACAAGAATACAAGCAATATGATAAATCCAAAAAGAAATTACCATAATCAAATTAGAAATCAGACCCAAGTAATAAGGAAAACAAGATCTCTTATAGTCCTAGCTATGGATTTAGCTACTCATGTTCAATACAAACAAACTTATATCAGAATACAAACCCATAGAAAGAAAACCCAAAGAAAAGGGAAAACTAAAAAGAAAGAAAAATCAAAACTCCTTTAATGGAAATTATGATCTCTAAGCCTTCAAGAATCGATTCCTCCTTCAAGCCTTCCTCTAAGGTCTGCTGTCGCAAAACAACTCTCTCAGGATTAGGGATTTTCTGCGTAATGTACTCAATGTGTTGTTTTTTGTGTAATTTTTCCTATCTAATAAAAAATGTGTGTTCTGTTACGCCACCAGTGCCTAGGAGCTCAGTTCTGAGCGCTCAAGCGCTTAGACACTTAAGTCAATATGCGCGCTGCAACCTCCTGCGCGCTCAGGCGCTCCTCACCCAGTGCTTAAGCGTTAGGTCACTAGATCAACGCTGCTGCATACGCTTTGAGCGCTCAAGCGCTCCACTCTCAGCGCTGAACACTGCTACAAAATTCTTCTTTTCTTGCTCCTTTGAACATCGACTTTTCTCCATAAAAAAGTACCTGACAAAAATACACAAAATACTTAATAAAAACACATTTAAACAATAATAAAAATATAACAAAACTTATGAACAAAATTCAATAAAAATTAAAAAAAATATGAAAACCAAGGATTTGAACCGTAAAAATATGACAAGTTAACGGTTCATCAAGATCCTTGGTCTCATTCAGCCCTTAAACACTTGTTTGAGCCTTATATCATTTCTTTCATAACCCTTAACATTGGCCACGTTACAAGTCTCAAAAAGTCCATTATGATCAATGAAGGGTTGTTTTCATTTTCATTAACTTCAATTCTGAGACAAAAGGTTCATGTTCTTCTGAGTTTTCAATTCCTTGCTCTACATCAAAAAAAAGAAAAAAAGAAAAGTGACTCGCTAGGCTGAAAACCTGAAAAGGCAACCTAGGCAAAAGTTAAGGCGACCCGCTAGTTTGAAAACTCAAAAAGAGTGACCTAGGCAAAAGTTAGGATCAAAAATAGTATCTGACACATCTGAAGAAGTGGAGTTGCCTCAAGTCACAAACTGGGGTAGTTTGAGTTCATTAAGGCCAAACTGGGGCAGTCTAAATTGTCATCAAATGCTTTGATACACGAAGATTTGGGTTGAACTGGGGCAGTTTGAATATATGAAGTCTTATCATGAAAAGCTCCCAATGCGTGAAAATTGGGTCAAATCATATTCTTGGAAATAGACAAAGGGGTGTTCAAGGTTGCATACATGAAAAATTAGCACTAATCATCCTAAAGAACATCACTAGAAGAGTTGGAAAACTCCACCCAAACATTTATCTTGTAGACCTTTCAATTCTAATCCTTTTTGAATTGCTTTTCCTATACTTTTTCTTTCCATAATGATAACCCATTTTCGCTGCAACTTATTATTGATGCATTTCTCATGATAAACTTATATTGAGATGTGAAACATGTAACAATATTGCAAAAAATATTTAGATTTGCTTGAAAGGTCATGGGAAACACAATGAATTCCCGATAAGAGTGTTGATGAGAAAAGAAAGGATAGTCAGGTCATTATCACATCTAATGCACACCTCAAGGGTCATCCCGGTTGGACATTTCAACCATCGGTTGAATAGACAAATGAAAAGATGCCAATAAATCCCACTCTAATTCATTTTTGAAAATGATTGCAATCATGTCCTCAGGGGTCATGGAGACACACAAAAAAAGACCAAAAAAAAGAGAAAAGAAAAAAAAAAGACTTTTTCGTACTCTCATACATCTGAAGCATGCATAGTGCACTATTTCAATTTGCTAGCCTTGACCTACAAAGGTCCAACTTACTATTTTCAGTCAAGCCAGGGCCTTATGCCCATTACCTTTAACTTTTTCAGGTCCCCGTACCCATTGCTTTTAGCTTTCGCGACAAGCCAGGGCCTTATGTCCATTACCTTTAACTTTTTTGGGTCCCCGCACCTATTGCTTTTAGTTTCCATGACAACTCAGGGCGACATGCCCATTGCCTTTAATGTTTTTGGGTCCCTGCACCTATTGCCTTTAACTTTTCTGGGTCCTCGTACCCATTATTTTTATGTTTTCGGGTCCCAGTACCCATTGCCTTTAAGTTTTTTGTTAAGCTTCAACGGATACCCAACTCCGTAAGCTTCTTACCTTGTTTTTTATTAAGTTTCGACAAATACCTGACTCCGTAAGCTTTTTACCTTTTGGGTCCTCGTACCCATTATTTTTATGTTTCTAGGTCCTAGTACCCATTGTCTTTAAGTTTTTGTTAAGTTTAAGCGAATACCTGATTCTGCAAGCTTTTTACTTTTTTTTTCTGAGTCCCCGTACCCATTGTTTTATCTTTTTGAGTTCCCGTACCCATTGCTTTTGAGTTTTTGTTAAGCTTCAGCAGATACTTGACTCAGCAAGCTTTTTACCCTTTTTTCTAGATCCCCGTACCAATTGTTCTATGTTTTCGGGTCCCCGTACCCATTGCTTTTAAGTTTCTTGTTAAGCTCCGGCAGATACCCTACTCCGCAAGCTTTTTATCTTCATGCTTTAAGCTTTCTGTCAAGCTTTGGCGGATACTTGACTCCGCAAGTTTTTTACCTTTCTGTTTTAAGTTTTCTGTTAAGCTTCGGCGGATACCCGGCTCCGCAAGTTTTCCTACATTTTTGTTATGCTTCGACAGATACCTGACTCCGTAAGGTTTTTATCTTTCTATCCAACTCCAATGGGTCTCCGTACCCATTTCCTTTAGGTCTCAGGGTCTATATACTCATGCCTATATCTTTCGGGGTCCTCATACCCTATACTTTTACCTTGTTTTTGCATCAATCTGCACAAGATTTTTTTTCATGGACAAAATTAAATCAATTCCTCTGCTTTTCATTTATTCTAAATGTAAAGTAAAGGGGGGTAGCTATTGATAATCAATTTTGTCCATTTTTTATTTTTGTTTTTGTTTTTTAATTTTTTATTTATTTCAAAAGTAAAATAAAAAATAAAATAAAAAATGAATTTGATTTTAAGAAAAAGAAAAGAAAAGAAAAATTAAAAAATCACTAACTTTGTTCTATACGGGTCAACCCATGACCCAATTTCCATCTCAACCCATGACCCAATTCTCTTCTCAACCCATAACCCAACTTCCTCATTCATACAACCTTCAAACCTTAGCCTCCACAAACAGCTGCATTAAATTGGTTTAAAAACTTCTGACAGTTTTCTTTTTCATTTGCTTTCTAATCATCATTGAGAAACATAAATTTCTAACAGTTTTTCTTATTGGCCTTCTAATCATTATTCAAAAACGTTAAGAAAGGTTTGGCTAATTTAATCCTATAAATCCTAAGCAATCACAGAGAAATTCGGGGGGAAGGAAGAAAAAAAATCCACACACATAGAGATCAATTATGGAGATCAGAAACACAGCTCCCTAATGATCCATTTCATCACCTTCGCTCTCATCATCTTCCATCTACATCAACCACTCACCCACATCCACCCCAACTTCCATAGCCACCATAAACCACCACCTTTCACCCACCTTCAACCTAACCAAATACAGCAACCTTCACCCAACTTCTCTTCCAAATCATTTTCAATCAACAACTTTTGAACCACCCACCATTTCCCTCACCCAAAAACCGAGCCACATTATTTTTTCAACCTCCAACAGCTCCTCCATCCCACCATAACCATCATCATCATCATACTCAACCACCCACAAACCCAAAATCACTGTCACCTCAAAGACGAGAACCCTAAATCCGGTCGTCGCACGCACCAGATCCGGTTGCCGCGCCTCCACCCGCGCGCAGCCAGCCTAATTGCGACTCAGTCACGCCATTCATCGTCGCACAGCCGCACCGTCCAACTAGCGACCACCACCGTGCGCTTCTGCCCAGAAACGCGCACCACCCACGCGAGAACGGACTGGAACTTCAACTTTGCGCCGCCGTCGAACCCAAATCGGCAACCATCTCTGACTGGAGTTTCACTGCATCCCGGATCTACCACTGCATGAGACCCGACCCCTCAACCCGCAGAAAAGCAGCATGCGTCCCGTCGCCGAAGCCCCACCATGCTGCCCTGCTATCCTCGCGTCGTGTCTCTGCCACGCGGTCTTGTGCCGTCCACCGCGTCACGCAACCCACCTTAGATCCGGCCACCAAGCACCATGAAGCTTTCCCCTGACCCATGAGCTCCCCCCTGTTTTTTTTCTCTTTTCTCTCCCTATTTCGTTTGCAGCAGAGACTAGAAGTCTCTTCCTTTTTGTTTTACAGTTTTTTTTGCCTTTTTGGTTCTTTTTTTTTAACCCTTTTTTTATTTTATTTTTAATTTGGTTTCTGCTTTTTTTTTTGTTTAAGCTTAAGTAAAAATAAAGTTTGGTTTTTTTTTACTCGTTTGAGTTTGAGTTATTAGGTATTTTTATTTTTTATTTTATTTCGAGGTTTATATTACTTGTATATTAATTTAATACACTTTTTTTTGTATTAATGTATTAACTGAACAATTCAAAACTAACCGACGACAAAAAAATTAGGAGAGGATCAGAGCACCGATCAAATACACTCTTTCGGATAATCTTAAGGCTTTATATTGAATCTTTTCAGGAGCGCTGATGAAGTCTAATCCCCAAATAAAAATTAAAATAATTATGTAAACTAAAATACAATATTTTTTTATAAACCAAAATAAAACTTTTTTTTTGTAAAATAAAATATTCAAATAAAAGTGAACAATTTCATACAGTTTCAACATTATGATTGTGGTGAATTAAGGTTTTATTTTTCATGAAGACATTTGTTTTTAAAATTATTACAAAGATCTCATTGTGCCTAAAAATATTTTTTCTTGATTATAAATGAAATTTTATTTGGCCATTTACTCTTGAAAAAAATATTCTCTTACCTCAAACAAATTTCTTTGAATTAAAATTTATTCCTTGAAATAATATTTTAATTGGCCATTTTATTTTGAAAATTACTTCTCTTCAAAAAATAAAATTTTGATTCACCACTTTTATATAATATGTTGTAAACTTAGAATTTATTCCAAAATAATGGCTATTTAGCCACCCATTTCTGGTCTTAGTCATTTATCATTTTTGATATTATGCTTGATAAAATGGGACATGTTAAAGTAAAAACTAAAAAAAATATTTCTTTTCTTTTTTAAAGGACCAATTTAATTAATCTTGCAAATAACATTAGATTAAATAAGTAACCGTTCTTAGAACGGACGGTGTAGGGTGTTAATACATTCCCTACCCGTAATCAACCCCTGAACCATGAACTCTGAAACGTAGACCATCTCTCAGATGTTCAATTGCACCATTCCATTTAATAGATAAAGTGATGCACCATTCCATTTAATAGATAAAGTGATTGGTGACGATTCCCAACACTCCGAGGTCTTTTCTTCATTGTTCTTAATTTTTTTCGCAACGTCTTTCAGGACTGTTGTGACAATGTATAATATTTTTTTTAGTAATAGTGCAAACTACAAAATACACAAGAAAAGTGGCAGTGGTAGCTAAAGATGAGCAATGACAAAAAAAAACTGGCGAAGTAAGAGATGGAAAAGGTGAAACATATATCTGATAAAACTTGCACATAAATCACAACATTCTAATTCAATAATTTTAATCTAATGGTTGATTCTTTACCCTATTCAAAGAAGTGCACCATAGACTTGTCCTGACATTTTAGTTAAAAGAAATAACTATTTCAAATACCTAGCATTGAGTTAAGTTTGTGTAAATCTTATCCTCTAATTAAGTCGTTAGACTTAGATATATATACACTTGAGAAATTTTGTTAGACATAATGCATATTTAATATATGTAGTTAATTAGTAACAACATCTAGTTGGTTTAACGACATCTAAGACTCAAATTTAAATATATTAACCATCACTATTTTTTTTATTTCAGAGTATCTCTTTACTCAATATGTGATAAATTAATCTCTCAATTAACTATCAACAGCGTCTAATCTAACACAACAGTGCGTGATGGAGAGGTTATAAGATGATTGCGTCATGGGAGAACCAGAGACAAATGGGACTGATTCCAGTTTGCCAAAGTGTTAGGACCATGAAAACATTATTCTGAAAAGGGGATTCCATTTTCCACACCCATAAATGCATATGATTAGCTGGAGTGAGTCACAAGCCAATATTCTCTTCTTCTCTCCATTTCTTTTATATTTTTTAATCAGCTTTCGTATTAATTGACAATTTCATTTCAAACAATCTTAAATCTCTAAGTCATGTAAAAAATTATGCAAACCATTTTGGATTCATTTCGCCTTGTTCTTAACATTGCATAATATTGGCATTTTCCTTATATTTGGCAAAAGTGTTAGTCATGTTTGAATTGAGGGGAAGAGGTGCTTAATTAGTCATGAGGTCCTTCAATGCACTTTGTAAGGGCACGGGTTTCTGTTTTGTTAGTACTTAATTATGCTTGATCGTTATAGGAAAATTATCATTTTACACTCTTAAAAATGAGTATAAGTATTATTCACATTATTTTTAAGGGATGTGATGGAGTAAGGGAAAATGATAAAAAAAAAATATGTATAATAAATAATATTAAATGGAATGTAAAAAGCGATGTATGTACTGTTTGATGTAAAAATATAAGAATTGATTGTTATATTGTTTTAGAGTGATCTCTTTGATGTCCAAAAGCTATCGGTGAGTAGCCTTGGTACGTGTGGTAGATTTTTTTAAATAAGTACCTATTTCGAGGTGGTTTTGATGGGGTTACAAGATGAAAAGACTGTGGATTTGTAACTTGTGAAGTGGATAAAATGGAAACTCTAGTCTTGGTGGCTTAAATGAGAACTGGTTGAGCACTCATGGTAGTGTGAGGAGGCGACCTGAAGACTTAGAGATCTCACGAAGGGAAGACGCTCTAGAAGGTAGTGTGGTGTTCCTCCGACTACGTACTAGGTTTCATGTGTTTGGATGTTTGGATACTTAGTCTATTTATGGCGGTATCTTTGCCAGAAGGTGAAAAAGAGCATAAATAAAAGGGTTGACTAGAATATTTTACTGGAGAACAAGGTTCTAGGTTCTGAAAGTTTAAGGTTTATAGGTAACAATCTATTTCTTTTATATTGCCTGGTTGTGGCAGAGTGGTTGTATGTAAGGGTTTAAGAGGATCTACGTCCTTATTTTGTGATAATTGAACAGAGGTAAGGTTAGACAGGATGTTCTAGGGCACCTTCCTCTGGTGCCATAATCTAGGGGTCTTGAGATCTCAAGGCCTTTATCCTATGGCTACTATAAAGTCTCTACCTTCGAGGTATGAACACCTCAGGAGCCTCCTCTACCAAAAGCCTTCCAAGCCACGCAGGTTCTCAAACTTCCAAGCTGACAAGCTCCTTATGACTTAGCCCGGGTGTCGCCTTCCCCTAAACTAAACGTACTTCACAACAACTATCCTTAGTTGAACAAACCCCTGGCCTTATAGTTGATCTTGAACTAATCTGGTTGGAATGAAATTCCCTCCAAAACAATACCTAGAGACTATCTAATGGGTGAATTTCTGTCTGCCCCTGTGGAATTTTTGAACAAAGTAGTATAATTTTACAAATTATTTATTAAATTAGGATAATTTTAAAATCATTTATAAGTTTGGAGTCCTTTTTGTCATGCTGGCAAAGGATATTATATTTTTTTTGCCACATTATGTAAAAAATAACTTCAAGTTGCTCTTTGCAAAAAATTGCTATCGTCCTTTCAGTAAAAAAAGTAAAAAGAGCAAGATCAAGTTGCTCTTTCCATCAGTCACGTCCTATCGAGTACGAAAAAATTAAATTTAATACTATTTTAATAAAAAAAATAAAAGAACAATTTAGAGTTACTATTTCCTCATAAACGGACACATGACTCCATGTAAGTCACTAATTCTACCAAACTCTTCTTTAAAATGACGTTGGCCCCTTCTTGCAAAAGAAAACGCTATTCTAGTTCCTCCTTCATAAAGAAAACACTCCTCCGATCCCCTCCTTAAACAAAAAGCACTCCTCCTTTAAAAAAAAAAGATGTTGGTCCCCTCCTTTATTAACAAGCTATTGAAGGAGCATCCAAAGAGAGTAAAATCTTAAATTTCTAGGTACAATCATCTATCATTTTCCTTCTTATCTTAGCTGAAAAGTTTATATGTTACTAAAATAAACATTAAATTATCTTAACAAATATCTCCATATTTGTTTTGGTAATTTAATACATAAAAGTAATTTTTTACATCTAAATAAAATAGATTATCTTTAAAATTATTTTTCAGCTAAAATATTTAAACATAAAACTATATTATTAAACTGATTTTTATGTTATGTTTCCACAAACCAAAACAAAAATGAAAAATCGTAAAGCTGAAATGTCCTCTCTGAAACATAAGCTGAGAGAGTGGTTACTCTCTTCTGCACTTGTCCTTTTGTTTTGCTAGTCAATTTTGGACTTTTACTTCAATTAAGATACGTTTTTCTGACAAATACATAAGGCATCGAGACAGTACAAAATCATAAATACATTTTATAACAACAAAATTATTCCTACACCTTATACACTTTTATTCTGCAACTCCTTTAATTTATATAGAAAAAAGAAAGAGAGAAAAAAAAATTTCTCCTCTCTCCTCCTTTTTTCATATAAAAAAATTATAAAGCATGTGCATAGAAAATCAAGTGCAAGTTTAACATTTTTTTTTGAGCTGACATTATTCTTCTATTAAATCTCTGGAAATATTAAATAAATTTCTTAGTGCACTTTTATTTTTTATTTATTAATCTGAATTGTTTGTAATCTTGTTATTCTTATTAATTAATTAACTTATCTATTGCATTATATGTATATGTTTGTAATATTGTTATTCATTAATTTATTATTAAATAATATGAATACAATTTTTGTGCAAGGTTAGAATAATTATTAAATATTAATTAATTTTTGTATCATTGTATTCATATTATTAAATAATTTATTGAATAAATTTTTTTTTTCAAGGTTAGAATAAAAAAATTTTACACTATTATTTAATAATGTGTTGAGACATTATTTAATGAGTTTGACAAAGTAAAAAATTATATGCATTGTCAATTTCATTCAATAATGTAACAACATATCATTAAAAAGTTAATATTGTTGTATAGAGAAAATCTTATCACTTTAAATCTTAAAAGGTTTATTAAGTTTAACACTATCAACTTGTCATCTATAGAGATTAGTAGAGTCAGACTTTAGTTGTTTGATTAAGATTATTTAATATGAAATTTTTATTGGAATAAAAAATTGCAACTTATTAATTTGTTCAAAGATAAAGTCTTTTTAAATAACAGTGTAAAATTACTTCTGTCAATTCTTTTTAAGGATTAGGTCTTTTTATCTATCAATTCATTTAACTAATATTTTTAACATTGATTTTCATTTATGCATGTTGTATAATTAATTAATTAATTAAATCTTTATTACATCATAATAATTATTTATGTTTGACAAATTAGGTGTTAGATATGGTGTCTAGTTCATCTTCACAATCACGCATTGTGCGTTCAGGGCCAGAGGATCCATTATTGTTAATGATGCAAGAAACACACATTTCTCAACATATTTGGAATCGAAAACAAGATTGGATTTTGTTTGTTAGACGGGCACAGGTAACACGTGAAGGGGTAGAGCAAGTTCCTACTAAGATTGTTCCGTATCTGGAATAGGCAAGTTTTCTGGGAGTTGCACAGCTTGCATTCTTTCAGATTCAGTGCACCTTGATATCTGCATTTGTATAGCGTTGGAGACCTGAGACCCACACATTTCACATGCCACCAAGGGAGTGTACGATAACATTACATGATGTTGCTATCCTAGTTGGTCTTCGAGTAAATGGGAAAGCAGTTATTGGTCATACCGTGGATCAGTGGGAATCGATTGTGCACCAGTTGTTAGGCATATATCCACCACAGGACGCACTACAGGGTGGTCAGATCCGAATGAAGTGGCTAAACGATAACTTTAGTGATGTTAATGATCATATCGATGATCACGTGCAGCTTGAACGATTTACCCAAGCTTATATTTTGAGGTTGATGGGTGGAGTTCTATTTCCTGATCACTCTAGCTCATTGGTACCTTTAAGGTATCTTACACTATTAGAGGATTTTGAGGAGGTCGGGAAATATAGTTGGGGATCAGTGGTGTTGGCATATCTATACTGTGAGTTATGCAAAGTCACTGATTATAATTGTAAGGAGATTTGTAGTTTATGTATCCTGATTTAGTTATGGGCATAGGATAGATTCTCATCCATCGCACCTATGGCATCGGGGCATTATATGCATGACACCCCCTATGGCGTGCAGTACATGACATGTATTTTGCCATATTGACATTTTACATAATCATTAGAGGTTTTTAATGTTTGTTTAGTTTTGTGCATATGAATAGGTGGTTGGGCAGCAGGACTTTTACAATAACTCAACAAGACTTGCCCTACTATCAATACAAACTTGATCGGTTGAAGTGAAAAGATGTAACAAACTCCTTTAACATGAACTCAATAAATGTTGTGCTAATGCTATGATACTTATAATAGTGGTTATTCACCTTCTGTAGATTGTGTGGGAACCATGCACTCTAGACGTTATGATGTCACTTCCATATATTTGCTTGCATGGGTTTCAAATTTGGAGAGTTGTCATCCCATTAATATGCTTCCATATCATTGAGTGGCACCAACCCGATCGCGTGATGCGTCAGTGTGGTATGAGCCAACATATTCTAGAACCTCCTTGTCAGCCTCAACACCTTCGTGATCATACATTATAAGGCAAGAATACTAAAAATTGGTTGCAATATCATGCACAATATATTCATATGTGGGATAACCGATGTGCATATATGCTGGCGAATGCTCCTTAAGAAGGAGTACTTGGTGCAAACTCTGAGTATATGAGGTGGTACGGTAGGTGTACCCACCGATGGATTACTAAAGATGGCGCACAAACTAGCTTGATGGTAAGTTGTTAATGTTACTTTATTTGATTACTTTGATTTTTTTTAAAATTTAATTCACTAAGTAATTTACATTTTTTATTGTAGGTTGATTGTCTGGAGAAGATGCATTTCCATATTTGTGATGAATAATATTCAGTTTCTTCATGGGATGAGCTTAAACATGAGACTGAGCAGATGATATCGACCTTAGATGAGTTGGATCACATATTAGAACCTATTGCGCTAGCTCCAGAGTCGACGCAACAATTATCAAGGTCAGAGGTGAATGTGACCACACCTGCGTCTCGAGTGGAAGGTCATGGACGTCAACGATGAAGGAGGCGTGAGGCTACAGAATATCTTACTCTTCCACCAATCCCACAGCGTGGTCATGGAGTATATTATGTTCCACATGGACCACCATATGACCCTGTGTCATCATATGCATCGACAACATATTATTATCCATCTCAAGATTCAATAGCATACGCATCTTCATCCCACATTACACGCTTCCCACTAACCCAGGCATATTATTGTCCATCTCAGGATCCGATAACATATGCATCTTCATCCTACACAACACTCCCTTTAGCAACCTAGGCAGATGATGTTCCTTACATTCCATTGTCAGTGGATTGTACACCTCAGGCATATGTATATGATTTCATGACCCCTACTGCACCTAGCTCGTTGATGGCTCGAATACAGGATGCACTTATTTTGTCCCCTGAGTCTGGGGGTATTGATCTAAATAAAAAAATTATAGATGCTGCCAGCCTTAATGATGATGATGATATTGAGCCTAGACTTTGAAGAAACCTTCATCGTCATGCAAGGGATAGACGTCGCGTATGTATACTAAACCTTGTACCTCTGCATGGTCCTCATGACTATTGATGTATTTACTATTAAATATACAAACTTTAATACTATGTTGTGGACTTAGTTGAACTTGCAATGCTTCTTTTAAAAAAAAAATTATAATAAATTTAGCATTGTTAGATTATTACATTAATAAGACAAAAAAAAAACATATAACATAAGTATGACTTCAATTAATAATCCCCTTGATTGATACATCACTACATACAAACCTTTAATCTAACTTTCAACATCTTCAACATTATCTTCACCTTGTTGAGAGCTTTGTCCTTGACTGAGGTGAGGGCATACCCGTCGATTGTGACCTTCTTGTCTACAATATCCATATCATTGCCTAGGCTGAGACTCCACCCAATCCATTTTGTTCCTAAGGCGTGTTGAGATTGGTCAGCCCTTCATACAAAAGGTCAACTCATCTGGAACTAATGTCCACCCACAGAGGCTGGAATGTTTGCCTCATTTCCAATAGGCCACCACTCAGCACTATAGGCATTCATAATATTTTGTATTGACTAAACGGGATCCACAAACTAGTAGAAGTCGATACTAACGGCAGCACATGTAGCAATAACATGAGAGCATAGGTATCTATATGCTTGGAATCTCCAACACTGACAATACCATCTATTTAGAATCACCGACCGTGTCTGACCACCTGCTTGCATGACCGGATTGAATGCCTCCTCAACGTCAATTTTTGTGGATTGTATATTATATCTGCAGACTTGATGGGAACTCGCATCTTCTTGATTTTTCATGATTGCCTCAATTAATTTCTTATAGAATCTCTACCCAGCATTTTGCTTAGACTTAGCCTGCCTTAATCTCTGCACTAAATACTCCACCATCCTACCATATGCGGGCTTCACCAATGCTGTTATTGGCAAATTTTGAGCACCTTTTAATACTTTATTTATAGCCTCTAATAAGTTCATCGTCATGTGCCCATATCTTTGCCCTTCTTCATCATGAGCCTGACTCTATTTTTCTTTTGAAATGTCATCAATCCACCTCTGTATGTCATTACTAATTTGACGAAATTTTTGTAAGTTCCTCTCAAACGGGTGCTTACAAGTAGTATAACCTACATTAAAACAAAAAAAAAAGTTTTGAAAAGCAACAAACTCATATATCTCAATGAAACATTATAGGAAATGAACTTTTACCTAGTTTTAATAAGTCTTCCTTTAATTTTGCATTCTTGAACTTATGGTTAATATTGTTGGTAATGTGGCGTATGCAGTATATATGATATGCATTGGGAGGATGCCAACCAAGGTGTGCATTGTTCATAGCAGCTTTTATGCTTTGGTGTCAATCAGAAATCAGACATAGACCTTTCTTTCTTGTCACATGTTGGCGTATGTTTTCCAAGAACCACGACTAAGCACTCAAGGTCTCACCTTCAACGATAGCAAAAGCAATTGGCAGAACACAACTATTGCCATTCTGTGTTGTGGTAATTAATAGTGTACCACGATACTTACCATATAGAAAGGTTTCGTCAATTTGTATAATCAGTTTGCAAAAGTTAAAGGATCACAACATTGCTTGAAAGTCCAGAATAGTCGATGAAACTTACAAAATCGATGATCAACCTAATTGTTGAAGACAACTTCATTTGTCTCGATTTTGTAGATGGAATCCAGTGCAAACAATTGCATATGCTCCAGCCATCTAAGTAAGATTGCAAAAGACTCATCCCAGTCACCGAACACCTTTACAATTGCTTTCTTCTTAGCCTTATTGTATGAGATTTGATATCCAAATTGGCTGCTAATGCTCTCCTTGATCAAAGAAATTGGGACTGATGGTTCTTGGTTGACCATACCTAACACACACATTATAAAATATTGAAATGTTATTCCAAAAGCACATAATTCACATATAAGTAAGGATCATATCTACTATACATGAGCAGAAAAAATTAGAATCCAACTTCTTATGATCTTGAGAAAGTATTGGATTCATATAAGTATGACGACCACCCCATTTAGTAATTTTCCACTTGTTTGTCTTCTTTCCTAAAATTGCCTTCATAAGCCACGAGCAACCTTCCATATGTTTTGGGCACTTCATATATAAAATTGTTGGTTTTGATTCAACTACAAAAAATGTCTGATGCCTTTTCATAGAATAATGTTTGACAGCTAATTGAACAATTTCTTTATTGTCAAATTGTAAACCAACACATAACTTATCTTCTGCACGCCAAGAACCGGGCACATCCAACCTTGAAAAACCAGCCTCTTGATTGAGGTGATCCTAATTAATATATTTATAATGTGGAGTTAAAGTCCAAAATAGAGTCTCTATGGAATGCTCAACACCTATTCATGTCTTAAAAGTGTGAGAGGCAAGTACTAACTTCACTATATAACTACTAAATTATATGGATACCAACTTGTTTATTGTGGAAGTTCGCTAACAGGTAATGATAATGCAACTGGAGA
Organism: Ormosia semicastrata; assembly: GCA_029884595.1. NCBI lineage: Eukaryota > Viridiplantae > Streptophyta > Magnoliopsida > Fabales > Fabaceae > Ormosia > Ormosia semicastrata. Next base: position 7,782,938 of record JAQQTO010000040.1, read on the forward strand.
AGCCATAACAACTAGGGACTAAGCTGGCAACATCAAAATCAGCATCAAAATCACTCTCAACTTCAATGTTAGATGAATCACCATTAGGAATTTTACCTTCATTTTCGTCTTCATCTTCACTGGACTCCATTGTCAAGTCTTTATTCCAATCTTCATCATCATCTAAAAGCCCAATGTAGGCATTAGATTGACCACAAAAAGGTGCAACAACATATTCATCATTATGGTCTTCTTCATAAGCAGTTCCTAGTTGAGTATTCATATAACATGAATACGCAAGTAATGATGAACTACCTACAACGTCGATCATAACGTACAATTCCAATATTGTCAGTGTGTTGATAAAAAGTGTTGATCATGCACTCAACATCTTCATCATCAAATATTTCACGAGCAGTATATTTGCTCTCATTTTGAGATATCAAAATTTTATATGTAAGACTAGAAATGATTTGATGAGACTGAAGGTTTAATTTAGCATGAATCTTTCTCTTTAGCATTTTATAACTGATACCGCATTTAATTTGAATTGGCATAGTAGCCTTCAAATGTGAGCCCTTGTGACCCTTCAAACTACCTACCATTTGAAAAAAGGAAAATAACAAATTAACTCATTTTTAGAATGAAATTGAAGAATGTAAGAATCAGTGAGAGACGAGAGAGAAGAGATGGGAAGAGTGCAGAGTGCATGCTCGGGTTGGGGATTAAATAAAGAGAGCATCGACCAAGCAGGGAGCAAAAAAACTTTTATGAAAGAGCAACTTGGAGTTGTTTCATTCATTTTATTGTTAAAATACTTGTTAAACCTGATTCGTATTTGGTTGATAGGAGTTGTGTCAACTTTTGAAAAGAGCAACTTGATTTTGCTCTTTCACTTTTTTATTAAAATATTATTAAACTTGATTCTTCTGAATGTAATTTGTACTTTGAAAAGAGTAACTTCAAGTTGTTAGTTCACTTTTTATTAAAATAGTATTAAATTTGATTCTTCTGAACTTGATCAGACGTGATTGACAGAATCTAGAAAGAGCAACTTGGAGTTGCTCTTTCACTTTTTTTTATTAAAATAATATTAAATTTAATTCTTCTGAATTTGACAAGACGTGACTGAGAGAATCTGAAAAGAGCAACTCCAAGTTGCTCTTTCACTTTTTTTATTAAAATAGTATTAAATTTGATTCTTTTGAATTTGACAAAATGTGATTGACAATCTGCAAAGAATAACTCCAAGTTGCTCTTTCACTTTTTATTTATTAAAATCGTATTAAATTTGATTCTTCTGAATTTGATAGGACGTGACTGACAGTTTAGATAGAACAATTCCAAGTTACTCTTTCACTTTTTTTTATTAAAATAGTATTAAATTTGATCTTTCTAGACTGGATGGGACGCGAGTCAGAGAATCTGAAAAGAGCAACTTGAAGTGACTCTTTACATGATGTGGCAAAAAATAAAATAAAATATGGGGTCCTTTGCCAGCGTGGCAAAAAGGACCCCAAACTAGTAAATAGTTTTAAAACTACCCCAATTTAATAAATAGTTTATAAAATTACACTATTTTAGTCAATCTCCCACTCCTCGAGATTCTAAACATGTCACTAGCATTGTGATTAATATATTACTATCATTTTTTCTTTGAAACAAAAAATGTTATGAGATTCTTGGGTTGATAGTTTTCTATGCAATCTTTGCTAAAATTAAGGATATGATTTGATCAATATTTGATTTGGTCAATATCCTTAATTGTGTAATATATTTTTATTCTGTAGTTATAGGATATTTCTCTGTAATCTTTTATTCGTTTCTTGTTAATGTTTGTACTATACATATTGTACAACTACGATGAATGAAATTATCATAAAACTATTCCATAATTGTGTTTATTTGATATGGTATTAGAACCTCCTTCAATCTTTTTTTCTTAACACTAGGAATTGAAGTAGGTCTTGTATTCACAATTGTTGTTTCTGTTCATATCATTCCGCTGTAAAATTTTCTTTTAGTGCTACCATGATTGAAGTAAGTGGTGCCAAATCACGAAAGAAGAATGAATCTTCGACTATTGTGTATGGCCTTCATTTGCAGGAAACTTCCTCTCTCATCACAGCCCTTGCATTCACTGCTAAGTCAGGTATGTCTTTTACTAGAAATAGTGATTGAATAATTGACTCTAACGCAACAGACCATATGACTTGTGATCATTATAGGTTTAGTAATTTATCTCTTAAATGTTCCAAAACCACTATTACCACTGCTAATGGTGTATCATCTCCGGTTATTGGAGTTAGTACAGTTCCATTATCTTCCATGTTAGAAATCGAGGATGTCTTATTTGTGCCATCGTTAAATTGTAATATTCTCTCTGTAAATCAATTAGCCAAATCTCATAATTGTGTTGCTCTATTTTTTCCTATTCACTATGTCTTTCAGATCATCTATACTTGGGAGAAGATTGATAGTCATAGACAAATAGGAGGGTTGTACTATCTTAAAGATAGATTCCAACATTTCGATAAAAAGGGGCAAGCTCTTGTGGTAAATGGAGATTCGGTGAATAAGAAAAAGAGGAAATTTGGCTATGACATAGGAGATTGGGACATCCTTCCTTTGGCTATCTTAGGAGATTATTTCCATCGTTGTTTCATGGATGTAATCTTTCAGACTTTGTTTGCAAAACTTATGTAAAGGCAAAAAGCCATCGTACTACTTTTCATTTGAGTGATCATAAAACAGATTTACCTTTTTTATTAGTTCATTCAGATATTTGAGGACTGGCCCCAATTTTTACTCTTAATGGGATGAAGTGGTTTATGACTTTTGTTGATGATTGCACTCGCTTGACTTGGTTTATCAAATGAAACATAAAAGTGATGTTTGTTTAATTTTTTGCATGTTCCATCAAATGATAACTACTTATTTTGGTGTTCCAATAAAAGTTTTTCGTTCTGATAATGGTGGTGAGTACGAAAAGAAAGAATTGATAGAATTTATGTACTTTAAAGGAATTATTCACCAAACATCTTGTACAAATTCTTCTCAACAAAATAGTGTCGCAGAGCGAAAAAAATCAACATTTATTATAAGTTACTCAGTTTCTTTTAATTGGGGGTCATGTTCTCATTTACTTATGGGGTGAAGCTTTGAATTCAGTAGTCTACTTAATAAACTATACACCATCCAGTGTTCTTAATTTTCGAAGACTATTGGATACCATTTCTGATCATTGCACTCTTCCACCGATAGTATTTTTGGCCCCATGAATTTTTGGGTGTGTAGTTTATGTTCATTTGCATTTGCGCCAATGAACTAAGCTTGAGTCTCGTGCTTTGAAGTGTATTTTTGTGGGATATGGGAATAATAAAAAAAGGCTACAAGTGTTATGATCCAAAAACTTAGAGGCTTTATGTTTCCATGGATATTACCTTCCATGAGATCGAACCTTTTTATAGGACGTCGACTCCTAATTACCATTTCATGGGGAGAATTCATATGAAGTGATAAATTATAAAGAACTGGAGGCATTCTTTACCAAAAATTCAGAAAATATTTATTCGTCTAGAGATTCTTCAAGACAGGGTGACTTTTTAGATGAAAGGGAAGAGTTATCAGTTATTGAACTAGTGACTTCTCATACTGAAGATTATGCTCTTCATGATATTACAATGCCGCCTAACAATTCAACACAATCACTGAGTCAATCTTCTTCTGAGATTCCTCTAGAGGTATCCACTAATCCTAATTCCACTTGTAGTGATGATCTTTTTTTTGAATCTCAAGTGTCTCAATATCGTCTTCCACCTCATTCTAATCATGGTGTACCACCTGTTAAATATGAGTCTGATCCTAAATCCAAAGTTAGATACCCCATTAGTAATTGTGTCTTGTCAAAAACTGTCCAAGTCATATGCATCTTATGTGCTATAGTTATCATTTGTTCCCATTCTTAGTAAAATGCAGGAAACTCTAGTAGATGATAGATGGACTCAAGCCATGGCAAAAGAAATGGTAGTGCTTAAAAAAATGATACTTGGGAGCTTGTGACTCTACTGAAAGGAAAAAAGACCATGGAATGTAGATGGGTCTTTATAGTTAAGCATAAAGTGGATGAGACAATTGAGAGGTATAAAGCTTGATTAGTTGCGAAAGGATATACGCATTTTTATGGGGTTGACTACCAGGACATTTTTTCACCTGTTGCCAAACTTAATACAGTTAGAGTGCTCTTGTCTTTGGCGATGAATCGAGATTGGCCACTTCTTCAGCTTGATATAAAAAATACTTTTTTACATGGAGATCTTACAGAGAAAGTGTATATGGATCCCCCTCCAAGTGTGAAAAAATACTCAGATGTTACAATGATGTGCAAACTCAAAAAGGCATTGTATAGGTTAAAACAATCTCCAAGAACTTGGTTCAGTAGATTTATTAAGTCTATGAAGAGCTTCAGATATAAACAAAGAAACTCAGACCATACTTTGTTTTTAAAGCATCGAATAGGTAAGGTTACTGCTTTGATTATATACGTTGATGACATGGTGGTGACAGGAGATGATGATCAAGATGAAATTGAGAGATTACAATGACATTTGGCCTTAGAGTTTGAAATGAAACAACTTGGAGATTTAAAATACTTTCTTAGAATTAAGGTAGCTCGCTCAAAGAATGGTATTTTCTTATCTCAATGAAAATACATTCTTGATTTGTTAACTGGAACATGTATGCTTGGATGTAAGCCTGTGAATACCCCTATTGAACAAAACCACAAGTTGTTTTAGTGTTTGCATGCAACTTCTACCGATAAAGCAAGGTACTAGAGACTTGTGAGAAAATTAATTTATTTGTCTCATACTAGGCTAGATATTGCTTATTCAATATGCATAGTGAGCCAGTTTATGCATGATCATCGTAAACCTCACATGGATGTTGTGGAACATATATTGCGATATTTAAAGTCTGCTCCGGGTAAAGGGTTGTTGTTCAACAAGAATAATCACTTGAAGGTAGAAGGTTACATTGATGCAAATTAGGTTAGTTTATCTGACGACAGAAAATCTACATCAAGATACTTTACTTTTGTAGGGGGCAACCTTGTGACTTGGAGGAGTAAAAAACAATTAGTGGTAGCAAGGTCAAGTGCAGCGGCTGAATATAGAGGCTTGGCTGTTGGAGTATGTGAGTTACTATGGTTGAGGAACTTGCTTAAGGATTTGGGTGCTCACTCTTAGGAGGCAATGAAGTTGTATTGTGATAGCACTTCTGTTATAGAGATTGCTCATAATCCAATCCAACACGATCAGACGAAGCATGTGGAAATTGATAGAGACTTCATTAAGGAAAAACTTGAAACCGGAATCATTGTTTTTCCGTTTATGAAGTCTGAAGACCAACTAGTCGATATCCTTACCAAAGTTGTTGCCAATAGTGTTTTTGGTCACTCTTTAGACAAGTTAGGCATGCGCGATATACATGCTCCAACTTGAGGGAGAGTGCTAAAATTAAATATATGATTTGGTCAATATTTAATGCTAAAATTAAGGATATGATTTAGTCAATATTTGATTTGATCAATATCCTTAATTATGTAATCTATTTTTATTCTGTAGTTATAGGATATTTTTCTGTAATTTTTATTATTTTCTTATTAATATTTGTACTATATATATTGTACAACTACGATGAATGGAATTATTAGAAAATTATTTCACAATTGTGTTTATTTTATAATCTTAAGTTAGTGGTTCATAGAAATAAAATGTGATGTTTGCCAAAATGTTTAGAATAAGTGATGTTTGCCAAAATGTGAAAGTGAGAAATATTGGTCTTTATTTACAAGTTCTCCGATGAAAAGTTTATATTTTATGTCGTAAATGTTGTATTAATCTGGAGTCTTTATTCCATTAAGGAAAAAAAAAATCTGCAGTCTTTATTTTTATTACTATAGAAAAAAAATTCAAACTTTGTGTTCTTTGTTTTTTTTTTTTTTTATTTCTAAAAAATTCAATGCTTTGTTTTTATTGTAATTAATATATGATTAAATTATTATTATAAATTGATAAAAAAAAAAAGGCTCGTCATTCTCACGAGCTCCTAGCTTTTAAGAATTTTTCTTTTAAATTATTTTTTAGGACATTAACATTACGCGAAGTTTCACTCTCTTACTTTTTATAAAAGATCCTTTTTTTTTCGGAAACAAAAAGATAAATATTTTTCTCTTACTTAAATATTTATCAAATGAATTACTAATAAATAGCATTTATTAATATTTTTTGCATTTTTATATGGATATTTTTTGCATTCTTACTTCATAACTTTTCTCAAATGGAACGGAATTAGCTTTTTTAAGTTTAAATTAATTAGGCCTAGTTTACTTAGTTGACTCTCCATTCATAATAACAACATGACTTATGTTCAAATTCAAAATCCTGATATCTAATTCCACGCTAATTTTATAATGGAGAGAGCCTTCACTTACCCAAAACTTTTATGCATAAAAAAGTTCAAATTAATTAGTATCATTACTTTTATTCTTTACATTATATGTATGGTAAAACTTATAACTTTCCTAAAAAAGATTTATTTAATTATTTGGTTTTGATTCACTCATAATGTAAATTAAAACTAGAGTTTAAAATGATGTCATTGTAAAGTTTTTTTTTTATACTATATATCATCCAATGATGTATTAACACATTATTAAAATATGAAAAAAATTTACTCTACATAATATAAAACCTTTCTCAATCAACCCCACCTCCTAAAGTATTTTTGTTAACACTAAACCCCCTCACGTTAATTTGGTTGCTAATGAAAATGTTAGAATTTCTATTCACTTGGAAAGCATGTATGAATTCCTCACAAGAATTCCTCATCTTTAGGGGTGGGGGATTATAGTTGAACACTACATGGGAAAAGATATTTTGGTTAGTCTATTAACTAAAATTAATCCAATTTATTAAGGAATCCCATAGATTAATGGATACAAATTTAAAAAGAAAAAACACTCACATGGTAATCTCTCTCAAGAGCCTTACTACTTGCAGCAATATCTACTAATCTAAAAATTAAAATAAATGATTTCTAATAATATTTATATTATAGATATGAATAAAACATATTTGATGTGGCGTACCAATAAAGCAAGCCACAAGCCCTCCGCTTTAAAGGAACAGTACCTGAAAACATGTCGGAACTTCTTGATATGGGGGCGCTTGTACTAGTTGGCCATAGATTTGAGGTCCCTAACTCTAATAGCAAATACTTTAACTTAAATAAGGGCTTTGACTATTTGAATAGAGGAGGGAAGGTTAATACTAGTGATGGCGATAGATTAGGTATTTCACATGAACTAGCTCAACTTTATTCAATGGAATAAGTTTTTTTAGATCTGAGTCGGATCGAGTTGGGTTGGGTCTTTGTAAGATTTAATGGACTTTCGAATCCTTATAGATATCCAAATTTTCATTTTACAACAAACCTTAACACTTCAATTTAATTTGAGAATATCTCATTTTTCAGTTCCACGTGAAGTACCAGATTAGCCTTTATAATAGGACCTTTGAACCAACCATAGTCTTTCACCATAGCTCAACCTCCTATGGTTGTCTTCTTTCATCCCCTCCATGCTCGCCTTAGTTCAACTGCAAGCAAGCTTGGGCTCCGTTTCTACAACGAACCCATGTTCCATCACTCCTTCGTCGAAAATGCCAACGAGAACGATGGTTTTGGCATTGAGCACCACCATCACCTCTGAATGATTCCACTGAACGAACGAGCTCTCCCATTATTGGTGTTCTTCAAGCTTGAACAATTCGACGAAGATGGTAACTTGAATGATTATGTTCCTAAACAAGCTCACCATTGTTGGTGTTCTTTAAGCTTTTTCTCTCACTTAGAAGAATTAATTTTTTCTCTCTCTAAAACTCAAAAGTCTCAAACTGTGTTTGATTTTGTATTTTGGTTATAATGGAATTTTTTCATATTCTACTATTATGTAGATCTTTGGTTTTGGCCACGGAAGGTATGAAACCTAGAAGGAAAAAAAAAGTCTCACATACCATCAAAGAATTGTATAAGGTTAAATTTGATCTTACCCATATCTGTTTGGATTAGATTAAATTGGCTCGGAGCATTGAAATTCAAAATTTGTGTTTGGAGAAGAGTGGGTTGGATCAGATTTGATCCAAACCCCAAAAGTTGACACCCCTAGTTAAGATTGAAGTGGATACCAAAGCCCAAGTAAGCAATTTTTCACCACAAAAGTCACTAGGATAGAGGGTGATCGAATTGAAGAATCCTAATCTCCCACCATAAGTTGTGAAACTCTCAGTCTGTCCTCTAATAATGAGAAGTAATATTTATCTCTAAGTGAATTAAATTAAAAAAGTTAATATACTTGTGACTCAACTACCTCCTCCTCAAGTCTTTTAACACTTGAGAACAATGTTGATGTCAAATGTTAGATATTTCATATCACTTTTTGTCCACCATTACCAAAATGTTTGCACTTAGGCTTTGCAATAGGGCAAGTTTTTACTCACCTCACACCTGTTTTGCACTTATCAATATTTTAAAATAATTTATATTATAATCAATTATTATCTTAAAATTAATTTATTATCTTATATAAATTTAAAAGTATATTAAAAATAAGCATTAAATTAATTAAAATAATAAATATAATTGACATTATTAGTAATTTAAATAAATACAATATTTATTAAATGTAGGGTGTGGAATAGGGTGATATAGGTTGACCCCAAACTTGCATTCGTCCTACACCATTGCATTAAACTCGCCCAATGCAAGGTGAGGTGGCGTGGAGTGGGTACCCGATGGGTCAGGATCAAATTATGATCCCTATTTGCACTTTTTATACAAAAAGTGTTTTGTTAATAAAAGAATAAAAAATAAGAAATATTTAATAAGAAGTAAAATTTTTAAATTCCTTTGAATGCTTAATTTTTTATTTAATATTTTTATTTATTAACCAATTTTCTTAAAGTATTCGGTAAACAAATTGTAAAATAATGTTAAATTAAAAAATAATAACACAAAATTTATAGACAAAACTTGACATCATTTTAAGTTAGAGAAAAGTCATCTAATTTTTTTTAATTTATGTCATATATCTATTTTATTAAATTAAGTTTGTAATTCATTTATTTTATTTTTATTAATTTAATAAAATAGACACATGACATAAAATTAAAAAAAATTAATTTTTTTTAAACTTAAATTCGAGTCAAATTTTGTTCAAAATTTATAACTAAGAAATTTTTTGAAACTCCAACACAAGTAGAATATTGAACACTTAGCCAACCACCGACCTTCGACATTAATTTTCAAGAAAGAGATTAATTAAGGACTCAAAAGTGGTAATTTTCTCTCATTTCATTTGCAGTATTATTCTAAACACGTCATTAACAAACAACTGTCACGTCCGGGCAAGGCAAGAAGATATATATTATATTCTACGGACGACCTCACCGTAAGCCGAGCCACGTCATGCTGGTGTCGGCGAGATAACGAATCATTGTCAAAATCGTAAATAACGTAAAAATCTAGTGGCAAAAAATCAAGCACGCAATTCTTTGCTTTATATATAGCCAGCGTTGCCATCGCAATCTAATAATTTCCCGCGGCATCGAACGCGGCATTGCTTCTGGGCATTTTTTCTTTTTAATTTTCCTCTTTTTCTCTCTCCACAAAACCTTTTTTTTTTTTAATTTTTCAAAATAAAAATAAAAAAAATCTCTTCTCTCTCTTCTTTCTCGAGAAAATTGATTTCACCGCAGAAGGAAAGAAAACAAAAAAGGAAAAAGAAAAATTCGAAACCCGTGAACTCTTTTTCTCTACTACAAATGCTATTCTCTTTCACTCTCTTTACTTCACAAACCCACACACTCTCTCTTCTTGCACTGAACCAGTGAAGAATCAGTGAGGCAATGAAGCTTCAGATCTTGCGTTGATTCGATCCGACTAAGAAGGAGAGGGAGGAATTGGATTGATTCATGGAATCGCGGAGATGAAGTTCTACATATCTACGAAGGGGATAAAGAGAGTCACGATATCGAACGGCACCGGCGCCGGAAAAGAATCGGCCAAGACGACGACGGCGGCGGCGGGTGCTGTAGCCTCTGGTCGCCGGATTTCTGCCCGGACGATGCTTCCGGTGGTGGTGCTGCTTGGGATCGTGTTGCCGTTTGTCTTCGTGAGGGTCGCGATCTTGATGCTCGAATCAGCTGCGGTTTGCTCCTCCTTGAGTAATTTCGTTTTCACTTTCCAATTTCGTAATTTTTATGTTTTTTATTTTCTCTCTCCAGTTACTTTGTTACAGTTCGGTAAATGTGTAACTTTCTTTTCTGTTTTTTTAATTTAAATTTTCTTTCATTCGCTTTGTCTGTAGTTGTACTTTCTATTTAAAAAAATAAATATTATGGAGTTGAGAGGATTATTCTATATCATTTTAATAATTTTCTTAATTATTAAATAAAAAATATTAAATGTTTATTATGTTTGTCAAATGTTAAATATTTTTTAAATACTTCTTATTAAATATTAAGATAATTATTAATATTATATTTAGAAAAATATAATATTACTCAAGTTGAAATTGGAATGAAGGTAAAATTGAAATAATTTTTCTTTGACAAAGTCCTTTTGGTTGGATTTTTCTTTCCCGGGGTCCAGTAAATGACAAGGAAATTTATTTGTTTTTAATTTTTTTAATAGTTTTAGAGTTTTTCATTTAATAATTTGCATCTTCAGACAAAATTATAGTTTTCGGATTTATAATAATAAAATGGGTAAAAGACTAATAGAAAAAGATTTTTTATATAATATAGGGAAGGTAATTTTCTTTATTAGAAAATTGATGAGAGACTGAGAGTTTTGGTGAAAATGATTGTTGCAGATTGTGCAGGATGGAGGTTTTTCAGTGGGGCTGACACGTCTCTGGTAAGTGTTTCATTTACCAAATTATCCTTCTTGTTTTCTTTCTGTTTAACATTTTTTATTTTATTTTATTTTGTATTTTCCCATTTCTCATCGTGCGTTCGTACATTTTTTCTCTTATTTTTTGTTTTCACAAAGTATTTGGCGCCCCTTTAACTCAAGTAATTAGAATAAATAAAAAAAGTTATTGAAATGCGGATTTTTAATTTGTTTTAAATAATAAACTTTCTTTGGTTAAGGAAAAGTCATATACCTTTTTAAAATATAGTGGCCATAACATGATCGGATTTGAAAAAAGTGACCTATCCTTTATTAAAAAATTGCAACTAGTAAAAGACGACAACAAATTTAAAAACACTAAATATTAGAAAAAAAATACTGTATTATATGAATTTATTTGAATATGTGTTAATCATAAAGTATAATTTGTTCGTTGGCTAATACTTTATTAAATGGACTACTATTAGAACTTGTAAGGGTTTGGAGACAAATCCAATATTTTGAAACCTAAAATTTATGTCTTTTGATTTTGGTTGCATTACATCCTGTTTTCTTTATTCTCTATTTTATTGCTTCAAAATTAATTAGACATCATTTTATAAAACTATTATGAGTGTCGATATATGTATTATATATTTGTTTTTAATGTAACCTGTTATTTTTTAAATTGTTCTTTAAATTATCTTTTTCTTTTCTTAAATAAATAAGATTATGCTGTTGTAAAGAGTGGTTATATTAACATTAAGTTAAATTAAACTATAACTTTATTAGTATTTGTCGAAACAAAATTACTTTACATGAGATTTTTATTTTTATTTTTCTCCCTATATAATAAAAAAGAGTCTAATACTGATCGACGACCGGGACTGAATTTCTACCAAAATAGTGAATGCTAGCTAGTGGCTAAGATCAGCATAATTATACCATAAAAGTATATGATATTACTGTAAAAATATGTTTGAAGCAAGTCATAAACGTTACTGTAAAAATATGACTTCTTATATTATAAAAGATTTAGTTTTGTTTAATTTTGGTGTAAAGTTTTTAACACTATCATTTAATTAAGCATCAACACATTATTAAATGGATTGAACTATATAAAAAATTTCTTAAAAAGTTAAATTATTTTAATAATGTATCAATACATGATATAATACAACAATAACAACTAAGTCTTTTTTCACTAGGTGGGGTCGGTTACATGGATCAAACGACGCCATTATGTCCTATCATAAACCAAGTCTTCAGAAATGTCATTCAAATTTAAATCTTTTTTATCGTTTCACCTATAGTCTTTCTTGGTTTTCTTCTACTTCTAGCTATTGGGTTATTCTTCACCTGATCTACTATTCTTACAAGAGCTTCTAAGGATATTCTCCTTACATGTCAAAACCACCTAAGGCGAGATTCTTCCATCTTTTCCACAATAGGTGCTATCCCTACTTTCTCTCTAATACATTCATTCCTAATCTTATCTTGTCTTATATGACCATACATTCAGCGCAACATCCTCATCTCTGCGACATTGATCTTATGCTCTTATTGGCTTTTTACCACCCAACATTCAGTACTATACAACATCGTGGGTTTTATAGTTGTGCGGTAAAATTTACCCTTAAACTTGAGAGACACTTTTCTATCACAAATAACTCCTGAAGCACTCTTCCATTTCATCCATCCAGCTTGAATTCTATGATTTACATCTCCCTCTATCTCACCGTCATTTTGTATGATAGATCTAATATACCTAAATTTTGTGACTTGTAGTATGCTATGATCTTCAATTTTCACTGTTAAGTTAGCATTAACACGCTTCTTACTGAACTTACATTCCATATACTCCGTCTTATTCCTGCTTAGACGAAAGCTATGTTCTTCCAAAATTCGTCTCTATAACTCTAGCTTCCCATTTGTTTCCTCTCTCGACTCTCCAACTAAGATTGTATCATCTGCAAAAAATATGCATTGTGGCACTGGTTCTTGAATATGCGCAATAAGCACATCCACGACTAAGATAAAAAGATATGGATTTAAAGTTGACATTTGGTATAGTCTTATAGTTATAGGATAATTTTCTGTGACCCAATCCTGTGTTTTCACACTAGTTTTATCCCCATCATACATATCTTAGATTGCTCGAATATAGGCGATATGAACTCCTTCCTTCTCCAAATCCTTCCACAAGACCTCTCTCGATACCCTATCGTAGGCTTTTTCCAGATCAATAAAAATCATATATAGGTCTTTTTGCTTCTTTCGACACCTCTCCATTAATCTTCGTAGAAGATAGATTGCTTCCATGGTTGATCTCCTAGGCATAAAACCACATTGATTCTCTGAAATATGAGTCTCTTGTCTTAATTTTCATTCAATTACTCTTTCCCATAACTTCATGGTATGACTTATGAGCTTAATCTCTCTGTAATTTGCACAATTTTGTATATCTCCTTCTTATAAATAGGGATTAAAGTGTTTCTCCTCCATTCATTTTGGCATTTTCTTAGACCTCATTATCTCGTTAAACACTTTTGTGAGCCAGTTTATACATTTTTCTCCTAGGCACTTCCATACCTCAATAGATATATTATTCGGTCCGATCGTTTTTCTATTATCCATCATTTTCAATGCTTCTTTTATCTCAAATTCTCAAATTCTACGATAAAGGATTTTATTTTGATCTTTCTTTCTAGTGTTTAGAATATCCGAGTCTCCTAATGTCCCATGTTCCTCGTTAAATAACTTGTGAAAATAACCCTTCCATCGATCTTTAATGTTTTGTTCCGTAACCAAGACTTTATCATTTTCATCCTTAATGTATTTCACTTGATCCAAGTCTCCCTTTCCCTACTTTTAGAAGCATGTAGATATTTCTTTCTACGTCTTTAGAGTATAAAAAGTTTTATATTAATATTGGATTAAAATTAAACTGTTTTTATAAACTTTGATGATTATATTAGCAGTTTAAATATTCTATTTTTGTTTGAAAATGAAAATGTTATATTATAAATCTTCTTAAATATAAGACTATATTTGAGATATTAAAATTAGTATTTCATGTCAAAGCACCTTCTAGTTAAATAAGTTGCTTGCATTGTAGCCAGAAAAAGAAGTTTCTTGCGGCAATCTTTGTGAAAATCAAATCCCGTAAATATATGCCTACAAAAGTACTCCTATTCAAAAAGGGGGAAAAACCTACTTATTTCATTTGTAATCTGTTTGCAGAAATTATCTTGATTTGGACTCCTCTCCTTGAGTTCAGCTTTTCTAAATCCTGCAAGAATATTCTTTGTTTTTATTTCAATCGCCTTGAGTTCCATAATTTATTTCTGTTCTCTAATTTAACAAAGTGCGTCACATTTTATCAATTCTATTTTATATAATTCATGAAGTTCATGTTTTTACTTTTTTATTTCGTATAATGTTTCACTTAAATTTCAATTATTAAATTTTTCTTAATCATCTCGATGTCTTACTCTTACCTTGCAATCAAAAGTTTCAAATGCCTAAATAGAAAAGAAAAAAAAAAGTAATGTGAGAAGGCATAAATTTTTCCAGGAATTAAAGTTAAAAAATTATAACTAATCAATTATTGGATGATGACCCTTTTCTGTTGGTTAAAACAGGAGAAGATCCTATTTTTTTCAAAACAGGAAAAAACGTATATGGCAGTGGGAACAAATATGGCAGTGACCATATTTGTTTTTTATTGTCTTGGAAAAACAGGATCATCTCCTATTTTTATACGAGGATCCTCATCCCAATTATTAGCGTAGAAATAGAAGAGGTTTTTATCATGTCTTATATATTTTAAGCACATGTCATCTTGACTTATTGTTTAATATTGTGGTTGTTTCTTTCTACTGTGTTTTTATATGATTTTTTTTTTAATAAGTGTCTTAAAAATATTAGTTAAAGTGTATTTAACATTTTTTATTAAATGTTTTTAATTACGTAAAAACAATACATTAGATGTTTTTAAGTTCTCATCATAATAAATTTATTATTTATTTACTTATTTATTTGGTTTTCTTAAGCCCTAAGAATACTTTGATATGGATAGCAAATCTTTATTTTATTGGGAACAGTTCATTTTTTTGGTATTACTCTATTTGTCCCGTTATAAATGTCTTTTAAAGTTTCTGTATAAGGATTGAGAATATAATTAAATAGCTTCAAATATAGAAAAATATAGTTTAATATGATTAAATTATTATTTCTTAACAATTTGTAAAAATCAATTAATTATAAATTATGTGTAGTTATTGGTTTAGTTAAAATGATAAATGATGAGGATAAAGTTGAAAAAAATAATTAATACTTTTTTGTTATTCTAAAATAATAAATAATTTAAAATAAAATATTTAAAAAAAAAAAAAAAAAAAAAAAAATTATAATGAGACGGAAGGAGTAGTCAACAATTCTAGCTGTGTTTTCACTTAATTCAAATTGTTACAGATGCATGCTCGAAAAATATGACCGACTTAGAAGAGAGTAATCTCAATAAAATTGTAGAAAGAAGAAATTGCAACATTCCCAAAATAAACTAAGTTCATATTGACATATTTGATTTATCAGAGATCTTAAAACATGACATACTATTAAAAAGTATTGAGTACCATAAATTACCACATAAATAAACAAAAGTATAAAGAGGTTTGTCTCTCTGTCACCAACTGAAGCACAGTCCTCCACCCCCCCCCCCTCCCCTCTTCTTCTTCAAATATTATTTTGACAAAATTAGACAACTTTTCCAGTTTGAGATACTTCGTTCTTTCCTTGTCCTTGATTTGCCGTTATCTCTCGATCTATATATTTCAGCTATTGAAATCTCCATTTCTTGTGGTTAAATTCGTTTGCCAGGTGCTAGTGTATGGATTATTAAGGCAATAAAAGAAAATAAGACAAAGGAAAAGTTACAGAATGGATATTGACTAAAACATAATCCTTAATCCATCATCTTATTTTTGGTACATTTTATCATATTTTCTGTTCCTGTGACATTCATTTGGATTATTTGTTGGATTATGTCTTGGATGGTCATCTATATATCTATTAGAAAAAAAAAAACTGTTGACTGGGTTACAAGCATAACTAAATTAAAATTCAAGTTAGCTTTTGAAATATAAAATATAGGCAAATATTATATATTATTTAAGAATTTAATTTTATATCTGTGAGTGTAAAAGTTTTTTGATATCAAAATCTAATTAAATATTTAAATGATAGTATGTAATATTTACACGAAAAGTATATCAAAATTGATAAATTCTTATGTATATCCTATCATAAGTAATATACATCATAATTAAATTTTTTTCTTTAAACTAAAAAAGAAAAGAAAATTTACTCCTCCGAATTCCAAAACAATCATATAAAATACTGCTGTGAATTGGTGGTGCATTGTCGGTACTTCCACAAGTTGCATTCCTGCTACCCGTGGGCCGGGGCTGTGGCAATGGCCGTGCCAGTTGTATTGCAATTATTTTATCGTCTTCTACTTTTTCTGCAAAAACAACATCAAGTAGCTCTACCTTCACAACTTTTTTCACTGCTTCCAAGTGTCTTCATGGTCCCAGTTCTACTGGGGCCGTTTGTATCTAATCCGTGGAATCATCCAACACTGGCAATATCTTTATGTAAGTGTGGCATGACGTAGGAAGCATTCAACTTGGTTTGCACTATGCACACCTGTGCACACGTCAACGCGGTCTCTAGACAGTGGGTCCCCGTTTTATTTTTTTAAAGAATAAAAATATTTGATAATTTATTTTCTGTTTTTCACTGTGGTGATGCATGTGCATGAAGAAACTCAGAGATGAGCTGACCAGAGCGCTAATAGAGGCAAATGATGGTAATGTTAATGAAGGAGCAGAGTCATTCAATGAACTTGTGAAAGAGATGACCTCTAAACAAGACCTTAAGGCTTTTGCTTTCAAGACCAAAGCCATGGTACGTAAAAAATTCACTGTGTTTGCTTTTGCTAGTTACTTTTTATGATGATGATCACGGTGTTTCATTTTCCTTGGGATTCCTTTCATGTTTCCTTCTGGTGTTGGTTATCAATAATCAGGTATCATATATAGTAAATGCTTATCCCAACCTACTTACCGGAAACGGAAATGGATTGTTTGGGTCAGTGTGTACATTTCACGAGTGAAAATCTAAAGAAGGCAACGCAATTAAATTGATAAACATACTATTGTCGTGCACTAAAACAGAGACACTCAAAAAACTAAACCAAAGAAGAAAAAAAAGAAAGGAAACTGATATAAGTATATAAAATAACTTGCGCAACTGAAATTTGTATGGCATACAATATTCTGATTGGATGTCTATAGAGAACATGGTACAGATCAGGAATGAGGGAAAAAAGTTAGCATAACCTGAAATTTAATGACTTGAATTGAAGCTTAAAGGATTGATTATGAGTATTCCAATTTTAATCTCTGTATTTCATGGCAGTTTCCCAAATGCTCTAAATATGGTCCAAGATTTAAAGAATCATGGTATATGCAATTCCTTTGATTTTATTAATTCTAAAATAAGCATTATGAGGAATGTGGGTGAAGGTAGCATCATAATCAAAATCTCTCTGTGTAAGTGGGTTGCTTCATTGAATTGTTTGCCCATGAAGCATAGGCTCTTGTCAGCAACAGACCTTCAATTAAGCAAACAGAGTTTGTGAAGTTTTAGTCCTCTTACAAAACATGCAATTTCTTCTGTTCATATTCAGTTATCACAGATGGAACGCAAGGTGCGATTAGCAAGACAGCATGAGTCACTTTATTGGCATCTAGCTTCACATGGTATTCCCAAAGGTCTACATTGTCTTTGTCTGAAGTTGGCTGAAGAATACGCTGTAAATGCCTTGGCCCGATCTCGTCTACCTCCTCCTGAATTTGTGTCTCGCCTTCTTGACCCTACCTTTCACCACCTAGTTCTCCTAACTGACAATGTCCTTGCTGCCTCTGTTGTTGTAACCTCTACAGTTGAAAATTCAGCCAACCCTGAAAAACTAGTTTTTCACATTGTTACTGACAAGAAAACTTACACTTCAATGCATGCTTGGTTTGCCACCAATTCTATTAAATCAGCAGTTGTGGAAGTTAGGGGATTACACCAATATGACTGGTCTGAAGAAGTGAATGCTGGTGTTAAAGAGATGCTGGAAACTAATCACTTAATTTGGAAGCACTACTATAATAAAGAAAAGGACCTTGACTACAGGGAAGAGCATAACAGATATCTGGACTCTTTAAGGCCCAGCAGCCTTTCCTTGTTGAATCAACTCCGCATTTATATCCCCAAGGTAATTAGTTATTTTTGGTAGCCCTCTGTTTGAGTAGTAACTAATAACAAGTTGAATGCTTGGTGATGATTGTTTCATCATCTGATTTTTGTGGACCACAACAGCTGTTTCCAGATCTCAACAAGATAGTATTCTTGGATGATGATGTTGTAGTACAACATGACATATCTTCGTTGTGGGAACTAGATCTTAACGGCAAAGTCAGTGGTTCCGTATTCAAGTCATGGTGTGGAGACAGCTGCTGCCCTGGAAGTAAATACATGAACTACTTGAACTTTTCACATCCTCTCATATCATCAAACTTTGACGGTGATCAGTGTGCATGGCTATATGGCATGAATATATTTGATCTTGAAGCTTGGAGAAGAACAAATATAACTGAGACCTACCGTCAATGGTTGAAACTTGTAAGTGTATGTTGATGTACTGTTCTTAATGAAGTAGCCACTGCATTCTGCTATAAAATGTGTTTTGGTGAGTTTCCATATGCATCAAGATGAAACTAACAGGACAATGTTTAAATTCTCATTTTTCCTTCAAAGGGTATCTCATTCTTGATGAAGAACATGACTGATTTGAAATGTTCATACAATGTTTTAACTATTTTGTACTATGTGAAGCAATAATTAACTGGTCTCGAGCACTGCAATACATTCTGCATGCCTGTCTAATACCACTTGGAACTGCTTTATGCTTTTGAAGCCATACAGTAGAGATAAAAATTTGTTCAAATCTTGTGAACTTGTATACTGCATCATATGTCCAAAAAATAAAATAAAATAAAATATTGCACGATATATTTAATTATTTGTTATGAAATGGTACTGTTTTCTTCAGCATTGTCATCATACTATTAAGTATATATATTTATCTGATTTCACAGAACCTCAAGTCTGGAACAGCATTGTGGAATCCAGGAGTGCTTCCACCTGCCTTGATTGCATTTGAGGGTCAAGTGCATCCTATAGATTCATCAATGCTTGTGACTAAGTTAGGTTATCGCTATCAATCAGAAGAAATTAGCAGAGAGACACTGGAAGCTGCCGCTGTTATTCATTTCAGTGGCCCTGCAAAGCCATGGCTTGAAATTGGTTTCCCAGAGGTTCGAAGTTTATGGAGTAGATATGTAAATTTCTCTGATAAGTTTATTAGGAGATGTAAAATTACAGGGTGAAGGAACAAAGTTCTTCCACCTCCAATATTCATTGAGATTGAACCAGTGATACCGTATGGGATTAGAGGGAAGAAGGTTTTGGCTTCAGTCTCTGACTCGTACGCTCTGCACAGTATGATATCAGTTACGCCATGTCCATATAATAGTAAATAGATGAAGCTACCAGGCAATACCCTGTTAGAAGCAGTATCTGCAATTAAGAAAGATATAAGCATCATGATCTAGCTGTCTGACAATACTGTAAATCACTTTATCAAAGTTGCTTTTCGAAATGGGGAAATTGTTTTGCTTGATTTGAAATTTCAGATAGGCGGTTCTCAAGTCTCATTATATAAAACTCATGGTAATCACTTACCATGCAGCTTGAGAGTTCATCGCTTTTGGTCTTTTAAGTGCTTATTCTAGGACAGTCAAATTAGTTACTGCATCACTTTTGCTTTACATCACTTGCACTTATTATTCTCTTATTTTGTTTGTATGTGAAGCTAGTTACAAATATGGAATTCCAACTTAAAATCAATTGATATTAAAGGGAGTGATCCAGCAAGTATATAAACCACGAGAGAACAGGCGATAGAAAAGTCTAGCGGAATAGGTGACTCAACAAGTATATAAAGTATAAACCATTGAGAGAGAACAGGCGATAGAAAAGTCTAATGGAATAAGTGATAGAGATGAGATATTGGCATATCATGTTAGATTCTACTTTAAAATTAATTGATGTTAAATCAAGTGCCCAAATAAGTATATAAATCACATTTAAAAGATTGAGATAGATGATTTGAGGCTCTTAACGACACAAAAGAAAAAACAAAAAATAAGTTAATATATGTACATATGTAACCGATGTAAAATCAAAAGCGATGTTCTTCTATCACTACTCATTTGATAAACGATCTCATGTCCTTCTTCCTCTTATTTTGGTTGAGGCATTGGCTCACTGAAGAATAATATCTCTGTTTGCTCTTTAATTGTCTGTCGTAACAATCTGCCATTTAATGTGGTACATGCCATTTGTGATGAATCCAAAATTTTTAGATAATGAGGATAAAAGTAATATTATCAATACAGAAGTGTAAAAAAAGTTTCAATAATTATATATATATATTAAAAATATATTAATACAAAATTATAAAAAATTAATTTATAATTATTTCTTTCGCATTTTTATATTTTAAAAATATTGAATAATTTTTATTATTATTATTATTAAATATTTTCTCTCTATGCACGTAACCAAATAATTATTCAATAAAAGTAACATATTTAGAATTGAGGAGATGGAGTAAAAATTACACATATTAAAAAATAAAAAAAATATACTTATATAGGCTAAAAAAAAAATCCAAAGTAAAGTGGAACATATATCTCCACTTATTTACACGTCAATCCGTCCCAGGATGCCATCTATTCTCGGGCAGTAGATCACATTGAACGAAATGCCTCTGGAATATTATCATGTAGAAGGAAGTGTGAGTATTTCATTGCTTAAAGGCCCCTGCAGGATTTATTGATTCGTGGACCCCTTGTAATTAAGTTTTCGAAATAGGACTGCCCGGGAAGCAGCAGTGCAATACCAAAGATTTATAATGATTTGGGATCATGTAAGACTTTCAAAAGTGGGCAAAATAATCTAAGGAAAGTGGGCAAAATAATCTAAGGATTGTTTTGGAACGTAAAAGAAATAAGAAATAATTTGGTTTATAAATTAAATTTTGTATTTGGAATATTAAAAAATATTTGATTTTTAAAATTCTATAAATTTTATTTTTTTAATTTAAAAATTTCATTAAATTTGATAGAATTTATTAAAATTTAATTTGATTTTAATTAAATATATTATTTTTTTCCTAATTATCTGTAACTACTTTTCATAAAGATAAAAATATAAATTAATTAAATTAATTCTCATTTTAATAAATTTTAAATACAAAATTTGATTTTTAAATCCAATTAAATTAATTCAAATTAAATTAAATTATTTTTATTTTCAGTTGATTCTAAACACAACCTTACAGTTGGTGGCTACAATTTCCCTATGAATCCAACCCTGACATAGCACAAGATCTGATAACAATATTGCCAAATCCCGTGACTATTGCAAGAAGTCAAGGACTTTTGAAAGCAAGCATCGAGACCTATGTTTTTGGGACCATAATTGTGCAAAATTTTCGAACTTTCTCAAACCAATCATGTGGAGATATTTGTTCATGACCTTCTACACAGGATGAAATAAGTTTTTTATTTGCAACGATGTAATATTTCTTCTATGGAACGAGAACTTTGGCTTCTCAGACTCAATATTATCTGGATTACTGATTGGCGAAGGTTAAATGGAATTATTTTTTGGTGAACAGGTTAAATGGAATCAATAATGGAGAAAGAAAAGGCATCGCCACACTGGCTTCACTCACAATGACAGTAGATGTTGCCACATTGAATAGTGTTCTCCTCTGTTTCTATTGCCTGTTGGTCTAGTAATGTAGGGATAACTTTCTAATATGTACCGAGGTGAATGCAGAAGTATCCGTCTGGGACAGATTGATGCTCACTGCCGTGCCTCCTTAATGCGATAGAACGGGGGATTAAGTACCTCCAAGACAATCTAACAAGAGAGTTTAATAAGGTAGAGAGTGAGGGAGAAGATCCTTACCCTAGAAGTTGTTTCTTCTATTTATAAAGAAGAGTATCTTAAAGACCAAATAGGACATAAGTCATTTTAGGTGCCCTATAAATATCTTCTAGGAAGTCCTTAAGGAAGTTTCTTAGGACTTTCCTCATTTGATGTGCTAACCAGTTATTGACATTTATGAGAGAATATTCCCGTAATAGATAAGGATGACATCCTTCAATGATGAGATGTCACATCCATTTAGTTGTTGGGCTTGACCCTTTTAGGCCCAAATATCTAGTCTAGATTATTGTCCCCAGCTCGGTGCTCTGATGACTATCATAGTGTCGAGTTCCGTAGTGACTGGGATCTTGGGAATGTATTTCACGGTCTAACGGTCCTGGGTCCAAATGTATTTCGGAGAGATTTTGTGGGTAGGTTCATTTTGCCCATGACCACCGAGTCTATATCGACCACGAATCATGAAAAGTTTGCCCGTGGCCTTGATGTCAGTACTTCCTTTGGCAAGGCATGTAGTTTTATTACTTTGCAATCACGAATCTCAAACTCTTCAAGGCCTGCGTGTGTTTCGTCGAGGTTTGACCTTACAAGTTCCATGATGCATTATTGTTCTGACCCTTAGCTTGCCTCAAACGCTTCCTTTGCTATGCTGACGTCTTTTCGTCTATGCACCAATCGTTTTACGCCCATCAATCATTTTGAATTTGAAAAGTGGACAAAAATGCCCCCAAGTATTTGTTCACTTGCTACTTCCTTCAATATCAGATTCTCTCTCTTCCCTAGTTTTCAGTGAATGTTTACAATTTTTGACCACCACAAGCAGTGGCGTGTTGTCGATCCAGTGGCTTTTATGTGGAGGATTTAGCCTTTCCTTTGAAGCTTTGAAGCTTCAGGCAAGCTTTTGTAGATTTCGGCGACCATGTGTGGCGGTTGCAGTGGTTCTTTCTTCCACCGGCCACTCCTGTCGCTCTATTTTTCCACACAGAAAGCCTCAATTTTTCCTCTTTTCACTTTCCATTTTGAATTTTATGGTTAGGATTAGTGAAATAGGGGGTAATGGAGAAGAGGAGTCTTCTTTGAAGAAGGGCCCTAAGGGGCGTTTCTTCCCAAGGGGTACAGAGGCCATATACTCTTGCCGAACTCCGTGTTGAGGGTAGTAGCCAGTTTGAGGCTTTTGGGCTGAGGTACAATCTCCAACCCCATTGTTCGTATTCTGAACTTAAGGCTGAGATGGAGAAGTACCTTGGGGCCATTAGTAGTAGTTTTGATGATTTTTTTTTTTACTTTTGAAGGTTCCATCCTAGTTCCGTCCTTCGAGGTCATGTGACGAAAGAAATTATAACTAGAAAAGATGTTGAAAAAGTTCCTACCTCCCCCAAATAAGGAACTTTTCATGGTGATAATGAGCCCCTAAGCATACGCTCTGTCATCCGTAATGAGGAAGCCGCAGATGCTCCACGAGACTAAATGCAGTTGACAGTAGGCAGAGAATAAGAAATTGAATTCGTCTATTCCCCCTGCAATATAGATGAAAGAATTTGCAGCCAAAGGAAGAGGATGGCGCATTTTATGTACATGTATGACACTTTTTTCGCTTACCTTGGGATCCATCTCCTGTTCACGTCGTTCAAGATTAAGGTCCTGATAAAGATAGAGGCTGCTCCTTCACAACTCCATCCCAAAAGCTGGGCTTACATCCGATCTTTTGAGATCACTTGCCGCCACTTTGGCTTCTCTGTCTCCACCAACATCTTCTTCTACTTGTTCTCTGTCATACAATCTACTTGCAATATGGGAACCTGGGGGGGGGGATTTCCATTAGAAACCATGTAGGGTGCAAGTGCTTTGAGCTTTATGATGAGTCATACAAAGACTTTAAGGAGACTTTTTTTGAAGTAAAAGTTATCGAGGGCCTTCCTACATTCTTTTTGACCTTGGATGGTGAGCCGAAGTTCAACCTCTATTGGCACAAGGCATTTAAAACAAAAGTAGAGGGTTGCTGGAGTAAGATGTCAGAGATTGAGCAATAAATCGTTAAATTCTTCTTCAGGATGATGAAGGATCAACTTTTGCACTACTTCAAGCTAAAAAATTGTATGGAGAACAATGTGGTGGGCATCCTAGGTAAACTTCATGGTCTGTGACAAATAGCCTCTGCTCTCTTTGACTTAGTGTGAATTTTATTTTTGTTAGCGTTCTATGCTTTTTCAACTTTGCTTTTATCTGTTTTTCACCATAGTTTACTGTTTGTATGAATGTAAAGAGCATGGCACTAAGGAAGAACCTCTGCAAACGGAAGAAGTTGATGAAGTATTAGGTGGCTGTAGTTGCTTGACCAAGCTCTAAGTTCTCTTTTCCTTTACCCGCCGAGGTTGACGCCAATTCTCCACATTGCCCTACTGCTTGACCGAGCTTTCCTTTACTCGCCGAGGTTGACGCCAATTCTCCACATTGCCCTACTGCTTGACCGAGCTCCAAGTTCTCTTTTCCTTTACCTCTATCTATCTTTAGTCATTTGGCCCTTGATAGGCCTTTTTGAATTTGTAAGGATATGTTTATCCCCTCTGTTGGGGTTTTATCTTTATTTACAATTTGTTTATTCATTGCTTGCTTTTCATTCATTGTTTAAACTTATCCTTGAGCTGGCATCTGTGGCCCCATACTTGGGATTTGTTTTCGTGCGCTAGGGATTCAATGTCCCTTTAGCCTAAGTTGGGATTTGTGGTCCTATACTTGACTTTTATTTTTCGAGTTAAGGATCCAACGTCTTTTTTACCTAAGTTAGGATCTGTGGTCTTATACTTGGCTTTATTTCTCATGTTAGAGATCCAACGTTCCTTTTCCCTAAGTTGGGATCAATGGTCTCATACTTGACTTCTATTTTTCATTTTAGGGATCTAACATCCTTTAGCCTAAGTTAGGATTTGTGGTCCTATATTTGGTTTTTATTTTTTGTGTTCGGGATCCAATGTCCCTTTTTCTTAAGTATGAGATCTGTAACTCCCTAATATAAATTATCATAAAATAAACGAAATATTTCAAGATAAATCACATTAAGCATGTCACTTCTAAAAATGCATAAAATGAAAACCCACAATAACTTGTAAAGTCACTATAGAGAGCCACGAATGATAAAAAGATCATATATACATACATCACTGGCTAACAAACCATATTGTATACAAAAGCTTTTACAAACAACTAAAAAAATATAAATATACAATCTGATTCAAAAAGAAATAAAACTACTAAACTAAGCCTTCTGCTTCTTCTTTTTCTTGCCTTTTTCCTTTGGAGGGACTTTACCTAGATTTATATGGAACATATAGGGGTAAGAAATCACAATTTCTCAGTATTCGCATATCAAGACCAACAGTTAATCATTTGCAACAAATAAATCAACTGAACACAAAATTACACTCTATGAAATAAAATATCCGAAAAAATAAATAACATCAAAGAATCGCCTATACAATTCTAAGATACCATCGACAAGCAACCAAGCAATCAACCGATCAAGCAATGACAACTGCCCATACAATTGTCAACCATGCAATGGTTTATGTTACGAGATATGATTATGCTCAAACAAAGTCCTAATAGAATTATTATGCAATGCTAATGCAGGTTTTAAATTTTGAAAACTCAAGCTACTTACTTATTTCTCAAGAAACCTTTGTTTCTTGTATATACAAAGCAAGATAAGCTTAAAAGCATAAACCCACTTGGTAATAGGCAAACACTTTTCCCTCACCAACGTAAAAGTACTATTGCCACCCTATACCGGTAACCCTAACCATGCAAGCATAAATGCAAGGAGAATTTAGATCCAATACCTCATTCTCATGTCATATGGTTGTGCACGCCATTCAAGTTACAATACATAGGAAAATAGTATATATCAAGTTTGAAAACCAAAAGATAAAGCACTTATTAATTACTAGAACATAGGAATCTTAGCCTCGCTTATCGAACAAAGTAGAAAGAATCGTGTCGCTAGCATTCTCATATCTATAACCTCACATCATCACTTCACAAGTGATTTCAAGACAACTTCACGTTGTGCAAGATTTTAGATACAACCCTAAGGCATTCTAAACTCAAAGATTTGCATAAGGTTCCACAACTTCTTATATAGGCTAAGTGGTTATTCTCTCCAAGAATTAGTCTCATTTGTGCCTCAACACACTTAGGAAAGCATATATGAGTGATCTCATCACCTAGGAAACTCCAAAACATCAAAATCACAATGTTGGAAAATCCTGGAGCTCACGCCTCAGCGTGACACCCCCACACCGCGGCGTGCTACTCTCTGCTTGTTGGAAACTGAAAATCCAAGCCTTGTGCGCCGCGGCATGCAACATCCTGTGCCGTGGTGTGAGAAGTAGAACCCAAGTTCTGTAGAATTCTATAGAACTAGTACTGTTCCATTGGGACAATTCACAGATTTTGGCCACTCCAAACTAGTTTCTAGGTTATTTAAGGTTCCTAATAAGTTCACTAATACATAGGAATCATTAACCACCAATAAAAACCTCTAATTTGGATCCAAAGACCAAATCACTTATCCATGACCTAACTTTCTCACTTTTAGGAATCAAAGGTTTAAATGACAAATTTTAAGTTTCTAACTTAAATTGAAACCATGAACAAACAACCAAGGAAACTCATTTATGCAAGAAAAACACTTCAAACACCTCTAGAAACCAATTTGACCTATTATGCACCACATGTGCCATAATGGTGAAAATGAAAGAAAATGATTTAAAAAGCATAAGAACCCCTACCTTGTGAAGCAAATATGGTGATGATGGCTAGATGACCACAACCTTGCCTTTTCTTCTTGATTTCCCCTTCTTCCTTTCCCCTTCTCCTCCTTGTTCTTCTTTCTGTGTTAGTTCTGTTTTCAGCCGTGAGAGAGAGCAATAAACAAGTGAGAAATGAAGAAAAGAAATGGAAACCAATATAAGGAACAAAAACGTGAATGGCTTGGTCACTTAAGTGACCAAGTGCTACTCTCGATCAACTAAGAATACTTAGATTTCCCCAAATCTAGTTTTCTTAAAGCCAACAAGTTTAAAATAAATCACAGGATTCATCAAAAATCTTATTGTACCAAAACCATCATTTTTCATGTCTGTGACTAGTCAATCTAGCATTAAAACACACAACTAGTATGCTCAAAAATACCAAACGAACTCCAATTAACCTAAAAAATTAACCTTATCACAGAATTCACATTTGTGACTTAGAAATAAATTATTCACATCTATTTCCATTAGGTAAGCCATTTATACTAATATTTGGGTCATTTTAAACTACTTTTCACTTTTTCGAGCTGCAACAAAATGCCGAAACAAATTCAGTCTGTCACAAAATTAAACAGGCATGTTAAGCAAGTATTAAGTTACTTTTGTAACTATTTACAAGTCTAACATATTGAAGAGGATATTACAAGATCCGTGATCCCATACTTGACTTTTATTTTTTGTGATAGGCATCCAATGTCCCTTTATCCTAAGTTAGAGTCTAAGGTCCCATACTTAACTTTTATTTAAAAGTTTTGAGGGATCCATTGTCCTTTTTTAGGATAATTATAATAAATATAAAAATAGAATTAAAGCTACATAAGTTAATATACTAAATAAACATTATTTAGTGATGAAGCTGGAACTAAGTTCATTACATATGTAGTTGCATTATAGAAAAATCTAACTATAATATTTCTTAAGCTTAAAGGCATTCTAAGACCTGGGAAGTTCCTGGCCTGAGAGGTGGGCAATCTCATAAGCTCTCTTGTCTAGTATCTCTGTGATCCGGTGGACCCTCCTAGGATGAGGTTAGTTTTCCTTCTTTTGTGTTTTTCTTCCCTCGATGCCCACCTTTCTCAGAATGAGATCCCCTACTTTAAACCTTCGTAGGGAAACTCATTTGTTGTAACTCTAGGCGATTCAAAGTTTGAAAGTGATCTCTCTTATGTGAGCAACCTCGCACTATTCTTCACGTAAGTCTAACTCTTCTTGGAGAAGCCTATTGTATGAGGCACAGGAAAAATGTTCTTTTCTTCATCTCGATTCTTGAATTTCTTCCGTAATCATTGCTTCGCAACCATAGGTGAGCTTAAATGGAGTATCTCTTGTAGCTGAGTGAGGAGTTGTCTTATATACCTAAAGGATATGGCCACCTACTCGACCCATTCTCCTTTTGCATCCTTAAGCCTTTTCTTCAGACCTTGGAGGATCACCCTATTGGCAACCTCGACTTAACCATTGGCTTGGGGGTGTTCCATTAAAGTGAAGTGCAGCTTGATGTGGAGGTCAAAGCAAAACTCTCTGAACCTTTTATAAGCAAATTGAGTTTCGTTATTCGTGACAATAGACTCTAAATTTCAAATCTATAGATGATATGTTTGTTCAAAAACTTCTTCACCCTTTTATCCATGATGGTTGCCAAAGGTTTTGTCCCTATCCATTGTGAAATAATTCACAGCAACTATTAAATACTAATAATAGCCTAATAATGCATACTTTTCATACTAAAACTAGGGTTTATTATATTCTAATCTAAGTAACTTTGCTAATTTTATGACATATTAATTAATTTGTTTAAAATGGCTTACTGTTGAATTTTATGAGAAATTACAGGTTATTACTCATTAATCCTTGCGCCAAAAATAAGATGGCTTGCAATTACTTGGAAAAAGGAGTGGAATTTTGTTAATGGTGCGCACAAAGTTAGAGTGCACAAGCTTAATATTTGACTTGTATGTCATGCCATAAGTGGGACCTACAATTATTAAATATAAAAAAAGAATTAAGGTGGGTCTAACAATTAAGGAAGCCCACGGTTTGAGTGGTGCACTCAATGCACAATTCCACTCAATCGAGGCGGGAGAGGCGGTGCAAAAATAAGGCTTGTGTGCACTATAAATTGCAGGAGAGGGAGCGCAGAATTAGAGAAAAAAAGAGAGCACAACGCCGCAACGCAATGTACGTAGAGGAAGAGAAGAGAGCCATTTAACTGGGTTTAATGGCTTTTTCTTTTCGCATATTATATTCTTACAATGATTAACTAAATTTATTTTTTTAGGACTAATATGAAATTTTAATCTTGTATTAGATGATTTAATTTTGTTTGAGATATTTTTTTATTTTATAATTATACAATATTAATGATTACTGATCTTTTATCGTTATTCAATTTATTTTTATTGATTGTCTTGTAATCAATGAGTAAATTTAAATTAATCTTTTAATCACATACTTAATTTTTGTAGTATTAGGTGAGGGTTGTA
Organism: Ormosia semicastrata; assembly: GCA_029884595.1. Lineage (NCBI taxonomy): Eukaryota > Viridiplantae > Streptophyta > Magnoliopsida > Fabales > Fabaceae > Ormosia > Ormosia semicastrata. The sequence goes on from JAQQTO010000040.1 coordinate 7,812,300, forward strand.
TAATAGTATTCATGACATTTGCAATCTAAAGATTAAATAGTTCATGTTTTGATAAATGAGTTATGTCATAATTTGAATAAGTCATGTTACTTAAATGAATTATGTCATTAATTAAGTTACAATAATTTTCAGTAGTGAACAACGCTTGTAGTCGTGGATACTCCATAAAACAAGGTTAAGTCATATTCAAGTTAAATTTATCTTTGCATAGTTACTGGTGAATTCAAGATCTTAGAATCGTTTTCTAATTAATCTTACATTTTAATTTGTGTTATTTCATTTAGATTTATTATTTAGTTTTAGTTTTAGTTTAGTGAGTAATTTAAATTATAGATTAATTTAATTAAATTAAAATCTCTTTATTTTTTAAATTAATTTAAGTAGATATTAAATTTTAGTCAATCATGTCATTTCTTATAAGTACGACACTCTTATATTTACCTAGTATTGCATAGAACTTGTGCGCTTGCAAGTAAAGAGTAATGTTATCATTAGAAAATTTTTTATCAAGTTTTTGGCTCAATTCTTGGGTAGTTGATTTTGCGATTATTTTAGTTTAATTTTTGCCTATTTTTAATTTTTAGTTTAGGTTTTTTTTTTCTTTCCTTTATTAGTATTCAATTTTGTTTATTTGCTTTATTTTTTATTATTTATTTTATTGGTATGATTTTAACATTTTTCTTTTATTATTATTGATTTTAGCTTCTTCTTTTTTTGTTGGAAAGGTTGGAGAAGGCAAATTCTATTTAAACTTGTGATTCTAATTCCAGTTATTTTTGTTCCAGCTCTTATTCTCATTTTAGTTTGATATTCAATTCGAACTTCGCTCTTTGTCATTAAATTTGAAAGAGTTTGACCCTGAGATAGAACATACACTTAGAGTATAAAACTAAATTGCACTCATTGATACTAATTTAGATATGATAAATAATAATCAAGTACTTAGGGAGTATTTTACTCCAAATACATATGAATCTCCTGTATGTGTCTGTTTGCCAGAGGTTGGGGCAAACCATTTTGAAATTAAGCCTAATATAATTCAAATGTTACAAACATTTTATGGGCTTACGTCAGAAAATTCTTATAAGCACCTAGATGCATTCTTAGAGATATATTTCACCTTTAAAATCCCTAATGCTACTAATGATCTATGTAGAACCGATAATTCAAAATGGTCACTGTACCAGTGTCTGATATATTGTATCAAATATTTTGATACTTTTAGATACTTCTTGTCTATTTATCTTTCAATTTTTTTTTTATTTTTTGCTGTATCAACGTATCCATGTCGTGTCGTATTCGTGTCTTGTATCTATATTCGTGCTTCCTAGATAATGATGCAATTCTCTATATCTTTTACCATTTTCTTTAAAGGATAAGACTAAAGATTGGTTATCTACATGAGACAACATTACCACTTGGAATAAATTATCAAGAGAAATTTTTAAAAAATATTTCCTAATAGGTAAACTCACTGCAATGAGACGTGTCATCACTACTTTTTCTCTAGTTAATAATGAACAATTTCATGAGTTAGGAAAGATTTAGTGATTTTTTGCGTAGTTGTCCACACCATGAAGTTTCCAAAATGGCAACTTGTCCAAAGCTTTTATTTTGGACTGAATGAATGCAACCAACAGATGGTTGACGCGTCGTGTGGGGTACTTTCTTGCACAAAAAATTCCAAATAAGGCAAGGAGTTATTTGAGCACTTGAGTGACAATTCACAATTGCACACCACATCTGCACATTTAGACACATTAAGGCAATTTAGGAACCAAAAGGGAATTTATGAAATCAATACACGATACATCTACGGGGTAGCTTCTTTAACTGTTTGGTCATCTGTTCATATACACGTGTCACCTATAGACCAATTTACTCATGGACGATTGGTTTCTTAGTTGAGGGTTTTACTGAAAGTCTATAGGATGTCATTGACCCTTTGTTTGTTTTAAAAGAAAATGAGTGGAAAGAAAATGAGAGGAGAGAAAACAACCAGAATATTCCTTTTCATGTTGTTTGGATGTGCAGAGAAAATAGAGAGGAGAGAAAAAAATTGTGTGGGACCCGCATACAAAATTTTCTCCTCTCTTCTGCGAAGAAAATGAAGGAGACTGAAGGCTAATTTGTCAAAATGACGATCATACCCTCCTGATTCTTGTCTGAAAATGACACAGCCGTAGGCTGTCTTGCTTCTGTTCGTTGTTGCTAGTAAATCCACCTTCTTCCTTAGCGTCTCCGGTGTCCTTGGCGTGCGACCGCAACAGAGTCCCTCTTCCGTCCAGACGTGACACGCCATCCACCGCGGGTCATCTTCTCCATTCTTGCGGCATCCTTGCTCCGTCGTCAAGGATCTGCTCAGATCTACCTGCTCCGGTCAGATCCAGCCCCGCCGGTCAGCTCCAACCATGCGACGCCGCGACGTCCTTGCTCCTTCGTCATTGCTCCGCTCGGATTCAACCGCGGAGCTCAGATCCAGTCGTGCGAGGCCACCTCCGCATCTCTCCTTTGCTTCTCTCTGCCACCAGTTGTCACTTTCGGGTGAGAACATGTTCCCTTTGTTCTTCACCCACTTAATTTCAAGCTTTATTTAGAATTTTTTTTCAAATTTTGTTCTTCACCCTTTGTTATTCCCTTTGTTGTTTGAGATTTTTGAAGTGATCCTTCCAGAGAAAACTCATTTTTTGATTTGAAAAAAAATTATTGAACTAATTCTTTTGTCCACGGATATTACTGCATGTGTGTGTTTTGTGGGAATAGATGCTGTCACCATGTCATATAAAGGGAGATATAGATGCAAACACCATAATCAGTGCCTCACAAACACACAAGAATATCCATTTCCATGTCTTGCAGTTAAGTAAATTAAGGAATTGAAGTGGATTGTAATATAGTTCTAAGAATATACTGGGTTTATGATAATTAGGTAGTGAAGAATGTTTTAACAAAACATAATCTTGTATTAGATAGTTCTTATCTTGTTTATCTGTAATAATCAGATAACCCAAGTAGATAGAAATAACTAATAGATATCCTGATATGTGTGTATACTGTGATGAGACACAAGGAATGGGTGTGTTCTGTTCCATAACTTCCATTTAATATTTTTTTTGCATAATATCGTATAGAGCACACTGCAGCAATCATATAATTTCAACCTAGCACTTTGCCTTCATATAATTTCATTATGTGACGTAACTAAAAATTTGTATAGTGGGGATAAAGGTAACATACAAGTATTCGATTTGCGCCAACGTAAGACTTTCACCATTATTGATTTCTCTGCTTGTTGTATGACCATTTAAGTATATTAATTGTTGTTTTGAACTTGTGCAGAACTTTCAATGTTTCTCAATGATTTTGAAGCTAATGTTTTAGTGGATGGTACTCGCAAGGGTGGGGCGTGGTTGTTGTAAAGCCGATGATAAAACTTTCATGGTTGATTTTTGATGAATTTGATTTTGAAATGTGCCATGTTTTTTGTCAGTAAAACTGTCAGTGTTAAATATTTGGAGCTTTATATTTAGTATTAATTATGTACATGTTGTAATCATGTATGTAATGTGATGATGATGACATGATTTTTAATGGAATACATATGACAAGGTTTAGTGATGATAGAAGTCCTCACTTTGAATGAAAAATTGTTAATTTAATCCGATTTGTTCTTGATTTTGTTATATGGTTGAACAAATCTGTTTAGGTGAAAAATAAATTGCTAATGACACGTGCTAATCGTATTCAACAAGTGGACTATTTTGTTTGCACATGGCTTATATGTATTGAAGTTCATGTTGTGCTTTGCTTGAAGTTCATGTCAAATATATAACCAAACCTCAAGCATACTAGATTGAAATGTGATAAATGACTTCTTTTATATGTCTCTTGTTGTTTTTTATTTTTTTAGCTGTGGAGGAAAATAAATTAACGTGTGTGTTTAGTATATTTTATTGGTACGTACTAGAATGATTTTATACTTACTTATACAAAAAAAAAATTCTGGGACTACGACTGTGAGTTTAATATTTCATCTTTCTATTTGTAAATGAACAATTTAATTTTCAAGGCCATATATTATTTTAGCTCAATCTTGTAATTGATAAAGTGACAAACGAAAGGTTTGTGGTATGGGCTATATGCACATATATCACTGATAATTGAGCAATGTCTGTTGGATAAAATAGATCACCAGTTCATTGTAATTAATTAAAATTAATGACGTTAGATAAGTTAGATTACATAAATAGAAAAATATCAGACGTGTGAGTTTTTATTTCTTTGTTCAAAGTAAATAAATGATGTGCAATTATTACATTAGAGAGGTAAAACAAATATTAAAAATTACATTTATTTATTACATTACATAAAGGGTATATTAGTCATTTTATATAATTCTATTTTCTTTCTTCTCACTTTTCTTCTCAACCAAACAAAAGAAAGAAAAGTTTTTATTTTCTTTCTTTCCATTTTCTCTTGATCCAAACAATAGGAGAGAAAATTGCATTTTCTCTCTATTTTCTATCTTCTCTATTTTCTATCTTCTCTATTTTTTCTCCTCATCCAAACAAAGCATGAGTGCTGTAGAAGCCACGTGATTAAAGCTGTCATAGAGTGTGGTAAAAGTTAGGTACTTTTGCGTAATTTACAAGTTTGCTTACATTTTCTATCTCCATTTACTTCTTCCCTTTCATTTGTAACGAAAACCTCTGTTCATGTTCTTTCTCTGTTTCCAACCCAATGTGCCCGTCCCTTTTATTTTATTTTTGTTCCTTTTTAAGTGCTTGAGTCCGATTGGGATTGAACTGGATTTGGAAGGGCTCCTCCTTCTTGAGTCCGGTTGCTTCTTTTTCTATTTTGTACTTTTGCGTAATTGACAATCCTCCTCACATTTTCTATTTCCAATTGCTTCTTCCCTTTCATTTGTGACAGAAACACTTTGCTTTGTTCACCTTCTTTCTCTTTTCTAACCCAACGTGCCCGAGGCTTTCTTTTTCTTTTTTATTATTCATTTTAAATGCTTCAGTCCGGTTGGGATTCAGCTAGGAGTGGAAGGGCTCCTCCTTCTTGAGTCTGGTTGCTTCTTTTTCTGTTTCGTATTCTTATGTATAAGCTCTCTGACAGTCTGGCTACCAACCACGATGGCTCATTCTTGAGTATGTGCTTCTATCTCAATTGTTAATCAGTTGTTGGCGGTTGATTTCTCTCCACATCTTCATTTGAATTTCAAAAATTTTGCTGCTATATATAGGGGTTCTATGTCTTCTTGGTTGTGCCATCTGCTTTCTCTCATACATTCAGTAAAAGCGTGTGATACCTATTCTGAGAAGCATGGTAAGTTTCATTGAAGTTGAATTTATTGACAAAACTAAAGGTAAGATTTGATCCACATAGGAACTCTCCCCTCCCCCACACAAAAAAATGTCAATATAACGTAATACTCATTTTAATCTATGCCCTTTAATTGAGACTTACTTAAAAAAGAACCTTTTGTAGGAATTTATCTCATTTTGTGAGGCAATGGAGCTGGTCCCAAAAGAGGTGTTAGAATCTTATACGCAAGTGGCACCACAATCTGTTGTTGATCAGAGGGCTAGAAAGGTTTTTTTTTTCCTTTGTGTGTGTGTGGTTTTTTTTTTAAATAAAAATGATATGACATGATTTTCTTTAGAATTCAGTTACTGTAAGTTTGATGTTTTAACCCTTTTTTCCTTCATTCCCTTGAAATGAAAATTGGACAAGCAAATTTGAATGAACAACATCATAAATCCTCACAATTAATTTAGTGAATACTTTGTATGCAGTTGCACAGATTACTAGATTTAAATGTCAAATAGCTGCAGAATCGAAGTTGTTGGAAATAAAAGAGCGAAAGGAACGGCGTGGATGTTCTACTAAAGCAGCTGCCCTGTCCACCCCTGTTGAGGCAGGAGGGGAAGAAGCATTGGATGATGATGGGGAAGAAGAAAGAGAGGTTTGTGTCTTGAACTGCTACTTATTTTAGGCCAATGTTGCTATTATTGTTAAAAATTGGTTTATGGGACCTATAATGGTCCTATATATTGTCTGACTGGCTTATGATTTATGAAATGGATTTTGCCTATTTCAAAGGCATAAAATCGTTCCTAAACTGATGCTGATGTGCTCTTTGTATAGAGATTTACAACTTATAATAACACCCTGTACCATTCAGATTTACAATAACATTCTTTGTATTACTGCTTATATGCTCAAATTATCAAAAAGCAAGTGGGATACAAGCTGTGAAGCAGTTAGCCTTAACTGTAACATCTTGGTTGGGAGGTTAAAGCCTCTCAATGAAAAGCTGCAGGAGGAAATGGGCTCTATCAAATGGGAGACACTTATTCATCAGGTAGCTAATATACAATAAAAGAACTCTACTTTAAACATTGACAACTTTTCCTCTTGAGGAGGAAGTAATTGCTCTTCTAATTGTAGATTTTTCTCATATTGATTGGAAGTTACTCCCCTTGAATGTTAAGTACTTGTGTGATATTGTCACACAATCCATATTACTGAGGTAACTGAACCAAATTATCATATAATCCTACCCTAAGTAATTGCAGATTTTTCGCATGTTCATTTGAAGTAGCTTGCTTTCAGGAGTTGTCTGTGTAGGACAGATGGAGGAATTCTTTCAGGACTTACATTTGCTGCCTTATCTATCAGCAGACTAATAAATTCCATTAAGTCATGACAGAGGATTATATAAACTGCTAATTGCATGCCTTTGTAGATTACCAGCATTTGTGAGAATAATTTTGTTGTTATATTTATTTTAAGGATCTATACAACAAGTGATATGTTATAGGTGGGGACTATTTTTATTTTTATTTTTTAAACTGCAGAAATGTGGGCAGCTAGCTTTTGCCAAATGAAATTTTCAAGGGGGTATGGGGATGGGAATCAAACTGCCCCACCTTTGGGGACTATTTTTACTTGATTGTTGTTTAACTTTTCCATAAAATAGTGTCATACATACAAATATAGGTGCTAAACTAGGTAGCTAGATGAGTTGCTGTTCTAACTGGCTTGAAAGAATACACCTGTAAAATTTAAATTATATCTAAAACTCTGTATCTATTTTCTCCATTCATTGTAAAGTTGCATTCTTAAGCAGTTTAGTGTTTAATGATGGGTTGAACTTCTATCTTAAAATATAATCTTTCTTTATTGAGTAGATATTGATCTGGGATTGTTAATAATTTTTGTCTTGCCTTTATTTGAAGACATGCACAAGAATAGTCATATTGACGCTAGAGTTACAAGGGCGAGTAGGAAAACAACTAACATAGAGAAAGTTGGAGCAGAATGCAGTGGTACATGGTAGATGATTAGTGGTAAAAGGAAGTTTTAGCAGAATACAAGGATTAATGGTTCTTGGTAGATGATACCTACTTGGCACTATTGTATGGGGTAATGTATATTATTGAGTGTGTTATAACGTTTTCGATTTTCCTTCCACAAGTGAATTATTGAGTGAGAATTTTACCCCAATTTAAAAAACTGATACTGATGTATCATCTTCCAATTGTACGAGTTCTCTCTATTCAGAATTCACTATGGTTAGTATATCTTATTATTGCTTAATTATTTTTAGTTATGGTTTGTGTAATGGACTAAGTTGTATATTTTAACAATTCTAATAGATCTAAGTTTTACACCGATTGTGGTAAGCAAAAATTTACTCTGCTTAATTAATAAGTGATGTTTGGTTTTGTTAATTACTTGAAGAATATTCCTGCTACTTTTGTTCGCTCGGAGCTGGTTCGCCTTCAACCAAATGTCTCTCTTATCATTGGAAATGGACAACGGATTAATTGTAGACTGCTATGGACTGGTAGGAGGGATACTGACTGCAAAATTGGATTGGGTTGGTACAACTTTTGTCGAGACAAGCATCTGGATAAGGGCGATGTTGTCAAATTCTGGAGGAAATGTTGATGGTATTTTCTTTACCATCAAATGTCGTGTAATTGGTAATTAGTAATTATTTTGATGATCACAGACAAGATATATGCAAGTTAATTAGTAAAGGTATTTTCTATCTCATTCTTTATTACTATAGTTTAATCATTTTTTATACTTTGCTGAAGAATTTAGTATATCTTATCTTTTGCTTTTCCATGAAGTTCATTCCTTTACTACTATATTTCTTTTCAGGGCTTCTTTTTGGTGCATTTCTTGAGTGAGGTTTTTTTTTTCATCAGCTTTGTTTGGAACATTAGACAATACAAGACAAATATGGAAGAAATTAGAATTTAATTAGAATATGAAGAAGCTACAACATACTCACCATGAACAAAAGAAGGCCTGTAAGTATGCTGCATTCATATTTCATAAATTGGAAATATCAGTACAGAACTATAAAGTAATGATCTACATCAACTATTTCTCTCAAATGCCAATTACTTATGCAAATTGCAATGGCATATAACCAATTCTGAAAGTCAAAGCATGAATATAAAACAACCCAGACTAATGCACATAAAGGAACTTCGTAACTTGAATCAGTCTGACCTTGACACAGACCACATAGGATTCTGACTTTCTGGATGAACTGCAAAAGTAGCAAAATCCACACAAATATTAAATTGTTATAAAAAGGGTAACTCATGAATTCTGATACTAATTGATTTGTGCTTCAAAAGATAAAAAAACTTACAATTACTCATAGACAAGCAGATCTTTTTATGTGTCATTAACTGCCCATTAGGTGCAATCATACTATATGACAGAAAGCATAGACTTGGCCAATATATTGATGAACAATATAATTGAAATTAAAACTGAAAAAGAACACTGCAGCAAGAAGGATCACCTGATTCCAGGAGGTTTATATCGATATTCAGGAGGAAATATGATCTTTTCATAGTAATATCCATCTACAAATAGGACAAACAAGATGTAAATACATAAATTGGGATATTTCAAAAAGACAAAGCACTATAGAGCCGAAAATGTGAAATGTTAATAATCAACGATCATATATTCCTAACTTAAAAAACTTGCAAAAGGTGTTCCTTCACTTCCCTCCAACACATAATTTGAGATATTAACAGAGAATAAGATTAGTATCAAGTATTAACCACTCCCTAACAAATAAATTAAAATTAAGTAGCTGATAGCACAACATAAGAGCACAAGACATATCAGCTGAATAAAATTCTATTCTGAACAAAACTTGCAAGGACTATCCAGCTATGGAAGTAAATAAACCTTGAAAAGTGTGAGAATTCATTTTCAGGCCTTCAAAATCTAAATCTACAGTAGAAAGGAATTAAAAATATATATATGCTAATTGACAACTCTTCTTAGCAATTAATTTGATGTTGGAGGTATGAAACTTAAAAATTTTGTAAAATAATAAGGCATACAAGTAGACGAAGTAAGTCATAATAGAAAACACATATATGCAAACTATGATAAGTGATGTACTGTAATGATGCCTTACCATAAAAAATAATAGTTTCATACATTTAGTGCACAAAATCATCAAACTGATCACGCATGAGAAAACAATGAGACTCAAGCAATTTCCTCATTAGATAGTCAAAGGTAAAAATAGTTTAAAAAAATGATCAACTGAGGACAAAAGTTGTGTAATAATAGAAGCTAACTTCTCCAAATTAGTAACCAACGTGCTTATTTATCCATACCATGTGCTTACTTTATTATAATATGTTTTGGAGTTTAAGGTAGAGTGAAATAATATTATTTTGATCATTCTCTTTCCTCTTTTGATGCTTTACCAGGTCTCCCATTCATTTGTACTTGCTTCTGCCATTTAAAGTTTTGATAGTCAAAGAAGCAAGCCAAATAAATCTAGCATTTGTTTTGATTATTTTTTGTTTTTGATTTGATTGATGTAGTGCCAATGTATTCTGTATATCATCAACTTCAATTGTGTTCGTGTATGTAGCTGAATGTAATAGATCACCTCCAATCATAAGGAGTTGTATTAGTTTCTTAAAAAAAAATTCTGGTTCTATTGGTGTGGTCAGGACTTTGGTTTTCTTCCACTTACAAGTGTGGTTTTTCTATTGGTTGTTGTGCCTTTGCTGAACATACTAGCATTGCTCAAGCTCACATGTGATTCTTTCCATGTTCTTTAAGATCTTTATTTTACGTTTTTGGTCTTGGAGCAGTGACCATTGTGCTACTTCAATCATTAACCTTCATCAGAGTTGCCCCAAGTGTTCCTATGAAACACATTAGCCGAGCCCATTTCTGCAAGGATTTTGAGATTATGAACTCTTAGAGAAGCTATTTTATCTTTGAGTAATGCTTCAAATATTTTCTTGAATATCAAAGTAAATGATATTGCACCTCACATATAGCTCTACCTATGGTATGAGTAAAGTGTCTTCTGTTATAATTGCTGGCTATATTTGTATGTTTCCTTTTCTGAGCATTGCTTTTGCTTTGAACTAACAACTCTTTTAGCTTCTTAGTGTATTACTGTGAGTGCTTACACAGAGGCTGTGAGGGAGTTGGCATGTGAGATTTTGGAGTTAATGGGAAAGGGCTTGGGGTCTAGATACATCAGTTTTCATCAGGTTAATCATAGATGTTGATAATTACTCAGTCCTCAGGCTCATTCACTACCCACCTATAGTTATCAGAGACTGTGATTAAGCAATTAAGCACTCACAGAGGAGCAACAATTACTCATTGTCAATGAGGCAATTAAGTCATTTTTGGTGAAGCTCAATCCAGCATTGGATATTGTTAACTCCTCAATTTTGGTATCAAAGGAAAGATTAGCACCAACAGCAAGAATGTCAGCTCCTATAACACTAGAGAAGTTGACAATTGGGTTTGCTGTCAACCCGATGTTGGTGCTTACTCTAGAATAGTCATGCAAGTACTGAAGTTCCACCTATTCCATGAAATAGACAACAGAACGTACTTCCAGTGAAGAAATAACATGCAAGAGCTCTAGGTTTTAGACAGTTTTAATGAGGTTGCTTTGTCAAATTACAAAGCATAATAGCATATAATACTTTTATGCTTTGTAGTTTTTAGACCGTTTTAATGAGGTTTCTTTGTCAAACTACAAAGCATAATAGCATATAATACTTCATTGTCTCCACTTTTTTTTATATGCTATTATACTTCTACATAAGATATATTCATTAACATATTAACATATCTATTAACATGTGTTAATCTATAATAATATCATTGTTAATATTGTTTAATTAATTCGCTTGCTTTCTCCTCTCCTGTTGTCATCTGTAATACTTGTCCTTGGTTTCGTGATTTGCAAATATTGTCAGCTCATTGTTTTTGAAATTGCTGTGTATATTTTGTTGAGTCACTTCTTTTAGCGATACAAGGGGTGCCTAATCCTCTAATGATCATGGTTCAGTGTTTTCCATCCTTTAGGTGAATTTGAAATTCAAATTTTTTGGCTCTATAAATACAGAGTTTTATTGTTTGATAAAAGTGTGCCTTCGTTCTCTCATAGCTTCTGATATTTTATCATTGTTGAGTTTGGCAATATTTGATTATTGTTGATCAACTTCTTCTATAAATTCACTTAGTTTGTCACTTCTTATCTACCTTTTGAGTCCTTGCTGTTGTGCAGTCATGACTCCACCATGTGATGCTGTTAGTGAGATTCCCCCAGGTCGTTGATTAGGCGCTCTATTGAAATGGTCTTGCTGGATGAATTTGTAAGGAAGATGTTTTTTGTTCCTAATTTTTAAGTTGTAGTTTTTTATTAGTTTCTAGAATGTTAGTAGCTCCCTACTTTTTTTTTAAAAAAAATTGAATTAGTCCTGATTGTTTCTATTTAATTGTGTTACAAACCAGAAAAACCAATTGAATAGAACAGTAACAAATGGAAGAACAGAAAAGGTATCTTGTATTATTTTCTGGGAATTAAAGGAAATTACAGTGGAATGAATATTCCTCTGCCACAGAGCTAAGCTCCTATAGAGAGCTACAGCCTCTCATCCATAACCAACTTTCTAACCAATTTCCGAGTGCCCACTCCTACCTACACACCCACTATAAACCAATTCTGTTATAACCCTTCCCTCATTTTCTCTCTCTCTGCAAGCACATTATTTTCCTACATCCCTTTTGTTTCTCCTAGTGTAAACTTTCCACTCTTTGGGCCCATGTGACCTCTGGTCCAACAGAGGTTCATTTGGACTTGTTAACTTACCTTGGGCCCTATCAATACCATCTCCTTCAAATGCAGCCTTGTCCCCAAGGCTGACTTGTGGGAATTGGTTTAAGATAGTAATTTGTCTTCCCAGGTGGCTTTTTCAGCAGGTCTGCCTTGCCGTGGATCAACCATTGGGTCACCATTTCGCTCTTCTTGCTAATGGTTTTGGTTGTTAACACAACAGCAGGCTCTATCATGTCAGAAAGGTCTCATTCCATACCCACGGGTAGTTCTTCCTCTACCTTGAAATTGCCTACTGCCTTCTTAAGCAAGGAAACATGAAACACCGGATGCACCCCGGATGTAGCGGGTAACTTGAGTCCGTAGGCTCGCACCTAAACGCTCCAAAGACTTGATAGGGACCATAATACACAGCGAAGTTTGGTATTGATCCTTAAGGCCACTGAATTTTGCTTATGTGGCCGCAACTTCAGGAACACCCACTCTCCTACAACGAAACTCTTCTCTTTTCTTTTGGCATCGCTTGAGTTTTTATCCTCCCTTGGGCACGTTGCAAATGATACTTCAACTGCCTTAGAGCTTCATCTCGGTCCAAAAGATCTCTTTGGACAGCTTCTACTGCGTTTCACCCTGCAAATAGAGGGTAAGAACAGGAGGCTTCCTCCCATAGACTACCTCAAAGGGTGTGACCCCGTGGTCTCATGGTAGGTGGTGTTGTACTAGTACTCAGCCCAATGCAGCCACTGCAACCAAGTCTTCGGTTGATCGGCAATGAAACATCTTAGAAAAGTCTCCAGGCACCTATTTACTACTTCCGTTTGCCCATCGGTCTCCGGGTGGTAGGCAGAGCTCATTTTGAGTTGTGTACCTTGCAGCTTGAACATCTCTTTCCAAAAATTACTGACAAAGATAGGGTCCCTCACTAATAATAGCCTTGGGAAGCCCATGTAGGCGCACCACCTCTTTGGTGAAGACTTCAAGAATCATTTGTGTAGGGATGCTTCAAGGGAACAAAATGACCATACTTTGATAACTGTCAACTACCACAAAGATAGCTTCAAACCCTTTTGATTTTGGTAAACCCGTGATAAAATCCATTGAAACTTCATCCCAAATCAGCTCTGGAATAGGTAAAGGTTGAAGGAGTCCACCAGGAGAAGAAGCCAAGTATTTTGTCTTTGACAAGTGTCACACTCCCTCACATATCTTTGAATTCTGCCCTTCATACCAATCCAAGTAAACATTAGCTGCAATTTTCCTATAAGTCCTATAGAAGCCCGAATGCCCTCCTTGAGGCGTGGCATGAAATTCTTGTAACAATGTGGGAATCCATGTGGACCGAGTGATATCACTAATCTGCCCTCATACAGCAACACTCCATTTCTGTAAGTAAATCCTGGTCTAGCTCCTTCATCCTTTTTCAAATCTGCAATTATTTTCAACAAAATAGCATCCTTATGGATCTCTTCCAAAACCTGATCACTGTCTTCCCAGATCGGGTATGCTCTCAATTGGCATAATTCCCCATCGCACCTACTCGAGAGAGTGCATCAGCTCCCCTGTTAGCCATACCCGGTTTGTAAACAATGTCAAACCCGTACCCCGATAATTTTTCGCCTTGATTCTGCCGATCTATGGTAGAAATCCTTTGTTGCAATAATTGTTTAAGGCTTTTTTGATCTGTACTTACAGTGAAATGCCTCCCTATCAAATAGGGTCTCCAATGTTGGATTGCTAGGACAATTGCCATAAGTTCTTTTTCATAGGCTGATTTTGATAAGTTCCTTTCACCCAATGCTTTTTGAAAAATGCTATTGGTTTACCTCCCTGCATGAGAATTGCTCCTACTCCTTGGCCGATGCATCACACTCAATAAGAAATTCCTTGGAAAAATCAGGTAGAGTAAGGACGGGTGCTGTAGTGATTTTCTTCTTGAGAAATTCAAATGCTTCTTGTGCCTTTGGATTCCACTTGAAATCACCTTTCTTAGTAAGTTCAGTTAGAGGTTTTGCAATTTTCCCATAGTTCTCAATGAATTTCCTATAATATCCAGTCAAGCCCAAAAAACCTCTCACTCCTTTCACATTTTTAGGACATGGCCATTGCACCACACTCTTTACCTTGTTAGGATCCATGGTCACCCCTTCCTTGGAGATCAAATGGCCTAAATACTCCACAGAAAGTTGGGCCAAGTGACATTTCCTTTGATTAGCTACCAGTACATTTTGCTTTGCAAGGTTTGTAAAACCTTAGTCAAATGCTCCATATGTGAACTCCAATCCGGACTATACACTAGTATATCATCAAAAAACACTAGTACATACTTCCTTAACATTTCCCTAAAAACTTCATTCATAAGAGATTGAAAAGTAGAGGGTGCATTCATCAACCCAAATGACATCACTAGGTATTCATAATGACTCTCATAGGTTCTAAAAGCTGTCTTGTGTACATCCTCCTTCCTCACTCTAACTTGGTGATATCCAGACTTCAAATCTAATTTAGAAAAGTATTCTGCACCATGTAACTCATCTAGTAGCTCATCTATCACGGGAATTAGAAACTTATCTGGAATTGTTACCTTGTTAAGGGCTCGGTAGTCAACACACATTCTCCAAGTCTCATCTTTCTTTTTACCAAGATAACAGGGCTGGAAAAAGCACGGTGGCTTGGCCTGATCACTCCGATTTCAAGCATTTCCTTCACCTGCTTTTCAATTTCATTTTTATGGAGATGTGGGTATCTATAAGGTCTCACATTCATTGGACCTTGCCCTGCAATGAGAGTAATGGCATGCTCCTTATCTCTCTTGGGTGGAAGTCCTTTGGGTTCCTCAAAAACCCCTGCATAATGTGCTATAAGGTTCTTCAACTCCTCCTGTTGTGTCAAGTTCAACACTTCCATAGCTATTCCCTTTTCGATCTTAGAGGACAGCAGACTTCAGTGGACAAAAATAACCTTTCAACCCATCTTTTTGGCTTCCCAAGAGACTTTGCAAAGCTGTTTGTGTCCCCTTGCTACTTCCCTCTCCTTTTAATTCCACCCATACTCCTCCTTGTTGGAATTTCATAGTTTGTCTTGTCCACTATCGTTTCCCCAAGGGTGGCTAACCAAGACATTCCCAAGACTAAGTCTATGCCTTCCAACTCAAAAAGGAGCGTGTCCACCTTCAGTTTAATGCCTTCTAGTTCCACCTCCATTTCTTTGCACCTGCCTTTAGCTACTGCTTGGTATCCATCTCCTAACTTAATTTTCAGGGATCGGGTATCTTCCATTGGCCATCCCATAATGGTTACCAATTTCTTGGAGATGAAATTGTGTGTTGCCCCACTATCCACCAATATGAGGATAGGTACCCCTTTAACTCCCACGAGTTTAACGGTTTGAGGCTTGGAGCCTTGCTTCCCCTCAAGACTTTCCAAGCTTATGACAGTACACTCTCCATCAATATCCTCTTCTTCCTCCATTTCTAAGGCTATAATATTGCCTTCAACCTCCCTTGCCTCTGCCTCATCAAGCACCATCAGTCTCAGTTGCTTATCTGGACATTGATGGAGTGGATGAAAAGGCCCCCACACTTGTAACAAAGTCCTTTTTGTTTCCTCTCCATCAGTTCATTATAAGTTAGATGCGAAACCCCTCTGTCTCGCGGGTTTGTTTTCTTTCTTTCTGTAGTAGGAGCAAATTTGGAACGTGGCTCATATATCCCCCTCTTGGGGCTACTACCTCCTCCAAGTCCACCCTCCCTTGCTCCACGAACATAGACCCATTCCGAGCCCGAGTTGCGACTCGACCCAGTGGGTAGGGAACGAAAAAGCGGAGCCCGTTCCGGAACCGTACCCGTTGCGGTTACCCATACCTCCACTCGAAAGTCCACCCTTACCTCCTATCTCATTTTCCACCGCCCTTGTCACGTTCATCAGGCGAGAACGTGAAAGAGGTCCTAAAGAGACGAGGCTTCTGACTCTTCCCTTGATGTCATCCTTTAACCCGTGGAGAAAGTACCCAAGGTGCGGTCGTCAGGTAGCCGCCGTACCTGCGCAATTAGACGTTCGAAGCTCTGTATGTACTCATCAACACTACCCCTCTGCTGGAGGTTTGTCAGCTGCTCGAACACATCACCGTCTCCCATTCCACCATATCGATCAAGGAGTTCTACCTTCAACTTCTCCCACGTTAACTCCACCTCATCGTCGATCAAGGAGTTAAAAAAATGAATCGTGGGTCCTTCCATACACAAGTGTGCAAGGTTCACCCTTACCTCGGCCTCGTTTCTTGCACACTTGAAGTAAATTTTGCCCGAGTAATCCACCCAGCTGGATCATCGCCATCGAACATGGGCAGCTCCACCTTTTTACAGATTGACGAAACTCTTCCAACGCCTCTCCTTGCAATTTTTTAAGACTCGACGTAGATGAACTTTTTCTTGTTGAAGAGTCCCTGTTTTCATTGTTTTTAACAGTCTCGTCTGTTTTCTTCTTGGTGCTATTATCACCCATCTCCTCCTCTCCATCTAGGAGTTTCTTTTCTAAGCACTTCGTAAGCATGGTCATGAGAGTTTCATGATTTTCATCGGCCTTGCTCTAGTTCTCATCGGCTTTGCTCTGCATTGCCGCCAACACTGTTTCACATTCGACAACTCGTTTCCAATGCCGCTACCTTCGCTTCCATGGCCTTCTTCTTTGGTGGCATTCACCCCTAAAGAATCTCTGTGCTCAGCTGCTCCCCTCGTCGGATCCGGCAGTCGGACATTTGTTACAAACTAGAAAAACCAATTGAATAGAACAAGTAACAAATGGAAGAACATAAAAGGTATCTTGTATTATTTTTACGGGAATTAAAGGAAATTACAAAGTGGAATGAATATTCTCTCGCCACGAGCTAAGCTCCTATAGAGAGCTAGCTCTCTATCCATAACCAACTTTCTAACCAATTTCCCGAGTGCCCACTCCTACCTACACAAATGACCCACTATAAACCAATTCATTTACAACCCTTCCCTCACTTTCTCTCTCTCTCTCCAAGCCACATTATTTTCCTACATCCCTTTTGTTTCTCCTAGTGTAAACTTTCCACTCTTTGGGCCCATGTGACCTCTGGTCCAACAGAGGTTCATTTGGACTTGTTAACTTACCTTGGGCCCTATCAAATTGTTATCAGCTTTTTCATTAAGTTGTTTTGTCGTTGCTGTTGAGTGATTTAATTTATTTTCCTTTCATATTGGTTCGGGGGAGAAGATACAAGCTTCTGTTAGGAGAACACGTGTATCCAAGTACATGCCGATGGCAGCAGAGGGAACTGTGTATTGAATGTCGTACTTCACTATTATACTAAGTATGTGAGCTTTCAGCGCCATAAGTCATGAATACCGGTCGGTCTTTCAGTTCAGAAGCACATTGTTTCGTTGTGATTCTGTTATGATTCCCATGCATGGACTGTTGTTGGTCTCATTTGCTGATGTGATGAACACTGACGGTGAATCTGACTTCTTGGTTGGCTTGTGCTGTGTATAAATAGTTATATATAAATGATCTTTACTTCTGAAGTGTTCTGGGTGTTGCCTGCTATGCGTTGGTGGCATTTATTTTTCAACTTTGTTTGATTAAATTGTCAGTCATGCCCTGCATTTTTTTATGCATAGTTTTATGCTTTCTTCCTTTTTATTCATTAATTATGTGCCATGCAGATGTCATTAGACTATTGACTACAGTTTGCAATAAAAGGGAGTATGAGAGGGATGGGGAAGGTTACAAAAATGGTTGTTATTGACTTAACTGTTGAAGGGTATTTCCTTTTTTCCATAAGGGCTTATTTTGATGAAGCATGAAGTTTGTCTGGATTTAATGTAATTTATCATTGATTTATTATAGTTTATTATTTTATCCAATGAATATCTTAAGTGTTTATTGTTTTCCCTTTTTAGTGAGAAACTTGGATGTGCACTATTTGGTGAGTAATGTTGCTTACTTGAATGCCTTCTTGGAATTGAGAGAGCTTGACCAATCTGTTGTTATTCTGCAATTAGCTAAAGTCAATATGGTCAAGGGTATTGAATACTTGAAAGTATGTTTTTGTTTGTTGTTATCCTTTTTTCTGTGCACTGACATGTATTCTTTTTACTGACCAGGAAAAGTTGTTATTCATAATGTTATGAATGCCACTAGGCTAATGTTTAATCCTGATATAGCGAAGGCTATTGAGTTCAGGAATGGGTTAGTTTTTAGTCCTTTTCATTGCCATTTTACTTGTGTTGTTTTACTATAATCCTTAGTTTTGTTTGTCAATTTTCCCCAGTTTCATAATTTCAAAGGAAGACTTGGTTGGGTCTGAGGCCCTTACTGTTTTAGCTTACGGTAGGACTGTCCATTGAGGATGATTTCGTGAAACTAAACCCCAAAAGACTATAGAGCAATTGTTTGAGGAGAATGAGGTTGGTGATGTGTTTTGTGGTTTTGGTGTTGTGTTCATTTAAATGATTGTTCTATATTGTATTACAAATAAATGTGCTTTTTTTCAATACTTTCTACTTTATAAGAACAATGATAGCAATGTTTTTAATGTTATGGTACATACTTTCCTAATATTAGACATTTTGATCCTTTTTTTCTTTTGCTTTCCCAGTTAAAGTGGCCTAACATAACACTTTAACAAATTATGATTATCATATCTTTACCTTCACACAGATCCTTCTTTATCATGTTTTCTTTGATTTTGATCTTTTAATATGGTTTCAGTGACATAGGCTAGGGAGGCTGTCAAAAACATTTTTGGGTGAATCCATACTTTCATAAAGGTTAGTTGTAGTTAGATCACCCTATAGCTTGACAATGACTACAACCGAATTCAAATTCATTAATTAGTCTTTATGTATTAACATACTGAGTTGCTTGAACCTTCTCTCCATCATGTTTCATTTTATTGGCATTCTTAAATGTGTGTTGATTAACAATCTGGCCATTTCATGTCTTCCACCTTATTGTACCTGTATCTGCCACCAAAGAAGGCGTAAACTTCCATTTTGGATATCTCCTTTTCTTCTTGGCAGTGAGCTGACCTAACTCTTCAGCATCATCTTTTTCAGATAGAAGCTGAAGCATCTTCTATGCAAGTTGTTGCTAGGATACTCAACCCTTCGAAATTTGGATAGGGTGGTTTTGACTTCAACTGGGGTATGCCTAGGTTGCTGGCATGCTACTTTCCATTATCTAAAGGCTCAGGTATCTTGTCTCCTTACTCTTCAGTCTTCACACATGTATTATATAGTATGAGTTGCACATGAGACATGATTTCTTTCCTTGATGTTAGCCTTCCTTCCCTTCTCCCTACCTCCCTCCCCAAGTTCTCTCTCTGATTTTGGGAAAACTAAAGAAATGTGTTACCATGAACTGTTTAGGTTGTTAGCAAATTCAAAAAATATTCAGTTCACAACATGTGATGAGGATTTGATGAACATGAATCTGCATTTTCTAACCACACTGCTATCTTTCTTGAAATATAAATGTTACAAGATACATGTGCTTAATGTTTTCGGGTATACTGTGTCTTCCAAATTTGTTCAGCTTTTTAAAAAAAACATGTGCTAAATGAGCGTGAGCAGGTGATGCTTTTGCTCTGTTGTATGATGTTTAGTATTTTAAACTTTGAAGATAATAGGTACTAGAAAAACTTGGGCAGAAAAAAGAAGCATAGTGATATATTGATTCATTCAGGTAGATATCAGTATGATGTCAGCCTAGAATTTATAGGATATTATCTTGGAAAAAATCAGAGGACAGTAGTAACAGATAGTTTGAGCAAATGAAGAGTGCTCAGTCCCTCTCAGCAGTCTAACTCAATTTTTCTCTGCTGCTCACGTTTCTGTCTCCCACACTTATTTCTGGTCATTGAATTGTATTATAGGGAATTAGTGGATTTCAAAGTATGTGTCATTTATGTTTTAAATATCCATGTTCATTAGCAAATTGATGTTATTGTTCAGTTTTTTTTTGCATTTTTCTTATAAGAGAATGTAACGTCTTCTCATTTTTGGCTTAAAATTCTTCTGGATTTACAAAGGAGAAAATTATTGGATTTGTAGCGTCATTTCAGGGAGACAATGATACTTTGAGGTAGGTTACTCCTACCTTTTTAGTGCCTGATAAATTGAATGGTCGAATAACTGGATGTAATTTATATTATGAACGTTTATAAACATTGGTTTAATTATCCATTTTATAATTTATGCTTGAAATTTTGTGCTAATTATGAGTGCCTCATTGATAGTTATTTCATTTTGGTTTGACTAATTTCTCCTTGAACTCTATAGTCCTATGCAAGTGTTAGGTGCTATCTAATTTACTTTTTATTTCTTCACTATTTTGCTAGCTTTATCTGGTAGCTTTGTTTTTCTTTGGATAATATAAATATTATTGCTTCAATTTGTATTGTTGATGGTACTCTTTGTATTGAAGGCAATAAAGCATCTTTATAATGGAGCTACAACAGAAAAGAAAGGTGAAGGAATTATCTGCATTTTTTGACTACCATTATTTGATTGGTCTGTTTCTTTAAATTCTGCTTAAAAATGTTTTGCATCATAGATTGAATTATGCTATCTCAAATTTGTTCTGTTATGAAATAATTAATTGCCAACATGCATTAAATAAATGTATTGCTTGTCCCAAATCAAGCAAAACTATTCAGAGTTAGTATTAAGTACTGATGATAATAACCCTGCAAGAGGCCTATAGCAAAGATACTGGCTTTCAGTCAGTAGAGTTATCTTCAATTAATCTTCAATCCTTAAAATATAGCTAATAAAAGGCAAGTAATTTGGGTTACTGGACAATAAGTAGTGCTACCAAATAAACCTTCTAATAATATCTATTCCACTCACTTTAGATTCCTCCCGCTTAAGGTCTCATACACGATTATTTTTCAAGATAACTTCTTTCTTTCTTTATTACGAAAATAAACAAATGAATTCAAATTTAGACAGAAGAAATTAGAGTTAGAGTGGGAGGGAGAGTTGAATGTAAGTTTAACCATCAGTTTTGAAGGTTGGAATCCAAGATTGACTGATTTTTCACAACTCTGTCCCCAGATATGTTATTCATTATACCTTGCATGCTTGATAGAGAGAGTCTACATAATGTAAATATATTATAATCAAGTATGTATGCTTATTGTTGTGTAATTATAAAATATTTCTGAGTGGTACAAATAAACTTACCTACCATGTATGAAGACCAGCGTTCACCCCCCATTGAACTAATATTTACCAATAATTTGATAAAATGAATTGAAATCTCAACCCATTAAATAATTTAAAAGTTAATAAACTATTACTCACTTACTTTAAAAAAAAACTCAACATAAGTAACCCTTTTTCTTCTTTTGTATAGGGTTTTGGTGTAAGACATTAAATTATCAGTTCTGTTTCTGCAAATTTATAGTTATGTCCATTAGTCACCTGTTTCTTGGTGGGACTATTAATCTTTGAATTTAATGGCATTTATGTTATATTGGTTGGCTTGTGCACAATGCATTGTTATGGAAAATATTGGTGATGTTTTTTGGCTCTGTCAAGGAGGAAACAACATTTGTCACCACCTTAGAAACATTTTTGAATTTATAGTTCAAGGACGAACTCAATTTTATTTTATCTTTCTAATTTATTTTCCCCTATTGAGATTATAATAAATTATTTATAGCTAATACAGAAGAAATATAATAACAATGGTTCTTACTGCATAATTCTTCTATTGCATTCATGGTGGTTGGTTTGTGATTCACACAAACTGTTGATATGTCGTTGTCTTTGTTCGATAGTGTTTTTTATGTTGTTATTTTTCCTGCTTAATTATATTAGTTGTTTGTGACACTTATTAATTCCTTTTAAGCAATTTACAGTATTTATATATTTGGTTCTATGTTCACAACATGTTATTTTGTTTGCTTAAATTATTTTTCTTCTTCTATTAAATGTATGTATGGTATGAATATTGTTCTTTAAAAAGTAGTGTGTTATATGTTTTGATTAGGAACTATATTATACATAGGTTTGTATGAAAAATGGCTCATGGTACTTCAACATCCCGTCGGAGAAGGTCCCCGATAGTTGTTGAGGTCTGTAATGTGTTTGCAAAGGTAGTAATTGTAAAATACTTTCAACTTTTTTTCTCCTTATATTGAGATTTTTATATATATATATATATATATATATATTATAAATATATATATATATTAATTCTCTTAAAATGCTTTATTATTTTCAAGGGTTATGGAGTTCTACCTTTGAGCATCACATTTGAATTTGGCTCTTAGATAGGTCGTAAACCAACCATTAGTTCTGATGATGGACAAATCTATCGTGTCCGATTTGAAAAAACTTCAGATGGAAGGCTGTTAACAACTGGTTGGTGTTTCTTTGTTCAGCAACGCAAATTGATTACAAAAAGTAAGTTATTCTACATTATGTTGGAGAATCCTACTTTTTGATTAAGTCAAGCGACCATGAATGACAGAGTAATGACCGTGACGAACAAATGGACAATTCATCTGTATTTTCAGAGACACCCCCATTGATGCAGGAAATCATAATAACCCCTTATAGTGCTAAGAACCATCAGGTTGGATACTTTTTAAAAAAATTGTTATTATTTTATGTGATAGATAGATTTGTATTTTCCATTATTGTTTACATGTTAGTTGTTATAATATTTTCTATTTTGTGCATTTCTGTAGCATCTACCTGCTAGATTTGTTCTATTCTGCCTCAATGTTAACTTGAACTCGATCACTTTGATCGTAAATGATGGAAGGAAGTAGGTCTGTGGACACATTTCTAAAGGGAAACCTAGCAATGCAACAATCACTGCTGGACGGAACACCTTTTGCTTTAATTTGCGGCTAAGAGGAAGAAACGGGATATTTATTGAAGTACTTGATGGACACCAGAAATTTTTTTGTGCTCTCATTCCTGACGTTGATTAAAAAGTTTAACTGTTGTTTTCGTTGGCTGTCCAGGAGATTTTGGTTTTAAGTTTATAAAGCAAATAGAGAAAGTTATGGTTGAACGTAAAATGTAAATACTTTTGTGATAACTTAAAAATGGTTTCAAGAATTGCTATTTTATGTATGGATTTAATATTCTTACAAATATGCAAATTTTACTGTGCATTACTGATATTAAATTTTATTTACTTCATTTGTGGTTAGCACTGTACGCAAGCCATGATAATATGAAAACTAATTCAAGTAGAGGCAGCGTAAGTCTTTTTTTGAACATGGTTGTGTCTATAAGAACAAGGTTAAATAAAAATTTTTTACATCTCTTTGAATCACATAAGGTGTATTTTGAAATTTAAAAAAATAAATCAAATGTACCTAATTAAATTGCCTATCTCATAAGTATCTTGACAAATTTGAATACAATTTCAATGTAACTATATTTTCACACTTGCATATATGTGATTTAACTTAGCAACCCAAATATATATATAACAATATTTGTTATATTATCAAAGTTCCAAATCACATTGCTCTTTGGATTAGTTGGTGCCGTGTAGCACGGGTTTCAACACTAGTTTCTTACACATCTAATCTTGCAATTAAGGTGGAATCTCTATATAAGAAAATGGAACAAGTGGATGCAATATCTAGGAAGATATCTTTGGGTCAAAATCATCCTAATTCTTCTAATGTGTATAATATATGCACTGTTTGTTCTAACCATTCTTATACTTCATATGATTATCCTATTGCCTCACATATTTCAGAATTTTCACAAGAGCAGGCTAATGCAGCCTAAGGACTTTCTCCAAAAAACAACCCGTATTGTAACATGTACAATCTTGGTTGGCGGAAACATCCTAACTTCTCTTGGAGACAACAAGGTGTTGAAGCACAAAAAGGACAGTAACCTAATCAAATGGGTCACTTTAGTATGACACCACCTCCTAGGTTGCAACCACAAAGGTACACCTCTAACCATCTTAAGCATCAAGTAGTAGTTCTAACTTAGAGGACAAAATATATAAGGTATTATCTTGTGTGACAAACTTAAACTCTAGGATGCAATTCATGGAATCTAATATGCCACTTTTGGACTCTCACACACAATCCATAGCAAAATTTGAGACTCAAATTGGACAATTGGCCATTGTTATAGGAAATAGAGAGGAGGGTAAGCTTCCAAGCCATCCCATAGAGAACCTGAGAGACCAAACCCAGGAGTAAGTTAAGCCTGAAATGATTCTAAGGAATAGGGAAAAGGTTGATAATGGGATGAATGAGGAGAAAGTGTATGATGATGGGGAAGAGGATATTCATAAGGAAAATATAGAAGAAACCCAAACCCTTTCCTTAATGTGACTAATTCTTTGACTTCTATTCTATATGAGCCAAGTGTACCTTTCCCTCAAGCCTTAGAAGCACTTTCACCTTTTAGAAAAGATAAGCAGAGAGAGAATATTTTGGATACCTTTAAGCAAGTTAAGATCAATCTTCCCCTTTTAGATACTATCAAACATACTCCTGCATATGCCAAGTTCCTTAAGGACATATGCACATTTAAAAGAAAATCTAAAGCATATATGTCTAAGAAGGGTCGTTTAAGTGAACAAGTGAGCTCAATTTTTCATTTTAACACTGCACCTAAGTTGAAAGACCCTGGTGTTCCAACCATTTCTTATTATATTGGTGATCATAGGATTGATAAAGCACTCTTGGATTTAGGTTCCAGTGTTAATCTGACGCCTTACTCTATTTATGAAGAGCTAGGCTTAGGGTGAGTTGCAGCCATCTAATTGTTCTCTACAATTAGCTGATAAGTTAGTTTGGATCTCTAGAGGAAGAGTTGTTGAGTCCTAGTGAAAATTGATAAGGGATTCTTTCCTATTGATTTCATAGTGCGTAATATGGAATCCTCCCACACATCAAAAAGGGAAATTCCTATCATTTTGGGAAGACCTTTCTTAATCATTGCTGATGTTAACATTAGCTGTAGGTCTAGGGTAATGGATGTCTTAGTTATGAATATGAGGATTAGACTTAATATTTTTAAGGCTTCCCCCTAACCCCATCTTGAGGATGAATCTGAGTGTGCCTTTGTAGATGTGATTGATGAGAGAGTTAAAGTGACTATTGCTCTTATTTTGTATAAGGATCCTTTAGAGAGTACACCTACACATAATGGGTTGGAGGTTTTTGACTTGAGAAGTAGTGTAGTTGGGGTTGATGCAATCTTTGATTGTACTTCATCTCTTGAAGCTTTCATATGGGTAGTGAGGTATGAACATTTACCCCTTCAGTTGATTTGAATCTTATAGCTCTAGGTGTAAGTAGTATTTTATTTTTCCTTTTAGTTGGTTTTATTTTATTGTTTGAGCCGGCTTAAGTGTTCCCCAAAGTTTAGAGCATTTGTATAGGATATAAATAGTGTCGGCAAAAAAATATATAGAAAAAGATAAAAAGCAAAAAAAAAAAAGAATAAGTTTTAGATTGTTTTGGTTTTTACTTCTTTATTTATCTCATTTTATTTATTTATTTATTGTTATTCTAAAGTTAGTTTTCATATACTACTCATTTGTTTTGGAAAGGGTTTCATGATTTTTTAGGTTTTGATGCGGAGCTGACTCTTGTGCTTCTCTTTGTCTAGTACTATATCACTTTTTATTAGGTTGTATGACTCTTTTCTTTAACCCCTTTGTTTATCTTACTTTGTCTTTCACATTGAAAGCAGTGTGTGATTTAAGTGTGGGGTAAAGAAAAAATTTAAAAAAAGAAAGGAAAAAACCAAAAAAAGAAAACATTGATTGATTTGTTCGAGAGATATATTGGTTCTAGTTATGCATAATTATTCCATTTTTTATATAAATTAAAGTCCAAGCAGCTTATGCACATAAAGGTAATTTGTTCATCTTAATAGGTTGACTTTTTATCCATTAGCTGCAACTTTATAGCAATTCTACCAATTTGGTATAGTTTGAAATTTATTTTTCAGAATAGTGTAAGAAGAACAGTACTTATCAAAAGTCATGGTTACTACCTACAATTATGTAGTAGTCTTTTTTTTTTAAATATTTCTTTTATAAAAGTCGTGGAATGAAACTATGACTTATTTCAGGTTATATTTTCTTAATATTAGTTTAAGCAAAGTAGTGGAATGAAACCATGACAATCCCTAGGTTTAATAAAAGTCGTGGCCTTATTTCATAACTAACCTAAGTGTTTCTTTTCTTTTTTTATTTTATTATATTGAAATCGTGACCAATAGAAATGGATTTTTGGTCCTTATATACTTCCCCTTCATACATTCTTTTTGTTGCTTCTTTATGCTACTTGTTCTCATATTTTGTCACTGCTTTCATATTTAAGTAAAATGTACAAATTTAGAGATTATGTATAACTAAGTCATAAAATTTTAAAAGTATAAAATTAAAACTAAGGGGTGTTTAACAATATATATGTTGAAATAAATTATAATACAAAAATATTGTCAAGTTATACAAAATGTATTAATTTAAGTTAAGAAATCTTATAATTTATCATTAATTTTTAAATTATTATACGTCATCAGGTCGAGTTGGACCTAACTCAAAATGTAACTTGAACTCAACTCGAAAAATATATCAAGTCTAATATTTAGACCTAAATCCGGATCGATTAGCTTTAGGCCAATTCGGGCTAGGTCTTGAGCACCGCTAATTATTGATGTTAGTGATTTCTATGCATATATTGATCCCTATAGACCTCTAAATCCTACAATTACTGAATCTACTATTGGGAATGTTCACTTAAACTATATATATATATATATATATATATATATATGAGGTGTTAGGAAATTTACGTTTCCTAATTAATGTTGGGCATCATATTTAATTGACAATTATATTAGCTATTTAATTTATTGGGCTTGTTATTAAGTGATCTAATTTAGTGAGCCTGTAGACTTCACAACTTGATATGAGCTTAATGAGTAGATACCATATTGGCCCATTAGGGGATTATGAGAACCCTAATTGGTTAATATACGTTAGAAATGATTATGGTCCCCAATATACTAAATAATAACACAGTTTCCCTTCTCCCCATCTAGAAGAGAGACGACGGTCCCATTGAGGAGCTAAGGCGATTAGGTTGAGGAAAATCACAAACCACCCCCTTGTTTGTGATTGATTACCGCAAAGATTCCACAACAGTTGGTGATCAATAGTTATGGATCCAAGTATTTATGAAAATCCAAGAATCCTTGATAATATGGCTTGATGTAGATCCTAGGCCTTATGGTGTTTTGTTCTAGGGTGTATGCATCTAGAATTTGTTTTAAAGATTAAAGAATTAAAGAATCAATTTCTAACAAGTGGTATCAGAGCGGTCATCATTGTTAGATTATTAGGATTTGTGGTTTTTTTAGTTTGAAATTTTGGGCTTTTACTTCTTTTTTTTTCGCTGTACAAGAATGTATTGGCCGAGAATGTGTGTTGGCATGAATTTCAAATTGGTTTTAGTGGCTTCCCTGTAGCTGATAATGTTTTAGTTTTATTATATATTTTATTCAACATGAATGCCTTCCTGTACATGAAAGAAAGGCTTGACCAAGAATGATTTACACTTGGTTTTATATATTGCATTTGAAATTGATTTACGTGAATGTCTTTGAAATTGAAAAGATCGATACTAGCACTAACATGAAAACAAGGTCACCGTGCAATGGTTTCTTTTTCTTTTTTTTAATAGCTTTTATGAAATTCTTTTCAAAAGTATGGATTTGATGTTTAAAGTAAATTGTTTTGAATAGTCTGCACGAAACCTGTGTTTTCTTTTGCAAAAAGTAAATTTTTTTTTTCAGTAAACTACACGGCCTACCCGTGTTGTGTAATACGACCATGACCTGTACTGGTAAATTTTTTTTTCTTGGTTGGTCTAGTATTTTTAATTAAGTTAATTGAAACAACATGTAGACAAAGTAACCTCTGTTGTGTAAATTAGTTTGATTAAAATTACATAGATGTTTACGTGAAGTTATTTATGCGAACTATGCTTGGCCCAAAGGAAGACATAGTTTGGCCAAATAATGACATGCCTGCGGTGGTGAATATGTGACGATTATAAAGTTTTTATTTTTCATGTAAACAATAGTCAGTCCAAAGAAAGGTTGTTGTTTGATAGAACTTATCGTCAATATTTGATCATTGCATTGAGAGTACCACTTATGGTTAATTTCTTTATCCAAAGACTAGGAATTAATGTTGTGCTAGGTATCTTGTGATGGATTCTCAATTCTGGATAATTGTTCATGTCTTATTTTTATTGACGTGCTTATTTATGTGAATATGTTTATTTATTTTTTTCTCTATCCAGTTTTTGTTGCTAGTTTTGTAAATATTTTTGCTCAAGTCAATACCATCCCAATGCTGAATGGGATGAATTTCAAAGCCTGGAAAGAAATCGTGGAGATAATTCTTGGCTATATGGATTTAGATCTGGCACTTAGGACGGAGCGACCCACTCCTACTCCGAAAAACCCTGATGAGGTTAAAATTGACAAGTGAGATCGCTCTAACCGAATGTGCTTGATGATCATGAAGCACTCCATTCCGGAAGCGTTTTGGGGCTCTATTGCTGAGAGCAAGAATGCCAAGAAGCTCCTTGTGGAAATTGAGCAATATTTTGCCAAGAATGAAAAGTTGGAGGTGAGTAACCTTTTGGCCAAACTCGTCTCGATGAAATATAAAGGCAAAGGGAACATAAGAGAGTACATTATGAAAATGTCTAATCTTGCATCAAAGCTCAAGTCACTCAAGTTAGAGTTGTTTGAGGACTTGCTCATGCACTTGGTTTTGATCTCTCTTCCTACACACTTTGGGCAATTCAAGGTGAGTTATAACACTCAGAAGGACAAATGGTCCCTCAATGAGCTTATATCTCACTGTGTGCAAGAGGAAGAGAGGCTGTAGAGAGATAAGATAGAAAGTGCTCACTTAGCTTTGACCTCTCAGAACAACAAGAAGAAGAAAGCTAAGGATACTGCGGAAGGTTCTTCTAATCAAAAGAAACAGAAGAAGCAGGATGAGGAATTTACTTGCTACTTCTGCAAGAAGTCAGGACACATGAAGAAAGAGTGTCCTAAGTACGCTGCCTGGCATGTAAAGAAGCGTAAGCTTCTCACTTTAGTTTGTTTTGAAGTTAATTTAGCTTCTGTACCTAAGGATACTTGGTGGGTAGATTCTGGTGCTACTACTCACATAAGTATGCCTATGCAGGGTTGCTTATGGATTTGACTGCCAAGTGATGACGAAAGATTCATCTTTATGGGCGATGATAATAAAGTTACAGTAGAAGCTATAGGAACTTTTAGATTACAATTGAAAACTGGATTTCATTTGGATTTGTTGGAGAAATTTGTTGCACCGTCATTCAGACAGAATTTAATTTCTATTTCTAGTTTAGACAAATCAGGTTTTTCTTGTTCATTTAGAAATAATAAAGTTAGTCTCTATCAAAATTCATGTGTTGTTAGTTCTGGTTCTTTGATTGATAATCTATATATGCTTGACATTGTTAGTTCCTATAATAAAATATTACAAATATGTTCAAAAGGTACAAAGTGAAAATTAAATGAGAATTCAGCCACCTTATGGCACAAGCGTTTAGGCCATATCTCTAAACAAAGAATTCAGAGGCTTGTATTGGATGAAATTTTTAAACCCTTAGATCTGTCAGGCTTTCAAGTCTGTATTGAGTATATCAAGGGAAAATGAACAAACATAAGGAAATTAGGTATTGAAAGAGCTAAGGATGTCTTAGAGCTAATACATATGGATATTTGTCGTCCTTTCCCTATGCCTTCTTGGAATGGACAATAATACTTTATTACGTTCATAGACGATTACTCTAGGTATGGTTACCTATATTTAATATATGAGAAGTCTCAATCCCTAGACGTTTTCAAGTCTTTCAAGGCTAAAGTTGAACTTCAACTTAGAAAGAAAATTAAGGCTGTCAAATCTGATCGTGGTGGTGAATACTATGGCAGATATGACGGATCAGGAGAGCAACGTCCAGGACCCTTTTCACTTTTCCTCAATGAGTGTGGAATTGTCCCGCAATATACCATGTCAGGCAAACCCAGCATGAATAGTATTACAAAACGACGAAACTAGACTCTTAAGGATATGGTTAGAAGTATGATTAGTCATTCTTCCTTGTCAGAGTCACTTTGGGGAGAAGCCTTAGAGACCGCAATTTATATCCTTAATAGGGTACCAAGCAAAGCAGTAACCAAAACCCCTTATGAGCTTTGGATTGGCAAAAAGCCTAGCATAAGACACTTGCACATTTGAGGCTGTCCAGTTAAGGCACGACTTTATAGGCCGCGTGAAAGAAAACTGGACTCAAGAACAGGTAGTTGCTATTTCGTTGGTTATGCTAAACACTCTCGGGGGTATAAGTTTTACAATCCCACATCAAGATCCTTTTTTGAAATGGGAAATGTGAGATTCCTTGAGGAAGTTGAGTTTGAGGGGGAAGGAAATATAAGGAATGTTGTCTTTGAAGAAGAATATGTTATTGACAGTGATCAAGTCCTTGTACTTATCACTGTTCAAGAAACAGTTCTGGTATTAGACAATAATGTTTAGGCTATTATTCCTAACATTGTTCTAGAACAAAACAACATTAATGAGGTTCTTCCTCAAACACCACCTATAGAACAAAATCAACAACCTCAAGAAGTGCCATTAAGGAGATCCATTAGAGAGAGGAGAAGCGCGATATCAAATGATTACATCGTCTTTCTCCAAGAATATGAGGATGGCATTGGTTTAACAGAGGATGATCTAATCAACTTCTGTCAAGCTATGCGCAGTTCTAACTCTAAAAAATAGATTGATGCCATGAAGGATAAGATGAAGTCTATGAAGGACAATGACATTTGGGATCTTATCGAATTACCTGAAGATGCGAAGCCCATTTATTATAAATGGATATTTAAGACCAAAAGGGATTCAAAGGGTAATGTTGAAAGATATAAAACTTATCTTGTTGCTAAAGACTTTATTCAAAAGGAAGGCATTGACTACAAAGAGATTTTCTCTCCAGTATCCTCCAAAGACTCCTTTAGGACAATAATGGCACTAGTAGCTCATTTTGATTTGGAGCTACATCAGATGGATGTCAAGACTGCGTTTCTAAATGGAAACATTGACGAATCGATTTACATGGCACAACTAGAAAACTTTGTGTCGGGTGACCCAAAATCTATGGTATGCAAGCTAAAAAAATCCATCTATAGTCTCAAACAGGCTTCCCGTCAATGGTATCACAAGTTCCATCAAGTCATTACCTCGTGTGGTTTTGAGGCAAATGTCATTGATGACTGTGTATATCACAAGTTCAGTGGGAGTAAATACATCTTCCTGGTATTATATGTTGATGATATTCTGCTTGCTAGTAGTGATATAGGCTTATTACATGAAACTAAGAAATTTCTAATGAAGAATTTCGAGATGAAAGATCTTGGGGATGCCTCTTTTGTATTGGGTATTCAGATACTAAGAGATCGCTCTCGAGGTATCCGTAGGTTGTCACAAAAAGCTATATTGATAAAGTCTTAAATAGATTTAGCATGAAAGAGAATAAACCAGGAGACACACCCGTTGCTAAAGGAGACAAGTTTAGTCTCAAACAGTGCCCCAATAATGATCTTGAAATGAAAGAGATGCAGAAGATTCCCTATGCATCAGCGGTAGGGAGACTAATGTACGCTCAAGTTTGTACTCGTCCTGATATAACATTTATAGTGAGAGTTTTGGGAAGATATTTCAACAATCCTGATATGCAGCATTGGAAAGCGGCTAAACGCATGATGCGTTATTTGAAGAGAACAAAAGACTACATGCTTACTTATCAGATATCTGACAGTTTAGAGATCATAGGGTACTTTGACTCTAATTTTGCGGGATGTCAAGATAGCAAGCGCTCTATATCAGGCTACATCTATATGTTAGCTGGAGGAGCTATCTCATGGAAGTCTGCCAAACAGACTCTTATAGCTTCTTCGACCATGGCAACGGAGTTCATAGCTTGTTATGAGGCATCCAACCATGGGATATGGCTGCGAAACTTTGTCACTAGTTTGCGTATGGTTGATGGCATTGACAGACCACTGAAGATTTATTGTAACAATAACTTAGCTGTTCTTTACTCCAACAACAATAGAAGCTCGACGAAGTCGAGGTTTATTGACATCAAGTTTCTAGTTGTTAAGGAAAGAGTTAAGGATAGACAGATTTCTATAGAACATATAGGGACATATTTTATGCTAGCTGATCCATTAATTAAGGGCTTGACACCTAAGGTTTTTCATGAGCATACTGCTTATATAGGTGTTATTCCCGAGGATACCTTAATTTAGTGGGAGTTTTTTTTTTATGTTCTATGTTTTACTTTGGACATTGTGTTATTTGATTTTCTGCAGAATAAAGTTAATGGTTTATGATTCTATTTTTTGAAATTGTTTATGCTCTGTATATACAATGTTAGTGTTGCATTGAAGGACTTTGGATTGATCTCACTAAGGACTAAAGAAGGATCAGTTGGAAAAAGGCATGTCTGAGATCACATTGCATGTAATTTCCACACTACTCATCCATATTTGATCTGTGTCATTAAGTATATTGCTATGATGATCATTGTTGCTTAGTTACGCTTGATTGTGATAAAAGTTGCAGTGGTTCCATAGTTAATATATGAGATGGACTAGATTGTATTAAGGAGAAGTCTAAAGATAAATAACATACAGATGCGCATCTAAAGAATTTGTAGTATAATTGTTTCAGGAATAATATGAAGCCCAAGTGGGAGATTGTTAGGAAATTTACGTTTCCTAATTAATGTTGGGCATCATATTTAATTGACAATTATATTAGTTATTTAATTTAATGGGTTTGTTATTAAGTGATCTAATTTAGAGAGCCCGTAGACTTTACAACTTGATGTGGGCTTAATGAGTAGATACCATGTTGGCCCATTAGGAGATTATGGGAACCCTAATTGGTTAATATATGTAAGAAACGATTATAGTCTCCAATATACTAAATAATAACACAGTTTCCCTTCTCCCCATCTGGAAGAGAGACGATGGTCCTATTGAGGAGCTAAAGCGATTTGGTTGAGGAAGATCACAAACCACCCCCTTTTTCGTGATTGATTGCCGCAAAGATTCCGCAATAGTTGGTGATCAATAACTATGGATCTAGGTAGTTATGAAAATCCAAGAATCCTTGATAATCTAGCATGATGTAGATCCTAGACCTTATGGTGTTTTGTTCTAGGGTGTATGCATCTAGAATTTGTTTTAAAGATTAAAGATTTAAAGAATCAATTTCTAACATGGGGAAGTCGTGGTTACATTCAATGACTTTAGTTAAACAAATATATTAAAAAAGTAATCTAGAGTAAGTTGTGGTTACATTCCACGTCTTTCATAAATAAATATTAAAAAAATAAAGACTTCTACATAGTTGTAGGTATTGGCCACGACTTATGTCAAATGCTGTTCCATTTACAGTATTCTAGGAAATAAATCTCAAACTACACCAAATTGGTAAAATTGCTATAAAGTCGCACTTGATGAGTATAAAACCCTAATAGGTAGGTAGTCAAAGCTTATGCGACCATATTCTAACTCACCTTGAATTATAGGCATTATATGAATTTTCATGTATTGAGGCTACTTGAGTTGTGTTGAGATGAACGTTTTTTTTTTGTCAATTACTTGATGGATTGTCTAATAAAAAATATTCCATCTTCATGCAAGTAAAAAAAAAAAGTGATGATATTGGAAAAGAAGATTGAAATTGAAATTGTTGAATATTGCTAAGACTCTAAGTACCAATGTTAATGTTATTTTTAATTTCTATATACTATGCTTACACTTGGATATGTACTTGTGATGCTTTTATACTATTGGTTGGCTCGAGTTAGTAAATCAGAAGGGTGCCTTATCACCTAATACTTTGCGTCAACTGGAACGAGAGTCATTAATTGAATACTCACTACAAAAGTTACCCATGGGACAGAGCATTAAGAGTCATGTATTCTTTGAAAAGAAGAAAAAAAAAAGAAAAAAAGAGAAAAAAATTGAAAGTGCTATGTTGTGAAGGAGTTATACTTTGGTAGCATGAATTTGAGTTAATTGATGAATAAGATTGATTTTCAGTACCACTTTTGTTGTTATAAGAAGTGTGATGAAGTTTTATATGCCTATGTTTATTGTTGCTGTGAAGATAGTGTTTAAATTGCATATGTTTTGACTCTTAGCTTATTAGAATTGATGTTGCCTGAAAATGTGTAGTGATAATGGTCTTAAATTCCGAATTCAAATGATTCAGGATATTTGTGAAAAACAAGATCCGTTCTTCTCTCTTTTATGCATTAGTACTTGAGTTTAATTTTTTGTACTCGAGGACTAACAAAACTTAGGTGTGAGGTTGTTGATAATATCCTAACAGTGCATACTTTTCATACCTTATCTAGGAAAATAGATAAGGTATTATTTTGTGTGACAAACTTAGACTCCATGATGCAATTTATGGAATCTAAGATGCCACTTTTAGACTCTCACACACAATCCATAGCAAAATTTGAGACTCAAATTGGACAACTGACCATTATTATAGGAAATAGAGAGGATGATAAGCTTCCAAGCCATCCCATAGAGAGCCTGAGAGGCCAAACCGAGGAGCAAGTTAAGGCTGTAATGATTCTAAGGAATGAGGAAAAGGTTGATAATGGAATGAATGAGGAGAAAGTGTATGATGATGGGGAGGAGGATATTCATAAGGAAAATATAGAAGAAACCCAAACCCTTCTCCTAATGTGACTAATTCTTTGACTTCGATTCCATATGAGCCAAGGGTACCTTTCCCTCAAGCCTTAGAAGCACCTTCACCTTTTAGAAAAGATAAGCAAAGAGAGGATATTTTGGATACCTTTAAGCAAGTTAAGATCAATCTTGCCCTTTTGGAGACTATCAAACATACTCCTGCATATGCCAAGTTCCTTAAGGACATGTTCACATTTAAAAGAAAATCTAAAGCATATATGTCTAAGAAGGTTCGTTTAAGTGAACAAGTGAGCTCAATTTTTCATTTTAACACTCCACCTAAGTTGAAAGACCCTAGTGTTCCTACCATTTCTTATTATATTGGTGATCATAACATTGATAGAGCACTCTTGGATTTAGGTTCCAGTGTTAATTTGATGCCTTACTCTGTTTATGAATAGCTAGGCTTAGGGTGAGTTGCTGCTATCTAATTGTTCTCTATAATTAGCTGATAGGTTAGTTTGGATCCCTAGAGGAAGAGTTGTTGATGTCCTAGTGAAAATTGATAAGGGGTTCTTTCCTATTGATTTCATAGTGCGTAATATGGAATCCTCTCACTCATCAAAAGGGGAAATCCCTATCATTTTGGGAAGGCCTTTCTTACTCATTGTTGATGTTAACATTAGCTGTAGGTCTAGGGTAATAGATATCTTTGTTATGAATATGAGGATTAGACTTAATAATTTTAAGGCTTCTCCCCAACTCCATCTTGAGGATGAATTTGAGTGTGCCTTTGTAGATGTGATTGATGAGAGAGTTAAAATGACTATTGCTCCTATTTTGTCTAAGGATCCTTTAGAGAGTACACCTACACATAGTGGGTTGGAGGTTTTTGACTTAAGAAGTAGTGTAGTTGGGGTTAATGCAATCTTTGATTGTACTTCATCTCTTGAAGCTTTCCTATGGGTAGCGAGGTATGAACATTTATCCCTTCAATTGATTTGAAACTTATAGCTCTAGTTGTAAGTAGTATTTTCTTTTTCTTTTTAGTTGGTTTTATTTTTATTATTTGAGTCAGCTTAAGTGACTCCCAAAGTTCGAAGCATTTGTATAGGATATAAATAGTGTCAGAAAAAAATATAAAAAGATAAAAAGCAAAAAAAAAAGAATAAGTTTTAGATTGTTTTGGTTTTTACTTCTTTATTTATCTTATTTTATTTGTTTTATTTTTTTTTGTTATTCTAATGTTAGTTTTCATATGCTACTCATTTGTTTTGGAAAGGGTTTCATGATTTTTCAGATTTTGATGCGGAGCTAACTCTTGTGCTTCTCTTTGTTTGGCATTATATTACTTTTTATTAGGTTGTGTTGTTCTTTTCTTTAACCCCTTTCTTTATCTTACTTTGTCTTTCACATTGAAAGTAATGTGTGATTTGGGTGTGGGGTAAAGAAAATATTTAAAAAGAAAAAGAAGAAAAAATCAAAAAAAGAAAACATTGATTGATTTGTCTGTGAGATGTATTGGTTCTAGTTGTTCATAATTATTCCATTTTTTATATAAATTAAAGTCCAACCAGCTTATGCACATTAAAAGGCAATTTTTATTATCTTAATAGGTTGACTTTTTATCCATTAGGTGCAACTTTATAGCAATTTTACCAATTTGGTATAGTTTGAAATTTATTTTTCAGAATAGTGTAAGAAGAACAGTACTAATCAAAAGTCGTAGTTACTACCTACAATTATGTAGTAGTCTTTTTTTTTAATATTTCTTTTATAAAAGTCATGGAATGAAACCATGACTTATTTCAGGTTATATTTTCTTAATATTAGTTTAAGCAAAGTAGTGGAATGAAACCATGACAATCCCCAGGTTTAATAAAAGTCGTGGCCTTATTTCACCACTAACCTAAGTGTTTCTTTTTTTTTTAATTTTATTATATTGAAATCGTGGCCAATAGAAACAAATTTTTGGTCCTTATATACTACCCCTTCCCACATTCTTTTCGTTGCTTCTTTGTGCTACTTGTTCTCTTATTTGTCACTGCTTTCATATTCAAGCAAAATGTACAAATTTAGAGATTATATATAATTAAGTCATAATATTTTAAAAATATAAAATTAAACCTAAGGGATATTTAATAATGTTTATGTTGAAACAAATTATAATACAAAAATATTATCATATTATACAAAATGTATTAATTTAAGTTAAGAAATCTTATAATTTATCACTAATTTTTAAATTATTATGCGGCATCGGGTCGACTTGGACCAACCTAAAGTATGACTTGAACTCAACTCGAAAAATATACCAAGTCGAATATTTAGACCTAAATTTGGCTCGATTAGCTTTAGGCCAGTTTCGGGCTAGGTCTTAAGTACCGCTAATTATTGATGTTAGTGATTTTCATAAATAAATATAAAAAAATGAAGACTTCTACATAGTTGTAGGTATTGGCCACGACTTATGTCAAATACTATTTCATTTACAGTATTCTAAGAAATAGATCTCAAAATACACCAAATTGATAAAATTGCTATAAATCTCAAAGCTTATGCGACCATATTCTTACTCACCTTGAATTATAGGCATTAGATGGATTTTCGTGTATTGAGGTTACTTGAGTTGTGTTGAGATGAAAGTTTTTTTTTTTTGTCAATTACTTGGTGGATTGTCAAATAAAAAACATTCCACCTTCATGCAAGTAAAAAAAAAAAAAAGAAGTGTTGAAATTGGAAAAGAAGATTGAAATTGAAATGTGTTGAATACTACTAAGACTCTAAGTATCAATGTTAATGTTATTTTTAATTTCTATATACCATGTTTACACTTAGATATGTACTTGTGGTACTTTTATGCTATTGATTGGCTCGAGTTAATAAATCCGAAGGGTGTCTTATCACCTAATGCCTTGGGCCAACTGGAATGAGAGTCATTGATTGAATACTCACTACATGAGTTACCCATGGGATAAAGCATTAAGAGTCATGCATTCTTTGAAAAGAAAAAAAAAAAGAAAAAAAAGAAAAAAATTAAAAGTGCTATGTTGTGAAGGAGGTTGGTTATAATTTGGTAGCATAAATATGAGTTAATTGATGAATAAGATCAATTTTTAGTACTACTTTTGTTGTCATAAGAAGTGTGATGAAGTTTTATATGCCTGTTTATTGTTGATGTGAACATAGTGTTTAAATTGCATATGTTTTGACTCTTAGCTTATTAAAATTGAAGTTACCTGAAAATGTGTAATGATAATGGTCTTAAATTTTGAATTCAAATGATTCAGGATAAATTTGTGAAGAACAAGATCCATTATTCTCTCTTTTATACATTAGTACTTGAGTTTAATTTTCTATGATTGAGGACTAACAAAACTTAGGTGTGGAGTTATTGATAATAGCCTAACAATGCAAACTTTTCATATTAAAACTAAGCTTTATTATATCTTAATCTAAGTAACTTTGCTAATTTTATGAAAAATTAATTAATTTGTTTAAAATGGCTTACTGTTGAATTTTATAAAAAATTACAGGTTATTGTTAATTAATCCCTGCACCAAAAACAAGATGGCCCGCAATTACTTGCAAAAAGGAGTGGGATTTTGTTAATGGTTCGCGCAAAGTTAAGAGTGCATAAGCTGAATGTTTGACTTGTATGTTATTCCATAAGTGGGACCCTCAATTATTAAAATACATAAAAAAAAAAGAATTAAGGTGGTCCACAGCCTAACAATTGCATAATCCAACTCAATTGCATAATCCAACTCAATTGAGGCGGGACAGGCGGTGCAAAAATAAGGCTTGTGTGCACAATAAATTGAAGGACAGGGAACGGAGAGTCAGAGGAAAAAAAAGAGAGCGTGGCGCCGCAATGCAGTGAATGCAGACGAAGAGAAGATAATATAGAGACATTTAACTAGGTTTAATGGGTTTTTCTTTTCTCCCTTTGTTTGATATTCTTACAATGAGCAGCTAAAGCTATTTTTTTAAAATTAAGATGAAGTCCAAATCATATATTTGATTATTTAACTTTATTTAATATATTTTTTTCTATAATCACATAATATTAATGATTATTGATTTTTAATTATTATTTAATTTATTATTATTGATTGCCTTATAATCAATGAGTAAATTTAAATTGATCTTTTAATCACATGCTTAATTCTTATAATATTAGGTGTGGGTTATGCAATAGTATTCATGGTATTTGTAATATAAGGATTGAATAGTTCATGCTTTAATAAATGAGTTATGTTATAATTTGAATAAGCAATGTTACTTAGATGAATTGTGCCATTAATTTGGTTGCAATAATTTTTAATAGTGATCAAAGTTTGTAGTCATAGATACTCTATTGAACAAAATTAATTTCTATTCAAGTTAAATTCATCTTTGTATAGTTAGTGATGTATTCGAAATCCTAAAATCATTCTATAATTAATCTTACATTTTAATTTGAATCGTTTTGTTTAAATTTATTATTTAATTTTAGTTTTAGTTGAGCGGGTAATTTAAATTATTAGATTAATTAAATTGAATTAAAATCTTTTTCTTTTCTAAATTAATTTAGGTAGGTATTAAATTTTAGTTAATACTATCACTCCGTGTGGGTACGACCTTTTTATATTTGTCTAGTATTACATAGACCTTGTGCGCTTGCAAGTAAATAGTAATTTTATTACTTTAAAATTCTCTATCAAATACTTTAATTGGCCAAGTGTTTGTTGAAAGGGCCCCAAAAGGTCTAGGCCCCATCTATAAAAATGGCCATGGAATAGAAATAATGGAAAGCTCCTCTACTGGGGTTGTAATGTTGACGAACCTCTGACATTTGTCATTGTGTCCACTGTCATTGTGGGCCAATAGTACCAAGCTCCAAAAGTACCAAGCTCGCTGGGCCTTCTTAGCTAATGACTTCCTATGAGATGTTGTCCACAAGATCCTTCATGGATCTCAGTCAATACTATCTGACCTCATCCTAGGTGAGACACTTAAGCAATGAGATAGAAAAGCCTCTTCGATAGAGCTTGTCATCCACTAGTATGTACTAGCTGGTTGTCTTGGCAACTTTCTTAGCCTTTTTTGAGTCTAAAAGGAGCTCTCCATCTCGGAGGTATATTATTGTAATTGGCTTGATCCAACACTTTTCTTTGCCCACCACCATCATCGCTTCAAAATATGCTATATTGGGTGTAGGGAGTGTCTCCTGAATTATGGACCGATTATTTCTAAGGCTTTTAGTGTTGGCTAGCTTGGATAGTATATCCGCCCTAAAATTTTGCTCTTGGGAAATATTGTCATCCCTCTATGAGTTGCTTTACTTTCAGTAAATACTTCTACAATTGAAGGTTTTTGGCTTAGTACACCAACTGTGAATCATTGCATAACTTCACCATTGATAGTTTCCAGGATGATGTCAGCTTTGCTCCCTTAGGGTTGGACTTTGTCCACGTATATGATCCATTCCTTCTTTTGGTCAGGGGCTAGACAATGAGTGAATTCCAATACAAAGGTGGCCAATGTATCTAGTGGAAAAGAAGCATATGGGGTTTTACAAAATCCTCTCCAAGGTGCGACTTCAGATTTTACGACATGAATTTGAAGCTTTGTACATGAAGGAATCTGAATCTTTTTCATATTATAGTTCAAAGATGTTGGCTAATGTTAATCAAACGAAAATGTAAGGAGAAAATATTGAAAAATATCATGTGAACGATAAGATCCTTTGCACTTTGACTACAAAGTTTGATTATGTGACTTGTGATTTTGAAAATTCAAATGATTTAGACACTATGACTGTTGATGGGTTATTTGGGGCTATATATGCTGAAGAAGAAAAATTGTTGAAAAGGAAAAATAAGTCTATGGAGCAAATCCTCAAAGCCAAGGTGTTATTCAAAGATGATAGAGGAGACAAGAGTCAAAGAGAACATGGACGTTGACGAGGAAGAGGCAAGTAGTAACCACAACAATTTCAACAATGAAGAGACAAGCCATCATTCAACTAGGAGCCACTAAAGAGGAGTGACTAGATGAAGAAGCAACTATCCTAGAACAAATGAGAAGAGGTATAACAAGTCTAATGTTAAATGTTTCAATTGTTATAAATATGAACATTATTCTTGGGAGTGTAGAAATAATGATAAAGAGGAAGTTAACATTGTTACTCAAAAGAAGAAGTTGAAGAGTCAACCTTGTTGCTAACATTTAAGGATGATGATAAAGATGACAAGTGCTCATGGTATATTGACAATAGAGCTAGTAATCATATGTGTGGCTACAAAGAAAAATTTGTGGTGCTTTATGAGAGAAGGTGAAAGGAAATGCATCTTTTGGAGATTCTTCCAAAGTGAAAACTCAAGGGAAAGGTAAAATTTTAATTTCCTTAAAGGATGATGCTCACAAATTAATCACAAGTGTTTATTATGTTCCCAAATTAAAAATTAATATTTTGAGTTTAGGACAACTTATTGAGAAATGATATGAATTTCACATGAAAGATCATTATCTTTGATTTAGAGATAATAAATGCTAACTTGGTTGCTAAGGTGTCAATGTAAGGAATAGAATGTTCATGTTGAATCTCAATACAATTGAAGCAAAGTGTGTGATGGGCAATGTGGGAGACAAAGCATGATATTGGCATATGCAATTTGGTCATTTGAATTTTGAAGCACTCAAAGCCTTGGGGGAAAAGAATATGATGAAAGGGATGCCCTTAATTAATCATCCCAATCAATTATGTGAAGCATGTCTCTTTGGCAAACATGCAAGTGAAAACTTTCCAAAGGAAGCAACTACAAGAGCAACCGAGTCATTGTAATTTGTTCTTACCTATGTGTGTGGCCCAATCAATCATTCTTCATTTGGTAAAAATAAATATATTTATATATTTTATTGATGATTATAGTAGAAAGAGTTGGGTTTATCTTCTGAAGAAAAAAGATTTGAAGTATTTGAAACCTTTAAAAAATCTTAAAGCTCTAGTAAAAAAAGGACAGTGATTATATAATCAAATTTCTAAGATCCAATATAAGAGGCTATCACAACGTACCCAGAGAGCACTGTGACAAGAGGCATCTAAAATTTATTAAAAATTTATGGAGTCACCACTAATTTTTATTTAAAGAAAATAATTGGAAACCTTTTTTATTTAGAAAACTAATCTTTTTGAAATGATTGAGTTTGGGAGTCTAATATGCACAGGGAAGGGTATGAACTTAATCCCATTACAGCCTTAATACATTTCTCTTGAGATAGCTGCCCTAAAGCTAATTGTGCAAATTCATTAATAACCTCAACAATGCTTATTTTACTCCTTTCAACAAATAAACAAACAAAATATTTACAAATTTTGGGATAAAAAACCACTCTTGCACAAGGTTCAAGTTAACACCATGCTACTCAATAAACCTTTATGATCCAAATGATACTGAAGATAGAATCAACTATTCAATCACCATCATTGGTCATTGCATTGATTTAAAATATCAAAGGAATATTTGTAAATCCCTATTTAACAATGGATCACACAAGTAATAAGCCAGGCAAGTAGAGCATGATATAAGCAAGCAATTAACAAATTGATAAAAGTAATATGATAACTCAAGAAAATAAAACACAAGGATGATATGAATAATAAGAGCAATGAAAAGCCACAAAAAATATCAAATGAACTTACTTATTTTATTTTCTTAATTTTTCTTATTTTCTTTTTTTTTGGTACAATTTTCCTTTCTCTTTAACTTTGTTAACTTTATTTGCTATTTATCTTCATTATGTTTTTTTACCACCAAACGATCTCATTATTTTCAATTCCCAATTTTTCTTTTTTACGCACTAGAAGAACTCAATTTTTTTTCATTTTTTTCGGCTTTTCACTAATCAAAACCAAATTACAAGATAAACTTTGATATCACTAACAAGCAAAATAAGTCACTAACAAGCAAAATAAGCTTTGGCCCATTAAAAAGAAAAATACTAGCCTCACCTAATCTCAACAACTGTGCAGTAGCCCAAAAGAAAGCAAACAAATCCAAAAGTCAAGTTCCAAACATCTTAATTGCATAAGCTAGTTTTCTCCTTGACTAAAGAGAAAAAAGAGCCTAACAATCCAAAGTTTCAACTAAACAAGAAATAGTGACAAGCCTGAATTAGCCAACAAACACTAGGGATGTTCATGGGTTCGATCCAACCTGATGACCCAACTAACCTAACCCAATATAAAATATATCAGGGTTGGGTCGGGTCATCGGGTCTGTTCGGGTCCAACCCGATTAACCTATCCATTTATGGGTTCGGGTAACGGGTTCAAGAAACTAACCCGATGACTCGACCCAATGACTCGATGGAAAATGACATCGTTTTGAGTTTCTGAAAATAAATACCTTCATTTTCAATTTGTACTCGAGCTGCTCTCCTCCTCCTCATTTCTCAGCCAATAACCCAAATTGAAACTCTCCCCTAAACTGAAATGGTGAAAACCTTCCGTTCTCTCCTCTCGTTTCCTCCCAAGCCTAGCTACCAACCGTTGCTACCTCATCGAGCCTCCCTTCGTTTCCTACACCCAAACCTCTCGTCTTTGAATCGCAAAATGAAACAAAAAAGAAAAAATGGAGTTTGAGGTGCCAACCAAGTAGCAATGACAGGGACGAAGGACAATGGTGCTTGGATCAAGGTTGGCTCGCGGTGGCGGTCTAGCCTGTGGACTATGTGGCGGGATGGACGATTCTGGTCAGTTCTCACATGGGTGCTGCGTGGTGATGCGGTGTTTCTAGGCGGATCTACGACGGTGGTTCACGGATCTGGTGGAGGACGGCAGACCTGTGAAAGTGGCTTATGGATTTGGTCATGGCGGCGATGGTTTGTGGCGGATCTAGGTGTAGGTGACGCTAGTGCCACGATTCTGGGTCTCAATTGCGCGCGACCTCGTAGATCCGTTCATTAAACCTCATGTAGATGTGTCCAGACCATATCTATGGTATGTGTGACTCCATCTATGTGAACCAGCATCGGGGCTCCGTTACGACCTCATGGGTTGGTCAGGTCGTAGCTGGTGGTGGCCATGTGTGGTGAGATGTAGGTTCGGTTGGCTGCGAGGCTGCAGGTTCGTTCTTGGCCCATAGGGGTGGTGATTTGGCTCCAAGTTCGTGCCTAGGGTCTCTTCAGTGGTGGCTGAGGTGGTGGAGAAGCTAATGGGTATGGCCATGTGGGTTGAGAATCGGAGGTAACCTGCTGGAGTAACCCTCCGTTCTATTTAATATTCTATTATTTAACAACTTGACTACCCGACCCGAACCAACTGGATTACAATCGGGTTGGGTCGGTTCGGGTTACTCAATTTTTTTTTTAAACCGACCTGATCTCAATTAATTGGTTTGGACATTTTTTCTCCTAAATTCGAACCAACCCGACCCGTGAACACCCCTAACAAACATAATCAGCCCAAACAATAATTATCTTCACAAAACAAAGTAATTGAAATTAAACAAATTATAACACATATTACCTAAAACAAATACAAAGGTGCAAACTCAAGTTACTATGGCACAACATCAAGGAAAATCGATGCCCATGTTCTCTTTCTTCTCCACCTAGAAGCATCTATTTTGTGCATGGATGAAGAAATTTACTGGGTTGAGTATT
Organism: Ormosia semicastrata; assembly: GCA_029884595.1. Taxonomy (NCBI): domain Eukaryota; kingdom Viridiplantae; phylum Streptophyta; class Magnoliopsida; order Fabales; family Fabaceae; genus Ormosia; species Ormosia semicastrata. The sequence goes on from JAQQTO010000040.1 coordinate 7,856,927, forward strand.
AGTTTGCTAACACTTAGTGGTGGCATCGCTCTGCTTTTGGTTTTGGGCGGCAGCGACAGAGCTATGGTGATGGCATGGTAATGTGGGGGTTGCAACGAACGTGCTGCTACTAGGGGAGTTGATGGTGATAAAGGGAATTTGGTTTGGTGAAGGAGACGAGTGCATGGTGGTTCTCGTTTGGCTTGCTGTATTGGGTGTGTTAGAAACTAGAGAAAGAAACAGATAATGCTTTCTATATTACAAGTAGAATGTACACATGACTCACATTTTACGCATGACACACACTTTACACATGACACACATGGCATACACTTTACACATTTTACATGTTTTAGACACACATTAACTTTAACATCCCCCTTCAAACTCAAGTGGGTGTAGAGGGAATCAACTTGAGTTTGGAAATTAGAGTACAGAAATGACTAACATGATGAGCTTTTGTAAACAAATCAACATACTGGTCAAGAGTCCCTATGAAAAAGGGATGAAGAGTACCATGAAGGATGTGTTGATGAATGAAGTGACAATTAATCTCAATGTGTTTGGTGCACTCATAAAAGAAATCATTATATGCAATTTGAATAGCACTCTGGTAGTCACGGTAGAGAGTAGTAGGAGAAGGATGTGAAAATTCCAAGCCTTTAAGGAGCCAACGAATCCAAAGTATCTCAGAGGTGGTATCAATTAAGGCACAATTTTTTATTTTAGTACTAGAGCAAGTAAATAGAGTTTGTTTCTTGATATGGCAAGAGATAAGTGAGTCACCAAGAAACATACAATATCTAGTAGTGGAGTAACAATCAGTGGGATCTTTGCTCCAATTAACATCTGAATAAGCACGTAGAACCAATGGTAAGCCAACAGAGAAATGAAGATCATGAAACAGTGTACCCTTAATATATCGGATAGTTCGAAGAACAATAACATAGTGGGTGGAATGTGACACAACTATGAACTGAATAACTAAATGAACAACATAGGATATGTCAAGTCGAGTAACTATAAGATAGATCAGGCTGCTGACTAACTAGCAATATAGGGTTGGGTCATCTAGCAAGGTGCCATCTTGTGGAGTAAACTATGTATTTTGTTCAAGTGGAGTATGCTCAATTTTGCTATATGTAAGTTTAGCCCAAGAAATGAGGTCCGAAGCATACTTAGCTTAAGATAAGAACAGGTCATCACTACAAGAGAGTACTTCAAGGCCCAGAAAATAACTCAAAGACCCAAGATCATTCATCTCAAATTTTTGACTTAAGAATTGTTTAAGCTCAATAATACCAATAACGTCATCATCAATAATAATCATATCGTCAACATAGAGGAGTAATATAATAATGCTTTGATCAGTCTTGCGAATAAAGAGAGCAGAATCATGAGCACTTGAGGAAAATCCAAGCTGGCTGATAATGCTGTGGAACTTGGTAAACCAAGCTCAAGGTGTCTGGTTGAGACCATATAAAGCTTTTCAATGATGACAAACCTTGTTTGGTAGACAAGTGTAGCTAAGGAGTGGACACATATAAACTTCTTCTTCTAAATCGCCATTGAGAAAGGAATTTTTCACAGCTATCTAATTAAGAATCCACTTTTGAGTTATTGCAATAGCAAGAAGATTGCGTTCTAAAATGATGCAAGCAACAAATTCAAATGTTTCTTTATAATAAATACCATACTCTTGAGTAAATCCTTTTGTAACCAAATGAGCTTTGTAACACTCAATAGAACCATCAGAATGAGTCTTGATTTTGTATACCTATTTACATCCTACAAGTGTCTTGTCAAAAGAAAGATCAACAAGGTCCCAAGTATTAGTATTCTCCAAAGCTTATAATTCTTCTTGCATAGCTTATTTCCAATGAGGATCAGTGGAGGCTTCTTAATAGTATTGAGGTTAATAAAGATGAATCATAGTAGAAAAATAATGATAATCACAAATAAAGGTAGGTTAAGTACTTACACGAGTTGGATGCTCAGGAGGAGGAGAAAGAGCAATTTCAAGTGTAGGATCAACATCCAGAATTGCCTCATCAAGAATGGTTGGAAGATCAAAAGTATCTGGGAGCTCAATGAAAGAATATGCATCAAAGTCACTAAGAAAAAGATCAACAGGGGGACTAGTGAAAAGAGGATTCAAAGTGCGAGGGATGGACTTTAACTTAGACATGGAAGAGAACATGATGTGTTCCCAGAAGACAATATGACAAGATATACGGATGTGTTGAGAGATGGGGTCCTAACAATGGTAACCTTTATGTTCTATCCTAAAGCCAAGAAAGCAACAGAGACGAGCATGAGGCTCGAGTTTAGTGTATTCATGTGGTTAAAGAAGAACAAAACAAGCATAACCAAAAACCTTGAGGAAACTATAGTCTGGAGGAGTGTTATAGAGACGCTTAAAACGAGAGACATTACTAATGATAGAGGAGGGGAAACAGTTGATGACATAGACAGTAGTGAAAGCAACTTCACACCAAGCACACTCGAGACAAGAGGAGGAGACAAGCATTACTCTAACGGAGTCAAGGATATAATGACGCTTTCTCTTAGTGAAACCATTCTGTTGAGAAGTGCTAGGACATGATAATTCAGAGAGAGTACTTTGTTCAGTGAGAAAGGTCTAAATTTTTGAGTCATGATACTCCATGGCATTATCTCGACGAAAAACTTTAATAACTTTTGAAAATTGTGTTTTGATCATTGTGGAAAAATTGATATAAATTTGAGGCAACTCATGACGATTTTTCTTCATATATATCTAAGTAAAATGAGAACAGTCATTAATAAATATAAAAAAAAATACCAATTACCTCCCATAGTTGGTGTGAGTGCAGGCCCCCAAACATTAGAATGCATGAGATCAAAAGGAGAAATAGAAATAGAAGTGTTTTTGTTGAAAGATAATGCAGATTGTTTAGTAGTTTGACAAAAATAACAATGAAAAGACTCATTAGTAACTAAAGCCCAGAGCCCCCTGAGATATAAGGGAACACAATTTTCTAAGTGAATTATGAGCAAGATGTTGGTGTCATAGTTGAATGGAGGAGGTGGTGGAACTGTATAAAGATTTGATGCAAAAGGAATATGAAGTTTGGTGAGCTCAAATTGTAACACCCCCTTTCATAAAGGCATTACATTTACAACACTGACTCATTTCTATCTATTTTTTCACTTTATCAAAAACAGATAAAAGTTTACTCAAACTTTTAAACAATTGATGTTATAAAATATAAGTTTCAAATGTCTCTTTTTAAAAGAATAACATAAAATTACCGAAATAGAGAAACTCGAGTTATAAGAACTGAATAAAAGACTTTTCATGAAACAAAGTTTACTACATCCATGAATACATTATACTTGTTCAAAAACATAAAACTTACATATTCCAAAGAACACATCTAACTACCATATAAAGATTGAGCCTAGTCCAAGTCCAATCACTTGAAGAATAGGGTCCTGTATCCGATTTTCCTCCAGATCCCCTTTGGGATCCCTGGAAGGCAAAACCCCCTCTCGGGGCATATCACTACGGACGGGAGTACGAGCAGTTGACTCCACGGAGTCCTCCCTAGGGATAGCTCTACTATCATCCCAAAACTCCCCAAGAGGCATACAAAACTCCAAGTAAACAGCTGCATCCACGGTAAATGTAGCAGTGTCATGCCGGGTCCTACTCCAAAATAAGGTGATGTCTCCGACATACTGAATGTGCCCCGTATCCCAGTGTACGTTCCACGCTTCGATGCCCTCATGAAACTGTAGTCTAGTGAAGCTTCACGGATCTTGTCTTGCCGTCATCACAATCTTTACAGGCATAAGCATAAAATGGAAACAGACAGGAGAATACAATAAAAGAGGTGAGATCTCCTACATCGAATACCATTATGGCAATAGAGAAATAATACGAACAACAAAGTCGTTCCATATATACAGATATCGCAAATATATTCATGTTATGGATTTATAAATAATTTCACAGTAAACATATCTCACAATAACATAAACATTCACAGTATCGTGACAACATATATCAATAATGTATGCACAATGACTATGCCACCACAATATATATTTTGAACATGCTACGACAATATGTATCTTGACCATGCCACAACAATATGTGCACTGACCTTGTGCGAAATAAACTAGTTCCAACTCCATGGAGCTAACTTAAAATCAGAGATGAATGTTCCAGAAGATCTGCCCCCCTCAATAACAGTCTATGTTGGACCACGAAAAGGATAGTGTTTGTTGGGTCCCCGTTAGTGCGTTGCAACAATTTTTCACAGCCAGAGGTATACAAGGTGACAACAGGTCACTAAGTGAATCACCTCGCCCTGACGCTCCCTGAGATCCATCAGGGATCACACTATCCAATTTCTCATTCACTCATAGGCAACAAAAGCCGACTGTATAATGCTCAGATGCATGAATAATGAAATCAAACCACCGTTGTACTGTTTCCAATAGTATTAAAGTAACCACCCATACAATTGTCTAATACCATTAGTATCAATGATATTATATAACCGCTCATACAATTACATAATACCAATGATCCACACGGGTCCAGTACGTTGGTCCCACAGTCCACTCGGGTCCAGTACGTCAGTCTCGTAGTAACTTTACTATTATTTCCAGATACAAGATATCTTTGTCACATAATTCAGAAAATCATCATTCATGTCCCATAGTATCCTTACTGTTATTTCAGTCACAATATATCTTCATCGCATAATTCAGAAAATCATCATTCGTCATCTTGATTTCATAAATTCGTTTTCTTTTCCCTAAATCCCTAAAATACCTCAAGTTTTTATTATTAAAATTTCTCAAAATATCATTTGCTAATATTCTTTCCAAAACTTACATTATTTTTAATTTAATGAGACCATTTTCCATTATCCTTATTAACATCCTCTTAAATGAATTACCTTAAGATTCAACTCAATTCGCAATCCTATCCCTCAATACCATAATTGGAATCACTCTTTTTGCTTAATAATAAAAATTTAATCCTTTCCATTCTTATCTTATAGTCCTTAAATTAAATTTCCTTATCATTAAACTAATTAAACTCACCACTAATAAATTATTTTCCTTATTCTAACTATCCCCAAAACTATTTCCATTAATATAGCTAAAAGTCATTATTCCTTAAATCATAACATTACGATTATCTCCTCTTTTTACTTATAAATCCTTTGATCCTAATTAGTCTCCAAATCATCTAAGTATTATTTTCCAACACTCTTTCTAGAACTTCCATTATTCAAATTTTAAATAAAATCCTTTCCATCCTAATTACTCTTCTATCCTATAATCAAACATCATGGCCAAAATCTGTTCATTTCAATGGTAAAAACTTTGTTCCTTTCCTCTTTTAACTTGTAACCTCATAAGTCATGTTCTTGCCACCTAATCATCTAGGTTCTTAATCAATAAAATATTTTTCTCATGTATATCTCCTCCTAGGCCATAAGGCCGTGAGCCTCAAGTGATCAATGGAACCCAAAAATCATTCCTTTACAACATGATCATAGTATGCCACATATTTTAATTGCCACAATTGATTAGGTTCATGCATACTATCAAAAGTATATCATCACATATAACCATTAAGCCACTATAAATATCTCTTGCATACAATAACATCACATAATCATACAAAGTCAAATAAACATAAATCAAAAGTCACACAATCGAGTGGATAAATCATCATATGGATTTTTCACTCACAACACAACTAATTCATTCCTCACCACCATAGCATGGTTGATGAGGTTAATCTCCCTCTTACCTAAGAAGACAATAAGAAAATAACTCCCTTTATACCTCTTGAAATTCGTCCAACTCCTCCACCAAAACCCTAGGATGATCAAACTCACATAATCAACAACCAAAACTTGAAAAGAGGAGTCCTTGATCACCAAGGTGACCAAGAATCATGAAAATGAAGGAAAGAAAATAGAAAGTCAAGAACTTTACCTCAAAGCTTCAAGTTTAGGGCTTTATGGAATAAGATGAAGATGGAAGAATCAAGTGATGGTCATAAAAGGAAAAAGCTTCTAGGTGATGAGTAGATGCAAGAAATAAGGTTGGTTGAGCAAATAAACATGGACGACCATCAATGGTGGTGCTTGGCCGTGAAAGTGAGGAGAAAAATAGAGATGAGAGCTTTAGAAGGTGATTCCAACAAGAAAAAGTCTTCAAATAAGATGTAGTTTCAAGCAATGTGATTGCTTGAAATTAAACAAACATGGAGGGTGAAGGAAGGGGTGTGGCCATGAGGTTGAGAGGAGAGGAAGAAGAGAAAATGTGATAGAAAAGTGAGAGAAAAGGAGAAGTTGAGAGAGAAAGGAAAAGTGGAGAGAGAAAGTGATAGAAACTATTAACAATGGAAAAAGTGGAAAGATGACAATTTGTGTCATCTTTTCCCCTTCATGGCCATGGGGTCTCCAAGTGAGGAGAGAGGGAAGTTGGCTTCCTTGAGAAGCTTGATACAAAGCTTCATTGAGAAGCTTTGTCCATTTTTTAGAAAAAGTCAAGGATGATATCACTTTGAAGATGTCATCTTGGTGATATAATTAAAGTGCTCTCTAGAAAAGATGACTAACACTCTACTAAAGCTATTATCCAGTGGATAAAAGCTACAGTTAACAAAATCAATATTTATTATCCAACAAGTAATAAAACGTACTGCTATTTTTATTTATCAGATCAGATCTCGAAAAACAAAAACTTTGTAAACTATGTCCGTCTCGGGTTTAGTAAGATCCCCCGTCACCATTTTCATTGTCTAAGGTTTTTCGGCCTCGGAAAAAATATTTTATTTTCCCTGCTGCGCTCAGTGCGTACACAAATCGAGAAATATATTAAAATAATCAAATAATTCAAATAATTCCAAAAAAAAGTCACAAAAGTCACAAATATTATAAAATGAATATATATAATGAAACAAGCAATTTTTGGGGTGTTACACAAATAGCCTTCTAACCTTACATCCACTCCCTACAACTTGTCCTATCTGTAGATACTGCACATGACAATCAGAAGAAGAAAAGGTAACTTCATAGCCAAGGTCATGCCATAGTCCAATAGAAATAAGATTGAAGTTTAATTTGAGAATGAGATAGATATCAGGTAAATTAAGGGTTGGTAGAGAGATAGAACCTTTATGATTTACATTCATAAAAGATCCATCTGCAGTATGTATAGAATATGCAATGCCATTAATGGATAGAGATGAAAAGAACTGAGATGTAGATGTCAATGAAAGTGACAAGAGCACAAGAAGGGGGGGTTGAATCGTGCCTCTAAATTCTAAAGGAATCCTAAAAATCTTTTACAACTTCTTGAGTTTTGTAACTTAGATATATCAGAGTATAGATCAGAAGTTTATAAGAACAGCTTGAGTAGAATGAACTTGGTTTAATTTTAACTTAAAGCTTAGTCCTTGTTGAAGTTAAGAAATAATTTCAATACAAAAGTAAGTGCTAAGAATAAGTACTAAGTGATCAGAAAGATAAGAGTTTAGAGTTGAGAGAATTCACACTTAAAAGTTTATATTAGTTTAGCCAAACCACTTGCCTACGTCCAGTCCTCAGTTAGAAACTAGGATTTTATATTGCCACGAGTATTCTTTGATTAACCCTAGCCTCTCCAAGCTAAATTACAAATGGTTATATGAAAATACAAATTTGAGAGATTGGGTTTATCTTTTCAGAAGATTGATCAGAAGTAGGTTTCACTAGAAAAACTTGATTAGAAGCTTGATTTAGTCATTCAGAAGTTTGATAGAATAACAGTTAGCTTCATGTCTTCCAGCTTCTAGGCTTCTTTAGCCGTTTAAAGTCCCAATGGTTATTGCTCTGAGTACAATTACTATTTTCTTATCCTATAGTAAGTAGTCCATTTTTCTTTAATTGTTTTTGTATTTTTCTAACTATAGACAAAAGTTTTGAACTTTTAAGTCTTTCTAACTTGAACTTTACTATTTTTGTATAGGATTCATCTTCTGAACTTAGATGCTTCTAAAAAGATTGATTCTTCTGATGCTTGATGTTCCTTATAGGACTATCTTCTGATGGTGTTCCTTTCTGATTGTAGTCTTTTGATTGACTTTGCTTTTTACGACTATCTTCTAATGAACTTGATTTCTAAAGCTTGTCTTCTGACGAACTTTTCTTTTAGAACATTTACCTTTGAAGAGTTTTTCACGACTTCCTCATGAATTTAGTTCTACACTTAGTCTTTTTCAGAAAACCTTTGAAGACAACTTTTGATTTCAACGAGACTCTCATCAGACGGAATTTGGATATCTCAATTTATGAAAAATGAATATGAGGTTCTTCTCAATCTGTTCTTTCAAACACTTAAGACAAAAAGGTTAAAGGAAAAGATTCTAAGGTGAAGTTTGTTGATAATCAAAACTCATAAGTTACTAAAGAACTTCAACAAGTGAATGCTTCTAAAGAGCTATGGAGCTTACAATCTCTCTCGTTTTGATAATGACAAACTAGACTTTGATTTTTTTATTTTTCTGAACTATAAGAATAAATAAGCAATAGACTTAAAAACAATTCAGAAGAGTGAGTATTATCTGAGAGGACTATCAGAAACATATAACTAAGAGAAACATTCATACTTTATCATTAAGTAGAAAATGGTAAGTGCAGAAGTAAGCATAAAAGCAAAAAATGATTTCTAAAAAATTGTGTGCTCCCCCTAAACATGATGCTCTTAAATCTATGCTTTTCTCCCTTTTTTAGCATCAACAAAAAGATAGGGTGGAGAAAATGACATCATAAAGAGCTCAGAAAGAATGAAGATCAGAAGGGTTGATCCCTTTTCTCTGGATCTTCCAGAAGTACCACATCTTCAAACTTTTGAATTCACCATTCTTCAAATTGAGCAAACTTTTGTAGGAGAGCAGCAATAACATAGTTCATTTCGACAATCCCAGATTTTTTTTACCTAAATAGTGCAAGTTGAAAATCAATTTTCCAATTAGGTGTAAGTCAAAATTTAATTCCTGGAATGGTGCAAAATGAACAATAAAGTATAAGAAGTTGTACTTTTAAAGAATGACTTACAATGAAATAATTTTTATTTTATTTTTTAATAGTAAGTCTTGCCTCTGTGGCACAACTTACCCAACTGATTTTTCCACGACTTACCTTTTTATTTAATTATATTTGGGTAAGCCTTGGATGGGAACCATGACTTACCTTTTTTTTAAATTAAATTCATATTAGCGTTTTTAATGTAATAATAACATAAGTTTTTTTTAAAGCTAATTGATTAACTTAAAAGGAAAATAATTTATAGGAAAAATAAAGTTAAAAAAAATTATAAAAGATATTTTATAAGGAAAATAAACAAAGTTATCATTCATCACTTGATTCATCACTTGTTTTATTTCTATGCGGTGATTTGGTACCACAAAGAGGTTTTTTTTTGTGGTGGTTGAACCCTTCGTTCTTATTCAACTCTTTGTGTTCGGCCTCCTCTTGTTCTTACTCTCTCACATCTTGCTCTTGATCTTTGTTGCTGTGGCATAGGGTCCTCATCATTGCCACCATGTTCAGTGCCTTTGCTATTGATATTTTGTGAAGGCATAATAGGACAATAACTTGAAACTTCCTAAGGCATAGTAGGACGATAATATGAAATCACTAGTATGACTGCGAATGCTGAGAATGAAGTGCTTAAATGGGTAGCAAACATTGATGGTGGTGATTGAAAAAGTCGAGAAGTGGAAGGAACATGGTGGGATGATGGTGGATGTTGATATGCCTTAAAGCCTTAGGAAACATACATATCTTCACGTGCTTGTGTTTGATATGTCTGTGGTTGTTCATCAACATCTACCTTTTGACATGGTCGTGCATGTCGTCTTTGTCTTTAAGGCTCCTGCTCAGGTATAGTAAATTATTGAGTAGGAGCGACCTCCTCATGTATGATTGAGAAGGCTGGTGGATGGATCTGTTACAAGGCATTCAACATATCATTGCAGGCCTAATTAATGATTTGTATAGTTTGTAAGGGATTTTAGGTAGTGTTTGAAGAGGAGGTATAGCCCTGAATTGCTTGCACAAAATAATATTGAAAGAAAATTTTATTATGTTGTTAGTGATACTTAATGTTAACATAACAATGTTATAACCACAATAAATTAAATAATGAAAGAATGATTATACCACGCCACTAGAATATGCACCCTTATGAGAGATACACCATTAGGTGCAATATAAGTACCACTGCATATACTTTAAGTTGTCATGTTAATAATTAGTATATACATTGGCTTGAATGAGTCAGTTATGTTAGTCCCCCCACAAGTCAATCCACTGGCAATGATGATTGAGCCAGTATACTTCCCCTTTACCTCTCATATCAGTGTTGTGAAATGTATCGAAATTGAATGAGTTTGTTGGAATGCATTGTTGCAATCCAAATTGTCGCATGACCTGATCTGTGGGGTACCACTCAGTAGTGGCAAAACATATCAATGGCACCATTGCATGAGCAACTTGAAGGACATTAGGAATATTTAACCGCATCATTTCAGGTGTGGCATATGGTGTCCATATAAACTGGTAAAGATATGTAATTGTTAATTTTCAAATATTAACTAATAATATTGTTCAAAGAATATAGAAAAAGTAAAGTATATTAACCTCATCAATATGCAAATTGTCTAAAATAAACCGTATAATGTTAGCAGCAGGGCCAAATATAAAGGTTGTGCTCTTGGGTCAACACCACCTGTTACATACACACACATAGATTATATATATATTATCAAAGTTAAAGCATAAAGTAAAACAATAAATTTTTTAACAAAAAAATAATTATTTAATTTACGATTGTACTTGCTGGCAAGAGGACAGGCAAGTTTGGCATGTACCTTATCATCAGATAATGGTTGTAGACGAGGTGCAATGCGAGGAATGCGATGCCACGCCCATGCTGGAAGAAGTAACAAGCATCCTCCAATGTCAAATTGTTTATCACTGGTAGCAAGGTGCAATTATCGGTACAGATAAACTAGAACAATTGATCCCCAACTATAATTCCTAGCTGTAGATAAATCTTCCAATAGAAGAAGATACATAAAGTGAACTCGAGATTCTGATGCATTTGGCAAAAGAAATCCTCCAATCATTTGTAAAATATATGCTCTCGCATGTTGTTCAATGACAACCGAGTAGCATTAGGTGGAAGTTCAATGAACATTTCTTCCAACTAAGTTAGTTTGATGGACTGTCCTTTGAAATCCTCTGGTGGTCGCACCACCCCTAATAATTGTTCACAGATAGCTGCCCAATTTGCTTGGGTAGCACCAGTCACAACTTCTCCATCAATAGGAAGTCCAACCTGGATAACAACATCTTCTAGTGTCACTGTGCATTCTCCATATGGCAAATGGAAAGTGTATGCCTTTGGCCTCCATCTCTCAAGCAATGTTGTAATGAAATGTGATGAACCTTCAAAAATTTATATTTTTTAAGGTTTAAATTCTGGGTTTTCATTCTTTTTTAATCTTTTTTATTGAGATTTATTCTCAAGTTTTATTATATTTTTATTATTTTAAATTGTGTTCTTATTACGTGTTTTATTTGTTTTTTATAGGTGATTACACGTGGATAAAAACTGGATGCTTGAACAAGGAAGAAAAGTTGAAACTGGCATTCTGGAGGTCCAGCGCCTGAGAGCCCAGAATCCAACGCCTGAGTGCCCAGCCAACGCCTGAGCATGCGAATGCAGAAGCAAAGACCAATTTTTACGTTCTGGGCACTTGAGTGCCTAAAACCCAGCGCCTAGGCGGTGGACGCGTAAATAGACACATTTTTGTGTCTATAAATAGAAAAGTTACGCCCTTTGATATGAAATTTTGAGCAATCGTCAAGGAGTAAAGCAGAGGCACAAACCCTAGCTTGGTATGGACGCATTTATGCTTGAAGATTAGAGATTTTCTTCAACCTTTCCATCAACCTTCTATGGAGTTTGTCAAATTCTTCTCTTTGTTTTCTTCTTTCTCCATGTGTAACTAACTTTCTTTTGTTAGGATGATGATGGATCTTGATTCTTGGAAGATGTAAACTCTTTTATAGTGTTTATTCTATGTTTCTATTTCATGATTTATGTATTTATCTCTTCTCTTAATGTTTTTCTAAACTTGATCAATTTGGGAATGATTTTAGGATTTATGTATGATTTGGGAAAATTGTGTGCAAACCTAGAACATGTGATAAACACCACAATTTTTCCAATCGCTAGGAATAAACGTTGTAGATTGTGTGGTCTTGTTTTTAATTCCCTCATTTTTTTATAAAACCTTCTCTATTTGGGGTTATACTAAGGGATTGGTTAACTTTAAATGGTCTAAAGAGGATTGATATACCAAGGAAATGAATATTAATTAATTTTGGGAATTAACCGTGAATCATTGAAATAGAACTTGATTAAACCAATATTTGAATTTGTATCAAAAGAGTTCAAGTGAAGTCTGAACCCTAACACTTTGATACCATTGCCTTTCACCCTTACTTTCATTATTGATATTTTTAATTATTTTCTTGATAGTGTTTATCTTTAGTTTATTTTTTTATCAACTCTCATATTTTCAATTGCTTAAATAGTATCAATTTAATGAATTTGGTAGTTGGCAACATAATCCTTGAGGGAACGATACTCTACTCACTCTTTATTACTTTTATGATTTAGTACACTTGCCAATATCTCAACAAGATGATTGTGGATGGGGACTTGGACAATATTTAAGGCATTGCCAAAACTAGCTTTATTTATTAACTCATCCACAGATTCATGTGGCAAATCTCCTCGAACATAATGATGTTTGGCTCGTAGTATACGTTCTTCTCCATTCCAAACTTTAGTAGAAATATGTTGATCTTTGTAACACCCCAAAATTTCTTTTTCTGTTATTTGTGATTTTTCTATGTTTTTTTGTAATTTTTGTGAATTATTTAGTTTATTTTAATTATTTTATTATTATTTTTAGACTTCTGTGTGTTTGAAATGGTGTAGGAGAAATAAAAAAAATTTTAGGGCCGAAAAAATTTTGACTGTTAAAGCAGGACCGGGGGAGCTTACTAAACCCAAAATCAAGAACAAATTTTGAAATTTTTCTTTTTCTGAGATTTTATCTTATTTATGAAATCTAGGTACGTTCTATTATCCATTAGACAATAAATACTGATTTTGCTAGCAGTAGCCTTTGTCCATTAGTTAATAGCTAACGATAAATATCTAGTTAGATGACTAGTCATGAGCCTAGTCATAACCTTTCATCATTTCTATTCATGACTCACTTTATTGTGAGCTAATGGAAAACAAGCTTCTAAAGGAAGTTTGTATGGAGTCAAGTATAGTGGCTATGACTCACCAAGGTGAACCAATGAGGAGAAAGCTTACAAGGCGAGCTTGGAGGACAAGCTTTGACCACTCAACACCCTTGGAGTGCATGGCCAAGGGGGGAGCTTCTAGGATAAGTTTATGTGACCAAAATGGTTACTTAACATCTCTTAAGTTTATCTTGTCTTGTTTTTAAGAAATAAACTATCAAAACTCTCTCTTTTTCTCTCCTTTGTAAGTTTCAGCCAACACCTTTCAGTCGCTCTCAAATCTTGTTTAATCTGAACCAACCTCATATCTTGAAGCTAAACACCATTTGGAGATACTTTCATGTTGTGAGTTTCTTCAAATTCATCCATCTTCAATCACTTTCTCAAAACTTAAATTTGAGGGTTTTTAGGTGAAGTTCTTGATCTTCACTTGTAAATTTTATTCTCAAGTTCTAGACTATAATCTTGATCCATGGTCATCTTATTTCAAGCCTTAGATTTTAATAATTGTATGTTTGATTTGTTTTAAGAATCCTTTTGGAGGTAGAAGTTGTTTCAAGAAGACAACAAACGAGTTTTGATCATTACTTAAGGTAAGAGGGAGATTAACCTCATCAACTAACTTGGTGGTGAGAAACGAAATTTGTGGTTTGTTGGTGAAAAATCTTGGTGAAAAATCTATGTGAGGATTTATTCACTTGATTGTATGTATTTAATGGTTTGTGCTTGTTTGGTTATATGTGATTATATGATTTTGATAGTATGCATGAAATTGCTATTGCATGAATTGATGATTAGAATATTTATATGCTTTGAATCATGTGTGAATGGTAATATTTTTTGTCCCAAAGACCACTCATTGCTCACGACCATTTAGCCCAAAATGGGGTATCCAAGGTAAAAATATTTTATTAATTGAGAACTTAGATGATTAGGGGACTAAAATAAGATTTAAGGATTTACAAGTTAAAAAGAATATGAACCAATTTTATTATTTAAAAAGGATTAATTTTTTTATCATGATAATGGAAATAAATTTTAGAGGATGATTTGAAATTTAAAGTATTTTATATAAGAGAATTTTTAGTAAAGGAAATGGAAAAAAGATTTTTGAATTGTCTTGATTTAATTAAAATAATAGTTTTTTATGAAAAACATTAGAAAATATCACTTAGAGGAGATTTGGTACGAAAATATTGAAATTAAGGTTCAAATTTTATATTAAACATGGAAAGTCTCAAAAAGTAACCTTAAAACGTTTTATGGGATTGAAAAATATTGATAAAACCTTACGCAATTTAAAAATGTTGATTTTTGAGTTATGCGATTAAGAAAATATTTTAAAATTCTTATGCGATTGAAAAATGACGTAAAAATGTAACATGATTTAGTGACATAACAAGATTACGCATTTGTGATAATAGAGAAAAAATACTTCGCAATTGAGAAAAATAACAAATTTTTGTCGGGCCGACGTACTGGACCCGGAGATGTCAGTTGACAGTTTAGCCAGTGGTGGCTTATTTTTACTTGGAACTCACGTACTTATTAATTATTGATTCATGAATTCATTCGATCATGCATTGTGAAAGTCGTAGTGACTTTTTTTGTTAAGGCTGTATGCCTAGGAGATTGAATTACACCTTTGTGCAGGTGCGAATTACGTAGTGAAGGTCAATAACTGATCTTGGGGGCGTCGGGGCGCGACTATCCCATAAGTGGCCAGTTAGTAGCTCTACTGTGCAGTGGTGACTGATGCAAACACATTGATGATCTCGATGAGACACAATTCCTATTCCCGATCTGGTATAGAATGTCTTCTATAAGCCATGATGCGTACGTTGATAAATTTGAAGCACTTGAATTGAGGCTGACGATATACGGACTAATCTCCCGATCATTCTCTCCGATGTTTAGTTATAGCTCCATGGAGTAGGGGTTGGTTCATTGTATATTTGCATAGTCATTAGACTTGTTGTTGTGATGTATGTTCGTTGAATTATCTGTTGATTATTATTATGACTGTCATTGTTAATTATGTACTATATGGATTTATTGTTATTACTGTTTCTTTACTGCCATACTGATATGTGATGTAGGGGATTTCACTAATTATGGTATTGTTCTGTCTGTTCTATTTTATGTTTATGTTCTATGAACACTGTGATAGTGACAAGGCGGGATCTTCTATTACCAAGTGACCTCAATACTTAAGAGGGGGGTGAATTAAGTATATAAAAATTTTTCATAAATCTTTCGTAAAATACTTAAATTCTATTTTTATTGAAGCTATTGATTGATTAAAGTGAAAAGATAAATGAGATTGAATAACTCACTCACAAATAAATAAGACAAGATAGAAAGTATTCAAGCAAGCATGTAAAATTAAACCACAAATATAAAGAGATAGAGTTGAGAAGATTAAACACAAGATTTATCCTAGTTTAGCCACCAATCCACTTGTGGCTTACGTCCAGTCCTCAAGCAATCACTTGAGATTTTTCACTAAATTCCAAGCTTGAGTCAAGTGCATGTAACCTTTACAAATTAGAGTACCCAACACCACCTTGGGATACCTCACCCTTTGTAGCTTGAGCCTCTTCAAGGGATACCTCACCCTTTACAACCTTGAGGGATACCTCACCCTTTACAATTTGGAGGGATGCCTCACCCTCTTCACCAACTAGGGATACCTCATCCTTTATAATTTGGAGGGATGCCTCACCCTCTTCACAAAGAATTGAAGTGTATACAAGATGAAACTCTCACAAGAGTAGTTGATACAAATTAAAGCTCTAGAATGCTCTTTAAAGATATCTCAAAGTTTAGTACAAAAACAGAGCAAGAAGGATTTCAGGGATTGATTTTCGTATATGTTGCTAGAAGGGTGTTTCAAGATTCAAGATTTTCCATTAACGATGCCCAACTCAAGTATATAAACTATTTTTCATTAAAAGAGCTGTTGGAGGCATTAAAGCCAAGCATTTAATGCACCTAATATAACCGTTGGGCACTGTCAGGCCAGTGGTAATCGATTACACCATAGTGTTAATCGATTACATGGCTATTTGAACGTATTCTTGGCTTTCTGGGTAGGATGTAATTGATTACCAGCCTTATGTAATCGATTACATGCCTCTGCCAGACTTGTAATCGATTACCAGCCTTGTGTAATCAATTACAAGGTTTTTGCCATGCTTGTAATCGATTATAACACATGTGTAATCGATTACCATGTCTTTTGAACACATTTTTCAGCTCCAATTAAGTGCATTGATCAATCCTTACATATAGAGCTTGGATTTGAACGAGATTTACATTTAAGTTATGAAATCCAAGATTGAAATCAATATATCTTTAAAAGATGAACTTTGAATTATTAGTTGATTCAAAAGGATATTTGAAAAACCATTTGAAAATCATTGAGATATTTTGAGAGCATTTTACATTGAAATCCTAGGACCTATATCTATATATCTCTTAGTTTCCTTATTTTGATCTTGGTCTTTTCTTTTAATCTTGATCTTCTCTTTTGATCTTATTATCATCAAAACCTCATTTGATATGCTCTTTTGATCTCTTTTGATCTTGGTCACTTCTTTTGATCTTGATATTCATCTTGACTTTGTTATCATCAAAAACTTCATTTGATATGCTTCATGACATAAGCATTCACATTCTCCCCCTTTTTGATGATGACAAAATAACATAGGAAAAGAGCAAAACATGTATATATATATATTAGAGAATTAACCGCTATTCTCCCCCGTAATTTATGCATGAGATAGAATAAACAATTTTGCATGTAAAAACTCCCCCGTACTCATGCAACACATATGTTATCTAATACTTCTCCCCCGTTGGCATTATAAAAAATACATAAGCATTCAATTTTTTTAATAATACCAATAAAACTTTAGCAGCATTTCAACATTATTTAGCAAGGTTAGCCCATAAAACCGGTCATACCATCAATCAGAGAAAATCAGTATATAATCATTGTAGCTCATTTAGATCAATATCAAAGTGACAACAAACCATTAGAAAATGCATCAATTGATCAGACTTTAAAAAAAATCATCCAGAGTCATATAAAAACGATAAAAGTAAAGATAGCTAATGGTTAGGCAATGAAGGGATAGATCAAGGGAATTATAGATATAAAACATTCATCTTGATGAAATATACTATAGGGATCAAAGAATGTATAGAACTAATATCAGCCTTATATACAATGACAAAAATAGCAACTTATTATCCAATTAAGCACTTTGTCAATGCTAAGCATACTTCTCATGTAAGGAAAGCATCTAATCATTTAAGATCAATTTATCAACAAGTATCATACAATTCATAGCATATAAAATACCACAATAGCTTAGGGATAGAGATAATTATTGAGTTATATAGAGTGATGCTTATTTAGAATGTTCTTCATTTATTGGTCCTTTGAGTTTTTGAGCTTTTTTCCATTGCGTATTCCATTCCATTTCACTTGAAGAAAGTCTCCTCATGTCCCTCTTCATTCAGCTATTCTCAAAAGTATACTCTTTGAGTTTTTGTAGGTGACTCCAACTTCTATGCCTCAAGGCTCCTTGAGAATGTTGTGGTTCTCTATGTCATTCTTTTTGTGTTTTCATCACTTTTGGAGAACTTGGACCATTTTAAGTTTTCCCAATCTCAAGTAGCATGGTTGTATTTCACTTTAATTGCATGCTTGAGCTAATGGTCACCTTATAACGCAATTCAAATTACTTTCAAGAGAAAATGTGAGTATCAAAAGAAATATGGCTTCTCAAACTCATTTTTAAACCCTGTGTAATCTATTACAATGGGTGTGTAATCGATTACACGCTCTCTATGAAACTTGTAATCGATTACAGTGTGAGTGTAATCGATTACATGCTCTCTGACTTTGCTTGGAACACTTTGCAGAACTTCTATAATCGATTATGAAGGTCTTGTAATCGATTACTAGCTTGCTGAATTCAGTTTTTTCACTTCAAACAGTAAATGGCCAAACTCAAAGCATTCAAATTAGTTCCAAAACTTCCCAAAACAATTTCAAACATCATGCAAGCATAAAAACTGATTAGTTCTTGATCTAAAACACATGTTTATGCAAACACACCACTTTTATCAAGAATTAAACCATTTTGACAGAATGAGCTTCTTGGTGGAGTTTGCCATGATGGAGTACTTGCAAAATAACTTTGGGAAAAACTCTGAAACTCAAGTCAATATTCGATTTTTAAAAAAATAATAAAGCAAGATAATTTTGCACAGAGTTCAATAATGCAGCAAACTATTAAATTATGCTACAAAGTGACAAGTCATGCATCAAAATGATATATCATGCAGTAAATGACAGATTATGCAACTAGATATCACATTATGCAATAACATGACAGATTATGCAGCAAAAGATCATGTTGCAGCAACATTACATATTGTGCAACAAAATATCATATTATGACAAGTTATGTAGCAAAAATTATGATTTTTAGCAAGAGTTAGATGCATGATTGATCCAATAAGCCAAGTTCTAAGATATTTTCATCAAATATGATATTTCAAACAAGAAGTAAACTTATTTAGCATATTATCACATGTAGAGAAATTTTCAAGATATAAAGTTAGAAAAGTACTTCTTTAAAGCAAGTTAAATAATAAAACAAGTCTCCATTTATCCAAATATTGCAAGTTCAAGCTTTTTGGAGACAATAAAGAGAGCTAGGAATTATTGCTGGTCTTAGTGCATGGAGCAGCCACTTTCAAGATATCAAAGTCAACTCTTGGCCTTCAAGCACACCTACAACATACTTCAATTTTTTTGGCTTTTGGTACCCAAATTTTCTTGGGTCCTTGTGTGTTAGGTTTTGGCAAGGTGCCCTTAGGGACCCAAATCATTTTAGTCTTAATCTTGGTGTTCAAGTTTTTCCTAACCTTGCATGTAGAAGCACTATGCTCTTTCCTCTCACAATGAAAACATTTGATAAAGGGGCTACTTGATGTACTTGATGTGAATGCTTATGTCCCTAAAGTATGTCAAATAGTTTTTGATGATAACAAAGGCAAAAGTGAAGATCAAGTGCAAAAGTGAAGATCAAGTGCAAAAGTGAAGATCAAGCGCAAAAGTGAAGATTAAGCGCAAAAGTGAAGATCAAGCGCAAAAGGAAAGATCAAGATCAAAGAAAGAGGTAAAGAGGTTTATTTAGTTATAAGACTTAGAACATTAATGTTAAATGCTCTCAAGATTTCTCAAATGGTTTTTCAATATATCATTTCAAAATAAATGGGAAGATTCAAAGCTAAACATGTTTTCCAAGAAACTTGAGTTTCTATCTTAAATCTAACACTCTTAAAAGGATTTATGTTTAATCAACTGTCTTGAGGTGTTAGAAATGGCTTACAAGCTTTATTGGACTTGAAAAATGTGTTCAAAGGCCAATGTAATCGATTATATGATGTTTGTAATCGATTACACAGCAAATAAAGGCCTTGTAATCGATTACATGAGCAATGTAATCGATTACAAGCAAGTCAGAGGCCATGTAATCGATTACACAATTAATGTAATCGATTACAATAAGCCCAGAAAGGCAAGAACACGTTTAAAGAGTCATGTAATTGATTACATGGATATTGTAATTGATTACACAGCAAGTTAGAAGTCATATAATCAATTACATGGATATTGTAATCGATTACAAGCAAGTCAAAAGCCATGTAATCGATTACACCAATAATGTGATCGATTACATAGAGCCCAGAAAGCCAAGAACACGTTGGAACAACAATGTAATCGATTACATTTGTTGTGTAATCGATTACACCGTCATCCTGACAACGTCCAACGACTATATTAAATGCATGGCTAAAACCCTCCAACGGCTCCATTTATTAAGAAACTTATAAATACCAATGTTGGGCCTTCTTTTGAGGTTGACCTTGAACCAAAAATTGATTACCAATACTTTCAAACGTGATTCAATCCTTAAAACCATTCTTGCTCTGTTTTTTATCAAAACGTGGGATAATCTTTGAGAGCATATTAGAGCTTCAATTTGTAATCATCTACTCTAGTGAGAGCTTCATTCAATCAATCTATATTGCTTTGTAAAGAGGGTGAGACATCCCTCCAAAAGTGTAAAGGGTGAGGTATCCCTTAGTTGAAGAGACTCAAGCTCCAAGGGTGAGGTATCCCAAAGTGTTGAGTACTCAAGGTTGTAAAAGTTATCAAGCACCTATTGAAACTTGAAGAAATAGTGGAAAATCTCTAGTGGTTGCTTGAGGACTGGACGTAGATCACAAGTGGATTGGTGATCGAACCAGGATAAATAATTGTGTTTGTTTTCTCTAAACCCTTCTCTTTACATTGAGTACTATTTTATTGAATTGCTTGAATATTGGTCCCTTTGGCTATTGCATTTATAAGTGAAAGTGTTTATCTCTTATATCCAATCATCTCTAATCATCAATTAGCTTCAACGAAAATTGTTTATCAAACGATTTGCGGAAGATTTGCGAACTTGGTTTTCATACTCAATTCACCCCCTTTTGAGTATTGAGGCCACTTGGTAACAAGTAGTATCAGAGTTAGACTCTTGTAGCTTAGCATCTTCAAGAGAAGTGATGGCTTCAAATGGTTTTTCAAATGAAGGTTCTTCCATAAACAGACCTCCTTATTTCAATGGGGATGGTTATACCTATTGGAAAAAAAGGATGAAAATTTTCATTGAAGCTATTGATTTAGATGTGTGGGACACCGTTGAAAATAGTGCTTTTGTTCCAACACAAACTAAAGATGGTGTAAAAATTAATACACCTAGAAATGAATAGACCGATGATGATAAAAAGAAGGTTCAATACAATTTATGAGCCAAGAACATCATCACCATATCCTTGGGGTATGATGAATTCTTTAGGGTGTCAAATTGCAAAACCGCAAAAGAAATGTGGGATACCCTACAAGTAACTCATGAAGGTACTAGTGAGGTAAAACGATATCGAATAAACACTCTTACTCATGAATACAAATTGTTTAGAATGAACCAAGGTGAGAGCATTCAAGATATGCAAAAGAGGTTTACTCATATTTTTAATCATCTTATCTCATTGGGAAAGACATTTCCTAATGAGGATCTTATTAACAAAGTCTTGAGATGTCTAAGCAGGAATTAGCAACCCAAAGTAACGGCGATTGCGGAATCAAGAGATTTATCAACAATGTCTCTAGCCACCTTATTCAGAAAGCTTCAAGAACATGAGCTGGAACTAAATAGGCCCAATCAAAATGAAGAGCATGACAAAAAGAAGAAGAAAATCACACTTAAAGCCACTTCCTCTACAATTGAAGATGATGATGAAGATGGTGAATAGGATGCTGAAAGTGTTGAGCTAAGTAAGGAGAATCTTAGTCTCCTTGTGAGAAAGTTTGGAAGATTCCTAAAGAAAAAGGGATTTCAAAGAAGACCACATTTTCCTCAAAAGAAAGTGTATAAAAAAAGAGAAGGATCCTCTACTCCTCCAAAATGCTATGAATGTGGAAAACCGGGGCACATGAAAATGGAGTGTCCTATGTATCTCAAGAAGACGGAGAAGTTTGAGAAAAGACCTTCCAAAGAAAAGAAAGGAAGGAGAGCATACATAGCTTGGGAGGACAATGACTTAAGCTCTTCCGACTGTTCAGAGAATGAAGAAGCTCATCTTTGTCTCATGGCTCAAGGAGAAGAAATTGGAGAGAGCGACACCGAGGTAACTTCTTCTAACTCAGACTCTCTACCTTTATATGATGAATTACAAGATGCTTTTCAAGAATTGCATGATGAATCTTTAAGGCTCACAAAAATGGTTTTGTCCTCTAACGAAATAATTTCCTTATTGGTAAACAAAGTTTCTACCTTAAGTAAGGAGATAAATGAGCTTAAGATTGAAAATGAGACCTTAGGACTTATTGATGCTAATTCACTATGCATGACTTGTTCCTCACATGATAACACATCCATATCATTACCTTATTCATCATGCAAAGCATTTGAAAAAGAAATTGAAGACTTGAACAACACTCTTGCAAAATTTACTTTTGGAAGAGACAACTTGAATGTGTTGTTAGGGAAACAAAAATGTGTTTTTCAAAAAGCCAGTTTGGGATTTAATCCAAACAACCATCAAAAGTCTTATAAGAATTTCTTTGTTTCCTCAAATACTTCAAGTAGTCCCTTTGTTAAATATTTTCACTGTGGTAAGAAAGGGCATAGTGCATCCACTTGCAATGTTAGAAAGAACATAAACACTAAAGTTGGAATAAAAAGGGTTTGGGTTCCTAAAGGCACCATGCCCAACTCTAACACACAAGGACCCAAGATAATTTGGGTACCAAAGGTTAAAACTTGAAAGTGTGTTATAGGTGTGCTTGAAGAGCAAGAGCTCAAGTTGGTATCTTGATAGTGGTTGCTCCAAGCACATGATCGGTGATGGCTCCAAGTTCTCCTCCCTTACTCACAAGAAACATGGTCATGTCACATATGGTGATAACAACAAAGGGAAGATTCTTGGAATTGGGAAAGTTAGTAAGATCCCTTCATCATCTATTGATAATGTTTTGCTTATTGAAGGACTTAGACATAATTTGCTTAGCATTAGTCAATTGTGTGATAAAGGTAATAGGGTTATATTTGATTCTTCTTATTGCATAATTGAGGGAAAGGATGATAAGCAAGTTAAGTTTGTTGGTCATAGAGTCAATAATATATATATGATTAGTCTTGATGATATTTTCTCAAATGATGCTAAATGCTTTATGAGTAAAGAAAATAATTCATGGTTATGGTATAGAAGAATTGCTCACATTCATATGGATCACTTAAACAAATTGGTTTCTAAAAAACTAGTAATTGGTCTTCTAAAGCTCAAATTTGAAAAAGACAAACTGTGTGATGCATGTCAAAAGGGAAAACAAGTAAATGTCTCTTTTAAAGCTAAAAACATAGTTTCAACTTCTAGACCTTTACAGCTTTTGCACATGGATCTTTTTGGGCCCTCTAGAACTATGAGCTTTGATGGGAATTACTATGCATTATTGATTATGGATGATTTTTCTAGGTTTACATGGACATTATTCTTGGCTCACAAAAATGATGCTTTTCAATCATTTAAAAAGCTTGCCAAAGTTATCCAGAACAAAAAAAGTTTTTGTATTGCATCCATAAGAAGTGACTATGGTGGTGAATTTGAAAATCATGAATTTGAAACTTTTTGTGATGAATATGGCATTGAGCATAATTTTTCTGCCCTTAGAACACTACAACAAAATGGTGTTGTAGAAAGAAAAAATTGATCTTTAGAGGAAATAGCAAGAACTATGCTCAATGAGGCCAACCTTCCTAAGTACTTTTGGGCGGATGCGGTTAACACCGCTCGTTATGTTATAACAGCCCTAATAAGGTCAATTTTAAAGTTATGAGCTATACAAAGGAAGGAAGCCAAATGTGTCACAATCTTTGGATGTAAATGTTTTATTTTAAATAATGGAAAGGATAACTTGAAAAAGTTTGATGCAAAATCTGATGAGGGAATATTCATTGGCTATTCTATACATAGTAAGGCCTTTAGAGTCTATAACAAACGAATTATGACTATAGAAGAGTCTATACATGTTGCATTTGATGAAACTAACCCAAATGAGCCGAGAAAGGAGCTTGTTGATGATGTTGCAGAGATCTTAGCAAAAACACACTTGGAAAATCAAGAGAAAAAGTCCAAGAAATAAGAAGAGAGACTCCTTGATCACTCATGGCAAAAGGATTCAGAAATCATGAACTTACCCAAGGAATGGAGGACTTCAAGATATCACCCTCTCGACAAGGTGATAGGTGATGTATCAAAAGGGGTAATCACTCGAAACTCACTTAGAGATGCATGTAATCACTTAGTCTTTGTCTCTCAAGTTGAACCTAAAGACATAAATGAGGCCATAAATGAGGCCATTAATGATGAGCATTAGATCTTGGCCATGCAAGAAGAACTAAACCAATTTGAGAGAAATCAAGTTTGGGAATTAATTTCAAGGCCCAATGATCATCCTATAATTGGCACCAAATGGGTCTTTAGGAACAAACTTGATGAAATGGGCTTAATAATAAGAAATAAAGCTAGGCTTGTAGCTAAGAGATATAATCAAGAAGAAAGCATAGACTATGAAGAAACTTATGCTCCCGTAGCTAGGTTAGAGGCCATTAGAATGTTACTTGCATATGCTTGCATCATGGATTTCAAACTCTATCAAATGGATGTCAAAAGTGCCTTTTTAAATGGTTTTATACAAGAAGAGGTGTATGTAGAACAACCTCCTAGTTTTGAGGATTTTGAAATGCCCAACAATGATAAACTGAAAAAGGCCTTGTATGGCTTGAAACAAGCTCCTAGAGCTTGGTATGAAAGGTTGAGTAAATTCCTTTTAAAAAAAGGTTTTTCTAGAGGCAAAGTTGACACCACCCTTTTCATAAAACATAAAATGCATAATATACTTCTAGGTCAAATCTATGTTGATGACATTATATTTGGAGCTACTAACAACTCTCTTCGTAAAGAATTTTTAAATATTATGCAAAGTGAGTTTGAAATGTCCATGATGGGTGAGCTCAACTTCTTCCTTGGCCTCCAAATCAAGCAAACAAGAGAAGGAACTTTCATAAGCCAATCCAAGTATTGCAAGGAGCTGCTCAAGAAGTTTAGAATGGACAATGCCAAGCATATGGCTACTCCTATGGGTACTTCTTGCTATTTGGACAAGGATGAAGGAGGTAAATCAGTAGAAATTACGAAATATAGAGGTATGATTGGCTCACTCCTTTATCTCACTGTAAGTAGGCTTGATATAATGTTTAGTCTATGCATGTGTGCTAGATATCAGGCTAATCCTAAAGAATCACACCTAAGTGCTGTTAAAAGAATAATGAAATATCTAATAGGCACATCACAAATGGGTTTATGGTACCCTAAAAGTGCCTCATGTAGCCTTATTAGGTATTCCGATTCTGATTTTGCTGGATGCAAAATGGATAGAAAGAGCACTAGTGGGACATGTCACTTGCTTGGAAACTCACTAGTTTCTTGACATAGCAAGAAGCAAAATAGTGTGGCATTATCTACAGCTGAAGTTGAATATGTTGCAGTTGGGAGTTGTTGTTCTCAAATCCTTTAGATGAAATAACAACTCTTGGATTATGGTCTTGAGCTTGATCACATCCCCATAAGATGTGATAATACTAGTGCAATCAATTTGTCCAAAAATCCTATTTTGCATTCTAGGACTAAACATATTGAAATAAGATATCATTTCATTAGAGACCATGTTCAAAAGGGTAATTGTGTCCTTGAATTTGTAGAAACCACTAAGCAACTAGCTGACATTTTTACTAAACCCCTAGCAAAAGAAACATTTTTCTATATAAGAAATGAACTTGGTATATTGGATCAATCATGCATAAATTTACTATTTGCTGCATAATCCTAAAACTAATGCATAACTTGCATTTTTCTGCATAATCATGCCACATTGTTGGATAATCTCTGAATTTTTCATCTTATTTGAATCCAATACTGACTTGAGCGTCGGAGATTTCCCCTAAGTTGTTTTGCAGGTGCTCCCTCATGCCCAAGACTCCCAACTAACTCAACAACCTCATAATTTCACCAAAAATAGTGTAATTCTTGGTAAAAAATAGTAATTTTGAACAATTATGTGATTTGAATCATAATATGATTAGATTATATGTTGACATGATGATTTGAATTGATCTAAGATGCTTTGGAACTGATTTGAATGGTTGAAAATTGATTCTATGCTGATTGGAATGCAAAATCTGAGTTTAAGTGTGCTGGTAATCGATTACAATGCCTTTGTAATCGATTACACAGGTTTTGTCAAGCATGTAATCGATTACACAACTTTTGTAATCGATTACAATCAACTCAGAACTCAGGTAATTAATTACATCAACTATGTAATCGATTACAAGGTTCCCCAGAAGCGTGGTAATCGACTACACCAAAAATGTAATCGATTACATATCAACCAGAATGCATGTAATCGATTACAAACCGAATGTAATCGATTACACAAGGTTTTTTAAAAGGTTTCTGACACGCGCAGAGCTCATTTCTCAGAAACTTTTCACCTCCTTCGTCTTCCTCCTCTACTTCCACGCAACCCAAACCTCCCAATCTCACATTTCTCACTCAAACCTCCCTCAAAATCCTTCATTTCACCTCTCTCAAACTCGAAAACTTCTCTCCACACAGCCCATCTCTCCAGTCTCATCACATCCATCTCTCAAATCTCCCCATCACCTCTCACGAACCCCATCCCCACTTCTCTGACCTAATTTCATCCCTCTCTCTCTCCTTGTTACCAAGTGGCTTCCAGTACTCAAGAGGGGGGTGAATTGAGTATAAAACTTTTTCGCAAAAACTCTTTTTAAATAAGATAAATATTAAAAGCTTAATAAATAAATGCACAGAAGGAACAAGAAGAAGAAAAGAAACAATAAAGAGCAGTGAAAAATAAATGTGCAGCAAATTAAATTGCATAAAATAAAGAGATTAGGGAAAAGAGAAGCAGACACAGTATTTATCTTGGTTCGACCACTAACCCACTTGTGGTCTACGTCCAGTCCTCGAAAGTCGAGATTTTTCACTAAGTATACAAGCTTCAATAGGTGCTTGCTACCGTTACAAAATAGAGCACTTTTCACACACAGGGACACTCTACCCTTGTGCTAAATTTTCAGCCTACAGGGATACCTCACTCTTATACAAACCTTGAGGGATACCTCACCCTCGATACAGAATATCAGAATATAGATGAAGAGAAACTCTCACTCAGAGTAAGTAATACAAATTGAAGTGCTAAAGGAGCTCTCACAGAAATATCTCAAAGTTTTTAATCAAAAAAAGCGTAGAAAATAGTTTTCACAAAACAGAGTAATCAGAAAATAATTCAGAGTTATGGACCAAGAAATTCATGACCCAAGCTTGCTATTTATAGGGAAAAACATGGAGACAGCTGTTTAGGTATAATTAATAGCATTTAAAACAAATTTAAAAGCTGTCTGTTTCCATATACGTAAACAAAAGCCTCGTGTTTATTCAAATAGAGCAAAAGCTTATTCGAATAACACTGTTTCTGAAACCAAATTAAGAACTCATCTGAAATGGGTTATTCGAATAACCAATATGTTATTCGAATAACTCTGTTAAAACCAGAGTTTAAAAACCGAAGGGTTATTCGAATAACAGGTTATCTATTCGAATAACGTGGTTTAAAAGAAGTTCAGATAGAATAGATTTATTCGAATAACGTATGAGTTATTCGAATAACTCACTTAAAGCATAGTTCTGAAAAACCTCATTTATTCGGATAAAAGGCCATGCTATTCGAATAAGAGCTTTAAACACAGAATCTCGTAAAAGGATTTATTCGAATAGACTAGGTTCTATTCGAATAACTTAGTTCAGAAAACGTTTTGAAAACTAAGTTTAAAAACAAGCTTGATCTTTTCTTTAAAAAACAAAGAGATATCAATGTGAGCTCCGTACAATAGATCCTAAGTCTTAATGCTAATCAAATATAAACTTGGACTTGGTCTATTTATCATCTTCATTTATTCTTCAGGTTTGTTATCATCAAAATAAGTCTTCAAAAGTATGCATTCAAACACATTCTCTCCCTTTTTGATGATGACAAACTATCAATGAGACTATCAATGAGAAAAGCGTTAGTGCATATAATTGGAATTCACAAAAAGGTATAAAAGCTTACTCCCCCTCTTTAATTATAAGAGGTAATGTATATCAGATATGTACTGCTCCCCCTTTCAATTTGAATCCAATCTCATTTTAAATTTACCTGTCTTTTCTCAATTAAAGTCAAATGATCAAATATTTCTCCCATTTTTGTCATAAGCAAAAAGGAGGGGTAAGTCCCATAAACATATATAAGAATGTATAAAAGGAAATGTACTCATAGCAATAAATCAATAGGAAATTTTATTTATGCATTAATAACAAAGAGAGTCAATTACACAAGCCAGAAAGAAAAAAAATAACATGAAGCCAAAAAAAAAAATAGATAGCCTAAGAACTAAAGTTCCTAGAAGTAAGCATCTAGAGGTGGTGGTGAAGAAGCTGGTGCAGGAGCAGGTGAAGCAAATCGAAGAGCAGCAACTTCACGTTCAACGCCTTCTATTCTATCAAACAGAATAGAGAAGGTATGTTACATGTAAGCTCGATTATCTTGCAAGATGGCCATGATCTGTTCTAGGGTGACCGGAGCAGGAGTAGCAGCAGGTGCATCAGCAAGAGTAGCAGGGGCAACAGTAGGGGCATCAGCAGGGTCAAGCTCATCCTCAGCGACCTCATCTGGGTACACCCAACCTTCATCGGTTTGGATCATCTTCATCTTCCGTAAGGTGTGAGCTCCAAAGACGTTGTGGTGAGTCAGAGCAATGGTCCGCTCAGTCTCCAAGACTTGAGGATATTTGCTCAGCAAGGTAGTGACAAGAATGCCATAAGGCAAGTCAGATTTCTCTTTGCCCTTGGCCCTCATCATGTGCCTCATGATGAACACAGGCCAGTTAACCTGATGGCCATTCTTCAGAAACCACAGCATGAAGACATCTTCCTCGCCGAGGTAGGTGTAATTGCCACCACGAGGAGCTAGGATGTGGGCATAGGCGTAATGCAGAAGCCTATCTTGGCTCTTCAGCATTCCATCCTTGAGACCCTTATCAGGCAGGGCCAGACCGGGCTTCAGCAGGTCTTCAACTTCCTGAAGCTTGTTGAACTCTTCGAGAAACGGAGTGTCATCATCTTCAACAAAGGCGCTAGAGAACTGCAGCCCGAACAAAGTCAGCCAGTCCAGCGGTGTGATCACAATGTTCTGATCACATACCTCAGAGAGGAGATTCTAGCCATCGAAAGCCAGATTGCAGAAGAACATCTTCACCAAAGCTGGATAGATGGTGGCCCGGTGAGAGTAAAGCTGAAGAACTCCCTAGTTTTGTAGTAGAGTCAGGAAGTCGAAGCTGTGATGCTACTGGAAGAAAGAGAGATCCAGGTACTTAGGTTGAACCAAGTTTCGCTCCCAGAAGTGTGAGATGAAGCGTGCACGATGCTCTTCGTTGGAGGAGAGCCTTCTCAGATCAAGAGGGTTGGTGCCTGGAGTATTCTTTGTGTGAGGACGCTTGCTGGAGGAGGAGGCCATGGAGGAAGGTGAGAGAGAGTGAAAACACAGGGTTGAGCAAGATGGCAGGAGCTAAGGAGACGTGAAGAGCAGAGAAGATGGAGGGTGAAAACGTTTTGGGTGCACAGGGGGTTATTTAAAGGAAACCCGTGTTTATTCGAATAAACTGAGGTTTATTCAAATAAACCTTGCTGGAAAGCTGAACAGACAGGCGCGCATGAAACTGAAAAGGTGTGGCTACTAGGGTTTATTCGAATAGGAAGGGTTCTATTCGAATAAAATAACTGGGAAAGCCAAGCGTTTTGGCTAGCTGACAGGGTTTATTCGAATAACTATGGAAGTTATTCGAATAGACTGAGGCCAATCAGTCAACACTGATAGAAACAAGTTCAGGTTATTCGAATAACCTGGGTCTATTCGAATAGACAGAGATCAAGACCGTAACTCGAAAAGCGGGACTCTGTTTATTCGAATAAAGAGGACTTATTCGAATAAGCGAGAGGCGAAAAAGAAACACTGATAAACGAAGGCTTCTGGTTATTCGAATAAGGAGGGTGTTATTCGAATAAACAGAGAAGAAAAACACATAGGATATAATAGAGGAATCAGTTTATTCGAATAAACTGAGTTCTTATTCGAATAAGGCTGATGTTCAACACATATTTTAACAAGCAGTAAAGGAGCTTATTCGAATAAAGCCTTTGCTTATTCGAATAAAACTAACACAGAAGCATAGTAAAGACATACATTTATGAAATAGAAAGCATATATTCATGTGATAATATTCAGCAATAAAACATGCAAACTTAAATATTGGATTGATCAATTATGCCTAATTCTCCTCGAATATAAAAGAAAGCTTCTTTTGCTAAGGGTTTAGTAAAGATATCTACAAGTTGCTTAGATGTTTCAACAAACTCAAGAATGTAATCCCCTTTTTGTACATGATCTCTGATAAAGTGATGTCTTATCTCTATATGCTTTGTTTTGGAATGCAGTATGAGATTCTTAGAGATATTTATTGCACTAGTGTTATCACATCTTATCGGGATGTGATCAAGCTGAAGACCGTAGTCTAAGAGTTGTTGCTTCATCCATAGGATTTGAGCACAGCAACTCCCGGCTGCAACATATTCAGCCTCGGCGGTAGACAAAGCCACACTATTTTTTTTCTTGCTATGTCAAGAAACTAAAGAACTACCAAGCAAGTGGCATGCCCCACTAGTACTTTTTCTGTCCAATTTGCACCCAGCAAAATCAGAGTTAGAATAGCCTATTAGGCTACAAGAGGCACCATTAGGGTACCACAAGCCCATTTGTGAAGTGCCTACTAGGTATTTCATTATACGTTTAACAGCACTTAAATGAGATTCCTTAGGATTTGCTTGATATCTAGCACACATGCATACACTAAACATTATATCTGGCCTACTAGCAGTAAGATAAAAGAGAGATCCAATCATACCTCTATATTTTGTTATTTCTACTGATTTACCTCCTTCATCTTTGTCTAAGTAGCAAGAAGTGCCCATGGAGTGGCCATGTGTTTAGCGTTTTCCATTTCGAATCTCTTGAGCAATTCTTTGCAGTATTTGGTTTGACTTATGAAAGTCCCTTCGTCCGTTTGTTTGATTTGAAGTCCAAGGAAGAAATTCAATTCTCCCATCATTGACATTTCAAATTCATTCTGCATTGACTTAGCAAATTCTTTGCAAAAGGATTCATTAGTTGTACCAAATATAATATCATCCACATATACTTGCACAAGAAGAATGTCATGTTTTTTATTTTTACTAAAAAGGGTAGTGTCGACTTTTCCTCTTGAAAAACCATTTTCCAAAAGAAACTTACTCAACCTTTCATACCATGCTCTAGGAGCTTGCTTTAAACCATATAAAGCATTTTTAAGTTTAAAAACATGGTTGAGCAGTTCATGATTTTCAAAACCTGGAGGTTGTTCAACATATACCTCCTATTGAATAAAACCATTTAGAAAAGCACTATTGACATCCATTTGATATAATTTGAAATCTGTGATGCAAGCATAAGCAAGTAACATTCTAATAGCTTCTAATCTAGCTATAAGTGCATAGGTTTCTTCATAATTTATTCCTTCTTCTTGATTATACCCTTTAGCAACCAATCTAGCTTTGTTTCTAGTTATTAACCCATTTTCGTCAAGTTTGTTTCTAAAAACCCATTTAGTTCCAATTATGGGGTGATTATTAGGTCTAGTAACTAATTCCCAAACTTGATTCCTTTCAAACTGATTTAATTCCTCATGCATAGCTAAGATCCAATGTTCATTATCAAAAGCTTCAATTAAATCCTTGGGTTCAATTTGAGAAACAAAAGCTAAGTGATTACAAGTATTTCTAAGGGAGTTACGAGTACTTACACCTTTAGATATATCACCGATAATTTGATCAAGGCAGTGATATTTTGAAGTTTGCCACTCTTTGGGGAGTTCCAAAGCTTGCAAATCTTCTTGTCTTTGCTTATCCTTTTGCTCCTTGATTTCTTTTTCTTTATTATCCAAATGTGTTTTCGCCAAGACTTTTGCTACATCATCAATAACAAGATCCTTTCTCGATCCATTTGGGTCAGTTTCATCAAATGCAACATGTATAGATTCTTCAATAGTCATAGTTCTTTTATTGTAAATATGAAAAGCTTTACTATGATTTGAATAGCCAAGAAATATGCCTTCATCAGACTTAGCATTAAACTTGCCTAAATTATCTTTTTCATTGTTTAAAACAAAACATTTGCAACCAAAAACATGAAAGTGTGAGACATTTGGCTTTCTTCCCTTATACAACTCATATGGGGTTTTCTTTAAAATACGCCTTATAAGGGCCTGGTTCATTACATAACAAGCTGTACTTACAGCATCCGCCCAAAAGTATTTAGGAAGAGCAGCTTTATTAAGCATAGTTCTCGTCATTTCTTCTAAAGAATGGTTTTTTCTTTCTACAACTCCGTTTTGTTGCGGAGTTCTAGGGGCAGAGAAATTATGATTAATGCCATGTTCATCACAGTAATTTTCAAAAACATTATTTTTAAATTCGCCACCGTGATCACTTCTTATAGAAGAGATTTGAAAACCTTTTTCATTTTGAATAACTTTGGCAAGTCTTTTAAAAGTTAGAAATGCATCATTTTTATTTGCAAGAAATAAAGTCCATGTAAACCTAGAAAAATCATCCACAATCACTAAAGCATAGTAATTCCCACCAAAACTCATAGTTCTAGAAGGTCCAAACAAATCCATGTGCAAAAGTTGTAAAGGTCTAGTAGTTGAAACTATATTTTTTACTTTAAAAGAGACATTTATTTGTTTACCCTTTTGACATGCATCACATAATTTATCTTTTATAAAATTAAGCTTGGGTAGTCCAATTACTAGCTCTTTAGAGACCAACTTCTTTAAGTGGTCCATGTGAATGTGTGCAATTCTCCTATGCCATAGCCATGAATCATCATTCTTACTTAAAAGGCATTTCGCATCATTTGAAGATATATCATCAAGACTAATCATATAGATGTTGTTTACTCTATGACTAATGAATTTAACGTGCTTGTCATTTTTATCTTCAATTATGCAATAGTTTGAATCAAATATAATTTTATTTCCTTTATCACATAATTGGCTAATACTAAGCAAGTTATGTTTCAAGCCTTCAACAAGCAGCACATTTTCAATAGAGGAGTTAGGGTTCTTATCGACTTTGCCGATTCCAAGAATTTTAGCCTTGTTGTTATCACCATACGTGACGTGTCCATGATTCTTGGGAATAAGCATGGTAAATTTTGAATCGTCCCCGATCATGTGCTTGGAACAGCCACTATCAAGATACCAATTTGAACTCATGGCTTTCAAGCACACCTACAACACAAGTTTAGTTTTTAACTTTTGGTACCCAAACTTTCTTGGGTCCTTGTGTGTCAGTTTTGAGTATAGTACCCTTGGGAACCCAAACCATTTTTGTTCCAATTTTTGTATTTATGTTTTTCCTTGCATTACATGTTGAAGCACTATGTCCTTTTCTTCCACAATAAAAACATTTAATAAAAGGGCTACTTGAAATACTAGAATGCACAAAGAAGTTTTTATAAAGTTTCTGTTGATTTTTCGGGTTATAACCTATCCCGGCTTTTTGAAAAACCACTATTTGTCTTCCTAACAAAATATTTAAGTTATCCCTTCCAAAGGTGAATTTAGAAAGAGTGTTCTTTAGGTCTTCGATTTCTTTTTCAAGTATATGACATGAAGAACAAGACGAAGAAGTAGAAGCATGTGGAGAATGATTTGTGCATGCATCAATGATTCCTAGAGTTTCATTTTCAATTTTCAATTCTTCTATTTCTTTATTTAAGACAAGAATTTGATTTTCTAAAGAAAAAATTGTTTTCTTAGAAGAAGAAATAATTTTTGTCAATTTTAACGATTCTTCATGTAATTCTTCAAAAGCATCTTGTAACTCATCATAAGAAGGTAATAGAGTAGTATTAGAACTTACCTCATTTTCGCTTTCTTCTTCTTCTCCTTTTGCCATGAGACATAATTGAGTTTCCTCGCTATCTGAGCTGTCAGTTGAATCCATGTCGTTCTCATCCCACGCTATGTAGGCTTTTCTTCCTTTTCTTTCCTTGAAAGGCTTCTTTTCAAATTTTTCCTTCTTCTTTTGGTAAACTGGGAACTCCATTTTCATGTGACCAGGTTTGCCACATTCATAGCAAGTTGGAGTCGATGAAGCTCTTTCACCTTTGAAATGTGTCTTTTTCGAAGGGAATGGAGGTCTTCTTTGCGTTCCCTTTTTCCTGAGAAATTTACCAAACCTTTTAACCAACAAACTCAGATTTTCTTCACTTACCTTGATGTTCTCTGAACTTTCTTCATTTTCTTCATCATCATTGTCGAATGTTAATGAAGTGGCTTTGAGCGCTATCCCCTTTTTCTTTTTATCGTTCTCTTCGCTTTGACTTAATCGCTCGGCCCAATTCGTGCTCATGAAGTTTTCCAAAGAGGGTAGCTAAAGTCATTGTGGACAAATCCTTTGATTCGATATTCTTTGTCACTTTGGGTTGCCAAATCTGCTAAGACATCTTAAAACTTTGTTAATGAAATCTTCGTTAGAAAAACTTTTGCCTAAAGGTGCAAGATGATTAACTATGTGGGTGAACCTCTTTGCATTTCTGAATGCTTTCTTCTTGGTTCATTCTGAATAGTTCATATTCACGAGTTAGAGAATTGATTCTCGACCTCTTAACTTCACTAGTACCCTCATGGGTAACTTGCAAAGTGTCCCACATTTCTTTAGCGCTTTACAATTTGAAATTCTAAAAACTCATCATATCCCAAAGCAAAGTAGTAATAATATTTTTGGCTTTTAAATTAAATTGAACTTTTCTTTTGTCTTCATCGACCATTTATTTCGTGGTGTTTCGGTCCTTACGCCATCGATCTCATGTGTGGGTATAAAAGCGCCATTTTTGACAAAGATCCCAAACATCTAGATCAATAGCTTCGATGAAGATTTTCATTCTTTCCTTCCAATATGCGTAACCATCCCCATTGAAAAAGGGTGGCGGTTTATGGAGGATCCTTCGAAAAACCATTTGAAGAAGCCATGTTCTCTTGAAGTCGCTAAGCTCTTTATACAAGAGTCTAGCTCGATACCACTTGTTACCAAGTGGCTTCCAAGACTAAGAGGGGGGTGAATTGAGTATAAAACTTTTTCGCAAAAACTCTTTTTAAATAAGACAAACATTAAAAGCTTAATAAATAAATGCATGTAAGGAACAAGAAGAAGAAAAGAAACAATAAAGAGCAGTTGAAAAATAAATGTGCGAAAGAATTAAATTGCATAAAAAAAAGAGATCGGGGAAAAGAGAAGCAGCACAATATTTATCTGGTTCGACCACTAACCCACTTGTGGTCTACGTCCAGTCCTCGAAAGCCGAGATTTTTCACTAAGTATACAAGCTTCAATAGGTGCTTGCTACCGTTATAAAATAGAGCACTTTTCACACACAGAGACACTCTACCCTTGTGCTAAAGTCTCAGCCTGCAGGGATACCTCACCCTTATACAAACCTTGAGGGATACCTCACCCTCGATACAGAATATCAGAATATAGATGAAGAGAAACTCTCACTCAGAGTAAGTAATACAAATTGAAGTGCTAAAGGAGCTCTCACAGAAATATCTCAAAGTTTTTAATCAAAAAGAGCGTAGAAAATAATTTTCACAAAACAGAGTAATCAGAAAATAATTTAGAGTTATGGGCCAAGAAATTCGTGACCCAAGCTTGCTATTTATAGGGAAAAACACGGAGACAGCCGTTTAGGTATAATTAATAGCATTTAAAAAAAATTTGAAAGCTGTCTGTATCCATATACGTAAACAAAAGCTTCGTGTTTATTCAAATAGAGCAAAAGCTTATTCGAATAACACTGTTTCTGAAACCAAATTAAGAACTCATCTGAAATGGGTTATTCGAATAACTAATATGTTATTCAAATAACTCTGTTAAAACCAGAGTTTAAAAATCGAAGGGTTATTCGAATAACAGCTTATCTATTTGAATAACGTGGTTTAAAAGAAGTTCAGACATAATAGATTTATTCGAATAACGTATGAGTTATTCAAATAACTCACTTAAAGCACAGTTCTAAAAAACCTCATTTATTCAGATAAAAGGCCATGCTATTCAAATAAGAGCTTTAAACACAGAATCTCGTAAAAGGATTTATTCAAATAGACTAGGTTCTATTCGAATAACTTAGTTCAGAAAACGTTTTGAAAACTAAGTTTAAAAACAAGCTTTATCTTTTCTTTCAAAAACAAAGAGATATCAATGTGAGCTCCGTACAATAGATCCTAAGTCTTAATACTAATCAAATATAAACTTGGACTTAGTCTATTTATCATCTTCATTTATTCTTCATGTTTGTTATCATCAAAACAAGTCTTCAAAAGTATGCATTCAAACACACTCCTCACTCATCTCCAAATATTTTCCACTCATCCCACTCTCCTCTTACTCATCACATGGCTGAATCCTCTCATCGCTCAAAGCGCCCAAGAACAGGGGCTGCTATTGGAGGGTCCTCTGGTGGAGCTTCACGCAACATCTCTGGCCTGGACCTCACGTGCCACTTCTCCATAGTGAAGAGAGCTGAGTTGTTCCAGAAGAACTTTCAACTGCGCAAGATCATTTCTCCCAGGTATCTTCCCATCACCTTCTGTGAGAGTGAACCTCTGGAGAGCTTTAGAACCATTGAGAATTTAGGTTTGCTGGGTTTCCTGAGTATAGAGAAGGCTATCTACCCAAACCTAGTAAGAGTCTTTTATGCAAATCTAAAATTTGAAGATAATTGCCTAATATCTGAAGTGAAAAAAATAATAAATAAGGATCACTATGGCTGAGTGGTATAGGCTAACGAAGCTCACTCCTGATGGAGCAAACTTTTGTGGGAATGCCAATATCTGGGGTCAAGAGTTTGAGCATAAGGCTGCTCTCCTCTCACTGATTAGGACTGGTTACTACCCCCCAGTGATCCCAAAAGGAGAATCATGGCCACTGGCCTAACTATGGAGAACAGGGTTCTCCACTACCTTTTGGTCAGAGGGTTGATTCCCAGGGGAGGGAATTACTCCCAGGTTCTCAAGGATGATGCAGTGTCCTTATGGGCAATGACCACAGGGTGGCCAATAAATTGGGGTTACTACATTATAGAGCATATGTTGGATGGAAAGAAAAAGAAGAACTCTGCTCTCCCATTTGCTATATTGGTAACAACCATCCTAGAGCACTGTCGCATTTCCCTGGCTGAGGAGTCCAAGGACACCAGCTCGAAAGGACCACAATCCATTAGCTTGCATACTTTGAAGAAGCTCCAGCTCTACAAAGTGGATGATAGGTGGCATTACATTGCTCATGGCACTTTTGGTCATATCCATCATGATCCAGATAGTGATGATGATGAAGAGGCTCAGCATCCTGCCCCTGCTCCTGCTCTTGCTCTTGCTCTAGCTACACTTGACCTTCTACTCCAAGAGATGCGAAACCTGAGCGCTACTATAGACACACACATGGATCACATAGAGCAAAAGATAGATCACCTTAAGCTGAGGATGGATTACTCAGATCAGGAGCTTGCCTCCATTCGATCCCTCCTGGGTGGACCTCCTATTCCTCCGAGTGCTGCAGCTACACCTCCCACATCCTCTGCCTTTCCAGTTCCTCTGTCCTTTGCTAGTCTATCTGGCATCCCTGCTGATAATGAGGAGCTTCTAGACTCTGAGGACGATCTTGAGCCCGACGATGATAACGTTGATCTAAGAGACATTGTATTTTTGTTTTGTTTTGGCAGATCTAGACATTTCTCAGGATTTTTTTATTATTGGTTAAAGATGTTATCAAGGTTCTATTGAAATTCCATTTTTTATAAACTATTTTTCATTAAAGAAAGCCGTTGGATGACAAATGCCGATACTGATAGTGATCATGGCTCATTGCCCTAATGTTTCTAATGACTACATTGTATTTTTGTTTTGTTTTGGCTCAGTTATGTAACATTGGTATACATTTCTGGTGTTTTTGGTTATTGGTTATACTGGTTGTGATAAGTTACTTTGTACATGCTGATTAATGATATATGAACTTGTTTTAGCTTTGCTTCTATTCTTTGAATGTTTGGCTTTTTGAAAAATTGATTGGACTGATTAGTTCGACCACTAACCCACTTGTCTCAAATGGATCTACGTCAAAATAAATGGGAAGTCCTAAACATTTTCCAAGAAACTTGAGATTTTTCACCAAGTATACAAGCTTCAATAGGTGCTTGCTACCGTTGCAAAATAGAGCACTTTTCACACACAGGGACACTCTACCCTTGTGCTAAAGTCTCAGCCTGCAGGGATACCTCACCCTTATACAAACCGTGAGGGATACCTCACCCTCGATACAGAAAATCAGAAAATAGATGAATAGAAACTCTCACTCGGAGCAAATTATACAAATTGAAGTGCTATAGAGCTCTCTAAGAATATCTCAGAATTTTACCAAAAGAACACAGAGAGAAAGAGAGAATTATGTAAACAGCGTTTTAGCACAGCCAAAAATAATTTCAAGGATTCGTATGTTTCAGACGTGAGGTAAGGTCTCTATTTATAGAGCCTTTGATTAGAAAATAACGTTGAACGAATTAATTATCATAATAAATGCAAATCCATTTACGTATCAATTCAAAATTTAAAAGCAGAAATTCGTGGGTTATTCGAATACCTTATTGTGGTATTCGAATACCACTGATATCATTATATAAAAAATAGTTTAAACTTGGGTTATTCGAATACCATTATGAGGTATTCGAATATCTTTGATATCAGTATATAAAAACAGATCAAGCCTAATAGACGTTATTCAAATACCATTTCATCAAGGTTATCAAAACATTGTTACCGCTTGAATCCATGTCATTATCATAGGTATTTGAATGCCACTGCTTGAAACACGTTTCTGAAGGCATTTTTAAAAAGGTTGTATTCGAATACCTTTAATGGTATTCAAATACCTCTGTTCAAATTATGAAAAACGCTTCTAGGAGCCAGATTATGTAGGTTTAGAAAAAACCACAAACTTTTTGATTATCAAAGCCTCATTAAAACTTTAATTTAAATTATAGAAAACGTGTTCTTAGATCTTTTTGAGTTAAACACTAAGATATCCTATGAGAGCTCTGTACAAGAGAGATCCTAAGTCCTAAAGCTAAACTTGAAGAACTTGGACTTGATCTTCTCATCATCTCCATATTTGTTATCATCAAAACTCATCATCAATGTTGCATGGTAATCACAGTCTCTCCCTTTTTGATGATGACAAACTATCATTGATAAAAGCATTAGTTCATATAAAATGGAATTCAAAGAGATGGGAGACTTACTCTCAGAGATAATAAAACAAGCATATTCTCCCCCTTTCTTTTGGAATCCAAGAGCCAGTATTAATCCAATTTTAACCTGTCTTTTCTCAGATGAGATTGATTATTTTTCTCCCCCTTTTGACATGATAAAAAAGAATGCATTCTTTCAATAAAGCACAGTGATAAATATGTATGAGATAAACAAAAAAGTGATTGTAATTGATAATAGATTAATGAAAATACTCATTGTATTAAATGAAAGTGGCCAAGTGCATATACAATTGTAATTTAAAAAAGGCAGTTAATACAATAAACAGCTAAAAAACAAAACATAAGCAATTGATCCTAAGACTAAGCAAGCTCTAGAAGTAGGCATCGTTATTTTAAATTATATTTTAATTGGTGGTGGAGGAGGAGAGAGCGGTGGTCGTTGCTAGTCGCCAGAACTCGAAGGGGCACTGTTCACGCTCAACACCGCCGATTCTGTCAAAAGAATAGTGAAGGTGTTCTCCATGTAGGTTTACGTTATCAAGAGTAGCCAGGATTTGCTTAATCGTGACGTGAGCGCATGGGAGCAGGAGCAGGGATATCAGCAGCAGCAGCAGAAGGAGCATCAGGAACGCCTTGAGGGTCGTCCTCATCATCATCAACTTCCACTGGGAACACCCAGCCTTCATCAGTCCTGATCATCTTCATTTTGTTAAGGGTAAAGGACCCAAAAACATGATGATGGGTTAGCGGGGTCGCTCGCTCGGTTTCCAGAATATGTGGATACTTGCCTAAGAAGGCAGTAACGATCACGCCGTAGGGAAGTTCACACCGTTCTTTACTTCTTGCCCTCATCATGTGCTTCATAATGAAGACGGGCTAGTTAATCTGATGGCCTTACTTTAGAATCCATAGCATGAACACGTCATCTTCACTTATTTAGGCGTAGTTCCCACCTCTAGGAGCGAGGATGTGGGCATAAGCATAGTGGAGGAGCCTGTCCTGGCTCTTCATCATGCCCCCTTTGACTCCCTTTTGAGTCGAAGGTAAAGCCAACCCAAGGTGAAGAACATCTTCAATTGCTCTGTTCTTGTCGAAGAGCTAGAGGAGTGAATCTTTTTTAGCAAAGCGGCTAGTTGACTGCAAGCCAAACATCTGAACCCAATCGCTTGGTGTGATCATAATGTTTTGATCGCAGACACTGGAGTGTAGCTCCTGACCTTCAATCTTCAGGTTGTAATAGAACATCTTGACCAGGTCGGGATACAGAGCTGCAGAGAAAGAGTAGAAGCGAAGTACGCCTTGGTGATTTAGCCGGTTCAGAAAGTCAAAACCACCTTCTCTTTCGAAGAACCCCAAGTCGAGGTACTTCGGTGCACCAGGTTGCGCTCTCGAAAGTGTGTGACGAAGCGCCCAAGCTGTTGCTCATTGGAGGAAAGCCTTCGAAGGTCCAGCGGGTTGTTGCATGGAGCCATTTTTGTACAAGGACGCTTAGAGCGAGAGGAAGAGGAGGCCATTGATGGAAAACAAAGGAGGAGGTGGGAGCGAGGATGCGGGCAAAAGAGAGATGAGGGTGGAGATCATGAGAGAGAGGAGGTTTTAGGAGGATGGAAAACGAAGAGGTTTTGAAAAAAGATAGAAAAAGAAGGTGTATTCGGATACGCAGTAGGGAGGGGTTATTTTAAAGAAAACCTAGATGTATTCGAATACCGGGAGGAGGTATTCGAATACAAGCATTTGGAAAAGCTTAAGGGCGCATCCTTCGGATTAGAGGGTATTCGAATACCATACTGTATTCGAATAGATTACTGAGATTAGGCATTTGGCCGAAAAAACGATGGTATTCGAATGCTTTTAATGGTATTCGAATACTCACAAAGTATTCGAATACTCCAGAGAGAAACTGATGGTATTCGAATATTCTAGAGACAGAAGAGAAAGCCAGAGGAGTAAGTATTCAAATACTTCATAATGGTATTCGAATACTCCAGAGAAGCTGAGTGAAAACTGAAAAAGATCAGCCTCAGGGTATTCGAATGACCTTAATGGTATTCGAATGCCTTAACAAAAAAAACACAAGTTTTCTCGTATAGCAGCAAGGGTATTCGAATACCATATGGAGGTATTCGAATAACTAAACAAGAAAAACATATATATATATGTCCAGAAAAAGCATTTTTGAGAGAAAAAAAAAAAACATACCTTTTGATGAAGTACCAGCAAAAAAGATTTCGGGATAACTCTGACGCTCAAGTCAGTAATAATTCAAGAAGGAAAAAAAATTTAAGCAAATAACAAGCATTTATATGTTGGATTGATCAATTATGCCTAATTCTCCTCTTATATAAAAGAATACTTCTTTTGTTAGGGGTTTAGTGAAGATATCTGCAAGTTGCTTAGATGTTTCAACAAATTCAAGAATGCAATCTCCTTTTTGTACGTGATCTCTGATAAAGTGATGTCTTATCTCTATATGCTTTGTTCTGGAATGCAGAATGGGATTCTTAGAGATATTTATTGCACTAGTGTTATCACATCTTATCGGGATATGATCAAGTCAAGATCGTAGTCTAAAAGTTATTGCTTCATCCATAGGATTTGAGCACAACAATTACCACCGCAACATATTCATTTCAAGCGGTGGATGAGAGCCACACTATTTTGTTTCTTACTATGCCAAGAAACTAAAGAACTACCAAGCAAGTGACATATCCCACTAGTACTTTTTCTATCCAATTTGCACCCAGCAAAATCAGAGTCAGAATAGCCTATTAGGCTATATGAGGCACCCTTAGGGTACCA
Organism: Ormosia semicastrata; assembly: GCA_029884595.1. Lineage (NCBI taxonomy): Eukaryota > Viridiplantae > Streptophyta > Magnoliopsida > Fabales > Fabaceae > Ormosia > Ormosia semicastrata. Next base: position 7,899,269 of record JAQQTO010000040.1, read on the forward strand.
CAAGCCCATTTGTGAAGTGCCTACAAGGTATTTCATTATTCGTTTGACAGCACTTAAATGAGATTCCTTAGGGTTTGCCTGATATCTAGCACACATGCATACACTAAACATAATGTCTGGCCTACTAGCAGTAAGATAAAGAAGAGATCCAATCATACCTCTATATTTCATTATTTCTACTGATTTACCTCCTTCATCTTTGTCTAAGTAGCAAGAAGTGCCCATCGGAGTGGCCATGTGTTAAGCGTTTTCCATTTCGAATCTCTTGAGCAATTCCTTGCAGTATTTGGTTTGACTTATGAATGTCCCTTCATTTGTTTGTTTGATTTGAAGTCTGAGAAAGAAATTTAATTCTCCCATCATTGACATTTCAAATTCATTCTGCATTGACTTAGCAAATTCTTTGCACAGGGATTCATTAGTAGCACCAAAGATAATATCATCCACATATACTTACACAAGAAGAATGTTATGCTTTTTATTTTTAATAAAAAGAGTAGTATCGACTTTTCCTCTTGAAAAATCATTTTCTAAAAGGAACTTATTCAACCTTTCATACCAAGCTCTAGGAGCTTGCTTTAAACCGTATAAAGCCTTTTTAAGTTTAAAAACATGGTTGGGTAGTTCATGATTTTCAAAACCTGGAGGTTGTTCAACGTATACCTCCTCTTGAATAAAATCATTTAGAAAAGCACTTTTGACATCCATTTGATATAATTTGAAATCCATGATGCAAGCATAAGCAAGTAACATTCCAATAGCTTCTAATCTAGCTACAGGTGCATAGGTTTCCTCATAATCTATTCCTTCTTCTTGATTATATCCTTTAGCAACCAATCTAGCTTTGTTTCTAGTTATTAACCCATTTTCATCAAGTTTGTTTCTAAAAACCCATTTAGTTCTAATTATAGGGTGATTATTAGGTCTAGCAACTAATTCCCAAACTTGATTTCTTTCAAATTGATTTAATTCCTCATGCATAGCTAAGATCCAGTGTTCATCATCAAAAGCTTCAATTAAATCCTTAGGTTCAATTTGAGAAACAAACGCTAAGTGATTACAAGTATTTCTAATAGAGTTACGAGTACTTACACCTTTAGATACATCACCGATAATCTGATCAAGGGAGTGATATTTTGAAGTTCGCCATTCTTTGGAAAGTTCCAAAGCTTGTGAATCTTCTTGTCTTTGTTTATCCTCTTGCTCCTTGATTTCTTTGTATTTATTATCCAAATGTGTTTCCGCCAAGATTTCTGCAACATCATCAACAACAAGATCCTTTCTCGATCCATTTGGGTCAGTTTCATCAAATGCAACATGTATAGATTCTTCAATAGTCATAATTCTTTTATTATATATACGAAAAGCCTTACTATGATTTGAATAACCAAGAAATATACCTTCATCAGACTTAGCATCAAACTTGCCTAAGTTATCTTTTCCATTATTTAAAACAACATATTTGCATCCAAAAACATGAAAATGTGAGACATTTGACTTTCTTCCCTTATACAACTCATATGGGGTTTTCTTTAAAATAGGCCTTATAAGGGCCCTGTTCATTACATAACAAGCTGTAGTTACAGCATCCGCCCAAAAGTATTTAGGAAGAGCAGCCTCATTAATCATAGTTCTCGCCATTTCTTCTAAAGAACGATTTTCCCTTTCTACAACTCCGTTTTGTTGCGAAGTTCTAGGGGCAGAGAAATTATGATTAATGCCATGTTCATCACAGTAATTTTCAAAAATATTATTTTCAAATTCGCCACCATGATCACTTCTTATAGAAGAGATTTGAAAACCTTTTTCATTTTGAATAACTTTGGCAAGTCTTTTAAAAGCTAGAAATGCATCATTTTTATTTGCAAGAAATAAAGTCCATGTGAACTTAGAAAAATCATTCACAATCACTAAAGCATAGTAATTTCCACTAAAGCTCATAGTTCTAGAAGGTCCAAACAGATCCATGTGCAAAAGTTGTAAAGGTCTAGTAGTTGAAACTATATTTTTTACTTTAAAAGAGACCTTTATTTGTTTACCCTTTTGACATGCATCACATAACTTGTCTTTTATAAAATTAAGCTTGGGTTGTCCAATTACTGGCTCTTTAGAGACCAACTTCTTTAAGTGATCCATGTGAATGTGTGCAATTCTCCTATGCCATAACCATGAATCATCATTCTTACTTAAAAGGCATTTCGCATCATTTGAAGATATATCATCAAGACTAATCATATAAATGTTGTTTACTCTATGACCAATGAATTTAACATGCTTATTATTTTTATCTTCAATTATGCAACAGTTTGAATCAAATATTACCCTATTTCCTTTATCGTATAATTGGCTAATACTAAGCAAGTTATGTTTCAAACCTTCAACAAACAACACATTTTCAATAGAGGAGTTAGGATTCTTACCGACTTTGCCGATTCCAACAATTTTTCCCTTGTTGTTATCACCATAAGTAACATGTCCATGATTCTTGGGAATAAGCACGGTGAATTTTGAATCATCTCCGGTCATGTGCTTGGAACAGCCGCTATCAAGATACCAATTTGAACTCCTAGCTTTTAAGCACACCTACAACACAAGTTTACTTTTTAACCTTTGGTACCCAAACTTTCTTGGGTCCTTATGTGTCAGTTCTGGGTACAGTACCCTTGGGAACCCAAACCATTTTTGTTCCAACTTTTGTATTTATGTTTTTCCTTGCGTTACATGTTGAAGCACTATGTCCTTTCCTTCCACAGTAAAAATATTTAATAAAAGGACTACTTGAAACACTAGAATGCACAAAGAAATTTTTATGGAGTTTTTGTTGATTTTTCGGGTTATAACCTATCCCAGCTTTTTGAAAAACCACTCTTTATTTTCCTAATAAAATATTTAAGTTATCCCTTCTAAAGGTGAATTTAGAAAGAGTGTTCTTTAAGTCTTCAATTTTTTTTTCAAGCATATGACATGAAGAACAAGATGAAGAAGAAGAAGCATGTGAAAAATGATTTGTGCATGCATCAATGATTCCCAAAGTTTCATTTTCAATTTTCAATTCTTCTATTTCTTTATTTAAAACAAGAATTTGATTTTCTAAAGAAGAAATTATTTTTTTAGAAGAAGAAATAATTTTTGCCAATTTTAAAGATTCTTCATGTAATTCTTCAAAAGCATCTTGTAACTCATCATAAGAAGGTAATAAAGTAGTATTAGAACTTACCTCATTTTCGCTTTCTTCTTCTTCCCCTTTGGCCATGAGACATAGTTGAGCCTATTCACTGTCTGAGCTGTCAGTTGAATCCATGTCGTTTTCATCCGATGCTATATAGGCTTTTCTTCCTTTTCTTTCCTTGAAGGGCTTTTTTTCAAATTTCTCCTTCTTCTTTTGATAAACTGGGCACTCCATTTTCATGTGACCAGGTTTGCCACATTCATAGCAGGTTGGAGTCGATGAAGCTCCTTCGCCTTTGAAATGTGTCTTTTTCGGAGGGAAGGGAGGTCTTCTTTGCGTTCCCTTTTTCCTGAGAAATTTACCAAACTTTTTAACGAGCAAACTTAGATTTTCTTCACTTACCTCGATGTTCTCTGAGCCTTCTTCATTTTCTTCATCATCATTGTCGATTAATGAAGAAGTGGCTTTGATTACTATCCCCTTTTTCTTTTTATCGTTCTCTTCGCTTTGACTTAGTCTGCTCAGTTCGAGTTCGTGCTCATGAAGTTTTCCAAAGAGAGTAGCCAAAGTCATTGTAGACAAATCCCTTGATTCTGATATGGCTGTTACCTTGGGTTGCCAAATCCTGCTAAGACATCTCAAAACCTTATTAATCAAATCTTCATTAGAAAAGCTTTTGCCTAAAGATGCAAAATGATTAACTATGTGGGTGAACCTCTTTTGCATTTCCTGAATGCTTTCTCCTTGGTTCATTCTGAATAATTCATATTCACGAGTTAGAGAATTGATTCTCGACCTCTTAACTTCACTAGTACCCTCATGGGTAACTTGCAAAGTGTCCCATATTTCTTTAACAGTTTTACAATTTGAAATTCTAAAAAACTCATCATATCCCAAAGCAGTAATAATAATATTTTTGGCTTTTAAATTAAATTGAACTTTTCTTTTGTCTTCATCAGACCATTTATTTTGTGGTGTTTTGGTCCTTACACGATCGACCTCATGTGTGGGTATAAAAGCGCCATTTTCGACAGCATCCCATACATCTAGATCAATAGCTTCGATGGAGATTTTCATTCTTTCCTTCCAATATGCATAACCATCCCCATTGAAAAAGGGTGGTCGGTTTATGGAGGATCCTTCTGAAAAATCATTTGAAGAAGTTATATTCTCTTGAAGCTACTAAGCTCTTTATACAAAAGTCTAGCTCTGATACCACTTATTACCAAGTGGCTTCCAGTACTCAAGAGGGGGGGTGAATTGAGTATAAAACTTTTTTGCAAACCCTTTTAAATAAAATATAAATATTAAAACTTAATAAATAAATGCACAGAAGGAATGAGATGAAGAAAAGATCAGCAGAAAATAAATGTGCGATAAAATAAATTGCATAAAATAAAGAGATAAAGAGAAGAAGAGTAGGCACGATATTTATCCTGATTCGACTACTAACCCACTTGTGGTCTACGTCCAGTCCTCGAAAGTCAAGATTTTTCACTAAGTATACAAGTTTCAATAGGTGCTTGCTACCATTACAAAATAGAGCATTTTTCACACACAGGGACACTCTACCCTTATGCTAAAGTCTCAGCCTGCAGGGATACCTCACCCTTATACAAACCTTGAGGGATACCTCACCCTCGATACAGAAAATTAGAAAATAGATGAAGAGAAACTCTCACTCAAAGCAAATTATACAAATTGAAGTGTTATAGAGCTCTCTAAGAATATCTCAGAATTTTACCAAAAGAGCACAGAGAGAAAGAGAGAAGTATGTAAACAGCGTTTTAGCACAGCCAAAAATAATTTCAAGGATTCGTATGTTTCAGACGTGAGGTAAGGTCTCTATTTATAGAGCCTTTGATCAGAAAATAACTTTGAACGAATTAATTATCATAATAAATGTAAATTCGTTTACGTATCAATTCAAAATTTAAAAGCCGAAACTCGTGGGTTATTTGAATACCTTATTGTGGTATTCGAATACCACTGATATCATTATATAAAAAATAGTTTAAACTTGGGTTATTCGAATACCATTATGTGGTATTCGAATACCTCTGATATCAGTATATAAAAAATAGATCAGACCCACGTTTTTCGAATACCATATCAAGGTATTTGAATGCCACTGCTTGAAACACGTTTCTGAAGGCATTTTTAAAAGGGTTGTATTCGAATGCCTTTAATGGTATTCAAATACCTCTGTTCAAATTATGAAAAATGCTTCTAGGAGCCAGATTATGTAGGTTTAGAAAAAACCACAAACTTTTTGATTATCAAAGTCTCATTAAAACTTTAATTTAGATTGTAGAAAATGTGTTCTTAGATCTTTTTGAGTTAAACACTGAGATATCTTATGAGAACTCTGTACAAGAGAGATCCTAAGTCCTAAAGCTAAACTTGAAGAACTTGGACTTGATCTTCTCATCATCTCCATATTTGTTATCATCAAAACTCATCATCAATGTTGCATGGTAATCACATTGTGCGCCCTGCTATTCAAGCCAATAATTTTGAGATTAAACCAGCATTTTTACAGCTGGTACAGCACAATCAGTTTGGGAGAAGTCAAGCAGAAGATCCAAATTTGCACATTGTAAAGTTCTTGCAGCTCTGTGATACTATTGAGTATAATGACATTACTGATGATGCCATTAGATTACGACTGTTTCCATTTTCTCTTAAAGACAAAGCAAAGAGCTGGCTACAAGCACAGCCACAAGGAAGCATTTCTACTTGGAAGGATCTGATTAGCAAATTTTTGACTCGATATTTTTCTCCATCAGTGTTTGTAAAGATAAAGGGTGAAATAGCTTGTTTCACTCAAAATCAAGGGGAGTCATTATATGAATCTTAGGAGAGATTTAAGGAGCTCTTAAGGAGATGTCCTCACCATATATTTGAGGTTTGGCAGCAGGTGCAAATTTTCTATAATGGTTTAAATCATCCTACCAGGGCTGTGGTAGATGCATCTGCAGGTGGATCTTTAAATACCAAAACTCCTGAAGAAGCTTAAGAACTATTTGAGACCATGGCGACCAATGAATATCAGTTGCCTAGTGGGAGAGCAGTCGTCAGACAAGGAGTAATGGAGCTTGGTACTTTCGATGCCTTACTTGCTCAACACAAAAGTATTTCTTAGCAGTTGGCCAACCAGACTAAGCAAGTTGAGAGTATGCAGGTAAATTATGTGAACCATCAAAGGTTAATTTGTGACTTCTGTGGTGGTAATCATACTAATGGTGGATGTGAGGCAAGCAATTCTGGTTTCAGCTCTCATGAGCAGATAAATTATATGGGTAATTCTTCCAGACTTCATGGTATTCCATTTTCAAATACATATAATCTAGGGTGGATGAATCATCCTAATTTTTCTTGGTGCAATCAAGCAATGCCATTGAATCCTCAACCAGAGAAGAAGTCTCCTATTAAGATTGCACTTGAGAAACTCTCTGTATAGACATCTGCTTTTGTGTAACATACTTCTACTTTTATGGAGGAAACAAATGTAAATTTTCAGAATCAAGGAGCTGCTATTAAAAATTTAGAGAATCAAGTGGGACAGATAGCGAAATAGCTTCAAGAGAAACCTCTAGATACCTTCCCGAGTGATACTGTTGCTAATCCAAAGGAGCAATGTCATGCAATTACACTGAAAAGTTGTAAAACTTTGGAAGGGCAAGTTAAAGATGCATCTGATTTGTCAAAAGTTAAAAAAAAATTGATGTTCCTGTTGTGGATGTCTCACCTCCAGAGTATTGTAATGAAGAAGCTAAAGAGGAGCAACCAAAGTGGCAGAGGAAGAAGAAGAAGCATGAACAGAAAATAGTTGATCTTTCATTGTATGCTATACTTCTATATCCTCAAAGATTCAGGAAGGTGATTCAAGAAAAGTAATTTTCCAAGTTCTTAGATGTCTTTAAGAAGCTGTAGATAAAGATTCCCTTTACTGAAGCACTTGAGCAGATGCCCTCGTATGCTAGATTCATGAAGGACTTGCTATCAAAGAAGAGGAAGTTAGAAGAAGATAAGACTGTAGCACTTACTGAGGAGTGCAGTGCCATTATTCAGAGGAAACTGCCACCTAAATTGAAAGATCCAGGTAGTTTTACTATTCCTTACACCATTGGAAAGCTGAATGTTGAGAAAGCTCTATATGACTTAAGGGCTAGTATCAATTTGATGCCATTTTCTATCTTGCGCAAGCTGGGAATTGATAAAGTTAAGCCTATAATGGTTTCTCTTCAATTAGTAGATCGACCAGTCAGACATCCGTACGGTATTATGGAAGATTTGCTAGTGAAGGTTAATAAATTTATTTTCTTAGCTGACTTTGTAGTCCTGGATATAGACGAGGATGCTGATATCCTGTTAATTCTGGAGAGACCATTCCTAGCAACATCAGGAGCGTTGATTGATGTCCCTAGAGGAGAGCTTATTTTGAGGGTAGATGGAGATCAAGATACTATAAATGTTTTTAATAAGTCTGCCCTAACATCAGATCTTTATGCCCCTGTTAATTGCATTCAAGGTACATTTCAAAAGAGGTTTGATGGTAAGAACTCTTCTTTGTCCATTAATGTTGATTCTCCCAGATCCAAGATTGTTGATGAAAAGGAGAAAGTTCTTTCTACCTTTGAGAATGCTGGTACAGAGAAAGGTCCTCCCGTTATCCATGGTTCGCTGCAAGCTAATCCTTTACTTGTTGAAAAATTGAGACCTCCATGGCCTGATGAGAATTTCCATACTAAGGTGTATTCATAACAACCTGGTTCAAGTCAAGTTCCTAACACTTGTGGGGATTCCAAAGGCAGTGACAGAGTATGGAGGCAAAGAACTGATAAGAGAAAAATGTCATCCTATTTCTCTTGCTTCAAGCCAGCTTGATTAGTTGAAAAGGCAACGTCGAGCTAATGACGTTAAACAAGCGCTTTTTGGGGGATAACCCAAATTTTCTCTCTTTTTCTCTTTTAATTTTATTGTTGTTTTTATTTTGTTATTTCTTATTTTTTCTATTTTTGTTTTGAAGGTAATGTTGAGTCGGCTTAGGTGTCTCCCTGAGTTCGGAGCCTTTGTAGGGGGATGTATATAGTTGTCGGCCTCCAAAAAGAGTTTTTCTTTTCCTTTCTTGCATTTAATTCATTTAGTTATTTGTTTTAATTAGTTTTGATTTTGTCATCATCACCCATTTTATTTTATTTTTTGTCTTTATGTGAAACTGTGCATGCTGGTGTGTTGATTTGAATATCCAATGATTGCTTGAATTGTGTGTTAGTCATGGCAACCATTACCCAAGAGGGGGGTGAATTGGGTATTAAAAGCTTTTCACAAATGCTCTTGAAATAAACACAAATATTTAAGCTATTAAATAAAAGAAAAGGAATTGTGAGATGAAGAAAAAAAACTTTAAGAACAGCAAATAAATAAATGTGCAATAATATAAAATTGCATAAAATAAAGAGATTAAGAAGAGAAAAGCAGGCACGATATTTATCCTGATTCGACCACTAACTCACTTGTGGCCTACGTCCAGTCCTCGAAAACAATCTGAGATTTTTCACTATGTATACAAGCTTTAATAGGTGCTTGCAACCGTTACATAAAAGAGCACTTTTCACACACAGGAAAACTCTACCCTTGTGCTAAAGCCTCAGCCTGCAGGGATACTTTACCCTTATACAAACCTTGAAGGGGTACCTCACCCTTATACAAATCTTGACGGATACCTCACCCTCAATATAGAAGAAAAGAAATATAGATGAAGAGAAACTCTCACTCAAAGCAAATAATACAAATTGAAGTGCTAAGAGGCTCTCAAAGGATATCTCAAAGTTTCAGCAAAAAGAGCATAGAAAATAGGCATAAAATATAAATCACATTTTTCAGAGCAAGCGCAAATTAAACAAATAGCTGGGATGCTTACAAATGAGACCCACGGTCTCTATTTATAGAGCCTGAAGGAAAAATAGTCGTTGGAGCAAATTAATGTGATAATAAATGCGTTAATGTTTACGTATGAATTCAAAAATGAAACAGAGTCTCGTGGGTTATTCGAATACCATTATAGGGTATTCGAATACCACTGGTTCCAATTCTCATTAAAAACAATTCAGACACAGGTTATTCGAATACCACAAGGAGATATTCGAATACCTCTATTTTAAACACGTTTTAAAGGCTGTTTAGAAGGATGTTATTCGAATACCATTCAAGGGTATTCGAATACCTCTGTTTAAAAAACATTTAAAAGGCTATTTAGAAGGATGTTATTCGAATACCATTCAAAGGTATTCAAATACCTCTGTTTAAAAAACATTTAAAAGGCTGTTTAGAAGGATGTTATTCGAATACCTTCAAGGTTATTCGAATAGACCACTCTGATTTCGAAAACTGACTTTAAATGGTCATAACTTCTTCATTTCTTATCTGTTTAAAGCAAATGACCAGTCATTGGAAAGATCTTTGAATCTAATTTCAAATGAAATAAGTTTCAAAATAAAACTCAAAGTATTTTAAAAGATATAATCAAAAGAATGACTAAAAGTCAGTTTTGCAAAACTCAAACTTGGCTATTTTTCATAGATTTGAACTATTACCATAACTAGCTTTTCAAAACTTGTTTGTTGGACATTTTAGCACGTGAAAACCATTTGTAAAGATTTGAAAAACATATTTGAGATATCCATAAGGCTTCTTACATAAAGACCCTAAGTCCTAAAAGCTATACCATTTAACCTTCCTTTGGACTTGGTCTTTAACATGACTTTGATGTTATCAATACCTTCATGAAATAGGCATTCATATTCTCCTTGTGTTGAGCTTAATAGAGATCTTTTGCTTTCTTGTTGCAATGCTCATTCTTGGTACTTGGACTATCCTACAAAGTATTGCTCACTTAAACAAGCATAGTTAGTCTAGAATCATAATTCAATATCTTCATATGCATGATTCATAAATGTATAACTCTAGTTAATTTAACATGCATATAAAACTTTCATATACATATCCAAATAAGATATTTATCAATTATTGATGAATATGCTCTATATAGGATGCAACAAAGAACATAAGCAAAGTGTTCTTTTTGTCTTGTATTTGTCATCATCAAAACTTAACATATTAAATCATTTGGGGCAAACTTATTTCCACATTGTGGATTGATCTAATTTCTTGGAATATCACATGAGAATCTATGAGTTATGCTTATCTCTATTGTTTCAATTGTGTATAAATGTATTTCCCATCTTTATGATTGATAGACCTTGGAACTTAATTGCATGTCAAGCTTAGAGAAAGTTTATGAGATTGCATGTGTGTGGATGATTTGCATCTAGAAGTTGTTTGATTCTCTCTTGAGGTGAAATCCTAAGCAATGCATGATTAAGGAAATGATTAGGGCTTTCTTTGGACCGTTTGAGCCTTTCAAGCTAACTTGTGAAAACAGTATATCCTTAGGTCCCTTTTACAGTTTTGTTATTGTTTAGCCTCTATTTCTTTTCTTTACCCATATTTTCTTTTTTCCATACCCACATATAAAAAAAAAGTTCTCTTTTACATAACCTTTGTTGAGTGCATAGCTTGTATTATTTTATTATTCAAGTCTTCATTATTTTTGTGCATGAAGTTTTGTGGAGCTAAAAAAATAAAATTTAAAAAAAAAGAGAAGAAAAAAAAAAGAAAGTCTACCCAAAGTATTGCAAAGAAATAAGTTTGGGAGTAGAGGTTGCTAAAAAAAAAAGTGAATGTTGTGTTGATTCTTTTGCTCTATTTTGCACTTGTTCAGTATTTGAGGCTTGAATTATGAAATTTACATGATTTTGTCTCTCAATTTTTGTTTTCATTTTCCTACCACTTCTTTCTTAACCCATACCCTTGGTCTTACATTACAAGCTTATAAAGTCCATTTTGATCCTTGATTGTGTGTTGTTTACATTAGTGGAGAGAGAGATGAAAAATAATTCTATGGGTGTGGGTTTGATGTGCATTTACAGTTTTATAAACCTATCTGAGTTTGTACTTTATGAGAAGATTAGGTCTTTCATTCATATTTTTGGAAAATCATTTATGCATATCAGTTGCATGTGAGAGACGATGTGACAATTGGATTGTTCATGTGTGACACTTTAAAATTTGATTGTGAAGTAATTTTTGAGGATATGCATGATATTCACTACCTGGTGTTACCATGTTCTGGTTGTGTGTTTTGAGTTGTTATTTGTTTAGTCTTTTTGTTTTCCTTTTTACTCGAGGACAAGCAAAAGTTTAAGTTTGGGAGAGTGAAGAACTTGTAAAAATTCATATTTTTATGATTCAAAGTCTTAGGTTTTCATTCTCTTTTATTCTTTTTGATTGAGTTTGTGCTTAAGTTTCTTTTGTTTTTAGTTATTTTAAATTATGTTTTAATTGTGTGTTTTTATTAGGTGTTTGCATATGGAAAAGACTGGACACTTGAGTGATCAAGAAAAGCTAGAAAATCAAGTCAAGAGAGACAGCGCCTGAGCGTTGGAGTTCCATCGCTTGAGTGCGCAACGCGTGCTGGAGAGTTTTGCTTAAGCGTTGAGCGCCTGAACGCTGGACAGTGAGTGCATGAGCGCTGATTGCGTATGCTGCACCATGACTTGAGTGGCTGAGCACCTGAGCACTGTAGAATGAGCGCTTGAGCACTGAACGCGTAACAACAATGTGAATTTCTTATAAAAAAGAAAGTTTTGCCAAATTGAAGACACTCTTCAGACTTTTACACTTTTTATACTCTTATACACCTAGACATAACGCAACAGCCGTCAAGAGGCGCAAACCCTAATGTGGTGTGGGCGCAATTAGGCTTGAAGATTAGGGATTTTTTTCAATTTTTCCACATTTCTACGATGGAGTTTGTCATATTCTTCCATTTATATTCTTCTTTTTCCATGTGTAACTAATTTCTCTTTGTTAGGGGGGTGATGGATCTTGTTCTTGGATGATGTAACTTCTTTTATAGGTTTAATTTATGCTTCTATTTCATGATTTATATGTTTATCTCTATTCTTAATGCTTTTTTAAACCTGATCAATTTGGGAACGATCTTTTGGGTTTATGTATGATTTGGACAAATTTGCATGAACCTAGAACTTATGATAAACACCATAATTTCTGCAATCACTAGGAATAGACATTGTGGGTTATGTAGTCTTTCTTTTAATTCCCTCGTTCTTAATAATGCCTTTCTAATTGGGGTTAGACTAAGGGATTAGTTAATTCCAATCAGCGTAAGAGGATTAATATACTAAGGAATTGAGTATTAATTAATTTTGAAAATTGACCATAAATCATTGAAATAGAACATAGTTAAACTAAAATTTGAGTATGCATCTAAAGAGTTCAAGTGAAATCTGAACCCTAACGCTTTAACATCATTGTTTTTCACCTCTTTGATTTATTGTTTGCTGATTTTTATTTTTCTTTTTAATTTAATTTTCAACAACTCTTTTTTCGTTAGCTTGAATAGTGTTAATTTGACGAATTTAATAATTAATAACATAATCTTCATAGGAACGATACTTTACTCACTCTTTATTACTTTTGTCAATTTGGTGCACTTGCTAATATCCGCAACAATTACCAGCCTTGTGTAATCGATTACAAGGCTTCTACCATGCTTGTAATCGATTACAACACATGTGTAATCGATTACCATGTCCTTTGAACACATTTTTCAACTCGAATTGAGTGCATTGATCAATACTTACATATAGAGCTTAGATTTGAATGAGATTTACATTTAAGTTATGAAATCCAAGATTGAAATCAACATATCTTTAAAAGACAAACTTTGAATTATTAGTTGATTCAAAAGGATCTTTGAAAGATCATTGGAAAATCATTGAGATATTTTGAGAGCATTTTACATTGAAATCTTAGGACCTATATCTATATACCTCTTGGTTTCTTTCTTTTGAACTTGGTCTTTTCTTTTGATCTTGTTATCATTAAAAACTCATTTGATATGCTTGTTTGATCACTTTTGATCTTGGACACTTCTTTTGATCTTGATCTTCATCTTGACTTTGTTATCATAAAAAACTTCATTTGATATGCTTCATGACATAAGCATTCACATCTTCTGGGTTTCGTTAGAGTGCAGTTCCATGGAGGAATGGACGCATGGCGTGTCCATTTGGATATAGAGCCACTACAACATTTTTGACTTTAGGCAACGCTATTTTTAGCAACGCTTCAAAAGCGTTGTCTAAAGTTGTATAGGCAACGCTTTTTAAAAGTTGCTATTAAGTTTTAGTATAGGCAACGTCTTTTAAGCAATGTTTTAAAAACGTTGCCATAGAATGTACAGGCAATGCTTTTTGAATGTTCTCTAAGTTTAATCATATTTAGGCAACGAATTTTAGACAAGCTTTAATAAACGTTGCCAGAAACATTATAGGCAACGTTTTAAAGCTGTTCCCAATTGTATTGCTTTTTAAGACTTTTTAAAATATTACTTAAGATGCATTTTTTTAACTTATTAATTTCTTTCAAATATTTGGGCCAAAAAGGAGCAAATAATAAAGCCATTCTCTGGAGTGACCATATTTTTCCAACCCCCTCTCATTTCTCTTATATCGTATCACATTTGGTTTTTGTTTGTGAAGAAAAGCTACCAACCCATTCTCTTCTGTTTGGGGTAAAGGTATGGGGTTAGGTTTTCTGATTGAGTAAAGTTTTCAGAGATAAGTTAAACCACCGTGGGTGCCACATTGATGCGGTGCTTGCTTCCAGCCTCTACAGAAAGTGCCACATTGCCATATTGGGGGTTTCTGGCCAAGATCCCTTTTGGTGATTAAAACCCCCTTTTCACTTTTCTACCTTTGGTAATTAAAACCCCCTTCGCGACGACACTAGCCTTCTCTCGCCGGCACCTTCACGCGACTCGGATCTGCGACCAGCCACCTCTCGCCGGCACCACCCACGCGTCTCAGATCTACGACGAAGCTCCAGCAACCAACTCGACCTAAGCATCTCGGATCTGCGATGAAGCTCCGACAACCAGCTCGACCTATGCGACTCGAATCTGCAGCGAAGCTCCAAGCAGGTATTTGAATCCTCTATTAAATGTGCTTCTTGCTACTACGACCCCAGTCTCGAATGCCCCCGCCAAAAGTTCTGCCGTCGTAGCCGTTGCTATAAGCGTGTCGCACAAATCCACCATCGTGGATTCCCTTGCAACGTTCTTTGAACTCGATTAGGAAGTACCCAAAATTTGGCATCTTCATCGGCGGAACAATGTCATCTCACTGTGGACTGCGACGGGGACATAATTTTTTTTATTTGTTTATTACCTTCTTTTTTGTGAATTCTGGCTGGCATTTTGTTAATTAACTTTGCAACTAAGCTTCATTTTTTCTTCTCTAGTCATAGTTTTTGAACTCTGGTTTTCCTTGTGATGACTCATTTTTGTTTATCTTGGGAGATTTTGCAAATTCTCTCAATTTCTCTTTGCCAACTATGTTCAGTTTCACTTTACTAAATACAATGATTTGTTGTTGGGATAATGATCAATTTGGCTTGATAGAGCTGTTTATGTCATTTCCAAAACATGGTGTTGTTGGCTATGAAGAATCTTAAGATCCCATTCCATGGTCGTGGTGTCCACGATGGGTGAGGGAGGGTGGAGCTCAAAATGAAAATTGGATATCCGGTTAGAAAAAAAAAAGGCAACTTCCTATAATAAGTCAAGTTTACGATGCACCCATGTTCCATAATATGGGAAGGAGCCCTGTAAATACACTAGTACTTTTTTTTTGGAATTTTTGAATTGGTTTGGCCTTCTTGTTGATTAATTCTGATGAAAAAATATGTCATTTTCATTAAAATTATGGGATTATTTTTTTTTTGACACATTGGATTTGTGCAAATGATTTTTCTGTTTTGTGTATTCTTGTTTCTAGGGTTGGAGTGGGATGTGAAATTTTGTGTATTCTTGTTTCACAATAGTGGTCATCTAAGCTCCACTTATGTTGAATATTAAGCTGGAATGGCAATATAACCAGTAGTGGTGTCATCTATTAGATAAGACCAAAGTGTTTTGAAGCTTTATTTATTTTATTTGTAAAATATATTCTGTGAATCACAATTAGTTTTATTTTCTTATTACATTCTGATATTTGTGTTTCCTAGACATGCATTTATTCTTGTTTTTAACGTGTAATGTTGCATTTAACCTTTTAATTATTTGTTGTTTCAGCCATCTCTCCAGAAAGTAGCTCTTCATAATGGAAAGGTACAGACTCCTGATTCTCAAACTCTTCCATGTACTTGTTCAAATACTTAGTTTATTTTGTTTTCCAATTATTATATATTTATAAGTTGGTTCAATCCAGACTCAAGTTCTATTATTATGCATGTACTTCTCATTGCAAGCTTATAGACTAAGTTGCTCTGACAAGAATCAATTATATTTTGCATAGAGGGTAGTACAGTATGAACTATGAATAGTTTTAGACAAGGAAGTCAGGTCAATGGTTCATTGCCAGTCTGCTTGTTGCAGTTGGCCTGTTTGTGTTAATGACTATTAATGTCAATTATGGATTTTACTTAGTATTGTTTCTGGAAATAAATTACTGGATTTTTTTGGCCCAAAATTTCCCTTCTTTTTCACTTTGTTTTGGACACAATGTTTCCTTCGCTGGAATGATGCCTAATTTCAATACAAATCCTTCTTGTTTTAAATTATTTTTTTCTGTTATATTGGTACTTGGCAATTAGTTATACAGCTTCGTAACTCTAAGTGCAATGATTTTAATTTTAAGGCTTCCATTTGGCTAAATCCAAATGCACAAGACAAAGTCTTCCTATTTTTCCTATAACTATTTTCAATTTATGATAATCTAAAAGGTTTTATTTTATTTTATTTATTTATTTGTCAATTAATTGTGGCATGTGCATTTTTTCTAGCCTGTGTGGGTTTTGATTCCTCTCTTTTTTATAATTTTTTGGGCTCTTCTCTTTTTGATTTCTAAAAAGATGGGTTGCTTTTTTTAGCTAATTTTCTTTTTCTTTGTTTTGTTTCATTTTTGTCTCTTTCTCTGCTCTAGGACTAGGAGGTTCCCTGATCCTCTGCCTTATACTTTTTTTTCTCTATCTTAATGAATTCTTATTTTATCAAAATAAAAAAGAAAAAAAGTTTCGGAGTTGAAAATTTTCTCGTGGCAATCAATTTTACTGAGATGTTTTTATATAGAGGAAAAGTCATGCACTGAAGTAACTTCACAATTGATTTATGGGCCTAAATTCTACATTATATATGCCACAGTCAAATGATCGCTGACTTCCTTTTGGGATTCATCACGGTAATTCGAGAAAGTAATTTGCCTACTGGAATTGATTCCAAGCTTAACATGCATGGTCCTCATTAGCTTTAGAGACTTCATTTTTTCTCTTATTTTTAACTTCTATTTTGGTTGCAAATTTTTACTTTTGTCTTGCAATTTCTTTTTTAAAAAATAAATAAATAAATTTCATGAAGAGATTACATCAGATCATATTATGTTGATCAGATATGTTAAGTAGATCAATTTTTCTTTCTTAGAACTATTATTTACTTGCTTATGTACAATGAGCTCTTATTTCCCATATCTTTAAAGTTAGTTGTACGATGATAGAATAAATAAGTAACAGAGACAGAGTTTGAAATATATTAAAATATGTATGGCAAAGAAAATGAGCAAGTGCAGTCAAATATAATTATAATATATTTGAAATATTCAGAATGGATTTTTTGCCAATATTTCACCCAATTCCATAATTTTTCTTTTCGTTTTTTCTAGCATTAGTCTAGGTACTCAATTAGCTCCTAGAGTCTGAACTCAAAAAGGATGGTGATCCCAACTTTTTTACCTGGTAAGACATAAAATTCTCCTATTTAAGTCTTACATTTTATCCTGCATTATTTACCTACACTGGTTTATATGGTATCATTGTTTAGACTAATTTAGTACTATGAATATTTGTGTTAGCATTTGAACATTAATACCAAAAATAACTTTCTTATCAGTGAATTAAAAGATGAGTTCAAGGAGTGGATGGATTTACCGAGGTTTAGCAAAGAGTACATTGATGGTGTCAATTTTTTCTTAGATTTTGCATTTACTATTGGAGAACCTGATGGAGAGGAGATATTATGCCATTGTGCAAAATGTGCAAATTCTTATTGGAGAACAAGAGATGTTGTGTACGAACATTTAATATGCAAGGGATTTGTTGTGGGCTACCGAAAATGGATCAACCACGGAGAGGGGCTAAGCGCATCGGGTCTTGATGCTGACATGGATGTTGAAGACCCATATGATGACATTGATAACTTATCAAACGATATGTTTAGAGATGTAGTGCAAGATGATGGGTTTCATGAAGGTGCTAATGAAGATGCAAAGAAGTTTTATAAACTAGTTGAGGAAGCAAATCAACAACTGTACCCAGGTTGTGAAAACTTCTCTACATTGTCATTCACCATTCGGCTTTATTTGTTGAAGTGTCTTCATGGATAGAGCAATGCATCTTTCACATCTCTCCTTGAGTTGTTGAAAGAAGCTATACCTAATTTGAATATTCCTCCATCTTTCAACAAAACCAAGGCCATGATAAAGGACTTGGGTCTTGACTACGAGAAGATCCCTGCATGTCCCAATGATTGCATGCTATATAGGGGTTGTTATGCTGATAAAGAGTTTTGCCATATATGTGGAGCTTCACGATATATTCAATATCCTAGCGTCGATTATGAGGCAGAATCTTCCAAGAAACCTAATGTAAATGCTAGGATCTTGAGACACTTTCCTTTAATTACCAGACTCCAAAGGATGTTTATGTCTTCAAGGACAGCCAATACGCTTAGGTGGCATGAAGACGAGCGTTCAAAGGATGGAAAGTTGAGACATCCTGCCGATGGTCAAGCGTGGAAGGACTTCGATAGGCATTATCCTGATTTTGCAAAGGATTCTCCCAACGTAAGGCTTGGGTTGGCTAGCGATGGATTCAATCCATATCGGACCATGAGTATATCTCATAGTACATGGCCTGTGGTGTTGATGGCATATAATTTACCTCTGTGGTTGTGCATGAAGCCAGAATATTGCATGTTATCCTTACTAATCCCTGGAAGACATTCACCTGGAAATGACATTGATATTTATCTAGAACCATTGATTGAGGAGTTAAAGTTGTTGTGGGATTTGGGAGTAGAAACGAATGATGCTTCAGCCAACCAGACTTTTCAAATGCGAGCAGCTCTTTTATGGACTATTAGTGATTTCCCTGCTTACGCTATGTTGTCTGGTTGGAGCACCAAAGGAAAGTTGGCTTGTCCTTGTTGTAATTATGGGACTTGTTCTACTTATTTGAAACATAGTCGAAAGATGTGCTATATGGATCATCGAATTTTTTTGCCCATGAGTCATCCATGGAATCTAATAAAAGGTCTTTTAATGGAGATACAGAATTTAGATCTCCACCACCAACTTTAAGTGGGATAGAAATCTTAGCTGAATTAGAAGACTTTGACAATGTGTTCGGAAAGAAGCAGAAGAAAAAGAATGATGGTCCATGGAAAAAGAGGTCAATTTTCTTTAAGTTGCCATATTGGAAGCATAACACCATGCGCCATAACCTTGATGTAATGCACATAGAGAAAAACATATGTGATAATATTATTGGAACTCTATTAGATATCTCTGGGAAGACAAAGGATCATGCAAAAGCTCATTTTGACCTAAAAGAAATGGGCATAAGAAAGAACCTTCAACCAAAGGAGACAAAAGATGGAAAAACCACTAAGTTTGCAAAAGCTTGTTTTTCTATGACAGCAGCAGAAAAATCTTTATTTTGTGGTGTCTTGAAGTCAGCAAAATTGCCAGATGGTAGTGCCTCAAATATCTCTCGATGTGTTCAAGTTGGTGAAAGAAAAATATCAGGCTATAAGACCCATGATGCTCATTTCATGTTGCATTACCTGTTGCAAATACCAATAAAAAGCATACTACCTAATCTTATTGCTATCCCTTTGATCCGTCTTTGTTCTTTCTTTCGATGTTTATGTCAAAAAGTTGTTACACTAGAAGAATTAGATCGCTTGGAAGCAGAGATTGCAGAAACACTTTATCAATTGGAGAGAATTTTTCCTCCATGTTTTTTTGATATAATGGTCCATTTGCCTATTCATCTAGCACATGAAGTGATATTAGGTGGCCCAGTTCAATTTCGGTGGATGTACCCTCCGGAAAGATATATGTGTAAGTTGAAGTCTTATGTTCGCAATAGAAGTCGTCCAGAAGGCTCAATTGCAGAGGCATATTTGGCTGAAGAATGCTTGACATTTTGCTCAAGATATTTGCATGAAGGTGTGCAAACTATGTTGAATAAATTGAGCCGAAACAATGATGAATGCTATAGTGATGCTGACTCATTAGATTTTTTTCCTAGCAAAGGACGTCCTATAGGAGGGAAAAAGAAAGGTGTTCTAATTTCTGTAGATCACAAGTCACTAAACCAAGCACATGGATACATATTGATCAATTGTGATGAAGTACAAGAATACCTTAGGTACGGTGTTTTCCTTCATTATCTTTCTTTTTCATAAATAGATTAAGATTATAATTATATTAACACCTTTAATTTTTTCTACTTTAGAGAGCATGAGAATGTTGTTAAAAATCAAGCTAGAAGAACAAAGTGGAAGAAAGCAAAAATTCAAAGCCAAGACTTCGTTGAATGGTTTGAAACTCGTGCCATGAAAGAGGATACTCCAGACTTCATTAAAGCTTTGTCTAGAGGGCCTAATTTTGTTGCAAAAAGATTTAATGGGTATCTTTTTAATGGATATCGATTTCATACAATGCGGCGTGATGCGAGATGGAAGACTCAAAATAGTGGTGTAACATTGATGGCATTAACTACAAGCTCTGCTAGCTCTAAGGATGAGCACCCAATCACAGCAAATGTAACTTATTATGGAAGAGTAAATGACATGATCGAATTAGATTATTATGGCCATTTTAAAGTTGTGTTGTTTAGATGTGATTGGTTTGAAACTCAAGAAGACATGTATGGACTTACTTATATTCACTTTGATAAGAGATGTTATCGTGATGAGCCTTTTATTCTTGTATCTCAAGCACGCCAATGCTTCTATATCCAAGACCCCATTGATGAAAGCAAGCATTATGTCATGAAGATAGTTCCAAGAGACTTATTTAGCCTAAGTGATGAACCAATTTCTAATGCTCAAGAAATTTATGGTAATGAGCCGTTTAACCATTCTATAAGTCTTGCTATGCCCAATGATGATGGTGACATTGAACTTGTGAGAAGAGATGTTCCAGAAGCCATTATTGACATGGCTGAACCGCTGTCCAATGAAATTGAACAAGAAATAGATTCTAATTTTGAGGACACGATGTAAGACATTGATGCAAGTATATAGGGTTGTGTATAGGATATCGAAATGTTATCAATTTTGAGATGCAATGGTTTTTTTTATCTCATTTTGTGCATATCTTGTAAAAAATCTTATTCAACCCAATTAGAAAATGTCTACAATTTTGGAAGACATTCATAAATTTGGCGTAGTAACACCCTATACATTTTAATGTCTACAATATAATTTGGCTTCCTCCTGAACATTATTTGGTAGATATAATATTTCATTTGCGGCTTCCTCTATATCATATTTGACGAATCCCATTAATAATTAAATTCCGCAAAAGAACAACATTGAATATTCATAAGTATATTATAAGAAAGCCATTTTCCTAGTGTAATGTTATGTATATAATTCTTTCTTGTCACTAACTGTGAACAACTACCGATATGACTGCATTTGAGTTCAAATGATCATGCTTTTATTTTCTTGGTCATATGCACTAGTTTAGCCACATCAACCCTTATACACAATCTGTGTTAGAAAAGGTGTGTAAGTTGTAATCTCATTTTGCCAAATAGTAACAAAGTCAATGTATTATTATTGAGATTCCTCAAGGTATCACACAGATCATTGTTTGATAGGTCTCTGCATAGCACAAGAGAACCAAATTAATTTTAAACTCCATAAATTAGAATAGTTGGAGAAGAATAAGAGAATTGGGATACTGTAATTTTATAGGAGAGACTCACAAGATCTTGAGTTTTCTCAGTCTAGTGAGTTCCCTGGGTTTTCTTCTGATCAGCTTGTTGTTGTTGAGTCGACTGCATCATATGGTCCACTAAAGACATGAAATAAGTCTCACCTATTGCTTCCTGGTTCCTCTGAGACATCTCCCTATTCATGGTCTCATAATAGTGGGGATGTCCCAAAAATCAAGCAATCTCAAAGTGCTTTGCCTTGAGATTTTTGACTTAGACCTTTTTTCTTTTGAAGATCACGAGGTGTCCTAACACCCAAAGGTTGTTAGACTAATTCTCTATCAGGCATCAGCTTTGCCTTGACCACAAGTGCTTCCAGTGACTATCGAATTCAGATCTAAACTAGATCTCACTCGGAGTTGCTAATGATGAGCTTTAGCATTATTAAATGTTATACATTGCATTATTGACTTTATAGATGGTATGCATGATTAAATAAAGCAGTCATAAAAAGTCAGGTATGCTTAAGTTTAATTTTCTTTAAAAGCTTGGGAAACTTAAATTGTCTAGTCATTCAACATTAATTGGCTAAGAAAAACAAAAACAGGATATATGTGCTTGTGCACGTTAAAATTTTCTGATAGCAAAAAAAAAAAAGAATAGATGAAGAAAAGCAAATAAAATATAGAGATGGCAGAGGAGTATGTAGTAGTTTCTGATGCATAAGCCATGATGGATGAAAGATCATTTTTTCACTTTATAAATACCCATCTCTTTGGCCACTTTGCTTTTATTTTCTGATATCTCCTTCCTGTTCTGATGAGTTGAAAAAGAGAAGAGGGAAAAACCTCAATAGTGTCCTTAATTATATTCTCAGTGCTTCAACTCTTTTGGGTCAATCAAAATTTTTCACTTCAAACCCCAGATTTGGCAAACACAATCTGCTAGATTGCATACTATATTACTAGCAAGTGAAAATTTGAAGCTAATGATGTAAATGTTGGGTAGTGAGGGGTAAACAGGCTGTAATGAGATTCCAAGTTTACATTTCTCTTTTAGAATCTCCCTAATAAGACAAAACTAGCTGAAAGATCAGAATGAGAGTATTAAAAAAAGAAAGTAATGAAATATCATTACCTGCAATTTATATTAGAAATGTCGTAATGGAGAACAATCAAGATGGACCAAGCTTTAATTGTCAGATTCAGTTAACTCCCCTGCACTCTTATCCCTGCATTTAGCGGTGAATGGGTTATCATATAGGAACACCCAATTACAGATAATGTGATAAATCGATCCTTGAATAAGAGAAAGAAAACAATCAAATCACATTAGTAATCACATTGACACAGAAAAAGCAAAGGGAGGCGAACCTAACATAAATAAATTGCAATGCAACCTATTGGTAATTATGGCAGTTAAGAAATCACTATAAATAAATTGTCGTTATTTACTAATTTTTTAGTATTGTCTTTATTTTTTTCTCCTCCGGCTAACATGAAAATTTTGCTATGATTTTTCTATTTTGTTGTTTCTGCTTTCAATGTCTCTTTGTCTATCATAGTTCCTTAAAATCTCAACCTGTGATTTTGTAGGGTGCAACAAATTCTGTTGAGGTGGTTGCCTTCAGTTTTTTAACTCACGAAGAGTTACAGAGGAGTAGTTGTGTGAAGATAACAAATCCCATTTTGCTTGATAGTCTGGAGAGGCCTGTACCTGGTGGATTGTATGATCCTGCTTTGGGCCCAGTGCATGAGAAGTCTCTGTATGTTTCATCGATTTTCAGTATATGAAAATTTGTTTCTAATTGTTATTATGATATTTGAGTATGAGAATCTACTTTTACCTGGTGAAAGTTAGCAATTTTGGAGAAGATCATTTTTTATCTTCTGGTTGCATGACTTGCTGAAATGCTTGATTGCATATAATAGTTTATGGTCATTTCTTTAGGGCACTGTTAAGAAGTCTTAATTATAATCTAATACTCAAGTTTCTGTCTTAATAATTTCCTATTTAATATTAGGTAGATGGGATTTTTTAACTTTATAGCTATTATGGGAGAGGCTTCCTTCTTTGAATTGTTGAGGGATTTGAAAGCTCCTTTTAGCTAAGTAGTTTTGCTCTTGTTTCAGTCTATTTTTTCTTATTTTCTGCTTTTAATAAGGAGGATGTATTGACTTCTGGATTTGTAATTATTTTCTCTACATACAAAATATGTATTTTATTCTTCAAAAATTATACTACCTCCCCTATTGTCTAACACTTCTATGTTTAGATTGAAATTTTATATCTTACTGACATCCAACCCTAGAAGCACTAAGTTCTTGAACTTGTGGATGCATCAATAAATTTATATGATTTTTTTCCTTTTTATAAATTAAAATAGGGATAACTATTTCATTTATCAAGTTCCAAGTTTCTCTTCTTGCCTTTCTGCCCTGACCTCTCTAAAAATGATAATAATCATATGGTGTAGCTACTTGTTCTTTTTGAATTTGCTGAATCTAGCAGTAGAACAAGACTTGTTTACATTAGCTCATGTGATACACATAACAACTATTTGCAGTGCACATGGATTTTTACTGCCATTGAAGATAGTTAGACTAAACAACTTTTTAGGGAAAGGGTCAAGAGGATTTTGATCCTTTGGACAGCTATTTGGTTCAAATTATCCTCTCATTGTCTGAAATTAAAGCTATGTCTGCAAATTACTGAATGATGATGGCAGTTGCACATTATAGCTGATACTAATTCCTTTTGAGTCTGACATTGTATATTGTTACTATGTCTTGCATTGCCAATCCATTTTAGTGCAATTTATTAAATCCACAGAATCTATTATTGTTCATTTTCCATGCTTTTTGCTTGTTCTTCATTTTACAAGCTTTTGCTTATAGTACTTAGTGTAATGTTATAAGCTAATGAATTTCAATTTGCCAATTTTTCAGATTAAAACCTTCACTTTGAAACAAAATGAATAAGGGAGAAAGCAACAAAAAAAGGGTGTCAACTTTAAACAAGGGATATGAAGGTCCTAATAAGAGAGCCAACTTGGATCTCAATTTCAATGCAAGGTCAAGTGCAGAATTGTCAAGAATATTTAAAATCAAGCAAGAAGAAGTTAAGAAGCTTGGAAAGAATAAAGTAGATGGTAGGCAGTTGAATGCTACACATACAGCCCAAAGTGAAGAAAATAGTAGTTCATTAAAAAGAAAGCTCTTTCCTATGAATGCAACTCCTTCACAAGTCACTCAAAAGGAAGAGAGGCAACCTAAGAGCACTAAAATGAATTCACAAGTTGGAGGAGCTAGTCAAATGGGAATGAGGGAGCCCTTGCCTACAAATGTGACTCAAACACAAGTTACTCAAATGGAAAAGAGGCAGCCTAAGAGTACTAAAATGACTGCACAAGTTTGAGGCTCTAGTGAAATGGCAATGAGACAACCCTTATTTACAAATGTGACTCAAACACGAGTCACTCAAATGGAAGTTCAACGTGGTTGTCTCATGACACCAAATTTATCTCTATTGAAAGAAACAAGTGGAAAACAAGTTCCAAATGAAAAAAAGAGACAATCAATCACTGCAAGTGTGGACCAAGGGTCGAACCAAAATGATCATAGTCCTAAAGTTAAGAGGATGAATGCAGTTTGCCCAGCAATGTCTCTTGATGACTTCCTTGAAGAAAATGGTGTGTATGAAGAAGAAAATCAATTGCTACATGATGAACAACAAGAAGCTGAAAATGAAAGAGTAGTTCAAGAAGTTGGAGAAGTAGGTCAAAATCATCAAGTAGATGATAACTTCATTGACCAAGATGTTGACAGAGAGGAAGTTGAGGAAATAGAAAATAATCCAGAAGGTAACATCATTGCCTTCAACTATTATTTTTCCAACTACTTAGTTTTCACTAATATATCTCAAATACTTTGTATGCATTGACTTATAAAACTTATGCCTCTACTTATGTAAAATTAGGGACAGTGAAGAAGAAAAAAACTCGAGGCAAGACTGAATGCAAAGATATCCATGCTAGATCGGAGGAAGAACGAGAAGAAATCATTTTTGAGAAAAGAGTAGCAATTGGGCCCACTGATAAAAGTGTTTCTAATTTAAGCTTGTTCTTGGGTACAATTGCTAGAAATTCAAAATTCTGCCCCTTGAATTACACCAATTTTAAGGCCATTCCAAAAAGCTACATAGATAATATTATGAAATATGTCCAGGTATGCGTAGGATTAATTTCTATCATTTTAAATGCAATATTAGTATATTAATGATGCTAACATCATTGTGGTACTTTCCTTAGTCAAAATTCATCATTCCAAAAGAAGGAGAAGATTGGGTACTTTCAGGAGTAAAAGAAGCTTGGAAGAGGCACAAGTGTAAGATCAAGAAAAAGCATTTTAAGCCTTATGACAACACTGAATATATATTAAAGAATCGTCCAAGAGATGTACCAATTTCAATTTTTAAAAGATTGATTGCCTTTTGGAGTCTTCCTGCCATTCAAGTAAGATCTAAATTATAAGGTCATATTTCAATTTCATGTTACTTATGAGATGTATTTTTCATAACATTATAATTCTTTTTTTGTTTTATGGAATATAGACAATCAGCAAGATGAATTCTGAAAATAGAAAGCGTCAAAGGTGGAACCATCGAATGGGACCTGTGAATTTTGCTAGAGTTCGAAATCGTTTGGTATTGTGCTTGAGAATTTGTGAATTTTACTCATTGATAAATATTATACTTACTTTTTTTAAATTTGTTGAAGCGTTTGGCAAATTAGAATGATGAAGATGTCACCCAAGTTGATTTATTCATTACAACTCGCACGGGAACAAAAGGAAAGGAATTGGATATAGAAACCAAAAATGCAATTGTAAGTTATATAATGTAAAATTATAACAAATACAAATCTTTTATTGATGTTTAACATTATGTTTTGATGAGTGCTCCATCTTTTTGCAGGATGAAGTTCAAGATCGGATTGAAAACTCTGGAGAGAATGCTAATGAAGCCTTTCAAGCTGTGTTCGGCAAGGAAAGGCCAAAGAGAGTTCGAGGGTATGGAAAAGGTGTCACTAAAACTAGTTTAAAAATGGATGCTGAGATTGATGCTGTAAAGCGCAAGCACTCTGAAGAAATGTTAACCTTGAAAAATGAGATGGAAAATTAGAAGCAAGACACTGATAATCAAATGAATAATATGAAGAAACAAGTAGAGGGATTAGAAAATCTTGTGAAGGCTTTGCTTCAAAGAGCTAGCCCTGGTGTTAATTTGGAAGACTTGACACCCTTAACGCGCTCATCTCCTGCTGATGCAAATAGTGCACCTAACATGGATAAAAATGGTCTTCCACACTCTTCTACATCAATGCATATTCCAAGCCAAGAAAAGGTAATAACACATGTTGATTTAGAATGGTGATTTGAATTTTGTTTCAGGTTCAGTTTGATATGAATGGATGGGTTATTGTTTTGGTTTTATTCTTCATCCTTGCATATTAATTTGACTGATGAAAAGGATGCAATATCTGTTAATGAATAATGGGAGCATTAATTGATGCTATAATCCTTGGTTGTTTGATTTTGGTTTTACATAATGGTGGTATGGTCTCTCTTAATCTGATCTGTTGGATTGTCTTAGTTTTTTATAACATATGGATTCTTAGATTCCAATTGGGGAGTGGCACTGCTCAGCTTCATTTTATGGTGGTAACTTCCTATCTACTCTGCTGGTGTGATTAGACTTAAGATAGGGAGGTATGAGCTTGTGAATTTAATTTCATTCTTCTAAAGAGGAGGCCTTAATCTATGGGCAGCATAGATGGACTCTATACCTTTGACATTTTATAGGGAATCTTGCCATTTATTCCATTATAGCTTATTATTCTTCTTACTTAGATTTGTGATTTTGGTTGCGATGTTCTAAAAGAGACACAAATAGCAGTAGAATACATGTTTTGATGTCAAAGATGGATTGCGTAGGAAAGGATTTGAAGTTTAGATCTCTCCTTCAAAAGAGAGCTGTGATTACCATTATTGTATAAATATAAATATAAATGACCTAGCCAAGAAGACTTGAGTATTAATAAATGTATCTTGCGTGTGTATAAGCTAACAAATACATTATACATAAAAATCAACTGTAGCAAGTTGTTAGAATGGATAGTGTGCTGATAATAGTAATGTTAATCAGCACAATTTTTATGTACACGTCAATACAAGTTTAAAATAATAATAATAATTTATCTAGTTTGCCAATATTTTCCAGTGCCAGCCTTGTGAAGGTATTATTACTATTATTGTTAATCATCTTGAAAGCGGGGATGTTAAATATGTTTGGAATATGGACTGATGATGTTGTGGGGTCATTTATTTGGATGAATGTTTTTGCTCTTGAATTTAGTATGGGCATGACTTCAGTTATCATTTTATTTCTAGTTGGTTCTTGTGTAGCTGCAGAGTTGGGAATATTATTGTGCATCTCATGTATGTGTTGACTGTTGAGGATTAGGAGAAAAGCCATGTAGAAACTGTACTCTTTATTATTATTGATTTTTGCTGTCAATTTCTTCCAGATCAGGTGTATTCTTTATTTCACATTATTTCCCATGTTGTCATCCTTCAATTTGTATCAACCACTAACTAAGCATTATTGATTCATAAGTTCAATTTCTTAGTTAATTAGTAGTTATAGTATATGTAACTAACCACTTTAATATTTTATTTTGTTGCTGAATTCAATATGTATTGAGGGAGAGTACTTATGTGTTTTAGAATATGTATTTACATATATTTATTGTTTTTTCTTTTGCAGTGAAAATATACCATATAAAGCAAAACATGTAGATACAATTATGGAGATTTACGAAGGATATTCAGCTTTAGTTTTTTTGGTTATTTCATTTGTGTTATATATGATTAAGAACAATAGTACTACTTTTGTACAATAGCAGTAAATGACTTTACTTTTAGTTTTGGTGTATATATACAATAAATACTTGCATAATTTAATATATTTGAGCAGGATTAGTTTTTTAATGCATTATTAGTTTTTAATATGTGATTTTTTAAATATGTAAGTAGAAAGTGTTGACTACAAGTAGCATATACGTAAATTTTCAAAAAAAATGGCCTACGTTTCATGCAAGTTGCTTTATAGCATATTTAAAAGTAACAAAACTACCAAAATCATTGCTTAAAGTATGAAAATGTTAGCAAAATCTAAACCTATAGGCAACGTTTTTTAGAAGTTGCCTTATGGCAAACTTAAGAGCAACAGCAATAAAACGTTGCCTAAAGAACCCGCGTGTGCAAACCGTTGCCAAAACCTTAACTTATAGGCAACGTTTTTTACAAGTTGTCTTACGTCAAACTTAAAAGCAACAGATAGAAAACGTTGCCTAAAGTACTATCTATGGCCAACGTGTGTAAAACGTTGCCAAAAGCTTAATCTATAGGCAACGGTTTTTAAACGTGGTCTTATCAAATACTTAATAGCAACGCAAGGAAAGCGTTGCCTAAAATAGTACCTATAGCCAACATGTCAAAAACGTTGCCAGAACCATCCATAGACAACGTTGCAGAAGCGTTGCCAGAAGATAAGAATAGGCAACGTTTTTCATAAAGTGTTGCCAAAAGTCTAAAAAAATGTTGCCTATTATAATAGGCCACGATGGAAAAGGCAACGGCTTGGCAAGGGCTAGAAAACGTTGCCATAGACTTTAGGCAACGGTTTTCAGCTAAAGACAACGTTTTTCAGCCCTTGCCAAAGGGCAAATTTGTTTTAGTGAGCGCATAGAGTATTATGGAGATATTACTCTATCTTTGAGTAGGACTCGCCATAGGATTACTACTTTTTCTTTTAGTGCTACTGTTTATCTAGAGTTTTATATGCCTGTTAGGGATTTATGGGGTGATCTTCATTACACTCCTAGGGAGGATTCTGAGGTATCTTCTGCTCGGACTCCTATTTGTCGAGACATACCCTAGCTGAGGGATTTATCTGCTGAGGATTCAAAGGAGGATCCAGTGGAGGACCCTTACCTCCAGGTGTTTTGAACTTAGGCCAGTTAGGTTTTGTTATGATAGTTGTATTTATGTTTTTTTGGTATGTAAGTGTTATGTATACATGTTTCTCAGTAAACTATGTATATATATGTAGAGTGTATTATTCAGTTCTTTATATCTTGTGTTCTCTATATTTTATTAAGTTTATGTTATCGGCGAAAAGAAATTTTAAAATTCGTATATTATAATGTTAAATATTTTATGACTTGGATTTAGTTTTAAATCGTTAATCTAAAATGTAATTCCCAAAAGAGGGTGCCACAATCTTAAAGCCTTAATAAAGATCCATCAATTGTTCCTGGTCTAACATACTCCATTGATGAAAGTAAAATTATGAAGAAATGGAATTGAAGAAAGAAAAAGTGAGCTTGTGAAGAAATGAAATTTGAAGAGATGTATGATTTCACTCAGATTGAAGCCTTAATGGCTTGTGTCATTGAAGGCTTGGTATTTATATTCCAAATTATTAGAAAAAAATCACAAAATAACAAAAATAAAAAAAAATGAAATGTACAAGTCGTGCCTTTAGAGCACGACTTGCACAAAAAATAATAAAAAATAACATGCAAGTCATTTCTTGAGTTCAACATTTCTAAATACTTAGTTAAAATTGCTTCCAACGTGCCGAATGTAGTATACTGAATGGGCATCGGGTTCAACCCATCTAATTCGTTCGCTTCGTAGTTCTACTACAAGACACTTACCTCCATATGAGATTATGCATACATCTGATTGTGGTGTCACATAACTGCGCAGATAATACAAGAACCATGCCTAAGCTTATTTTGTCTCCCTTTGAACAATGGCAAAGGCAATTGGAATGACGATTCACCATCTTGTGCAATAGCAACTAGCAGTGTCCCATAATATTTAATGGTCAAGAACATCCCATCCACTTGAACAATTGGTTTACAATATGCAAGCCCTTGAATGGATGGCTTGAATGACCAAACCACACAATCAATAACCACGCTACTGGGATCTTTTATACCATCAACATAATTTGGCAAAGTGTGATATCTCACGATTGTACTAAGTACAAAGTGTTGGACAAAAGCCATCCATTTGGGTAACTCATTGTATGATTCCCCCCAATCACCAAAAAGCTGGGCAAGTGCCATTTGTTTTGCCTTCCACGCCTTTTTGTACATGATTGTATAGTCGAAATAAGTTCGTACATCTGCAATCAAGGCCTTTATTGGGATGCTAGGATCAATTTTCACTAATCCAACAACACATAAAGAAATTAGTGACGAGTCTAATCTATGGTGATCATGAGAAATCAATGAAGATGTGCATGTATGTTCTCTTGCAATTTTTTTAATCTCCCACTTGTCACGTCTAAATGATGTCCTAATTCTCCATTCACACCCGTCACCAAATTTCTTACACCAAGTGACATATTTGTCAGGTCTAGTCTCTTCAACCACATAGTCAAATAAGTTATGACTGTGGTACTGCTTAATTATGTTGGTTGTGGCTTGTTTTACTCAAATTACATGTCAACCCACAAATCATTATTTAAATTCACACGACTTCCTTTCCTAATTCCATAATCATTAGGAAATTCATGAGCATGCATTGCCTGCAAATTAATATCAGATAAAAACAAGGATGAGGTAGCATAAGTTATAGTGGCAGGTTCACCCACGCCTATCTCGCCTACTTCATTGCCATTATCACCTTCCTCACACTCCTCCTCTTCAATAAAATCACTTACATTATCTCTTATAGCTAAAGTTACGTTGTTTGAATCATATAATGCTACTGAATGAATATTTACCCCAATAGCAGAGGTAGCGATCATAGGACTTAAAAGGCCTGTAATGATTATTATATTCATAAATATCATAACATCAACAACAAATGAACTACAAGGAGGATCATATGATGACATCTATCAATTTAAGTAAAAAAAAAAAGGAAAACTTCATATCAATAAACGTACAAAAGTTGTAATAATAAAAAAGTATAATTAACATTTTTAATAAATACCTCTAATAGAGAGAATTAAACTAGAATGAGATGAGTTTGATATAAAATATCAGTAATGGAGAAAAATTGAGAAAAAGATAAATATGAGCAGCATAAGGAGATGTGGATGGTGGAATTTATAGGAAGAAACCCTTAATAGAAGTTATGGATGGCACCTATGACTTCATATGATACTAAAAAAGAAATAGAAGTTGTGGATGTCACCCACGACTTCATATGATATTAAAAAAAATAGAAGTTGTGGATAGCACCCACGACTTCTTATAACATTTAAAAATAAAAATAAAAGTTGTGGATAACACCCACGACTTCATATAACCTTTTGAAAAAAAGTAAGATCATAGCTCATAAGCATGACTTACATAAATTGAAACAAAAAAGGGTAAGTCGTGCATAGGAAGCATGACTTACCCAAAATATAATTAAAAAAAAAAAGATGCAAGTAAGTCATGCTTCCCAAGCACAACTTATTATACATCATTGTTTGTCTTACACCATTTTGGGAATTAAATTTTAACCTGCACCTATACGGTAAATTCATTTTTAAAATGCATCATTCTTGTAAAAAAGTCGTCATCCCAACTTGTAACTCAGTTTTCATATACTGAACTTCAGTGGTTAAGGCATTCAGACGATCTTCAACAAAACTAAGTTTCCTTTCTTGCTAATAACCCGAATGTAAAGCAGATAGACGTGTAACAGTTTTGGAGGATGGTGAAGCTTGTGGTTAAGCAACTCTTTTTGAGTCGACTAATTTCTACATAAAAGCATTATCTTCGACAGTAATCTTCTTATCAGTCTTTCCTTCTGAGCTGAACTTAAGAATTTTAGTGTGCTCAGCGAAGGTAGTGTGAGTT
This sequence comes from Ormosia semicastrata, assembly GCA_029884595.1. Classification (NCBI taxonomy): domain Eukaryota; kingdom Viridiplantae; phylum Streptophyta; class Magnoliopsida; order Fabales; family Fabaceae; genus Ormosia; species Ormosia semicastrata. The sequence goes on from JAQQTO010000040.1 coordinate 7,931,461, forward strand.
TTAGGAATATGCTCAGTTGGTTGTGGAGTAGACTGATTAAACAAGGGTTTTTCCATAATAGGAGGAGTGTGAGGTTCATCCTTAGTTTTCTCAGAGGATGGAGTGATGGGATTAGAAGATTTTTCTTCAGACAAACTTTCTTTTGTTTTCTTTTCTTTTTCTTCTTCAACAAATTTTAGTTCAAAAGAGTGAAGAGGAGGTTTTTGTGATCCATTTAGAACTTTTTTAGCTTTAGAAATCAGCTCAGAGGTTGGAACAATACCTTGAGTGATTCTGATGATGGGAAGATGGTTTTCTTTAGAAGCTAGGTCGTACATTCTTTCCAAATTGCTTGTAACAACATTGACTATCTTGTCATTTTCTTCTGGAATGGACATGAGTTCAAAGCTCAAAACCCTTGAGCTTCTAGCTTCATTCTCTTCTTCTTTCCTTCTTCTTTCTGTTGTAGCATCAATCTTTGCAACTTCTTCAGCAATGTTAACTTCTTCTTCTTCTTCTTCTAAAATTTTCCTTCTTCTTTTTTGACTTTTTCTTTGCTTTTCCTTTGCTTTTCCTTTTTTTCTTTTCTTCTTCTTACTCTTTTTCTTATGCTTCGATTTTTTTTCTTCTTCTACTTTTTCTTCTTTTTCTCGTATTTTTTTTCTTTTTTCACTTTCTTTTCGACTTTCGATTCTTTTGTAGATTTTCTTTTATTCTTCTTGTATGATTTTTTTTCTTTTTCAACTTCTTCAACAACTTCAATTTTTATTTTCTTCTCTTCTTTTTATTTTTCCTTTTTAGAAACTGAGGGCTTTGGAGTAGTTCCCTTCAGCTTGGTAGAAACAACAACTTCTTCCTTCTTCTCCTTTCGAGTCTTTCAGCAATAGATTCTAGTGCTTCTTCTTGTTTTTCTTTTTTGGCTTCTTCTAAGGAGCCATCTTCATTCCCATGGCTGAGAGGTTGTTCTGAGTAAATTCTGGTATAGCGTCTAGAGTCTTTTCTCCTTCAAGTTTCACCCTAAAGTGTTGGAATACTTTGGTGAGAAACATGCCATAAGGTAACCCAGTAGTTTTCTTGGTCGGCAAAGCAGCCATCATGAAGTGGTAAAGGTTCAATGACTTTTTCTCCTTCAGATGGTATAGTACCATCAGGTAAGCTTTAAACATGACCTCAAGACTTCTAGCTCTTGGCAGAGCTATGTGTTGGATGAGAAAGTGGATAAACCTCAGAGTTTTGTTCAACTTCTTGGCAGTTATGGTTTTCTCATCAAGATTAGCAAGAATAGATGAGAACACATCTTAGTAACTTGCTCTATAGTTTTCCCACCAATTCTTCTGAAGGTAGATCGACCCACCACAGTTCTTTACCTTGGTGATCTTGGATAGAGAATCCTTGTTCATAAGAATGTCTACTCATTTGACATTACTTTTGATCTATAGGGATCATTGTAGATCATGGTAGTACCATAGAAAGCTAGAACAAGTCTTGGGTATATGAGTTCTATGATCTTCAAAAACTTTCTTCAGTGTTGAAAGTTAATGATTTCTCTGACATCCATTCCTTCTTCAGCAATTTTGTCGAGATTTACTAATCTTCGAGTAATAGCAGGTCTATCCTTGAACTTGGTGTTGAACTTGAATTGAATAGATTTATCTATGAAGAGTGGGGTAGAGGGTTCAGGTGAGGAGTCTTCTAATTCAACATCTCGTTTGGTTTTCTTTGGAGGAGGAGTTGAATTTGATCATATAGATATTCTTTTTTCTGGCATAGCATTGATTAGACGTCCTAATTTTTTCATGGTCTTTTGTGTATTTGGTGATTTTAAAGTTTGAAGGAACAAAAGGATTATGAGATTGAGAGACGAGAAGAGTGATATGACTTGAGAGAAGGTGAAATAGTTATATTTTGATTCACTATTTATGGGTTTTATAGAAGGTGAAAGTATCTATTGAAAAGAATAGATAGAGTGGTGCCTAAAGAGTCTCATCAGAATTACTGAGTTGTTGCCGCTATATTATTTTTAGAAGGACAATGTCAACAATGGTAACTTTTCCCTTGAATTTCTCAACTAACCTGACTCTTGATTTCTGATGACAGTGTCTGATTAAACATTTGAGATAACTTCTGAACATCCTTCTGATCATAATTTCTGAGCATCTTTCTGATGGAAACTTTTGAACATCTTTCTAAAGAAAACTTCTGAACATCTTTATAATGATTAACACTTTGCTTCTGATTCTTATCTTTGTAAGAGAGATTCTCTTAGACATAGACTTATGCAATTATGCAATATGTTCAGATGTAAACCATGTTAAGATTATTTCTAATTAAGCAAAACCTATCTTCAGAAAGTGATTTAGTGAATATATCACCACATTGTTCTTTAGTGTTCACAAACTAAAGTTCAAAGTTACCTTTCTAAACATGATCTCTAATGAAATGATGTTTAATATTTATATGCTTTGATCTAGAATGTTGAATGGGATTTTTAGCTAAATTAATAGCAGAAGTATTATCACAATATATAGAAATTTTAGTGTACCATAAGTTGTAATCCTATAGTTAGTGTTTTATCCATAGAAGTTGAGAACAATAGTTTGAAGTAGAGACATATTCAGCTTCAGTAGTTGATAGTGCAATTGAGTGTTGCTTTCTACTTGACCAAGTGATAAGAAAGTTTCCAAGAAAGCTACAACATACACTAGTGCTTTTTCTCTCAACACGGTTCATAAACACGATTTTTATACATTAGTTAACTGTCATATTTAGTTTCTTGGACCTCTTATATGCTTAATTGATTGGTTTTGGTCACATTTTATAAGTTTGAGCTCAAATTGGACTTTATCAATTTTTTTAGCATTATTAGAATTTTACATTGTTTCTATATTTTGGTCATATCTTAAGTTTTAGATATCTAAACATTATATATCTTACCTTGTAGAAAATATAAGAGAGACCTCTACAACTTTCATAAAGAGCCTCGGAGCTGAATAAGATATCTAGTGGACCGAATTAGGCTTGTAATCTAGAACTTGGGTTTTGTAGCGTAACTTGAGCAGTGTTCACTAATTGGTCCATAATTCGGGTTGCAGTGTGATATGAACTTAAAACTAGTGGCATTCGAAATCTAAGACGCAAATCTTCAATTCTTATGAAGACAACGAATTGAAACTACAACATTTTGATAGCATTTCACTCCTGTGAAGTCAGCTGACAGGATCAAAGACCAGTTAAGAGTGAATTAGGCATAACTCTCTCATCTAAAGCCCAAATCAAGTGATTTCGGTGGCCAAGGAAAGCTAAGAGGTTGAAAATTAACTTTAACCAAGGGGCAAATTAGGATTATTAATTTTTAAGTTAGTTATTTTGTTATAAAGAGGGGATCCGAGATAGATAGAAACCCAAGCCGTTTTTACTTGATTCTTCTACCTAGAGTTTTCTCTTTTCTTTTGCAAACTATGTGTGGTAACCATGGAGAGCTAATTATCTAAGATCAATCCAAGGATCTTAAGGAAATTATGGTTTGGCTTTTAGATTTTGATCTTAATTTTGATTTTGAATTGAATTAATTATCTTCTTCTTTTTCTCTTGATTTGGATTTCGAATTACATGATTAGATATTTCTATTATGTGATGTGATTTGATTGAATTCTTATTCCTAATTAAGATTTGTGATTAAATTATGATTGATTAATTGTGGTTTAGTCACATGAATTAAAGAAGGTTATGTTGACAGATTTGTTAATCTAGGTTAATTGAATTCTGGTTGTTAAACTAACATAGGTTGCATGATTCTAGTGATTGCGGATTTATGAATTGTTTGTTAGTTAAATTCTAAGTGATTATCTAGTGTTGAATCTATGTGTTTAATGTAGAGATTTTGATCAATCATAGATTAACAAATTAATTCAATCAAGATACATGTTTAGTGATTGATGACAATCAAACTAGATTTCTGACGATTTCTTGGATTGGTTGCTTTACAATTTGATTTTCTTTCTTATATTTTATTATTACATTTAGATTTTGCATACACAATCCCCTCTATGTGATCTTGATTTAGTTTTGATTGGTATATTGATCCTTAAGAGACGACTCGCGGTTCACTGCCTTATACTACAAGTTATCAGTAGAACTAGAATTTTATTATTTGGTTAAGCTCAGCACTCGAATCAACGATCACCAGCAAAGTTAGCGTCACAATATCCTATAAGATCAAAATTTGAACCTTTCTCATACCAAAGACCAAGATTAGTAGTTCTAATTAAATATCTAAAGATTCTTTTAACAACTTGTAAATGAGATTCTTTAAGATTTACTTGGAATCTAGCATATATTCCAACACATAATTGAATATCTGGTCTATTAGCAATTAGGTATAAAAGAGATCCTATCATATCTCTGTATAGTTTCTCACTAATAGGTTTACCTTGCTCGTATGAATCCAGAACTTAAGAGGGATGCATAGGTGTGCTCATCTTCTTTGCCGAGTCTTTTTTGAATCTTCTGAGAAGATCCTTAGTGTATTTTTCTTGATGGATTTGGACTCCATTACTTTGTTGCTTGATTTGTAACCCTAAGAAGAATTTTAGCTCACCCATCATGCTCATTTCAAATTTTCCTTGCATTAGCTCAGAAAATTCCTTGCACAAAAGTTTATTAGTAGATCCAAAAATAATATCATCTACATAAATATGAACAAGCAGGATATCAACTTTTTGATGCTTTGTAAAGAGAGTTGTGTCAATTTTTCCTCTTTCAAAACCATTTTTTAGAAGAAAAGAATTGAGTCTCTCATACTAAGCCCGAGGAGCTTGCTTTAAACCATATAAATATTTTAAGAGTTTAAAAACATGATTAGAAGATTTTTCATGTTAAAAAACAAAGGATTGTTTTGCATAAACTTCTTAAGAAAATATGACCATTCAGAAAAGAAAATTTAACATCCATTTGATATAAGATGAAACCTTTATAAGCAGCATAAGCAAGTATGATTCTAATAGCTTCAAGTCTAGCAATAAGAGCAAAAGTTTCATCGAAATTAATACCTTCCTACTGATTGTAAAGCTGAGCTACCAACCTTACTTTCTTTCTAAATACATTTCTTGATTCTTCCAGCTTGTTTCTGACACTTAGCGAGTTTCGATGATTGTATGGTTTTTAGGTTCAGGAACTAGGGTCCAGACTTTGTTTCTCTCAAATTGATCTAGTTTTTCTTGCATGGCCTCAATCCAGCTTTCATCATTAAGTGCTTCTTCTACTTCTTTAGGTTCGATTTGAGATATGAGGGCCATGTTCACACTGTTTCTGAACAATGATATGGTTCTCACACCTTGAGAAGGTTCTCCAATGATTTGATCTTTTGGATGAGATGTGATATGTCTCCATTTTTTTGTCATATGAGTCTGACTTCTGATATTGTTTCCAGAAGGAGTCTTCTAATGATCATCAAAAGGATCATCAGTAAAGTTAGAAGGTTTTTTCTTTGGAGTAGGTGGATCAGAAACCAGCTTAGGAGTGTCATTTAGAGTAATGTTCTCAAATTCTTCTTCCAGATCAGAAACCTTAATTTTAGAAGAATAATTAGCATCATCAAAAGAAACATGCATAGATTCTTCTATAGTAAGAGTTCTAGTATTGTAGATTCCGTAGGATTTTGAACAAGTTGAGTACCTGAGAAATATACCTTTGTCTACCTTTGAGTCAGACTTACTGAGTTGATCTTTGTTGTTCAAAATGAAGCATTCAGATCCAAAAGTATGGAAGTATGATATCTTCGATTTTCTTCCCTTCCAAAATTCATTTGGAATTTTCTTGATTATTGGCCTTATAAAAATATGATTTTGAATGTAACAAGAAGTGTTTATTGCATCTGCCCAAAAGTATTTTGGTAAGCCACTATCACAAAGGAAAGCCTTGCCATTTCTTGCAAGGATTTGTTCTTTCTCTCTATAAGTGGTGTTCTAGGAGAAAAGAAGTTATGAAAAATATCATTTTCATCACAGAATTCTCTAAAAGCTTGATTTTCAAACTCTTCTATATGATCGTGTCTATTGGCAGCTATGCAAAAACCTTGGGCTTATTAATTAATTTTTTTACAATTTTCATCTTTTTTTTGTAGAATTTTAATGTAACTTGAACAAAATATGATGTTCACATGGGTGAATTTACATATAATTTAATGAATTTTGTAAAACAAATGGAATTCATTTTCCTCTAACGGTTTCGCTCCACAACAAAATGGTGCAACAGAGAGAAAAAATAGAACTATTCTTAATATAGATAGATATGTGTTGAAAACCAAAAACATGCCCAAGGAATTTTGGCTTGAAGTTGTTTCCTAGGCAGTTTATTTGCTCAATTACTCTCCAATAAAGAACATGAAGAATCAAATACCACAAGAAGCATGGAGTGGGACTAAACCTAACGTTAATCATTTGCGAGTTTTTGGAAATGTTGCTTCTATCCATGTGCATGACCAAGATAGAAAGAAACTAGATGATCAAAGTGTGAAGCATGTTTTCATCGATTATGATTCAAATTCTAAAGGCTACAAGTTGTATAACACAAGCAATGGCAAGATTGTTGTGAGTTGAGATGAGAAGTTTGATAAAGAAGCCAGGGAAGCACATGAAGAGGGAACTTAGGATTTCTTTTCATACTTTGGAAATGAAGACCAAGAGACCGTGACATCTATCTAAGTAGTGACTCCACTACCATTTCCCATTCATGAAGCATCATCATCTCTAGAAGAGAGCTCTAGTGAAAGACCAAGAAAAATAAGAAGCATACAAGAATTATATGATGATACGAAGCCTATTAAAAATTTATTTAGCCTTCTTGCTGACAATGCACTAATAAATTTTGATGAAGCTTTGAAAGATAAAAGGTGGAGACATTGAGAAGTCATGCAATAGGAGGTTAAAATATTTGAAAAGAACAACATTAACATTTGTGATTTTTCATCTTTTTCCAAAGGTCATGAAGCAAATAGAGTCAAATGGGCATTCAAGAAAAATAAGATTGCTAAGAAAAAAGTGAAGTTGAAATATGGTAATATTCAAGATCAAGTTGTGGAATATTTTCACAAAGCCTCTCAAGTTTGAAGATTTTCAAAGATCAATGAAGAAGAAGACTTCAAACTAGAGGAGTGTTGAAAAAAAAACAAATTGAAGTTAATGGAGTTTTGATGCTTATGTGACCTTTGGTGTGGCTAGTGTGAGTTTTATGAACAATTATTATGAGTTTGTGTGTGTTATGTGCCATTAGAAAAACTTGTTGGAGTTATGTAGTTAGGATAAGTTATTTCATGAGTTAAACAAAATTATTGTTGTTAATTAGTAAGAGTTATAGAATGTATAACATCTCTTATGTTTGGATGGAGGGTTTTGGAGGGAAAGAAAATGGAAGACTTATTTTTTATTTCTAAATTAAGATAATTATAAAATGTTTATACAAGTGAATAGAGGATGATTGAAAGGTTATATGATCATTTTTTATTTTATTCTTTCATTTTAAAAAAATCTCAAATATAGAGAGTGTTTACTCAAAATAAAGAATAAGTCATCCCTTTCCTTTCCCTCCAAAACCATCCAAACCCCAACTCCCAAACATACTGATGAGGAATTTTAGAGTTTGCATGAATAACACATTTTTCATATGCTCTTTTGACTAGTCTTTTGAGCTCACGTGTCATGTGATTTTGTGTCTTTGGGAGAATAAAAGTTTATAGTTTCCAATGTTAGGAAATTGTGTAATCAATGATGAATATACAAAAAAAAAGAATGCAATTAATGCTTATGAGAAGGAGGGTTGCACTGATACTAGTATAAATAAGTGCCTTAGTTATGGATGTAAGCAAGTCATTTTGAGTAAATTACCATCTTCTCTTACAACTCAAGATTGAGTGTTTTGTCTTGGCTTAGTATATCTTAGGTGGATTCCTAAGGTGTATTAGGTTGTGCTTGTTCTTATTCTTTAATTTTATTTTCCATTTCCTATCCGACATTAGTTTGGTATCAAAGTTCAAGATCCTTCCATGGCTGGTGGTGGTTCGCCAAGGTAGGGGTGCCAAAATGGCCACGCATAAGCGTGATCTCTATGATGTTGAAATGGATGAATTGAGAAGACAAGTTTAACAACTCCAACAATAGCTAGAGCGTCTCCAAGCTACACACCGTGATGAGCAATGTCATGGTTCGGGCAATGGTGAGGAAAAGGAGGAGACTAACCTTTTCCATAATGATGAGTCTAATTCATCTAGTGGGAGAGCTTCTACTTAACTTGGCCAAAAAGGCACCATGTCTTTCATGTAGACTATGGTGTCAACGTTGACATTCCTGATTTTGAAGGAGAATTATATCCTGAGGAATTCATTTATTGGTTGGCAACAGTCGAGCGTGTTTTTGACTACAAAAATATTTTCGAGAACAAGAAAGTCAAATTGGTGGCTATCAAGTTGAAGAAGCATGCATCAATTTGGTGGGAAATTTTGAAGAAGCGACAAGATCGTGAAGGAAAAAAGCAAATTGTGACATGGGAAAAAATGAAAATGGAGCTTACAAAGAAATTTCTTCCCACAAGTTATAAGCAAAAAAATTTCTACCAATTCCATAATTTCAAACAAGAAGAGTTATCTGTAAAGTAATATACCACTAAATTTGAGCATCTCATGATGAAGTGTGATATCGTGGAGGCCGAGGAACAAACAATCGCCTAATATCTTAGCGGTCTTCGATCAGAGATTAGAGATGTCATCCAATTGCAACCATAGTAGACTTCTGATGATGGTTGTAGATTAGCGATTCGAGTGGAGAAGCAACTAAAGGAGAAATGTGCTCGCAAGACTTTCAGTAAGATGACAATCTCTAATTAGGGGAGTGCCTCAACTCCTAAGCCTTTACCACGTAACAAGGCTAGTTCTTTGAAGGTGGTACAAAAATAAGGAAACGGTCCTCATAATGTTTCTGACTCTACCTCTAAGCAATGCTTCAAGTGTCGAGGATTTGACCACATTGCTTTTGAGTGTCCAAATAGGAGAATCATATCTCGTGTAGAAGAAAATGAAGATGAACTAGTGTTTGGTTCAAATCTCGAAAGATGATAACGAGGGTGAGGAAGAAGAAGCCATCACTTATGGAGATCATGGAGAAGCTCTCATCATTCAACTTATCTTGAAGACAGCATATGTTGAAGATGATAAGTGGCTCTACCATAATATTTCCAACACCCATTGTACCTTACATGGTAAGGTGTGCACAGTCATCATTAATAGCGAAAGATGTGAAAATGTGATTTCCACTACCATGGTAGAAAAATTATAACTCAAAGTAGAGAATCACCCAGAACTTTACAAGCTCTCTTGGCTCAAGAAAGGCAATGAGGTGCCTGTCAATAAGCAATGCTTGGTTCAATTCTCTATTGGCCAATATTACAAGGATGAAATTTTGTGCGATGTAGTTCCTATGGACGTGTGTCATTTACTTCTTGGTCAGCCATAGTTATATGATCGAAGAGTACATCATGATGGTTATAGGAACACCTACTCCTTCATCAAGGATGGTATCAAGATCATCTTGGCGCCTTGTAGAGTAGAGAACAAAACTAAACCTTTAGATGGAAGTGGGAGTTCTTTTCTCTCAAAATCTCAGTTTCTCCAAATTATGGATCACTCTCATGATGCATATGAACTCGTAGTTTTAGAGGTGAATGAAGATGAAAAAGAGATTCCACCTATTCTTAAACCCTTACTTAAGGAGTTTCGAGATGTAATGCTCAATGAGATTCCTTCTAGACTTCCCCCTATAAGAGGAATCCAAGACTATATTGACTTGGTGCGTGGTGCTTCCATCCCAAATAAGGCTACTTATTAGATGAGCCCAAAGGAGCACGAAGAGCTATTGCAAAAGGGTTTGATTAGTGAAAGCTTGAGCCCTTATGTAGTTCCTGCATTTCTTGTCCCCAAGAAGGATGGATCACGGTAGATGTGTGTTGATAGTCAAGCAGTAAACAAAATCACAATCAAGTATGGATTCCCAATACCTCGTCTTGATGATTTACTTGATTAACTTTATGGAGCGGTGGTCTTTTCAAAGATTACTTAAGGAGTGGATATCATCAAATCTGAATGCGTGCCCTAGAGATGAATGGAAGACGGTGTTCAAGATAAGAGTTGGTCTCTATGAATGGATGGTGATGTCATTCGAACTTTTTAATGCTCCAAGCACATTCATGCATCTCATAAATCATGTGTTAAAGACCTTCATTGGCAAGTTCGTGGTTGTCTATTTTAATGATATCTTGATATACAGCAAAAGCCTAGAAAAACATGTGGAGAATATTTGAGAAGTTTTTAAAGTGCTTAAGGAATAACATTTATATGCAAATATCAAGAAGTGCCACTTTCTTACTAACAAGGTCACTTTATTGGGGTATGTCATTTCTGGTGAAGGAATTAGCATGGATCCAGGTAAGGTTCAGGCTATTGTGCAATGGCCTACATCGAATTCTCTCCAAGAAGTCTAAAGCTTCCATGGCCTAGTATCTTTCTACTAGCGATTCATTACAAGAATTAGCACTCTTGTTGCCCCTATCAATAAGTGCTTGAAGGAAGAAACATGTAAGTGGATCGAGGTAGCTGAAAAACGTTTCGAGTTGATCAAGAAGAAAATGACTAAAGCACTCATTCTCACATTGCCTGACTTTGAGAAGGTCTTTGAAGTTTGTTGTGATACTTTAAATGTGGGAATTGGAGTTATTCTTTCCCAAGAAGGGAAACCAATTTCCTACTTTAGTGAGAAATTGAATGGTTCAAGGAGAAATTATTTAACTTATTACAAAGAATTCTATGCTACCATTCAGGCTTTAACTAATTGGAGGCATTATCTCATTTCAAAAGAGTTCATCTTATTCTCAGATCATGCGGCCTTGAAATACATCAATGGACAACATAAACTCAACAACAGACATGCAAAGTGGGTAGAGTTTCTTCAAGCCTACACCTTTGTGATTAAACACAAGGCCAGTACTCAAAATCAAGTTGTCGATGCCTTGTGTAGGAGATGTTCATTGATTTCTTCAATGGAGGTAAGTGTGATTGGATTTGAAGTCCTTAAAGAGCTCTATGAGGAAGATCTATATTTCTCTAAGATTTGGAGCGAATGTTCTAAAGGCACTTCTAAGGGTTTCCTTGTACAAGATAGGTTCCTATTTAAGAATAATCGATTGTGTATTCCCCAATGTTCTCTACGGGAGTCAATAATCAAGGAAGAACATGGTGGAGATCTTGGTGGTCATTTTGGGCGAGACAAGACTCTTGCCCTTATTCAAGAAAAATTTTATTGGCCTAATATGGTTCGTTGTTTCAAGACATGTGGAGCGATGTCGTACTTGCCACATTACCAAAGGTCATGTTCAAAATACGGATTTGTATACCCCACTTCCTATTTCTAATGCACCATGGGAAGATGTCAGCATTGATTTTGTGGTGGGACTGTCGAAGACTCAAAGGAATAAAGATTCAATTATGGTGGTAGTTGATTGATTCTCTAAAATGGCACACTTTGTTCCATGTCTCAAGACCTTGGATGCCTCTTATGTGGCAGATCTTTATTTTAAAGAGTTTGTGAAGCTTCATGGAATTCCAAAGACCATAACTTCTGATCGTGATACAAAGTTTATAAGTCATTTTTGGCAAACTTTTTGGAAGAAACTTGGAACTACTCTTTAATTTAATTCCTCCCATCATCCGTAAATCGATGGGTAAATAGAAGTTGTCAATAGAAGCTTGGGTAATTTATTAAGATCGTTCGTGAAAAGGGAATATTAGACAATGGGATCTTTAGGTTCCACAAGCAGAGTTTGCCTACAATCACTCACAAAGCAAAATCACTAGTAAAAGTCCATTTGAGGTGGTCTATGGATCTAATCTTATTAGCCCACTAGATTTGGCCCCTATTTCGATTAGTCATTATTTTAGTAATGATACTGAAAAGAAAGTGAAGGAAATCCAGAGCTTGCATCAGAAGGTTCGAGGAAAAATTCTTCAGCAAAATGATAAGTATAAGAAGCAAGTTGATAAATTTCAAAAATCGACAAGTTTTAAAGAGAGGGAGATCTTGTATGGATTCATCTTCACAAAGAAATATTTCCACAAGGATGCTTTGGGAAGCTCAAGCCTAGAGCCGATGGCCCTTTCTGGGTTTTGAAGAGGATTGGCGAGAATGCATACAAAGTTGAGTTACTGGGAGACTATGGAGTATCAGCAACCTTCAACATCTCTGACTTATCTCCATATGAAGAAGAAGAGACCGACTTGAGGACAAGTCTTTTCCAACTAGGGGAGAATGATGAGGAATTTTAGAGTTTGTATGAATAACAAATTTGTCATGTACTCTTTTGACTAGTCTTTTGAACTCACATGTCATGTGATTTTTGTGTCTTGGGGAGAATAAAAGTTTATAGTTTTCAATGTTAGAAAATTGTGCAGTCAAGGATGAATATACAAAAAAAGAGAATGTAATTAATGCTTATGAGAAGGAGGGGTGCACTGCTACTAGTATAAATAGGTGCCATGGTAATTGGTAATGGATGTAAGCAAGTCATTTTGAGTGAATTACCATCTTTTCTTACAACTCAGGATTGAGTGTTTTATCTTGACTTAGTATATCTTAGGTAGATTCCTAAGGTGTATTAGGTTGTGCTTGTCCTTATTTTTCATTTTTCTTTTCCATTTCCTATCTGACATCACATAGTCTTAAACTCTTCAAGAGTTCCTATATGTATCATGTGTTTCGAAGTTCGTGGAGCAAGAAATAAAATAACAAAGTGTCTCTTCCTATACTTTTCTTCCACTCTAACATAATCTAATCCAAACATGCACTTGAAAAGATTGGAGGGAAAATGACGAAATTTGTGCATGATGTGTTACAGACACGCCATTCTTTCGAGTTTTACTACTACCGAGTTCATCTTTAAACAGACATTTTATAGCAGTAACCTAAACAAACACATGCAAATACAAGGGGTTAGATAGAAACTAGTTCTTATTATAAGATACATAAACAATATTGTATGAAGTACGGTTGCAAAATGGTGGTTCTTTTCTAGTTCACAGTCGGAAGAACTTTTAGTGAAGTAAATTTAAAAGGTTTTAATTCAGGAAACTTAGGAAAGTATAGGCTCGCCTCGCCACTATATAGACACTACTTGCAACTATTCAGATAGATTAAACGATATAAAGGCTGTGGTTGAACTTCCTGAGGATTTTCCAGCATATCAGCTGCATTCAAAGGTAAAAAAGGGAAGTGAGAATCATATCAAAATGGTTAATGTTGCTATGGGAAATCATCAAGCAAAGTCATGAACTATAAACGGGCTTACAAAACCAGTAATAAACTTAAACTGACCAAAGAAGTACATTTTATAATAAAAAAAGACAACAGAAAAGGTAACAAACTTTGCCCTTTCCTTTTTGTAATTTTCTTCTAATGATTAATTAATTAGCACAACTTATAATTAATGTATGGTAGGTTATTAAAAAACTAAAGTGCATTATTTTTCAATTTATATTGTTGAAAAGACAAACATATCTTTTTCACTGGTCATTGGCATCCTTGTTTTTGCCTTCCTGTACCCATACATTCATGAACTTACCACAAGTTGGTATGCTTACACAAGTTGGAGAGCAGTCTGGTCTTGACGTGAATATTGATTATCAGAACCTAGGAGATTTATAGGAAAGAAATTCCGGTCATATGATTGTGATGGTATGGACTCGCACAAAGTTCCTGGCATCAAATTTGGTTGCTGTTGTTGAACTCTTTCATGTTCAGCTATCTGTACCATCCAGCAATTATCTTTATTATTCATCTGACTAATGATACACACAGAATTTGAATGATTACACATAGATTCTTGGTGTGTGTGTGAATGTGTGTCATGTAGAGAATGAGAAAGACCTTAGCTCGCAGATAATTATTGTGGTTCTGCAGCTCAATTTCCTGCACATTTGCAGTAAGTATACATATGTCAGAATAAGTTTACCCATATAGATATTTGCATAAACTTTGTAAGAATTTATTGACACTTTGGTAATTTCCTTTCCTCTTTATATTAAAGGTAGAATATAAAACATATTAAATTTCTACCTTTGTTCAAACTGGTAAAACAAATTACTAGTAGGCTTTCAAATTAGAAGGGAATACAGTGTATAAGGAAGTCGATATAGAAGAACTCTCAAAACTCATCATATCAACACTTGAACTAGGATTAGTAACCATATAAAAAACAATTATTAGTACCTAATTTGTTACTACTCCCAATTATTATTTATTATTTTTCCAAAAGCTTGTAAGAGTGGAATTCCATTTTTGAGTATTGGAGTATTGTTTCCTACTTCAAATTAATTATATATAGTCAGCAACAGTTGATGGTGGATCTAGCCTGTTTTAGGATTAATTGCTAGAATTTCTAGTCAGTTTCACCCTAAAAAATTACAATTTCATGAAATGTAAACACGGGAAATTATTGAGGTTTGGGTGCCCAATGCCCATTGTAACATCTTCCTTTTTAGCCTGTTTATAGGGCTAATATAGAACACAAGCTCCTGTATGATGTAATTGTATGTTTTTATGTGCATGTTTTTGTTGTATGTGCATGTGGACAAAAAACTTAGCGAATAAGTTATCCATTAAAATTAATTAGAATAATTCTAGAAAAATTAGAAAATAAGTGAGAATAAATTTATAAAGAATGTTTTTATTATTTAAGTTATGAAAATAAGGTAAAACAATTATAAATAAATTATTTATAATTAATATGATATAAATTATATTTTATAAATAATAAAGAATTAAGTAACAATGATAATTAAGATAACTAGAGATTAATTAGTAAATAAACAAATAAAGTAAATAATTAGTTTAAGTAATTATAATATTCTATTATATTAAATAAGGATCAATGATATAATTATATTAATTTAGGATTAATTAGATATAATATTATCATTGTAATATTGTAATGATTATAAGTTGGCCACTAGAATTTCATGCAAGGCAAAAAGACACTAAACCCTATTTCTTGTGTCTCAGGAATTTTTAGAGTAATTATGAGGTTTTAAAAGTGATTTGACACTAAACTTATTAAATTGTATGCAATAGGTAGAGCTTAGAGCTCTTTAGTGCAATTTTTAATAGTTAGGGTTAGTGCATAAGACTTATAAGATTTGCATGAAGTTTTTTGAAAACCCTAGTGTAATTTAGGATAAGTACGAGTCCTAAATAACTTACCCTAGGGTAGTTAAATCCAACTTAAATCCCTACTCCTTACCCTATACCACTCAATCACCCAACTTAGCTCTTAAGTCTCTTAATTATGCCTCATCATCACTCACACACAGTAGTCTTAAGCAACACGACTACATAACTTATAGCACACACCCTCACTAGACTTGAATCAAAAGAATATAAAGAAGGGAAGAGGGGGCGGTGGAAAGTGAGAGAGAGAAAGTGAAGTAAAGAAATTTTAGAGGGGGAGAAAGAGACGATCATGTGTGTGAAACAACATCATGTTTTGTTCTTATTTTACATGCATTCTTGAGCATTTTAGGCATTTTAGTTTTTCTTTTTAGTTAGTTTTTCGCTTAGTTCGGATAACTGCGGTGTTTTTGGTGTTCCTGTGCAGGATTGGTGCTAAATTGGCCTTAGAATGGATGGAAAACTTGCATGTTTGAAGCTGGAGCTTAATGGATAGCAATAAAGGTGCAAAAAGGCCATTTCAGAGGGATCCACGGCCTGCCCGTGGATCAAACCACGGCCATGGATCGAGGGGTAACTTAAAGAAGGAAAAAGGGAATTCCAGAGAATTCCACGGCCTAGTCGTGGAACCATCCACGGCCGTGGAACTCAAAGGACCAGAAATTAGCCTGTTGAGAGACATCCATGGCCTGGCCGTGGAATGATCCACGGCCGTGGATCGCAGTGCGCAACAGTTTTTATGTTTTTCTTTTTGTTTCTTTTGAGGGCTTTTTAGCCAATTAAAACCCTAAGTTATAAATAGATATTTTGAATAGAATTAGGGAGTTCTAATTTAGTTTTGGTGGAGGCACATTGGAGGCTTTGGCTTTGGATCTTCATCTTTCTCTCTTCTTCTTCCATTGTTACGGGTTTGGGATGTTTTTAAGTTTGATTTCTTGTCTCCTCTTCTCTATGTCTGAGTAGTTTCTTTTTGTTTTTAGGATTGGGCAACGCCCTTTGATACATTGATAATGATTAATTGACGTTGTTTCCCCTTTTATTAATCTTGATTGTTCTTTGATTCAATCCTTATTGCTTTTATTCATGTGAATTTGCTGGCCACTTATTTGCATCTCATAGGCATTTAGGGACGTACTGAGATGTGAACCTAAGTATTGGAACCATAAGAATTGAACTTAAGGTCTAAATCACGATAGTAGTTTTAGCCTTTCGAGAATTCAATGAATTGCCACAAAGCGTAATGGGTTCAATTTAAATTCAATTACCATGAGAGTAGGAATTGGTTTAATTGGGCACGGATCTTGTATCTTGAGAAAGAACATTAACTAATTTAGGGTAATTCACCTTCAATTGAATTTCAGATTTAATAAAAGGGTTGTCAATTAGGATTTATCTTGTATCATTGTGGTATCCCAATCTTGGAAGCTTTCTTGAATTTGAAAATCCCTTTCTTGATAATTCGCTATTTTTGTTCTGAATTCTGTTTTCTTGATTTTATTTAATTATTTTGTTACTACGTTCTTCTTTATCAACAATCATATTCCTTTTTGTTTAACTTAATTGAATTAATTAATTAATTGGTATTCATAGATACAGTCCCTGTGGATTCGATCTTTTTATTACTTGATGACGAAACCGTACACTTGCGGATTTCACGCATCAAGTTTTTTTAGATTGCCGGGGATTGTGTTTTTCTTGAATATCAGTTTAATTTTTAATTTAATTATTTTAAACCTTTTTATTTTTACCATATTATTACGTTCTTATTTTCTCTTTGACTCTCTGCAGGTAATTTCTCTGGTTTATGCAAAGTACTAGACGTTCTGGGACTCTTGTTGAAGCAGATCCAGAAATTGAAAGAACTTTACGTAGAAGGAGAAGACAACAAAGGCAAAGAGTAAGGAAAATATCTGAACCAACACTTGTCATGGCAGCAGCTGAAGATAATAAACCTTTAAAGGAGTATGCAGCCCCTAATGCTCGGGGTTTGTGATCTGGGATTGCTCGGCTAGACATTGAAGCTAGGCACTTCACTATACCTCCTGCCTTACTTTCCATGATAAGGCAGAACCAGTTTGGAGGATTACCCTTGGAGGACCCAAATGATCATGTGGAGATGTTCTTAGAATTCTGTGAGACTCTCAAAATTGAAGGTGCCTCAGTTAATGCCATTCGCCTCCGATTGTTTCGATTATCATTAAGGGACAAGGCTAGAGCTTGGTTGAAATCGGTACCCACCGATACATTAACCATATGGAATCAATTGGAGCAAGCATTATTGAATAAGTTCTTTCCTCCTTCCAAGACTGCGCATCTTAGAACTCAAATAACAAGCTTTGTTCAAAGAGACGGAGAATCATTATCAGAAGCTTGGGATAGATACAAGGGGCTGTTGGAAGCTTGCCCGCATCATGGACTAGAGAAGTGGTTGATTGTCCACACCTTTTACAATGGTTTGGAATATTCTTCGAAGGTGTCTCTTGACTCCGCAGCTGGTGGAGCTTTGATGAACAGAAGGCTGACAGAGGCTTATGAGATTATTGAGAGTGTTGCTTCGAATCATCACCAATGGGCCATTGAAAGAGGTAACAACTCGAAAAAGCTCTCGGGAGGTAAGTTTGAGGTAGATGGTGTTGATTTAATTATGTCAA
The DNA here is from genome assembly GCA_029884595.1 of Ormosia semicastrata. Lineage (NCBI taxonomy): Eukaryota > Viridiplantae > Streptophyta > Magnoliopsida > Fabales > Fabaceae > Ormosia > Ormosia semicastrata. Next base: position 7,949,348 of record JAQQTO010000040.1, read on the forward strand.
AGTTTGATTCTTTGAATAAACGTTTTGACATGCTTGAGAAAGCTCATGTAAATGCCATAGGTGCCTCTAACAATTTTTGTGAGATTTGTGGAGCACAGGGACATATTGGTGCTGAATGCCAAGTTGGAATAGAATCCTCACATGGTGCACCGGTGGAGCAAGTGGAATCCTGCCACAATTTCCATGACTTCAACAAAAAGGGGAGGAATGATCCATATTCCCAAACTTACAACCCCGGTTGGAGGTCTCATCCCAACTTCTCCTATCGAAACAATCAAAATCAAGCTGGACAAGGTAGTGCTCAACCCTCTATTGGATTCCCCCAGGTACAAAAGTCTAAACTCGAAACTCTCCTTGAAACTTTTGTAGAGAGTCAAACTAAGCAAAATGAAGAGTTTAGGCACCATGGTCAAGTTGTTACTGAGGCCATTAGAGAGTTGTCAGCTAAGGTTGATAATTTGGCCATTTATAATAAGATGTTGGAAACCCAGATTGCCCACCAAGAGAGCACTTCATATAGGCAACAAGGTAAGTTTCCTGGTCAACCAGAAATAAACCCAGGGAATGAACATTGTAAGGCTGTGAGTTTGAGGAGTGGAGAGAAGTTAGAGAATCCCAAGGGTAAGGGGAGAGTGACAAAGATAAAGTACCGAGGAAAAGAGACTAAGACATTGTACCCGTAGGTGAGGAGGAAACAAATGAGAAAGTGTCTAAGTATGTACCCCCGAACCTTACCAACCCCGGTTCCCTTCCTCAAAGATTGGCCAAGGCCAAGCTAGATAAGCAATTTGGGAAGTTTCTTGAGGTCCTTAAGAAGTTGTACATTAATGTACCCTTCACTGAGGCATTGCAACAAATGCCTACCTATGCTAAATTTCTTAAAGACATTTTGTCTAATAAGAGAAAGCTAGAGGAGTATGAGACCGTAGCGTTAACTGAGGAGTGTAGCGCTTTAATTCAAAATAAGTTGCCTCCTAAACTCAAAGATCCTGGGAGCTTCTCTATTCCTTGCTTGATTGGGAATACCAGTTTTGATAAAGCTCTGTGTGATTTGGGGGCTAGTGTTAGTCTTATGCCCCTTTCTGTGTGTAAGAAGTTGGAAGTGGGTGAGCTGAAATCCACAACTATCTCACTTCAATTAGCGGATCGGTCTGTCAAGTACCCCATAGGCATCTTGGAGGATGTTCCCATTAAGGTTGGTAAGTTTTATATGCCGGTGGATTTTGTTGTGCTTGACATGGAAGCTGATGCTACAATGCCGATCATACTTCAAGGCCCATTCCTTGCCCTTTGGAAGGGCGATCATTGATGTCTATGAAGGAAAATTGACTTTACGATTGAATAATGAGGAAGTAGTTTTTGATGTTTTTAATTCTGAAAAAAATTCTAATTCCTTAAATTCATGTAATCGCATTGATGCTACTGAAGTTGTGGATAGTGTTGTGCTTTCAGGTATACAGGAATCAGTGACTGATGCTATGCCCTACAAGGAAGGACCTAAGAAGCATAGTGACAAGTGTGACGAGAAGCTTGAATTTAAAATCGGGGATAAAGTCCTTGTTAATAACTCACTTCTAAGTTTCTGTCCTAGTAAGTTATGGTCGAAATGGTCTGGACCATATGAGATTGTTCGAGTTTTATCCTACGGTGTGCTTGAGATGAAGAAAGAAGGTAATAAGCCTTTCATGATAAATAGTCAGAGAGTGAAACACTTTGAAGGAGTGGGGACTGAGCACTACTCCGTTGACGTCACCGAGCACGTAAAACCAGACCAAAGTCAAGCTAATGACTTTAAACAAGCGCTTCTTGGGAGGCAACCCATGTTTTCTTATTTTTCTGTTTTATTTCATCTTTTTCTTTTAATTTTGCGTGTTAGATTGTTGTTTGATCTTTATCTCATGGATTTTGTTTAGGTTTGACTTTTTTTTTGAAGCTCAAATTAGTAGGAGAGTGAAGTCAGAAGGTTCCACACCCAGCTCATGAAAAATTCCATGGCCATGGATTGAACACCAGAAGTTTTTCCACCACCGCAATGAGTTCTTTTCTTTTCTTTTATCCCTTCGCTTGTTTTAGATTTTTACATTGGAGACAATGTAGGTTCTAAGCTTGGGGGGGATATTTTCATATTTTCATATTTTCATTTATTCTCATATTTTCGTATTTTCATTTTAGATAATTGACATTTTCATTTTCATTAGTTTCATGCATTTTCATGTCTTGTTTTGCATTGTATTTTCATGTTGCATTTTCACACCATCATATCTCTTGGGTTTTTGATTGAACTTGTGCCCCTCTCTTTTGAGGATTTTGAGATGGTATTGATTTGGAACCCAATTGGTTGATTCTTGTAGTTGGCAACAGGCATTGTTTTAATTGATAGTAGAGGTGATCTTTTGATAGTTGATAATTAGCATATGTTCTTGGAATTTATGCTTCTCATTGATTTTTTTTAAACTTCTAAATGTGAGTTTTGAGCTTATATGGGACTTATGCATTATATGATTTTTGTTCCCATTCTTTGTGTTGAGTGATATTCCTCATTGATCTTGTGCTCTAGAACTTGATTTGAAACCTTTTTGAGGCGAAATTTTTGGTTGCATGCTTGGAATGTGATTAAGGCATTTTAGGTATTTTTCTGGCCTTCTGAAATTGTTACACTTTCATCCTCTAGTTGTCCATTTTGAGCCTATTGCATACTTGTTTTCTTGATACCTATGCTGAAACATTGTTGGTTATCATTTAGAATATTAAATGGAGCGAATTGGGTTTGAAAGTTGTGAAGTTGTGTTGGGAATCATATGTTTTTGACCTTTCCCTTTTTCAAGTGAAAAAAAAAAGAAGAGAAAATCATGAGATAAAAGGTTGAAAAGGATTAAGAGAAAGAAAGGAAAGAAAAGTAAAGAAAAAAATGTTTGGAATTGTGGAGTTATGTTTTTGAATGAAAACAAAAATGAATTACCTTTGCTCCATTTATGTTCTATTGTATTTCTGGTGCTTATTGAAAATTTGGTTAGCCCTTGTCATACCTTCCTTTCTCTACCTTACCTATCATAATTCCCATGGCCCCATTACAACCCTTGAAAGACCTTTTGATTCTTGCATGCATGCTGATTATTAGTAGAAATTTGGTTTCTTATCAAGCATATGGAAGTGCATTTTCTTTGATGGATCTTGAGCATATGGTTTTCACCCTTAAACACTCTGAGTGTGGTTAGTGGAGTGAACTTAATTCAATCAGTGAGGATGCATGATTTCTGAGAACTTAGCCTAATTGGACTTGATTTTGATTACCTCTCAGATACTTGGTTTGCCTTAGCCTATTGCTTGGATATTGTTTTCTCGGGTTCCTTATTCATTATTGTCTCCTGATTCCACATCTTGGTTTGACATTAATTATTGCTTGGGGACAAGCAAAGTCTTAAGCTTGGGGGGATTTGATGTGTGTGAAATAACATCATGTTTTGTTCTTGTTTTACATGCATTCTTGAGCATTTTAGGCATTTTAGTTTTCCTTTTTAGTTAGTTTTTCCCTTAGTTCGGATAATTAAAGTGTTTTTGGTGTTCTGTGCAGGATTGGTGCTAAATTGGCCTTGGAATGGATGGAAAGCTTGCATGTTTGAAGCTGGAGCTTAATGGATAGCAATAAAGGTGCAAAAAGGCCATTTCAGAGGGATCCACGGCCTGCCCGTGGATCAAACCACGACCATGGATCGAGGGGTAACTTAAAGAAGGAAAAAGGGAATTCCAGAGAGTTCCACGGCCTGGCCGTGGAACCACCACGAATGTGGAACTCAAAGGACCAGAAATTAGCCTGTTGACAGAGACATCCACGGCCTAGCCGTGGAATGATCCACGGCCGTGGATCGTAGTGCGCAGCAGTTTTTATGTTTTTCTTTTTGTTTCTTTTGAGGGCTTTTTAGCCAATTAAAATCCTAAGTTATAAATAGATATTCTGAATAGAATTAGGGAGTTCTAATTTAGTTTTGGTGGAGGCACATTGGAGGCTTTGACTTTGGATCTTCATCTTTCTCTCTTCTTCTTTCATTGTTACGGGTTTGGGATGTTTTTAAGTTTGATTTCTTGTCTCCTCTTCTCTATGTCTGAGTAGTTTCTTTTTGTTTCTAGGATTGGGCAATGCCCTTTGATACATTGATAATGATTAATTGACGTTGTTTTCCCTTTTATTAATCTTGATTGTTCTTTGATCCAATCCTTATTGCTTTTATTCATGTGAATTTGCTAGCCACTTATTTGCATCTCATAGGCATTTAGGGACGTACTGAGAGGTGAACCTAAGTGTTGGAACCATAAGAATTTAACTTAAGGTCTAAATCACGAGAGTAGTTTTAGCCTTTCGAGGATTCAATGAATTGCCACAAAGCGTAATGAGTTCAATTTAAATTCAATTACCACGAGAGTAGGAATTGGTTTAATTGGGCATGGATCTTGTATCTTGAGAAAGAACATTAACTAATTTAGGGTAATTCACCTTCAATTAAATTTCAGATTTAATAAAAGGATTGTCAATTAGGATTTATCTTGTATCATTGTGGTATCCCAATCTTGGAAGCTTTCTTGAATTTGAAAATCCCTTTCTTGATAATTCGCTATTTTTGTTCTGAATTCTGTTTTCTTGATTTTATTTAATTGTTTTGTTACTACGTTCTTCTTTATCAACAATCATATTCCTTTTTGTTTAACTTAATTTAATTAATTAATTAATTGGTATTCATAGACACAGTCCCTGTGGATTCGATCTTTTTATTACTTGACGACGAAACCGTACACTTGCGGATTTCACGCATCAGACGAGGACAAGAGGAAATACGAAGAGAAGAAAGAGAACTCCATAGCAGCCCTTGGAGCTCTTGCTTACGGTGTTTAGGCATACCATCATGAGTTGTCAAAGTTAAGGAAACTCATCCTTATATGTTGAGCTCTTTGTTTTGATTCAATTTTCACCACCATCAACCTGACTTCATCTTCACCTTCTCCTTGAGTAAGGAATGAGAGGTAGGATTTTCTTGTTCCTTAAATCTCCATGTTTCCTTGATTGATGGTTGTTTATGGGGTTACTGGGTTGTTTGGGAAGGATTTAGTGGCGGTGGAGTGGCCATGGACAAGGGTTGGATAGCCTTGGCTGCGGGTCCTATGGCTCAACCATGTGGAGGACCTGTGGTTAAATGGATTTTTGGTGGCTTGGTGGTCTTGGTCACCAATTTGGGCAACTAACCATGGGGAGCACGAGGTGTTAGTGGCCTCGGGTTGCCCATAACTTGGCCAATGGAGTTGGAAATTGAAGAAGGTTTGGACTTAATTAGGGTTTGGAGGTGCTGGCCGCCATCAAGGGGAGGCCGACCATGGTGGAAGAAGGCCATAGTAAACTTGGCAAGGGATTTAATTGTGGTGGTTATGCCTTGTTGACTATTTGATGGTGGTGGCCGCCACCAAGGGCGGCCAAGTCACAGTGGTTTGTGGTGGTGGTGGCCAAGGAAGCCACTACAAGACTTAGTTGAGTTAGGTTTTAGGTAGTGAAGGTCATGACCAAGCCTAGTGGCCTTTGGCCTTGAACTGACTTTGGGCCAACATGACCCGAGTTGCACTTGATTACAAGGGTTGGGCACAACCCTAAGACGAGGTATTTTGATACTTTTAAAGGTTAATAACATGTTTAGTAAGTCAAGTAATGTATATGAACCTATGCCTCGAGGTATTTTGCGCATTATGAAGTTATGCACACCCTCAACAGTGATGGGTGTTTGTTTTTTCGACAAGGGTAACTCCGATTAACGGCTAACATAGTTTGACAGTGGCCATAGATTATGTGATAGCTCTGGTGCGTAGGTTTCAAGTCTATCTTGGTACATTTCGATATGATTTCCTCCCCCTCTAGACATTTTGATATCTCCTTTGAGCAGGGGGATGTTGTTGGTTTTGGTTTTTGTGGATTTTGATTTCATAATTTTTGCTACAGATTTGTGAGTGTGGATGATAATATATCTTATTTTGAGATAAATGAGGTCAGGTCTGAGTTGGCTAGAGGTTATTATTATGTTCGTATTTGGTGATGATGTCTAGATTGGCCAGAGGTGATTCTAGGACTAGTTGTGCTATTTGGGTGGTTTTTCCCTTTTTCTTCAACTTGTTTGACATCCTATTCGAGAATATTTGGCTTCTAATTTTGTTGGTTTATCTTGTGGTTTGCAAGTATGGAGAGTGAAAGTTCAATTGAAGTTGTTTGGCCGCTTCACAACAATTCTAATTCTATATTGGGTCAAACGCTCATGGCTTCATTCTTTCATGGCCAAGGGTGCCATGGACAGTGTTTTTAGCGACCATGTGTGTTGTAGCAGGCCAGAAAGGTGCGATTGGGGGTGTCACAAGTTTGGGAGCAAGAATAATTTCAATTTTCTTTTCTTATTTTGGCTAGCTAAAAAGGTGCGACCAAGGGTGTCGCAAGTCTATGAGTAAGAGTTGTCCCAGATTCTCTTTTTATTCTTGGACATTGGGTGATCCAACATTGCTTCTCTTCTTCTCCGTGTTGTGTTTGGATGGTTCAACATTTGTTATCATGCTGAGTTTCTCTTATCTTCTTGGTGATAGTTTCCTATTTAAATGGTTTGTATAATTTGTTTTAAGTTTGTGGTTTTGTTACTTGTTACAAAGCTTTAGCTTGAAAGGAAATGTTAGACTATATTTATGATATCTTTAGATAATCATAAAATATCTTTAGAATATATTGTGGAATCAATTAGTCACCTCATTAAGGAAGCATTGTTAGGAATTGTTTCTAATTTCATTATATTTTCTAATTTATTTCCTTATTTAATTAGGTTACTACTCTTATTGTTAGTAGACATGAACTTGTACTAATAATACTAGTACTTAACCTAATTATCAATTTAAATTAGTTTAAATATAATTATTAGGTTAAGGTTTTGTAAAACCTTAATTTATCAATTATATTTTTAATTTATTATATGTATCCATCTTTCTCTTTTCCTTTCTTTAATCCTAAACCTATAATTCTTAACTTATATGTTATGTTGTCTTCGATCAGCTTCTGTAATCCTTTATATTGTTTATAGTTTCTAGGAGAGTAAGATAAAACCAAACACTGAAAATAACATCTATTTTGCTCAAAATTGATTTTGTGAGCCTTACTAAGTGCTGGTTATGCCATATAAGAAAACAAATAAAGAAGAAATCAATAACACTGAAGGAGACGATGAATACCCGCTTTTGCATGAACTCGACATCAGCAAACAACGATTCATGCTGGAAGAATTTGAGTGCGTCAGTCCAAAGGAATAAAGATATTCCAACATTTGAGAAAAATAATGCATAAATTCAAAATAATAGGCGAAAATAATAATAATTTATACTTATTAATAAAGGGGATTACTTTGATTTGGTCACATTTTAGTTATCCTATTTCACCCTAATTATCTATACTTGTGTTACCCCCCATTTTACTTATAATTATCTTTACTCTTATAAAATAAAAAATTATAAATACATGTTATTATTAATTTAAAGATAAATATATATTTTTTAAAGTATCATTGTATTCAAACTCTTCACCTTCTTACTATGTTATAGTTAATATATAAAAGATAAAATTATAAAAACATTTTACTCTCAAATTACAATTATATTCAACTCTTTATCATCTTGTAATAATAATAATAATAATAATAATAATAATAATAATAATAATTCAATTCAAACATTTTTTGTTATTAATTTTTTTTCTTGAATGAAAATAAAAAATGCAAACAGGCATGTTTCAATGCTTGTCAATATAATAATAATAATAATAATAATAATAATAATAATAATAATAATAATAATAATAATAATAATAATAATAATAATAATAAAAATAATAAAAATAAATACTAACTAAAATAATCTTGATTCTAGTTTTTTAATTTTTTTAGCAACTTCTGTACACCTATATAGTGATGCATGTTTGGGTTTGTGATAAAAACCTTCAGAATGAGGATTTCATAGACCCCCACATGTATTATTGCATATATACTTAACATGTCCACATACCAATTAAATGCCTTAAATAATTGTCACGCTGAGCTTATAATACCTTTCTAGATCTAACTCTGCTTAAACCCTTCTCCAATCTACCCTCGAGGTTCTTTAGTTCCTTAAGACTCAGAGAGCTAAGAGCTTCACCAAGGATGTGCCTGGAAAGTAAAATTCATTGATGATTTTATTCAATGGAGAAAGTCTGTTGATATATATCAAAGAAGAAACTGACCTGTTTAAATTCTGAATCTCTCGGATCTGTCTTCTTAGTTTGGATGATTCTTGCTGGTAAAACTGACATTGGTAAGTAGTGTTAGTGTGTCACAGAACCTTTTGGAGGAAAAATATAATATAGCAAATTGTTGAAACTTTTGTCCATAACAGGGATGAAGAATTAAATCACCCAAAGGCCTAACCTCAGCATTCCCATCCTCAAAATGAAATTCCAGGTTTTGTATTTGATGATGGCATGCGTCTAATGGATAGGCGAAACTAAATCTAACTAAAATACTAAATACAATAACAGATAAAACGGTTAATTTTGTGACAAGCTGATGCATAGTTACTCACATAACTCAAATCATGAAGTACCAAAAGTGTTAGTATAATTATCTCTTGAACTTGTAAGTTATTACTTTTCCAATGGATCGAGTCGTGGTTGGTAGTCTGGTAGGAGTAGAAAGGAAAGGAGAGGAAATTCACAACATATCAAACTATTATGCATCAGTCAATTTTCAATTCTCCCCCACCTTCCTTTTTCTTATCAGCACCCTCTAGGTCTCAAACTGGTTACATACCTTGAGTAGCTTCTCTTTGCTTTATTTGGTTTTAGGGGAAATTGTACTCATCCATCCTCTTCTATCACCTCAACTGAACTTTTCTCTCCAAATTATCAAATTTGGCACATTCCGGTCTAATTTATCATCTCATTAGTACACCAGACACTGAGTTTCACAAATATTTTCATTTTTTTAAATGTTTTGTTACTTTTTATATAATTATACATAATATGCCATAATTAGATAGCATGTCTGTATGAGGAAATGAAAAGAAAAATAGACAACACGTGTTACTAGCAAGAGAAGACATGGGATAATAAAAACAATAATAACAGCTTTAATGGGAACAATTTTGATTTAATTGAACTAAATAATAACATGTGACAATTAGAGGTAGTCCAATTAATTATAGATAATCGATAATATATTACTAATTTTCATTTCCATTCAAAATTTCCATAAACTTTGAGGGAAGCAGTTGAATTTATCAATTTGCCCTTGATCCTAATATCTAAATTGGATTCGACTTCTTTTTTTTTTTTCTCGGTTTTTATGCATACTGAGTAAAGAGCAAATTAGTATTCTATCTGGTCCATTTTAAGTATCACTTTGGTGAAAAAAATTTGGTTTATTATAAGTGACATTTTTGTAAACCGATGAAGTATTAATTGTTGTTTTGCTATCTCTACAATTATATTGTAATAGTCTCAACTATTTATGGAAATTAGATGAACATGATAAAATGGAGTAATTAATTGAAATGAATTATGATTGCTTAGTAAAAAATTCTCATAATTAAGACTTGATTTAATGTTTCTTAATTTTTGTACTTTGCATTAAAGTGATAATTAAAATGGATAAGAGGAAGTAAATTTTAACAGTTTTCCTAGGAAAGATTCATCAAAGATTTTTTTTTTTTTTATAAAAGAAGATCATGTGATGTTATTGTTAATAATTTAAGTTTGAGTGAAAAAATGCCCCATATTAAAAAGGAATGAAATTAGTAAGAAACCATATAAGTAGAAGGACTATTAAACCTAATGTCTTATGGTTTTGGATTAAAATGTGGTGCTAACCCCATTATTGTAGTTCCTCGTTTAATACATAGACAATGATTGATTAGTTGGTGCTCTTGTATGGTATCAAGTTTACTATTGTGATTTATCGCTTAATTTATAGAAAGAAAAAAAAAACTTAGCCCTTGAAATAAGACATCCCTAATATTTTGGGCCCCTAACCTAACAGTTGTTGATGGTTGTTCCTGTTGCAATTAATAGAAAATTTAAATGATAGGCTATTGATAATACCATGTTTTATTAAGATAGGATATGACAAAATTGATAAGTTATAGAGGTAACTTGTAATTAGGTGATAAATAAATACAATTTTGTCATTATTATTATTGTTATCTTTTCTAGTTTCCTAAAGAAAGGCAAAACAATGGAGGAAAACCTGTCTTTAACTTCAAGCATTAAGAGTTTAGTTTCCATATAAGGGATGAATGAAGGAATAGAAATAATAAATTTGATGCCAATAATAAATTTCCATGGAATGAAAATATGAATAGAAATAGGAATTAATAAATTGGAATAAGAATCATATTCAATTTTACAGTTTGATATGATGTGATACAATATGAAATGAAAAATAATTATAAAGTTTGGTGTATAGTATATAGTATGGATAGAATCTAAATTAATGTAAATAACATAATTATCCTTAATAAGAAAAACAAAAAAATACTTTATTTTTTCCACATACATGTGTAATTTCTATTTTTTGAAATAATGTTTAAGATTAATTTTTTTTTTAACAAAAGTCATGATAATATTCTTTTCATCAATTTTGATAATATATATTTTTTTTAGGTAAAAGTAGAAGTTTTATTGTCTCTTTCAGACACATGGTGTATAAAGTTTGAAGGCTAAATTTATGTTAGATAGAGTTAAATATGTTAGGGTTGAGTATATTACTAAATGATAATTTTTGTCAATTTATGAATTGAACAATAATATATTAGGTAAAAAATGTTGAATATTATTCCACAAAAATATGAAATCTCATTCTTTCCTTTTTATGAAGGAATGAAATTTCACAGATTTATGGAATAGAATTTGAAATAAAAATATCATTTTATATTTATTTTTATTAACAAATTATAAAATAGAATTTGGAATAAAAATATTATTTCATATATACTTTTATTAACAAATGCAAAAATTGTCTAATTTTAAAATTGAATGTAAAATAACATTTTATTATTTCACACCAAATATAACATTAGATATAGGATCCGGCACATGATGCAAGTTCCACAAGTTGATCCATCAAATCACATATGACAAAAAAATGCTTGGCTGAAAAAGATTGTAATTGTGAAACAATATGTGCAGTTGTTCTGTGCTAAATAACCGAAATAGAGCACGTTTCACCAGTTTATTTGATATATATCTGAATAAATTTACCTGTGTATTAGCTTCAGATACAGATTCTGCATTTGAGGAAGCAGCACATGCTTTTTTGTACCTTTCAATAGTTGCTCTAACACTGCAAACAATACAAGCAATTGTAAATGTGGGATATAACAAATCCAACAACAAACATTGTGATAAGTACAAGGGTTTATGACAGAAACACGTGACTCATTCTATAATTTTACAAATTATTAATTATGAACTCATCGTTCGTTGACTTTGACCTTTTAAATCTAAAGATGAGATTGAAATAGTATAGGTTAAAAACTTTAAGACCTACGTGTATACCATTTACAGAAATATGCATTAAGATCAAATGAACACGAAAATAAACTTACATCTTGCATATAAGATTCAACCTGGGAGAACATTTGCTTGTAAATTCAGTTTATCATACAAGATGATATATCATTTTGGGAATATTGTTGAGGAACATGACAAGAGGAGAGAATTGAGAGAAAACTAAAAATGAAAAATTCAAATTTATAATGATAGAATGTATGTGATATACAAGCCTAATACATAGTTTATATAGAGTATAGAGAGCAACTAACCACAAACCACTCACTTGTGTATTTGTAACTAATTATATGACTTAGGTAACTAACCAATCGTTGGTAGTAATTCTCAAACGTTACTCCAAATAATTAGAGTTTATAGGGTACTGCTATATATACATATATATATATACAGTGTTCATTGTGGTTGATCTATTGCATGATGCAATTTAAACAAGATTCATTTGGTATCATGAGGTCATCCAGTCAGTAGCAGAAATCAAAATATAAGAAGGGGCATACACATAAAGAGAAACATCTATGGAGGGAAGGTTTCAAAGGAGGAGAAGAAGGGGTAGTGACTAGTGAGCTTACAGCTTCTGCCCTCTGATAGTATTTAATTGGAAGTATTTGAAAAAGAATAGATGACGTGGAAATTTAATTGTAAATACAGAGTAAGAGTGGAGAGAGAAATGGGTATGTGTTGGCCAAAACTTTTTTTTATTTTTCTTTATTTTTCTTTTTTCTTGTATCAAATTCTGCATGTCCTGTAAGATGAACAAGGTTCTCATTTATATGCTCCAAAAATCATAGACTTAATCAAATTTTTAGGCTAAAGTTCAGGTGTAAGTAAATATAGTAGCGTTTGCCTATGTCGTAAGTGTAATCATGATTTGCAAAATCATGGTAAGGGGTATGAAAATTGTGGCTGGATCGTACCAGCTCTAAGACCACTATTGATCATTACAAGTTATAAAGCGTACATAACATGTCTATGTTAAAGAAGGCTTTCATCTACAATCTAATTTGTATTTAGGGATGTCCATATTTGTCCATCATACTTCTTACATAACTTTATATCACTCCAATACCTACACCAAAATCTTACGGATGTGTAAATCCTGCATAAAACTTTCTATCTGTAAAAAATGTTGATGTGGAAAATGATGCTCAAGAATAATTTTTCATGTATTTACTTGGGAAATGATCTATAATAATAATAATAATAATAATAATAATAATAATAATAATATTATTATTATTATTATTATTATTATTATTATTATTATTATTATTATTTGTTAGAGAAACATAACTATTCATATGCCGCATTTACTACTCTCTCTATCTTGAGAAGATCTTTAACACTCTTGTAAGTATTACAATACCCTACTAAAATTATAACACTTCACAATTAAATTATCCAAAATATTATTATTAAAGTATTTTAGAATTTCTTCTCAATCTTAATATTGTCGAGGCCCTGATTGGCTTTCCTGCCAAGCTGGCACAAGATCCAACAATGTCATTGGCTCAAGTATAATAAGTATTCCTAGGTTCAGAAAACGTGTCACTTCCCCATTATACATGGTGTAATAACCATGAGAAGAGATTCCCTATTTCTTACACCTCGATTAACACAAAACCCTTTGAATATTTGCTCTTGTTCTATAATTTCGCTCCAAAGAACTGAAAGATGTTGTGTCTCAGTACACCAGTGAACTCTGGAAAACTGAGAAATGCATATCAATAGCTCAGAACTTCTCATTGGATCGTACTCTCTTTGTTATTTTTTCCCTCTTCTTACCTTTCGCTGTTACCTTTTCTCTTCTGTTTCCTTTATTATCATTTAAACCTGTCCAAAAATTTCTTAGAACTCAAACCAACTGAAGCTGAATCTGTATATATATTAAGTTTCATTCTTTGAATTCTAAAGAATGTAAAACCTCTCTCTCTCTCTCTCTCTCTCTCTGAACGTCTCTAAAGTTCAAACTTCAATCACAAACTGGTATATCAATAGTTAATGCAATGTGTACGAATGGACCTATAACCTGTTCTGCAGGCCAATGTATGCGTAAACTTCCTTTTTTATTGAAATTTCCAAAACACATAATTGAGAGTAGGTAGAAAATTGACGTCAAGAGTAGAAGCTTTATTTCCACAAACATGAAAGCAATGAAAAAAGATAAGAGAGAGAGAAGTGCTTTGCTTTTAGCTATTCTTAGAATCTGATATCATGGTGTTACTTTTAGCAACTCTGTAAAAAACGAGAGATCCAGAAAGAATAACATCTAAACACCATAAAATATATATATAACTTCTTTTGGATGCTAATATTTTGAAAAATCTAGGAAATGGGAAAGGAAATGAATTTGACAATGGCAGTTATGTATAAAAAATGAATGAAAGAGGAAGACCCAGCAGAAGAATAAAGATCACTATACCACCCTCCTGTCCTTAGTGAAAACATATCTAAGGATCGTATTTTGTAACATCTTTTTTTTCAGAAAACAGGCTTTTATTTTATTTTACCAATAATAATAAATAAAAAGAAACATGCAATTTTATAGAATATTATCTTCATTTGTATTTTATAACATCAAAAAATTATTAATACGATAGTCGATATAGTGGCTTTCATCTAGTTTTAGTCAATAAATTCAAGACATTTAAAGAAAAAGTAGCCAACTAATTGCATAATATTTCAAAACTCCTCTTCCAGAAATTTCTTTTGGAAACATTGAGTTGTTGACATTGGTAATACGCATATGAGCTGGGAAACCCTAACTGCAACATGCTTCTTCGACCATATTGAAAAGGACAAAATTTATGAAAGAAGGGATCGAAATTTAGACTTTTATGAACCTCTAGACACAACTTGTGACAGAATGATGAGAAAAATCTATTTCAATTTTAAAACAATCTGAACCTTTTGACTCCGCAAACCCTAATAACTCTGGTTTATGTTTGGTTTCTGTTCATTTCCACCTTGTACGAAGATAAACCCAAGAAATATTTAAAAACTATTTTTTTAATTTCCTTTAACAAAAAGGGGCTTTTAATTGGTATATAATAACCCGGATTTGCACTGCCCTATAGTCTTAGATATGAACTGATTTGGGTGTGACTAGTGAAAAATCTGAACCCTAACCTGCAATTGGATGAGCTACTTGTGTCACAAATTTGCTGAGCTGACAAATTAATTAGGAGTATCAATAAAGAGTCATAATGGAAGAGAAGGGGGTTAATGAGTACATGACAGCTTTATGTGGCAGACTTTTGTAGGTGTTATGGTTGACATGTGGAGGGAAAGAGAGAGAGAACGAAAGAGGACTGGAAAAAGCTTCACAGCATGGGAGAATATACACAAGGAAGCTAAGATCTCTGACCTGCAAATCTTTGTAACCCTAATTAAAGCTGTTGCTCTTCTTCTTCTGCTATATATGCTACTATTAGTATCACCTTTACGCCTATTTCTATCTCTTACCACAGATCTGCAACCTTTCAAACGAACAACTGGGAAGATGCATGAAAGAGCAAGAATATAGAAGAAATAATGATGCAAATATATACCACAAAGCTCATAAGGGAAAATAAAATGTAAAAACAAAAAACAAAAGGAAAAAAAGAGGAAATAATCACTTTGGTCTAAAAAATGTAACCTGGTGTTAACCTCACAAAACCCACTTTTCTGAATATCAATTTTATGTTATTAGATATCAAAAGTTTTTTGAACCAATATATATATAGTTATAGAGAAACAAGTCTAACACAATTCAAGACAAATTACCAAGCATTTGCCATTCATGAAAAAATCAAAGAAACTAAGAATCTTCAAGATTTGGTGGTTGCAAAAGAGGAGTTATCATGTATATATGTAAAACCTGTTGTTGGCATACTCATACAAGCGGCCACGGCTTGAGAAGACAACGAGAGCAACTTCAGCATCACACAAAACAGATAATTCATAGGCTTTCTTCAGCAACCCGTTGCGACGCTTACAGAAGGTGACTTGCCTATTGGTTGTGTTCTCGATCCGCTTGATTTCAATTTTCCCTCTTCCCATTTTCTTCTGAGAAGATCCTTCTGGAGCTTGATTGGGAAGCTCCATAATTGGAAGCTAAAAGTAATTACCAAAACCAAATTAGTCAGTATCCCTATTCAAGCATGAAATAAACAAAACAAATAAAAAAAAATCATGAGGAAAAAAAAACCAAAAAAAAAAAAATCAAAACATAGTCATATATATGCCAGATGGTTTTGTGTGATCTAGATGTTGGCATGCTATAAGCTGGTCACTAACCATGAAAAGAGATAACGAAAAACACAGAATTTTTGGGGAAGAGGATGAAACAAACAAGGGTATTTTGTCTTGGTTATACCTCTTCAGTATGCACTAGCTATTTGTAGTTGTTTGGTGTTATCTGCAACTCAGGTGAAAAGATTGCAAAAGATGGAAATGGATTGGCCTAGCAGACAGGTATTTATGGACTGAAAATAGACCCTCCAACAATTACCCAACTCACACCAAAAATTTAACTTCTCGTGTTGGAGAATTAAAGCAGAAAGATATTATATAGAGAGAGAGAAGGGGGGGGGGTGGGACTTGAGATTCACCTTTCAAGCTCCATTAACCGTCCATTTCTTCATGTATGGGGAAAAGGCGAGGGAGAGATAATAAAAGAGTCTTTTTGAAAGTGACTTTGTTAATGTGGGGTTTTGATTCAATTTCAATGAGAGGGACATGAACATAAACGTTTGCACGCAAAACTCCAAAACCTTCAAATTTTAATGCCTGAGGGAGACTGAGAGAGTACTGAAGGGGTGAACCAAAAAGAAAAGAACTATCTTGCTTCTTGGATTTTGAGTTTTTGGCCTTTTACTTCATAGAATCTAGTAGATTTGTTTCCTGCACCTGACCCCAGCATCTCTTTATTTCTTAGTTGAAAGTTGAAACCTGAGATTTTCCTAAGACTCAAGCCCTCTCTCTTGCATTATTACAATTTTGATTGCAGGGTTTACCAGGTTTTGTGACGTAATTGACTAGGCTTCCCATGTGATGTCCTGATCATAATCATCAATTCTTCTTGTTATATTTAGCTAGTCTTTGTGGTAATGGGGAAAGTCAGTCATATATTTTCAGTTGCAATTTTTCTTCCTTTTTCCTTTTATGTACTTTGATTTTGATGGCATAATTAATCTCTGAATAAATCCCTAATTAAACCTTTCTTTGAATGAATTTTAAAATAAACAAAAAATGTTAAGGCAACAGTGCAAGAGTGTTGAATTTTTATGTGAATATCTGAAATGTGAGCCAATTAACTCAATTGGCGCTAAGTCACGAAGACTTGGATGAGATAATGATGTCCTAAGTATATCATGTACAAGAATACTTATCCCCCATTTCTTACCTATGTGTTTGCACCTACCTTCAATTAATGTTAAGAAAAAAAAAGACAACAAAGTAAAGAGTGTAATTTTATGTGTGGTTAATCATTCAAGGAAAGAGTTACTTTCACAATTTTGTAATCAGTATCATCCACAATTGTATTAGGGTTTTAGTTTTCGAGTCCCATTTAAACTTCCTTTCGTTAAATTTAAATAAATGTACGCATATACATGTATAGTTGTCAATACAAAAATATATAAATGACATTACTCGTTATTTTCCTTTTGGTTGACACTTTTTTTTGGGTTTACAAGAGAATTAAACATATATCCTCTTGATTTTAGGCCACTCTTACCATTTGAGATATGCACAAATAGTACATAAATAGTAATCTAGTTTCTAAACCATTAATCTTGAAATGAATGTTTGGCCTAAATCAGATGTCTAAAACTCTACATTGATCAGAAAAGCTTCAAATTGTGACTGGCAGCAGATTGGAATCTGTTCCTTTAAAAGCTTGCATCATTAGTTTTAGTTTTTTCATTAGATACACCTTCTGGTCAAATTAACCAAACTAACATTAGAGTAAGAATTAGTCCTATACTCAAAAAGTTATTGAAACACCTTGTGATCTTATAATTTTTTTTTTCAATATAATTTAGTACATTTGAAAGTAAGTACAAACACTATTTTAGATGAACTATAAACTATATTTTTTTAATTATAAAAGTTTAAAGTGATGGGAGACTAGCTCATTCCAAGATTAGGATAAATCACCAACATCCATAAGGATTTGTAATAGGATTATAAGTCGTCTAACAACGAGGAATCCCTTAAATTTGAATTCAAGTCATGTAGTTGTAATGAGTAAAAAATAGACCAATTAATCCAACTCCCATTGGCTGCAATAAACTCTAATTTAACAATTTCAAATTCATAATTTTTTTTTAAAAAAAAGTGTCAATCAAATTTCATGTAATGATTTTCTTATTGAGTAAAATATGCAATTCGAACAAATATTAATCTACATTGAAAATAAAAGGTTTTTATTGTTATTATTGATTAATTAAGGTTTTCTATGTGTAAGTAAAAATTTTAAAACATATGGTACTATATAATTTATTGAGAATATAAAACCTTTTATAATGATAATAGTAGATCAAAATTAAGTTAAATTCATTTTTAGCATAATTATGCTAAATGAGGAATATCTTTTAAAGTGTATATGCATACTAGGTTAGAGATATTTTAGATTTAATAACCAATTCAATAGAATCAACAAACCAACCTTACCAAAGTTTACTACACAGTTTTTTTATTTTATTTAATTTAAGGATTGAACGTCTAACATTAACATAACACTCAAATAAATATTAAAGACTTGGAATTGAGCTACAAATTCATTGGCACTACACTTCATATTATATATATATATAGATAAGGGATCAGCTTACACTAGTGTAAGTCTTTTTTCTCTTATACCTATTTTCAACCGTTAGTTCTACTTTTATCTAATGGTTGAGATTATTTTATTAAAAGTAACCATTAGATGAAAGTGAAATTAACGGTTGAAAATGAGAATAAGAAAAAAAAGACTGATGTAAGTTAATGCTCTCTCATATATATATATATATGTGTGTGTGTTGAATTCATAAGTAGCTTCGTTGTATAATTTAAAAAATCTTTTTTTTTCTATTTTTCTCTTTCTTTGAAGCAGAAGTAAATTTATTCAAGCAATATAGTTCAACAATTGGAGATGTTCAAAACATAATCAATTATATCAAAACCAAACCAAAAAACCGAAAACCAAATAAATTGAAAAATTGAAAAGATATAAAACTAAAAAATTTAATTGGATTAAATTGGCTTTTGGATATTGTTCTGGATCGGATTATGGGTCCATGGATCTGGAGTAACCCGACCTGTCAGAATAGAATCCAGACATTATTGCGTGCTCATAATTACGTATTTACTAACCATAAGTCATTCAGAATCCCTTTCATCAGGGATATGAATGCTAATCATGTCCTATATAAATAGGGATTTGGACAAAGGGAATAACGGTCCTCCAGATCTTATTCAACAACATTCAACCCGCATTGAATGCTTAAATTCTCAACGCCCTAACAGGTTCATACATATACCCTGTAAGGTCTAAAAGCTATAGATCTAATCTCCAATCATACACTATCATCCTTACACACAAATTGACTTGAGTTTCAGAGTGTCTTTTGCAGGTACCCACCCTCTCGTATCATTGTTGTCGCAGTTGTGCCACAGGGGAATCCACCATCACCTACCTTTTCAGGTAACTCTCAGAACCCAGTTCTGAACAGATTTAATTTTGAAAACCGATTCAATTCAATTCAAACTGAAAATCTCTCTATATATTTTTAAAAATAATATTTTACATAGAAAATTATTATGCTACTCATACTTATTTAGGAGTTTTACCATTATACTCTAAGTCAGACTTAATTCCATCTCTAGTTTCATAGTCTAGACATTGAATTTAGACATGTATAGTAAGATTGATTATTAGTTTATACTGGTATTTGGAATTTAAATTTGTATTTTGTCAATTAACTTAGACCTATATTTGTTGTATTTGGATTTATGTATTTTGATGAATTTGTGTATTTAAAAAAATAACAAAAAATTGAAAAACCAACTAAATCTAAACCGATTTATATTATATTTGATTGGATCGATTTTATATGTTGAAACAAACCAATCGAATGATAATATAAGAAAACTAATTAGATTGGATCAGTTGACCCTCAAAACCAATCTAATCAAATTTGTGAACACTCCTACCAACAACACACACAATAGAAATAAACTTTTGTTGGCTATAAAGGCCTTGTTTGGTATATCATAGAGGACAAGATCCAATAGCATAAGACCTAATAGTATAATATAAGTTATATACTGTATAGGTATTTATACTATCAAATGCTTGGTGCACCACACATAGTTGTATAATCTTAAAATTTTATTTCTGCAACAAAAATTGTTAAAATTAATTAAAAAATTGAGATATAAATACATTGTAGTTTTGAACACATGTGATGTCAAAATGAGTTGAGTTTGACAGGTCAACTCAAATAATCCAACATAATATGTGGGTTGAGTCAATAAAATTAAAGCTTAAAAATTCTTGGCCCAATGCGAGCTGACCTGCAATGGACCAGGCTAGCTTGTAAGCCCAAAAAAGTCAAAGTCAACTACTAAAATTATTAAATTTTTAATTTTTAATGTTACAAGAATGTCATTTTAAAATAAATATATACTAATTTTAAGTAATAATTAATTTAAAATCTTTTAATATAGGTAATTTAAGCTTTTCAACATAAGCTAGTTAAATAAATTATTTGAAATTGACATTTTAAAACTCTAATTATAATAATAGAAAAAGAAATGTGGGTTAGCAGGCTAACAATTTATTAGCTCAAATTAAATCTGGCCCAATTTAGTCTGACCCGAATATTGCCCCACTCACAGCAGATCAGTCCAATCCGAATTGACACCCGTACGTGTGAGAGGAGAACAGAGGGTTAAGTTAAGGTTAATTTAAAATTGAAGTATTGTATTTTTTATTCAACTTAATACAAAATAATTTCATAAAATCTTATCAAGTCACTTGAAGTTTAATAAGTTTGTCCTATGATCATTGGATAAAAATGAGTAGATCAAATAACTTTATCATATTATATGTCATTCCAAACATATAATAAAAATGAGCTATATACTATAAGCTTATAGCCTTACGTGCTATCAAGCCTTGTTCTATGTACGAATCAGGTCTAAGTACAAGCTTAACTGTAAGCCAACTGAGAATCAATAGCATAGCATATTTGACGACGAAGATTGGTATTTATCACTCCCACTAAACTCGTGAGAAACAGGACACATTTGGAAGAAAAAAGATAAAACTCGTGCGGTAGACAACGTATAATGGTATGTTTAAGATTTGATAGAATTGATCAAAGAAAAACGGAACCAAAAACTAAAAACAAAAAAACAAAAAAAAAATTAAAGAAAAGAAAACTACACACAGGAGCAACTGGAGGAGCTGCCTCTGGTTCCACAGCAGCCCCAAAAGAAAATGACAAGAAAATACCGAGAAAAGAGGGAGAGTGGTTGACGTTATTTCTTCGATAGGTTGTTTACTCGTTGTATAACATGGATCAAGTGTTAGAATTTTTATTTATGGACAAACATAAATCATATTATATAGAACCCAGATTAATTGGATGTCAAAATTATTAAAGCATTTTGTTTAGCCCAAATTGTGATCAGTATTGTTAATGGGCCTATTGTTGTTATAGCACTGCTCATATATGTGAGTTTGTTTATGAGTCTTGTATATGGGTTTACCATAGTGGGTAGGTTTAACCTAATATACTTGTTTTATATATACAGGGAGAGGCCCCTATTCCTAACCACTCTAGTGCGTACAGTTGTCCCATTGATACTGACGCGTGAGCGACTATTGTGGGATAGGAATAGTATCTCTCTCTCATCGTGTTTTACTTTTCAGGATTGTTCGACAATGTCTTCTTCATCGATGCTATTTCAAGGTAACCCTAAAATCTTTTATATGAAATTGATATGTCATAAATTATTGGGATTAATAGATCCGATAAATATTTTCTATCAATTGGTATCAGAGCGTATGTTTTTAATCCTAATTATGACTATCAATTTTTTATTTTACCTATAAAATAAATGAGATTTAAAATTATAAAAATATGAAATATTAAATCATGTGATTTTCAATTCAAAGCTTTATTTGAAATATTGGATGATCAAGTCTTTGTCTTTGGAGCAAAGCGTGCCTTTTTTGTTATTATCATGTGATTTTCAATTCAAAGTGTTATTTGAAAAATTGAATGATCATGTCCTTTGTGCTGGAGCGGCATGCCCTTTGTTATTGCACTGCTCAATTATTTTCTGTGGCAGGTACTGTACGACGCAATCCTTCAACCTTTTTTTTTAACGCTCTTTTTTCTTTCTTATTGTTTATTATGTGTAATAGAATCCTGTGTAAAGTAACAAATTTCAAAGCTTGTTTATTTTGAAGTTGTGTTTAATATAAAATTTTAGTAAAATAACTTTGTTCAGATTATCTTAAAAAAATGCCTATTTATTATTTATTTCAAAAAATTTAGAGATTAAAATTATTAAAAATATATAGTACTATCCTCTTTTGTCTCTGAAAATTTTTGTGTATTATTGTGATGTTATTAGGCATGGTATATATTGTGCACTCTCATAATTGATGTTGTTTAGACATTGAAATAATTTTTGGTATTATTCTGTGCATAAATTAATATATAATATTTTGAAAACTATTTATTTTGTTGTTATTTATGCGATTTGATTATGAGAGCTTAAAGTATTGTAGTACTATATTGAAGCACTTTGCATAATTGTGATACTATTGGATATCATATATATTGCACACTCTCAAATTTTGTGTTATTTGATTATTTAAATAATTTTAGTATTATGTTGTATATATAATATTGCATAATGTTAAAAATTATTGTATACTCTCCAAATTTTGACCTGAATTTTTTTCAAGCATGATTGTGACACTAGTGAGAGTGTTGCACAATATGTACTCTCAGACTTGATATTGTTTGATTATTGAAATAATTTCAGTGTTATTTTGTGCATAAAATGTTATGTAAAATATTATATATATTGTTATTTCTTGTTATTCTTTATGCAATTTTGTTTTGAGAGTAATTATTTAAAATATTCTGGAGCTTTTGGGCACTTTTCATGATTGTGAGTTCACCTTCACAGGACCAATTATGTTGAGGTGTCAATTTTGTTGATATTTTGTTAATAATATTGCATTGGGAATTATATTAATAATGCGCTTACCCAATCGGTTTGCCTTTATTAATGTAATTTCTAGTGATTTGTTAAGTGATGTTATTTTAAGCACTTTTCATAATTGTGAGCTCGCCTTCGCGGGACCAATTATTGTAAGGTGCTATTTTGTTGATAAAATATTGTTATGTTGTGGCTTTGGGGATTATATTGGTAATGCGCTTACCCTATCGGTTTGCCTTTATTAATGTGATTCCTGATGATTTGTTAAAGGCATTAAGGTTCTGACCTTAGAGTTCTCAGTATCCTTTCGGTACTAGCTTTAGGGACATAATTTTGATGTCTATGGGAGTTTACTCATGTGTTGTAATTCGGGACCCTTAGGCGGGATTGCAATTGCATGGGAAAACTTAATTATGGTTTTGCTCAAATATTGTACATGTTGATATGCTTGACAAAATCTTCCTTTAATATATCGTTCTTTTAGCTTTATCGATGCAAATGGGTGTTATAACGAAATTGAATGGGACTAATTTTGAGGACTGGGTGGATTCTGTGAAATTATTTCTTGCTGTCTCTAATATTGATGCTGCTCTCACTGAGGATGAACCTCAGAGACCCACAAATGCATCTTCTGCTACAGAAAAGAAGAAGCATGAAAGGTGGGTTCAATCCAATAAAGTTTGTTTGATGACCATGAAGTATAGCATGGAAAAGACTATTAAAGAGAGCATTCCTGAAACAAATAATGCTAAAGAGGAAGAAATTTGCTAAAGGAAAGAATAGTAAGCCTCAGTTTAAGAAAAGTGGAATGATAAGTCTGGATATTCTTCTAAGCCATCTTCTGGTCCTGGTGAGCCTTCTAGTGTTAAGCCCAAATATCGTTTTAATGGAAATCGTAAGTTCTATGATATATATGGGCATAAGCAGCATGATTGTTTGAAGTTTAAGAGCTGGCTTAAGAAAAGAAAGAAATTCAGAAGCAAGAGGAAACCAAGTGAAGGGGAGTTAATGATCACAGTAGGAAATGGAGCTAAGGTCAAAGTAGAACATATAAGAATGATTTCATTAAAGTTATGTACTGGACATGATTTAGTTTTGAAAGATACAATTTATGTACCTTCTATGAGGAGGAATTTGATTTTAGTTTCTGTTTTGGATAGTTGTGGCTACTCTTTCCATTTTAGTAATGCAAAAGTTTCTTTATATTATGATTGTGTTCTTGTTGGTTCTGGAGTATTGTCTAATGGTTTATACATGTTGAATGTTGATTCTTTTTCTATTGATCAACGGGATTCATATATCAATAATGTTGTTAGAAACAAGCATGGTAAAGTTGCTGAAAAAATCTTCTATGTTGTGGCACAAACGTTTAGGACACATCTCTCGGGAGAGAATGGAGAGGTTGATCAAGGAGAATATTCTTCATGACTTGGATTTCTCTGATTTTGATACTTGTGTTGATTGTATAAGAGGGAAACTCACAATTTGGAGCCAAAAAGAGTGGGGTTACCAGGAGCGAAGGAATACTACAGTTGATTCATACAGATATTTGTGGGCCTATTACTCCTATTGCTATGGGTGGTTTTAGGTACTTTATCACGTTTATTGATGACTTCTCTAGATACGGGTGGATTGATTTATTGCATGAGAAATCTAATTCTTTAGATGCCTTTAAAGCATTCAAAGTCGCTGTTGAATTGAAATTTAGTAAGCAGATCAAATGTGTGAGGTCTGATAGAGGTGGTGAATATTATGGCAGGTATGATGAAACTGGTAGAAATCCTAGACCTTTTGCTAGGTTATTATAGGACTGTGGTATTGAGGCACAGTACACCATGTCAGGCACTCCACAACAAAACAGAATTGCAGAGAGACGAAATCGTACTCTGATGGATATGGTGAGGTGTATGCTTAGTCATTCTACTCTTCCAGAATTCTTGTGGGGAGATGCCTTGAAGACTGCTGCTTATATATTGAATCATGTGCCAAGTAAATCTGTGCTGAAGACTCCATATGAGCTTATGATAGGCAAACGGCTTACCTTGAGGCATTTTCGTGTTTGGGGATGTAGGGCAGAGGTGGGACCTTATAACCTACATTTAAAGAAACTTGATCCCAAAACCATCAGTGGTTTCTTCATTGGCTGTTATATTGGCTCAAGAGGTTCTAGGTTCTATTGTCCTTCTCATACTACTAGAGTTATTGAATCCGATCAGGCTATCTATTGTGAAGGGGACTTAGGACATGGTGGAACTCAGGAGCCGCGTATTGTTGATTTTAGCGAGGAGCATGTTGTTGTTCCTATTCCTGTTGATCCCTTTCCAGGGATAATGTCATCTCCTCTGATCTATAATGATAATGTTGTTGATCCTGTTAATGTTGTCGATATCCCTCAACAAGTTGAAAATAATGTACAGATTCCAGATGTTGTTGTGACTCCACTGAGAAGATCTGAGTGGGTTCCTGTATCCACTGAGTCTACTAGATTCAGGGACTATGTTGTGTACCTGCAGGAGCATGAGTTTAATTCAATTGAGGATTCTGATCTTATTTCTTTTCAAGAGGCCATGGTTAGTCCTGATAGTGCACAATGACTAGTGGCTATGGAGGATGAATTGGCTTCTATGAGAAAGAATAATGTTTGGGAATTGGTAGAATTGCCTACTGGTTGTAAAACTATTAGTTGTAAATGGGTCTTTAAGACCAAACGTGATGCTAGAGGTGAAATTGAGAGGTATAAGGCCAGACTTGTTGCTAAGGGATATAACCAGAGGGAAGGCATTGATTATAAGGAGACTTTCTCACCGGTCTCCACTAAAGACTCTTTTCATGTTGTGATGGCCTTGGTTGCTCATTTTGATTTGGAGTTTCATCAAATGGATGTTAAGACCGCCTTCCTAAATGGTGATTTGTATAAGGATGTGTATATGGATCAACCTGATGGTTTTGTTGAAAATAGTAAAGATCATATGTGTGTAAATTGAGACGATCCATTTATAGATTGAAACAGGCTTCCAGACAATGGTATTTGAAATTCGATTATATTGTTAGTTCTCTTGGTTTCAAAGAGAATACTATTGACCAATGCATTTATCTGAAGTTTAGTCGGAGCAGATTCATCATTCTTGTTTTATATGTTGATGATGTATTGTTGGCGAGTAATGATTATGTTTTTCTGAATGAGACAAAGCAGATGTTTGACAAAGACATTTTGATATGAAAGATCTTGGTGATGCCTCTTTTGTGTTAGGTATTGAGATTCACTGTGACAGATCTCGTGGTATTCTTGGCTTGTCTCAGAAAGCTTATATTGAAAGGATTCTGAATAGATTTAATATGAAATCTTGTAATCCTTGTACTGCACCTATTCAAAAGGGTGAAAGACTCTCTAATACCCAGTGTCCTCAAAGTGATAAAGATGTTGCTGAAATGGAGAAAGTCTCATATGTTTCCGCTGTTGGCAGTCTTATGTATGCTCAAGTTTGTACACGTCCTGATATTGGTTTTGTTGTTAGTATAATTGGGAGATACTTGAGCAAACCTGGTGTGGCTCATTGGCAGGCTGCAAAACGAGTTATGAGGTATCTACAGGGTACCAAAGACTATATGCTCACCTGTAGGAGGTCTGACTACGTTGAGGTGATAGGCTATACTGATTCTGATTATGGTGGTTGTCCAGATGACTACAAGTCCACATTAGGGTATATCTTTATGTTAGCAGGAGGAGCTATTTCTTGGAAGAGTGTTAAACAGATACTTACAACTACTTCTACTATGGAGGCAGAATATATAGCTTGTTATGAGGCTACGCGTCAAGCGATATGGTTGAAAAATTTGATTACTGAATTTCTTATTGTAGAGAGTATTTTCAGGCCTCTTACTATTTATTGTGATAATTCTGTCGTTGTGTGCTTCTCTTAAATTAATAAAAGCTCAAAGCGTTCAAAGCATTTTGATACAAAATTCATGTTTGTTAGAGAGAAGATTCAGGAGTTTCAGACTCGTGTTGAGCATATCCCTACAGAACTTATGGTTGTAGACCCACTAACTAAAGTTTTAGCTATTAAAGTTTTTATTGATCATGTGACCCATATGGGTATAGTGAGGTCTTTTGATGTTTTGGGTTAGTGGGAGTTTAATTTTGTAATTTTGTTATGACCTCATTTTATTTTGTCTCGAGACAATTATATTATTATTATCGTTGTCATATAATATTGTTATTGTTATTGATCTGCACAGTTTTGTTTATTTATGATATGACATATTGTGGAGACATTTTGGACCCAGTCTCATTTTGTTGTTGTGCTGAGATGTTAAATCTCAGAAAGCATCTTGGGCGGATGCTTGGGGCCATTTTGTTGGGAAATGCACTTTGATCACATATTGGCATGCAAATTTTGGATGTGCTTTCCCATTACCCATTTACCACATTTTGATGGGTCACCGAGATATGAGTATGTTGCATGTATGATATCAGTACTCCTTCAAGTATGATTTTCTACATTGTTGGGATACTTGTAGTCTCATTTTGGACCATTTGTTGAGAGTGCTAGCTCGATTTTGACATCATGTTGTGGCCACATATTGTTTGATTAATCTGGAGAATTGTTTTCTTATTAAAGTGATATAATGTGACTTATGTTGTCCAAGTGGGAGAATGTTAGAATTTTTATTTATGGACAAACATAAATCATATTATATAGAACCCAGATTAATTGGATGTCAAAATTATTAGAGCATTTTTTTAGCCCAAATTGTGATCAGTATTGTTAATGGGCCTATTGTTGTTATAGCACTGCTCATATATGTGGGTTTGTTTATGAGTCCTGTATATGGGTTTACTATAGTGGGTAGGTTTAACCTAATATACTTGTTTTATATATATAGGGAAAGGCCCCTATTCCTAACCACTGTAGTGCGTACAGTTGCCCCATTGATACTGACGCGTGAGCGACTATTGTGGGATAGGACTCACACTTGAGGGGGAGAATATTAGAAATTCAAGTGTGAGTGTTAAAGTACCACATTGGTAAAGAATGAGTTAAGTGAAGACTATATAAGTGGGAAGACCCATAAACTCATTGCCTTAAGGTTTTAGGTCAAGATATGGCGTCAAACTCACTATTGTGATTTCTTACTTAGCTCATTGATGAAGATCTCCCATGCTATTGGACTTCTCCTATGCTCCACCATCAAGATCCCCAGCAGTTTTCATAAAATTGTATGGAGATCTCAGTCTTTGATTTAATGTTTGATCATTTTAATTCATAGGGATGGGAAAGAGCTGTTTTTATTTCTACGGTTGGATTTGAAACTGTACAACCTATAATTTTCTTTGAAAGGGATCCATATCTTGTATAACACTTATCTAGTTGTCACGGTTCCTTTGTGTGTTTTCTATGGATACTTCATATAGTTATGTATTTATTATGAAATATTCTTATTTTTCACAAAAAGAAATTGAGATATCATAGCATATATAACTAACCTGTAAGATAAAGAGTGTATTAGAAATAAAATTATTCATGTGTTTTTATCTAATATCTTAAGCATTTAGGTGAAGTAGTGGCAAAGCCACGTTATTATAAGAGGGAGCAGAGTCTCCCCCTAAAATTTATTAAAAAAAAATTAGCAAGTATTAAAAGAAATTAGAAGACCCCTAAAAAGAAACTATTACCCTCAAAGTCTTGCTGTGTAAAACTAATAGATTGAAGAGAAAATATTACTCAAGATGTTGTTTTCTTTGTATTTCTTTAGTGCTTTTAGTTCTTACTTTCATAATATGGGTTTATTGATATTTAAAAACTTAGCTTGTGTAATGTAATTTTATTAAAAATTTAAAGTGCTATAATTATAATTACTTAGATAAATTGATGTAATAATATGATGCTAACTATAATCTTTTCAATAAGGTGTGTCGATAAAGGCAAATTCTTTAAAAGAAAAATAATTTTTCAAGATGATTTGTGTATACATGTGTTTTGAGTAGTGGAGAAGTAGAAGATAAGCAAGCTTATGGTAGTGCAATTTTCATGGTTGAATTGAGTGTGAATCAGTTTTCTCCAATTTATTCAACAATTATAGAAGATATTTTCATTTTAATTATCCGCCACTGAGGTGATGACACACGCTAATAGCAGCATGGATCGATCTCCAAGTCATTTGGTCATAGAGACTCTGATATTATGTTATGAATCAATTCTCCTAAAAACTTAAACTATTAGGTAAAAATAGATAAATAGTTTGATATCTAAGATAATGTACCAAACTTATTTACAGCCTCTAATAAGATAAAAAGTTTCTTATATAATTTACATAACTTTTTTCACCAGCATTCTTTTTTTCCCCTCTCTTTCTCTTTCCTTTCTCATTGTGAATGGCATGCATCTCCTCTTGTGAGTTATCTGAACCCTTTTTATGTGTTACAAACATTTCACTTTTTGGACGCCTTTTCCATTGACTAAAATGGTTGGATCTTGGTTTTTAAGTTAATTTGGGTTTTGGATGGATGCTTAATTTGTCTAACCTTAATTAATTAAATTCTAAAATCAAGTAGTTAAGGGTAACTCAATTAACTCATAAATAACAAGAAATACTTTATTTTTTAATTGTTTCTCTTCTTGAATACTTAAATACAAAGCATATGTCATCAATAAATAAGAGAAATGCCCAACAGTTGTACTTAAGTTGTATTAAGTCTTTTTGAGTATTACTTAATTTTGAGAACAACCTCATTTAAGCCACTTTGTTTTATTCTATCCTCCTTTTTCTTTACATGTTGTGGGAGTATATAAAATACGGATTTGATTTCTCTAAAATGAGTTATTCATTTTAGAGGGTAAAATAAGCACATTTTTACCATTGAAAATTTAAATGGTTGAGATGATTATAATCATTATATTTATTATTAAAATATTTTAAAAATAAAAAAAAGGAGTCCTCTCCTCGGTTTACACTTTTCCAGAAAACCAGAACAAATTCATCTTCACAATCGGCAATCTCAATCTGCTATGATGGTAGGCTTGAACCATCTTCAACGGAAGACAGTAACTGAGCAAGGTGGCGATCCACGCTAGTGACCAAGGTTTTAAATTGTGGTCGCGGTCAAGGTTGTGGTCGCGTTGTAATTTTTGCGATTGCAGGTGTTGCGAGTATTGTAATATGAATTGCGATCACTGCGGCGTGAATTTTTCACAACTTAGCACAAATTAGATTAAATTACTTATTTTATTGTACGATGTATCATTTTCTCCATTCAACTAATTTTTTCCTTTTCACCCTCCCCTAAATTTTCCCTCTACCTAATCAATCTAAATTTCCCCTTTACCTCACACTTTCCCCCCATTCCCTCTAATTTTTCTTCCCTCACTTCTCTGTTCCTCACTCACTAGAATTAGACTTTATTTTTTTCCTCCTCACTTCTCCATGGCACTCATGAACTCTTTTCACACACACACAACTCTCTGTCTTTCTTCACAAAGCCACTCTTCTCTACGGCACCCACTCACCACTCACCATCACAGGAACACAACACCCACTCACCATCTCACCGCAACACACGACGGATGCAGCCCAACACACACCTTCATCGCCTTCACCATCTCACACCCTCACAATCATAACACTCACTTACCCACAACAACACCCACACACCCACAACAATACCTACACACAAATCATCTCTAAAAGACTAAGATAGACATAAATCAGCTATGGATTTAATAGGATTTAGCAGAGAGAAAAGATTAATTTTTCCATTACATGATGATCTCAATATATACATCAGGATTCCTATATGTACAGCAACAAATATGCCTAAAAACTCTCCTATCCCAGATTCTACGTGATTGCCTTAGAGAATAATTACAAATATGCATGACTAATTGAGAATATACATTAATTGAGACATATCATGCCCATGATTTTCTCATTACCCCTCTCAAGTTAGTGCATGAAGATTGTGAATGCCCAACTTGCCCATTAAGGAGAGAAAATGAGGCCGCCCAAGTGCCTTAGTGAAAATGTCAGCCAATTGTGTACTAGTAGGCACATATGTAGGACGAATGTGGCCTTTAAGTATCTCATCTCGGATAAAGTGACAATCGACTTCGATGTGTTTAGTCCGTTCATGAAATACAGGATTTTTCGCAATGTGAAGAGCAGCCTGGCTATCATAATAAAGTCACATTGGTTGAGCATGAGAGATACCTAGGCTAGAGAGAAGGCTTTTGAGCCATTTTAGCTCACAAGTGGAGGTAGCCATAGACCGGTACTCAGCTTTGGCAGAAGATCGAGAAATAGTGTGTTGTTTCTTAGTTTTCCAAGAGATGGGTGAGTGACCAAGAAGAATAAACCACCCTGTGAGTGATTGTCGAGTCAAAGGACAGCTTGCCCAGCTTGAATCACACCATTCATATAGTTGTAAATGGCTGTCTCGGCGCAACAGAATGCCTTGCCCAGGATTACTTTTCAGATAGAGCACTACACGCAAAGTAGCCTCCCAATGTTCCTGCTTTGGTTGCTGCATGAACTGAGATAGAATGTGAACACAGTACGAAAGCTTTGGTTTAGTGAAGCACCGGTAGATAAGATGACCAACTAAGCATCGATATTTATCAGGTTGAGTAAGGACTTCTCCAATAGCAAGAGCCAAGTGGCGGTTCTGCTCAAGAGAAGTAAGAGTGGGTTTAGAGCCAAGAAGACCAGTTTTAGTAATTACGTCTAGAGCATACTTCCTTTGACAAAGAAAAATTTTCGTGGGTGATCTTGCAACCTCTACACTGAGAAAGTACTTCAGAGTCCCTAAATCCTTCATATGAAAACAAGTGTTCAAGTAGGTTTTGAATACTGAAATAGCAGTATGATCATTCCTAGAAATAATAAGATCATCAACATAAACTAGTACCACAAGAAGAAAATCTCGTTGCTACAGCACAAACAAAGAATAATCAGATAGTGATTGTTTGAATCCATATACTTTGAGTGCAGTGGACAGCTTGGCAAACTAACACCGTAGGGCTTGTTTAAACCCATACAGAGATTTATGAAGTCTACATACCATCCCAGGCTGCGTGGTATGGAAACCAGGCGGTGGTTTCATATAAACTTCCTCTTAAAGATCCCCATGAAGGAAAGCATTATGTACATCCATCTGATGTAGCTCCTAATTCTTTACTGCAGCTATTGCCAATATAGTTGGCACAGTCACCATTTTAGCGATAGAAGCAAATGTCTCATTGTATTCTATCCCTTCAACTTGATGATTGCCAAGAATGACCAAGCGGGCTTTAAACCTCTCTACTGTCCCATCAGATTTGTGTTTAATTTTGTAAACCCATTTACATCTAAGTGCCTTCTTTCCTGGAGGCAAATGGGTAATGGTCCACGTTCCATTCTTCTCAAGCGCTTGAATCTCGCTTTGCATGGCTTTCCACCATTTAAGATGTTTTACTGCCTCAGCATAAGTGACAGGTTCTCTATCATGATCAAGACCTGCAAGAAAAGCATGATGTGCCATGGAAAATTTCTCAAAGTGAACATAGTGTGCTATTGGATAAGTTGTACTTGAGGATGATGGTGAAGAAGACGAATGGCTGGATGGGCTCATCTTCTGAATTGTGTGAGTGACAAAATCTCGCAGCCGAGTAGAAGGAATTTTATGTCTATGTCCCCGGCCCAGTGTCTCAGTAGGTATGATTGGTTGACTTGTCAATTCGGGCCTATTCTCTAACAAAGTTTCTGAAGCAGATTGATCCATTATTTCAACTTCTCCACCTCTCTATCGTCTAAGTTGGGTTCACCTTAGTTAGAGAGTAAAGTCGCTTCCCCAAGAGTAGTACCACTGTCCAGCGGTTCCTCATCCAGTCCAACGCCCTCATCCTGCAGTACAGGAGTTAAAATTCTCTTGGGTATTATGTCAAACTAATTATCATCAAATGGATACTCGGTTTCGACAAATTCTACATCTCGAGAAACAAATTGTTCTTTGCTTTCAAGATCAAACAATTTCCACCTTTTCTTTCCATACGGATATCCAACAAAAACACATTTTCTGCTCTTACTGAAAAATTTATCTCCCTTTCTATTTTGATTGTGTGCATAACAAAGACATCCAAACACTTGTATATGTTCAAGTGAAGGTGTTTGTCCATGCAACATCTCATAGGGAGTTTTACCATTCAAAATAGCATAAGGAGTTCTGTTCAACAGATACCCTGCAATTAAAATACACTCACCCAAAAAATCAATTGGAAGATTGCCTTGGAATCGCAGAGCCCGTGCTATATTAAGAATGTGTCTATGTTTTCTCTCAGCTCTCCCATTTTGCTGTGGTGTACTAACACATGAGGTTTGAAAAATAATCCCATGTTTGTGAAAATAATGCTTCATGCAAATGAATTCCATTCCATTGTCACTCCTAAAAATCTTTACTTGTTTCTCAAATTGTCTTTTGATCAAAGCGAAGAAATTCATGAGTGTTTATGAAACCTCTCTTTTATCACCAATCAAGTAAATCCACACACCACGAGAATAATTATCCACAATTGTCATAAAATAAAATGCACCGCAAGAAAAAGTAGTTCTATAAGGACCCCACAAATCGTAATGAATTAATTCAAACGCATCACTAGCTACATGTTCACTTAGGGAAAACTTTTCTCTCATTTGCTTTGCTCTCAAACACACATCACAGTTCTTATTCAAGTATACATGCTATTCATTCTTACTGGTGCCCGAGATTAGTTGAGTAATCTTTAGGGAAGGGTGTCCTAGTCACTGATGCCACAACTCAAGTTGATTTACTCCTACAGCTCTACATGCTTGCACTCCTTGAACTGTCCGGAAATAATAGAGCCAATCCCTTCGTTCATCCGCTCTAATTAGCATCCTCGAGGTGCGGTCCTGCACAACACATAATTTGTCAACAAACTGAACAATACAATCCAAGTCATCCATCAGTTAGGAAAGAGATATCAGATTACACTGAAGATTTGAAACATAGAGAACATCATGGAGCTTTATCCCTCCATCCAATAAAACAATTCCTTCCTTAGTTGCACTTGTGCGCTGTCTATTTGGCAAACCATTAGGACAAGTTTGTATGTCATGTAGGTCATGCATAATTTCTAAGGTCCCTATCATGTGATTCGATGCCCTGCTGTCTAGTATCCACAAGTTGCTATGTGATTTACTTGCCATTTTCTCTCCCATGTTTGGTTTATGTATGGTCAGCATCTTCATTAGCCTCTGCCATTGCTCAGAGGTTATTCTCGTGAGCCTAGCCTTCTCAACCTCTCCTACATATGAACTTGCATAAGCTTGTGCAGCATTGGCGCGCACAACTCCAGCTCCCTTTCCTCGGCCTGCTCCTCCTCGATGCTGGCCTCTCCCTCGTGCACCACTTCTGCCTTCATTTTTTGGCCTATCACCCCACCAATCAAGATATCCAATCAGCTGGAAACAACTGGTGGTATCATGTTCACTTCGGTTACAGTTGGTGCAAAACATGGATTTGTCTTTTAAGTCTCCATGTCCTTTATTTTTGCCATTAACTTGCAACGCGAGTCCCATCACCTCTACTCTCTCTTCTTTGGCCTTTGTGATAGTTCTGACTCGCTCCTCTTGTATCATAGTCGAATAAACTCTGTTCAAAGTTGGCAGTGGATCCACAGTAAGAAGATTGGAACGCACCGTTCCATAGACAATATCGTCAAGCCCCATCAGAAACTGATGCACTTGTTCCTCCTCTTTGCGCTTTTCAAGTTTGGAAGTTATTCCACAACAGCAGCCTTCACAACTACTTACTGGTATTTGCTCATAGTTTGCGAGTTCATCCCATTATACGTTCAGCTTCCCATAATACGATGCTATAGTCATCCCTGCTTGCTTACACTCGGTTAGGTCTACTTTCAACTCGTGTATTCTGGATCCATTTGCAATCGAGAATCTCTCCTTGATATCTTCCCATAGATCTCGTGCATTCTCCATATAGGATATTGTAGAGCACAGATTCAACTCCACTGTGTTCAAGATCCATGACACAAGCATGGATTGAACCGTCCACCAGTCTTCTAATTCGGATGTCCCTTCCTTTGGTTTGTTTATAGTTCTTTCGATAAATCCGCATTTTCTTCTTGCACGGAGGGATGTTTTCATGGCACGTGCCCATTCCTCGTAGTTCTCACCTCACAACTGCACCTGAGTGATTAGATTCCCAGGATTGTTGTTCGAGGTAAGGTCATAAAGGGAAGAATGTCGCTTCCTTGGTCTGCAGGTTGCTCTCGATTGCCTGCCCTTTCATCTTTAGGATCTTGGTGCTCTGATGCCATAATAAGATTTGGCAGAGAGAAGAGATTGATTTTTCCATTACATGATGATCTCAATATATACAGTAGGATTCCAATATGTACAGTAACAAATACGCCTAAAAACTCTCTTATCCCAATTCTACGTGATTGCCTTAGAGAATAATTACAGATATGCATAACTAATTGAGAATATACATTAATTGAGACATATCATGCCCATGATTTTCTCATTATTAGGATTGGGTGGGTTACCTGAGGGCTGAGCTGCTGTAACCTCAAATTGAAGAAGAACAGAGCTCTACACCTCCACCACGGATCGAGACCAACCTAAATCGAAGATTACAAAATAGAGGCGAACACAGATCGACCTAGAGACGCGGCGATAGGAGCTTCTTCAATAGAGTGACAAGATGGGTCTCTAAGTCACTCAAGAGGTTAGGCTCTTGTTAAGGTTGATTTGGAGTATGTTTTTGGCTTTTTATACTGAGAAGAATGGTGTTGGAAATGAGAAAATCTGAACGGAGAAATGTTGCGGTTGAAACACCATTGCGTCTCGTCCGTTGCGGCTGCAACACCATTTCATTGCGGCCGTCGCACATGATTTTCTTACTCAGCCATGTTGCCGGCTGAAGTGGAAATTGTGGCTGCCACGACTATTTTGTCGCGATTACTACAGTGATAAACTTGCAAAAATTCATATTTTTACAATTCAAAATCTTGGATTTTCATTCTCTTTTCATCTTTTTGATTTAGTTTTGTTCTTAAATTTGATTATTTTTTTATTATTTAAATTTTATTTTTATTATTATTTTTATGTATTTTTGATAGGTAAATACACATGGAAAGAGATTGGATGCTTAAAGAAGAAAGAAATCAAAGAAACAAGTTTTCAGGATAAATCACCAGATTTTGTGCAAAAATAATAAATTCCAGAAGATAAATATTTGAAGAATTCATATCCTATTCTTAAATGCTAATTAGAGCTTTAATTGGATGTAAATCTCAAACAATGATTAGATAGAAGATTAGATAAGGATTCTCAAAGAGATTTGATTTGGGGCAAAATTTGGATTCCCGCACTATCATGACCATCCCTCATTAATTGAGTCATATCTTGGGCTACAGAGATCAGATCGACACACCGTTTGAGGCACTGGAAAGCTAACAGAAAATTCTACAACTTCTCTGTTGAGATCAAGGGCAAATTAGGCCATCTGGAAGGTGAGAAAAATCATGCAAGTCAGATATGAAAATCTATCAACTTTTCTGTAAAAGAGGAAAAACGAGTTTAGAAAAACGGCTCACTTTTGACACACTCTTACACACTTGGAGAGAAGGCAGTAGACGTCAAGAGGCACAAACCCTAATGTAGTGTGGGCGCAATTAGGATTGAAGATTAAGGATTTTCTTCAACCTTTCCACCTTTTTACAATGGAGTTTGTCATATTCTTCCATTTATGTTCTTCTTTTTCCAAGTGTAACTAATTTCCAATTGTTAGGGGGATGATGGATCTTGTTCTTGGATGATGTAACTTTCTTTTATGGGTTTAATTTATGTTTCTTTTTCATGATTTACGTGTTTATCTCTATTCTTAATATTTTTCTGAATCTGGCCAATTTGGGAATGATCTTTTGGGTTTATGTATGATTTGAGAAAATTTGCATGAACCTAGAACTTGTGATAAACACCATAACTTTTGCAATCGTTAGGAATAGACGTTGTGGGTTATGTGGTCTTTCTTTTAATTCCCTCGTTCTTGATAATGCCTTTCTAATTGGAGTTAGACTAAGGGATTAGTTAATTTCAATCAGCGTAAGAGGATTAATATACTAAGGGATTGGGTATTAATTATTTTTTAGAATTGATAATAAATCATTGAAATAGAACATAATTAAATCAATATTTGAATATGCATTTAAAAAGTTCAAGTGAAATTTGACCCGTAACCTTTTCATATCATTGATTTTGAACTCAACCCAATTAATTAAATTTGACTTTTGTTATTTTTGTTTATTCTTTCTTTTTATTGTTTTTACCAACTCTCTTTTTATTAGCTTAAATAGTGTTATTTTCAGTGAATTTAGTAATTAATAACTTAATTCTCGTGGGACGATACTCTACTCATTCTTTATTACTTATGTCGATTTGGTGCACTTGTCAATATCCACATCAAGTTTTTGGCGCCATTGTCGGGAATTATTGTTATTAATATTAAATTGTAGTTGAAAAGACACTAATTTAAGCATTTTTTAATTGTTTAATTTTATTTTTAATTGTTTATTTTTAATTTTAATATTTTTATTTAAATTTTCTTTTATTTATAGATAATTATTTTTCTTATTTAATTTCATTTTTCTTCATTTAATTTTCTTTTTAATTTGTTTCTTTTATTTTTGTTTTCTTTGTTTATTTTTATTAGTCATTTATTTTATTTTATTTTATTTTATTTTTTTTATTTTTAATTTCCTTCCTTACTTCACTTTGGTTTGCTTGTTTGTTTGTTTATGCAAGGTTCTCTAGAGTCAGAAGAATTACTTTTTGATCCAGATATAGAGAGAACAGCTAGAGCAAACAGGAAAGCAGTTAGAGAGAGGAAGAGGCTTGAAGAAGTAGAACAAAAGATGGTAGAAATTGTTGTAACTGTAGAGCGAAGACGTACATTGGCTGACTATGCTACCTCATCTGCTGAGAATATTTCTACCAGTATTGTGTGTCCTGTTATTCAGGCCAATAATTTTGAGATTAAACCAGCACTTCTATAGCTGGTGCAGCAGAATCAATTTGGGGGAGGCTGTGCAGAAGATCCAAACTTGCACATTGCCAATTTCTTGCAGTTCTGCGATACTTTTAAGTATAATGGCGTTACTGATGATGCCATTAGATTACGACTGTTCCCATTTTCTCTCAGAGACAAAGCAAAGAGTTGGCTACAAGCCCAGCCACAAGGGAGCATCTCTACTTGGGAGGATTTGGTTAGCAAATTTTTGACTTGATACTTTCCTCCATCAGTGTTTGTGAAGATGAGGGGTGAGATTACTTGTTTCACTCAAAATCAAGGAGAATCTCTTTATGAAGCATGGGAGAGATTCAAGGAGCTATTAAGGAGATGTCTTCATCATGCATTTGAAGTTTGGCAGCAGGTGTAGATTTTCTATAATGGTTTGAATCATCCTACCAGGGCTATGGTAGATGCATCTACAGGCGGATCTTTAAACACTAAGACTCCTGAAGAGGCTCAGGAATTATTTGAGGTTATGGCCACTAAAGAATATCAGTTGCCTAGTGGGCGAGCAGTTGTCAGACAAAGAGTGATGGAGCTCGGTACTTTCGATGCCTTACTTGCTCAAAACAAAAGTATTTCTCAGTAGTTGGCCAACCTGACTAAGCAAGTTGAGAGTATGCAGGTAAATTCTGTGAACCATCAAAGGTTAATTTGTGACTTCTGTGGAGGTAATCATGCTAATGGTGGATGTGAGGCAAGCAATTCTGGTTTCAGTTCTCAAGAGCAGGTAAATTATATGGGCAATCCTTCCAGACCACAGGGTGTTCCATTTTCAAATACATATAATCCAGGGTGGAGGAATCATCCCAATTTTTCTTGGAGCAATCAAACAGTGCCATTGAATCCTCAACCAGAGAAGAAGTCTCCTCTTGAGATTGCACTTGAGAAACTCTCTGTACAAACCTCTGCTTTTGTGCAACAGACTTCTGCTTTTATGGAGGAAACAAGGGTAAATTTTCAGAATCAAGGAGCTGCGATTAAAAGTTTAGAGAATCAAGTGGGGCAGATAGCCAAATAGCTTCAAGAGAGACCTCCAGGCACCTTCCCAAGTGATACTGTTGTCAATCCAAAGGAGCAATGTCATGCAATTACACTGAGAAATGGTAAGACTTTGGATGGACCAGTTAAGGAAATTGATGTTCCTGTTGCAGATGTCCAATCTCAAAAGTGCTGTAATGAAGAAGCTAAAGAGGAGCAACCAAAGTGGCAGAAGAAGAAGAAGGAATGTGAGAAGAAAATAGTTGATCCTTTACTTTATGCTAAACTTCCTTATCCTCAAAGATTCAAGAAGGAGATTCAAGAAAAGCAGTTTTCCAAGTTCTTAGAAGTTTTCAAAAAGCTGCAGATTAACATTCCTTTTGCTGAGACACTTGAGCAGATGCCCTCTTATGTAAGGTTCATGAAAGATTTGCTGTCAAAGAAAAGGAAGTTGAAAGAAGATGAGACTGTGGCACTTTCTGAGGAGTGCAGTGCTATAATTCAGAGGAAACTGCCACCTAAATTGAAAGATCCAGGTAGTTTCACTATTTCTTGCACCATTGGCAAACTGACTATTGAGAAAGCTCTATGTGATTTAGGAGCTAGCATCAATTTAATGCCACTATCAATTCTCCGTAAGCTTGGGATTGATAAAGTGAAGCCAACTACAATGTCTCTTCAACTAGCTGATCGGTCAATTAAACATCCATATGGTATAGTGGAAGATTTGCTAGTGAAGGTTGACAAATTTATTTTCCCAGCTGATTTTGTGATTTTGGATATGGATGAGGATGCTGATATTCCTCTGATTCTTGGAAGACCATTCTTGGCTACTTCTGGAGCATTGATTGATGTACCTAGAGGAGAGCTTATTTTGAGGGTGGATGGAGATCAGGTGACTATTAATGTTTTTGATAAATCTACATCAACATCAGATCTTTATGCCCCTGTTAAATGCATTCAAGACGAGCCTCTACAGGCTTTGGCTAGTAAGAGCTCTTCGTCATCAATCAATGCTGATTTTCCTACTCTAAAGATGGTTGACGAAAAAGAGAAAGGACCTCCTCTTTCTAAAAGTGCTGCAATTGAAAAAGATCCTCCAGCTTCCACTGATATATTACAGATTGATTCGAAGTAGTGATAGAGTATGGAGACAAAGAGCTGATAAGAGAAAAATGTCATCCTACTTCTCTTGCTTCAAGCCACCATGATTAATTGAAAAAGGGCAACGTCGCGCTAATGACGTTAAACAAGCGCTTTTTGGGAGGCAACCTAAATTTTCTCTCCTTTTCTCTTTTATTGTTATTTTTATTTTTGTTTTTATTTTGTTATTTTCTTATTTTATTGACTAACATTTTTCTGTTTTGTAAGTAGCTAGTGTTGAGTCGACTTAAGTGTCTCCCTGAGTTCGAAGCCTTTGTAGAGGGATGTATATGGTTGTCGGCCGCCAAAAAGAGTTTTTCTTTTCCTTTCTTGCATTTAATTCATTTTGTTTTTTGTTTTTATTGATTTTATTTTTCCATCATCACTCCTATTGTGTTTTGAGTCATTGTTGAAATTGTGACAGGCGGTGTGTTGAATTGAATATCCAATGATTATTTGAATTGTGGATTGATTTGATTTCTTGGGATAGCACATGAGAATTTATATTGGATATCAACACCTACAAACACTCAGAAAGAAAGAATCAAAAATTAAAATAAAAAAAATAAAAACAGAGTAAAAATAGGAAACAAATTAATAGCGCAATTGGAAAATTGGTTCCCGACTTGGCGCCAAAATTTGGTGTGGTGTGGAATACGATTAAAAATTAATATTAAAAACAGTTGCCAAGTTCCACCAAAAATACAAAAACCTTGCAACTAGTTGTAGTAAGCAAGGGTCGATCCACAGAGAACCAATTCAATTAACACTATTAATCTAATTCCTAAATTAAACTCTGATGAACAATAAAATAGTAAAAAGTAAAAGGGGGGTTTTGTTAATTAAAACTAACAAAAGAAATTAAACTTAAACCAAAACAGTAAACACAAATTGAATTATCAAGTTAAAGATATTGGTTAAGAGATGGAATCCACCACTAGATTTATATGATTATGCCAACTTATATACCCTTTATACTAACATGATCAATTGTGTTCTTATGTGATTGTGAGATAAATCTCATGTCTTCCTTAAGTTTCGCTTAATTCAGCAACCGCTCAAATCAAATCCTAACCATTAGTTATTTGTAAAGCAACCGCTCTTACACTTACCTAATGATTGCATTAAGAATTAGAAAACCAATCACACTAAAATCTAATCACACGGGATTAAATTACTTAGAACATATATTTCACTAGATCTATTCATGCAAAATCATAATATATCTAGATCTACCACTTTTATAACTGGTAAATAGCACAAAGATAATTATACCCACATGAACATCATACATTCCGCTAAATTTACTACCGCAACCGCGCATAATAAACTCAGATCTACCACTTTGAAAGTGGGAACAAGTATAAAAACCTTCATACCAACAATAGATTCAGAAATATATGAATAAAAACATAACTGTATTGATATAAAGAAATATGCAAGATTCACATAATCAAAACTAGGGTTTCATCTTCCCTTAACCAAATAAGAAAACTAGCCACACATGACAAATTCAAAATCACAAGAAAAATAGAAGAAAAACATAGTTCAGAACGAAAGTGCAAAAGAAAACTAAAGATCAAACTAGTTTCCAAAAGTTGGGGATGATCAATCTTCGATTGCTCGAACCCGAGACTCCAATCTTCGATCCAATCTCCCTTCCCCTTGGTCTTTGTGTTTCCCTCAGTTCCCTTGACGGCTCTCTCTGTCCAGACATCCTTTAAGGGCTCTAAGCAACCCTATTTATAGGTTTTGAAACCTAATTTAGCATTAAAACTCGAATTTAACTTTCTGGTGCGACGACATGGGCCGTGTCATATGACACGGCCTTTTCCCTGTTTTTCTCGTCGGCCCAATTCCATGTATTTCACAAGTCGAGAGAAGGACACGGCCCAGTGCCCCGTAATTTGACACGGGCCGTGTCGTTTCTTTGGCCCACCCCCTGTCGGGTGACATATATTGTCTGACACGGCCTAGGCCCCGTAATTCGACATGGGCCCCGTAATTTGACACCTTCATTTTGTAAAAGGAGTTTATTCTTTACAAATGCTTTTCTTTCATTGCTTCAAGAGGTGATATTGATCTCCTTAAGCATTCATCTCTCTCCTCAAATGGCCATCAAGCTTGGTTTGATGCTAATGGACTCAAACACTCAAAGATATCCTGAAAAACATAATTCATTTATGAGTGTTTATAACCGCATTTAGCATAGTTTCACAATAAACATCCAAAGACAACTCTAAATCAGAAACTTAGCTAAATGTCAACAATTGAGCACATATGGAGTCCAATTAAATCAATCATAAGACATTTAAAGTATGAAAATAATCGACAGATCACCTAGGCAGTGCATGATTAAGGAAAGGATAAGGGCCTTTTTTGGACCGTTTGATCCTTTCAAGCCAACCTGTATACACAGTTTATCCCTAGGTCCCTTTTGCAGCTTTGCTATTATTTGGCCTCTATTTCTTTTCTTTACCCATAATTTTCTTTTCCCATACCCATATAGAAAAAGAAAAAAAGAAAAAAAATTCTCTCTTACATAACCTCTGTTGAGTGCATATTTTGTATTATTTTATTATTCAAGTCTTCATTATTTTTGTGCATGAAGTTTTGTGGAGCTGAAAAATTTCAAAGAAAAAAGAAAAAAAAAAGTCCACCCAAAGTATTACAAAGAAATAAGTTTGGAGGTGGAGGTTGTTGAAAAAGAAAAGAAAAGAAAGAAAAAAAAAAGTGAATGTTGTGTTGATTCTTTTGCTCCGTTTTGCACTTGTCTTATATTTTGAGGCTTGAATTTTGAAATTTTCATGATTTTGTATTTCAACTTTTGTTTTCATTTTCCTACCACTTCTTTCTTAACCCATACCATTGGCTTTACATTACAAGCTTATAAAGTCCTTTTTGATCCTTGGTTGTGTCTTGTTTACATTAGTGGAGAGATAGATAAAAAATAACCCTATAGATGTGGGTTTGATGTGCACTTGCAGTTTTATGAACCTATCTGAGTTTGTATTTTATGAAGATATTGTGTCTTTCATTCATATTTTTGGAAAGTCATTTGTGCATAAGAGTTGCATGTGGGAGACGATGTGATAATTGGATTGTTCATGTCTGACACTTTGAAATTAGATTGTGAAGTAGTTTCTGAGGATATGTATGATATTCACTACCCGGTATTGTCATGTTTGAGTCTGTTTTGAGTTTTAGATTGTTTTATTTTGTTTTGTTTTTCTTTTACTTGAGAACAAGCAAAAGCTTAAGTTTGGGGGAGTGATGAACCTGTAAAAATTCATATTTTTACGGTTCAAAATCTTGGATTTTTATTCTCTTTTAATCTTTTTGATTTAGTTTTGTTCTTAAATTTGATTATATTTTTATTATTTTAATTTTAATTTTATTATTATTTTTATGTATTTTTGATAGGTAAATACACATGGAAAGAGATTGGATGCTTAAAGAAGAAAGAAATCAATGAAACAAGTTTTCAGGATAAATCATCAGATTTTGTGCAAAAATAATAAATTCCTGAAGATAAATATTTGAAGAATTCATATCCTATTCTTAAATGCTAATTAGAGCTTTTAATTGGATGTAAAATCTCAAACAAGGATTAGATTGAAAATTAGATAAGGATTCTCAAAGAGATTTGATTTGGAGCAAAATTCAGATTCCCGCACTATCATGACCATCCCTCATTAATTGAGTCATATCTTGGGCTACAGAGATCAGATCGACGCACCGTTTGCGGCATTGGAAAGCTAACAAAAAATTCTACAACTTCTCTATTGAGATTAAGGGCAAATTAGGCCATCTGGGGGTGAGAAAAATCATGCAAGTCAGATACGAAAATCTATCAGCTTATCTATAAAAGAGGGAAAACGAGTTTAGAAAAAGGACTCACTTTTGACGCACTCTTACACACTTGGAGAGAAGGCAGTAGACATCAAGAGGCACAAACCCTAATGTGGTGTGGGCGTAATTAGGATTGAAGATTAATGATTTTCTTCAACCTTTGCACCTTTTTACAATGGAGTTTGTCATATTCTTCCCTTTGTGTTCTTCTTTTTCCATGTGTAACTAATTTCCCATTGTTAGGGGGATGATGGATCTTGTTCTTGGATGATATAACTTTCTTTTATGAGTTTAATTTATGTTTCTTTTTCATGATTTATGTGTTTATCTCTATTCTTAATGATTTTTTGAATCTGGCCAATTTGAGAATGATCTTTTGGGTTTATGTATGATTTAGAAAAATTAGCATGAATCTAGAACTTGTGATAAACACCATAACTTTTGCAATCGCTAGGAATAGACGTTGTGGGTTATGTGGTCTTTCTTTTAATTTCCTCGTTCTTGATAATGCCTTTCTAATTGGAGTTAGACTAAGGGATTAGTTAATTTCAATCAGCGTAAGAGGATTAATATACCAAGGAATTGAGTATTAATTATTTTTGAGAATTGACCATAAATCATTGAAATAGAACATAATTAAATCAATATTTGAATATGCATTTAAAAAGTTCAGGTGAAATCTGACCACTAACCTTTTCATATCATTGATTTTCAACTCAACCTAATTAATTAAATTTGGCTTTTGTTATTTTTGTTTATTCTTTCTTTTTATTGTTTTTACCAACTCTCTTTTTATTAGCTTAAATAGTGTTATTTTCAGTGAGTTTAGTAATTAATAACTTAATTCTCGTGGGACGATACTCTACTCATTCTTTATTACTTATGTCGATTTCGTGCACTTGCCAATATCCACATCAAGTTTTTGGCGCCGTTGCCAGGGATTATTATTATTAATATTAAATTGTAGTTGAAAAGACAGATAATTTAAGTATTTTTTTAATTGTTTAAT
Source organism: Ormosia semicastrata (assembly GCA_029884595.1). NCBI lineage: Eukaryota > Viridiplantae > Streptophyta > Magnoliopsida > Fabales > Fabaceae > Ormosia > Ormosia semicastrata. Next base: position 7,994,237 of record JAQQTO010000040.1, read on the forward strand.
TTTATTTTTAATTGTTTATTTTTAATTTTATTTTTTTATTTAAATTTTCTTTTATTTATAGATAATTATTTTTCTTATTTAATTTCATTTTTCTTCATTTAATTTTATTTTTAATTTGTTTCTTTTATTTTTGTTTTCTTTGTTTATTTTTATTAGTCATTTATTTTATTTTATTTTTTTTTATTTTTATTTTTAATTTCCTTCCATACTTCACTTTGGTTTGCTTGTTTGTTTGTTTATGCAAGGTTCTCTAGAGTCAGAAGAATTACTTTTTGATCCAGATATAGAGAGAACAGCTAGAGCAAACAAGAAAGTAGTTAGAGAGAGGAAGAGACTTGAAGAAGTAGAGCAAAAGATGGCAAAAATTGTTGTAACTGCAGAGCGAAGACGTACATTGGCTGACTATGCTACCCCATCTGCTGAGAATATTTCCACCAGTATTGTGCGTCCTACTATTCAGGCCAATAATTTTGAGATTAAACCAGCACTTCTACAGCCGGTGCAGCAGAATCAGTTTGGGGGAGGTCATGCAGAAGATCCAAACTTGCACATTTCTAATTTCTTGCAGCTCTGCGATACTTTTAAGTATAATGGCGTTACTGATGATGCTATTAGATTACGACTGTTCCCATTTTCTCTCAGAGACAAAGCAAAGAGCTGGCTACAAGCCTAGCCACAAGGGAGCATCTCTATTTGGGAGGATTTGGTTAGCAAATTTTTGACTCGATACTTTCCTCCATCAGTGTTTGTGAAGATAAGGGGTGAGATTGCTTGTTTCACTCAAAATCAAGGAGAATCTCTAGATGAAGCATGGGAGAGATTCAAGGAGCTATTAAGGAGATGTCCTCATCATGCATTTGAAGTTTGGCAGCAGGTGCAGATTTTCTATAATGGTTTGAATCATCCTACCAGGGCTATGGTAGATGCATCTGCAGGCAGATCTTTAAACACTAAGACTCCTGAAGAGGGTCAGGAATTATTTGAGGTTATGGCCACTAATGAATATCAGTTGCCTAGTGGGCGAGCAGTTGTCAGACAAGGAGTGATGGAGCTCGGTACTTTCGATGCCTTACTTGCTCAAAACAAAAGTATTTCTCAGCAGTTGGCTAACCTGACTAAGCAAGTTGAGAGTATGCAGGTAAATTCTGTGAACCATCAAAGGTTAATTTATGACTTCTGTGGAGGTAATCATGCTAATGGTGGATGTGAGGCAAGCAATTCTGGTTTCAGTTCTCAAGAGCAGGTAAATTATATGGGTAATCCTTCCAGACCACAGGGTGTTCCATTTTCAAATACATATAATCTAGGGTGGAGGAATCATCCCAATTTTTCTTGGAGCAATCAAACAGTGCCATTGAATCCTCAACCAGAGAAGAAGTCTCCTCTTGAGATTGCACTTGAGAAACTCTCTGTACAAACCTCTACTTTTGTGCAACAGACTTCTACTTTTATGGAGGAAACAAGGGTAAATTTTCAGAATCAAAGAGTTGCGATTAAAAGTTTAGAGAATCAAGTGGGGCAGATAGCCAAACAGCTTCAAGAGAGACCTCCAGGCACCTTCCTAAGTGATACTGTTGTCAATCCAAAGGAGCAATGTCATGCAATTACACTGAGAAGCGGTAAGACTTTGGATGGACCAGTTAAGGAAATTGATGTTCCTGTTGCAGATGTCCAATCTCAAAAGTGCTGTAATGAAGAAGCTAAAGAGGAGCAACCAAAGTGGCAGAAGAAGAAGAAGGAATGTGAGAAGAAAATAGTTGATCTTTTACTTTATGCTAAACTTCCATATCCTCAAAGATTCAAGAAGGAGATTCAAGAAAAGCAGTTTTCCAAGTTCTTAGAAGTTTTCAAAAAGCTGCAGATTAACATTCCTTTTGCTGAGGCACTTGAGCAGATGCCATCTTATGTAAGGTTCATGAAAGATTTACTGTCAAAGAAATGGGAGTTGAAAGAAGATGAGACTATGGCACTTTCTGAGGAGTGCAGTGCTATAATTCAGAGGAAACTGCCACCTAAATTGAAAGATCCAGGTAGTTTCACTATTTCTTGCACCATTGGCAAACTGACTATTGAGAAAGCTCTATGTGATTTAGGAGCTAGCATCAATTTAATGCTACTATCAATTCTCCGCAAGCTTGGGATTGATAAAGTGAAGCCAACTACAATGTCTCTTCAACTAGCTGATCGGTCAACTAAACATCCATATGGAATAGTGGAAGATTTGCTAGTGAAGGTTGGCAAATTTATTTTCCCAGCTGATTTTGTGATTTTGGATATGGATGAGGATGCTGATATTCCTCTAATTCTTGGAAGACCATTCTTGGCTACTTCAGGAGCGTTGATTGATGTACCTAGAGGAGAGCTTATTTTGAGGGTGGATGGAGATCAGGTGACTATTAATGTTTTTGATAAATCTGCATCAACATCAGATCTTTATGCCCCTATTAAATGCATTCAAGATAAGTCTCTACAGGCTTTGGCTAGTAAGAGCTCTTCGTCATCAATCAATGTTAATTTTCCTACTCCCAAGATGGTTGACGAAAAGGAGAAAGGACCTCCTCTTTCTAAAAATGTTGCAATTCAAAAAGATCCTCCAGCTTCCACTGATATATTACAGATTGATTCCAGAGGTAGTGACAGAGTATGGAGACAAAGAGCTGATAAGAGAAAAATGTCATCCTACTTCTCTTGCTTCAAGCCACCATGATTAATTGAAAAAAGGCAACGTCGAGCTAATGACGTTAAACAAGCGCTTTTTGGGAGGCAACCCAAATTTTCTCTCATTTTCTCTTTTATTTTTTTTATTTTCTTATTTTCTTATTTTATTGACAAACATTTTTCTGTTTTGTAAGTAGCCAGTGTTAAGTTGACTTAAGTGTCTCCCTGAGTTGGAGCCTTTGTAGAGGATGTATATAGTTGTCGGTCGCCAAAAAGAGTTTCTTTTCCTTTCTTGCATTTAATTCATTTTGTTTTTTGTTTTTATTGATTTTATTTTTCCATCATCACTCCTATTGTGTTTTGAGTCATTGTTGAAATTATGCATGCCAGTGTATTGAATTGAATATTCAATGATTGTTTGAATTGTGGATTGATTTGATTTCTTGGGATAGCACATGAGAATTTATGAGTTGCATTTATCTCTATTGTTTCAATTGTGTATGGATGTTCTTCCCATCTTTATGATTGATAAAACTTGGAATTTAATTGTATGTCAGTCTTAGAGAAAGTTTATGAGATTGCATGTGTGTGGATGATTTGCATCTAGAAGTTGTTTGATTCTCTCTTGAGGTGAAATCCTAGGCAGTGCATGATTAAGGAAAGGATAAGGGCCTTCTTTGGACCGTTTGATCCTTTCAAGCCAACCTGTATACACAGTTTATCCCTAGGTCCCTTTTGCAGCTTTGCTATTGTTTGGCCTCTGTTTCTTTTCTTTACCCACATTTTTCTTTTCCCATACCCATATGAAAAAAGAAAAAAAGAAAAAAAATTCTCTCTTACATAACCTCTGTTAAGTGCATATTTTGTATTATTTTATTATTCAAGTCTTCATTATTTTTGTGCATGAAGTTTTGTGGAGCTAAAAAATTTCAAAGAAAAAAGAAGAAAAAAAAAGTCCACCCACAGTATTACAAAGAAATAAGTTTGGGGGTGGAGGTTGCTGAAAAAGAAAAGAAAAGAGAGAAAAAAAAAGTGAATGTTGTGTTGATTCTTTTGTTCCGTTTTGCACTTGTCTTATATTTTGAGGCTTGAATTTTGAAATTTTCATGATTTTGTATTTCAACTTTTGTTTTCATTTTCCTACCACTTCTTTCTTAACCTATACCATTGGCTTTACATTACAAGCTTATAAAGTCCCTTTTGATCCTTGGTTGTGTGTTGTTTACATTAGTGGAGAGAGAGATAAAAAATAACTCTATGGATGTGGGTTTGATGTGCACTTGCAGTTTTATGAACCTATCTGAGTTTGTATTTTATGAAGATATTGTGTCTTTCATTCATATTTTTGAGAAGTCCTTTGTGCATAAGAGTTACATGTGGGAGACGATGTGATAATTGGATTGTTTATGTCTGACACTTTGAAATTAGATTGTGAAGCAGTTTCTGAGAATATGTATGATATTCACTACCCGGTATTGTCATGTTTGAGTCTGTTTTGAGTTTTAGATTGTTTTATTTTGTTTTGTTTTTCTTTTACTTGAGGACAAGCAAAAGCTTAAGTTTGGGGGAGTGATGAACCTGCAAAAATTCATATTTTTACGGTTCAAAATCTTGGATTTTCATTTTCTTTTAATCTTTTTGATTTAGTTTTGTTCTTAAATTTGATTATATTTTTATTATTTTAATTTTATTATTATTATTATTTTTATGTATTTTTGATAGGTAAATACACATGGAAAGAGATTGGATGCTTAAAGAAGAAAGAAATCAATGAAACAAGTTTTCAGGATAAATCATCAGATTTTGTGCAAAAATAATAAATTCCTGAAGATAAAATATTTGAAGAATTCATATCCTATTCTTAAATGCTAATTAGAGCTTTAATTGGATGTAAAATCTCAAACAAGGATTAGATTGAAGATTAGATAAGGATTCTCAAAGAGATTTGATTTGGAGCAAAATTCGGATTCCCGCACTATCATGACCATCCCTCATTAATTGAGTCATATCTTGGGCTACAGAGATCAGATCGATACACCGTTTATGGTATTGGAAAGCTAACAGAAAATTCTATAACTTCTCTGTTGAGATCAATGGCAAATTAGGCCATCTGGGGGGTGAGAAAAATCATGCAAGTCAGATACGAAAATCTATCAGCTTATCTATAAAAGAGGAAAAACGAGTTTAGAAAAAGGGCTCACTTTTGACATACTCTTACACACTTGGAGAGAAGACAGTAGACGTCAAGAGGCACAAACCCTAATGTGGTGTGGGCGCAATTAGGATTGAAGATTAATGATTTTCTTCAACCTTTCCACTTTTTTACAATGGAGTTTGTCATATTCTTCCTTGTGTTCTTCTTTTTTCATGTGTAACTAATTTCCCATTGTTAGGGGGATAATGGATCTTGTTCTTGGATGATGTAACTTTCTTTTATGAGTTTAATTTATGTTTCTTTTTCATGATTTACGTGTTTATCTCTATTCTTAATGATTTTCTGAATCTGGCCAATTTGGGAATGATCTTTTGAGTTTATGTATGATTTGGGAAAATGTGCATGAACCTAGAACTTATGATAAACATCATAACTTTTGCAATCGCTAGGAATAGACGTTGTGGGTTATGTAGTCTTTCTTTTAATTCCCTTGTTCTTGATAATGCCTTTCTAATTGGAGTTAGACTAAGGGATTAGTTAATTTCAATCAGCGTAAGAGGATTAATATACCAAGGGATTGGGTATTAATTATTTTTGGAAATTGACCATGACTCATTGAAATAGAACATAATTAAATCAATATTTGAATATGCATTTAAAAAGTTCAAGTGAAATCTGACCCCTAACCTTTTCATATCATTGATTTTCAACTCAACCCAATTAATTAAATTTGGCTTTTGTTATTTTTGTTTATTCTTTCTTTTTATTGTTTTTACCAACTCTCTTTTTATTAGCTTAAATAGTGTTATTTTCAGTGAATTTAGTAATTAATAACTTAATCCTCGTGGGACGATACTCTACTCATTCTTTATTACTTATGTCGATTTGGTGCACTTGCCAATATCCACATCTTACAGCCTTCTCAAAATGAGATTTGAAACCTTTCTAGTGACACAATCTGCACAAGGAAACAAGCAAAGCTGCAATTCACACCATTGATGGCAAGTTTACACGGTGGTGATTGATGACACCAGCACAAAATCTCTATGCCAGAACCCCTGGCTTTGCTAGCATTTCTGCTCATCCTCTCCACCAACTCATTAATTTACTAGTAGTTCTTTGTTGGTGTTCAGTTACCAAGTGATGGAGGGAGCTTCGTTGGTGCTCGGTTCTAGAGATACCATTCTTTGTTGGTACGACTAAATTAAAGAAAAATAAAATAGAAACGAATGAATCAATAAAAAGAGGCTATGAGGTGGTTATGGGTAGAGAAAAATAAGTGGTAACTGACATATGTTTAGATTTTTTTCATTAATGAAATGTAACGAACCAAGTAGAAAATGACTAGAAAGAAAAAGGAAGGAACGGAACAAAGTTACCTTTCTTTTTGTTTAGAATATTAACAAAAAAATGGTACATAACTCCATTATTTTGTTTAGGAGTTAAATTATAAAAGAACGGAATGTGATAAACACCATTTTTATATATTAGTTAACCCTCATATTTAGCATTTTAGACCTTTCTTGTGCTTAATTATTGGTCTTGGCCACCATTTATAGTGTGGGTTCAAATTGGGCTTAGTTGTATTTTTTAGCATTGTGACAATTTTATACTGTTTCTGTATTTCGGGTATAACTTGAGTTATAGACATCTAAAATATGAACTTTATCTTGTAGGAAAGATAAGAGAAAATCTCTACAACTTTGATGAAGAGATCCAGAGTTGAATCAGATGTCTAATGGGTCATATTGAGCCAGGAAGTTAGAACAGAGGTGTTGTCATTGGAACCTGAGCAGTGTGCAAAGATTGAACCATATATTGGGCTGTAGAAGTCAGATTGGGTTGACACTGGTTCCATTGGAAATATGAGACAAAACCTTTCAATTTTCATGAAGACCACCTATCAAAATGGATGTTTTGATAGGGTTTTTAACGTCTGAAGGGAGATGATAGATCGAGGAGCGTAAAACGTGTTTTAGCAATAACTCCTTCATTAAGTGTCCAAATCTTGCAAATTAGGTGTCCAATTAAAGCTAATTGGAAGAGGAAGAGTCTAAGCTAGGAACAAATTTGTAATTTTTCTTTTAGTGTCTATTATGAGGGAGAGAGAGCCCAAAATCGAGGCTATTCTATTCAGGCTTCACTTCTCACTTTCTCTCTTGCTTCTTCTCCCTCTCCTCTCCTCTTGCTCTCTTCTACATTTTCTTATCTTTATTTTTCTGCACTTTACTTTTCTATTTGTGCTCTCCATTCATGGAGAGCTAAAGCTTAGTAATCAATCCTAGGGATTGAAACACTCTTGATGTGTAATCTTGGGACCTTGTGATGAATGTTTACATTCTTGTTGTTGATCAAATTTCTCTCCTCCTTCTCTTGATTTTGTTGCATCTTGAATGAATGCTTAACTCAGTTTTGGTGTTTATGTGATAGTTTCTTAACTATCACGTGTTTGCAAAAACTAGGTATTGCATCAAAGGTGTTTAATATATTGTCTAGCTAGCATGAATTTTGGTATGAGGTTGATTTAGGGTCAAATGGATGCTTAATCCATTTTTCGTTGATTGACCAAATCCTAGGTGCTTACCTAGTAGTGAATTCATGCTTGGATGAGGATTTCACATGAGATTAGGCAATTCATCAAAAGTGTTTGATGAATTGCCTAACTTGGTTGAATGCTGAGTATTAGGTTGATTTAGGGTTGGATGGATGCTAACTTCATCTAACGGTGATTAACCAAATGCTAGATGCTTATCTAATAGAGTATACCAAGAATCTGGTTAACCTGTGAATGAGTCCATAGTGGCCAAGGATAGATTAAACTCAAGAGTTATTGATTCCCTTAGATTAATTGTTTTTCCTCATTCTGTTTATAACATTTTACATCATTTTGATTATTGTCCTTTGATTACTTTCTTTTATTTATTGCCTTTTAATTATTGTCTTTTATTTAATGCCTTTTAATTATTATCTTTCAAATTCTGTCTTTTAATTAATGTCAATTATCTTTTAATTATTATCTTTTAATTATTCCTGCAACCAAACCCCTTAGTTGCTAATTTCCTAATATAATTGATTAATTGGAACGATCTAAGGGCTCGATCCGGTTACACCACATACTAGAAGTTTTTGGTCAATTAGTAAACAAATATCTTCTAATTTGGTAGCCTTAGCAGCTATCAGAATGAAATATAAAATATATATTTTTTAAGTTTATGAGCTTATTTCCCCACATTTCACCCTAATTTTGGGAGGAACAAAATTTGGCATTTGAGAGGAAGAGAAAGGAAATGATTTCCCTTAAGTTTATCTCTCTTCCTATCTATTATTAAACTCCTAAAATGTTAAAATATTTGAAAAATATCTCAAAATATCTTTATTATATCTTGAAATATTTTAGAGTATCATAAATTATCTCTTAGGACAAATTTGATTTATTTTCTTATTTTCATTATTAGGACAAATTTATTTCTTGTAATTTAACTTTATTTTAGGCAAGTAGTTATATAATATAAATCATATCTGTACAATTGTTATTTCCATATTTTTCCCTGTAATTAGGGAAAGAATTCAGCATAGACTTACAAATTCTTATATATAAATATATGTCCTTGAGTGACCAATTAATCATATTATTCTCTGAAATCTTTGAGAAATTATTCTCCTTCCACCTATTCCCTTCCCTTCCCCCTCATTCTCTCTCATCCAAACACAATATTCAAAATTTTCAATTTCTTGAGGTAGCCAAAGATGATTTACAAAGGATGATATTTTTTTGCAAATATTTCTCCCCATTGTACAAAGCTTTTGCAAAAGTTTAAACATTGTTGAAGAAGGAAGAAAAAAATTTGCACACTATGACGCCATTTTCCCGAAAGCATGCCTTTTCTTGGTTTTTTTTTTTTGGATCTACTTTGATATTTTATTTTTGTTTTGTTTTAAATAGAATATTTTGATGTGCCAATATCTAAAACATTAAATTTTTTAACTGTAAAGATGGACTTACTTTACATTCTAAAGTGAGGAAGCTCATTTTAGATTAGCTAGATCCACATAATATAATTATTAAGTTATGTTTGGTATACCTTATAGTATAAGACATGATAGTATTAAATATTAGGATAATGACTTATATGTATAAAGAAGTTAATAAGGTCCTATTCTATCAGACATTTTGTACACAATAATATAGACAACCTAATAGTATATAATTATTTGTCATTGGCTATATTACCCTTTAACACAAAAAATTAGAAAAATAAAAAGCAAAAATATACCTTTTGTCCCTTAACTTTAGGTTTCACTTTTGTCCCACAACTACATTTTGTTTCATTTTCAATTCAAATTTTTCTAAAACCTACCAAATTTGTCCTAACAGCTAACACCATTAGAAATGCTAATGGAATTTGCTAACATGATATCCTATGTTAGACACTATGAATAGTTGGCATTGTCCAACTAAGATTTATTTTTTAATTAATTAGTGGGTTAGTGATTAATATGATGAATTTTGAAATGATTTAAGATGAAAATGAAACAATAGACTTGTGAGACGAAAATAAAACTTTTAGTAAAGTCAAAGGACGAAAAGTAAAAATTTTTCAGTAATAAATTTTATGCATTATTTTCTTTTAGAAATTCTATATTTATGAATTAAAAATTATGCTTTTTGTATGTTCTACAAAATTGGAAATCACATTAAATTACAGAAATATTTCTACACATTAAATTATAGAAATATTTCAACAAAATTGGCTTAACTTAGGATTTATTGTATCTCTTTATTAAAATATTAGAAATATTAGTATCAATTCTATTTGTGTTTGTAAAGTTCATTAGTTTAAAATTAAATCTTATTTAGCATCTTTCATGTTATATTTGTGTGTATTTTTATTTCTATTAAATATTCATATATTTATTTTTTTATGTTGTTTAGTCGATCACTCACCAGTTAAACCCCTGATTTGCTAATTCACTATCTATTTGAATCAATCATCGGTCCAAGTTTTATAAATATGATTTCGAGTCAACTCAAATATACACATTTAATCCCTTAACTTTAATATAAGTTTCATTTTCATTCAACAACTATATTGTTTCACTATCATTCCAAATCTTTTCAAAATTCATCATATTTGTCCCTAAACCATTGATTCAAAAAAAAAATCCTAGTTGGATAATGCCAACTGTGCACATATGCCTACATAGGATGTTATATTAACATGTTCTGTTAACATTTTTAATAGTGTTATCAATTAGGATGAATTTGATATGTTTTAAAAAGATTTGGGATGAAGATGAAACAAAATATAGTTATAGGATGAAAATGAAACCTAAAGTAAAGTTAAGGGAGGAAAAGTATATTCTTACCAAAATAAAAATAAAACTCCATCATTGAAAAAAAATCAAAGATACATTATTCACTTTTACTAAAATCAACGATGATGGTGGAGCCATAGATCTCGTCAATGCGACGAACATCATGTCCTTCATTGGTGACTAGGAAGAGATGTTGGAGGCCATGGATGTGCTATGGAAACTAATGGAGGACGACTTCTCATCTTCTCTCCTCAAATCCATTTGCCTTATCCTCTCACATGGTGGAGATGACAACTGCCTCTTTTATACATTTGTTGCGTTCTTTGTCGGCAACTGCCTCAGATATATTGACTATTAAGTGTAGCTTGATTTTGAAACAATTATTGTCTTGTTAAAACAAAATAAAATAAAATAAAATAAAATAAAGGCAAAAGACGAATAAGGAAAAAGTCAAAAGGTGAAATGATAGGCTTGATCCATGAAACATGCATAGATTGGAGGCCATATCTTACCCTCATTAATTTATGGATCTCTCTTTGACACTTTCATCAGATTTGGTTTCAAGTTTGATCTCTGTATATAGGGAGCTTTTGGATGCAACAAGCATGATTAGAGAATTCTCTTCTAATCCCAAAAGAGTGTTCTTAATATTGTGAGTATTAGGTGTATTTGGTTTTAAGGCTGAGAGATCAAGAAGCTGTACTTTTGTTTCTCCATAATAAATTTTTTCATTGTTTCTCCCGTGGATTCAACCATGTTAATTTCTATGTGTTCTAAAATTGTCCTTCTTATTTTATTTTGGATCTTCTTCACACTTCTGCTTACATCCATAAAGTGATCAAAACACTTGGGGTGTTCAGATACTAACAAGTGGCATCAAAACTTCTTAGCTCTAGTCAAATTTCACATTCAAGATGTCGATACCAAAAATTTGATGTGGAGAAGTTTGATGGACTCATTGATCTTAGTCTTTGGAAGCAAAAGCTATAGGCATTGTTAGACCAACAAGGCTTGTCAAAGGCATTGGAGGGTGAGAACAAGTTGCCTACAACTATGTCTCTTGATTAAAAAAAAAAGAGAGAGATAATGACAAAAGCACATAGTACAATACAGTTGAGCCTAGCATACAATGTGCTGTGAAAGATTATTAACGAAAAGACTATAGATGGCTTATGAAAGTCTTTAGAAGAAAAGTACTCCATAAAGACCATATCAAACTTGCTTTACCAAAGAAAGAAATTGTACACATTCAAACTCTCAGGAGAGAAACCAATTGGATACCATATAGACGACTTTAATCGATTGATCTATGATGTGGAGGCAGCTTGAATAAAAGTTGATGATGTTGATTAAGCTATGATCTTGCTAACTTCTTTGCACTCGTCAAATGATAATTTTTATGATACCTTAATGTATGGTAGAGACACAATTTCCTTCAAAAATGTCAATGAGGCATTGATGACAAAGGAGCAATAGAGATTACTGACAGGATCCAGTTTTGAGAAACTAGCAGAATGACTCTCTGTGGTAAGGGGACGCAATCGAGAAAGTGGATTGAGAAGTAAAAGCATTGGAAGATCAAAGTCTAGAAAATCACAAGTCCCTAAAGTGATTCCATTGTCATCAGATAAGGCATATTCGTAGAAAGTGCCCACAGAAAGGAAAAAATAAGGAATAATTCCAACGTAACGATCGAGAGTTCTGACGATGGTGATGTTGAATCTATCCTAGCAGTTTTCGCTAGAAACTGGAGCAACAAGTGGATCTTGGGTTCTGGTGCATCTTTTCATATGACTCCCAATAAGAACTTTTTATCTTCATATCAAAAGTAGGGAAAGGTTAGGTTTGGGACAACAGGAGAATTTCTGTTGTAGGTGGAGGAGAGGGGTGACTAAGATTAGATGATGGAACTGCATGGTCATTTTATGCATGACATATACCATAGCTGGGCAAAAACCTGATTTCTTTGAGTACCTTAGATAGTCAAGGGTACAAGTTCTTTGGAGATGGTGACTTGTTAAAGGTGACTAAAGGCTCCATGGTGGTTGGTAATGAAAGGAAAGCTACAGGGTGGAATCTACCTATTGCTTGGAAGCACAGACAGCGGGACTGTTGTTATCTTATCCTCGAAGAAATTAGAAGATAATATATCACAACTGTGGCATATGTAGCTTGGTCACATAAGCAAGAAGGGAATGTCAATACCTGCTGGTAGAGGATTGCTAAAAAGCATAAAGAATTGTAAACTTCGTTTCTATGAGAACGATGTATTTAGGAAGCAAAAATGTGTGAAGTTCAATTCGGCAACACATAATAGCAAGGGCATTCTGGAATATATCCATTCAGATGTTTGGGGCCCTGCTCCTGTCAACTCACTGGGTGGTGCTTGTTATTTTCTTACTCAAATAGATGATTATTCCAGAAAAGTCTGGGTTTTCTTTCTAAAACACAAATATGAGGTATTTGTCAAATTCAAGCAATGGAAGGTCATGGTTGAAAAGAAAACTGAGCAATCAGCCAAGAGACTAAGAATAGGAAATGGTGGTGAGTTCTGCAAAAAAGAATTTGACGAGTTTTGCAAGAAGGTAGGTATATTGAGGCACTATACTATACTTATAACACCACAACAAAATAGAGTTACAGAATGGATGAATAAGACACTATTGGAGCAAGCTGATGCATTTGTATTAATGCTGGACTTCCTAAATCATTATGGGCTGAGGCAATCAACATAACTATATATCTGGTTAATAGATCTCCATCAACTGTAATTGATCCAAAGATTTTGCATGAGGTATGGTTTAGTTGACCTATAAACTATTATGATTTGAAGATCTTTGGTTGCCCTACATATGCCCATGTGAGTGATGGTAAACTTGAGGCTAGGGTAAGAAAATGTATATTTCTAGGGTATGCACATGGGGTGAAAGGCTATAGATAATGATGTATAGAGAAAGCAAGTTCACCCAAAATCATTGTTAGTAGAGATGTCATGCTTGACGAGGCAACAATGTTAAATCAGAAGCAGGAATCTGTAGGTGATCAGGAAAACATAGATCATGGTGCTAGGAAACAGGTGGAGTTAGATATTGACACTAGGAATGTCAAGGAGGAGGAGGCATAAATTAGCTAAATAATTCAGGTACTGCTCAATCTGAAGTAGAACAACAAGATGAACTTAACAACAGGCTCGACAGAATTGGAAATGATAACAACATGCACAAGGACGCTGATTCTAACACTAGAGGAGCAAAGCCATACAATATTGCTACAAGCAGAGACAGGAAACAAATTCAAACATCAGAGATATCTGAATTTTGTAGTTGCATACACTCTTGATTTATCAAATGCTGATCCTATAGCCTTTGCATTGGCTACAACAGATGATATAGTAGGTGATGAGTCGTTTACCTACCGTGATGCAATTGAGAGCAAGGAGTTGCATCTGTGGCAGCTATTAATGAATGAGGAAATTGAGTCTCTTCATAAAAATCAAACATGGGAACTGGTACAACTTCCCAAAAGAAAAATAGTAGTTGACTACAAATGGGTTTTCAAGAAGAAAGAAGGAATTCTCGATGTTGAACCTCCAAGGTTCAAGGCGAGACTGGTAGTGAAGAGCTATACTCAAAAGGAGGGTATTGACTTCCATGAAGTATTCTCTCCTGTGGTAAAATATAGCTCTATTAGAATCCTATTAGATATTGTGAGTGCGTATGACATGGAGCTAGAACAACTTGATATAAAGATAGTGTTCTTACATGGAGAGCTAGAGAAACAAATCTACATGAGCTAACCTGAGGGGTTCATGGTATATGATAAAGAGGACCATGTATACTTGTTAAAGAAGTCATTATATGGTTTGAAGCAATCCTCTAGGTAGTGGTACAAAAGAATTGATACATTTATGATTAGTAATTTGTAACATCCCCTTTCTAATTTGTTTAGATAAATAGTTATATTAGTAAATAATTAATTATTTAATTTATTTGTTTATTTATATGTATAATTGCATTTTACATGTCGATAGAAAATAACTTAGTGCATAAGTTAAATTTAGAATATTAGCTCAAATAAATATAAAAAATTTAAATGAACAAGAATAATGGTTAAAAATTCATAATTAGGCTATGAATCAATAAATAAAATTATGATGAATTTCTCGGAGCTTAAATAAATTCATTTAGTAATTTTTGTGAATTTTAATGACTTTAGCAAATTAAAACTAGTGTAGAAATTAGAATAAATAGGATAAAATTATGAAAATAATTTTTTAAATTGAGGAATAAATTTAGATGATAATAGTGATCTTATAATTCCATTAGGACTTAATAAAATACATGAGAATAAATTAGGATAATTATATGAGATTAAAATCGTATTTAAATTAAAGTGAAGTTAGGTAATCATTACCTTAGAACCAATTGGATTTCATACCAAGAAAAGCTAAAGGCTAAGCTTAAATCTTATTGGCTTAATGTCAACCACGATAATGAGTAGATTTAAGCTTGATTAAACTCAAACCAATAAGATTGCATGCATGTAGGTTACTTAAACACTAAGTTAACAACCTATTCGTAAGAATTAGGACCTAATTGACACTAATTGGCCTAAACTAAAATCCTACATGAATCCTAAATATTTCTAAAACATAATTAGAAGTTAGAAACATAGAATTGAGGACTATAATCTCCCTAGGAGCTATGAGACTCATCCGAGCTGCATAACACTTCATAAACTTAACAATTAAGTTCCTTCCTCCTTATACCTCTCTAAACTAGTGCTCTACCCACCCAAACACAACATCACATATTTCTCTCTTCTCTCTCTCTCTCTCTCTCTCTCTCGGTGAAGCAACCATGGCAGCCATGGGAGTGCAAGTTTGAGCTCTTGTATGAGCACCTAAACTAACTCGTCTTGACTCGCTCAAGAAGGCAAAGTTATTTTTCATCACTTCCTCTACCTACCCATCCAATTGGAATCTCAAGATAAACACTCTTCACTATTCTCTATTCTCATTGTCGCGAGCTTGGGAGCCCAAGTAAGGGTCCTTTTGTTCCTTACCTCTTCATCTTTCATTCAATGATGATTATATGATCATGCATGTTGATTTGCGATGAGTTTGATGGATGTTGGCATGGGGTTGATTCTTGCTTTTAGAGGTTGAGGACTATGACTTAGGGTTGTTCTTCAATTTCTTCTTCATTCTTGACTAATTGGACTTGATTGAGCTTGAATATATGGTTGCATGTATGAGGATGGATGTTTTTCTTGTCTTGGCCGAACTCTGGTGATGGTGGGTTCATGGTGAATTTGCACTAAAGCATGATTTTGAGATGTTTCTTTGGTTGATATATGCTTAATTAATTGTACTTAATTAATTGTACTTAATTAATTTAATTTGAATGCTAATTGGTCATACAGATACAAAAAAAATTAGAAGTTGGAGGGGTTGGTATCTCATGTTCCTTAGGGAATTTACACCAAGAGTTAAATTGTGTGGTTACATTATGTTAATGATGATTAGTTTGGTTTAATCTAGTTGATTTGATAGTTAATTAGGTAATTAGATGAAAATTTGGAGGTTGGCAAGTGGCTTAGTGTCTCGAGTTTAATGGGAATCTAGGGGGTTTAGTTGATTATGTGTGCTCATATATTAATTAGGTTGTTTAGATCCTGATTATCTTGAGTTAGAGTTAATTACCTAGCGCACTAGTAAAAATTTCTAAAATAGCAACGGAATTTAGTGACAGAAAACAATCCTTGACTAATAGCAATGAAATTTGTCATAGATTTTAGTTATAGAATTTAGTGACAGAATTTAGCAATGGAATTTTATCGCTAATTATCCGTGACAAATTCCATCGCTAAATTACTTTATTTCTTAAATAATAAACATTTTATTATATGAAATATATAGCGACGGGACTTTTCCATTGCTAAGTTTTTTATATATAAAAACATGAAAATTTTACCATAAGAAGTAGATGAGGAAGAAGAAACTTGTACCTTGAATTGAAAAGAACGCGCCAGTTACCACTATGACATGTTTGGTGGTCATGCTCATATATACATATTTTATATATTTATAAAATAAATTAATACTTTATATCTTTCCCCCATATTTTTCACTTCCCTTCCCTCTCATTTTCATTCTCTATCTCCCCCAAACCTCTTCTCCTCTTTTTGAAATCATTCTAAAATGTAAAATAAACCTTCACTCTTCACATTTTTGATTTGAGTTTTATGAACCTTAACCTCCAAACCAATAATACCAACCCCAAATCGAGCACCATGATTCAACGACGTCGCTACTCACTACTCACTCTTCATTGTATTGCTTGTGATCTGAGTTTTACCTCTCTTGTTAATCCCCCTACGAAACCCTTTTGCAATACCAACCTCGACTCCCCAGATTATTTTTTCGGTGAGAGTCTCTCTCTCACTCTCTATGTATGTCTTCTCAGGCTTTGTTTTTTTTTTTTTTTTTTTGCTTATCATGGGTGGTTTTGCACACTTGAATGTTCTTTTAATACAAGTCCATTGCAGTATTACTAATCAAAATAAAATGTTGTTCTGTTTTCCCTTTTTAGCTTTTTACTTTAAGAAGAAAGTATGTTAGAAAGAGGGAATGAATACAATGAAATGTTGTTTTGTTTTCCTTTTTTACTTGATTCAAAGGCTCTATTTTTATTTTTAATTTGTATTACAGTATAAATATTTCAATTATGTAAGAATCCAGTAACTGTATTTCATAAATCCTAATGATTTCGATAGGCATACTTAGCTCTTTCATCTATATTATAAGATCAATAACTGATTTAAGAATGTGGACTTTATTATTGCTACCTCTGCGGCTTGAGCAGCACATGCGGTGGTGCAATGCATGCTTCTTTACATAGGAGTAATGCCAATATAGGAGTAATGCTTTACAGTTTTTACACACATTTATATTATATATATTCTACTTTGTGAAAATTACTTGTTTGAAAGAGATAAAGTGAAAAGTTTTCAAGAACCAATTTGCCAATCGTTTTGATTTTTCTTTTAATTTTTAGTTTTCAATAACAGGAAAGTCCTCTCACCTCTTTTTTTTTGTTGTTCTAGTGTACTTCTTAGTATTGTGAATGGAAGCTCTGGTGATCAATGAACATGCTTTATACTATTATGAGATGCTTCAATTTATAAATTTGTGAATGTGATGTGCATTTTAATGCTTGAGCAGGGCAGTCTGACATTCTAGATCAAGTTATGCAAAAGATTAATATCTCATCAGCACAAGGTATATATAAGTACAATTTTTTGGTATTTCATTGTGTTCTCTCTTATATTGCATCACTCAATTGATGAGACTTCAATGCTAATGATTATTTTTGGCTATTTAGATACAATCAACCAATGCTAATGATTTATAGTCATATGATATGATAGCTATGCCTTTGAATGTTATTGTTGTTATTGCTGTCTCTATTTAACTACACTACACTGTTACCATGCCTTTATCACAGTGTTTGCACTGCGGTTGGTTCTAGAGAATCATATCAAACTTTTGTGGTTCTGCTTTTGTTTCTTTTTGAGAAATAATACTAATAAATAAGGTTATTCCAATTTTTTTTAAAGATAAGACGCACCAATGAATATGCATATATTTAATTAAAAAAAGAAGCAATTCCATTTGGTTTGGCTAATTGGGAACAATAAGCACAAGTTCAGTAAAGCTTTCATTACAATTAAGCATCAATGAACTTTTGTCGTTCCCGCCACCACGTATTCGCATCCACCACTGGTCTACAGGAGCGATTTTGGGAGGGTTGGCTTTCTTTCTTGGACTTTCTTCAATTATGTATTATTGCTGAAATAAATGGGATGCTTAATGCTTTTAACCTTGCTTGGAGCATGGGTTGACAATTTAGTGAAGATAGAATTAGATTCTTCTAGTGCTTTGGCTTTGATCAAGAATTGCAAAACCACCACTCATCCATCTTTTCCCATCATTCGATAGTTGCTAGCTAGGCCTTGGAGAGTGGAAGGTGGATAGCTTGGCTAGTTGGGGTCATTCCCTGGATTTTGGTACTATATGTTCTTTCATGGTCCTCCTCTGTTTATTGCTAATGTGCTAAGAGATGATTCCATTGTTTTGGGTTATTGGTAGCCCCGGTCATCTACCAAAAAAAAAAAAAGAAACAAGTAACCTTTATAGTATTTTTGGAACTTGTTCTGCTTCAACTATGATTTGATCTCAATGTAGTCCTTATATTTGTTGTCAATTAATATAGGAGAGATAGGGAAAAAAATACAAGTTTCACTTAATATTCTTTTCTTAATCAATTAAGAACACTATGTTGATACTAAGATGTTTTTTGTTGAATTATAGTAGCAGTAAACAATTGCTCTTGTATGATAGTTGGGACTATTGCTAAAATTTAGTGAGGTGAATCATGAAGTCTTGGTTATTCTTTTTTCTTTTTTTTTTCTTAAATAGATTCTATTCAGGGATCCTTTATATGTTCTTTGCAGATGATTAGTTTTATGGCCTTGATGCCTTTTGATATATACTTTTTATAAGTAGAAGTTAATAACTAAAGGAAAAAGTTTGGGAACCTTTTTTTCTTTTTCAGCCCCTAAAATTTTTAAATGAAAGTTTTGTAAGAAAAATGAAGCCTTGAAGAGAGGTGAGATACTCTTAAACTTGTTCTTGATAAATGCATTCTTTGATTATAGTGCCTTTTGATGCTTTTTGTTTTAATTATGGTCACAATAGAATCCATTTATAATGCAGAATTTGTGTTGTGCCTTTCATGGAATATTACAGTTGTGAAATGCTAAGAAATGAGTAGGGTTGCCACTTGCCATACATGAACCTCTGTCTTTGATGATCCAAACTTCCCATTTTCTAATTTGAAAGAAGCTTTGATGGGTAGTACTTGTGCCTTATAAGTTATAAATAAGAGACCTGGGTTTTGGACAATCTAAAAAAATATTATTTTATCATTTTCGAGAGAGAGTCATATACGCAAGTCAAATGAAAGCAAAGATAGGATATTATATATACAATTCAATTTAATTTCCCACTATTAATAATTAATTTAATTAGATTGAGGTTTATTTAATTTTGGTTATCTTTCTTTTTTCTTTTTGGTTTTGGAATTTAATTTATTTAATTAAATTTTCTTTTGTGCTGTAAACATCATTGTTGAAGTCATGTTCTATTTTTCTCATTTGTATGTGTTGTTGCAAATTCTGATAATGTCAATTCCTCGGCATCTGGATCTTATGCAGGGTCGACAATATTGCTTATAAACTATGTTGCACGGGTATGATACCAGTACAGAGAAACTTAATCAACATAATCCTACAGCGCTTGAACGCATTTACTAGTGACTCATAAGCTACAGGCAGCAGTCACGAGGATGAGCCACTTGGTGATAGGGCTGTTGATGGGGAGGAGGATGACATGGAGGAGGATGACTATGATCTTTTTTCTCCTGATGTTTGATACAATGTCTTCATATTTGTTTTGATAAAGAATTTGTATAACAATTTGTATTTATCTTGATCTTTTGAAATACTTTTATTTTGACCTTTTGAAATACTTTGTTGTATGATATGATAATGATATTTTTTAATTTTGAAATTTTGTTTCAAAATTTTGGATTAGATTGTTGTACTGTTGTGTTGCATACATGTTTAAATTGTATAATTGGACAGTTTAAAAATTTAAAAAAATTAATTTAAAAAATTTAGGTCATCAGTGACGAAAATATTTTTGTCGCTAAAAAGCATAGATATACACTTCCATTTTAGCGATGAAATATTTTTCGTCGCTAAAACAGTTGCTAAATAATAATATTTTAATAATTAAGAAACTTCGGTTACGGATGTTAGCAACGAAATTTTATTAACTAGCAACGAAAAAATCCGTTGCTATTTAGTGACAAAACTCTATTTTCGTCGCTAAGAAATTAACCAACAAGGATTACGCGATGGAAAGCATTTCGTGACAGATTTCGTCACTGATCATTATAGCGATGGAATTTAATAGATCAGTGACGAAATATTTCTATCACTATTTAAGTAATTTTTAGTAGTGTAGGTTAATGAATAATTAGGACACTAATTATAGCTTGGCTGAGACCCTAGTTAAGTTTATTAGTTAAATTAGATTGATTAAATTTAAATAATTGAGTATAGGTTGATTAGAAACAATTGGATTGTTAATGGCCTAGACCAAATGAGCATAATTGACTTAATATCTAATTGAAATTAATTAAGAAATTTTAGTGTGCTTAGTAATAATGGCCAAGGGCCAAAGCCACCTTGAATTAATGATTATGAGATTTTATCATACTTGTCGATAAATGATTTAGTAATAAAACATGATGTAGGGATTGCTTGGAGTTATAAATGGAGCTTGTTGAATTGATTATGAATGATAATTAATGCGTTGAGAATTGTCTATTGAATGGTTGATATGGCCATGAGCCATTCTTTGTGAATTGTACTGATTTTTGAGAAATATACATTGCTCATGACTGTATGACACATTGAAATTGGAATTTTGATGTACGTATGAATGATAAGCAAGCATAGAGAAATTGATATGCTCCTTTAAATGAATGATAATCACATATTTTATACATTAATAAACCCTTATTTTTAGTTATTTACACTCTTCATGTACTTAATTGATTGAGTTTGGTCATGTTTTGTAAGTTTGGGCTCAAATTGGGCTTAATTGATATTTTTCAGCTTTGTTGATACTTTATGCTACTTCTGTATTTTAGTCATAACTTGAGTTTTAAATATCTAATAATTATGAATTTTACCTTGTAGAAAAGATAAGAGAGAGGTCTACAACTTTTATGAAGAGCTCGAAGTCTCAATCAGACATCTAATAGAGCTAATTGAGCTTGGAATTTAGAACACGAGTCTTGTGACTAGAACCCGAGCAGTGTGCACTAATCAGGGCATAACTTGGGTTGTAGATGTGATATGGGCCTGAAACTAGTGGCATTTGAAAGCTAAGACATAAATCTACAAATCTTATGGACTACTAAGCGAAAATATGTCATTTTGGGTGTGCAATTGAAGCTGGAAAATAGATACAAGTTGGTGACGAGTTTATGTCACTTAATTAGACATAACTTGAGTTGTAGGCCTCTAATTGACAAGGGACTTGAGCCCAATGATTCGTAATAGACCCAGCTTTGTAGCTAATAGGTTTCTGATCATGTGAGCCAAAATTAGGAGGTAGTTATAGGGGGTAGAAGGCAGAAATCCGAGATGAATCATTCATTCTCATATTCTCATCCTCTCTCTAGATCTAGATCTTTTCTCTCTTCTCTCCCTTCTCTCTAGTTTTTCTCTTATTTTTATGAGTTATTCCCTCCTATTCATGGAGGGGTAGAGCCTTTAATCAATCCAAGATATTGGCATTCTTGATGATTATTCTTGAGATCTTGTTTTAATTGCAATACATTCATCTATTAATCAAGTTTCTCTTTTTCTTCTTCTCTTGTTTAAATTATGATTTAATGCTTAATTTGATTGGGATTTGCATATGTTAATTGCGTAATTATCATGTGCCAAGAGATGAATTTAGAGGTTAAACAATGCATCAAAGGTGTTTGATGAAATGTTTAGCTTGGTTGAATCTTGGTTTTTAAGTTGATTTGGGTTTTGGATGAATGCTTAATTTGTCTAACCCCAATTAATTGAATTCTATAAGTGTTTCTAGTAGAAGATCTATGGATCATTGAGAGGTGTCTTCATGAGATCTAAGACCAAGGATTTGGTTGATAGTTGAATGGATCTATAAAGATCAAGGATGGATTAAAATCAAGATTGGTTAATTCTCTTGGATTGATTGTTTTCCTAATTTTGTTTACTCATTTTAATTACTTTTTGTTGTTTAATCTGCAAACTCCTTTCCCCTTATTTATTAACCTCTTAATCTGACTTCATAATTAGAGTGATCTATGGGCTCGACCCAGTGTTACTTTATGCTACAAGTAGTTTTGGTAAAGAGGTTATAAATTTATTTAAATTTAGTAATCTCGATAGTTATCAAAATTTTGGCGCCATTGCCGGGGATCATTATGATTTTGTTCAATCTTATTAAGAGTATATTTTACTACTAATCCCTCATTAACCCCTATGTTGCTATGTTTTGGTGATTTTTAGGAGAAAACAAGTGATTACAGGTCACTTTGCAGAATTTCGTATTGACAGCAAACGTGCCCAGAATGAGCTAAAACTTGGTCAGTTGAAGGAAAATGACCAAATAAATAAGGCTGTGAGGTCACCCCTATTTTTCCAAAATTCCATCATTTAAACCACTTATTAAATTTTTTAATATTTTTTATTACATTTTTTACTTTCATTTTTGTGTAGTTTTCATGCTGTGGTGGTCCTGTGATTTATTAAAAATCATTGGAAAAGTCAATTGGATTTATTTTGGTAAATTTTTAGTGTTGTCTAGTATATTTTGCTTGTTTGTTATTTTTGTATTTTATGAGTTTTAGATGATGCATGACTAGGTCTAATTCTGATAACTCGTTTGATTTTGATCCTGAGATCGATAGAACATTGCATAGGTTAATTCGTGCTCGTAGGCTAAGTGAAACAATTGCTTCTGAATTTGATTTTCACATTGAATCTATTAATGCATCCGACAACTTAAGTATTTCTGAAACCATAGCTGACAACATGCATAATAGGACTCTTAAAGAACTTGCTGCTCCTGATGTAACTTACTAGTCTTTGTGCATTCAATATCCTGATCTTGATGCTGACTTTGACTTAAAATCTAGATTGATACACTTGTTGCCCAAGCTTCATGGTCTTGCAGGTGAGGACCCCCATAAGCACTTAAAGGAGTTCCATGTGGTTTGTTCAACCATGAAGTCGCATGGGATTCTTTAGGAGAATATCAAGTTAAGGGCATTCCCTTTCTCTCTTGTTGATGCAGCCAAGGATTGACTATTCTACCTTTCACCAGGTTCTGTCATGAGTTGGGATAATATGAAGAGGTTATTCTTGGAGAGGTTTTTCCCTGCATCCAGAGCAGCTGCCATTAGAAAAGACATTTGTGACATAAGACAAATTACTGGTGAGACCTTGCATGAATATTATGAGAGATTCAAGAAGCTGTGTTTGAGCTGTCCCCACTATCAAATCAGTGATTAGCTCTTGATTCAATATTTCTATGAGGGTTTGCTGCCAATGGATAGAAGTATGGTGGATGCTGCCTCTAGAGGTGCCTTGGTGGATAAAACCCCTACTGTAACAAGAGATTTGATAGCAAATATAGCAGCCAATGCTCAACAATTTGGCACAAGAGTCCTTACCTCAACCAGAGGAGTTAATGAGGTTCAATTGTCTCATGTAGACTAATAGAGAATAGAACACAGACTTGATGAATTGACTTCTTTGGTGAGGCAATTAGTAGTGGGACAACATGTACTAGTTTCTATACAAGAGCCTGCAAGGGTGTGTAGGATTTGCTCTTGTCCATCCCATCCTACAAATACTTGTCCAACACTTTAGGATGATGATTCTGTTTTCTAGAGCAATCAATTGCAGCAATTGGTATTTTTCCTGGTAGACCCCAATATCAATAGCCCCAACGGTCCATATATGATCCATTTTCGAGTACTTATAACCCTGGCTGGAGTGACCATCCCAACCTGAGATATGAGAATTCTGGTTAGCAACAACAGCCCCAACAACAATAACAACAACAACAATTTAGATATCAAGCTGCAGGTCCAAGCACCAAATACTAACCACTTGTATTCAGAAAATAACAAACTATACAGCCACCTATGCAGCAACCCCCTATGCTACCAAGTCCAGCAACCACTCTAGCCGAGCCATCATTGGAAGATTTGATGAAACAGATGGCCACAAATAATATTCAGTTCCAGCAGAATATCAATGCCACCATTCAGAACCTGCAAACTCAGATTGGATAGTTGGCAACCACTATGAGTGAGCTGAAAAGTCAAGGGTCGAGCCAATTGCCTTCACAAATAATCAATAACCCAAGAGGCAATGTAAGTGTCATTACCTTGAGAAGTGGCAGAGAAATTGATGATCTTAGTCTGGCACAACCAGAGCTCCCATTGCAGCAACCAGAGATTGACCAAAAATAGTAAAATCTGCAAAAACTAGATGCCCCCGTCCAGAAGAAATGTCTAGAGAATCCAGATTTGGCCATTCCACTACCTTTCCCAAATAAAATGACACAGTCCTAGCAGATAGTGCAGGCAAAAATGGAAAGGGAAGTCATAGAGACATTCAAGAAAGTGGAAATAAATATCCCCCTCTTGGATGCAATCAAGCAAATTCCCAAGTATGCCAAATTCCTCAAAGAGTTATGTACTCACAAGAGAAGACTTAAGGGTACTAAGAAGGTCAGTATGGGCAGAAATGTTTCTACAATGATTCAGCTAAGCATGCCACAGAAATACAAAGATCCTGAAACTTTCACAATCCCTTGCACTATAGGCAATTCCAGATTTGAATATGCAATGCTAGATTTAGGTGCTTCAATCAATGTCGTGCCTATGTTAGTTTATAAGTCTTTGAATATTGGCACCTTGAAACCTACTGGTATAGTGATTCAGTTGGCCAACAGGACCACTGCTTATCTTGTAAGAGTGCTGGAAGATGTGTTGGTTCAGGTGAATGAACTGATTTTCTTAATGGACTTCTACATTCTGGACATGGAAGATGAGCCTTCAACAAACCATGCTCCATTGATTCTAGGAAGACCATTCCTCAAGACAGCCAAGACCAAGATAGATGTGCATACTGGCACTCTTTCTATAGAATTTGGTGAAGATGTAGTACAGTTTAACATTTTTTATGTCATGAGACATTCCCTTGAGAAGCATTCAGTTTTTCATGTTGATGTGATTGAGATGCTGGTAGATGATGCTTATGCTGATCTGAGTGTTGAATTCCCAAATATTACTGACTTTTTGGATTCTGTCACTTATGATACATGTGCTGGCTGTGATTCTAAACAGTGTGCTGCATGTGTTGAGATTTATGCAGTTATGAGTGATGATGCAGCATGTGAAAATGAGAGTAAGAATTGTGTCGAATTTAATGCTGCTGAGTTGCTTATTTCAAATAGCTTACTGTCTTCCATTGTGCATCCCACATCCTTAGAGCTGAAGACTTTGCCAGACCACCTTAAATATGCATATTTGGGAGATGGTGAGAAGTTGCTAGTGATTGTTACTAAGAATATGCAACTTGAATAAGAAGAAAAATTGCTGCAATTTTTGAGGCAGCATAAGGAGGCCATCGGATGGACACTTGTAGATATTCCTGGTATTAGTCTCTCCATATGCATGCATAGGATTATATTAGAGGAAGGCACCAAACCAGTGAGGCAGCCCCAAAGGAGACTAAACCTCCTTATTCTGGATGTGGTGAAAAAGAAAGTGACCAAGCTACTGCAAGTTGACATTATTTATCCCATATCTGATAGTAAATGGGTGAGCCTCGTGTAAGTTGTTCCAAAGAAATTTGGAGTCATAGTAGTTGCAAATTAAAACAATGAGCTTCTACCCACAAGAATCCAGAACAGTTGGTGGGTCTGCATTGATTACAGGTGGCTAAACTAGGCCACCAGGAAAGATCATTTCCCATTGCCTTTCATTGATCAGCTGTTGGAGAGATTGGCTGGCAAGTCATATTACTATTTCCTGGATGGATATTCCGGCTATTTTTAAATTCATATAGCCCTAGAAGACCAAGAGAAGACCACTTTCATCTGCCCATTTAGCATATTTGTATACAGAAGGATGCCCTTCAGTCTGTGCAACTCTTCGGGCAACTTTTAAAGGTGTATCAAAAGTATCTTTTTTGAATTTTTAGAGAGTTGCATGGATGTGTTTATGGATGATTTTACTATCTATGGCTCTTCCTGTAATGCATGTTTGGATAGTTTGGCTCGAGTTTTGCATAGGTGCATTGAGACTAACCTTGTTCTGAATTTTGAGAAATGTCATTTCATGGTAGAGCAAGGTATAGTTTAGGGCATATAGTATCTAGCAAGGGTATTGAGGTAGATCCTGCAAAAATATATGTCATTTCATACCTATCTTACCCCACATATGTGCGGGAGGTTCGTTCTTTCCTTGGTCATGCAGGTTTCTATCAGCAGTTCATAAAGGATTTTAGCAAAATTGCCCTTCCACTATCCAACTTGCTGCAAAAGGATGTGGAGTACCATTTTGACTAGAGGTGCAAGGATGCCTTCAATCACCTGAAGCGAGCATTGACCAGTACACCTATCATCCAGCCACCAGATTGGTCACTCCCATTTGAACTCATGTGTGATGCCTCTAATTATGCATTGGGAGCTGTCCTTGCATAGAGAGTCGGCAAAGTACCTCATGTTATTTCCTATGCTTTGAGAACTTTAGATGCTGCACAAGCCAATTACACTATAACCGAAAAGGAAATTTTAGCAATTATTTTCGCTTTAGATAAATTTCGATCATATTTGCTTAGTTCTAGAGTGGTTGTGTTTTCAGATCATGCTACTTTGAAGTTTCTCCTGAAGAAGCCCAATGCAAAGCCCCAGCTGATAAGGTGGATGTTGCTGCTCCAAGAGTTTGATATTAAGATTCATGATAAGAGTGGAGCAGAGAACCAGGTGGCTGATTACCTGAGCCGGATTGAGAGAGAGACAAATTCTTTTTCCATTCACGATGTCTTCCTTAATGAGCAGCTTTTCAAGCTGTAAGGTAACTTCCCTTGGTTTGCAGATTTGGTTAATTTCTTGGTTGCTAGAGCACCATTTGCACATTTCACTAAGGCACAGATTGATGAACTGAAAAGTGAGTCAAAATATTATGTGTGGGATGACCCTTATTCGTGGAGATTTTATAGCGATCAAGTCATTAGGAGATGCATTCCTGATCATGAGCTTGATTCTGTGCTTGGCTTTTGTCATGCATTTGTTTATGGTGGACATTTTGGACCTACTCATACAGCTAGGAAAGTTTTGGACTCTAGATTATATTGGCCTACTCTATTTCATGATGCATATTTGTTTTGTAAATCTTGTGAACAATGCCAGGGAACAGGGAATATTTCTCGTAAGAATAAGATGCCCCAACAACCTTTGTTGTTCTGTGAGATATTTAATATTTGGAGTATTGATTTTATGGGTCCTTTTCCTATATCATTTGGTTTTGTTTATATTCTGCTTACAGTGGATTATGTATCTAAATAGGTGGAGGCAAAAGTCACTCAAACTGATGATTCCAAAGTTATTGTGGATTTTATTAGATCACATATTTTTTGCAGGTTTTGAGTCCCGAATGCCATCATTAGTGATCAGGGTTCGCATTTCTGCAATCAGAGCATGGACGCTTTGATGGAAAAATATGGAGTCTTGCACAGAGTTTCTACACCTTACCACCACTAGACTAATGGGTAAGCCGAGGTTTCCAATAGAGAGATCAAGCAGATACTTTAGAAAACAGTTCAACCTAATAGAAAGGACTAGAACAAGAAGCTTGAGGATGCTTTATGGGCTTACCGAACTGCCTATAAGACATCGATTGGGATGTCTCCTTATCGGATTATTTTTGGCAAAGCATGCCATCTACCAGTAGAAATTGAGCATTGTATATTTTAGGTAGTGAAGAGGTGTAACTTGGACCTAGATCAAGCAGGTATGGAGCAGAAGCTACAGTTGCAGGAATTGGAGGAGATTCGCTTGGAGGATTATGAAAGTTCCAAACTTTATAAAAAGAAGACCAAAGCCTTCCATGAGAAAAACATTTGAGATTGGTCAAAAAGTTCTCTTCTATAACTCCCGCCTTAAGCTCATGCTCGGGAAACTTTGATCTAGGTGGCTTAATCCAGTTGTTGTTACTAAGATTTTCCCTTATAGTGTTGTGCAGGTTACAAGTGAGAATACCACCAAAGCTTTCACATTCAATGGACATTGCCTCAAACTATTTTATAAGGGAGCTCAAGAGGATATTTTAGAGGAGGTTCGCTTGCAAGAAGCCGTCTACCCCACTTGATAAGGATGTTTCTTGCATTTTTTCTCTTTTATTTTACTTGTCCTTCATTAATTAATAATTTTGATGGAATGTTATTTTTCTTGTGAGCTTTACATTGCGAAGAATATAAAATTTAAGTGTGGGAGAGGAATTTTAGTATTCTATTTTTTTTTTCAATTTTAATGTTGTTTATGTTTAATTTTCTGGTTCTGCTATTTATGTTTATTTTTTGCTATTGTTTCTATTTTCTGTTTTTAATTCAATTTTCTATTTTAAACAAAAAAAAATGTGTTTTTAATTGCTTTCCAATGATGTTTTAAAATTTGTGAAGTTTATGAGTTGGAAGCAATGTAAATTCAAGGTTCATACTATGATTCAAAAAACAAATTCTTCCTTCTTAAATTTGACATGCTTGGTTTTGGATGTTTGATTGGTGAATTGAGTTTGATAGATGCATACCTTGTGATATTTTGAGCCTTGATGAATGGATTTAGCATTTATGTCATTCTCCTCCTTCTTGTGTGATTTTCACTCATGTTAATTGATCACTCTAGAACTTGCTTTGATTCTATGTATAAATATGATTAAGGCCTTCTTTCTTGATTAACTACTTTTACCAAATAGTCAACCTTGCATCATTTCCCTCTTATTAACCCCCTTGAGCCTATTCTTTGTCTTAGCTTATTATATGTCTTATGTGAAAAACCATATTTTTACCTTACCTTAGGGAATGAGAGAGCATTGGTTCATTATCTTTGGATGACCTCTTTTGCTTGTTGATAATTAATAGATCAAATGTGGGAGTTGTGAAAATTGATGTGCAAGATGCAATGTGTTTGGTAAAAAAAATTAAAAAAAAAAAAAAAAGAAGAGGCAAATGAAAAGAAAAAAAATAGAATGTAAAAAAAAAGAAAAATAATAATAAATGCAAAAAGGTTGTGAAAGAAAAGAAAAAGATAAATAAGAGAAGAAATATGTAAAGAGAATGTGTATTATATGGTTTTAGGGGGATAAAATTTCATGTTTGTCAATTGATTTCCTTCCTAATGCTCTTTTATTCTCTTGGGTGTTTAACTTGTCATATCCATATTGTTTCCTTCCCTTTCGTTGGCCCTATTACAACTTTGAATAAAGTCCTCTTAATTTTTGTGTGCATGTGTTTGAGTAGTGGAGAAGTAGATGATAAGCAAGCTTATGATAGTATAATTGTTCATGGGTTGAATTGAGCGAAATACTTACCTTTTAAACACTTGAGAGATTAAGAGTGTATCTTGTGAGGATCTATCATTCTTGATTCATGTTTTTCAAATTGAAGATACCTTGTTTGTTGGTTTGAATTGTGAAGAAATGTACCTCATGAATGCTTTGTTCCCTTAAATCTTTGGTTGATCTTCTTGCTTATAACTTTTGCATTCTTGAATGTCATTGCAATTTGACTCTTTTAGAGTTTTTAGCTTTTGAGTTTGTGTTGTTTTTCCTTATTTCCTAGTTTTGGTCTTATGTGATTTGCCCAGAAGAGCAAAAAGCTAAGTGTGAGAGAATTTTATAATCACATATTTTATACATTAATAAACCCTCATTTTTAGTCATTTACACTATCCATGTACTTAATTGATTGAGCTTGGTCATGTTTTGTAAGTTTGGGCTCAAATTGGGTTTAATTGATAATTTCCAGCATTGTTGAGACTTTACGCTGCTTCTGTACTTTAGTCATAACTTGAGTTTTAGATATCTGATAATTATGAATTTTACCTTGTAAGAAAGATAAGATAGAGCTCTACAACTTTCATGAAGATCTCGAAGTCTCAATCAGATATCTAGTAGAGCTAATTGAGGCCTGGAAGTCAAAACACGGGTCTTGTGACTAGAACCCGAGCAGTGTGCACTAATCAAGGCATAACTTGGGTTGTAGATGTGATATCAGCCTGAAACTAGTGGCATTTGAAATCTAATACATAAATCTACAACTCTTATAAGACTACTAAGCCAAAATATGTTATTTTAGGTGTGCAATTGAAGTTGGAAAACAGATCCGAGTTAGTGATGAGTTTTATGTCACTTAATTGGGCATAACTTGAGTTGTAAGCCTCTAATTGACATGGGACTTGAGCCCAATGATTCGTAATAGACCTAGCTTTGTAGCTAATAGGTTTTTGATCATGTGAGCCAAAATTAGGAGGTAGTTATAGGGGATAGAAGGCAGAAATCCGAGATGAAATTCATTCTCATCTTCTCATCCTCTCTCTAGATTTAGATCTAGATCTAGATCTTTTCTCTCTTCTCTCCCTTCTCTCTAGTTTTTTTTCTTATTTTTCTAAGTTCTTCTCTCCTATTCATGTAACACTCCCTCCGAGGAGCATTACATTTTAGACTGACTCTTTTTTTTAAAAAATTCATTAAGTTATGAAATAGTTAAGATTGTAAAACGCGAGTTTTAAAATTTCCTTTTAACATATAATATAAGCTTACTGAAGAAAAAAAAAGACTCAAGTAATAAGAACTAAATGGAGGACTTTTTATAAAGCAAAGTTTACTACATATTCAAGTATGTCATCACATATTCCAAAAGCATAAAACTTAAGTATTCCAAAATAAACATACTTATACATATATATACCAAATGAAGATTGAGCCTTGTCCAAGTCCAAACACCTGAAGAACGGGCTTCTGCACCTGATCTTCATCCAGATCCCCTTCGGGATCCCTAACAGACAAAGCCCCCAATCGGGGCATGTCACTGCGGACAGGAGTCTGAGCAATCAACTCCATAGAGCCCTCCCTATAGGAGGTTCTCCGATTCCCAAAGCTCCGCAAGGGGCATGTAGAACTCCAAGTGAACAACCACGTCCATAGTAAATGTGACTGCGTCATGTCGGGTCCTACTCTAACTTAAAATGACATTCCCATCATACTGAACGCGCCCCGTGTCCCACTGAACACCCTATGCCCCAATGCCTCCATGGAATTGTAGCCTAGTGAAACCTCACGGGCCTTGCCTTGCCGCCAGCGCGGTCTATCCCAACATAAGTACAAAACAGAAATAGACATAATAATACAATAAAAGAGGTGAGACCTTCTGCATCATTACTAACATGGAAGCAAGAAATAGCTGACAATAATAAAGTCACAGAGTGCAACTAGAATAATTCACAGTTATAAAGTCATCCAACAGATATCTCAATGATGTATATCAACGGGAAAATCCACAACATAATAACAATGAATCTCACAGTGTAGATACATCACAGTAAAATGCTCAATGATATGTAAATGCATGACAGATTGACACCTACTCCATGGAGCTAAAAACCAACATCGAAGAGAATGATCGGGAGAACCACTGTCTGTATATCGTTAGCCTCAAATAGTATGCTTTTCAATATATCAATATGCACAACATGGTTATACAAGACACTCTCAACCAGATCGGGAATAAGATAGTGTCTGGTCGAGATCGTCAGTGCGTTGCTCAGTCACCACGGCCCAGTGGAGCTACCAACTGTTCACTTGTGGGATACCCGTGCCCCGACGCCTCCAAGTTCAACAAGTGAACTACACTACGCAATTCGCACCTGCACCAAGGTGTAATTCATCTC
This sequence comes from Ormosia semicastrata, assembly GCA_029884595.1. NCBI lineage: Eukaryota > Viridiplantae > Streptophyta > Magnoliopsida > Fabales > Fabaceae > Ormosia > Ormosia semicastrata. The sequence goes on from JAQQTO010000040.1 coordinate 8,026,003, forward strand.
CTAGGCATTCCGCCTTAACAACAAGTCATTCTGAATTTCACAATGCATGATCACATAATAATGAACCTAGGCATTCCGCCTTAACAATAAGTCATTCTGACTTTCACAATGCATGATCACATAATAATGAACCTAGGCATTCTGCCTTAACAATAAGTCATTCCAACTTTCATAATGTATGATCACAATACAATAGTGCATAATATTCTTTAGCAATATTAATCTCATCAAGAGAAGCCATAATAGGGTTCCAATCAACTATTAACCACCCAAGGCCTAGTCCATTAACTCAACAACATAATAACATTATGTTCGATCACAAGGCATCTCAAATACACAATTGTTAGAAAATCATCCTTTTTAAAATTTCATGAAACATTCTCCATAAACCACACTTATCAAAATGTTCAAGAATTAAAGTGAGATTGCACTTTAATTTTAAAACCCTCCTAGTTAAGTTCCACTAAGTAATGTCTCCTCATATTTTTGAAAAGGGCCAAAAAGAAACCACATGATATTACTTCACAAATCTCACTTCCCCTTTTCCATAAGCCATCAAGGTACTCTAATTTATTATGAATTCTCTTCCTCACTTATTTTTCTTCCTCAAGGCTGAAACCCTTCTCCAACTAAGGGACTAGCTTTATTTTACCACTCAGTCATTATTACCAATCCTTAATCCACTTCTTTTCTCACCTTAACACTTAGATTTCAACTTAACTTAATGTTTTCATCTTGGATGCCTTATTTATGGCCTCTTGGCTGTGAGCTCTCTAGGGCTTCAAATTTTTTAACTTCCACAAAGAATCTCAAGCAAGTAATATATATATATATATATATATCAATCATTAAGAATTTCACTTACCACCAAAGACATAAACATCACCTAATCACAAAATCATCCATCTTTTTCCTCTCAAGGCCAAAACCTATCTCTAACTAAGTAGCCAAGATTTTTGTTCGTACCACTCCTTCATGATTATGAAGTCTTTAATTCAATCTCATTTTCATTCAAGTTTCCAACTTCTAATTCAATATAAAATTTTATCTTGGATACCCTATTTATGGCCTCTTGACCGTGAGCCCTAAGGGTCCTTGGGCCTCAAAATTTTCCTTTCCACAATAGATTCTAAGCAAATAATATGTATCATATATCAAGCTTTCCATTCAAATAAAACTATACACAACAACAAGCCACAACCTCACATAGAACAAAAATCACCAAGAATCAAAACAACAAAGTGAGTAATCCCACACATGAATTTCCTCACTTTTCATACAACAATTTTGTTCCTCACTACCATGAATGGTTGATGAGAGAAATCTCTCTCTTACTTTAGGAGATATCCAACCACTTGTGCAGAGCTTTTTGAAACAACCTTCCTCCTTCAAGAATCCCCCCTTGAAACTGAAAATGACATAGCAAAAGTCATCATTTTTGGACTTGGAAAAGAGTAGCCAAGAACATACATCAAAGCTTTGGAAGGAAGAAGAGAAG